>CM057338.1:60934133-62289195 GCA_030015575.1 Agapanthus africanus
TAAAATAAGGGCTACGGCATTTTTAAGAAAGATACGTCCTTTGAAAAATACCCGTAGAATCCCTTTACTTGTCTTTTAAGATATTCCTGATTCATAGTTTTTGAAATAGGTATGACTCGGGTCTAGTCTAACATCTACTATGCAAACTACAGATCTAAGTATCAAGTAAATCAGGAGGGGTATGGAAACCACCTTAATCTGAGTCGATATATATATATATATATATATATATATATATATATATAATAGTCGGTGATCCCGCCTCAATAGTATCGTGTACGATACAGTATATCATATGACATCCTCAAATCATGAGTGCGGATCTATCATCAATGTAAAGCTCGTACGGTAAATCGTCGTACGGCATCCCAATAGCTGGGTACGGATCAATATCACATTCCTCTCATCAGATATCAGGTATCATTATCATCATAACACATAATCTGGGCTACTAATCTAAGCCTAGTACAAATCGATACCATCTATATACTGCTGTGTAAGCACACTTCCAAAGGCCCGCTAGAGATCACGTATCGTATCCCAAATACGAATCACATCAAATCACCGATCTCACGGCACAATGCCCAACATCATCGACTCATCTCCAATGTCATCCAATATCATCAAACACAGTACAAGTATAATGAATATGCAAGGGTGTGCGTGTAGGTGTAAATCTATTCTAGGGTTCGTGACTATGAACTACACTAGTTACTTCTAACCCTACACTATCCATAATATACCTAACACAATATCCATGACACACTATAACTATCATATAATATATCAGCTACGGACTGCGGAGGTGCTATACGCCATCCACCCGACTTCCCCCTATAGATATAATCTACTCACCTTGCGTCTTTATCTGTCTATATCACCACGCGTTTGCTTGTCGTCCCGAAGTCTTCATGGGGTATCTACACATCAAAGTATCGTATATGCGAATTAAAACCAAATCAAGCTAAAACGGCACACGAAACCCAAAACGATACGATAAGGGGCCTATAGGTTAGAACCTATGGGCATGCCTTCAAAACCATCAATCAATCCTCGATATCGTCGTATAAACGCCAAATAGTCGAGGTAAAACACAATACACAATTTCAGAATTAAAAATACGGAATATAGAAACACGAATCCAAAACAGCAACTAGGGAAATAGGCTCCAGATTTCACCCTAGGTCAAACTAGACAAATCTATACATGCCAGGGGTCTAAACTACAGATAAGAGAACACCAAAACCAAAACGAGCCAAAATGGGGTAGGTCTGGCCGTAAATTGCGGCCAATTGGAATAAATCTGCGGCCGGATAAATGAGTTAGGGGCTGGGGTCCTGGTGATAGCTTTCTGAGTGCCTGCACATCTCACTGTCCAATCAATTTTATTTTTGGATGTCTCGGGTGATAGCAGATTCAATAAAACCTTCACAGATTTCACAATTTCTCCGATATCGATTCCATAAATCCGTATTCTGGTTTCAACTCTCAGGTTTAGGTCTCAATTCATACACTAGGGTGTTTGTATAGTCTCCACTGAGCTAAATTTCCCATCACAACTCATAATTTCCTCAAACCCTAACTAGGTTTTCTTTAAGTCTAGAAACACACGCAATATCGGTTCTAAACTTGGATGAAGGTAAAAGTAACACTAAAACTAAGCTAAGGGTTCAGTAAATACCTCATTTGGCAACTCAAGAAAATTCTTGAGTTGCCCCTAGTGGCCAAAATTCTTGCTTCCTTGATCCAATGTGTAGATCTTGAGCTTATGCACACTTTTTGTGAAATGAGAGTGGGGTTTTGGAGTTGTTTTCATGGTGATTTGGGGCTTTGAAGAGGGGAGGGAGATGAAGGAGCAGCAGCAGCAGGAGAAAGAGAAGAGGGAGAGAGAAAATGAAAGAAGAATGAAGAGATGGCTAAGTCCTAAGTCAAAGTGAAACCATACCTCTCTCTCTCACCTACTACTAAATTCTTTATTCTAAACCCCTTTTTCATTTCTTTTTCTCCAAAATTCCTTTCTCACTCAATAGTAACCCAAGGAAAACATGGTGGAAAAATGCACAAGTGTAAGAAAATGATATGTGCATGTTTTGCACAAAATTGCTAAAAAAACCGATTAGCGATTTTTAATCGCGATTAGCACTAAATTAGCATATAACTAATCATAAAAGCTTAAAAATGGTATAATTCTATAAATTACCCTATTTTAGAATTTTCCATAATTTTTCCAAATTTTTTCTGTATTTAATTATACCAAAATATTAAAATATTCAATAAAATAATATTAAATAATAAAAATTCCAAAAAATAATATTTAATTTTTTTGAAATGTTACAATGTCAGTCGCAGACATTGTCATTACCCTCAGTGGAGGGACGGTATGTTGGAAGAGTTCCAAGTTAGATACCGTGATTTACTAGACGATTAAAGGAAAGATACGTCGTTACCAAGGTTGCTACCAAAGAGGCAGTCTGGATAAATATAAGTTCATGAGATGAACTTTGTTCTTACTATTGTGTGACAGTGGAGTTATGGCTTAGGCCTAGGAACCACCATCCCATCAGAAATCCAGATATAATTCTTAGGCAGTATCACCTGATCATGGAGATGGTTGATCTCCAGGGAGATTGAGGTTAGGAGAGTAAACACAGAGGGCAACAGCGCGGATCCACTCACAAAGGCCTTTTTCCCAGTAGAGACATTTATGGGATGGTTGAGTATGAGATACTTCAACCGCAGCTAATTGTTGTGTATGTGATACCACAACAGATGGCCCTAGTGCAAGTGGGAGATTGTTAGTTATATGTATGCCCTAGAGGCCATTACTGTACATACGATGTATATTGTAGTGGATGCTAGGACATATATAGGGAGGACTTTCTTGCTCGACATGATAGTACGCTATCTGGTTACTCTTTATCTTAACATGTACTCTGATTGTCTCTTTGTTACATGTTGATAAAGCTCTTAGGATGAGTACTTGACTATCAGGACTATGATGCGGATCATACTAGTGGGGACAGTGTAGTCGCCAAGTACATCCTTCAAATGTTCCTAGTCGTAGGTGTATCGAGACAGGGCATCGATATACCAGAGTAGACTAGCGTATGCGCTTCTTGACCCATATGATGGGCGATGGATGATCCCATATCCATTGGTGTTTGACATCAGAGAAGGTATACGGGTGCTCAGTGGAGACTGGGTACACTGGACGGACTCGCCGAGAACTCCCAGATGGTATTATACCTCACGTCAGATGGCAGTTCTCTGGTGACACTGGTACAGGTTAATCTGTAGACCCGAGATCGTCATAGAGTCTTGTGTGATTCCCACTGTGCTTTGATTTCCATCATACCACGTCCAAGAGGGCGTGCAAAAAGGTGGCTTTGGGGTACAGTCCCGAATCACATGGAGGCAATGAGCGATAGGAGGGGATTCGTCTCTCCCGGTATAGGGAGTTGATGTTGTGCTGTGTTCGATTGGCTATAACTGGAAATCCCTGGCCAGGGTTGCTGAGATTTACTGGTAAGTGTTATCAGTAGTTTCTCGAACTGTTATAGACCTCATATCAACATGACTTATCAAGCTACTAGGGTTTGACGTTTACCACCCCTAGGCGAGATATGCGACATATCAGACGAAGAGACCGGACTGTACGGGAGTGTTACTGATTGGATTCGCAGGAGAATGTACAAGCTTGCTTGTTGATCTTCTGATAGCTCAATACCTGGGTGGCTGTTACGTTTAGCTGACCGCTTGCAGCTTGTGGGTGTTTCATATGATCATCACCTACTGCCGGCGTATTGACAATTCTTTAGAGTCCTACACAGAGGTTTTCTGGCTCAGGCAAAACGGAGTAGGAGCACATATGTGATATGTGCGGGACCAAGAACAATACGTTTATGTGATACCGTATTAGATTCTCGCGATATGAGATATCGGTCGGGTATATGTGATATAGCCGGGTCATCGGATCAAGTGTTGATTCGATGAACTGATACAGATTATATTAGTCGGTTATTTATGAAATAGCCGGATTATCGGATCAAGTGTTAATTCGATAATTTAATGTATAATTATATATTTGATATATTAAATTACATTAACTAGTATAAGCTCACAAAAAGATTCTTTTTCTCACTCGGGTAATACATTGATATATATGCGATATCTGTTAATTGTATTATTTTTTTTGTTACAATAAATATTGTATATGTGATATATAATATTGTAACAAGTTATGTTTACAAATGCAACATGATTAGTGGAGATTAAATATGGTTAGGGTTTGATTTGGGTTAACTTCTTCTTGAAGCTTCTAGAAGCTTATGTTTTGTTTCTTGCAAAGATATTATGTGTTGATATTTTTGCAAGATATTATTTAACCCAACCCAAACCCTTCACCCTAGGTTAAAATCTCTACATGAGTTAAAGTAACTCAAGGGTTGTATTTGTAACCATAGGTTTTATTCATTGTTCATCACAAAAAAAATGGTTCTTCTTCTTCTTTCTCTTTTGGATGGAAAAACGTACTAGCTTTTTTTTTAGTGATGATTTTGAGTGAGAAATAGAAAGCAAATGAGACCTAAAATCCTACTTCATCATCCTAATCTATCCTAGCCATTTAGATTAGGGTGTTCACTTGATTTGTGAGTGAGAGCTTGTGTTAAAGAAACTTCAAGGTAGATCATCTTAGTTATCGAAGATCGGAAGCAAGTTTGCATCATTCTCTTCGTGGAGCCTCTCTAGAGTCCGGTTACATAATGATCGCAGCGAAGGGACCTCAACACGGAGCTTATGAAGTGAAGGACCGGACTACAAAGGTTGTAATCCCAAACTCTTAGATGTTAAAGTGTTTAACATACTTTGTTTCGCCTAATCTCTAGTTTAAAGATCTTGGTTAGGATTGTTCGGCACGTCTAAATTTTAAATCGGGCATGGTTGATGCCTTATAGACTCTTGTGAGAGTGCCTAGTAACCCTACACATCCATGAGCAAAATGGGCACGGATGAGAACCCGAAAGGGCTCCATGAGTAAAAACAGCAGGGCTACCGGCGAGTTTGTGAAAATCCGAGAGGGCACGGGCTCGTAAAAAAATTTGTGCACACTCGCGAGGTTCTCTCGACCTTGTAAGGAGAAAACACCGGCGTGAGATCCTTACGACTCACGAAGGAGGAACACACTTAGGGATCCCCACGATTCCTAAGGAGAAATTACACTTACGAGATCCTCACGACTCGCAAGGAGAACCCTCTTATGAGACCCTCACGGCTCATAAGGTTCAAAAGCCTTAAACTAACATGGATCTAAGTCTGTTCTTAAGCCATCATAATCCCCAGATTGCCCTACAAGCGGTTCAATACTTACCCTTGTATACAATCCACGAGCACAAATAATCATTTCCTTGCCGAGTCCCACCAACGATGAAGAATGCCCTCATTTGATGAACAAACACTTGTAGGTCCTCTCGATTTACAAGAAGAAAACACTCTTGCAAGATCCTTACAATTTACAAGAGAACATGCACTTAGGAATCCTCACGATTCCTAAGGAGAAAAGACACCTACGAGATCCTCACGACTCGTAGGGAGAAACATCTTTATGAGACCCTCACGGCTCATGAAGTCAAAAGCCTTAGTTGACAGGATCTTAACCCTGTTTGCTAAGCCAATTTTGTTCGAACCGACAAAGATAGATGATGATTTACTCCTGTCAATATCCCAGTTGTAGCGATGCTGATGCCTATATCGATATCAAATTCCAAGTCTTTTCATGGCAAATGATGATTCGCTCCTGGCAACATTCCAGTCGCAGCGATACTGATGCAAGATTGGTATCAGATCCCCAGTTCCATACTCGCGGCAAAAGTCAGCGAGCCATAAATGCATATGAAATAGCCGAAATGATAGGGCAACTTGCAAAAAAATCAGCAAGTAAAATATATGCATACAAAAACAGCCGAAATGATTGGGCAACTCGCAATAAAAAAATAGCGAGTAAAAAGAAAAAAATAGCCGAAATGATTGGGCACCGCGAAAAATAGCCAAAATGATTGGGCAGTCGCGACTTTCGCGATATAAAAAGCTGAAATGATAGAGCATCGCGAAAAGAATAAATGAAATGAAACTTTTTGCCCTGCAGGTAAGTTCATAATGACCCCTGTATACAATCCATGGGCATAAACGAAAAGGGAACCACATGTCCTAACAAACTCCATCAAAGGGAGAGTCAGGTCTCAGCGGCAATATCTGCATTCCAGAAGACCAGCAACGGCATTCCTCCTTATGCCAGCAGGATACAGACGCAACATTAACAAACGGAGCTATGGCATAGTCCCCTGGTTCCAAAACCTCGACGGTTCACAGACAACCCAGAGACAACCTCGACATTCGTCGCAATATTGCAGACACAATGTCAACAAACGAAGCCAAGGAAAATTCCTCACTTCAGGGTCTTGACGGTAACTCAAATGAGACCTGAAAAGACTATCGGAGATCATCCCATACCAACGCGGAGTGGTCATGACTCATCGGGGCTCCCAAACTGAGCCTAACCTCAAGTAAAAAGAGACATGGAATATCCCTAACTCTTGCTCTTTCGACGGTAATATCACCTGGAAGATCACTTGAAGACGTCTTGTCCAGCCCGCGATGGGATCAGAAACACGACAGTCACGGGGCTACCCGAACAACAAGACTGCATATCAGGGAATATATCGGCCAACGCGACGGTGCGACGGGTAAAAAAACCCCTTAGTACCACAGACCCTAACGGACTTCTATTAGCAGGAGTTAACTGTGACGTTAGGAAACCCTTGCGAGAAATTCTCGATTCTTCTCGACCCGTGAGGAAATTAGTGTTCTTGCGAGAACTTCTCGATTCGTCTCGACCCGTGAGGAAATTAGTGTTTTTGCGAGAACTTCTCGATTCGTCTCGACTCGTAGGGAAAAGACTTAGGCAATGGGGATATGGACCTGTTTCCTAAGCACTGGGGCCCTGCAAGTTGGTCTAATATGGACTATTGTATACTAGTCACGGGCCACACTCTCCAAAGTCGAATCTCGACAAGGAGGGAAACAACCACTTACGAATCCTCTCGACTTGTAAGCGAGAAAATTCTCTTGTGAGATCCTTACGACTCTTAAGAGAAAACGCACTTAGGAATCCTCACGATTCCTAAGAAGAAAATATACCTACAGGATCTACTCGACTCGTATGGAGAAAACCCTTTATGAGACCCTCACGGATCATAAAGTTGGAAAGTCTTAGGCGGCAGATCTGAACCTGTTTCCTAAGCCATCGCTAAATATCTTGATTCAGGGAAACCAGCGTCCTTGACGAGAACATCTCGATTCGTGTCGACCCGTAAGGAAATCAGTGTCTTTGCAGAAATATTTCGATTCGTCTTATCTCCGAGGAAATCAGTGTCCTTGGCAAAATACCTCAATTTAGGGAAATCAGCATCTTTGACGAGAGCGTCTCGATTCACATCGACCAGCAAGGAAATCAGTATCTTTGCAGGAATACCTCGATTCTTCTCAACTCCGAGAAAATCAGTGTCCTTGGCAAATACCTCGATTCACGGAAATCAGCGTCCTTAACGAGAGCATCTCGATTCGTGTCGACCCGCAAGGAAATCAATGTCTTTGCAGGAATATCTCGATTCGTCTCAACTCCGAGAAAATCAGTATCCTTGGCAAATACCTCGATTCCGGGAAATCAGCGTCCTTGGTGAGAGCATCTCGATTCGCGTCGACCAGCAAGGAAATCCGTGTCTTTGCAGGAATACCTCGATTCGTCTCAACCCCGGGGAGATCAGTGTCCTTGGCAAAAATCTCGATCCAGGGAAATCAGCGTCCTTGACGAGAGCATCTCGATTCGTTTCGACCGGCAAGGAAATCAGTGTCTTTACAGAAATACCTTGATTCGTCTCAACTCTGAGGAAACGGTGTCCTTGGCAAATACCTCGATTCAGGGAAATCAGCGTCCTTAGCAAGAGCATCTCGATTCGCGTCGACCCGCAGAGAAATCAGTGTTTTTGCAGGAATACATCGATTCGTCTCAACCCCCAGGGAAATCAGCGTCCTTGGCAAATACCTTGATTCAGAGAAATCAGCGTCCTTGACGAGAACCTCTCGATTCGCGTCAACTCACAAGGAAATCGGTGTCTTTGCAGGAATACCTCGATTCGTCTCAACCGACAGGGAAATCAGTGTCCTTGACAAATATCTCGATTCAGGGAAATCAGCATCTTTGATGAGAAACTCCTCGATTCGCGTCGACCCGTAAGGAAATCAGTGTCTTTGCAGGAATATCTCGATTCGTCTCAACTCCGAGGAAATCAGTGTCCTTGGCCAAAACCTCGATTCAGGGAAATCAGCGTCCTTGAAGAGAGCATCTCGATTTGCGTCGACCCGCAAGGAAATCAGTGTCTTTGCAGGAATAACTCGATTTGTCTCAACTCCGAGGAAATCAGTGTCCTTAGCAAATAGCTCGATTCAGGGAAATCAACATCCTTGACGAGAGCATCTCGATTCGCGTCGACCCGCAAGGAAATCGGTGTCTTTGCATGAGTCTCTCGATTCGTCTCAACTCTGAGGAAATCAGTGTCCTTGGCAAATACCTCAATTAAGGGAAATCAGCGTCCTTGGCGAGAGCATCTCGATTCGCGTCGACCCGCAGAGAAATCAGTGTCTTTGCAGGAATACCTCAATTCGTCTCAATCCCCAGGGAAATCAGCGTCCTTGGAAAAAATCTCGATTCAGGGAAATCAGTGTCCTTGGCGAGAGCAACTCGATTCGCGTTGACCCGCAAGGAAATCGGTATCTTTGCAGGAATATCTCGATTTGTCTCAACTCCGAGGAAATCAGTGTCCTTGGAAAAAATCTCGATTCAGGGAAATCAGCGTCCTTGGCGAGAGCATCTCGATTCGCGTCGACCCGCAAGGAAATCAGTGTCTTTGCAGGAATACCTCGATTCGTCTCAACCCCCAGGAAAATCAGCATCCTCGGCAAAAATCTCGATTCAGGGAAATCAGCGTCCTTGACAAGAGCATCTCGATTTGTGTCGACCCGCAAGGAAATCAGTGTCTTTGCAGGAATCTCTCGATTCATCTAACCCCCAGGGAAATCAGCGTCCGTAGCAAATACCTCGATTCTAGGAAATCAGTATCCTTGACGAGAGCATCTCGATTCGCGTCGACCGACAAGGAAATCACTGTCTTTGCAGGAATACCTCGATTCGTCTCAACTCCGAGGAAATCAGTGTCCTTGGAAAAATCCTCGATTCAGGGAAATTAGCGTCCTTGGCGAGAGCATCTCGATTCGCGTCGACCCGCAAGGAAATCAATGTCTTTGCAAGAATATCTATATTCGTCTCAACTCCGAAGAAATCAGTGTCCTTGGAAAAAACCTCGATTCAGGGAAATCAGCGTCCTTGGCGAGAGCATCTCGATTCGCGTCGACCCGCAAGGAAATCAGTGTCTTTGCAGGAATACCTCGATTCGTCTCAACCCTCAGGGAAATCAGCGTCCTTGGTAAAAATCTCGATTCAGGGAAATTAGCGTCCTTGGCGAGAGCATCTCGATTCGCATCGACCCGCAAGGAAATCAGTGTCTTTGCAGGAATACCTCGATTTGTCTCAACCCCCAGGGAAATCAGCATCCTTGGCAAATACCTCGATTCAAGGAAATCATCGTCCTTGACGAGAACATCTCGATTCGCGTCGACCCGCAGAGAAATCAGTGTCTCTGCAGGAATATACGACGTCAGCACATGACCCCGTCGTGAAAATACGTCTGCATAGACACCGTCGCAAGCGGAGCAAGTCAATCCCTGACCCCGTAGAACACGGCTAAAGTCAATCCTGACCCCGTGGGAAACGGCCAAAGTCAACCCCTGACCTCGTAGAACACGGCTAAAGTCAATCCTGACCTCGTGGGAAATGGCCAAAGTCAATCCTGACCCCGTGGAAAACGGCCAAAGTCAATCCCCATCCCGTGAAACACGGCTAAAGTCAATCCTGACCCCATGGAATACGGCCAAAGTCAATCCTGACCCTGTGGAACACGGCTAAAGTCAATCCTGACCCCGTGGAACACGGCCAAAGTCAATTCTGACCCCGTGAAACACGGCCAAAGTCAATCCTGACCCCGTGGAACACGGCTAAAGTCAATCTTAACCTCGTGAAACGCGGCCAAAGTCAACCCTCGACCTCCCAGTCAAAGCAATGCTTTGACTCGGGAGTATGTCAACCCATCAACCACTTACGAGTCCTCTCGACTTGTAAGGAAGAAAATTCTCTTGTGAGATCCTTACGACTCTCAAGAGAAAACGCACTTAGGAATCCTCACGATTCCTAAGGAGAAAATACACCTACGAGATCCTCACGACTCGTAGGGAGAAAAGTCTTTATGAGACTCTCATGGCTCATAAAGTTGGAAAGTCTTAGGCGGCAGATCTGAACTTGTTTCCGAAGCCATTGTTGCTCTACAAGGAGGTCAAGATGGACCATCTGCAGGCCACATTTGCCAAAGCCACATTCGCCAATGAAATAAAGAAGCTACTTACTGGTCCTCACGATTCGTAAGGAAAAATACCCGAGTGAGATCCTTACGACTCACGGAGGCGATGAACACATAGAGATCCTCACGATTTTTAGGGAGAATTTACACCTACGAGATCCTTTCGACTTGTAGGGAGAAAAAACCTTCTTGAGACCCTTACGGCTCATGAAGATGAAAAAAGTCTTAGGCTACAAGGACTCTAAACTTATCCCCTAACCCATCAATTCTATTGTCATGCATAACTCTGCACTACTTCACCCATGTACATGCTTACGTGGGCAAAGTAGTGGGGGGCATTTGTTCCCGCCAAAATTTTCGGCCAAGAGCTACTTGTTCCCTTACAAAAAAGGGGGAGAATCCTCAAAAAACAGGCATCACGTGTAAAACATGTGGGCGCACGTATGCAAAGCATATGAGCGCTGAACATAAATAACCAAGGGCCAAACATGCCTTACGTGTTACACACGTGAGCGCTCTGAACATACACAGGTTAAAACCCACACTAGGGGTCACGTGTTAAACACGTGAGTGCTTTTGCCAATAACATGCAAAGTAAGTGAGCACCCTAATTTAAAATGTTCCTATCAAATTTTAGAATTAAATTCTATTTGGGAAATATTTTCTTAAACTAGAAAGATCTTCTCTGTTAAACAGAGAACTCTTGGATCAAAGATCCATCGGTGATCATTTGATAGAATAAAAATTTATCAAAGGAAAATATTTTCCTAATCTTATAACAAGAATAAAATTCTATGTTAACAAGATATCCATATTAAGAAAATATATTTCTGATCTTATTAAACTAAAAAGATATGATAAAATAAAATTTTAATCTTGTTAAAACTAACAAGATATTCATAATCTTGTTAAACAAATAAGAAATCTTCTCTGTTAAACAAAGAGCCTTTGGATTAAAAATCCAACGGTGAATAAAATTCATCAATTGATCTAAAAGATCATAGAATCAATTATGATCTCTCAATGAGGAATTTTCTTAACAAATTGATTCTTTTTCTTCTCATATAAATAGGAGTAAGGAGAGGAGAAAAAAGAGACAGAAAGAGAGGGTAAGAAAAATAGAGAAAGAATTTAATTCTCTAAAGAAGGGGAACCCTTCCCAAAAGCTCCCACAAAAAGAGACTTTAATTCTCAAACCAAGAGTTTAACTCTTCTAAAAGAACTTAGTTCTTCCTCTGGTTAAGATCTGCAGAAGCGGATCTCCCCACAAGTTGAGAATTTAATTCTCATCGGGGAGATTCTATCATGCAGATTCAAAACCTAGGGTAAAAACCTGAATCCAAAAGAGTTTAACTCTTACAAAATATATAGGAATTTAATTCGTCTGAAATTAGGGTTCAACCCTTTAAAAAGAATTTAATCCCTACAAAGAACAAAAGGAGAACTTGATTCTCAGAACCATAGAAGAACAGCCTGATGATTCATTAGCATTCAATCGCTACATAAAAGCTCACGTGATCCCACATGAGCACCTTTGAGGAACAAAGAGGGAAAGAATGAGATCTAGTCACGTGACCCCACGTGCCCCTTGAGAAGTGCTCAGCACTTATAAAAGAGAAAAGGGAATAAACCCTATTTTTGGAGCGCCTCACGTGACCTCACGTGACCCGTGAGAAGTGCTCAACACTTATAAAAGAGGAAAAGGGAGTAAACCCTATTTTTAGAGCGCCTCACGTGACCCCCATGAAGTGCTCAGCACTTATAAAAGAGAAAAGGGAATAAACCCTATTTTTGGAGCGCCTCACGTTACCCCACGTGACTCCTGAGAAGTGCTCAACACTTATAAAAGAGAAAAGGGAATAAAACCTATTTTTAGAATGCCTCACGTGACCCCCGTGATGTGCTCAGCAATTATAAAAGAGAAAAGGGAATAAACCCTATTTTTGGAGCAACTTACGTGACCCCACTTGACCCCTGAGAAGTGCTCAGCACTTATAAAAGAGAAAAGGGAAAAAACCCTATTTTTGGAGAGCCTCACGTGAGCCCACGTGAGCGCCTCAAGTTCTTAGTGTTTAACACTATTTCAAGCGCCTCACGTGAGAGCACGTAAGCGCTGATCATACACTAGTGTTTAACACTACTTTAAGGCCTCACGCGGGAGCACGTGAGCGCCAATCATATATTAGTGTTTAACACTACCAGAGGCCAATAGTAGCTAAACTTAGATCAAATCTCCCGAGGGCAATCAATCGAGTCACCCATGCTCAGGGTCCCCCAAACCGATCTTAGTCCCATAGATAGCTAATGAACTCCTGGCCATCTAAGATGATGTTCATTCTATCATGATCTCTCCCCTCAATCTGGAATTTGGTTCAAGGGTACATCTCTCCACACCTCCGATACATGTCGTTGTAATTATTCAACGTCTTCAGAGAGGTGGAGGGTCCCAATAACCAATAACTCTTGGCGCACCACCGAACAAGCTTTTCAAAAAGGGGAGTAAATCTAAAACACATCTCAATTTAGGGGCGCCTCACGTGATCCCTTGATAGTACTTAGCACTCAGAAAATGAAAAGGAGAATAAAACAAAGGCAATTTTCATTCTTCAGAGTGCCTCACGTGATCTCACGTGACCCAGTAGTGCTTAGCACTCAGAAAAGGAAAAGGGGAATAAACCCAAGATAGCTCCCATTTTGGGGGCACCTCACGTGTTCCCACATGACCCCGAAACAGGGAGAAAATTCCGAAGACAGCGCTCGCATTTTGAACGCACCCCACGTGTCTGCACGTGACTGTTTGATGAACCAAGTGCTTAGCACTTATAAATGAAAGAGGAATAAAATCCAGAGAACAGCTCTTACCTTGGGCGCTTCACGTGCTCACACGTGAGCCAAGTGCTTAGCACTTTTATATATATATATGAGGGAATAAATTCAAGGAACAATGCCCACTTCGGGGCCCCTCACGTGTTCACACGTGAGCTCCTCCAAAGTCCAGTGTTTAACACTGATTCAGTGTTTAGCACTATGGGGTTACTAAGGGAAATCAACCTTAGCTCAAATTAGCCAAGTCTTCCGAAACCAAGACCCTTTTTGTCATCAATCAACCGAGCCCCCATGTTCAGGTCTCCCTAAACTAATCCTTGTCCCAAAGATGACTAGTGTTCTCCTAACAGATGACATCTAAACTGATGTTCATCCCATTCCCCAAATCGGGATATTGGTTCAAGAGTACATCTCTTCATACCTCTGATACATGTCGTTGTAATTCTTCAACGTCTTCAGAGAGATGGAAGGTCCCAATAACCAATAACTTTTGGTGCACCCCCAAACGATTGAACCAAAACTACATAAACTATGACGTCTTTAAACTGGACTATGATGTCCTTAAACTTTACGGACTGTGAGTTCCGTAAACTCATCGACTACGATGTTCTTAAATTTTACGGACTATGGGGTCCTTAAACTCATGGACCATGATGTCCTTAAACTTTACAGATTACGATGTCTCTATACTACCATGGATTGTGGGGTCCTTAAACTCATAGACTATGATGTCTTTAATCTTTACAGACTATAATATCTCTAAACTCCATGGACTATGATTTCCTTAAACCCACTGGACTATAACGTCCTTAAACTAAAACGATAGAGCCTAAATGCTCTTT
Source organism: Agapanthus africanus (assembly GCA_030015575.1). NCBI lineage: Eukaryota > Viridiplantae > Streptophyta > Magnoliopsida > Asparagales > Amaryllidaceae > Agapanthus > Agapanthus africanus. The sequence goes on from CM057338.1 coordinate 60,948,325, forward strand.
CGCTGGATCTAAATGATCCTAAAAACCCTGTTAAGTAGATATTAGTCTAAAATTAGACTAACGTATCCTTAATAACCATTTAAGTTGATCTTAATCTCAAATGAGATTAAAGATCCTTAAATCAATCCAACTACAGATCCCTCAACTGATATGGGTTCAAGGGTACATCCCTTCACACCTCTGATATGTGTCGTTGTAATTCTTCAACGTCTTTAGAGAGGTGATGGGTCCCGACAACCAAAAATTGTATGGACTATGATGTCCTTAAACTCTATGGACTATAATGTCCTTAAACTTATGGACCGCAACGTCCCTAAACTAAGACAATAGAGCCTAAATGCTCTTTTGCTGGATCTAAATGATTCTGTTAAGTAGATCTTAGTCTAAAATTATACTAACGTATTCTTAACAAACGTTTAAGTTGATCTTAGTCTCAAATGAGATTAACGATCCTTAAACCCAAACCAAAACACAAATCTAAGAAAATACGGATTTGGACTAATCCACGCCCTACGGGCGACAACATAAATTAGTCTCCGTATACAATCCACGGGCAACCAAAAATAAAACAAACATACACGACATGAAATGACCATCTGGAGAAGGAGAAAGTTGTTACCGCGATGCGGTAGTGTAATTAATTGCAGGGGCTTGCGTCTGCAGGGAAAAGCGTCCCCACAATCAAAAACCCCTCAAACGAGGAGGAATCTGACGAAGTCTACTATATCGGCCGCATCCGTCTAAACCTTCGATACATGGTGCCATAAATCAACTTGGCATCTTCGGAGAGGTAGACGGATAAATCCAAATAGCATCTTCCCCCAAATTCAGGAAAAACGTTTGTCTTCCCGGTCTTTCGGCAGAGAACAGCAACGGCTGTGGTGATGGGTCCGAGAGAGGGTGTGGTGTCGGTGGTGGGCTCAGGAGGCGATGCTTGTTGGGGCACCGATGGTGGTCGTCATGGATGGTGAGCGTCGGTGGTGATGTAGGGGAGAGGGAAATATGGGAGCTCGGCTATAGGTTTTGGAGAGAGGAGAGGAGCTTGGGTCTTTGTGTTTGTGTTGAGGTGATGATGGCTTGGGTTGATGGAGGCCGGTGAGAGGAGGTCGATGGTGGATTCGGTAGGTTGTAGGGGAGAGCCGGCGGCTAGGTTCTTAGAGGAGACGGGGAGGATGATGGTGACCGTGAGGTGCTGGCGGCAAGAAGAGGAGGTGGTCACTGTGGTGGCAAAGGTTCCGTCAGTGGGATCGCCGCTGGTGAAAGGGTTGGTGAGTTGAGTTAGAGAGAGGAGAGAATGGAGCAGAGATGGGTCGTCGTAGGTGAATGCGGGAGCAGGGGAGGGGCGAGACGTGGGTCGGGGGAAAGCGGACGCAGCCGTTGGGGCGTGGGCACGGGTCGTGGGGGAGTGAGCGAGAGAAGCGAGGGACGTTGAGGAGATGGAGGAGTTGGGCGAGGGAAGCGCGCGGGGTAGTTGATGAAAGAGGAGTGGGTCGTGGGGGAATGAGGTGAGGGAACGAGTCGTAGGCGCGAGGTGGGCGAAGCGGGGGAAAAACGGGCGGGAAAAGGAAGCGAAAAGAGTAAGAAGAAGGGAGTGGGGAGTTCGGATCGGGTCGGTTTCGGGCTGGGGTGTGGGTAGATCAGGTCGGGTTAAGGAAAGGGTTTGGGTTTGGGGTTCATGGGCCGGGCCGGGGTAAGGAAAAAGTGAAAGAAAAAAAGAGAGTCGGGCTTTGGAAAAATCAAAAGGGAGGGGAAAAGAATGGGCTGAATTGGGTTTTAATAGAAATAGGATTTGGGTTTGAGATAGGATAAAGGGTTAGGGTTTAATAGTTAGGTTTGGAAAATAAGGATTAGGAAAAATAGAAGGGTTTAGAAAAATTAGGTGAAAATTTATTTAGGAAATTAAAATAGGAGTGGAAAAATAATTTGGAAAATATACAAGTTTTTTATATACAAGATACCGAGTATTACAACAACAACCCTAAATCAACCCTATTCTTTAACTCAAAATGAATATTTCTAGATACCATTCCCTGTGGATCGACCTATATTTGCCGGCTAGCTACAACGAGCCGTGCACTTGCGGTATTATAACTTGAGAATCGATTGTGTATGATGAAATGATGTTAACCCATGAACTCCGAAATATGACTTGAACTATTGATTTGCATGCATGATAGGATTTTCTCGAAAACCAGACTACACTTAATTTCTCTCGGAAGTCCCTTACAAAGGTACGGATACAGTACGTATTGGTAACGGTACAACTTTGCGTATTCTTAACTATGGTCACACAGCAATTCCACCATCTTCTCCACCACTTCACATGAAAAATGTTCTTCATGTTCCTTCAATAACGAAAAATCTCTTATCTGTTTGTAAATTTACTAAAGATAACAATGTTATTTTTGAGTTTTACCTGTTTGATTTTTTTTAAGGATCCGAATTCAGGGACAGTTCTACTATAAGACCACCTCAATAATAGATTGTACCAATTGCCTCTTCCAACTGTCTCTTCTTCCACTGTGCTTGTTGGCGAACGTACCTCTACTTCCTCAGGCATGCTCGCTTAAGTCATCCTGCCTTAAAAACTGTAGTCAAGATTCTATCTCATTTTCATTTACCAACTGTTAAGAGTCGTAGAGAGTCGGTATGTTCTATTTACATGAAGACCAAAAGCCATAAACTATATTTTGAATTCTTATCAACAGTGTCTTTGGCACCTTTAGATTTAATTTATTCTGATATTTGGAGTCCTGCTCCTATTTTATTTCATTCTGGTTTCTAATATTATGTTACTTTTGTTGATGACTATAACAAATTCACCTGGTTATTTTAATGCGTAACAAGTCTGATTTATTTGATATCTTTTGTCGCTTCCAACAACATATTGAACGCTATTTCAATAGAAAATACGTATGTTTCACTCTGATTAGGGTGGTGAATATCAATTCCTTCATCGTCATGTAGTCTCGAAGGCTATCCTCCATTGTGTTTCCTGCCTCCACCTTCCGAACACAACGGGACAGCGGAACACAAACACCGTCACATTATAGAGATCGCGCGTGTTCTTCTTACTCACACCTCCATCCTTTCTCATTACTGGGATGAGACCGTCCAAACTGTCGTCTTCTAATTAATCGTCTCCCTGCACCAGTCATTCGCAACGATACCCCTCTCCACAAATTATTTGATCATTATCCTACTTATACCTTCCCACATATATTTGGTTGTACGTGTTATCCCTGTCTTCGTCCCTATGCCCCACATAAACTTGTTAATCGATGCGATCGCTGTGTGTTCATGAGTTATAGTGCTCAACACCATAGTTACCGTTGTCTTTATGTACAATCTGGTCGAATGTATGTGTCTAGACATATTATTTTTGATGAAAGTTGCTTCCCTTTTCAGGTTTAGATTCTCCCACAGGATTGCCACAGAACACTGAGCCTCTTCCAGGAGTGGGCATCCTTGGCTTTGGCCCTGTTCCGAGCCCAACTTTACAACTAGTGCCGGCCACCGCCTCCCTTCGTGCGACTGGCATCCTAGGACCTCCCCCATGCAAGTCACCATAACCTGCTCAACCCGGCCGCTTGTCTACGGTCGCTCCTTCTCTAGCGAGCTCCTCACCATCAAATCCTAGTCCCACTCACACCCATGCACCAGGGTCGCCACCTGCAGATGAACCTGGTCCCCAGCATTCAGCACAATCCTCTCCACTCCCAGACCCCCCTCCACCACCTCGCTAATCACCTCCGATGAGTCTTCTATTCTTCGCATGCACTCTCTTGACGACATATATGCTTCCACTGACCCGATCGTTGATTCTCCGCCATCTCTTATGCTCACCAGCAGTCACACATTACCTACAACACTTCTTGCCAGTACTTTGGTCGAGCCCACCAACTTTACCTAAGCATCCAAGGACCCGTCGTGGCAAGCGGCTATGTCCTCTGAATTCGATACTCTACCTCGCAATGGCACATGGTCGCCCGTCTATCGCCAATCTCATTTCAATATCGTTGGGTGAAAATAGGTGTTTAAGATGAAATATCGTGTTGATGGTTCGATTGAGCATCACAAGGCACGGCTTGTTTCTAAGGGGTTTCGGCAACAACCCGATGTCAACTATTTCGACACTTTCAGTCCAGTTATCAAGATCACCATATTTTGCTTGATTCTTGCAATTGCGATCATCTCGGGCTGTCTAGTGTGACAGTTGGATGTATCGAATGTATTTTTACATGGTCATCTTGATGAAGTGGTTTATATGGACCAACCCCCGGGCTTCACTCACCCTCAATTTCCCAATCATGTCTGTCGACTGCATCGTTCTCTTTACAGACTTTGTCAGGCTCCTCGTGCTTGGTTCAAACGTCTGAGTACTCAACTCTTTCATCTTGGCTTCCTTGGATCCAAGACCAATACTTCGCTGTTCTTCGTTGGAACCAACGCTCACTAATTTATGTCTTGATTTATGTCGACGATATTCTAATCACTGGTTCCGATCAAAGGGGTGTTACTAACCTTATTACCTCTCTTCAACAGGAATTCTCCATTCATGACGTTAGCGCTGCTCAGTATTTCCTTAGGATCGAACTTTGTCCTCACCCCGATGGCTGCCTTTTATCTCAATCTCAATATATTGTGGATATTCTTAAGCACTCCAAAATAGCTGTCGTGCACCCGATGTCCACACCCATGACCACCGTCACGACTACCAATGATTCTCTTTCCACTCCCCTCGTCGATCCTTTTATATACAGCGGCATTGTGGGCACTCTTCAATATGTCACCATTCGTCCCGATGTCTTCTTCGCAGTCAATCAAGCCTGTCAACATATGCACGCTCCTACTGAGCACTATTGGTCGCTAGTTAAACACATCCTACGTTATCTTCAAGGCATGCTCTCTCATAGTCTTCTTCTCTACCGAGATTCGCCACGACATCTGCTTTCAGTGATGATGACTAGACTGGGAATACTGTGGATCGTCGTTCCACCAGTGACTACACTATCTTCTTGGATCTCAATCTCATTTCATGAAGTTTCAAGAAACAAGCAACGGTCGCTCGCTCAAACACAGAGGTTGAATATAAGACGCTAGCAAATGCTACGGCCGAGCTCATTTGGCTTCAATCCTTACTTCACGAGCTAGGATTCAATCATTTCCCACCTGTGTTGTGGTATGATAACATTAGCGCTATGTACCTTGCAGCTAATTATGTTTTCCACGCTCGCACTAAACACGTTGAAATTGACTTTCATTTTGCTCGTGAACGTGTTGCTGACAACCAACTTATTGTACGCTACATCTCCATGCACGATTAACGTGCCGGCGCTCTCACCAAGCCACTTCGCGACAACGCTTTGTCGAACTGTGTTTCAAGCTCAACGTCGTCCGACCGCCGTTCATCTTGAAAGGCCGTAACAAAGAACCAAAATCATCAGGCCGACAGACGTCTGGAATTGTCTAGCCAATTCTATAGAGTGCATCCATATGTCTGCACCTGTAAAAGACAGACGTCTGGATTTGACTTTCTCTTTAACAGAGCGCAGCCAGACGTCTGTCCTTGGACGGGTCAGACGTCTGGGCCTGCACGACTCTGAATTGTTTGGAAACATTTTCATTGGAGATTTTGTAAAGATTTAGTTACAACTAAATATGATAGATAGATTATATGATTGTTTTGAATGTAACAGTATTTTAGAGATTATATATATATATATATATATATATATATATATATATATATAGCCACAATAGAGAGGATCCTCTCTAAGGTTTCTTCATCTTTCAATATCTTTTTCTTCCTTTATCTCTTACTATTTCTTTAGAGATGTCATGCCAGTATTCAGACACCGTAGCTCCACAAAATCTAACAAATTGGACCAAAACCGATGCATGCCTCGACGCCTGCAGGCTTAATCGGAGTATGATGGGGTACTCTTCAAAATCTATTACGGAGGGGCGCTTCATAGGAAAGCTATGTAGCCCTCCATGCTTTGATAGATGCCCCAATATAATCGAGCCTTGCGCTAAGCTCGCATCCGCTAAAGGTACGCATGCATTATAGTTTCGATTTTAAGGATGAACTATAAATATTGAGGTTAAAGGTGAATTTTTTCGGTTCAACATAATTAAGGCCATTTAGGTGGTTGTTTGCAGGAAACTATTTTCTGAATTATGTACAGCTCGGAATGTGACTCGCAACGATTCCAGCACCCCAGCCTGAGATGGATGTCGTGCATAATCTTACAATGCCGCTGATTTAATATTTGTTTTAAGTTTAGAATGAAAATTATTAGACCATTAATCAATACATTGTGGGATCTCCCTTTTTATATATTGTGTGATATGTGCATGTTAATCGTGTAACAAAATAGCTAATCTTAAATAAAGCTGAAAATGTTAAATGGTCTTCCTTACTGTGACTTAGGGGCTGTTTGTTTCCTGCAGGAGGGAGGGGTTGAGTTGGGAGTAAAGAGGGACAACAATTTTTGTTGTCCATTGAGTTGTGAATTAAGTGTTTCATTTCATTGATTCAAAATACTATCACACATCATACGAATTTTATCATACATCATCAAAAGTCAAGAGTTGGGCTTGACTCTTGCCACATAAACAATTTTATTGCTAAAATATTTAGAGAAAGTGTTTGTCACATGCCATAAGAATTTTTAGCCTTGCCACATAAGCGATTTTATTGCTAAAATATTTTACTCCAAAATTCAACTCAACAACAAAACAAACAATGAACCTCGTTTATGTTTTGTACTCAAGTCTTTAGCTGAAACAAACAAGAGACTTCAAACTCAAGGGAACAAAAATTCTTGAGTCTCTGACACGATTTCAAGCTCAAATTTTTGGCTCAATGAAACAAACAGGCCCTTAGGTCTGCTTGTTCGGGTGAAATAATAAGCCAGTATCGAAATCAAGGATACTTCAGATACTTTAACCGTTTGGTTTAACAAAAGTAGGACTTGAAAATTATTTTATGGTGTTGATGAAATTATTTTATGGTGTTGATGTGGATCCTATATCATAGGATTACTCTCAAAATAAATTTTCTCATTTTGGATGATGTGAAGTGATTATGGAGCAAGAAGAATTTTTTTATTCAGTCTTCATTATTGCTTTCAAAAATGTGAAAATTTATTGCTATCAAACAATGTTTTAGGATTTTTTTTATGAAAAACGGATGAACTGCATATGTGTTTTTATTCTTCCAAAATTGCTCAAACAAATACATAAAGTAACTTTCAAACTAATTCCATGAATTATTTTTGGGGGTTAATTCAAGAACCACTTCCAATACTTCGGCTTCTTTTGGATATCCAGGCCTATTAGTTGACTCTTGTATTGTATATATAACACATATATCTCATGCTAATTAATCATTTTTATGTGTGGGAGGGAGGGAGGGAGGGGGGTAATTCTCTAAATAGCCTTTCAACTAGCATTGCATGTTTGACCAAAAACTAGCATTGCATGTAAAAGTATCATTGGAAATTAAAGTTTAAATTTTCACATAAACGAGTACCTTTTTCTTGTTTTTTTTCCAACACATAAATTATTCATGATGATTGAACACCACTGCATATTTTGTTATACATATTCAAAATCATGCCAATAAAAGTAATATAAATTAGGTGAGATGTACAAATCACTCGTAAATTTTTATTATTATTCCATTGACTTTTTTTTGGCACCGGTTATTCCATTGAATTGAATTATATTCTATGATTATGATGCAAGGCTCTATTCCCACGCTCAACTCCTTCCTTAATTAGATGGAACTTTTAATTTATCGTAGTGTACATATAATAAGGAGGCCTGAATCTGGATCATCTTCTATTATAGCACCATGTTATTGAAATTCAACATCTGGGATTAGTTACAGGCACTACTACAGGGTAGGGATTCGGTCACGATTTAAACCGTGACCAAAAGGTCTTTTAGTCACGGTTTAAATCGTGACTGAACCGTGACCTAAAGCTACGTGAGCAAAAGATTGGTCACGGTTAGAACCCTGACCATAGGAAGAAAGTGTCACGGTTGTAACCGTGACAATCTCTCAGCGTCCAATATTCAAAAGTCAGTTAGGAACCGTGACCAAAAACGTGGGGGCCACCTTCCTAACTGATTTGCTCCAGATATCAGATATCTGAAGATCCCTATGGTCATGGTTGTAACCGTGCCCATAGGTATTTAGTCACGGTTACAACCGTGAAAAAGCTTTTTTGCTTTTAAATTATAAAATTTTCGTGCCCCACATGCGTTAATTTCAATCACAACCAGCAATATATAATTTCCATTCATAAACAGCAATATATTATTTTCATTCACAAGCAGCAATATATAATATTAATATGATTGAATCTTACGCAATATATGATAATCAAAGTAATAAGTTTCGAATCACACGCAAACATAAACAAAATATATACATACAATGAATATGATCAATACTCCACTCCACTGACGAACAAATGTATGTGTCAACAAATCAAAACATCTAATGCCGTTGGGACGACTGTCCACCTCCATCATCCCGTGGTCTAAAGAATCCGCTCAAATCGACGTGCGGTCGCCTCATACCTCGGATCTCCGCCCTAAGGTCCTGCAGCTCTTGTCGCGTCTCATGCTACGTCTAATGCTGTTGCTCCACCTGCTCACGGAGCCGACGGATCTCCTCCTACAACACAGCTGTTGCATCCATCCGTGTCTGGGTCACGACGTATTTGTGCACGGTCGAACGCCTATCAAAATATTGATGGGCCCCGGGACCAACCCCGCGCTTATACCCACCGTGATGCCCACCGGATATCGAATCCAGGACAGAGACAATGGGGTGATTGAGTCACCGAGGCCAAGTCCCAAGGCGTTTGTCTGCTCCTGGAACTGGGTCTGTATAGAATATATGTACAGATAGATAGATAGATAGATAGATATACACAGATGCTAATTTAAAATACGTAATCAACTTGATTATATGAAACTTATCATGTACATTCATGTGCCCTTCTGTAGCGCCACCCATCTCTTGGCTTCATTGTAGTTAGCATAGTCTTTCTTTCTCTGCGATGAAATTAGGATATAGTTTAATAATTAATTAATGATATAGAAAACATATGAAATTAAGTATCGAAATACTCATCAAACGCCACCGAGCGTTGGCCTGCAAGCGCTTCCCTTGGGTCGGGATAGCACGTTCTCGCACGCCGTTGTTCCGGTTCTGCTTATTTCGAACCTATATCCTCTTGCAAAAACAAATATTATAATATATTTTGGAATATGATTTCATGTTATATTATTAAAATCTTAAAAATTAAATTGATACTTGCACATTATCGCGGTCATAATAAGCGACAAGAAGCAACCAATTCTCTCTCAGGATCTTCAACGCTATGGCCTCCATCACGAGCCTCCGCTGATACTCGATCGCCGCGACTCAGGGAAGGTAAAATTCATTCTTCACCTCAATTCGGAGATGTTGCTTGATCACTTGACACTAGGATATGAAGTGAGCAAGGGCGTGATCTACATCGAATGGCCTGTACACGCCATCCTCGCCGGGCTGGCCAATGAATCTATAATTCTTTATGGTCTGAAATTGAAATATATTAAACAAATAATTACACACACGTAAGTATGTATGTAACGATGATTGAAATTAAAATGTGTAAAATAATATGTCATGTCTCCTCCGACCCAAAAAAATAGCGTAGCACGCTCGGTCTGGGTCTGGTTCCACTGAATATAGAACGGGTACTTATAATAAGTACATATCTCCGCTCCAATATAATCCCCCCACTAGGTCGCGTGATCTCCAACAAGAACACCTGTCACATCAAAGATCATATCTAATGGTTTAACATCCTTGGACGGCCTGCAGCAGACCCAGTAGGATCCCTTGTCCTAACACTGCTCGAGCCTGCAAAAAAATAGATATACAAACAAAATATTATAATATTTAGAATATGAATATAGAATTTGACAAATTTAAATTACAATCGTTATTTAAAAGTTTTAAGAAATAAAGATTATACCTGCCGTCCCCGGCGTAACACTAGAACCGACGCCAGATGTCATCCCGCGAGTAGAATATGGATCTGCAAACAATTAATTGTTAGATAATTCAATATCCACCAATATTGTAACGATATATCAAATTTTAAATGAGTAAACTACACACCATGTGCAGGAGTGAGTAGGGTATGAGAACCCACTGATGCACTAATAGGGGTAGGGCGAGACGTATGCATTGCGGGTGATCTGGCGGTAGTATGGGGAGCGCGGGTGAGGATAGACACTCCTGCTGGGGGTGATGCAGTGGTAGTAAGGGAGCCATAGGAGATGGTGCGATGGTAGTATAGGAAGCGCTGATAGGGATAGATGCTCCTGCTATGGGTGATGCGGTGGTAGTAAGGGGAGCCATAGGGTGATGTGGCGGTAGTAGGGGAGCGCTGTTAGGGATAGACGCTGCTGCTGCGGCTTCCGGGCCTGCTGAGGCTCCTGGGATAGTCTTGTCAATGGGAATGGATCGCTGGAGAATGTTCTCTAGACGCTGTCTCTTTTAACGTTTAGAGACTTTGCCTACGCCTATGATCAAATCCTATATATATATATATATATATATATATATATATATATATAAATGTTATTTCATTACTTATAATTATTATACAATTCAAAACATTCAATTTAACTTCCTTACCTAACACGTTTATGTGGTACATTAACTAAAGATTCATTGGGTGGATTCTCAAAATCTTGATCCGTGAAAATTAATTGGCCGATGTCACTTTTTACAAATGTATGGATGGACGGCGCAGAATAGTTTAGATTCCTGGTACGTTCAATAGATGGACTGAGACGTGTTATCGCGAGATCTTCATCGTCGATCTCATCTTCAGAGCCATTCAACATCGGCACATTATAATAACCTCTCAGTTTCCAACGACAAACAACATTTCAGTCAACCTTCTACAAGTCCCGAGAATAATATATTTGTGTTGCTATTTTGGAAAAGATAAAGCTGTCGTATTTTGGTAACGTCCGTTTGGTGTTTACCAAAGTGAGACCATATTGATCGACCTTATAACCCGATCAGACTTGATATCGTACCATCTGCATTGGAATATATGAAATGGGATAGTCGTATGCTGGTATGAGACCGCTATAACTTCTTTAAAAACACCGTAGTAGAGATTTCCATCCTTGTCGACGGTTGCGACGCCGCTATTTTTCATAGCTCTAATACGTTCCGTACTTTCTACATCAAATTTATATTTGAATACTCAGTACCCGTTGTAAAACCTAGCTGCAATCGTTGGACCGTTTAAAAGGTCGTAGACCTCTTTATCAATCTGCTCTCCACGATTCAATTGTCCGTTGATTTCTTGTCTACACCAAGCGGCGAAAGTGCGTATCTGTTCTTCTTCGATTCTATCATTCAACCACGCCTTAGAATGAGTATATCTTTGTGCGCTCTTTTTGTTAATATTCAATTATATTAATTAGATTAAATTTAATTTCGAACGGTTAAATAGATGAAATAAGAAACACTTACTATATATATTTAGCAAATCATTCGCTGTTTATCAAGATGTACACTGGCCACGAGATCGTAAGACATGTTTGTTAGCCTTCCTGTTCCAATTAAACCATCAGAAATATTCTGCGGTTTGTTCAGTTTCATCCTGATATCATCGTTCAGAAAACGAGCACAGAAAGACGTGACTTTTTCCAGAAGATAACCTTCCACAATCAAACCTTCAGGACAATAGTTGTTGCGGATATAGTTTTTTAAAGTTAATAGATATCTGTTGAAAATAATAGATATTAATAATTCGAGATAATTCTTTGCAATTTAAATGATAAATAATAAACGTCAATAATACCTCTCGATTGGATACATCCAACGATAATGGAACGGACCGCCAATCTTGACCTCGGATTCCAGATGGACGAACATGTGAACAATAATTTCGAAAAAGGAAGGTGAAAAGATAGTTTCAAGCTTGCAGAGGATCAAAGGAATTTCTTCTTCGTGTTGTACTATCTCTCTGACGGTCACATTTTTAGAACACAATTGGCAGAAATACGTGCAAAAGTCGTTAAGCACGAGACCAACTTCTGGTTTTACCGATGTTCTGAGGTATAAAGGAAGAAGATGCTGCATCAGTATGTGGTAATCGTGGCTCTTGAGTCCTACGATTTTTTCGTTTTCTACCTGCACCTGTTTTGAAATATTTAATGAGAAACCGTCAGGGACTTTCAATTCTTTCAACACATGTAAGAATCACCGCTTCTCCTCTTTATTCATATTGAAGATTGCCGGTGGGATCTCGTAATAACCCGGTTTACCAGCCACAGGTCGAGTTTGCAATTCTTTTCTAATGGACAAACCATCAAAACTTATCAAATCATGACGGGCATTGAGATTGTCCTTCTTTTTTCCATCCTTACACGGCAGAAAATTTATGATGTGCTCAGAGACACCCTTCTTGATATGCATGGCATCTAAATTGTGGCGCATCGGTAGATCGAACCAGTACGGAAGCTGAAATGAACCACTAAGATTCTTCCAGCTGGTTGGGACAGGCATTGCATCTTTGTTCCGTGTCTTTCCGAATATGATATTCTGGTAATCTCTCCATTTGTTGCAATATGAAGTTACCAGACAATGATTCATGCGGCGTACCGGTCTCCATCTTACTATTGAACATTTCTTTATTCCTTCTAAATCTGTGAGTTATAGGTAAGAAACGTCGGTGACCCATAAACGGCTCTTTCCTGCTAAACTTTAAGCGTACGACACTCGTAAGAATATGACAGGAGGGGCACGCAAGCTTACCTTAAGTTGTCCACCCCGACAATATGTCGTAGGCAGAAAAATCATTAATAGTCTACAAAAAAGCAGCCTACATATGAAAAAATTGTTTACCATCCGCGTCATAGGTTCCCACGCCAGGTTCTCACAGCAACTTTAACTCATCGATTAAGGGTTAAAGGTACACGTCGATGTTTTTCCTAAGAGACGAGAGACCGTCGATTAAAAGCGCCAACGTAAAATAAGAATGTGTTATAGCCCTCTATGGTGGCAGGTTGTATATAGTCACCACAACCGGCCAAGTATTGTGAGTATGCTCATCGTGAACCATCTCAAATGGACTAAAACTGTCGCTAGCAATCTCCGGCCTCACGTTATAAGGGTCTGTGCTGAACGAAGAATGTTTTTCATCTAAAAATTTCCACGATATCGAATCTCTAGGATGACTCATTTTTTCCTCTTTATGAGACGCTTTATGGTGCCACTGCATTTCGGACACCGTCTCCTCACACATAAATAACTGTTGCAGCCTCGGTATTAACGGAAAATAACGAATGTTCCCTGATTAAAAATCAGGAATTACTTCAATGAGGTATCACGTGCTCACACGTGACCAAGGGTCACGTATTGACACGTGATAGTTAAAATTCTGAACAGGCAGAAATAAAAATAAACGGCTGAAAGAGAACCCGATTGGGGGTCACGTGCTCACACGTGACCAATGGTCACGTGCCAGCACGTGACAAGCTTTGAAAGCCTTATAACTTACTATAATTAAATTCTAATTTCTCTAAATCTTACCAAACAAAAAAATGATTATGAGGAACCGTTGGATTAAAAATCCAAGGGTGATTAAAAATCACCAATTTATGGAAAGATTTTAGACAAGGAAAGATTTCCCTAAATCTCACCAAAAATAATAAACAGAATATCTTTTGGATTGAAAATCCAATGGTGAATAAAATTCACTGTGTGATCTAAAGGATCATATTAGTTATGAAAACAAATAAAATCTTTCAATGAGAGATTTACTAAACAAATTGATTCTTTTCCTTCTCCTATAAATAGGAGCCAAGAGGAAGAATTAAAAAGAAATTTTTTTTGGAGATATAGAATTTTGAGATCTTGAAATTTCTGAAGGCAAATATCAGAGAGAAAAGAAAGGAGAATTTAATTCGCAAGAAAGAAAACCCTAGATGAGAAAAGCAAAGGGATCAAAATTTCAAAAAGAGAATTTAATTCTCAATCTAAGAGTTTAACTCTTCTGCAAAAGAACTTAGTTCTTCCTCTGGTTGAAGATCTGCAGAAGCAAATCTCCCCATAGGTTGAGAATTTAATTCTCATCGGGTTGAGATTTTGCCATGCAGATCCAAGACTTAGAGGGATAATTGAGTTTAGAGAATTTAATTCTCCCAAATCCACAGGAATTTAATTTCTCCAAGATGAAATTAGGGTGTAACCCTATATGAGAATTTAATTCTCTCAAACTCACAGGAATTCAATTCCTTCAAGATAAAACTAGGGTTTAACCCTATATGAGAATTTAATTCTCCTAAAATTATAGGAATTTAATTCCTTCAAGATGGAAAAAACTAGGGTTTAACCCTAATTGAGAATTTAATTCTTTTACATATACAGGAATTTAATTCCTCCTAAATGAGATTAGGGTTTAACCCTACATAAGAATTTAATTCTTTCATATACATGGAAATTTAATTCCTCTAAAACATCATTAGGGTGTAACCCTACAGAGAATTTAATTCTTAAAAATAACAGAGAACTCAAAAGATCTCCATCACGTGTCCCCACGTGACCCCTAAACAGATCCCCTAAAAATGAGAAGAATTGTTGAGGCAACGCCTCACGTGCTCCCACGTGACCTCTAAAACAAAGAGAATAAAAGCAAAGGAAATGTTGGCTCTGGAAGCTCTCACGTGTTACCACGTGACCCCTAATAAATGCCTTAACAAATCAGTGCATGAGTGCTTATCACGTGCCCACACGTGATGGCCAAAAGTCAAAAAGTGTTTAACACTTATTTGCATAACAAAGTAAAGGAGATCTGTCCCCAACTTTGGGCGCCCTCACGTGTCCCCACGTGACCCCTTCTTCTCTAGTGTTTAACACCAATTCGAGAGCTTTATTTCCAATGTTTAACACTGATTTGTTTTCTAGTGTTTAACACTAATTTGAGAATTTTACTTTTAGTGTTTAACACTAATTTGAGAATCTTATTTCCAGTGTTTAACACTGTTGCCTTCTAGTGTTTAACACTAATTTGAGAGCTTTATTTTCAGTGTTTAACACTGTTGTTCTATAGTGTTTAACACTATTGTTAGCCAAATTGGCTAATTTTCCAGAGGCAAAAGTCTCTCCTTCAAATGAATTTCAAAATTTAGTAAAATTCAGAGCTACAATGTTTATTGCTCAGTCAAAGATAGAAATATTATCAGAGCCCTCAAACTCTTGTTTAGCATTGCTAAGTGATGAGGGGCTGAACCCAGACAAATGTCTAATGGTCCAACAAAGGGCCAACACTTCAAACTTAATTGGACTTAGCCCAAGTTGGCCATAAGTCCTCAATTCAGACTTAACCGAGCCAATGTGCTCATAATATAATTAATTGATCTTAGTTTCAAATTGGACTACAGATCACTTAATCCACCTTGGTTCAAGGGTACATCTCTTCACTCCTCTGATATTTGTCGTTGTAATCCTTCAATATCTTCAGAGATGTGACGGGTCCCGACAACCACTCATTTCATGGACTGTGGGGTCCTTAAACTCATGGACTGTGGGGTCCTTAAACTCATGGACTATGATGTCGTTAACCTCGACCGTAATGTCTTTAAACTAACATTGGACTGTGGGGTCTTAAAACCCATGGACTATGATATCCTTAACCTCGACCGTAATGTCTTTAAACTAGCATTGGACTGTGGGATCTTTAAACCCATGGACTATGATGTCCTTAACCTCGACCGTAATGTCTTTAAACTAACATTGGACTGTGGGGTCCTTAAACTCATGGACTATGATGTCCTTAACCTCGACCGTAATGTCATTAAACTAACATTGGACTGTGGGGTCCTTAAACCCATGGACTATGATGTCCTTAATCTGGACTGTGGGGTCTTTAAACCCATGGGCTATGATGTCCTTAATCTCGACCGTGATGTCTTTAAACTAACATTGGACTGTGGGGTCCTTAAACCCATAGACTATGATGTCCTTAACCTCGACCATGATGTCTTTAAACTAACATTGGACTGTGGGGTCCTTAAACTCACGGACTATGATGTCCTTAATCTCGACCGCGATGTCTTTAAACTAACAATGGACCGAGATGTCCTTAAACTACCAATGGACCGTAATGTCCTTAAATTAATCGACTGCAATGTCCTTAAACTAAACAATAGAGTCCAAATGCTCTTTTGTTGGATCTAAATGATCCCGTTAAGTTGATCTTAGTCTAAAATAGGACTAACGTATCCTTAACTAACGTTTAAGTTGATCTTAGTCTCAAATGAGGCTAACGTATCCTTAAACCCAACCCCAAACCCAAATCTAAGAAGATACGGATTTGGACTAGTCCACGCCCTACGGGCGACAACATAAATTAGTCTCCGTATACAATCCACCGGCAACCAAATACAAAACAAACACCCACGACACGAAGTGACCATCTGGAGAAGGAGAAAGTTGTTACCGCGATGCGGTAGCGTAATTAACTGCAGGAGCTTGCGCCTGCAGGGAAGAGCGTCCCCACAATCAAAAAACCCCTCAAGCGAGGGGGAATCTGACGAAGTCTGCTATATCGGCCGCATCCGTCTGAACCTTCGATACATGGTGCCATAAATCAACTTGGTATCTTCGGAGAGGTGGATGGATAGCACCAATTAGCATCTGCCCCGAAATTCAGGCAAGACGTTCGCCGCGTCTTCGTCGCGTCTTTCGGAGGGGAACAGATTCTGGCACGCCCGGTGGGATCTTTTCCTCTTTCCACTCCACACTTCGTGCGTTGTGTTCGCGAACTAATCGCGGTTTGCTAATGGTTGCCCTTGAGTTTGAGGTACTAAGATTTGGCGTTTTCTTGGTGCAGAAAGCGAAGGATCAATGGCGTCCACTTGCGTGATGTGCTCTAGCTACAACTGCAACTCACGTTCCGCCTCATCTGGAGGCATAGCTTACGGGCCCCAAGTGGCTTCCTTGTTCACGATGCCTGTGGAACAGGTCACTCAGGCCACTACTGGATTATTTTTCGGGACCATGCTCCCGCCAACGAGCTTCAGCGCTCCTATACCAACACCGGAAGCTCCCAAGAAGTCGGTCTTTGATTGGCTTACAACTACTGCGTCCACTCTCAATGGGTCGTCCAGCTCCAGCACTTTGGTCTTCACCAGATTGGGCCAAAGTTCCTGTAGGCCTAAGATGAAGCCTGTAATTCAAGAAAAGGTTATTCCGAAGAGAGTAACCAACCCTGCTCCCGAAGTCGTCAAGACGGCTCCTCCTGCCAAAGGGTCGGTCCATACAAGACTGACTGTTCCGGTTCCCACTCCAGCTCCCGTTCCTGCTCAAAAATCTGTCTTTGACAGGTTGGATACCGCTACTCAACGAACGTCAGTCTTCAAGAGGCTGGTACCGGCGGCGCCTCACCTGAACAGGGGGCAAGACAAAGACATCCCCATCACCGAACCAACCCCAACGGCTCGACATGCTCGACATCGCCACTGGCGCCGAGTAAGGAAGGCTGGGGGCAACTCCCCCTCTGGGCTAACTCCACCAGCCCCAACGGTGGAAGTCAATGCTGATGTTCCAACTGGGAACAGTTTCGAACTGTTGAACAAGGTGCACAGGAACTCTCCTACCGCCGTACTGAAAAGATCTCCTCCACCGGTGGAGAATGTCACAGAAGCAAAGCCGGAACAGCCCCCTCAGCGGTTGTCCTCCAAAGTTTACAAAGTCTGGCGACGGGTCCAGGAGTCAGTGATCGATCAGGACTATCTCCGCCGACAGAAGAAGCTGAAGATTCAGCAGGATGAGAACCATCCTAGCAAGCCACAAAGGACGACAGCCACATAGGTGCCTGCTGCAACGGCCCCCTCAACGTCAACTGCTCAAAAGAAAAGGAGGCCAGAGAAAGCCCCTATGACTACAGCAGATCACAAATATGCTGAGCCCAAACACCCCAAGTCTTAGGGCATAACGGTGCATACTGTTTACATGGCTTCCGGAAAAGAGGAAAGCCGCACTTCGACGGGCCACCGGCCGCTCACCCGATCAATAACAAGGGCTCAGGAACAACAACAGCAGAAGCTTCAAGAAATGCTTACTGCAATGGCCGCACTCACCGGACCAAAAGAGAGCCCGGAGGCGTCATTAGAACAACGTCACGAACAAGAAACCGACGCTGACTTCCTACGCAGAGTCCTCGAAAAGAAGGACAGAGAAGCTGCAGAACAAGCTGCCAACATAAAACTAATGGCGCTTCTCTTCCAAGACATGGTCAGGATGATGTTACAGCCAGATCCCCCAGCTAAAGACCCTCCGATCATTATTGAAGACGACAGAAGGGAGACATCGAATCCTCCTCCAGCTCTTTCAGCAGCCAAGGAGGAAACTATTTCCAAAGCCGCCCTGGATGACTATATTGCTCAGCAAATACAAGTTCACCAGGCAAATGAAGCGGCCGGCCAAGTCGTCAAAACTGGGCGACCGTATCCAGGATGGTATGACCAAATAAAGTACCCGCTGGGATACACAATCCCCAAATTCCATGTGTACAAGGGGACAGGCAATCCCCATCAACATGTTGCTCAGTTCAAGGCTCTTTTCGGCAATACCGGTAGTGATGATAAGCTTTTGCTCCGCCAATTCGTCGGCAGCTTGTCGGAGACGGCATTTGAGTGGTACTTCGAACTTCCAAACGACTCCGTCAAGATTTTCGCAGAAATGGAGTTGTTATTCACCCAGCGATTCGCGAGTGCTAGAAAACGCACCCCAATAACGACATTGATCAATGCCAGGGTGAAGCCAGGCGAGACGTGGGTTCAATACGCGATCCGATGGCGGAATCTGTGGTCGAAATGCGAACAGCGCATCGAAGAAGCACCAGCGGTGGGCATGTTCGTGGGCACCCTAGACCCTCATGCGACTATTTCACAATTCATGATGTTCTTCAAACCGACCACGTTTCAAGCTTTAATTGACAAGCTAGCCCAGATAGACCAGATGGGTCATAGACCGTCTCCTCCGAAGCTGGAGCCGCGGAACGAAAAGGGTAAAGGAAAGGCGACCTTCGTTGCGAATACCCAACAGCAGCGCAGTGCCCCAAAACTAACGGATCAACTGGAAGAGAGACGGCGATACTATAATGAGAAAATGAAGCGTCCTTATTCGTTCCCTCGGGACAAAATGAAGAGACTGTTCGAACTGGCGATGCGCAACAGACTCATCAATCTGCCAAATCCTAAGCAACCATTGCAACCCGGCGAGGCTAATAGTCCCAATTACTGTCCTTACCACCAAACGGTAAGCCATCCAATCGAAGATTGCTTCGTCTTTAAGGGATGGATCGAGGATCAGTACAAACAAGGGAAGTTTGAGCTATCTGAGAAGTGGAAGTGAGCCCACCACAACCGCACACTCCTAAGAAGACGGACACACCGGGGGCATCGTGCTCTTTTGTTGAAGAAGCTCCATGGGAGGTCGGTCTTTCAGCCAAAACTAAAAGAATGCTGAAGATCTCCAGACATGCCCGGCGATCAGGTGGAAGAATCCGTTGGAACCTGAGATCATCGAAGGGATGCTGAAGCCGCGTCCAACTCCAAAGATTGGTGGTGATAGTCAAAGCACTCACAACCAGCCGTCAAAGTCTTCGAAGAAGAAGAAAAAGATCAAAAAGCCCGTGAAGCCTGGTGACAAGCGCACGAACCTGCAAAAGCAAATTGACGCGCTAGAAGAGTATAACCAGAAAGCACGAACTCCATTCACACTTCAAGAATTTCTCAGCCACGTCCTTGAGGGCGGAGATGATGGAGAAGATTCGTCGGATGAATCTGAGGGTTACGTAACAAGCTGCCATGTGATCTCTCACTCGTCGATAGACGATGAAGAAGCTCCTCGCACCGAGAAACTGGGGGCAAATCCTAAGCCAAAACTTCTAGGGCCATCAGACGAAATAATCGACACATTCCTAAACGAAGCTCTTCTTAAAAGCAAAACTGCTCGAGAGCGTGAGATGGCCATATTTGAAAAAGCCAAACACTGGCGATTGGACGAAAGGGTTGAAACGCTCCCGCCAGATCAAAGTACGTCCACCGTGAATAAAAGCAGGTTCAGGACGAGGAAAAGGTTCGCTAAAGCCATATCAATGGGGATGAAGCTGCCACCCTCCGAAGGAAGCATTCTTGGTGAAGCGGAAACACACCCTAGCTACTTCTTATATCATCGAAAGATTGCACACCCTACCGAAGAGTGCAATGCTTTTAAAAGATGGTGACAGGGATATCTTGCTCACCGGCAAAATTTCAAGCGGATGAAACGCAAAACTCGTCGGGAGCGAAGAAGTACGACCGAGGGGCTTAGAAAAACTACCGGCAACTGTCGCATGGTTAACGCTGGGAGATCACAAGTTCTCACCTTCGGGAGCGACTCCGACGAAGAAATGACTCTTGGCCCTCTCTTCAAAGAATCCACCTCGGGAAAAGAGGAAGAACCAAAGACCTGCGAAAATATCCAGCTGCGCAATCGTACGCTTCCCGAAAAGAATCTCGGACCCACGAATAGAAAGGATAAGGGAAAAGAAAAAGTCTCTGAGGATATCACCCTAGATGACCAAGTCGTCAAAAAGCTGACAGCGAAGGACCCGCCAAAGTAGAGCAAGGTGGACTACAACGTTCTGGCACACTTGAGAAAGATACCCTCGCAGCTCAGCATTCTCGACGCCCTTCTGCTATCAAAAGAAGCAAGAGATTCTTTGATAAAGGCACTACAGGAGCCCGAGCAATTCCAAGCTTTCCTCGCTGAAGAAAAAATGAAGGACGAGCTGGAAGAAGTACATACAGCCGATATCACCTTCGGCGATGAAGATCTCCTCCTTGGGACGTGCGAGTACAACCGTCCCCTTTATGTCTCCGGATACTGTCACGATATCAAGATAGAAAAAATCCTGATTGACAATGGGTCTTCCGTCAATCTCCTCAACATGCGAGTGTTGAAGGAAATCTGCATGAGCGTTCAGCACCTCACTCGTGATAAAATCACCATCTCCGGTTTTGACTCCCAGTCATCATGGATCCTCGGGTCTGTGATACTGACGCTGCGCTTCGGGCTACTTATCACGGATATTAAATTTCACGTCATTGACGCCAAGACATGCTACAATGCTTTACTCGGCCGGCGTTGGTTACACGAGTATAAAATCATCCCTTTTACACAACATCAGTGTATGAAGTATTTCAAGGATGGTCTCGAGTAGACTGTGTCGGGGGAGTTGAACCCATTCTCCGTGAACGAAGTCCGAAAGTACGAAGATGCAAAATACTTCTTACCAGACTTTGAGGACACGGAGAGATGTCACAAACCGAAGAACAAAGCTATAACTACTATTCCGGTCTTCGGGAGTGATACTGAGGAGGAAGAAGAGATAGTTTATTCAGGGCCGCCTCAACGCAACAACTCGGGACCGTCTTCCCCTATGTTGATCTTCGGCAGTGACTCGGAAGAGGAGGTTAACGCTATATTTTCCGCTCGGCCGTCAGTACAAGCTTTCGCTGACGATAATCAGAGTTTGCAAATTACCATGGCTCCACAAAAGCATTACAAAGAGCTCGATGCATTGAAACTTATAGTGTGCAAGAACTACAGACCTTCTACATCCCTTCCAGGCGAAAAGGTCAAAAGGCGATCCTATTCTACCGATCCGGAGAAACCAAAGTGGAAAAAGAAATTTGGTATGGTGCAGATTCTACACTTGACAGGCTCCAGCCCATTCGTCTGCCTAGATATTACACGGAAGGTTTGAAAAGGCTGTTAAAGCGTCAATGAGTACCCTTCAGACAGACTACTCGATAAGCTCGATTCTACAACAGGATTTGGGATGTCCCTGAAACTCAGCGCAAGTTACCCAATGGGAGAATGGAAACGATTGGGCTTTGATATGTTCAATCCAGAAAACGGGAGCGAGTCCATGGCAGCTACGTCATACATGACTTCGATGAAGAAGAAGACACTCTGCTAAGAGACGCCGATCCTGCACCAAAACAATGTCCTGTCATCAAAATGCCGAGTCCATCATTTGAAGAACGAATGGAAAAACTAGTAAGGGAAGCGGGTCAAAAGGTCTGGGATGACCATAATCGTGAGATGGCCATTTACGAGAAAGCCAGGACGCAGCGCCTCCTTCAACAGGCCGCGGAGAATGACAATGCTCTTCCTCATCAACCCGTCATAGATAAGGCCCGACGCAGAGGCAAAAATAAATCAAAGAGCGGGAAAAGCGTTCGATAGCAACAAAGTGGGACCAAGAAGCCACGCGATCGGGAATCGAGCAATCCGGATTCGTCTCTTATAAAGAAGATGGGTCGAGCATACTCTTTTCCTCAGAACAAAACACGGAAGATACTTGATCTTGCCATAAAACATCAAATGATTACACTTCCGGAATCCAAGCACCCCGAGCAAGCCAACAAGATCTCTCACCTAGACTATTGCTCTTATCACCGAGCAATAGACATCCTCTTAAAGACTGCTTCACCTTCAAGAACTGGGTCGAAGACCAATATCAGCTCGGCAAGTTCGCTCTATCCAGCAGTTAGAGGATAAATCCGTCGCAGAAGCACGAACCAAAAGCCGTGCATACAGCGAGAGTAGAACCAGATCAACATCGGTCTTGGAAGCTAGCTCGTACTTATCATATGATAACGCTATCAGAAGGAGAGCCCGAGAATATAAATGACCTCCCCTGGTGCTTCAAAAACAATGATGACGAGGTGATCTCAGAATTTCCACCGGCACCGAAAGAGCTGGAAGATGGAATACATACTACTGCGGATGACCTCAAGAAAATTGATTTGGGGATGGCAATTGACCCACGGCCGACATTCGTCAGTGAGCTGCTGTCTGAAGAAAGGGTGGCTATGCTAAAAGACGTGCTCATGCAGCATAAAGATTGCTTCGCATGGAACTATTCCGAGATTCCAGGACTAGATCCAGATATTGTTGTCCACAAACTGGCAATATCCCCGGACGTCAAGCCAATCAAACAAGCGCCGAGAAGAATGCGGCTCGAGCTTGAAATGAGCATCAACGCCGAAGTCAAGAAGCTGATCGACTCTGATTTCATCCAAGAAGTTCAGTATCCTGATTGGATCGTCAACATCGTCCCGGCGATGAAGAAAAATGGGACAGTGCGCATATGTGTGGACTTTCGGGATCTCAATAAAGCCTGCCCAAAAGACGACTTCACGGTACCGGTCATCGAGCTGATGATAGATAATACATCCACTCACGAAGTCTTCTCCTTCATGGATGGCTCGTCAGGATACAATCAAATAAAGATGCATCCCTAGGACCAGAAACATACCGCTTTCCGGACCCCTTTGGGTATATTCTGCTACAAGATGATGCCTTTTGGTCTAAAGAACGCCGGTGCCACCTATCAGAGGGCCATGACGAAGATCTTCAATGACCTCATACATGAAATCGTCGAATGCTATATCGACGACCTCGTGGTGAAAAGAAAATCATACGAGGAATATTTAGAGCATCTGAGAGTCGTATTTCAACGCCTTCGGCAATACAACTTGAAGATGAACCCTCTCAAATGCGTGTTCGGAGTTTCCTCAGGTAAATTCCTAGGATTCATCGTCCGACACCGAGGCATCGAGATAGATTTGTCAAAGATCAAGGCGATTATGAAGATGTCTCCGCCAAGGACTCTCAAGCAATTGCGGTCTCTCCAAGGGAAGCTCGCGTATATCCGGCGATTTATAGCCAATCTCTCAGGCAAGTGCCGTCCTTTCAGTCACCTGATGAAGAAGGGAACCCCTTTCGTCTGGGATCATAAATGCCAAAATGCACTGGACGAAATCAAGCAATACCTGCAGAATCCGTCAGTACTGGCCGCTCCTGTTAAAGGAAAACCTCTCATTCTTTATACAACAGCCCTCAAAGGTTCTTTACGCGCGCTATGGGCATAAGAGAACGACCAAGGGAAGGAGAGAGCCCTCTACTATTTGAGTCGAGTTCTACTGTGGCAGAAAGTAATTATTCTCCCATCAAAAAACACTGCATGGCATTGATCTTCGCAATAACGAAGCTCAGACACTACGCGTTGGCCCATGAGGTCCATCTTATATCAAAGGTGGATCCCCTCAAATATTTGATGTCAAAAGCCATATTAATAGGACGACTCGCTAAGTGGGTCTTGCTCTTGATAGAGTTCTCGATAACTTATCGGCCTCTCAAGGCAGTGAAAGGCCAGGCCATCGCCGACTTCGCTGAGCATCCGATACCTGTCGATTCTCCTTTGAATTGCGAACTGCCAGACGAACATGCGTTTGACACGATCGACGGAGGTGATACCCGGTGGGAACTTTACTTCGATAGAGCATCCTCCATGAAGAAGCACAAACAAAGCACCCCCATAATCAAATCAGGGGTAGGCCTCATCTTCGTAACTCCACAAGGAGGGATAATGCGCTTTGCCTTCTCCTTAACAGAACCGATGACAAACAATGAAGCCGAGTATGAAGCTTTGATAGTAGGTCTCGAGATCGCCATCGACATGGGGATTGAGAACCTCCTCATATACGGAGACTTCCAACTGGTCGTTAGTCAAGTAAACGGAGACTATCAAACGTGCAAGCCTGAGTTGGTGGAGTACGGCGAGAAAGTACAACAACTGCTGACTCAAATTCCTTCCTACACCTTGGAAAGCATACCGCGTGTGGAAAATAGCAAAGCGGATGCATTAGCCAAGATTGCTAAAGAATTGGCCGACAAGAATCTCGATGACGTAAGAATCGTGGTACAAAACCGCCGGGTTCTTGCACCGGCAGAAATATCTCCGGAGTCGTCCGAGGAAAAGGGAGCGATCGAGCAAATGGCTCTACAAGTAAAAGACCAAGAAAAGGTTGAGGATTGGAGAGAAGTATTTATAGACTACTTCAAATTCCGTCGAACGCCTGAAGATGCGTCCTCAAAACATCAGCTCATGAAGCGAGCCCTATCTTTCGCCTTCGTCAACGATACTCTGTACAAGAGGTCATTTGATTCTCTGTGGTTAAGATGCCTGGGACCTGAAGAAGCAAAAAGAGTCGTCCAAGAAACTCACGACGGACTCTGCGGTTCTCACCAAGTCGGCCCGAAGATGAAGATGAAGATCAAAAAAGATGGGCTACTATTGGCCCACGATGATCCAGGACAGCCTCGAATACGCGAGGCAATGCCACTCATGCCAGATTCACGGGGACTTCATCAACCAGCATCCGAATCCGCTACATCCAACGGTGGCTAGCTGGCCATTCGAAATGTGGGGAACTGACATAATCGGCCCCATCGAACCAGTATCGTCCAAAGGACATCGATTCATTTTTGCGACAACTGATTACTTCTCCAAATGGGCAGAAGCAGTACCGCTGAGAGAAGTGAAAACGGAGAATATCCTCCATTTCTTCAAGACACACGTCATTTATCGGTTTGGAACTCCGCGACGGATTATCTCCGATAACGGGCCAGCTTACAGAAGCCACAAGATCAGCCGCTTCGCACAACAACATAATATAGACTGGAGATACTCCTCAGTCTATAATTCCTGGGCTAACGGTCTAGCTGAGGCTTTTAACAAGACCTTGACAAAGATCGTGAAAAAGACGGTGTCCCGAAATAAGGAGGACTGGCACGAGAGACTGCATGAAGCTCTCTGGGCGTATCGAACTACGTTCAAAACGGCCACGAACACAACGCCGTACGCATTGGTATTTGGTACAGAAGCGGTACTCCCCCTCGAGATAGAGCTACCCTCTTTACGAGTGGCAGTTCATTACGAAATAACGGACGAAGAGAATGCTCACCTTCGACTTGAGGAGCTCGATGCCCTTGATGAAACCCGGCTCATATTGCAACAAAATCTGGAGGCTTATAAAACAAAGATGATGCGTTCATATGAGAGATTGACTAGGCCGAGAACGTTCCGCCAAGGCGAACTCGTGCTAGTGGTCAAAAGACCTATGATCCCTAATCGCGCCAAACGGGGGAAATTCGAGCCGAACTATGAAGGCCGTATATCATAGACAAGGTCTACCGAGGTGGGGCCTATCTACTCATGGACATGAATGGTGAAAGACCTTTCAAGCCGATAAATGGTCGCTTCCTGAAGAAATACTACGCTTGACAAGTCACGACCTAGGTCAACGATAGATGACGACGCCTATGTCCACTCGCTATCTTCCTAAGCCCAAACTCTATAAGTAGTAGCCGGCTTACGGACCAAAACGTCCTTAAACTAACAACGAACCGAAACGTCCTTAAAATAACAACGGACCAAAACGTCCTTAAACTAACAACGGACCGAAACGTCCTTAAACTAACAGTGGACCGAAATGTCCTTAAACTAACAGTGGACCACTATGTCCTAAAAATAGCCATTGACCGAGATGTCGAGAAACTACGGTGGATTGCAGCATCCCAAAGCTGATATAAAAAAAAGAATAAAAAAAAGAGAGAGAAAAAAGAAAATGGTATGTCCATAAGCAAAATGGGCACGGTTGAAAACCCGAAAGGGCTCCGTGAGTAAAAACAGCAGGGCTACTTGCGAGTTTTGTGAAAACCCGAAAGGGCGCAACCCCATTAGAATAAAAAAAAAAAGAAAGCGGTATGTCCATAAGCAAAATGGGCATGGATGAAAACCCGAAAGGGTTCCGTAAGTAAAAACAACAGGGCTACCGGCGAGTTTTGTGAAAACCCGAAAGGGCGCAATCTCGTTAAAAGACACTTGCAAGGTCCTCTCGACTTTGTAAGGAGAAACCACCTGCGTGAGATCCTTACGACTCACAAGGGAGCAACACACTTAGGGATCCCCACGATTCCTAAGGAGAAATTACACTTGCGAGATCCTCACGACTCGTAAGGAGAGCCCTCTTATGGGACCCTCACGGCTCATAAGATTCAAAAATCTTAAGCTACAGGGAGCTGAACCTATTCTTAAGCAATCCCCATAACCTCTAATACTGCCCTACAAGCGGCTCAATGCTGACCGTTGTATACAATCCATGGGTGCGAGTAAACATTTCCCCAACGAAGTCCCAACCGTGACTAGGGATATGTCTACACGGTGAACTGTCCTTGTAAGTCATCTCGACTTATATGGAGAAAACACTCTTGTAAGATCCTTACGACTTATAGGAGAACATGCACTTAGGAATCCTCACGACTCCTAAGGAGAAAACGCACATACGAGATCCTCACGACTTGCAGGGAGAAATACCTTTATAAGACCCTTACGACTCATGAAGTCAAAAGCCTTAGTCGATAGGATCTTAACCCTGTTTACTAAGCCGCCTTTGTTCGTCATCGACAGAAGCAAATGATGATTCTTTCCTGGCAATATCCCAGTTGTAGCGGTGCTGATGCCGAAATTGGTGTCTAATTCCAAGCTTGCAGCAAGAAGCTAGCGAGCCACACATGCATACGAAATAGCCGAAATGATGGGGCAACTTGCAACAAAATCAGCAAGTAAAAATGTATGCATGCAAAATAGCTGAAATGATTGGGCAACTCGCAATCAAAAGCAGCGAGTAAAAATAAAAAAAAACAGCCGAAATGATTGGGCACCACGAAATAGCCGAAATGATTGGGCAATCGCGACCTTCGCGATATAAAAGCTGAAATGATAGAACATCGCAGAAAAAAGTAAATATATATATATATATATATGAAATTTATTCCCTATAGGTGATATCACGTCAATCCCTGTATACAAACCAGGGGCGCAAACAAAGAGAAAATCACACCTTTCCTCTCCAGGCTTCATCAAAAGAAGAAGCCAAATCTCAACGGTTCACAGGTAGCCTGGAGACCATCTCAACATTTGTCTCATTACAACAGACACAACATCAAGCATAGCGGAACAGCGGCAACCCCCAGTTCCATGACTCGGCGGTGCATAGATGATTGAGATTCAAACCCCGACTCCGTGAAATGCGGAGAAAGAAAAATTCCTGGTCACGTGGAACGCGGATAATGTCAATCCTGACCCCGTGGGAAACGTCCAGAGCGGATCCTGGTCCTCGCAAAGCACGGCAATGGCCCCGTATGAAGCATCCAGAGCGGAGCCTGGTCCTCGCAGAACACGGCAGTGAACCCGTGGGAAGCATCCAGAGCAAAATTCCTGGTCACGTGAAACGCGGTTTATGTCAATCCTAACCCCATGGGAAACGTCCAGAGCAGATCCTGGTCCTCACAGAACACGGCAGTGAACCCGTGTGAAGCATCCAGAGCGGAGCCTGGTCCTCGCATAACACGGCAGTGAACCCGTGGGAAGCATCCAGAGCAAATTCCTGGTTACGTGGAACACGGCTTATTTCAATCCTGACCCCGTGGGAAACGTCCAGAGCGGATCCTGGTCCTCGCAGAACACGGCAGTGAACCCGTGTGAAGCATCCAGAGCGGAGCCTGGTCCTCGTAGAACACGGCAGTGAACCCGTGGGAAGTATCCAGAGAAAAATTCCTGGTCACGTGGAACGCGGATAATGTCAATCCTGACCCCGTGGGAAACGTCCAGAGCGGATTCTGGTCCTCGCAAAGCACGGCAATGACCCCATGTGAAGCATCAAGAGCGGAGCCTGGTCCTCGCAGAACACGGCAGTGAACCCGTGGGGAGCATCCAGAGAAAAATTCCTGGTCACGTGGAACGCGGCTTATATCAATCCTGACCCCGTGGGAAACGTCCAGAGCAGATCCTGGTCCTCGCAGAACACGGCAGTGAACCTGTGTGAAGCATCCAGAGCGGAGCCTGGTCCTCGCATAATACGGCAGTGAACCCGTGGGAAGCATCCAGAGCAAATTCCTGGTTACGTAAAACGCAGCTTATGTCAATCCTGACCCCGTGGGAAACGTCCAGAGCGGATCCTGGTCCTCGCAGAACACGGCAGTGAACCCATGTGAAGCATCCAGAGCGGAGCCTGGTCCTCGCAGAACAGGGCAGTGAACCCGTGGGAAGCATCCAGAGCAAAATTCCTGGTTACGTGGAACGCGGCTTATATCAATCCTGACCCCGTGGGAAATGTACAGAGTGGATCTTGGTCCTCGCCGAACACGGCAGTTAACCCGTGGGAAGCATCCAGAGCAAATTTCCTAGCTACGTGGAACGCGGCTTATGTCAATCCTGACCCCATGGGAAACGTCCAGAGCGGATCCTGGTCCTCGTAGAGCATGGCAGTGAACCCGTGTGAAGCATCCAGAGTAGAGCCTGGTCCTCGCCGAACACGGCAGTGAACCCGTGGGAAGCATCCAGAGCAAAATTCCTGGCTACGTGGAACGCGGCTTATGTCAATCCTGACCCCGTGGGAAACGTCCAGAGCGGATCCTGGTCCTCGCAGAGCACGGCAGTGAACCCGTGTGAAGCATCCAGAGTGGAGCCTGGTCCTCGCCAAACACGGCAGTGAACCCGTGGGAAGCATCCAGAGCAAAATTCCTGGCTACGTGGAACGCGGCTTATGTCAATCCTGACCCCATAGGAAACGTCCAGAGCGGATCCTGGTCCTCGCAGAGCACGGCAATGACCCCATGTGAAGCATCCAGAGCGGAGTCTGGTCCTCACAGAACACGGCAGTGAACCCGTGGGAAGCATCCAGAGCAAAATTCCTGGTCACGTGGAACGCGGATAATGTCAACTCTGACCCTGTGGGAAACGTCCAGAGCAGAGCCTGGTCCTCGCAGAACATGGCAGTGAACCCATGGGAAGCATCCAGAACAACTCCTGATTTCGTGAAATGCGGATAAGGGCAACCTCACCCATCACTTGCGGGTCCTCACGACTCATAAGGGAGCAAATTATCTTGTGAGATCTTTACGACTTTCAAGAGAAAACACACCTAGGAATCCTCACGATTCTTAAGGAGAAATTACACCTACGGGATTCTCTCGACCAGTAGGGAGAAAATTCTTTATGAGACCCTCACGGCTCATAAAGTTGAAAAGTCTTAGAAGGCAGATCTTAACTCTGAATCCTAAGCCGTTGCTTTCCTGCAAAGAGATCGAGATAGACTATCCACAGAATACATTTAATAAAAAGGGGCACACCATCGTGAAGAAAAATACGTCTTTTATTCATGAATCAAAATGAATACAAAGTAAAATTTGTGAAAGAACAAAAAATATACTCTTATTCAAGAGTATGTACAAAGGAAGAGTAAATATATATATATATATATATATATATATATAAAAGTCTTCAAGTCGGCGGGCGATTTAGCAGATTGGTCAGCTCATCCCTCTTTCGCTGGGCCTCACCTTCGTGATTCAGTATCGCCAAAAGACGAGCCTCTGCTTGAGTCTGCTGGGCCTGGTAGGAAGCAAGCCGGTCTTCAAGCTCCTTTTCAGTGACTTTATGGGCTTCGACCATTTCGCGAGTGAACACGACGGCTTTGTCGATGGCTACCACCTCCTTGATGGCCTCTTGAAGCACTCGTCATAGTTCATACGCTTTATTGGCATTGACCGTAAGGTTGGCTTGAAGCTCCCTCAGCGCTTTCGAAGCCGGCTCCCTCTCCAAAAACCTGCGGCCGAGCCTCTTCACACAAGATATCATATTTGCCGCATACCGCTCAATTAGACCCGGCATGCCCGCCTTCGCAGCCACAACCTCCGAGAAAAGGCATGTACATTCAAGCACATGCAAGCAAGCCTCCACCTGCCGATAAAACTCAACCCAGACTTACACCACTGCTTCGCTATGATAGGTGGCAAGAAAGGGAAGAGAGTCGTTAGCTTCAGCAGCGAACGCTTCGGCCGTGATTAGACTGCCAGCGTGAAGTTCCTCGATTAAGGATGACAGGGAGGCGAGGCTTAGCTTGACCATCCGTTCCGAGGCTTGTAGAGCATAGGGGCCGGGTGGCATGACGATACGTGACTCCAGCGTACCGAGAACTGGCAGGGCTGTTCAGATTTATAAACAATCAGCTGAATGTGTAAACAAAAGAACAAATGGAACAACGTTAGGACTTTACTTACCCACAGTCATGCAAGAGGGATGTGAAGGCTCCCCAGGCCCTTCTAGAATCTCAACCTCATCGTCGGCCTCCATGACTGTAAGAGACATCAACGCCATTTTATGAAATGATAGCAATGCTGTGAAAAGAGGGTAGGCAACACTAACCTTGCTCAGAAGAGAGGACGATACGCTGAGGAGGTATTGCTTGCGGTGCAGCCATCTCCAACAAACGCTGAAAAGACTGCCTGAGAGACAGATCAGCAATAAAGGCCGCCAATCCGCGCAATTCTAAAAAAGACAAAAGGTTTCAGATAATGGAAAGATTACTAATTTAAAATATAGAAGGCTACCTTCGACGCTCCTCCCATCCTAAGCTGGAGGGATAGCGGCTTCAGCGGCTTCCTCCATGACCTTGGGCACATTATCGGAGACGCGACCCGGTGCAGCGGCTTCGGAATGAGGAGCAGCGGCTACCGCTGCGGGCTCCAACGAAAGGATGGTAGCCTCGGCTACCTACACCCTAGCCTCCGGGTCGCCCTCAGGTAGATCCATTAGGACGACGACTGCCAAAGGTGCCTCCCCCATGGGAGCAAGTGCTTCGGGAGCAGGAACCACCGCAGGAGACTCTATCGCAAGAGCGACGGTTGCATCAACCTCCTCCACACTGATTGGTGCTTTACTGGGGACATCAGCAGACTCTATGGCCAAAATACGACTTAGGGCCTCCGCCGCCGCCGAAGTCCCTGCAAAGTTCGTACAAAGATAAGGATACATATATACGTATGCAAGCAATATGAAATATTACAAAGAAATACAGGAACATACCAATGCGCAAGGGAGCTTCCAGTATGGCTTGTTCAAGCCGACGCTCCTTCCTGAGGTGCTCGCCGAGGTCCAAGGGTAGACTCGTGGCCACCAGTCCACAGTGAAAGCGCGTCCTCGGCGTCGGCCGAAACAGCCTGTTTAAGGGCCCTTTCGCCCCATTCTTCCAAAGACCAATGAATCGTCGCCGGATCCACGGAGGGTCCTCATAAAAGATGACGGCAGGATAGGGCTTCTTCGGAATCCTTACGCTCTACGATTCATCTTACGAGCGTCTTATGGCCTCAGCCAATTGTGCGGCTTCCTCGGCAGATGAGCTCGGGAAAAGTAGGCTAGCATCCGACTCTTGCAGAGCCAATGGTTTGTCCTGAAGAATGGGCTCAGACTCTACTAAAGAATTGAACAGATTGGTAGCCGTTTTCCTCCGCCGCTTGGATCCAGAACCGACCACCGAGGACGATCGTTTCCTGCCTCGTGGAGCCTTAGCGCGATGCTGACCCACTTCACCTTCTATGCCCTCGCTCCCAACGCCCTCGCTTGGCGCTGCGACCGAGGACAACACGGCCATTGTCGATGCCGCAGATGATGATACTGTTACCGGCACCTTCTTACCCCTTGATTGAGCCCGGGTACCCAGTAGCATACCAACTGTGGGAGTGAGGTCTACCTTCGCTGCCCACGTAATAAGCGCAACACTAGTGTCCCTTAGGGGAAAGCGGACCGGTGCGCGCGGTCGCGGCGGAACTCCCGTGGCCTGAACCGGAATAGGAACACCGTATCCGAGAAGCACCATCTTCTCCTCAGCAATAATTGGGCTGACCCGATGAAGGTACCAGCCCGTGAAGGATCCCACACATCGGGTAATGTGGTCAGTTTCAAGAATCATGAAGTGAGAACCAGTGTTCAGCCTCACAAAATGATGAGCAGCATCACGAACAGCTTCAGGTGATGGGCTGGGTGCAACTGTAAATGCCTCGAAAGGGACGCCATGATCATATTCAAGTTGTCGGGCAAAGAGGTGTGGGTTGTACCACATAAAGAGGGCCGCATTGTTCTGACAAAATACCAGATAACCTGGTCTGATCGCGTACAGATGCATGGCCTCCCTAGGCTTCAGAGAAGGTGCCCCCTCTTTCGACAAGTCATGGAGTTGTTGAATTGGACCTGAAGGAGAGGATAGGGCCCGATCAACGAATACCAATCCGCCCGAACTAGCATAGGGAGCGATCAACACGCGAATGGCCCCAGACTGAGTCGGGTCAGGAGCAGAAGCACCAACCAGCTGCATGAGTCGCGAAAAAGTGTAGGCATCATAAAATGTGGGTCAATGGTGCGCAGCAAAGGCCCCCAACACATGCATCTCAATCCAAGATGTGAAGTAATGAAGAGAAAAGTTTACTACATCCACACCTGGAGTTGAAGTATTAGCCGCGGCGCCTAAACCATGATAAAGATGCGCTAGCGTTGGGATGCCTACGGCAAGCCATGTTCCCTCAGCAATGCGATGAGCAGGATAGATGAACGAGGCTCTCATAAAACGGAGATGCATGGTAATGACAAACCAGCTAAGCCAGACGCTGATTAAGCCTACAAAGAAAGTCTCCTCATCCATGCCGGGAGCTGCAATCGATTCAAAAGATACCGCCGACATGATAGGAATGTAATACTGCGGCAAGTCCTCTTCTTTAGTCTGCCGCCTGTTCAAACCAAACCCAAAGGGGTCATTAATGTTCGCAAACTTCGGAGCCGTCTTCGATTAGACACCCTCGCGAAGGAAGCAAGCAATGAAACTTTTAAAAGTGACGCCCTGCTCCTATGACTCTGTGAACAGTTTGTCAAAAATGCCCAGGGACTTGATCAAACTCGGGCGCTTGTGGCGGACGGCGTTCTCGGTAGACAGGCCGTCAAGCATTGTAGGCTCGGTCTCAAAGACGTACTCGTCGGGAGGCAGCAATTCCTCATAAAGTGTCCCCCTGATCGGCAACCCCAAGATCTCGCGAAATTCTTCTAAGGAAATCGAAACTTTGCGGTCCCGTAGGAGAAAAGTGTTGGTGGGAAGATTCCACTGGTTCAAGAAAACCTTAACCCACCAGACGTGAGGAGATTGGTAGTGGAAAAGGGACGCATATATCGCCTGATAAATCCTAACCCTCTGCAGTCGCGCGTGATGGGAGGACAGGATGTAGCGAGCCTAAAGAAGGTAGCCCGTGGGGTGTCGAGGGGTAAGCCCTATTTTGTAAATCTGCCCCCATGGTTGGGCTTCGCCCTGGAAAATGCGGCACCCCAAAATATCGATAGTCGGGACCGGATGGTTCGGAATACCAGTCGTTGAAGGCTCAAGCCGCCCCCACAGGGGTCCAATTCGGCATCTCTACGGCAAAAACAGTCCTTGGAGGATCCATCGGCAGTAACGGATAAGTGGGCTCCGTCAAGATCTCACAGAGAAAACTTCGGCGACCACGGATGATGTGACCATACCAGGTCCCCCACAAAAGCAAGTTGGTGCAATTCGAGTCATGAGCCCTGCTCATCGCCATCACTTCCTCGTCGAATGGCGATTGAGGAAAAGCGGCCTCTGAGCGAGTGAAAGGGAGTATGGAACAGAATTCATTGTGCCTGAAATGAAAGAAGGGGAAACTGTTAAAACAAAGCCAACAGTGTATATATATATGTTTATAAATGTATATATATAAAAAGACAGTGGAAGAAAGCGACAGGGGACTCATTTTATGGGACCGCTGGTTACAAAACACATGGGTCCTTCAAAATCAAGATGGCGGCTGGCTAATGATGAGGCAAAGCAATCACAATGAGACAAAAAGAAGATTCTCAATAAATGAACAGTGGATTTCAAATGGCCCTACACATTCCCCAAAAGGAAATCCATCTTGGACTCTGTAACAAATCAAACAGAAGCTAGGGAATTAAATTCCCAGAAAACACCATTACAAACCTTTTCTTCTTCTTGATTGCAGAGAAACAATTCAGGGCAAGAAAACCCCAAGAAGTTCTCTGGGAAGAACTGAGTTCTTCATAGGAATTAAATTCCTTTTGAAAAAAGGGAATTAAATTCCCTAAAACTTTTTTCAGAGCCAAAGCTCTTTGAGATGGAATTAAATTCCATGGAAAAGACAAACAACACCATCGACCCCTGAAGATCAGAGCAACCCTAAAAGGTCTGTAGATTAAAGAATGAGTGGTTTTCTTTTTAAAGAACTTAAGAAAAAATGGGTTCTTGTTAAAAGGGAACACCCTTGGTGTGGATTTAAAATCTAATGAAGGTTTCTGTGAAAGTTCTTCGGTCGTTCACAGCCATTACCTGAAGAAAATGGTCCTTCTTGAACAGAGTTAAACTCTGAAGGTTTTCGAAGTAGAGAACTAAGCTCTGAGAACGAGAATTAAATTCTCAAAAGAAAAGTTAACAAGGAGGAAGTTGAGCAAAGTGGAGGCGCTTCTGAAGGGACGGTGGCATTTATAGGATGTGATGGGAAACGCTTCATCTTCCCTATTCCCTAGACAGATCCAACGGTCATAAAAGTGACAGCGTTGCACTCACGTGCAGATACGTGAAAGCAACGCTGTGGGGGCATTTGTTCCCTGATTAAAAATCAGGAATTACCTTAATGAGGTATCACGTGCTCACGCGTGACCAAGGGTCACGTGTTGACACGTGATAGTTAAAATTCTGAACAGGCAGAAATAAAAATAAACGGCTGAAAGAGAACCCAATTGGGGCTCACGTGCTCACACGTGACCAATGGTCATATGCCAGCACGTGACAGGCTTTAAAAGCCTTATAACTTACTAGAATTAAATTCTAATTTCTCTAAATCTTTCCAAACAAAAAAAAAAGATTATGAGGAACCGTTGGATTAAAAATCTAAAGGTGATTAAAAATCACCAATTTATGGAAAGATTTTAGACAAGGAAAGATTTTCCTAAATCTCACCAAAAATAATAAACAGAATATCTTTTGGATTGAAAATCTAATGGTGAATAAAATTCACTGTGTGATCTAAAGGATCATATTAGTTATGAAAACAAACAAAATCTTTCAATGAGAGATTTACTAAACAAATTGATTCTTTTCCTTCTCCTATAAATAGGAGCCAAGAGGAAGAATTAAAGAGAAATTTTTTTTGGAGATATAGAATTTTGAGATCTTGAAATTTCTGAAGGCAAATAGCAGAGAGAAAAGAAAGGAGAATTTAATTCTCAAGAAAGAAAACCCTAGGTGAGAAAAGGAAAGGGATCAAAACTTCAAAAAGAGAATTTAATTCTCATTCTAAGAGTTTAACTCTTCTGCAAAAGAACTTAGTTCTTCCTCTGGTTGAAGATCTGCAGAAGCATATCTCCCCATAGATTGAGAATTTAATTCTCATCGGGTTAAGATTTTGCCATGCAGATCCAAGACTTAGAGGGAGAATTGAGTTTAGAGAATTTAATTCTCCCAAATCAACAGGACTTTAATTCCTCCAAGATAAAATTAGGGTGTAACCCTATATGAGAATTTAATTCTCTCAAACTCACAGGAATTCAATTCCTTCAAGATAAAACTAGGGTTTAACCCTATATGAGAATTTAATTCTCCTAAAATTATAGGAATTTAATTCCTTCAAGATGGACAAAACTAGAGTTTAACCCTAATTGAGAATTTAATTCTTTTACATATACAGGAATTTAATTCCTCCTAAATGAGATTAGGGTTTAACCCTACATAAGAATTTAATTCTTTCATATACATAGGAATTTAATTCCTCTAAAACATCATTAGGGTTTAACCCTACAGAGAATTTAATTCTTAAAAATAACAGAGAACTCAAAAGTTCTCCATCACGTGTCCCCACGTGACCCTTAAACAGATCCCCTAAAAATGAGAAAAAAAATTGTTGAGGCAACGCCTCACGTGCTCCCACGTGACCTCTAAAACAAAGAGAATAAAAGAAAAGGAAATATTGGCTCTGGGAGCTCTCACGTGTTACCACGTGACCCCTAATAAATGCGTTAACAAGTCAGTGCATGAGTGCTTATCACGTGCCCACACGTGATGGCCAAAAGTCAAAAAGTGTTTAACACTTATTTGCATAACAAAGTAAATGAGATCTGTCCCCACCTTTGGGCGTCCTCACGTGTCCTCACGTGACCCCTTCTTCTTGTTGGAGATAGTGCCCTCAAAGTCAATTATTGGATCGCAAGTACGTGATTGCAATGATTGAGGCAGGACCTATACCGATATGACAGTCTTTCTCGAGATGATAGTTTGCTATCTGGTTTGTCTTTATCATCGTATATATGCTTTAGTTCACTATTGCATGATGATAGAGCCCATAGGATTCTTGCTTGACTACCAGCAGTATGATGGCGATCATATACGTGGGAGCTGGGGTCTGTAAGCACATCCTTAAAAGTGTCCCTAGTCGTGGGAGTTTCGAGACAGAGCATCGATACTCGAAAGTAGACTAGTGTGTACAGTCGAGATCCCGACGAGGGGCGGTGGCCGGTCTCACAAGCCACTGGTGTCAGTTGGATCACCTAAGATGTATACAGGTGCTCATTGGGTTATGAATACACCGGACAGGACTCGCCGGGAACATGCTAGTTGGTATTATACATATCGTCAGATAGCAGTTCCCTGGTGATATGTGTACAGGTTAGTTTTTCGACCTGAGATCGTCATTTGTCTCGTGTGAGTTCCCACTGTGCTTTGATTTCTACCCTACCACGGCTCAAAGGAGTCGTGCAAACAGGTCTTTTTTTGGTACAGTCCCGAGCCACATGGAGGCAGTGAGCGGATCGTCGGGGATTCGTCTCTCCCGGTATTGGGGGTTGATGTCGCACAGTGTACGGGTGGCCATCACTAGAAATCCTTGGCCAAGGTAGTGAAGAATTACTGATTAGGATCAGTAGTTTCTCAGGTGGTGATAGGCTCCATGCCGACACGATTTATCGCGTTATTAGGGGTCTGACTTTATCCACCCCCCTAGACTCGATATGCGATACTCTTTAGACGAACGGACCGGACTGTATATACATTGCCACTGTCAGGCTCAGTAGGGTTTATGGATGAGTTCGCTCGTCAGCTTCCCTTCCAATCAATACATAGGCAAACCATTACGTACAGCTTGTACCTCTGACATGCTAGGGGTTATACCCAGTGCCAGTGTGTTGATGAGTCATTAGAGTCCCCCACAGACACTTTCCCAAGTTCGGGCGAAACATTGTAGAGGCCGTATGGGTTTATGGCAAGGTTCGGAAAATGCACGTGCGTTTTCGCACGTGTCCATTTTCGGGCAGATAATACTGGTAGGCTTTGGTTTAAGCCGGAACCCAGTATTATACTGTGTAGATATAATATCTTTGTCTCAGTTGCATTTGTATTCGGTCGTAATACAAATGCGAGTATGTTTATACAGATACGGGGTTATCCTGAAATTCGTTTCGGGATCACTTTTGGAAGTTGCCAGTTTCCAGTTTTCTTTCAGCCGTATTTGACAGTCGGTTAAATACGGATTTATCTTTTTTCTTGGAATGAGTGTGGAAGGTTCTAGAAGTTTCTAGAAGAGGTGACTAGGATTGATGAGGTGGCTAAGTGCATTAATGGAGTAATTAATGTTGTGATGACTAGGTTAATTATCATTGGTTTGCATTAATTGTGTTCATACTTAGTGTCATGATAAGCTTTGTTCTTGTGGTCACCTTCCCCTCTCCTACACTCACCCTCCTTCATCTATAAGTGGCCGGCCATTCTTGATGAATGGATGATGGTTGTTAGAAAAAGAATAAGGTTTTTGGTGCATGGAAATTAGATAAGCCTCATTTCTCATTTCACCCGATTCCAAAAGGCAACTTCATTAACCGTTCGTCCATAGCCTTGGACGTAATGAGACAAAGTGTTCTACTCATTCTCTACTTCATCTTGGTCATCTCTTTTAGCAAACTTGACGACCGAGTTGCCTCGGTTCAGAGACGGGAGCCCGTTTAAAGATCCGTCGACGTGGTGCCACCTGGACGAGAAGACTGGAGATTCAGGAGATCGGAGCAGCCGCAACAAAGCGTGGGATGATGGTTGAAGACCGAAAGACTTGGATCATTCGGTATAACTCTTCTACCCACTTTGTAATTTGTTAGTTTAGCTTTAATGGCAGATCCAGGTTACGGTACACGATAGCGCCGGTTTGTAAAAAAGTTTTTATTCCGCATTTGGCGTCTGTTAGACGGCCGGGGCGCTACCGTGGACTTACACTTCTCTAGTGTTTAACACCAATTCGAGAGCTTTATTTCCAGTGTTTAACACTGATTTGTCTTCTAGTGTTTAACACTAATTTGAGAATTTTACTTTTAGTGTTTAACACTAATTTGATAATCTTATTTCCAGTGTTTAACACTGTTACCTTCTAGTGTTTAACACTAATTTGAGAGCTTTATTTCCAGTGTTTAACACTGTTGTTCTATAGTGTTTAACACTATTGTTAGCCAAATTGGCTAATTTTCCAGAGGCAAAAGTCTCTCCTTCAAATGAATTTCAAAATTGAGTAAAATTCAGAGCTACAATGTTTAATGCTCAGTCAAAGATAGAAATATTATCAGAGCCCTCAAACTCTTGTTTAGCATTGCTAAGTGATGAGGGGCTGAACCCAGACAAATGTCTAATGGTCCAACATAGGGCCAACACTTCAAACTTAATTGGACTTAGCCCAAGTTGGCCATAAGTCCTCAATTCAGACTTAACCGAGCCAATGTGCTCATAATATAATTAATTGATCTTAGTTCCAAATTGGACTACAGATCACTTAATCCACTTTGGTTCAAGGGTACATCTCTTCACTCCTCTGATATTTGTCGTTGTAATCTTTCAACGTCTTCAGAGAGGTGACGGGTCCCGACAACCACTCATTTCATGGACTGTGGGGTCCTTAAACTCATGGACTATGATGTCCTTAACCTCGACCGTAATGTCTTTAAACTAACATTGGACTGTGGGGTCCTTAAACTCATGGACTATGATATCCTTAATCTCGACCGTAATGTCTTTAAACTAACATTGGACTGTGGGGTCTTTAAACCCATGGACTATGATGTCCTTAACCTCGACCGTAATGTCTTTAAACTAACATTGGACTGTGGGGTCTTTAAACCCATGGACTATGATGTCCTTAACCTCGACCGTAATGTCTTTAAACTAACATTGGACTGTGGGGTCTTTAAACCCATGGACTATGATATCCTTAACCTCGACCGTAATGTCTTTAAACTAACATTGGACTGTGGGGTCCTTATGCCCATGGACTATGATGTCCTTAACCTGGACTGTGGGGTCCTTAAACCCATAGACTATGATATCCTTAACCTC
Organism: Agapanthus africanus; assembly: GCA_030015575.1. NCBI lineage: Eukaryota > Viridiplantae > Streptophyta > Magnoliopsida > Asparagales > Amaryllidaceae > Agapanthus > Agapanthus africanus. The sequence goes on from CM057338.1 coordinate 60,988,546, forward strand.
GACCGTGATGTCTTTAAACTAACATTGGACTGTAGGGTCCTTAAACCCATGGACTATGATGTCCTTAACCTCGACCGTGATGTCTTTAAACTAACATTGGACTGTGGGGTCCTTAAACTCATGGACTATGATGTCCTTAACCTCGACCGTGATGTCTTTAAACTAATAATGGACCGAGATGTCCTTAAACTACCAATGGACCGTAATATCCTTAAATTAATCGACCGCAATGTCCTTAAACTAAACAATAGAGTCCAAATGCTCTTTTGTTGGATCTAAATGATCCCGTTAAGTTGATCTTAGTCTAAAATAGGACTAACGTATCCTTAACTAACGTTTAAGCTGATCTTAGTCTCAAATGAGGCTAACGTATCCTTAAACCCAACCTCCAAACCCAAATCTAAGAAGATACAGATTTCGACTAGTCCACGCCCTAACGGCGACAACATAAATTAGTCTCCGTATACAATCCATGGGCAACCAAACACAAAACAAATACCCACGACATGAAGTGACCATTTGGAGAAGGAGAAAGTTGTTACCACAATACGGTAGCGTAATTAACTGCAGGGGCTTGCGTCTGCAGGGAAGAGCGTCTCCACAATCAAAAAAACCCTCAATCGAGGGAGAATCTGACGAAGTCTGCTACATCGTCCGCATCCATCTGAACCTTCGATACATGGTGCCATAAATCAACTTGGCATCTTCGGAGAGGTGGACGGATAGCACCAATTAGTATCTGCCCCGAAATTCAGGCAAGACGTTCGCCGTGTCTTTGTCGCGTCTTTCGGAGGGGAACAACGAAGAATTTTCACAGGCACATCACTCGAATGTGAGTCTTTCTTAGGCTTGAATCGGCTTTTCCCGCACACTAGGCAGCTTTTGAGTGTAGCCTGTTCATTTCGGAACAAAACGCAGCCATTCTCGTATGCATGTATCTTGTCACACTTTTGGCCGATATTTGTGATTATCTTTTATGTCTCGTACCAGCTTGGTGGCACTTCATTTCCATCGGGAAAATCTTCCTTCAGTATGTTGGGTTACCTACAACGGCAGTAATGTTTCGGGTGGCATCTCTCATGCCAATTTCAAATTTTGCCATTATAGATAACCCTAAACCTAGGATCTTTAACAAGAGAATCAAACAAAACTAGCATGTTAACACTTTAACATCTATGAGTTAGGGATTATAACCTTTGTAGTCCGTTCCTTCACTTCATAAGCTCCGAGTTGAGGTCCCTTCACTGCGATCATCAAGTACCCGGACTCTAGAGAGGCTCCATAAAGAGAATGATGCAACCTTGCTTCTAATCTTCAATAACTAAGATGATCTAGCTTGAAGAATCTCAAATCTAAGCTCTTGCTTCACTAATCAAGTATTAGTAAAGCAAACACCCTAATCTAAGTGGCTAGAATAGATGAGGATGATGAAGTAGGAATTTTTCTCTCTTTTGTTTTCAATTTCTCACAAAATATCCATCACAAATCAAAAGCTAGAAAGCCTTTTTTAAGAGGAAGAAGAAGAAGAATTTCTTTTGTGATGAATAATGAATTGTTGTGTGAGGTTCGAATTGCAACCATGGGTTAAAGATGATATCCTTAACCCTTGTAGAAAATAAACCATGGGTAGAGGTTTGGGTTGGGTTAACAAATATCTCACCAAAATATCAAAGAATGAAAACAAAAGTCAAAACTTCAAGAAGCTTTCACAAAGCTCATCCAAAACTTTAACCCTAATCCAAACCCTAACATGTTTTATTCTCAAAACCCTAGTTGCAATTTTAACCTTAACTTGTTACAATATTATAAATCACATATATAATATATAATGTAACAAAAGAAAATAATACAATTAATATATATCACATATACATCAATGTATTATCCAGTGAGAAAAAGAATCAATAAAGCGAGCTTATATTAGTTAATGTAACGTAATATATCTCATATATAATTATACATTAGATTATCGAATCAACACTTGATCCGATAATCCGGCTATATTACATATAACCGACTAATATAACATGTAACCATTCATCGAATCAACACTTGATCCGATGACCCGGCTATATCACATATACCCGGCCGATATCACATATCACGAGAATCTAATACAGTATCACATACTCGTATTATTCTCGGTCCCGCACATATCACATATGTGCTCCTACTCCATTTTTCCTGAGCCAGGAAACCTCTGTGTAGGACTCTAAAGAATCATCAATACGCCGGTAGTAGGTGATGATCATATCAAACACCCACAAGCTGCAAACGGTCATCTAAACGTAACAGCCATCCAGGTATTGAGCGATCAGAAGATCAACAAGCAAGCCTGTACATTCTCCTGTGAATCCAATCAGTAACACTCCCGTACAGTCCGGTCTCTTCGTCTGATATGTCGCATATCTAGTCTAGGGGTGGTAAACGTCAGACCCCAGTAACCGATAAGTCGTGTCGATATGAGGTCCATAACAGTTCGAGAAACTACTGATAACACTTACCATTAAATCTCAGCAACTCTGGTCTGGGATTTTCAATTATAGCCAATCGAACACAGCGCAACATCAACTCCCAATACCGAGAGAGACGAAACCCCTCATATCGCTCATTGCCTCCATGTGATTCGGGACTGTACCCAAAAGCCACCGTTTTGCACGTTCTCTTGAACGTGGTAAGGTGGAAATCAAAGCACAGTGGGAATCACACAAGACTCTATGACGATCTCGGGTGTATAGACTAACATGTACCAGTGTCACCAAAGAACTGCCATCTGACATGAGGTATAATACTATCTGGGAGTTCTCGGCGAGTCCGTCCAGTGTACCCAGTCTCCACTGAGCACCCGTATACTGTCTCTCATGTCAAACACCAATAGATATGGGATCATCCATTGCCTATCTACATGGGTCGAGAAGATATACGCTAGTCTACTCTGGTATATCGATGCCCTATCTCGATACACCTACGACTAGGAATATTTGAAGGATGTACTTAGCGACTACTCAGTCCCCACTAGTATGATCTGTATCATAGTCCTGGTAGTCAAGTACTCATCCTAAGGGCTTTATCAACATGTAACATAGAGACAATCAGAGTACAAGTTAAGATAAAGAGCAACCAGATAGCATACTATCATGTCGAGCAAGAAAGTCCTCCATATATATGTCCAAGCATCCACTACAATATACATCGTATGTACAGTAATGGCCTCTAGGGCATACATATCACTAACAATCTCCCACTTGCACTAGGGCCATCTGTTGTAGTATCTCATACCCAACAATCAGCTGTGGTTGAAGTATCTCATACTCAACCATCCGATAAAAGTCTCTACTGGGAAATAGGCCTTTGTGAGTGGATCAGCGTTGTTGTCCTCTGTATCTACTCTCCTTTCCTCGATCTCCCTGGAGATCAACATCTCCATGATCAGGTGATACTGCCTAAGAATATGTCTGGATCTCTGATGGGACGGGGGTTCCTAGGCATAAGCCACAACTCCATTGTCACACAATGGTAGGAATGAAGTTCATCTCATGAACTTATATTTATCCAGATTGCCTCTTTGGTAGCATCTTTGGTAACGATGTATCTTGCCTTTAATCGTCTAGTTTACCACCGTATCTAGCTTGGAACTCTTCCAACATACCGTCCCTCCACTGAGGGCAAAGACAATGCCTGTGACTGATATTCAGTCGACCTTACCACCCTGAAAGCTTTCCAGTGATTCTCCCCAGGATCGATTGATACCATCTCACTACACCTAGTGAGAATCCTAACATCCAATAAGATCTATCTCATAGATCCCAAACCTAGGATTTAGGAGGTATCACATTGATCCTTTATGGAGAATCCTTGTGATAAGAGGAGATTGACCGAGCGTAGCATAGAAAACTCATTCCCTATCAAGTATGTCATCCACGTACTATACGAGGATCACCACCATACTCCCTACTACCTTTTCTTATATACTAGGTTCATCTACCATTTTGATGCAGTCAAACTCTTTGACTACTATATCAAAACAGACGTTCCAACTCCGCGATGCCTGATTTATCCCATAAAACAACTTGCACACGTTTCCGCTGCTCCCACTGTCTACGAAGCCCTGTGGCTGTGTACTTATAGACGCTCTCTTCCAAATCACTATTTAGAAAAGCAGTCATGACACCCAACCGCCATATATCGTAGTCATGGTATGTAGCAGTGGCAAGTAGGATCTGGATGGACTTAAGCATAGCTTTGAAAGTCTCAACTTTTCCATGTACACCAAGTAACCTTCTCAAGATATACTTGCTCCTGATGGGGATTTAACCCTTTAGATAAAACAACCAAAGTCCATACTTTGTTGGTGTATATGGATTCCATCTTAGATCGCTAAGCATCCAGCCATTCTCACAGAGTCCCCACTCTTAATGGCCTGCTCGAAACTAGTTGGGTCATCATCTCATGATGCAATCCTCGCTCCCACTGTCATAGAGAAAACCGAAGTATCTCTCAGGTGGGTAAGGAACCCTACAAGATCGGTGGAGAGGCTGAGGTTCGTTGGAAACTATTGAATCCTCCGGTTCTACCAAATCATCAACTGCAGTTTGTATAGCTGGAACTCCTTCCAGTTATACCTCATGACCACTAATTTCTTCACAAGAAATCCTTTTCTCCAAAAGGTGGCATGCCAAGAAATAAAACACTTTTGTTTCTCGGTTTGGTAGAAGATATTCCTTTGCGAATGCTTGGGATATCCAATAAACTTCCACAGAACTGACCTTGCCTCGAGCTTGTCCGGATTTTGCTTTTAGACATAGGCCAGACAACCCCAAATCTTAACATCCTTAAGAGATGGGCTCTTCCCATATCATATCACATATGGAGTGGTAGGCACCCGATTTGATTCGAACCATATTCAATAGGTATGCAACTTCTCAAGTGCATAACCCCCAAAAGGAAATAAGCAACTCAGTAATACTCATCATAGAGTACACCATATCACATAGGGTGCTATTGCTCCATCCCGATACACCGACAAGCTGTGATGTATACGAAGGAGTAATACTGAGAGAGAATTCTCATTCTCCTTTAGAATAGTCCAGGAATTCCATGCTCAAGTATTCTCCTCCCTGATCATATCAAAGGACATAATACTTATACCCGTTTTGGTTCTCTACTTCTAACTTATATTCATTGAATTTCTCAAAAGGTTCAGACTTGTGTTTCAACAGGAACATATGTTCGAATCTTGAGAGATAATCAGTGAATGTAATGAAGTATAAAGAACCAGTCCTGGCATTTGTAGACAGGGGACCTTACATACATCATCATGTATCAATCCCAAGAGTTCACTAACTCTTTCTCTGTTTCTAATAAACGGAGCTTTGGTCATCTTATCTTTGTGACATGACTGGCAAGTTTCACAAGATGTAAATTCAAACTGATTTAAATATGCATCTTTATGTAACTTCAGCTAGTCGGGTCACATTGATATGACCTAGTCTACAATGCCTCAAGAGGGACTCATTCATTTCTGAACTTTTCCTCTTGTGTGTGTTCTGTACGTTAAGAATTGTAGTTTGATTTAGAACGTCTATGCTTCTAGATAACGTGCCTGAAGCGATCAACTCTTGATATAGGAAATGTTCAAAATATTGTCCAACAATACAAAATTATATCCTTCTTTACTATATAAAGATACTGATATGATGTTGTATATCAAGTTCGGTATATAATAACATTCGTTCAGAATCACTGTATTTAGTAATACAGGGTGATAACTGCCAACAGACTTAGCTGCAACACTTGCACCATTTTTAACTCTTAAAACTTATCACCCTTTCTCAGTTCTCTACCTTTCAGTAGCCCATGTAACATATTACATATGCGGGATCCTGATCCGGTATCTTATACCCAGAACGTAAAGGATACTGAGAAACAGTTCTCTGTAATGAACACATCCGAAAAAGATGCATCAGCATACACTTTTTTCGTTTGGGCGGCACGGGAATTCTGGTAATCCCCAATTTCCTGTTCGGTCTTATAACAATTATAAGTTGGAGTGGGACCAACGTTCCTCAGCGCAGTATAACAAGCGGGTTCGGTTAATACATCCGTATTATTATCTTGATTAAGGCATGACATGGTCGCTACCTGGAGAGAGAGAGAAGAAAAACACTCAGCGTATGCTCTTGCAAGATTAGATTGGTTATTAATATATCTGATCAGGATGGCTCCAACTTTTTTAGTCAAATCTTCCTTCAAACCCAAAAAGGAAAGACTAGCCGGGATTAATTACACCCTACAAGTTCACCAATCTTTCAGCCAGGCCAGTGCCGGTACTTTGAGGGAGGTTCCCCGTGCTTTCGCATGGACCTAATTAAAATAAACTTCGTTTTCCCAGGGGCGTAACCCCGTTGACACCTTTCTAAACACCTACTTGATCGGCTATTTGTAATGTGTAAAACTCTCCCAGGAGTAACTCTTACTCGTAGTGGGTATCGGAATCCAGCTATCTCATAGAAGGTATGCAATCTCATTGCAAATTTCAACACTTGAAATTCCCGATAATATTTTGCCCCGAGCGATCTATGACCTTTATAAGGTCAACAAACCATAGACCGCAAGTCAAGTTCAACCCGTCATTTCCTGATTGAATTAAACCAACCCACGTGACCCTTGACAAGGTCAAAAAAGTCGCACGAATAAATCCAATCGCATCATATGCTTATACAGATAAGCACTAATCAGCTACCGCACACTACGCCTTGACAAGGTCAACAAACGCAGCACAAATACTAACTATTACTTATCTGAAATGACGGAGGGCCATGACAGGTTTTTAAGAAAACCTTTTGCGTAATGAATTAGATATCGTCGTAGAATCGAGTGATTTTGAAAAGGAGTGCTTTTAAGGCTTTTACTAGTTTTGCTAAAGAGGACTCTCCCGGTGAATGGATCTCGGCTCTTTCTTTATCGAATAATGTGCAGGATATTTCACAAATATCACTATGCATGGCAAGAACTAGAAAAACAATCAAAAGATAAAACCGAGGGTTGTAGCATCTGCCAGTTATTTCTAAAGAGGTCATTCCTGGTGAAGGGATCTCGGCTCTTTCCTTATCGACTAAGGTGCTGGATGTTCTACAAGGAACACCGCTATGCAAAGCAAGAACTAGAGCTACCTGTTTTTTTTTTTGAAAATTCGATTCCACAACATCTTTAGGTTTCTTTTATTTCATTAATCTCATTAATGAAGTCCCATCATTTAAGTTACCTAAACATCACATATAAATACAACGTACGCTTATGTCATCCGCATTCACCTCGATGTCCCCTCGTGCACCGTTAGGTTAAGTAACTAACGGCAGAGCGGGGCAGTGCTAGCGCGGGTGTAAAACATAAGCAACGTCTATATAATATATCACATATACTATATCCAGTATATATCTTAACATATCAAATAATCACATCACAGAACATTGCAGCAGAAGAACATATATGAAATATTGGATATACTATGAGGTCCGTGTTTTATTGCGAGCCTGTATAAAACACGGATTCCACGGTCGCGATGAATAGCCAATCCCATACCCCTAGACCCCTACGAGAGCGGCAAGCAACCCTACCAATTCTATAGTTAGGACACCTGGTCTCGACTCCTTGAGATGGTCTTCCACTGGACCCTAGAACCCGGTTATTTATGCTCCCCGCCTTGGGTCTACCCTAATGCGGAAAAGTAAATAATATACAATGGTGACATCATCCTCAACCCGGAAGTGCCCCAATAAAAAAAATATTACATACAATGAATTTTACATGAATGAAAATAAAAACTCTCATCTCACATAAAACCCCCGGCTATTCAAAACACGACGATCCAATATAACATATCACAACAACACATAACATCACATGTCATCAACGTATGTAAATATGCGTATCCCAATTGTCGTTGATGTATAGCAATGAAACCGGCGATACACCACATATTACACTTACGGTCGCAGAAAAGAAAGTGTAAAACTACAACAGTTGGAATCCGCAACCTCCTTAGACATCACATGCCTAACCAAATGAATTCCTTAGATATCGCATGCCTAACAATTATAAACCCCGCATTTTAGTCTCAATATCGAAAACACTTTTCAATATCAAGTCGGGCAATTCAACAAGATTCCCGACATCCAGATCGAATGCTCGTCAGAAACTTTAGTAGACGGTCGTACCCCCCGATGTCGTCGACAAAGTGCACTAAGGAGGAACACCGCTGCCGCGAGCGCCCAAACGGATGCTTTTGGCGGCGGGGTTCTCCTATAGTCACTTGGTCGGGGTTATGGGGCGTGGCAATCTATTAAGTTTACCCGGCGAGTATCCGCGTACGCTACGTGATTGCGACGGACTTTTGATCGCATCAAAATCCCGTGGTAACCGATCAACTGAGACTAAACTGCTAGATTTATAACATTCAAATTAGTTATCTCATAACTACATATGGATTCCAAATATTGTATCACATTACAGAAAAAATTAGACGATGTTAAACATTCCGATCGAATCAACAAACACCCAGAATTTCCCTATATGCTCAACACTTGATCTTAGTTTAAAGGCATCCACCACATGCCACAGTACCAATGGTCCAGCCGTAGAAGGGTCAAACCAATGCCTCACATGTGGCAACGCCGAACTACCACAAACCCTAAGGTTTAGAGGCGGTTCTGACGGTCACATAATCGAATTAAGGTTTTCGTTCTTCTAGAGGATCCACCGTGTTACTTGCACGACTTTGAATGTTCTTTAACTAAGGAAAAATCCAACACTTGGAAATTTTCCGGCAGGGGAAAAAGTGAGTTATTGATATCCGTTCGAACTTTTTAACACTGTCTAAACAAATCGAAACAAAGCTAGAATTGCGAATACGAAACACTCCGAATTACCTTTATACTAAATAAACATCTCATGCAAATTTAGAAAAATTAAACAACACCAAAAATACAAAACCCTAGAGACTTGAACATGACCCAAACCAGGAGCACAGAACGCACTGGGGGGCCGGCCTGCTCGGATTTCTTGGCCATGTGCTCGGCCAAAATCCGAGCAGGGTGGTGGGGTTTGGGTTATGTCCATAATGTATCTCATACAATCTTCTCCACATGTTTGAAAAAAATTTAGAGCTCGTTTTAAATTCGACAGAAACTAGGGTTTGATATCGGGTGTTTCGGAATTGTTTCGGTTTCGTAATCCTACACGTATCCGTCTAATTCTCTAGCTAGGCTCTGATACCACTGTTGGGTTACCTACAACGGCAGCAAGGTTTCGGGTGGCATCTGTCATGCCAATTTTAAATTTTGCCATTATAGACAACCCTAAACCTAGGATCTTTAACAAGAGAATCAAACAAAACTAGCATGTTAACACTATAACATCTAAGAGTTAGGGATTACAACCTTTGTAGTCCGTTCCTTCACTTCATAAGCTCCGAGTTGAGGTCCCTTCGCTGCGATCATCAAGTATCCGGACTATAGAGAGGCTCCATGAAGAGAATGATGCAACCTTGCTTCTAATCTTCAATAACTAAGATGATCTAGCTTGAAGAATCTCAAATCCAAGCTCTTGCTTCACTAATCAACTATTAGTAAAGCAAACACCCTAATCTAAGTGGCTAGAATAGATGAGGATGATGAAGTAGGAATTTCTCTCTCTTTTGTTTTCAATTTCTCACAAAATATCCATCACAAATCAAAAGCTAGAAAGCTTTTTTTGAGAGGAGGAAGAAGAAGAATTTCTTTTGTGATGAATAATGAATTGTTGTGTGAGGTTCGAATTGCAACCATAGGTTAAAGATGACATCCTTAACCCTTGTAGAGAATAAACCTTGGGTAGAGGTTTGGGTTGGGTTAACAAATATCTCACCAAAATATCAAAGAATGAGAACAAAAGTCAAAGCTTCAAGAAGCTTCCACAAAGCTCATCCAAAACTTTAACCCTAATCCAAACCCTAACATGTTTTATTCTCAAAACCCTAGTTGCAATTTTAACCCTAACTTGTTACAATATTATATATCACATATATAATATATAATGTAACAAAAGAAAATAATATAATTAACATATATCACATATACATCAATGTATTATCCAGTGAGAAAAAGAATCAATAAAGCGAGCTTATATTAGTTAATGTAACGTAATATATCTCATATATAATTATACATTAGATTATCGAATCAACACTTGATCCAATAATCCGGCTATATTACATATAACCGACTAATATAACATGTAACCTTTCATCGAATCAACACTTGATCCGATGACCCGGCTATATCACATATATCCGCCCGATATCACATATCACGAGAATCTAATACGGTATCACATACTCGTATTATTCTCGGTCCCGCACATATCATATATGTGCTCCTACTCCATTTTGCCTGAGCCAGGAAACCTCTGTATAGGACTCTAAAGAATCGTCAATACACCGGCAGTAGGTGATGATCATATCAAACACCAACAAGCTGCAAGCGGTCATCTAAATGTAATAGCCACTCAGGTATTGAGCGATCAGAAGATCAACAAGCAAGCCTGTATATTCTCCTGTGAATCCAATCAGTAACACTCCCGTACAGTCCGGTCTCTTCGTCTGATATGTCGCATATCTAGTCTAGGGATGGTAAACGTCAGACCCCAGTAACCGATAAGTCGTGTCGATATGAGGTCCATAATAGTTCAAGAAACTACTGATAACACTTACCATTAAATCTCAGCAACCCTGGCCAGGGATTTCCAGTTATAGCCAATTGAACACAGTGCAACATCAACTCCCAATACCGAGAGAGACGAAACCCCTCCTATCGCTCATTGCCTCCATGTGATTCGGGACTGTACCCAAAAGCCACCGTTTTGCACGTTCTCTTGAACGTGGTAAGGTGGAAATCAAAGTACAGTGGGAATCACACAAGACTCTATGACGATCTCGGGTCTACAGACTAACCTGTACCAGTGTCACCAAAGAATTGCCATCTAACGTGAAGTATAATACCATCTGGGAGTTCTCGGCGAGTCCGTCCAGTGTACCCAGTCTCCACTGAGCACCCGTATACTGTCTCTCATGTCAAACACCAATGGATATGGAATCATCCATCGCCCATCTACATGGGTCGAGAAGCTATACGCTAGTCTACTCTGGTATATCGATGCCCTGTCTCGATACACCTACGACTAGGAACATTTGAAGGATGTACTTAGCGACTACTCTGTCCCCACTAGTATGATCTGCATCATAGTCCTGGTAGTCAAGTACTCATCCTAAGGGCTTTATCAACATGTAACATAGAGACAATCAGAGTACATGTTAAGATAAAGAGCAACCAGATAGCATACTATCATGTCGAGCAAGAAAGTCCTCCATATATATGTCCAATCATCCACTACAATATACATCATATGTACAGTAATGGCCTCTAGGACATACAAATCACTAACAAAGCAGTGCTAGGAGATCAGTGAAAGACTGATTACTCCATCTGTTCTTGCACTTGATCTGAAAGAGACGTACGAAAAAAAAATAGTATCGAAAACCCTTTGCAATTTGAATATAGTGGGATTCTTGAGTTAGCCTTGTACTTCTCCAATAACGCGGGTCCATTACATTCCGTATCATAAAGAAGTCCAACGATATTTATAAGCCCATCCATGTCATTGACCAGCGCGAACACAGTATCATCGTATTCGACGTTTTCGTCTTCTTCAAACTACTATTCCTCCTCCTCTTCTACTATCCATTGCCACTCTTTGGTTTCCGCTTCAATGAATTCGTTTTCCATCTCTTGCACTGGCCATGCATCGTCTTTTTCTCCGTGAATATCCCACTTAGTGTAATCTCTAAGGAAACAGTATTTCACGATGTATAACTCAACATCCAACTTCATGTGCAATCGCATGTTCATACACTTATAGTAAGGACAATGGATTTCGTGCTCTTTCGCTATCCCAAGACGTGCGCAGGCAAAATCGGTGAAAAAGTAAACACCGTTAAGGAAAAAATCTATGGCTCTCAAGGAAATGTTGACATACATCCAATTCTTGCCGTGGAGGTACGGGGATGTCATATTGGAACAGTCCGGACGAAGAAAGGTTCGTATAGATAAGAGTCATGGAATTAAGATTTCGTAACAGATACGCAATAGACTGATAATAAGAAGTGTCACGCTTCGCTTCCCAGTGTACGGGCAGAGGACGCGACTGGCCTCTACGTATTTACTCAGAAGTAAACACGCTAAGCGTATCTAAGCAATATAAGTAAAATGCACAAGAGACAATGACAATGGATATAATTGAACAAAAACTTTATTTATTAACATTCTTTTTGCAATACATTTGAAAAGTAAATACATGGAATGGAAAGCAATGCCTAAACAGTGGCATAACAGAAAATACATAATGTAAATGTGTACAGGGAATCTAAAGCTCTGGGTCGAAAGCTGGCTGGTCCAAATCCTCGCTGGTGGGCTCGATCTCCAGTGAGTCCGAATCACCTGATGATATTCCAAAGAAGAAGAAAAAGAATGTCATCAACGAACAAATCGCTCGGTAAGTCCTGTAAATAGACAAGAATGGAATAGACAAAATAGAGAGTATATTGTTATAATGTTGTATTTAATGTTAACGATGTTGTTTATAGCTTGGTACAGAAGGATGCCAGTGTATACAAGAGGAGTCTCAGTAGGCCAGAGACTAAGGTGAACGGAATGTACAAGGAACCGTTTATGCCATGGTACAATAGCAAATGAATACAGCTTATGTGCCTTAAATCTTGTTGTCTCGTGCCACTTCTAACACCTTCCATACCAATCTACCCCTTAAACCCCGCGATGTATTGATTGTATTGTATTGTAAATTGTATTGTCTTGTATTATAGATTGTATAGATGGATGACTTGTCGAAATCATGATATCAGTAAATGGATGTAACTGGAGAATCATGTAGATGGAATATATCCATGGTTCGGTTCGGTCAATACATATTGAATAGATTGAATACATGGATTCATAGATTCATGTTAAATTGTAGTTTGTACTTGAATAATATTCAAGTCAGATTGATTATAATAAGACTCGGTCTGAGTCAGACAATTAGAAAAGAAATTGAATCCTGAATTAGGTTTTGGTGTTATCGGTAACCGCTGCACATGGGCGGCAGAATTTGTGTCTTTTTCAAAGACGATTACCGTGTTGATAACACCGTTTGTTAAGTTGTCTACCTTAAATAGGCAAGCACCCATATCTCCGGCTCTCTGAGGCTCAAGAGACTGGTCCCGCTTAAACCTATATTTACTAGGGTCTTTATTGTAATTTATAAAACTTGAGAGGGTTTTATGTAAAAATAATTTGTATAATTTTCAAAATACACCTCAAGTATTTAATTATCGTCTTTTGAGTTTTCATAGATGTAAATTTTATATATGTGACATTTCTAGTGAATAAAACCTATTTTTCATAATATATGGTATTTATTTGTAATGTATTGAACTTGTATGGAATTGCATGGTATTTTCATGTAAAGTGATTCTTTTTTATTTAGAAAATTAGGAATATTTATATTATATCAAAAATTAGATATTTTGATGATACACATATATATATATATATATATATATATATATATATATATATATATAATAATTTTAATTTATTATTTTCTAGAAATCTCATTTTCTTAAGATATTTGTATTTTTAAATTTTTCGAGACCGAATGCTCCTTGCGGAGGTCTGCATCTCGTACTACTAAGCCTGAGGATATGAGATAATCCGCACCATCCCGAACGGGTTCCCCAAATGGATTGTAGCGGCGCTTTGCAAAGATTTGTTTAAAAATATGCAATCTTGTAGAAACGGTTTTATTAGTAAAAGGTATTTATGTGTAAAACTTCATTTTTCTGTATTCTATGTTCCCGAAAGGTATCGTGCTATGTTGCATATGAGTGTTGTGAAGAGGTAGGTCATTACGTCATGAACTATCTAAATGTATAGCAAGAAAATATGATTTTTAATGTCGAAACTAAACTACATAGTATTTTACTAAAAAATTACGATAAAAATTACAATATGAAATATTTTGCTGTGAAATTTGTTCATGATGTTTTGTTAATATTTAATAGTCAAGACGTGAGGGTTTAGTATATTTATATTTAAGAAAAGGTGGAATTTTTAAAAAGAACCGAATCGGAAGTCGAATTAACTCCGCTTCCGCCGGGTTTTAGAAATACGAGTTTTAATAATAGAAAAGAGAAGAGGGAGGAGCAACTTACGGGATTTCAGATTAGAGAAGAGGAAGAGGGAGTGGTAGGAGGTGCCGGTGCGTCGTTTCGTCGCCGGGAGCTCCTAGGGTCGTCGTCGGAAATTCGCCGGAACTTCGCCCTTCGCTAACTCCACTTGTACACAAAGGTCTAGAGATTTTTCTTGAGAGTTTGGACATAGTTTGTGAGTGAGGGGGTGTGATTTGAAGTGGTATTTATAGGGTAATCTAGGGTTTAGGGTAGATGAAAGGTTGTATGAAAATTGTATTTAAAATGGAGTAAATAGGTGTTTTTATTGACTCTGTTAATGTGCAGGGTTTTTAAAGTGTACAGGGGTTTCAAGAAGACCAAAAGACACAACTTTCAAGAAGGGAACTCGGCGATCCAACTTGGCCGGACCGGCGCCGCCGGCCGAGCCTGAGTCGGCCGAGTCGGGTCGGTTCATCGCCGCCATGTGTCCATCGACGTTTGGTCATTCACCTGGGTCAGTTTGTTTTATATGTGACTTTTGATTTTTACGAGTTATGCACGTATAGACCCTTGGGCTTCTAAAAATTTAAAAGAAAACAATTAAAAAAATAATGTGGCTGATGTGATTTGAACTCTGGTGCTTTGGTTCAGTAGTGCAAGGTCTTACCAATGAGCTACAAACTCCTTCTTGCTATTAAAAAGCAAAACAAATACATATAGTACTCACAGGAAATGTAAATACCCCAAGTATACATTAACTTTTAAACAAATTTTTGTACACTAAAATTGGAGTTGTTACAAGAAGCGTTAGCGTTAGATTTAATTGACGACTTAGTTAAGTTTGGTTTCAATTGTTAATGGATTGGTCTCTCTTCTAATTTCTATTGAGAACTTTCTTCTTCTAATCTCCTCCAACTCCTATTGAAAACTTTCTCCTTCTAATCTCAAAGCTTGAGAGTTGGATTCTTTTTCTAAGAAAGATGATGATAATATTAAATGTTATTTATTGGATGTCGAGGGTAACGACTGTAGGGAGTAAAGCACATATCCCATTAAGAATGTATAGAGTATACACTCATTCATTTGTGTTTTCATCCATTTCGAGAAAATTTCGGCAGCACCTCCCCGCTGTTCTCTGAGTACACTGTAATAGAAAAGATGATCGTTTCTGTCAAACAACATTAAATCGAACATCTAATCTATCGTTATATACGGAGAACCGGCGGAAAGGTACCGACGAAATATCTCGAAATGAATGAAAAACACAAGTGAATGCAGGTGTCTGCTTTATACATTCCTAACTTGTCCACACAGGATAAATCTATCGGTTATCATACGATTGAATATTAATTCTCATCACATAGACTACCTAACAGTTGTTAGAAACCGAACGATACCGTCCGATATTTAACAACCTTCGTGTAGATTTATGTCACGACGAATATCACACGTATGTTAACCAATAGACGGGAACTAAATGGCGTTTTGATTTTCATATATGATTAGCGACGATAATATGAAAATTTCATATTTTCATCGAGTATCATTGCGCAAGTTTAATATTTAATTTGAACTAGTTTTGCTTTTACGTTTCGATTTCAATGTGTTGAAGTTTTTATTTTAGGCACTACTACAATAAGGGGTTGCCCCTACGGCTACAGGAATCCGTAGGGGCAATAAAAAGTTGTCCTTACGGATTAATCCGTAGATCCCCAAGGTTGCCCCTACGGTGCCCTACAGATTAATTTAAAAATATTAAAACATAATTTGTTATTTGGCCTCACGGAGCCGCAAAAGAAGGCCCTACGGATTAATTCGTATGGGCATATATGGGTTATTTATAAAAAAATAAAGCCCAGAAATTTCCTCCTTCCCAAAATTTCCTCGCTCGATCACTCGTCTCCCGCTCGCTCCTCGTCGCCACCTCACTCCCGCGCGTGCCTCGTCGTCTCCGACATCATCGTCGACTTCCTCGTCGATGGTAGGAACCCTCTCGTCGCCGATCTCCCCCTTGCGTCGTCGGGACAGTAGAATCGCCGGAAAAGGGTTAGTAAATTTCATTTTTAACTTCTAATTATGCATTTGTTTGTGTTATTGTTGATTATTGGGTTGCTACTAGGGCTTAGATTTAGGGTTCGGTGTAGGGTTTGGGCTAGGGTTTGGGTTCAGTGTAGGGTTAGGGTTCAGTGTAGGGTTAGGGTTCGGTTCAGGAATAGGGTTAGGGTTAGGGTTCAGTTTAGGGTTAGGGTTAGGGTTCGGTTCAGTTCAGGTTAAGGTTAGGGTTAATTAGTTAGGGTTAGGGTTCAGTGTAGGGTTAGGGTTCGGTTCAGGAATAGGGTTCAGTTTAGGGTTAGGGTTGAGTTCGGTTCAGTTAGGGTTAGGGTTAGGGTTCACTTTACGGTTAGGGTTCTGTTCAGGGTTAGGGTTAGAAGCTAGGGTTAATTTGGGTTAACTAGGTAAAATAGAGTGTATTTGTGTTAGGATGTTGATTAGCGTTAATTGGGTTAATTAGTGATAATTTGAAGGGTTAGGGTGTTGATTAGGGTTAATTTGGGTTAATTGGGTTAAGTTTGGGTTAATTAGGGATAATTTGTATTAGGGTGACGATTAGGATTAATTGGGGTTAATTAAGTTAATTTGGATTAATTAGGGTTCGGGTTTAGGATGCACTAGTTTCTTCAGTAGGATACTAGATGATAACGTAAACGTACAATTTTACCGTAAATGCAAGAAAAATTAACCCTAAACTTGAAACTTCGAACCCTTAATCACGAAACGTAAATGTAAAACCTATTCATGTTAAATGATCAAGTTAAATCCAATATATGATACTCGATGATAATATGAAACTTTCATATTCTCATAAATACTCATATGTGAAAATCAAAGCGTGACTTAGTCCCTGTCTATCAGTTAACATACGTTCGATATTCGTCGTGACATAGAACTATACGAAGGTTGTTAAATATCGGATGGTATAGTTCGGTACTAACAATCATCGTGTAATCTATGTGACGAGAAGATTCAATCGTATGATAACCGATAGATTTGTCCAGTGTAGATAAGTTAGGAATGTATAAAGCAAACACCTGCATTCACTTGTGTTTTCATTCATTTCGAGTTATTTCGTCGGTACTTTTCCTCTGGTTCTCCGTGTACAAAGATAGATTAGATTTTCATTTCAACGTTGTTTCACAGCTTTGAAATGATTATCTATTCTATTACAGTGTACTCGGAGAACAGTGGGGAGGTGCTACCAAAATTTACTCGAAACGGTTGAAAGCAAAAGCGAATGGGTGTCTGCTCTATACATTCTTAATGGGATAGAAGCCTTACCCCCGACAGCCGAAACACACACATACAACATGAATACACAACAAACGCACACACAGCACATACACACTAACAACCCTACACTGAAGCGAAATCATAAATTGAAACACACATATTCAGAATACAACTCATACTTAGGTATCCTCAAATCTAACTCTTTTTATCGATAATTTATTCTTTTCATCAATAATTTATTCTTTTCAACGACAAACTCATACACAAAGCACATACACGGATTTTCTCTTTTGTCAGTAACTATCACGTTCTAAGATTTCTCAATATAGTCATCATAACCTACAATTTATATGTTATACAGTCTAACATGACCCATGAGTACATCAGAGTTAAGGACTGGATGTATGTGGATTGGCAACAACATATGCAACCTAAGTTTGTCGCAGGAGTTGCTGCTTTCATTGAATTTGCACGCGCACATAATCAGATCGTGTTAGAGAAGATTCTTTGCCCGTGCGATAGATATGGAAATAAGTACTGGCAGAAGGTAGAATTCAGAGTTTCATATCGTTAAACATGGTTTTACTAGACTTTATACAACTTGGCTATATCACGGGGAAGGAGAAGAAGACAGTAATGCGGCAGAAGAAGAAAGAGAAGACGGTAATGCGGCAGAAGAAGACGGTAACTTCTTTCCAGAAGAAGAAATGGAGGATATGGTAGAGGCTGCCCTAGGTGAATCTATTCGTACCGAAGATGACATTCCTTCCGGTCAAGGACCGCGTGCGGATAAGTATGAAAAGTTCGTGAATGATGCTAGAAAACCAATTTATGAGAATGCAAAGTATTCCACCCTCTCATGGTTCGTCCAACTTTTCCAGATTAAGTGCCTAAATGGATGGAGCAACAAGTCATTCAAAATGCTTCTGAAGTTCTTGAAAGATTCTATGCCCCTGGGAAATAACGTACCCGACAGCTGGTACGGAGCCCAGAAGATGATATCTGATTTGGGTCTGAAGTGTGAGAAGATTCAAGCATGTCCCAAAATTGCGTGTCGTACCGGAAAAAGAATTCAGATTTGAAAGAGTGTCCAACATACGGAGAGGCCAGGTATAAGCCAAAAGATTCTGATAAGAAGCCTGATATACCTGTCAAGATAGCACGATACTTTCCCATAACACAGAGGCTGCAGAGGCTATTCAGGTGCAAGAAAACAGCCGAGCCAATGATTTAGCATCACCGTGCTCCTCCAAGTGAAGATGGAAAAATGAGTCATCCAAGAGATTCACCGGCATGGAAGGATTTCGATAGGAGGCACGAAATATTCAGTAGCAATCCTCGCAATGTCAGGCTCGGACTCGCTAGTGATGGCTTCTGCCCATTCAACTATATGGCTGGAAGCCACAGCACATGGCCCGTTGTAATGATAGTTTATAATCTGTCGCCTTGGTTGTCTATGAATCAATCATAGTTTATGATGCCTCGATGAACCAAACTCACCGGGAAACAATATCGATGTCTATCTCCGACCTCTGATCGATGAGTTAAAATCTTTATTCATTGATGGTGTAGAGACTTACGATGCAAACACAAATACAACATTCATACTGCGTGTCGCTTTAATGTGGACAATTAATGACTTTCCTGCATATGGAATGCTATCAGGTTAGTCCGTACATGTTCACAAAGCATGTGCTTATTGCCATCAACATACAACATCGAAATTCTTGAATTTTAGCAGGAATGTTTGTTATTGCGGCCATCGACGTTTCCTGCCTCTAGATCATCCCTACAGGTTAGACGCTGTTCACTTTGATGGTCATCAGGAGCTTCTTGGACCTCCAGCCCCATTGTCCAGAGAGGACGTGACTACTCAGTGGGATGGTTACAATAATGTGAGCTTCGGGATAGATCCGACAAAACAGGTCAAACCACCATTCTGGAACAAGTTAAGCATTTTCTTCGAGCTTCTGTACTGGTCAACAAATTTAATGCGTCATTTTCTGGACGACATGCACATAGAGAAGGTAGTATCCAAGCACGTACTCAACTTGCTTCTTTGTAAAGACGGAAATCGAAAAACAACCTCAATACTCGGATGGATCTTCAGGACTGGGAAATTAGAAGTGAATTGCATCCTAAACCGATAGCGGGTAAACCAGGCAAGTTTGTACTTCCCAATGTCGCGTATCATATGTCACAACCGGAGAAGAAAAGATTCCTGCAGGTGTTGCATGATTTGAAAGTTCCCACAGGTTTCTCGGGATCATTTAGCAAGAAGATAAAAATTGTGAAAGGCAAGATCGATAGGCTGACAAGTCATGATCACCATGTTATTATGGA
Source organism: Agapanthus africanus (assembly GCA_030015575.1). Lineage (NCBI taxonomy): Eukaryota > Viridiplantae > Streptophyta > Magnoliopsida > Asparagales > Amaryllidaceae > Agapanthus > Agapanthus africanus. The sequence continues at coordinate 61,008,437 of CM057338.1, forward strand.
GCACCTTCTCCGATTAGCCCTCAGGAATTCCCTTCCCCGATCGGTTGGTCTAGTAATCAATGACCTATGTTGCTTTTTTAGAGAATTATGCGCTAAAACCCTGAACATTGTGACGCTGGAAAAACTAGAAAATTCTATTTCATTAATATTTTGCAAGTTTGAGCTTATTTTCCCACCGTCATTCTTCGATATCATAATACACCTGACGGTTTATCTTGCAACTGAGGCTAACTTAGCCGGACCGGTACAATATCGATGGATGTATCCCGTCGAAAGGTACGTAGAATTTTTCGTTTCGAGCAATTTGTAAAATTATTGTTGTCCTATATGCCCGTATTTATTTATTTAACATATTTTTCTTTAGGTACTTGTACACTCTAAAAAAGTATATACGCAATAGAAATCGACCAGAAGGTTCTATTATGCAAGGTTATCTTCTAGATGAAGCAACCACATTTTATTCCCGCTATCTGGACGAGAACATTAAGACGAAACTTAACCGGCCTCGAAGAATTCAGGACGGGACATGTGGTAAAACTGATTATAAGAGAGTAGACATTATGTTTATCAACAAGATATATCGGTTTATCCTCCTCAATATCGAATGTCTTGAAGAAATTAGAGAGTAAGTTTTTTTGGATTAATTGTTATATTTGTGTTTGTGTGTGTATGAAATGATATAATATTAATGTCATAATTTATTGTTAAGAACAGAATTCATTTTAACGAGGTACGTGAGGGGCATCATGATTGGAATGATGAACGATTGGAAAAATATCATCAGGATAATTTTTGCGATTGGGTTGCAGATCATGTAAGTTGTTCGAATAACATATTATTGCTATCAGTCTTAATCTAAACTTATATCGTTATGTATTTTTTGTAAAATTTGTTTTGTTAGATCCACGATCTGAACTTATCTGCATTATTAGAGAGTGATTCAAGATATTTAGCTCAGTTTCCTAGTATGGAGGTTGCATATTATAAAGGATTCGGTGTCCTTGGATACAAATTCGAAGTTAAGGATGTAGAAACATCTCGAACCACTCAGAATAGTGGGATTGCGACGGTAGGATCGGATGGTGTGATTTATTATAGATACTTAAATTGCATACTTGGCATCCAATATCCCGGACAATCAGAACCGTTTTATATATTTCAGTTTACTTGGTACGATACACGAATCGATACGGATGAGTGGAGAAACAATCTCGGATTTGGAAAGATGAATATGGATTGACCAGTGTGAACATATTTCGATTTTACGTTCAGGACGATCCGTTTATCTTTCCGAACCAAGCATTACGATGTCCCAGAATTCGAGGACAGCGATGAGGATGAAGAAGAGAGAAAATTTAGAGTGCTCCGACCATCTGTTTCAAAAGACGGGTTGTTTTCGGCTGATCATGAAGTTACGTGGTTAGAAATGATATCGATGATGAAATCCAAGTAGATGTGTCTAATGCGTCCACGAAACGAAAGAAGGTTATCAGTAATATTATATTATTACTTTACATTTTACGATCTATACATATATAGCATGCATATATAATGATTGTACTCTTGTCTAGATTTGATGATGATGACGAGAGCAGTGAGGGGCGGCAGGAGCACCAGCCGTGGCACCGGCAGAGGCAGAGGCAAAGGCAAAGCGGTTCTGCCGCCCGGAGAGCTGCATAGGGATCTTCAGAGGGTCGGTCTTGCACCCCGATCGAAAACCCATTCAGATGCCTCCTTCCGTGTGGACTTTGCCACACCTCCAGGTATATTGCACGCATATTCATTTTGAATGTAACATTATATATATGCATGCATATTTATGTCAAAATTACTTATATAGTCAATGTTTGATTGTATAGCTGTTGGTGGTGCGTCCACATCAGAGGCAAAGGCCACTCTCGCACCTCCGGGTATGTTTATATATCCTATAGTGCATGCATATTAACTTAGAATGCTATATCATAAATATACATACATTCTTTTTGCTTTTACATACTTGGATAATCATTTTTTAATTGTCTAGATGTAGGTGGTGCCTCCACATCTCGGGCAGAGGCCACCACCGCACCTGCGGGTATGTTTATATATCCTATAGTGTATGCATGTTGATTTAGAATGTTATATTATTGATATACACATTTTTTTTCAATTACTTATATAGTCAATGTTTGATTGTTAATTATAGGTGGTGCGTCCACGTCTGGTGCAGGGGCCACTCCCACCACTTCCATACCCTCCGCTCAGTCTGCAGGTTAGTATGAATTACATATCCTTTAAAAATAAAAATGAACTTCATGTAATTCTATCGATATTTATTTTCTAGTTGGAGGGGATGCGTCCACGTCCGGGTCACAGGCTGTTCCTCACTGGAGGAACTATCGTCTCGCTCGTGCTGCTACGCGGGTCTAGGCTCGTGCTTCTGTCGTCGGAGGTATATATCACACTTCAATTTTCGTTAAACCTTGATTTCTTAATACCACTTTGTCTTAATATTGATTGTCTTGATATTTCTTGTAGATGCAGGGCAGCCCCATCCCGAGAGGGGGACTCGAGGCCCGAATTAGTCCCACAGGCTGAGGCTCGACAGAGCTAGGGGGAGGCAGCATTACCCCTCTTCTTTACCCCCGATTATCGCTATACCAGCGATTATGCCGAGAGGTTAGGCCAGTATATGGGGGATGAGAACCGTCTCGTGAAGAAGTATCCACTTCACGTTGAGTGGGGCGATCAGCACTGGTGCTCATTTGCCCTCTTCTGGGTTCAGGCTCGGGTATTAATATATATTTTCATTTGACTTATCCAATATATTTATTATTATTTAACACTTGCAATTTAATAACAATGTTTTTTTGTATTAGCAGTTGGATACGACTTTCAGCCTGTACCCGACCCTGATCACCCTGAGAGAGTGCTCGATCTTCACGCTCTGTACCATGGCCTGATGAAGAACATGCAATCAAAGGTCCGATACAATAGGAACGAGCTGAAAATCGACTGCTATTCCCTGTGGATGGCAACCCCTGAGGCAGAGAGAGCGGCTTTCCTACATACTCCGGCCTTGCGAGAGTCGACGTAGATTCATGGCCTCTCTTGTGCCAATATTTCGACTCTCAATATAAACAGGTTTGTAATTTAAATTTAATTCATTGTTTAGTATATAATTTATTTTTTTGTGTTGCTTAATTAAAAAACTAAATCTGAATGCGTTGTGCAGAAACAGGCCGATCAAAATAAAGAGAATAGGAAGTCGACGAAAAGGGGTCGCCCCACTTATACAGGTGGCTCGAGAAATATTACTCGTGCCATGGAGACATCGGTAAATTACAATAGATCTACTCTGATATAATGTAATATTAAGAGTTATTTTATACTATATGCAAATTTTTTGCAAATTGCAGAGAGCTCAGACCCTGGTACAGGGTGGTACAGAGCGTGCTTACCGTGTATTTTGCCGTCCACGGCACCTCGATAGATCCTGCCACGGGCGAGCTTCGATTCTCCGACACTGCTACCCAGGAGTATTGCGTAAGTGTTAATATTTATTCTAATAGGTTTGAAATTTTTGTTTTGAAAAGTTCAAATTTAAATGATATACTTATATTTTAATGGTTAATGTGGGTGTAGGAGCAGGTGGTGGAGCATGCGGAGGCATCGTGGATCGATTTTACTGGACAGAACAATCCGATACTGTTGACGCCAATTCTAGTCGCCGCACACGGAAGGCACCACGGAAATTGGGAGAGAGGCCGGGGACTGGGTCCTAGCAGGGCCCATATAAGGTTGGATTCCACTCCGGCGGTTACTTCCCCTATCCCCAGTGAGCGACGTCTAGAGCATGATGTTGCCGCCTTGAAGACCATCGTCGAGGAGTTTAACGAGATGTTGGTACGCATACTACTTAATAGTAAAATATTGTATCACATTATAGTTAGTAACATATGCAGTATTAGTAGCCTGAGTTTATTTAGTTGTAGACTTAGTTTTGATTAATCATACTTACATAAAACTGTCTAATTAAAATAAACTACGGTTTTCCAAACTAGATATCCAAACGAGACCTAAGTCCCTAAGTATTCTTAAATTGGGGTTTCGCAATAACCCGATAATGATACGAATTCGAATAAAATCTAATACACAGTTCTTACTCATTTATTACACATAAAATTGAACAGATGCGACAGGCTACTTCGGCTGCGGCTCCATATGCATCTCCTTCGGCTGCGGCTCTGCAAGCCACTACCTCGGCTGCAGTTGCGCAGACTACTCCTGAAGCTCCACATCCCGCTCAAACTCCCGCACAGTCCACTCCTTCATTGGTCAAGTTTTTGATGACTCAGGACTGCACCGAGAATCAGATGTGTCAGATTACGGCGTTTATTAGGGGTGGCGTAGCTGGACCGAGCTAGGGTAGATTTTTTTAATATTTTAAGTATGTATGTACTTATATATACATATTGTATATATTTTGGACGATATTGGTGTTGTTTGCGTGTTCACGATGATTTAGATTGATATCGTATTTTGTTTGTTTATTTCTTTTATATATTATGCGTGAGATGTTGATTATGAATACTGCGGTATTTGGTTATATGATGTATATATTATTGTGTACAGGGCGGGGGAAAAACAGGAAACCCCTTTTTAGAAATCCCTACGGATTAATCCGTAGAGCCATCAGTTGCCCCTACGGATTAATTCATAGGTCCAAAGTTTGCCCCTACACAGTTAGCCGTAGGAGAAAAATATAAGGATACCTGATATTTTGCACCTATGGACTCAGTAACAGGTGTTAAACTTGCCCCTACGCATGTATCCGTAAGGGCTTCTATCTGGACTAACGAAGAACACCGTAGGGGCATGTTCGGGCCATACGAAGTTACCCATAGGGGCAAGTATTTTATTTTATAAACCAATAAATTAAATAAATATTTTTCCCAGATGGACCTACGCATAACTCCGTAGGGGCTTCTATCTAGACCTACGAAGAACTCCGTAGGGGCATCTTAAGGCCCTACGACGTTATCCGTAGGGGCAAGTATTTTATTTTATATACCAATAAATTAAATAAATATTTTGTCCCTACGGTGTACTAAAAGCGTAGGGGCAATTATTTCTCCGTAAGGACATGTTCAGGACGAAAATTTGCACCTACGGCTTTTTCACCTACGGTGTATTTTTGTGCCCCTACGAATATATCCATAGGAGCGGTGCTTTTTCCCTACGGTTTTATCCGTAAGGGCAACCTCTTATTGTAGTAGTGAAGGTAAAGTTTTTAAAACTTAAAGTTTTCTTAATCGAGTTTAATATTTTGGATTTAGGATTAGGATTAGGATTAGGATGGTATTTGACAAGAGTTCAATGTACAGAATAATGATCGAAGATGAATTATGGTTTGGTCTTGTACACGCGCACGCGCGTGTGTATGTGTGTGTCTTTGTGTATATGATACTAAAATACCCTTAACTATTGGGAGGTTTTCACAAAAACTATTTTAACAAATTTAAATAAACAACTCATATTTTTAAATTAACAAAGTTAATATAAAATTCACTAAATTACCCTTAATTATTGTTGTTTTTTACTAAAGTATGATTAAGTTTTTTAGTATACCACCTCTTCGCTCAACTTTATTTTTTTACACTAAAATACTTTTAACTTTTGTAACTATATCACTAAAATACTCTTAACTATTCTTTCATTTCACTAAATTACCTATCCATAACCCTTACCCCAACCCTAACCCCTAATTAACTATTCTAACCACTGACCCTAACCCAAAACCCTAACTCAGTCCCTAACCCTAACCCAAAACAATAATCCTAACCCTTTAATTAACTACCCTAAACACTGACCCTCACTCAATCCCTAAACCTAACCCAAAATCCCTAACCCTAACCCCCTAATAATTATCAAAATCAACAATCACATAATTGCAATTAACAAAATCTAACACATTAAAAATTAAAATACTAACCTAGATTGGAAGAGAGGAGACGAGGCAGCACGATGACGAAACAGGGTAGGCGGCAACTTCGAGTGAGGGCGGCGCAGACGATCGAGTCACGGAGCAGACGATCGAGGCGACGACGGCGACTTCACTGAAGATGATCCGAGCAAGGAGGCTCTAGGAGAGGCGGAAGCAACTTCGATCAATGAAGGCACGGCGACTCCGGTCAACTAGGACGGCGGCGCCTTCGAAATTTTGGAGGGAGATTTTTTTGGGAGAGAGGGAAAAAGCGCTTAGGTTTTGGAGGAAAAAGGGATCGAGGGTAAATATTTTGGGTTTTGGAATTTTATTGCCTAGTGAGTTATGGGGTCCGCATCATCTTCGATCTAGTCACGGTTCAAACCGTTACCAAATCAATTTCACCCGTTACGCAAATATTGGAACGGTTTGAACCGTGACGAAATCCCCGTTACCTTTAAGCACTTTTGTAGCAGCGAGGGGCTCATGCTTGTGTGGAATCAAGGAGAAGATGAATAGCCTGGGAAACTTTCTGTCCAGTTGAGATTTCAGAAGATACCCACAATTTTAGAGACCTTTACAATTAAAATTCATTTCTTTCCTTTAATCCCCTGTATTCTAGAATTATTGAAAGCTTATGAAATCAATGGCAATTCATATTGAGAGACTGCCGTAATACAGGCAGAAGACACTATTGCAGAGGGATTGGTTTGGGTCGGAGAATTTACACGTGCAATGCCGCACTGCAAAGCATCTATAGAGGTATTTCATTTTTTCTATATATGGTTTTGGACTTGTGTGGGCACCGATATGCTCACATATTAGGAGGATAAATACCATAATTGGTGCATGACAGTATGAAATATAAGACTAAAGATAGATAAAATCTGAAACTATATTGATTTCATGCAACACCAAAAAGAGAAGAAAAAAGCAAAAAAAAAATTAATATAGAGCGAAAATAAAATAAAATAAAATAAAACTAGATTGAAGCAGCAGAAAGGAATTAAGGGTATCGAAAATTAATGTTCAAAATACTGATAGCGTGTAGTATAGCGTTCCATTACTGAATAGCGAAAAACACAAACAGCGTTGCGTATAGTGTAACCTATATGAATTATTAACTATTAATCATCATCATCTTATTTACAATAAATTATATTGATAAAGAACATACACCAATTAATAACATAACATTATTTTCTTACTTTTCAAATCTTGAGTTCATATATATGATTCATAATTGTATTAAATGTATAAAAAATCAATCAAATAATCTCTATTTGAGAAACATGTCTCCTAAATATGATTTCAAATTAAGAGTTTAGAACTTCAATAAGATTGTGTTCATATAATTTAGGATTAGATACTGAAATCTTAAGAACCTGAATAAAAAATATTACGTGAAAATGGCATAAACATAGCGTGGCGTATACTATTTATTAAAAACGTAAGTTATTTGTTAAAATGCATAACCTACTTTGTATTTAAGCTATTTATTGATGATACGTAGAGAAGAGGCTAAGTTACGCTACGTAGTGTAAAATAGCGAGCTACGCGGCGAATTATTTTAAACACTGGTTATCTAGTTAGACTAGTTCTATTTTGTGCATCTAAAACCTGAGGTCTTATGCAAACGTGTTTTTTTTCCGTATTTTTTCTTTTAATGCATGCCCATGAGGATTTGAACTTCGGTTGCTATGATGCTATCCTAAGTCCCTTCCGCTAACCAAAAGTCTGAATTCATTGTCAGATTTAAGGTAAATAGTTTTTCGAAACCAGCAAATGTTGTCGACAATTATATTATCACTTTTATGGCCCGAATAAATTCCAACAGAAGCACCTTTTGAAGGAGTGAAAACTCTGCAGCAAAATCTTGCTCCTTGTTAAGAGTTCTTATTTTCTTTGTAATTAGTCCGCATTAATAAGTTGTGGTTCTGTCTCATGGGTTTATTTTGATACCGCTAATTAATATACTGAAGCTTACAACAGTATACTGTGTATCTTTAAGAGCTCGTTATTTCTTCACTTCTTGTTGGTATCAATAGTTGACTTTACACACACCTATGAACATACTGAAGCTCTAAGATTATACTATACACGCGAGTGTCTCTGTAGCATAATTGTAAAGTCTCTGATGCCCCCCCCCCTCCCCCCCCCCCCCCTCGAACTTGCAGATCCTTGAAAACTTTACTCCTTGCGCTGTACTTGTATTTTTATTTTATTTTATTTTTTTGTTTTGTTTTTACTTATTTGCAGCCATGTGCTTATTAGAATGTTAGTTAATTAATTTCCTTGTGCTCTGGTGTATTGAGGTTCTCGCGATTATGTGTAAATATTATCTAATAGATATGTTGTTCTTCCCTGTGCGTCAATAAGAATCTTTGCTTGCTCAAAGTCTGACATGAATGTTGAAGGTCTTCCGCTGGAAGTCACATTTTGTCACATTTACTCTTTGTTATGTGATCGAGCTCGATTAGTCAGGTATTTTGAGTTTTGAAAATTATGCAGTGACTTTTCATCTTTAACAGTAAAATGGACGATACCCTAATGGGGCTGCGGTCGTGCAGCCCTGAAATGGTGTAAAACAAGGAGGCAGACTGGGCTTGGGTTAAGTTGGACAGGCCCAACCTGTCGAAGCCTGGTCACATGACCGCAGTCTCATAGCTACGGCCGACCCCACCCCCATTTTTCACACTGCACAATTAGATGTGTACTCATGCACATGTACATACTGTTTTAATATAAGAATAGTTCCCGCTTTCGGAGATTAAAAAAAGGAAAATAAAAAGATAACAATAGTTATAAATTTGAATACCATCATTTCATGGTGTCTTTTATCACACCCATAACTCGTGGACCAGTTGGTTGTGATATGGATATACGGGATAGGAGGACTCATGTTCGAGCCTCCACACGCACAGGGTATTTCCTCTTCCCCTTCCCCTTCCCCTCCCCCTTTCTTTCTTCAATTAAATATGTACGCCCAGGTTTGAACTGTGTGGGTGTGTGTCATAAGACCCTGAGCTAGCCAGAGCTGCAGGTTCATCGAGCAACAAAAAATGTACAGGGGCATGCAGAATCTACCATGCATGTTGCTCTCCAAACTTCAATGTGACAGAAATTACCTAACAAGCTAACAATCGTGAGAAAAATGAAACAAGGCATTTCTTGTGTATAACTTGGAATTTTTTACAGTGCGGGGAAAGCTAAAACTAGGATCCCAAGGCCAACGATGCCCATAAAATCGAAGACTGATTTAAAACCGCGGTCACTGAGGTGTCGATTCCATCTTCCATCATCGCACATATTATCTGCATCGATGGTCTCTTGGTTGGCTCCGGATCAATGCAGAGGCTTACGACATCGCATATCACAGAGAGATCTTCGATCCTTACATTTTTAAGTTCAGGGTCTACAAACATGCTTATCTTCTCTGAATGCTGTAGCTTGTCCATAGCCTGCAAAAGGAGAGGATACATTTGATGCCCATCCTAATTTTATTTGGTATCAACTGGGCATATCTTGAAGCATATGTACTACTTGTTGTTAATAAATAAACACAATATATACAAAGGAAGAAATTATGGGCAAAGTATGCAATTAGAAAAAGGTTAGAATAGAGATTTCCTAAATCGCAATTTGAGTAATAATATCATATATCTTTAAACTAAGGTTTACATCTCAGTATCGGGAACATTATTGGACGGTCACTTTTGGGATCAGTGGCAATATCAGGATCTAATATCATTTGAGAAATAATTTTTTTAAAAACGTGGATTTTCTAAAATAGGCAGCTAAAGCAACCAGAGCAATTCTGTAGTAATTAATTGTGTACAAAGTCATCAATTGTGCCAAATTAACCATAATAACCCAATCATTATCGTTATACTAATATAAAACTATATGAGAAATGGAAATTTAGTGATATCCCCAAAATGCCCCTAATAATAGAATATTCCTTTAAATTTGTGTGCAAAAATCTGGTATTTTTGTAAATTCTAATATTTTGTTGGGGGTATTTTAGGTAGTTCAAGGCAAATTTTTACCAACTTCTCATTATTTACAACGTTGTCATCATCTTAACTTCTCGGTATTTACAAATGTCCCCTTAGTTCAAAAAAATTCAATAATTACAAGGATGCCATCAATTCAAAATCTCAATTGGTTTTCCCTAAAATACCATGAACTTTCAATGTTTTCTACATAATACCATTAGATTTTCATTAAAATACGATGAACCTTCGCTATTTTCAAATAAATACCATGAATTTTGTCCATAAAAAATACCATAAATATTCAATGTTTTTTAGATAAATACTATGGGTTTTGTCCGTTACAAATAAATATTGTTAACTTTCAACATTTTTCACATAAATATCTTGGACTTTTTCCGTTACAAATAAATAACGTTAACTTTCGCCATTTTCAGATAAATACCATGGATTTGCTCTGTTTACAAATAAGCAACATAAACTTTCAGTGTTTTATAAGTTGATAGTTCTAGGTATTCATTAAAATGCAATGAACTTCCCCTTTTTTCAAGTAAATACCATAAACTTTGTCCGTTATAAAAAAATACCATAAACTTTCAATGTTTTTCAAATAAATACCATGTACGTTGTCTGGTACAAAAAAATAACAATAAATTTCAACGTTTCTTAGATAAATACCATGGCTTTGTCCGTTATAAATAAATATCATTAAATTTCAACGTTCTTAGATAAATATCATGAATTTTGTTTTTCATAAATTAATACCATTTTCATAGATTATTCCAAAATCCGCCGCATCGCTCGGGGTTTACCGCTAGTAACCTAAATAAACTCGTTGGACCATTAATGAATCCATTACCCCATTAATAAACCCACAAACTATTAAATAACCTTGATATTAAAACCCCACTAATCAAATGATAAACCCAATATTCCTCGGTATCAGAAGATATCGGTCGCGGAACTTGGATGGTCATTTTTAGGATTGGAATCAGCCATAACGGATCAGGATCGGAGTTTTGAAACCATGCTTTGAACTTCTAGTTGGATTAAACTGATTCAAACATTTTAGAAAAGGGCTAATTGCACAAAAACCTCTTATAGTTTACCCCATATAGCAGTTATATGATATATCCCCTAGGTGATTTATAAGCTGAAAGACGCAGCCCACTAGCTAACAGACTAACTCAAATGATTGTCTAATTTCACTCTTAGAACTTGAACGTATTGTTAAGAGTACAATTTTGAGTGTTTTTGAGAGGTTTCGGTTTGATGAATGGAGGGGGTTATTTGTGATAATAAATCACTTATGAGGGTCTAAGTGCCATTCGGGGTAAACTACAATGGAGTTTGCGCTAATAAATCACTCATGTGTTCCTGCCCAAAAAAGAATGCTGTTGGCTTTGTTGGAGATTTTGGCAGAGCAATAATGAAAAATTGGAAGCAAAAGTGATTCTGCAGATAATCTTTATTAGAGTAAAAACAAAGCATTTAAATAGGCATTACAAATTAAACATGACTTGAAAGCAGAGCAAATTCTTAGCCTAGAAAATCTCAACTGTTTAACTACTTCCATCGGCACATAATCTACCTAAGAGATTTATTCAACTTGACTACTAACAAACTACTAACAAACCACTAACAGAAACATTCGAATTACTCTAACTTCAACACTCCCCCTTTATTCGAAAGTTGAAACTCTCAATTGTGTACTGAACTCTTCATGTTTTGCTTGTGGCTAACTCTTGGTTAATAAGTCTGCAATCTGTTCATTGGTTCCACAGTTATCCAACTGAATTTCTTCTTTAGCAATCCGCTCCCTTATAAAATGATGCTTGATTTCGATGTGTTTCGTCCTGCTGTGGTGCACCGGATTCTTTGCTAACATCACTGCTGACTTGTTATCACATTTCATACTAGTAGCTTTGATCTGTTCTTGCCACAAGTCGCTTAGAATCCTCCTTAACCAGACTGCTTGACAACTTGCTGCAGCAGCTGCCACATACTCGGCCTCTGTCGAAGATAAAGCCACTGAGGCCTGTTTCTTCGAACTCCAGGATATGGCTGCAGTACCTAGGACGAAACAATTGCCGGATGTGCTTCTCCTATCTTCCACAGAACCGGCCCAGTCGCTGTCGGTGAAACCTTTTAGGCTGAAGTCATCAATCTTGCAAAACCAAATACCATAACCTTTAGTTCCTGCCAAGTAGCGGAGAACTCTCTTGGCCGCTCCAAAATGATGGCTTGTTGGACTGTGCATAAAACGAGATAAGACACCAACAGAATAAGCTACATCAGGTCGAGAATGAGTAAGATAAATTAGTCTTCCAACCAAACTTCTGTAGAGTCTTGCATCTGTCAATCTCGTACTGTCATCCGAACTCAATTTCTCATTTATATTCATTGGTGTCGCAACAGGCTTGCATCCTTGCATATTAAATTTCTTCAATGTGTCATCCACATATTTCCTCTGTGACATGAATATCCCTTTCTGAGTTTGAACGATCTCCAGCCCCAAAAAATATTGTAACTCTTCTAAATCAGTCATCTCAAACATCTTTTTCATTGATGCTTGAAATTCATGTATAAGCTGCAAGGACGAGCTAGTATAGATCATATCATCTACGTAAAGAATTACTATGAGTAAGTCATTCGTACCTTGATTCTTTACATAGAGAGTTGGTTCGTGAAGGCTCCTTTCAAATCCATTCTTGAGGAAGAAATCGTCGATCTTACTGTACCAGGAACGTGGTGCTTGCTTGAGCCCATAGAGAGCTTTCCGCAACCGAAGTACCTTGTCTTCCTCTGTCTTGCTTTTGAAACCTGGTGGCTGACTTACATAGACCTCCTCTTTTAAATCGCCATTTAGAAATGCGGATTTAACATCGAACTGAAAAATTTTCCATTACTTTTGGGCTGCTACCGCCAAGATTATCCTCACGGTTTCAAAACGAGCCACCGGAGTCGAATCCCTGTTGCTGCATGAAACCTCTAACCACCAGCCTAGCTTTGTGTTTCTGAACACTTCCATCTGCCAAATACTCTGTCTTGAAGATCCATTTTAAACTAATAACATTTTTACCTTCTGGAAGATCGACCAACTCCAACGTTTGATTTCTTTGGATTGCTGACAGTTCTTCTCTCATTGCAAGTCTCCATTCTTTTCTTTCCATGGCTTCTTCCATAGTGATTGGGTCCCCAGCAAATAGAGCCAGTGCTGAAGTTGTGTTCCCCTCAATCTTAAACCGACGTCGAGGAACTCTCCCCCGCTCACTTCTACGTAGCTGAGCTGACTCTTTCGGCGAAGATTCTTCAGATGTTGAGACTGAGCTTGATTTCTCCGGAGTTGAAGACTGTGAACCTTCCGAACCATCATTTTCGGGCTCGACTTGTTCAAGGGCACTCTGTTCTTCTTCAGTCTGAACGTGAGAGATTTGGCTGTTGTCTTTGGCTTCCCAATCCCAACTGGCATGTTCGTCAAATACAACATTGCGACTAACAGTAATCTTTTTACTCAAGGGATCATATACTCGGTAAGCCTTTGATTTAGTGCAATAACCAATAAACACATGCTTTTGTGATTTCTCATCTAGTTTATGTCGTTCTGTTGTAAGCAAGACATAACATATGCACCCGAACACTCGAAGATGACTTACGGAGGGTTTACTTCCGCTCCATGCTTCATACGGAGTTTGGTTCCATACTGCTTTGGTCGGTGAGATGTTGAGAATATGAACAGTTGCTGCAACTCCTTCAACCCAAAAAGAATTTGGTATTCCATTCTGTTTCAACATCGATCGAACCATTTCCACAACCGTCCGATTCTTGCGTTCAGCCACGCCGTTCTGTTCGGGAGTATACGGTGCTTTGAGCTGCCTTCTTATTCCTTGTTCATCGCAGAAGGCATCGAAATCTTTTGAGGCAAATTCACCTCCACGATCGGTACGGAGTATTTTTACAACTTTCCCACTTTGTTTTTCCACAAGTGCCTTGAACTTCTTGAAGCACTCGAGGCTTTCTGATTTGTGCTTCAAGAAATATACCCAGCTCATTCTACTAAAATCATCAATAAATAGGAGAAAATACTTACTGCCAGCTAATGATTCTGTTCTCATGGGACCACACAGATCGGCATGGATGAGCTCGAGAATATCTTCAGCTCTCTTTGATTTTCCTATCGGAAAAAATTGTTTTGCTTGCTTTCCAATCATGCACCTTTCGCAGACTTTCTCTAATGACTTGATGACAGGAAGATCATTCACCATTTGCTTGTTCTTTAGCAGCTGCAGTCCTTTAATGCTTAGATGGCCATATCGCTGATGCCATAGCTCGTTTTCCGCAAGAGTCTTGCTCACCATGGCTCTTTCTATTATTTCAGCAAAATCAAGAGCATACATACAATTTGATGACATACGAGCACAAGCAAGAATTTTACCCGTGATTTTGTGTTTCACCGTGCATTTAAAATCATCAAATACCACAATGTAACCAGATTCATTCAATTGTCCAACGCTCAACAAGTTGTGTGCTGAAGATGGAGCAAAATGAACATCCTTAATAAATTTTTTCTGGTTACCTACTGAGATCTCAGCTATGCCCTTGTCTTTAATCTATAGTTGTTTATCATCACCAAGCCGTACTTGTGATTTGACAGTCTCATCGAGCTCTTTGAATTTGGAGCGATCTCCGGTCATATGATGAGAGCAGCCGCTATCAATGTACCAGATGTCATTCTTCTTTGTTGTTGTTGCTACTGTCATAAACATGAAATTATCTTCCTTTTCTTCAGCATAATTTTCCTCTTCTGGTTTGGACCAACAATACCTATCAGAGTGCCCAAATTTATTACAGTATGAGCACTTGACAATATTGTTTCTGCTTCGGCCCCTGTCTCTATGGCCTCCTCGACCTCTTCCTCTTCCATATTGATTTGAGGATTCAGACTCCCCCTTGGTCTGAAAGGCTATTTCTTCTTCCTTCCCATTAGATCGGTTGATTCGCGCCTCATGAGCTTGAAGTGATCTCATCAGTTCATCAAACGAGAAGGTGGACAGGTTCTTAGATTCTTCGATTGCAGTCACCACATGATCGAACTTGGATGGCAGACTCCTTAGAACCTTGGCAACGACTGTTTCGTCTGATATCTGATCTCCGTAGGATCTCATTTGCCCTACAACCGACGAAACTCTTGCCAGAAAATCTTGCACAAACTCGTTATTTTTCATGGAAGAAGTTTCAAAATCACGCCTTAGGGATTGCAATTTTACCCTTATTACCTTGGAGAAACCCTGATATTCAGTCTTGAGCGTGGCCCACGCTTGCTTGGCCGTGGTAGCTGCGGCTATCCTGGAAAAAATCGACTCATCCACTGCCTGCTGGATGAAGAAGAGAGCTTTGGCATCCCGTTTTAGATGCTCTTTGTTGCGAGTCTTGTCTTCTTTATTTTCTTCATATCCTGTTTCGACATAATCCCATAGATCTTGAGATCGAAACAGTTCTTCATTTTGATGTTCCAAAATTCATATGAATCTCCTTTGAACAGCGGAATTTGTGGCTGTGAAGTACTGACACCGGCGTTGGCAGCCATGTTTGCGAGTGAAGCAGTCAAAGAAAAATTCCCGGTTCTGAAAGAACCTTCCTCTGATACCACTTTTGTTGGAGATTTTGACAGAGCAATAATGAAAAAATTGGAAGCAAAAGTGATTCTGCAGATAATCTTTATTAGAGTAAAAACAAAACCTTTAAATAGGCATTACAAGCTAAATATGACTTGAAAGCTGAGCAAATTCTTAGCCTAGAAAATCTCAACTGTTTAACTACTTCCATCGGCACATAATCTGCTAAGAGATTTATTCAACTTGACTACTAACAAACTACTAACAAACAACTAACAGAAACATTCGAATTACTCTAACTTCAACAGGCTTGTATGTTATGAAAGAGATCAAGCATAAAATCTACAATTGTGAATTTTATACGCATATAACGGAAGGTCAAAAGGCCAGATGATTACATACCCAATCAACCAAGCTCCCTCTGTATTTGCAATAAGGAGGTCTTCCACTAATTAATTCAAGCAAAAGAACTCCAAATGCGAATATGTTCTCTTGGACGTCCATATGACGTCTCTCTATAGAATCCACGATTCCATGGAAGGAACCTCCATTGATGATCAACCCCGAATCATTCTTAACTTTTAACAGTATAGTTTTCCAACTTTCGAAATCAACCAACTGCGAAAGGCAGGATAGAGCTATAAATTTAATATACAAGTTCATAAAGGAAAGAAGATAAAGCAAAAGCATAGCAAAAAGGGGAAGTTAAAAATTAGCATAAAATTACACATTAAAATATCACAGCAGCTATATCCCTCAAGATCCAAATTGCAATATTACAATATTAACTGAAATCGCTAAACATGAAACCAGCTCGTACAAAATCATCCTTTCATTCCATACAATGCATGGCTAAATTTTGAATGTATAATATTATTGCATCTAATAAAATATATAAATACATATAGCAGCAATTAGATATCAAGCCGGTCCTCATCCAAAATCATAAGCACCCGAAATTTATTGAAAATTTATTGAAGCCTGTGGGCGGATTTCGGAAATCTTTTGAAGATATCCATACATATTTTTTCAGGTTGTATTCAAGTCAAAACCGGCCCTATGAATGGATGTAAAATTGTATATCGAACTAACATACAACCAAAAATCATATTTTATTATCTCCTGTTCAATTCCACAACCATTTCCTATATGCGACATCGAACCTTGAACAATATTAAATTTAAATTTTTTTTATCTACGTTTTATTCTCACCCAATTAATGTTGTCAAGCATAAATTCCCAACACTAAACAAGTGCACAATCTTTACGGCATTAGGTTATATCAGTGCCATCAACATTTGTACATCCAAATTCTATTCAGAAACAAGTAAATGTCATAGATAACCAAATGGCAAAATACCTTAGGAGAGAAATCCTCAGTAAGATGCACGTCATTTGAATTCAATTCAGACATTGTGAAGGGAGGCTGCAACTCAGTATGTAAATATCTTAGTCCACGAGCAACACCTATAGCAATTTTCATCCGTCTGAGCCATGATAATTGATATCCCTCACCATCTAATAAAATTTAAAAATTAGTCATAGATATCTTGAAAAAATAAATAAAGCCAGCAACCTTTTCACTTACAATGGAGATGCTCGTACAAAGTCCCATTTGATTGATACTCAAAGATAAGCATCCTTGAAAACGGATCATTCTCTTTGCAATATCCAAGCAATTTTGCTGTGTTCTCATGATTTAACCTTGCTGAATCTGCCACCTAAAGAATATAAAATTCTTATTAACTTATGAAAGTTCACATGGACCCTGCAAACTAAAATTGGTTTTGGTAAATAGTAATGCTACCTTTGTCTTAAAGTAATGCTCGAGGTAGCTTGTCCAATGACACTCTGAGATGCAAAGTGATACAACAGCAACTTCAGGGCCCTCCTTCATTGTTCCTTTATACATTTTACAATCGGGAGAAGACCCGATTATGTTACTAAAATCTTCACAAGCTATTTCTAGCTCTTGCCGACTCAATCTCAGCACATCTTTTAACAATTCATCATCTAATTTGCAGACGTATCAGTAAGAATTATAAACCTCATAGGGGTTAATTGCAAAAAACACTCACGAATTTTACCTCGTAAAGGACTTATACCCCCTCAACTGATTTATCAGCACAAACAACTCAAACTAACTCAAATAACTGCATTCTTTAACTTTCTGTTTGTGTTGTTTCGAGTAGAATTTGAGTGTTTTTGGAGGGTTTGGTTGATGAGCAGAGGGGGTGTTTGCACAAATAAATCACTTTAAGGTGTATAAGTGCTATAAGGGGCAAACTACAAGGGTGTTTTGTGAAATCAACCCGTTAAATAAATTACCACAGAGACTAGAACTAACCAAT
This sequence comes from Agapanthus africanus, assembly GCA_030015575.1. Classification (NCBI taxonomy): domain Eukaryota; kingdom Viridiplantae; phylum Streptophyta; class Magnoliopsida; order Asparagales; family Amaryllidaceae; genus Agapanthus; species Agapanthus africanus. Next base: position 61,026,363 of record CM057338.1, read on the forward strand.
TGATATGGTTATCTGGTCCTTCCAAGTTGTGGATCTCTTCCAAGGAATTATGACTGAGGACTTTGGTTTACATTTTTTCACAGTAGCAAAACAGCTAATTAAGAAAACGAGAACCGCAGCTCCTATACCAACTTCAAGAATCAGAAGCCATTTTGGTTCTTTTCTCTTTTTATGTTTAATTTCCTCATTTGAATCCATTGGCGTGTCTTTGGCTACTTCCTCATTTTTACCCGTGATACCTAAAAAGGGAAAAAATGTTTTAGAATCGATTAATACAAAAGCTAAGAGATGGCACAATGCCAATTCAAAATTTAACATTTGGAAGAAAACCAAAAAGCAAATGAATTATGAATAATTGAACCTTACATTGTGACGTAGGACGCTGTGAAACAAAGTCTTTATCCTGAAAGCAATTTTGTTGAAAGCTTGATCTGGCAAAGAGGACATAGATAAAATTAAAATTCAGCAATGAATAAGTTGAAGGAATGTTGTGGATACATGATTTCATACCTTGGAAGGTTCTTTAAGCATGGGGGTATACGTCCAACGAAAAAATTAAATGAGAAATCTGCAAATCTTAACTGATGTGGTTGACATGTTCCGGTTCTCTCATTTTCAGACGGAAGACTAATTCAGGAAAAAGGATAAGAATCATTACACAGCAAGTATAAATATTTATAAACATTAAAACTGAAAAAAGTGATCATATATAGAGAAAACCATATTGTGCATAGATTAATAATATGGCCACAATCTATAGATTATAAGCAAGTATCATCATATATTATAGCAAATAGAAATGTAAATTACTAGATCATGTCCATATATTGAATACGATGCAAGTGTATGTTTTGTTGCTTAACACCAATGCAAATGAGAATGAGAGATTGGTATCATAGGAATGTCCGACATGAAGAAAAGAAAGAAAGAGGCTAAAGCAAAAAGGTTTCTATGCTCCAAGGGAGTTATCTGGAATAGTTTGTCAATCTATGATCTTGACTCAAGCGGGTAACCCGTTGCATCTCATTATCCTCATTCCATCTTTATCAAATTTTAACACTCTGTAGATGCTTTTTCCGAAGGAAAGAGCTGGGTCTCAAGATGAGCCTGTCTCATGTAAATCTTATGAAAGTTTATTTGCTCTTGCCACTAAATTTCCAAATATGCTGGTTATCGATAAGAAACCATCTTAAAGTAGAAAAACAACCTTGACCGGATTTTTAAAAAAATAGTAATACAAGCCTTGGGTCTCAAACCACTTAAAGTAGGTATTGTTCCCATATATACATATCCATAATCTGAAATTAATATTCTAAAGAAGTCACAGAATCCGAATTCATAATCAGGCTGAAACTACGGCTTTAAAGAGGTTCTAGCTAACTGATACTTGTTCAACAAAAAATGTCTCTCATAACACACCAAGCAACACCAACTCTTTACTCAAACTAATGCTGAATATTTATTTTGCTCGCAACCACCTCTACATGGCAGAAATGTTCATCCATGATTCAATAAATAAATAAACGAAAACGTAGAATTATGAAATTTGTAGGATCATCTACTTGTGAGGAGAGAGGGCCAACCTCAAAATGCATGAAGTCAATCATTAATTCAATAAATAAATAATTCATTAAGAATAAGCTTCTAGCTTACTTTCCAATAGTCCTTGAGGATGACTTTGAGCTGTTGCTTGCAGGAATCATTCCATTGAGATTATTCCTATTCAAACGTAGCTCCACAAGGTTGACCAAATTACCCAACTCAGGGGGTAAGGAACCAGACAATTCATTGGATTGGAGATTTCTGAGGAGATAAAGTTATATTGTTAGAATATAAACATAAATCCCTCAACTCTCATCATAACTTTAGAGTTTTGGTGCATTGAAAGGAACATTGCACATCCTTTCAGAATAACTCAGGTTCGATTCACATATCTAAATTAAAAGTACTAATGCGCAAATACCCAGGTTTCAGACCAATGATCTTCGACCGGTGGGAGCGTGTTAGAATATAAATATAAATCCCCTGAACTCTCATCTTAACTTTGATTTTTGGAGCAATGGAAGGGACATTTCACGTGATGTATATCAGCAAAATCCTAATAACAATACATAGACAGAGAAATTAAAAAGGGAGGAAAAACAAAAAATTCTCACATTTTTGTAATGCTAGACAAGCCTCCAATCTCAGGAGGAAGAGGCCCCAAGAACCTATTCTCACTAAGATCCAACACTCTAAGGCTTTTCATCTTCCCAATTTGTTTGGGTATTGTTCCAAAAAGCAAATTATTATCCAAAATCCTGCAAGATAGGTTTGCAAAATTAAACAAAACTATAGAAACATCTTCAATAATTATTCACCAAATATCAAACTAAAATTTTCTACATACAATTCTTGCAAGGACTTCAGCATGCTAACTTCTGGTGCCAAGAACCCTTTCAAAGATGAATTGGAAAGCTTTCTGCAAAACCACATATATCAAATTTTAACAAAAAGATTCAACAAATTTGGAAGTAAAAAAATTTAATTCTCACATAGAAACCACTTGATTCTGAGAGCAAGCAACACCAAACCAGCTACAAGGATCTCTAGTTAGAGTACTCCAATCTGATAATTTTGAAAGCGGGTCTTCAGATATAGCTTGTTTTAAAGCTTTTAATGCCAAAACTGCAAGAAAAATCAAAGAAAATAAATTCATTCACAAACAAATTAAACCATCCCCCCCCCCCCCCCCCCAAAAAAAAAGAAGGTAAAATCAAGAAGTGAAGAAGCATATCTATATATTACCCTCATCATTTGGAATGGAATCAGAAGGCAGAATTAGGAGGAGAAAGAGAAGAAGAGGAAACCCATGTAATCTCATACTTAGAACAGCTCCAAAGAATTAATTACATCAGAAACCCCAAAATGGAAATAGGAGTTAAAATATTATGAGAAACCCATGAGCTGAAAAGACTCATGAATAGATCAAAAGAGTAGAGAAATCTGTGAAGGGAGAGGTGTAAATGGAACAGAGAAGAAAAGCAACATGTGGGAGTTGGTGAGAAGAGAGAAAAGGATAACTCGAGGAGTTCAAAAATTATTGTATTTGGTCCCCAAGCTTAAATTTGGTCCACAAGCTTAAATTTGGTCCATTTATTGGGGGCGAGAGAGAGATAGACAAGGACTTTTCTTTTTCATATTTCACCCCACAAAACTTTAATATTGCCATATGAAAACTTCCTATTTCCACAATTTCAATCCCAGAAGAATTAAGGCCTCCTCGAAACCCTGTTTTCGTGGTCATTCGGTACAAAACTCCAAAATTTGAAAACCTAATGATAGAGGTCCTTTTCGGGTCTACATCAAATGTTGTCTTCCGCTGATCTCCCGGTGGACTTAAGGGGTTACCTTCCGTAGCGTGTGGGTCTCAATGGGTTTTGGTGGAAGAGGTGGTATGAGGAATTTGGTGCTGAGTACCTGCAAGGAAGTCCCGGGATGGTTTGGTACCAGCAAGGACCCTCCAATGATCAAGTTAGCGATAAGATCCGAGCAGAGTAACGGCTTAAAAAAGTAAAGAATGGCTTACTTGACCCCTCTGTGATGGGGGTAAATATAGCGGTGGTGGCACGCAGCGGCAGGTGCGAGGATCTCGCCGGCAGTTACGCCCCCGACGTCACGCCCGTATAGAAAGCGGATCGCCCATTAATTGGGATTGATGGCGTGGAACGTGGGATGTTGCTGGCGTAGAATCTGCGCATGGCGAGATTCGCGGAGCGGCGGTTACGCCTGTGAGCGGTTGTTAGTTATATGTATGCCCTAGAGGCCATTACTGTACATAGGATGTATATTGTAGTGGATGCTAGGACATATATAGGGAGGACTTTCTTGCTCGACATGATAGTATGCTATCTGGTTACCCTTTACCTTAACGTGTATGCTGATTGTCTCTCTGTTACATGTTGGTAAAGCCCTTAGGATCTGTACTTGACTACCTGGACTATGATGCGGATCATACTAGTGGGGACATGGTAGTCCATAAGTACATCCTTCAAAGTCCCTAGTCGTGGGTGTATCGAGACGGGGCATCGATAATACCAGAGTAGACTAGCGTGTACCTTCTCGACCCATACAGATGGGCGATGGATGATCCCATATCCATCGGTGTTTGACATCAGAGGAGATATACGGGTGCTCAGTAGAGACTGGGTACACTGGACGGACTCGCCGAGAACTCCCAGATGGTATTATACCTCACGTCAGATGGCAGTTCTCTGGTGACACTGGTACAGAGTAGTCTGTTGACCCGAGATCGTCATAGAGTCTCGTGTGGTTCCCACTGTGCTTTGATTTCCATCTTACCACGTCCAAGAGGACGTGCAAAACGGTGGTTTTTGGGTACAGTCCCGAGTCACATGGAGGCAATGAGCGATAGGAGGGGATTCGTCTCTCCCGGTATAGGGAGTTGATGTTGCGCTGTGGTCGATTGGCTATAACAGGAAATCCCTGGCCAGGGTTGCTGAGATTTACTGGTAAGTGTTATCAGTAGTTTCTCGAACAGTTATAGACCTCATATCGACACGACTTATTGAGCTATTGGGGTCTGACGTTTACCACCCCTAGGCGAGATATGCGACATATCAGACGATCAGACCGGACTGTACGGTAGTGTTACTGGTCGGATTCACTGGAGTGTGAGCGGGCTTGCTCGTCGATCTTCAGATCGCTCAATACCCGGGTGGCCGTTACGTTTAGCAGACCGCTTGCGGCTTGTGGATGCTTGATATGATCATCATCTGCTGCCGGCGTATTGACGAGTCTTTAGAGTCCTACACAGAGGTTTCCTGGCTCAAGCGAAACGAAATAGGAGCGCATATGAGATATGTGCGGGACCGAGAATAATGCGTGTATGTGATACCGTATTCTATTCTCGCGATAAATATATCGAATGGTTGTATGCGATATAACCTAGTTATCAATTCAAGCGTTGATTCGATAAGCCGATATATTAGATACCAGTCGGTTATGTGCGCATGACCGGATCATTGAATCAAGTGTTGATTTAATGATTTAATGTATAATTATATATTTGATATATTACTTTGCATTAACTAGTATCGGTTCACTTTAGACGGATTTTCTCACTTGGTTCGTGCGCATTGCATATGCGATATGTTTTTGTGCACTTGATTGTATCATGTTTGATGATACAAGTCAAGCTAGGGTTCAAGTGTAAAGATTAAACCTTGGTTAATGAAATGGTTAGGGTTTATTATTCATTATTCATTTATCTTATTTAATTATCTTTTTATTTTTGATAAATGAATAAAAGAAAAGAGAAAAGAATGGTTGCTAGATTTGGAGTTTAGTTGAAACTTCATGAAGCTTTGATAAAGTCAACCATACTTATCTCATCCTTAACCCTAACCATTCCCACTAACCATGATTCATTCTCTACACTTAACTCTAGTTAACATTATGATAAGAATTGATTTTCTTTTCTTTTTCTAATATTCTTATCATAATATCTTTCTTCTTCTTCTTCATTATTCAAGTGAAGAAAAGCAAGGTCCATCAATGGTGATTGTTGGAAAAGAGTGAGAAATCCAAATCTAAAGTTAACCCACTTCCTATTTCTTCATCCTCTACCTCTTGCCAAGTAGTAGAGTGTGTTTCCTTCACAAGATTTTAGGGTTTGGTGAAGGTGGAGCTTGATCTATCGATGCCTCGACGTAGATCATCTTCGGCATGGACATCGACGACCTAGCTTGCCCATTCTCCGACGAAGCCGACTCTAGAGCCCGGATTAGATTTGGACAGCGGAGGCGACCTCGTTGCGGAGCTATGGAGGTGGACAAACGGATCTACAAAGGTTCTATATATCCGTATCCTAGTAGTTAACAATTAACTAGCTTTCATTTTCGCCTAAACATCTAGTTAAAGATCCGTAGTCTAGGGTTTCTCGGCACTAAAAATTTTAATTTGGCATGTTCGATGCCTTGTGAGAACCCACTAGGGTGCCTAGGAACCTTGCAGCGGTGACTTTGGTCGGAGGGCCGAGGAAGACGGCCACGGCCTGGAGCTCGGGACGAGCGAGGGGGCCGAGGAGTCCAGGCCTTGGGCAGCTCGGCGTGAGCTACGGGGCCTAGGAAACCAATTTGCAGGGGGCCCTGAGGAGGGCTAGCTTGTGTTTGCAGGTCGGGTACAGGGTGGCCTAGTCGGCTCCTGTGGGCCCTTTCTTCTGAGTTCTGGGACACGTCACCTGCCACGTGTCTTGATCTTGGAGATCGCCAATATTGAGCATCATCATTATCCCCCTATTCTTGTCCCGACCAGCTAATGGGTCGGGTCAGGAGTGGACTGCCGGGCCTCCCGAGGTGAGCTCCTTTCCAGGGCTTTGTCGAGATGAGTCCCAAGGCCGTCGGTTGTCTTTTCCGCTAGCGAATCAAGACTAGATCTCTGCATTTAAAAAAGGTGCGTCGGTTCGTGCACTCTGCAACTGAAGCGACGGTCCACGTGTCGATTGGCCGATGCAACGTATGCAGGCATGCGGCGTCTGATGGGATGCGACCCAGTGCAGAACTGACACATAGAGCGATCGGGGTCGTTGGGCGCGAGGAGCCGTTTCGGCGGGAGATGACGGGCGTCGTTGCATGAGGCCGTATGCTGCAATAAACATGGGTGAGGCCCGCTCTAGGGCCCTTACTCCTTCATATTTTCCTCTCTCAAGTCTTGGTTGCTCGGCGCTCGTCTCCCTTCTCCCGTTTTCAGCCCTTGAAGATTTTCTTTCCCAAGGATAGACGTCTTCCTCTGTAGAATCAGTAGGCGTTGTAGGAGTAGGCGCTAGGGTTCCTTTAGCTGTGTCTGAGTCTCCTCGGGGAGCAGGGGTTGGATCCTCTCCCCGGGATCGTGAGGCGGGGGCCGCCTCCAGGGAGGAGGAGGCAGATGTGGCCCCCAACACCTCGTGCTGGGTGAGGCATGAGGACGAGCTCACCAATGCTTGGGCTCGCTTCCACATCCCCTCGCGCTACATGCTTCGACTGGCCAAGGAAGGAGAGAGGGCAGATCAGGTACGGGGCAAGGAGATCGCCCTGTATTTAGAAGCCTTTTGGGGCGGAATGCGCCTGCCCTTCTCTCCTGAGGTCGTCGCCATGCTGAATTTCTTCGGTTTGGCACCCGGTCAGTTAGTGCTGAACTCGTGGAGGATCCTCCTCGGGTTCTTGATCCTCCTGAAGTTACAGGCGGTTCCCTTCAGTCTTCCCCTTCTCGATTCCTCCCTTGTCATCAAGAGTCACCCTGGTGGTCGAGCGGGCGACCCGAGATGGGTTTATCTCACTTTTAGGAAGCGGCCAGGGGGCGCTGCCGGGACCAGGGTCGTGACCTTGCCCTCTTCCATTCATGACTGGAAAAAGAAATTTTTCTTCGTTTCCCCTTCCAAGGGCGAGGACTGGCCCGTGCCTACCAAGTGGTCGAGGGAGAAATGTATGCCGGGGAACCAGTCCAATGACCCCGCCGCGGTGAGGATGGCATCGTGGGAGCCCATCCCCTGACCTGACGTGCTGCTGTCCGAGAGGGTTCTGAGCTGGCCCGGACTCAACCCTGTTGAGTTCGTCGGTAAGTTAGGTTAGCTTTCTGGCTTGTGTCTTGCTCGTGTTGCTGATTCGTTGGGTATTTGTTTTGTGCAGGATCCATGGACTTCGTCTCGCTCCAAGCTTCCATGTGCCAGCCGAGGCAGCCTACGAGGGCTGGGGGCGCCAGTTCTTCCTGTGCGAAGCCCGCCCCGGCTCCTACCGCTCTAGTGGCGGCGCCTCGCGAGCGCTCGGCGGCGGATCCCGTCCCGGATCCCAGCAGAGCATCGGGCCGGAAGCGGGCCCTGATTCAGGAGGACTCGGCCTCGGAAGAGGAGATTGGCTCTCCATCGGAGCCGCTCAAAAGAGGCTCCAAGAGACCCTCCCGGAGCCGGTCCTCGCCGACCATGGTGGAGGAAGGGGGCTTCCGGTTTGCGGTGCCATCAGGACTGTCCGTGGCGGACAGCCTTCTGCACGAGATAGAGACCTCGGCAGAGGGTAGAGTCCCCGAGGGGACCTTCAGGGTTCAGCTGGCGTCCATCGCCCAGGAGTCCATGCAGGTAAGTTTTTTTGTTCATGGTGAGGTTCAGTGCTCCCCTCATCTTTCTGATCTTTTCCGTGTTTTCCAGGTTCTCCAGCACGTAGCCCTCGCCCTGCGCATGGAGACCGAGGTGGTAGCCCCAGCGCTGGAGGCTGCGGGTCAGTTCGCCTCGCTGCAAGAGAGCTCCAAGCGGGAGCTGGAGGCGATGTCGGCGAGGGTCGCCGCCTTGGAAGGCGAGGTGGAGGCCGGGAAACGGGAGGTGGCCCGGCACTGCGAGGCTGCGGCGATCGCCGAGGGCAAGCTCGAGGACGCCCAGGTGCTCGCCGACAACCTGAAGAGGACGGTGAAGGCCCTCCGGAAGGAGCTGGGGGCGACGGTCGAGGCGGCCAAGTCGGCCGAATCAAGGGCGGTGGAGGGCTATAAGAAGTCAAAGGACTTCTATGACGACTTGGCCGTGGCCACGACCCGTATTTGGCATGACGCCTTCGATGCTGTTAAGTCCCGGATGCCGGAGTTCACCGACGCAGATCTTCGGGCCAAGTTCCCCCTTGTAGGCACGTACGAGCAGGGTGAAGAGGTTCCTGGTGAGGAGGTTGCCGAGGACCCAGCAAGCCACGTGGTGGAGGTCGAGGACCTCGAGGTCGTACCTGGACCCAAGGCGTAGAGCCCCCGCTCTCCTCCTTTTATTTTGTTTTCTTGAATTTTGTAAGGCTGGGGAGCCCAAAAAATTCCCTTTGTAAAACTTTATCTTTGGCAGTAATAAAGTTTTTCTTCGACTCCATAGAATTGCACTCTACCATCCGTTTGCAAGATATTTTTGTCTGTACCATTGTGCTTTCATGTCAGGTTGGCCATCTGCCTGGCGATCGTCCGTCGAGTTGACTTCAATCACTGACCGATGAGCGTGTCAAGCACTGCCGAGGAGGTATCCTCTCTCATGGGCCCCGGAGTCGAGGGGAGATTGTTTAGACTTGGACAGACCTGACGCCCCTCACTAGGGTCTCGGATCCTCTTCGGGCTACAGGGCATATCTGATTTCGAGTATTGACAACCATCTGGGGGTGACTGGGCAGGGTAGCTGCTCAGTCGCCCCTTGCGAGGGCTTTCTGATCCCTGGTGTTGTGGTAGGGGAGCTACCCGCCAGGGATGGCCGAGCAAGGACTCGACTGCCTCTGGGAGGACTTGGGTCCTTAACGCCGGAGGGGCTGTAAGAAGCCCACTAGGGATGACGGGGCAGTGAAGCTGTGCGGTTGCCTCTTGATGAGGGCTTTGATCTATGGCGTCGTGGGTAGGCAACTACCGGCCTGGGATGAACGAGAGGGGTAGCCGCCCTGGTGCCTTTTTTGAGGGCTTTTGATCCCTGGCGTCGAGGGTAGGGAGCTACCAGCCGGAGTTGACCGAGCACGGTAGCTGCTCGGTTGCCTCTTGCGAGGGCTTTTGATCCTTCAGGTTAAGGACCGAGCAGGGTTACTGCCCAGTGCCTCTTGGCGAGGACTTTGATCCCTGTCGGTTGTGGTAGGAAGCTACCAGCCGGGGATAGTCGAGCAAGGACTCGACTGCCTCTGGGAGGACTTTGGTCCCTAGCGCGGGAGGGGCTGTAGAAGCATACCAAGGACCCTTGGCCGGGCAGGGTTACTGCCCGGTGCCTCTTGGCGAGGGCTTTTTTCCTGAAAGATAGCTGAGCGATAGATCCTCGGGCTCGACTGCCTCTGAGAGGGCTTTTTGATCCTCGGCGTTGTGGCAGGGAAGCTGCCCGCTGGGGATAGCCGAGCGAGGGATCCTCGGGCTCGACTGCCTCTGGGAGGGCTTTTTGATCCCTGGTGTTGCGGTAGGGAAGCTACCCGCCAGGGGTGACCGAGCAGGATAGCTGCTAGGCTGAATCTTGTCGTGGTGTAACCCGACCGTTCAGCTGTAGGTGCGGAGAATGGGAACGGTCGGGGCAACGGCGCGCGTAACCAGAGCATTGAATGCGGGGGGAAGGCGAAGCGCTAGGGGCGCGTCGCTTCGATTCCACCGGAGAAGGCTTGATGGCTGTCGCGTGGCAGCGACCCCCTGGGTGAAAGCGGGCGACTGTTGGGTTGCGCAGTGGGATATATAAGGCTGAAGGAGTACTGGTCCTTTCATCCTTCATAAACAGGTCGCCGAGAATGCAGGATTTCCCATTTACCATCCCCGACATCGTCCACTTTGAAGACGTGTACCTTTACGACCCGTACTGCATCGAGGACACGGTGCAGCTGGTCTATGGGAGCATCGAGGACCATTTCGGCCGGCTGCTCCCCCGACGCTCCTCCCTGCTGCAGCTGCTGAAGTACTCTATCTGGAGGGCGTCGTCGGGGCTTTACAACCCCCTGTCTGAGCTGCTCTATGACGAGGCCGCGGGCAAGCTGCGGTCCTTGAGGCGCTTCGGCCTAATCTCTGCTCGTCCGCGAATGCTACGAGCTAACGCTCGGGATCGACACACGCGGGGGGAACCGGGGACAGAGGCTGGACCTTGCGAGGCCCCGGTTGATGGAGATTTTTACCGAGTACCACGAGCAGTGCTCGCTGCACCCCCTTCCCCCACTATTGTAATTTTCTTTTCTTTTTGCATGTATGGCTGAGGAGCCCATAATACCCTTTGAATAAACAAATCTTTTCTTTCCTTTTCGCAATGCTCCATTGATCTTTATTAAATTAACAATAGATCTTAGGAAGAATTTACATTGCTTTAAAAGAAGGGTACAGGCTAGTAGATGACTTTATTGGCTTGGGCCGAGCTCCTTGAAGGGCTGTTGGCCCCCGTGCTTGGCATAGGGCATGGGGCTCCCTGAGCTCCGGGCTGGCCATCCGCTGAAATGAGCATGATCTGACCGATGGTCAGGTCGGCGGGAGGGCGATGCTGCTCCTGCTCGTGGTCGGCCTGCCGTTTGTCCCTCAGGTAGGCGGCGAGGTGCCCAGACCGGATGAGCTCTTCAATTTAGTCCCTCAGTTGTTTGCAGTCCTCTGTGGCGTGGCCCAGCACCCGGTGGAAAGCGCAGTAGGGGCCCCGGGTTCGCTTTGCGGTCTGACACGGGATCGGAGGGAACTTGAAGAACCCCTCATTCTGGGCCTCCTCCAGCAACACTGCGAGGGAGACGTTAAGGGGGGTATACTCCTGGAACTTCGGGTGGTAGGGTTGCTGACGCTCTGGCCTCTCCTCCCGAGCCCTCTTCTTCTGATCGGTCCGTTCTGTCCGGAGGAGGTTAGCATTCACCTCGGATTCCAGCTGAATCTCGCGCTTGGTCCACGCCTTAACCTCGGCCATGGTCTTAGGTTGCGCCAACGCGAAGGAGCATAACCATTTCTTGTGCCTCAGATCGGATCTAAGCGCCGTGATGACGGTTTCGTCCCGGTGCTCGGGCACCTCGAGAAGGGCGTTGTAGAAACGGGTAATGTAGGCCTTGAACGTTTCCTTGTCCCCACTCTTAACCATGAAGAGGTAGTCGACCGTGCGCTTCTGTCGACGGTTCCTGTAACACCCGAGCCCAATAATACTATTTCTTTTGCTAGTTGAGTGTTATATATTGCTCATTCCAATTATCCTGATTGTTTGGTGCTTTGTGCTAAATTTTAACCGGTTAAATCATTTTGGCACATAACAAATTTTAACACCTAAAATGAAATTAAAAATATCCATGTTGGCCTACTCGTCGCCACTAGTCGCGTGGTAGCGTCTGCACGTCGAGATTCCGTCCCGTTCGGCTAAACGGGCAAGTTTGGACGATTACGCACGCGTGCAAGTGTCCGACTTGGGGGCATGCATTTTAATCATTAAACACCTCTTTTCAAAATTTGGAACTCGCTTAAAATCCTATAATTTGAATTTGAAGCAGTTGGGAGCGACCCGGGCGCGATTTGGAAATATTTCATTTAGCGCCGAAATACCCATTTTTAATTTAATATTATTTTAACTTTATAAGATTTTCTGTTACTATATATAACGTTAAATCTTTTAAATCTTTCTTTAAAATTTCCCCTTTTCAGTTGCTGGCCAATCACGAGGCTAAATCCTCGTGGGCCCCGCTCCTATCTCTCTCTAATTTCTCTCTATCTCTCTTTAATTTCTCTCTCTCTCTCTCTAATCTCTCTCTCTCTCTCATATATATATATAATCCCCACTGTTCATTCATCTTAAAAAAAAATCCCACGAGGAAACCCCACGGAACCCTAGCCCTAGCATCGTCGCGCCGTCGCCGCCGCAGTCCCCGCGCCGTCAACACCACCACCATCGCCCTTGCCTCCGCAGCCTCGGCCGCACCCCCTCCTTCCTCCGTTCTCCCTCCTCCAGAACCTGCAAACCCACCCCGACGTCATCACCAGCATCCAGTGGCCGCCGTCGCCGCCGCATCCCATCGCCGACGACGCCAGAGACTCCCCCTCTTCACCCTCGTCCCAACCTCGTCGTCTTCTTCCTCCCCACGACCTCACCGGACCACCACAGGACCCGAGCCCGACCTTAACACCACCCCGGGTCACCGGAAAACGTGCTGTTGGTCCTCGCCGTCGTCGCCAGAGCCGCCTCCGACCACCTCCGTCTCCCCTCGATCACCAGAGCGGGCCAGCACCCCTCTACTCACCGCAGCACCCTCTTTTCAGCGAACCCAGAAAATTCCAGCCGTCGCTGCCTCGCCGGCGCCCCATCGCCGGCGAACCCGTCGTGGTTGCCCTGGTGTTTCCCTGTAAGCACCCCTATCTTTCCATTAATGTTAAACCCCTCTCGCTGGTCCTTGTCTTTGTATATCGTGTTTTGCTAACTTCGTCGCTTTTGACTTTCGCCGGATTCCGACCGTGCCGTCGCTTGGACTCGACGCTCCAGCGAAGTGTTCTGGTCCGTGTGGTCCCGCTGTTCGCTGTTAGGACTCGACCCGTAGCCCGTGCACCCGTCTCGTGTTTTCTGCCGACTCTGCATCCGTGCTTTCCGGTTTGCGAAACCGTCGAGGCAATATTTCTTGCTACATGCTACGTTAAACCAATTAATGTTTGACTCACAAACTTGCTATATCAACTAAATATTACTACTTGTCTCATTGGACGAAATATGATATACATTATAATACTGCCACCTAAATCGTATTTTGCCACCGTAACCTTAATAACAACTACCTGCTAATCATTTTACTATTTAGAGGAAAATAGTCGCACACTTATATCTTTATTGCCTGCTGTTATTAATATTGCACTACACTGTGATTATTGCACCCCAAGGGTGCTTGAACCTGTTAATAAGAGAATACAAAGCATCACTGTGTTTACATGGTATAATATTGTTATTTGCTGTTCTTGATGTCGTCCTTATCCGTTACCATACCTGTTATCAGCATACATTTGATTGCATTACATATTGGCCGATCTTGATACACCTGACACATGTACTGATACACCGGACATGACACCCTGTACATATCGACTCAACCTATTGAAAAGCGACCTGACCTGTTACATGATTTCATGCCTAATGCCGACAAACCTGACCATTCCTGCTGTCTACCCAGACAGACCTACTTTTACCTGATCTTGTGTTGGCATTAGTCCTTGACTACTGAATACCTGACCTGACATACATAACTTGGGGGTATGGGGAAATCAAAGATGAAACCGACTTGTAACTCAACAGTTCGATACTTGTTCTGATCAGTCTTACGGGCTTGGCCAGTCCGGGAGTGATGATGCTGACATCACTCATCCATCCTACTACCTATTACTGCTTAGCGGCACGTCTCGGATTCAGCCCCGAGGACCTTGACCGTGATCCCGGGCACGTACGGGATACTATTGAGTTACATCGACGATTCATCAATTGATTTCAAAGACTATAGAGTAGAAACCTGATAGGACAGTTTAGTCACCACTGCACATTACCCTGCTCTGTTATTTCTTAGTACTGCTTTATTCATGTTCATACCTGCATTGCTTATTACCATGTTTATATTATATTATTTGATGACTTGACGCGCTGACGTCTGGGTTTTGCATGGCCCAGATTCCTTACCACTGTCGACGACCGAGCAGGAGTACCTCAGCCAGCAGGCTGAACTGTGAGTTCCTTAGGGTTTAGTTTATTTATTTTCATTCCATTTCCAGATGTGAGCCCGCATTATGGGACGTACTGTTTATTTATTGTATTGGATCATTTGCTTCCGCACTCATTGTTTATTGATTCTTGTTTTTATGGATTTGGACATGTATTAGATTAGTTTGTTACTAACTTCTTGATATCTCTACAACCGTAATGTGACTGTGGATGGATATTTCCTACCCACAGGTAGCATGGTTGGCTATGTCACGTGCCCAATCTTGCGCACTCTGGGCAGCGGGGCGTGACATGGTTCTTTTGGTATCAGAGCCATAGGTTAATTGGGTTGATTCTTTATAGTTGGGTATTGTACCCAATACACGAATCAGAATACCCGTGTTTAGGAAACATGTCCTGCCACCTTGACCGTTTTACCATTCTTGAATCACATTCTTCCGGATTATATCTTTTACGACGTGCAAACTTACTTTGCATGTCGACTCGGAAACCTGATTTCTTGTTATCCCTAGGAGTTGGGCGACTTGGGTGGAGTTAAGTAATTGCGGCTATGATACCGCGGCATAGCTACAATGCAGTACTCTATTTAAGTATCTTGGAGTTCTAGCCTTGATCCACATTCAGAATCTATCATCATACTAATGTTGGGTGTTTTGAGTTCAAGATTATGACAGGTAAGAAGTTGAAGACGTACCGGAGGCGTGTGAACGAAGCCGCCATGCTTGGAGTGATAAGAGGAATGCTGGAAATCGAAGAGACAGACTGAGCTGATCTAGCAATGGCAGATTCGTTTCAGGAAGGTTTGCAGATCGTTCAGCAGTCTGTAAACAACGATGGAACTAGACCAGTTGACCGAGTAAGGACTATCGCAGATTTCAGACTTTTGGGTCCGTCTACATTTACTGGTTTAAAGGAGCTGTTACCAGCCGAGCAGAGGCTAGTGACACGGAGAATTTACTGATTGCGGCACAGATCCCAGAGGACAAGAGAGTTGTTGTGGTGCGCTTCCAACTAGTGGATTACTCCCGAGAGTGATGGCTTGTGGAGGAGACCCGCTTGCCCAAGCCAAATAGTGGGCGGATTTTCTAAGAGTCTCCTGGAGAAGTCCTTCCGCGGACTGCGCGAAGGAAATGGAAGAGAAATTATCGGACTAAGGCAGAATGGGGCAACCGTGGACGTGCATGCAGCAGAATGGAGGAGACTCAGTAGTCTCGCTGGACCTTTTCATGGCCAAGGATGCAGACAGCAATTGCGGTAAGGAAACAGTTCGGTCGGGCCAGTCGAGTTTAGGGCCAGGCCGACAAACATTGTTCTTGCAGTTATGGAAATGGATAGTAATGAAGAGCCGGCAGTTGTTCACGACTTTATGGATGTGTTTGAAGACATACCGGGCTTACCGCCAAAGCGAGATGTGGAGTTCGCGATTGACCTTATTCCTGGTGCAGCGCCAGTATCACAATCTTCTTATCCGATGGCACCGGTGGAATTGGAAGAAGTTAAGAAACAAGTTGGTGAATTACTCGAGAAGGGATGGATTCGAAGCAGCAACTCATCTTGGGGAGCTCCAGTTCTTTTAGTAAAGAAGAAGGATGGCACGAGAAGGATGTGCATTGATTGTCGGGAATTGAACCGGGTGACTATTGAGAACAAGTACCCGATCCCTCGCATTGGAGAACCTTTTGAGCAGCTTAGTGGCGCGAGGGTATTCTCGAAACTAGATTTGCGATCAGGATATCATCAGGTCCGAGTGAAAGCAGAAGACATTTGCAAGACGGCGTTTCGAACTCGATATGGACATTTCGAGTATCTGGTGATGCCCTTCGGAGTAACGAATGCGCCGGCAATATTCATGGATTTGATGAACAGGATCTTTTCACCATCCTTGGACCAGTTTATTGTGGTATTCATTGACGATATTCTGGAGTACTCGAAGAGTCCGGAGGAGCATGCTGAGCATTTAAGGATCGCACTGCAGACGCTGAGACAGGAGAAATTGTATGCGAAGATGAGTAAGTGCGAATTCTGGCTGGAAGAAGTGAAGTTTCTGGGGCATGTCGTGTCGGGCGATAGAATCGCCGTCGATCCCGAGAAGATGGCAGCAGTTCGAGATTGGCCTATTCCAAAGAATGTTGCGGAGATAAGAAGTTTTCTTGGATTCGCCGGATACTACAGGAGATTTGTAGAGAACTTCGCTCGTTTGGCAGAGTCGTTAACCAAGCTTACGCGCAAGGAGGTACTGTTTGTTTGGACGGATGGATGTGCATTGGCCTTCGAGGCGTTGAAGCAGAAGTTGATAACCGCCCCTATCCTAACGGTACCGGATAACTCAGGAGGACTGGTGATTCACAGCGACGCATCTGGAAAAGGATTGGGATGTGTTTTGATGCAGAATGAGAAAGTCGTCGCTTACGCATCGAGACAACTGAAAACTCATGAGAAGAATTATCCGACTCATGACTTGGAGCTTGCAGCCGTGATCTTTGCCCTGAAGATTTGGAGACACTACCTTTTGGGCGAGAGAGTCGAAGTCTTTACAGATCACAAGAGTTTGAAGTAGGTGTTCACTCAGAAGGAGTTGAACATGAGGCAGCGCAGATGGTTGGAGCTGATGGCCGACTACGACCTTGATCTTAAGTACCATCCGGGAAAAGTTAACGTCGTGCCAGATGCGTTAAGTCGGTTACCAGCAATTCAGGTATTGACTGCACAGAGGGAGATCATTGCGGATTTTCGGAGATTTGACTTGGAGGTTGTGCTACCACATGCTACGGGGCAGTTGATTCAATTGCAAGTACAATCGTCCTTAGTCGAGAAGATTAAAGTGGCGCAATCGCAGGATCCTAGGCTGCAAAAGTTTCGAGAGCAGGCTGAAGCCAGACTACGAACCGATTTACTGATCCATGAAGACGGTTTGTTGAGATATGGTAGCTGTGTGTGTGTGCCAAAAGGAGATATGCGTGAAGAGCTTATGAAGGAGGCACACAGTTCAGCTTACTCCGTACATCCAGGAGGGACAAAGATGTACCGAGATTTTCGTCAGCACTTCTGGTGGGAAGGTATGAAACGAGAAATTGCTCGCTTCGTGGCTAAGTGCTTGGTGTGTCAGCAAGTCAAGGCTGAACACCAGAGGGTTGCTGGCTTGTTGCAACCACTTCCGATTCCTCAGTGGAAGTGGGAACATTTAATCATGGATTTCATGACGGCTTTACCGCGGAGTCCAAAGGGCAACAATGCAGTATGGGTGATTGTCGATCGGTTGACCAAGTCAGCTCACTTTATTCCTTTTCGGGTTGGTCAATCGACGGAGACTTTGGCAGAGCGATACATGCAGGAAATTGTCAGATTGCACGGAGTGCCGGTTAGCATCGTGTCCGATCGGGACACTCGGTTCTTGTCGCACTTTTAGAGGAGTTTACAAGAAAGTTTGGGGACTCGATTGAAGTTTAGCACAGCTTATCATCCTCAGACTGATGGACAATCGGAGAGAACGATCCAGACCCTTGAAGATATGTTGAGGGCTTGCATGATGGACTTCAAAGGTTCTTGGGAGGATCATCTACACCTGGTGGAGTTTTCGTACAACAATAGCTTCCAAGCGACAATTCAGATGGCTCCGTTTGAAGCGTTGTAGGGTCGTAAGTGCCGTTCACCGGTTTGTTGGGATGATGTTGGTGAACGAAGGTTACTAGGACCAGATTTGGTGGTACAGACAGTCGAGAAGGTGAATACAATCAGGAAGCATATGAAGGCAGCTCAAGACAGACAGAAAAGTTGGGCCGACACGTCAAGAAGACCTCTAGAGTTCGCCGTGGGTGATTGGTATTCCTGAAGGTATCACCGACTAGAGGGGTGATTCGCTTTGGGAGTCGGGGAAAGCTTAGTCCTCGATTCGTTGGACCCTTCGAGATATTGGAGCGTGTTGGAGAGGTAGCGTACCGTTTGGCGTTACCACAATCATTGGCAGGAGTGCACGATGTGTTTCATGTATCTCAACTACGGAGATATGTTCGAGATGAGACCCACGTCTTGGATCATTCGGAGTTGACCGTACGGGAAGACCTAACTTTTGAGGAGCGACCGATTGAAATCAAGGATCGAAGAGAAAAGGTTCTTAAGAACAAGGTTATCCCTCTTGTGCTAATTTCTTGGGGTAACCGATCGCATGGAGAATCCACTTGGGAGCGAGAAGACGAGATCCGGCAGAAATTTCCTCACCTTTTCCAGTTGTTAGCTATCTTGTATTCTTGGAATTTCGAGGACGAAATTCTTTTGTAGTTGGGTATGATGTAACATCCGAGCCCAATAATACTATTTCTTTTGGTAGTTGAGTGTTATATATTGCTCATTCCAATTATCCTGATTGTTTGGTGCTTTGTGCTAAATTTTAACCGGTTAAATCATTTTGGCACATAACAAATTTTAACACCTAAAATGAAATTAAAAATATCCATGTTGGCCTACTCGTCGCCACTAGTCGCGTGGTAGCGTCCGCACGTCGAGATTCCGTCCCGTTCGGCTAAACGGGCAAGTTTGGACGACTACGTGCGCGTGCAAGTGTCCGACTTGGGGGCATGCATTTTAATCATTAAACACCTCTTTTCAAAATTTGGAACTCGCTTAAAATCCTATAATTTGAATTTGAAGCAGTTGGGCACGACCCGGGCGCGATTTGGAAATGTTTCATTTAGCGCCGAAATACCCATTTTTAATTTAATATTATTTTAACTTTATAAGATTTTCTGTTGCTATATATAACGTTAAATCTTTTAAATCTTTCTTTAAAATTTCCCCTTTTCAGTTGCTGGCCAATCACGAGGCTAAATCCTCGTGGGCCCCACTCCTATCTCTCTCTCTCTCTCTAATTTCTCTCTCTCTCTCTAATCTCTCTCTCTCTCTCATATATATATATAATCCCCACTGTTCATTCATCTTCAAAAAAAAATCCCACGATGAAACCCCACGGAACCCTAGCCCTAGCATCGTCGCGCCGTCGCCGCCGCAGTCCCCGCGCCGTCAACACCACCACCATCGCCCTTGCCTCCGCAGCCTCGGCCGCACCCCCTCCTTCCTCCGTTCTCCCTCCTCCAGAACCTGCAAACCCACCCCGACGTCATCACCAGCATCCAGTGGCCGCCGTCGCCGCCGCATCCCATCGCCGACGACGCCAGAGACTCCCCCTCTTCACCCTCGTCCCAACCTCGTCGTCTTCTTCCTCCCCACGACCTCACCGGACCACCACAGGACCCGAGCCCGACCTTAACACCACCCCCGGGTCACCGAAAAACGTGCTGTTGGTCCTCGCCGTCGTCGCCAGAGCCTCCTCCGACCACCTCCGTCTCCCCTCGATCACCAGAGCGGGCCAGCACCCCTCTACTCACCGCAGCACCCTCTTTTCAGCGAACCCAGAAAATTCCAGCCGTCGCTGCCTC
Organism: Agapanthus africanus; assembly: GCA_030015575.1. NCBI lineage: Eukaryota > Viridiplantae > Streptophyta > Magnoliopsida > Asparagales > Amaryllidaceae > Agapanthus > Agapanthus africanus. The sequence continues at coordinate 61,045,932 of CM057338.1, forward strand.
GCCGGCGCCCCATCGCCGGCGAACCCGTCGTGGTTGCCCTGGTGTTTCCCTGTAAGCACCCCTATCTTTCCATTAATGTTAAACCCCTCTCGCTGGTCCTTGTCTTTGTATATCGTGTTTTGCTAACTTCGTCGCTTTTGACTTTCGCCGGATTCCGACCGTGCCGTCGCTTGGACTCGACGCTCCAGCGAAGTGTTCTGGTCCGTGTGGTCCCGCTGTTCGCTGTTAGGACTCGACCCGTAGCCCGTGCACCCGTCTCGTGTTTTCTGCCGACTCTGCATCCGTGCTTTCCGGTTTGCGAAACCGTCGAGGCAAGATTTCTTGCTACATGCTACGTTAAACCAATTAATGTTTGACTCACAAACTTGCTATATCAACTAAATATTACTACTTGTCTCATTGGACGAAATATGATATACATTATAATACTGCCACCTAAATCGTATTTTGCCACCGTAACCTTAATAACAACTACCTGCTAATCATTTTACTATTTAGAGGAAAATAGTCGCACACTTATATCTTTATTGCCTGCTGTTATTAATATTGCACTACACTGTGATTATTGCACCCCAAGGGTGCTTGAACCTGTTAATAAGAGAATACAAAGCATCACTGTGTTTACATGGTATAATATTGTTATTTGCTGTTCTTGATGTCGTCCTTATCCGTTACCATACCTGTTATCAGCATACATTTGATTGCATTACATATTGGCCGATCTTGATACACCTGACACATGTACTGATACACCGGACATGACACCCTGTACATATCGACTCAACCTATTGAAAAGCGACCTGACCTGTTACATGATTTCATGCCTAATGCCGACAAACCTGACCATTCCTGCTGTCTACCCAGACAGACCTACTTTTACCTGATCTTGTGTTGGCATTAGTCCTTGACTACTGAATACCTGACCTGACATACATAACTTGGGGGTATGGGGAAATCAAAGGTGAAACCGACTTGTAACTCAACAGTTCGATACTTGTTCTGATCAGTCTTACGGGCTTGGCCAGTCCGGGAGTGATGATGCTGACATCACTCATCCATCCTACTACCTATTACTGCTTAGCGGCACGTCTCGGATTCAGCCCCGAGGACCTTGACCGTGATCCCGGGCACGCACGGGATACTATTGAGTTACATCGACGATTCATCAATTGATTTCAAAGACTATAGAGTAGAAACCTGATAGGACAGTTTAGTCACCGCTGCACATTACCCTGCTCTGTTATTTCTTAGTACTGCTTTATTCATGTTCATACCTGCATTGCTTATTACCATGTTTATATTATATTATTTGATGACTTGACGCGCTGACGTCTGGGTTTTGCATGGCCCAGATTCCTTACCACTGTCGACGACCGAGCAGGAGTACCTCAGCCAGCAGGCTGAACTGTGAGTTCCTTAGGGTTTAGTTTATTTATTTTCATTCCATTTCCAGATGTGAGCCCGTATTATGGGACGTACTGTTTATTTATTGTATTGGATCATTTGCTTCCGCACTCATTGTTTATTGATTCTTGTTTTTATGGATTTGGACATGTATTAGATTAGTTTGTTACTAACTTCTTGATATCTCTACAACCGTAATGTGACTGTGGATGGATATTTCCTATCCACAGGTAGCATGGTTGGCTATGTCACGTGCCCAATCTTGCGCACTCTGGGCAGCGGGGCGTGACAGTTCCCCATGAAATGGCCGAGGAACTGGGTAGCTAGCTCGTCGAAGGTCAAAATTGAGCGAGGCTGGAGCCCCCGGAACCAGTCCCGACCTGTGCGGATAAGGGTAGCCGGGAAGGCTCTGCACTGGGCGGCGTCGGAGTGATCCTGGAAGCTCATCCCTGCGGTGAAAGCATCCAGATGGTCTTTCGGGTCGGTTTTCCCGTCGAACAGAGAGACCTTTGGGGGCTTATTGCGTAAGGAGACATGGACGGAGAGCAATTCCTCGGTGAACGGCTTTGTGAGCGAGTCGGAGGCATACTTAGCCCCGTTGCTCGAGAGGTGAGCCTCCCGGCGCGTGCCCTTAATTTTCTTCTCGAGGGCGTCGAGCCGACCGTAGTATCCCGAGGAGTCGGCGCCTTGGGATCCCTGGCCTCCGCTGCGGGTGACCTGCGTCTGGGAGTGGCCTCGGTTCCTCTCGATGAGGTGCCTCAGATCCCGAGGCGAGGTGGCTCTGGAACCGCCGAGGTGAACCCCTTTTGTACGGCCCCGCCGAGTGTGGTGGTGTCGACCACGCCTGTGGAGAGGCGAGGTGACAGACATCTCCTCAGGAGGATAAGGGTCGCATGGAGGCTCGGGGAGGGGTGCCCTGGCGGCGGATCTTGGTGTAGAGCCGTGGGGCGCCCAGTAGGCCTCAGGGGGCACCGGCTCGAGAGATCGGTGGCCAGGGGTCGTTGCCTGCTGGTGGTCAGCCACCCTGACGGGGGCAGAGCCTTCTAGAGGCGGCGGAACGGCGATCTGGGGCCCAGGTCCGGCCGTTTGGACGCGGACGAGGGCCTCCACGAGGGATTGCAGCCGATCTATCCGGCCCGCGAGGGCATTGACGACGGTCATCGGAGGAGGCTCATCCCCGCCTTCGGTGAGTGTAAGGCGGCGGCTGGTACCGGGATCCTCAGGGTGGCTGCTCGCCATTTGGGGGGAGATCGGAAGGCCAACTTTGTGTTTTGGGGAGTTGTTCCCACAGACGGCGCCAACTGATGGAGGTCCTTTTCGGGTCTCCGTCAGATGTTGTCTTCCGCTGATCTCCCGGTGCACTTAGGGGGTTACCTTCCGTAGCGTGTGGGTCTCAATGGATTTTGGTAGAAGAGGTGGTATGAGGAGTTTGGTGTCGAGTACCTACAAGGAAGTCCCGGGGTGGTTTGGTACCACCAAGGACCCTCCGACGATCAAGTTAGCGATGAGATCCGAGCAGAGTAACGACTTAAAAGAGTAAAGAATTGCTTACTTGACCTCTCTGTGATGGGGGTTTATATAGTGGTGGTGGCACGCAGCGGCAGGTGCGAGGATCTCGCCGGCAGTTACGCACCCGACGTCACGCCCGCGTAGAAAGCGGATCGCCCATTAATGGGGATTGATGGCGTGGAACGTGGGATGTTGCTGGCGTAGAATCTGCGCATGGCGAGATTCGTGGAGCGGCGGTTACGCCTGTGAGCGGTGACTTTGGTCGGAGGGCCGAGGAAGACAGCCACGGCCTGGAGCTCGGGACGAGCGAGGGGGCCGAGGAGTCCAGGCCTTGGGCAGCTCGGCGTGAGCTACGGGGCCGAGGAAGCCAATTTGCAGGGGCCCTGAGGAGGGCCAGCTTGTGTTTGCAGGTCGGGTACAGGGTGGCCTGGTCGGTCCCTGTGGGCCCTTTCTTCTGAGTTCTGGGACACGTCACCTGCCACGTGTCCTGATCTTGGAGATCGCCAATATTGAGCATCATCACCTAGTTTGTTTCATGAACAACAGTTTTAAAAAGCTTTGAGTGCTCAAAACAAAACTAAAGATACCTATGCCTTGTCTCTCTTTATATTCTTTGTCGAAGAAAGAAAATATTAAGGTAAATAAGATGTTGAACAATATTGCCAAATGATCCTGATTTTGCCGGAAACCAATTTTAATTTAAACAAACCCTGGTAAACCTTGTTGCCAATCTAGACCTAAGTTACATAAAAATCTTTCTTGTAAAAGACAAGTATCCTCCACAATTTATAACCCAGGAAAAGATTTTTAGACAACTTAAACCTTTAAAGATGAAATATGGAAATACAAACAAAATTTGGGATGTGGAAGATGAAAATACGAAGTTTAAGAGGTGGCGTATAAAAAACCCCAAAAACAATAGCAATCAATGAGGCCTGATGAGGGAAGAAAAGTTAAGGCCGTAGAGTAACGTGGTTTTTTAAATTTTGGATTTAATGGTATTTAATTATTGATAATGACCATTATTATTTAAGAAGAAGGACCTTAAAATATGTGACTCTCTGCATTCTTATTGGCCCTTTTAATTTGCGTAGGTGTGTTCATGTGAAGGATTATTACTTTTACCTTTTCTATTTTACATTTTGTTTACAGCTAAGTGCAAATAAATAGTTTTTGCAAGTACTTATCAATGAAAAAGATCACTCTTTTTTTTTTTTTGGCTTATTATTTATGAGCAGTGCTTTTCATTCATATTCCACATGTCATATTCCACATGAACTACCGAATTCCGATTGAATAAATACTGAGATGGAGAATGCAAATTATGCAATTCATTAGTTAGGTACCGAACCTCATGCTACGCCTTCTATCTAATAAAAAAATCTCGTGATTAGATGATTGATAACTATTCGGTAGGAAGATTAATAAAAAAAAAAAATTAAATTTTTTTAAAGGCTAATGTTGTGGTGTAAGTTAAGCACTTTTTTATTTATAAAATTAAAATCCTTGGATTGTACTTTTTATATATACCAGCATATTTGATATGCAATTTTTTTAGAGAAAAATATTTATAACTCTTTTACTGTATATTATATTATTACATTACAACTCAAAAGTTAAATACAGGTAAAATTAAAATGTTGAAATTATTGCTATGACAACATGGTCATTTTTTTCCTTCCATTTTAATCAATGCATATGCCAACACTAGCAGCAAAATGGAAAAGAAATCTAACGGAAGAGGAAGAAGAAACAGAAAAAAGAACAAACAATTCCATTAAAAATCAGTTAACATTGTGGCTTTGAGACACACACTACTTCCCCAGCATGAGGAGGATTGAGTCTTAAGTCCCTCAGATATCAAACAAATTCAGTTTAGCCAGAAAATACAATTATTAATATCTCATCTGTAGAATTTGTGAACTATTCACAAATAGCTATTGTTTGTACTTAGAAGTCTTATGTTAATTTCCTAGCTTTGAGGAACAGTCATTTGTTTCCTAGGTACTCTCCAATGACATGATATTCTTCATGTCATTTATTCTTTGGGGTTTTTTCTTATAGGACAATCAAAGATTAGGTATTTCGAAAAACAACACCCCAAAAATGCTTATTATAAAAACAAGGATAAATTGTAAGAAATATTCGTAACTTTTGCTTCAATAGCACGAAATACCGCCAACTTCTTATAACTTCTTTGCCTGCTCAACTTTATTTTATTCCCAAAATGTCCTTCACTAAATAATTTGTTCTTAGAATAAAAAGAAGGTTATGTATTGTTATTTATATATTCCCAAAAACACCCTTCATTTAAACTTGTGTAATAATGAAGAAATAAAAAGTAGGTACTTTAAAAATAAATATTTAAATGAATGATATTTTGGAAGTAAAATAAAGTTGAGACGGTATTTTTTGCCCAAACACAATTAAAAACAACTGTTGGGGTGTAAAAGGATGGTGCAGAATAACCTCATTCAAAACCAATCTTTTTTGCATGATATTAATATTAAGGATGGTATGGAATGACCGATAGAATCAACAATAATATTCTTATATTATAAAAGATGAGCGGCATGTTATATGCCACCTTTTATTTGGTTTATATAGATAAACAACCTTGAAGTAATTTACATGTTACAAAGTGCCAAACTTTTGTCCCAAGTCAACAAAGTCTATCACCATGCACAAATAAGATAAAGCACAGCTCCAAGCCTCCAACAACACCAGGAGAGGAAATCTAAGGTCCGATATATTCTTTCTTTTGAATTCAAAGTTTTCAAAGAGGACCAACAAAAAGCCAAATATATGTGTGCTGAATTTGATCCAATCCATCTAAATTATTATATGTATTACTTTATTGATTAAGCCACTATCATCAAACTAATTAATATTAGGGTCTTTTACTAAATGGTCCCTCAAAATTCGGTGATTGATGTGAAAGAGTGTTTGTAGTAACCGCAATCAATAACGGTATCGCGTGTAGCTAACCGAGATGAGTATGGGTCGTTCGCAAAAATGCATGGAACTTTTAATCTTGCTTTAGTCGAGTTGATTAGAAATAGGAGAGAGCGATTATATATCTATGTTGAACACGGATTTAGAATATATAAGAAGATGGCTTGTAGGGTTCGTTAGAATTTAGTAGTAATAGATGATTAAATAAAGATGACTCCTTTTGTCTTTTAATAGATTTAAAACTAGATCGATAGTGATGAATGAAGATTAGGGTTTTTGGAGGGAATGGGGTTCCCACTCTTAACCCTTATCTTTTCATTGACATCTATTCATGTCTAGCCTCTACCAAAACAATTGTTAATCTGATCTCAAATCGCGGTCGAGACTATCAATAAATTGGTAGCGCGCCCAATAAGGATATTAACGATTCTTTTGATAAAGTTCATAAACTTTATAAGATATAAAAGAAATTAAGAGATTTTATCATCCATTGATATACCATAATCCTACGAACCCTATCAAGCGGAGAATTACTCACGCATGGTTGAAATAGAAGAAGAAAGGATAAAGAAAGAAATCATAATGCAGAATTTAATTGCAGAAAGTAAATGCGAAATAATTAACCAAATGATTTGCCTTTATTAATCAACATTACAAGTATAAATCCTTCGAATTTAGATTACAAGAAGAAGTTGCTCTCGATCTCTGCCTCGTAAAAAGTAGACGTTCCGTCGATATTCACGTCGCTCTATCACGTCGAATCGCGGACCTGTCGTGGATCTCTTGTTCTTTGACGGTGATTTGCTTCGTGTTAAAGGTGATGATTTTTAATTTTAGCCATCGGTCCTTTATATAGCCCCTAAATCAGAAATTCTAAATTCCATAGGTTAAGATATGCAATCACGATCTAAATCCCAAAATTTCTCTTCCAACGGCTCTAGATGTGCCGCGGATCCGCCGCGAAATGTGCGTTATGGCCGTGGTTGGGCGGCGGTTTGGTAGAATTAGGGTTCCAAATTTCAGATGCTCTCTCATGTTGACACGTGGAGATTTCTTCAATGCCTGGATTCTTCAAATATTTTATGAGTTTCTGCCAGTATTGATTCTACGATTTTATTGGCAGATTTTTGATTCTAACATCTTGAATATCTTTCTCTCCCGACTTGAGCTAAATCTGCACAATATCTTCATAAATAATATTAGTAATATTTGTTATATTAGAGATATAATCTTAATCATTTTATATGGTAATAAATTTTTAAGAAATTTGATTAAAAATATTTGATATGATATGCGTATTTAAATTATCAAAATATCTTATAAATATTATATGAATATATTTTCCTTCATAATATTAATTAAAATATATAAACATATGGTAAAGTGTAAATTTGCAGATAAACCAACATATATTCCATATTTATAATAAACACTTTTAAATATTTAAGAAAAATAAGGAAAATGTTATATCAAATGTGCAATATTTTCGACTGAACAAATACCCTCAAACTTAATTTTGATCGTCCCAAGCAAACTAGTTATTTAAGAGAGGGAAAAAAAGAAAAATCTAAGTAGCACACGTTCGTAGGCAACACGATTGCACTGAGCACGTGCAACAAGCCGTTAAACTTCTAAGTGTCGCTAGTAGGAGGAGTGTTGTTCTCTGAGGGTTTTCAGCAGATTACACCCACAAAATCCAATAATAAAAGAAAAGAAGATGAAAGTTACATACAAAGATAAGGATTGTATAAAAGAAAGAACTTGAAAAGAAGAATTTCCAACTACACTAGCTTTTCGGTTGCCATGAGGCATATCTTAATGGTCATGAAAAGATGTCGGAAACCACATCATCTCTCAATAAAACATCGCCTTTAGTCTTCCTCCCTACTTTTCTTCCAAATATCGATCATATACACCTACGTGTGTGTAAAAGACATCTCTACACTTAGAGAATTCAGTTCAAGCTATTATACTCTTGTCCATCTTCCTTAGTACTTTTTAGTCGGTGAATATTTTAGATGGAATTGCTCACACATTCTTCATGCGACCGTTAATACTTCTTGATGTACTAACCGACCGATTACTATATGTGTTCACTCATTTAGACGTAATTAGCAATTTCCCCGTCTTGCAACACCTAAGGCTTAGCAGTGGCTTCCAAACCAGTTGGTCTAAAGTACTAGATGATAAATCACCCTCGCTATATTTTTTTATGATGCCTTAAGCAATTACAAAACCAATGTTCATTTTTCTTCACTATTTTTTTTATTTATATTTATATTTTTCTTTATACCAAGGCTTTTAGATAAGAGCATTTTAAGGTATCCTCTACTATCCCAAGTTTCAAGATGTGTGCAAGTGCGTATAGTAGGGTATCAACATTCAAATGTTTGGACTCAAGAATATGGACTATTTTTCAGACTCAGATCTATCCTCAGATTAGTGATTCCCTTCATCTTCTAACCCTTGGGACAACAACTCATAACTACTTATTACTAGTTTCGTTTAAGAAAATATCTAACTTTCTTTCCTTTCTCAAACTATTCCTATCTTTTATATGTAATTTTTCACTTTCAAACTTTTATTATCAAAAAATTTTGTGCTTATATTTATGATAATGCAAAATAATGCGTGAATAAGCACAAACTTCTCCCAAATCTGTTTGCAGCAGTGTCCTCACTGATGTCATTTGTTAAGCTAAAAAAACTGTAAACTTGGGAGGAAAAGTTAGTAACGGGGCCATGAATAAATGACAGTGAAATCCTACCCCAAACTTATTTTTAGCTCACAATTTTGTAAAAATTTATTTTCCTTTAAGAGCCAAAATATTTTCTTCCCCCCACAAACTTGAGTGAAACCGTATTAAGCATTTAAAATTATAAAGAGGGTGGGTAAAGTTATTGGTCAATATAAAGTTTTACAAAGACCAAAAGTCAACACCAACCATTCAAATATTTTATCGATATAACGCACTGGTTGGTAGAAGATCATGTCAGCTATAGACGTGAAGAAGTGGGGGAGGAGATAAGAAGTGTAATAGAACGGGTGTACGTCTCGGTTTGTAGAGACGAAACAATGATGATGAATTACTCGCATTCTCGTTCTTGATAAGAAGAAGAGATGGCGGTTCAACTTCTTTGAGTGAGGGTTGATTCATCACAACACCCATGTCTTCTAAGAATGCGAGTTCTTTAGCGAAGATTTCTTCAAAGGTTTCATCGATATCCTGAATAATAATCTCATCGGAAAGAACGAGATGATACTCGGACTCCATAAAAGGTTCATATTTAGCGTTAGATATTGACCCGGACAGCTCGATAGAAGGGTTCGTATGTGTATAAAAAATAGCAGGGTCAAACTATAACGTACTAGCAGAGTCAAGATCAGTATCGTGAACCTGTTCAAATTCGCTACCGTTGGAATCTATCGTTTTGATAGAACATACTTGAGCATAGGGTTCGGAGGGTTCACTTTCCAACTTATAAATGTTAAGCTCAATTGATATCTTTCCGAAGGATAGATTTATAGAACCGTTACGACAATTGATTACAGCGTTGGAAGTCGCTAGAAAAGGTCGACTTAAAATCACCGGAATTTGGTTTCGTGGGTTCGCCACAGGCTGTGTATCTATAACGATAAACACCACAGGGAATATAAATTCCCCGACTTTGATTAACACATCCTCTAGCTCACCCCTATGTTGGGTGATAGATCGATCTTCCCTCTGGAGAGTGTTGTGTGCAGGTTTTAATTCTCCGATTCCTAATTGCTCATAGACAGAATATGAAAGCAAGTTAACACTAGCACATAAATCGAGTAAAGCACGATTGATATTTTTACCCCAATAGAAATAGATATGGTATGACTTCCGGGGTCCTTTCGTTTCTTGGGTATTTGTTATGTAAAAGCAGTGCTTACATTACTCGCAAGGAAAACTTTTTTAGGCACTTGAATTTTTTTCTTCCTAGTGCACAAGTCCTTTAGGATTTTCGCATAAGACGAAACTTGTTGAATAGCATCTAGGAGAGAAATATTTATGTTAACTTTCTTAAAAATTTCCACAATATTCTCCATTTGTAGACTTGGTCTGTTGCGCCTTAACTTGTTTGGATAAAGAGCTTTATCACTAAGGGTTGGGTCCAACATTGGAGAAGATTGTGGGGAAGGAATGGATCACAGAATTGGAGTTGAGATCGTTTTAGGTTGACTCGAGGAAGTAGACTGAGGGTTCGAGCCTAGGGGAAAACGGAGAATAGACTCGGAAGAAGGTGGTGGACTAGACGAAGTAGAAGTAGAAGAAGTAGAAGCCGAGGTATCAATTGATTTCTCATCATCAACATCATCAACATGTTCACCTACTTGGTTGTTCAGCACTCTTTTCGATCTCAACATGGTTACGACACTCACATTATAACTTTGTGAGTGGCCAGGATTTAGTAGAGGTTGAGATGGAAGTTTCCTTTTCTCTCTCCCACTCATCACGGCATTTAACTATGCAAGGTGTGCTTCTATTGATTTGATGCTTTCACCGTGGGAAGCAGTGTTTTACACTAACGTTTGGACAGAAGACGTTAAATTATCCGTTGTTTGTGAGGAATGTTTAATAAACGTTTCTAAGTTTCGTTCGAGTGCGGAGAATTGTTCTGTACCGGCCGTTTGGAAAGAATTATTATAGGTTGCAAAATTGTTGGCTGGATTTTGAAAAGTTTGCGGTTGAAAGGGGTGCTGACTCGATTATAGTGGTTGCTATTGCTGTGGAGGAGGTTTTTGATTGTTGCTTGGGAACTGGTTTTGATTTTGAGTTTGGTTTTGGTTCCAAGCAAAATTAGGATGATTCCCTCTTCCCTGATTGTATGTGGAAGGATAAGGATCGTTTCTAGGTCGTTACTGAAAAGTAGCATTAATTTGTTCTTGACCTTGAAACGGTGGACTCAAATGACATTCTTCCGTCAAATGTGATGGGTCGGAACAGCAACCACACATGGTTTTGGGAAGCGTAACTTAGTTTAGGGAGACAGATGAGAATTTGTTTTCGATAGCGTCGAGTTTCTTTTGCATCACAGCCATTTCGGCTTTCACTACAATGGAAACGTCGAGCTGATGGATACCTCCCTTTGACAATGTTGGTATAACGCTTTCCCATTGCAAAGTTTGTTCAGCGAGGTCTTCCATGAATTGCCAATCTTTACCATTGTCTTTGGACATGAAATGACATTGACAAATGGTCTCAAGCATCTGTTTTGTCACTGGATTAATACCCTCATATATAAATCGATAAAGGTACTATCTATTAATTCCGTAATGAGGGTATTGGACTAGCAGATCTTTAAACCGTTCAAAACATTTCCAAAATTGTTCATTGGGAAGCTGGGTAAACTGGTTAATCTCGCTTCGAACACGGACAGTCTTATGATTAGGATAAAATTTCTTAAGGAATGATATAATGAATTCATCCCAATTGGAAATAGAGTGTGCGGCAGTGTTATAAAACCATTTTATGGTAGATCGCATAAGGTAAAAGGGAGAAGACATAATCTCATAGCATTCACTGAAAGTTGTGAAGTGTCCATCATTGCGCATACGTTTTCGATTTTTATGATAAAAACGTATGCATCTTTAGACTCAAGCCTGTGAAATTTGGGCAACAGGTTGATGAAGTGGGGTTTAATTTCAAAATTATCCCCATTGGCTGGTGGAATAGATAGACAAGTAAGAAGAGGACCGTGTATCCGGTAGCATCTCTCTTGGAGAGAGATGTCCGGTGGATTCTGGGCACCTACGGATAGTGGAAGGGGTGTGTTGGTAAAATCTGATGGAGAATTATCCATCTCGGTCGATGTGGTAGGTGGAAGGGAAAAAGAAGATGAAGAAGTACCAACTTCGGAGTCGATAGCAGAAATGCGGACAAGACGGGCACTAGAATCCCGTGTCCAGCCGAGCATGCACTAAGAGGGTTTAGCATACGTGGAAGCATGTGAGAACAATTTTAAAATGGTTTTTTTTTGAAAAGTTTCGGACGTGAGAAAAATCAGACAAAAAATACACAATCAACCTTAGAACTAAGATCACCTAGGTCAAGTCACTAGACCGCTCCTAGACTTTCAAAGGAAAAGTCGCAGGATTAATCCTCTGCCACCTCTTTATTACTCTTATGTAGGTAAGTTCCAGGTAAGTGGGAGGCATCCGCTATACGAATCACCAAAAATAGCAGGACGTCCCTGGCCCCGCGGACCCTTCTTTAGGGATCACTTTTTAGAGCATTTATTCCTAATTAAGTAACCACTTGTCTTAGTCAATCTTGCATAGACACCACAAAAGAAATGCGGATAAACGATAGATTACCTACGACCCTCCTCTGTCCTAATTGAGCACGACGGTTCTTAGAGTCTTGGTCTAGATATTTTTTTAATTAATATAGGGTTATGCAGATGCTTGTTTTGTGTTTTGTGAGGCCTAAGAAGGGTGATGAAATCCCCACATAATCTGAATTTTGGTCTTGCCCCTTAAAGTCCATTTTAAAATATGCAAAAACAAACCAATTACAAAACACGCAAAAGATTTTTGAGCGGCGCTTTTTGCAAAGAATCCTGCAGAAAATCAAATTATTGGATTTATAGAGGAGAGAGAAAGATATGAGGAATATACCAGAGGAGTTTGGCGACCTAAGTCAACCAAGACGCCACGGTTCCGCCGAAATAAGCTTGCTTATGCCGTGGTTCCGCCACACTATGGTGGTTTCGTCTGCTGATTTTTTCTACAGTACCTCCTTTGCTCCTCTCTGAAAGTCTCTGAATCTCAATTTACTCGTTCCAGTGACTCCAGATTCCATCGCAAAAAGTCGCACAATAATCGTTAAATATGCAATATGCGGTTTTGTTTTATTTTTATGATATGGATCGAATAAGAATTCAACCCGAATAGCAAGAAAAAAAATTACGCACGTATCCCCGGCAACGACGCCATTTGTTTGATGTGAAAGAGTGTTTATAGTAACCGCAATCAATAACGATGTCACGTGTAGCTAGCCGAGATGAGTACGGATCGTCCACAGGGATGCATGAAACTTTTAATCTTACTTTAGACGAGTTGATTAGAAATGGGGGAGAGTGATTATAGATCTATATTGAATACGGATGTAGAATATATAAGAAGAGGGCTTGTAGGGTTCATTAGAATTTAGTAGTAATGGATGATTAAATAAATATGACTCATTTTATCTTTTAATAGATTTAAAACTAGATCGATAGTGATGAATGAAGATTAGGGTTTTTGGAGGGAATATGGTTCCTGCTCTTAACCCTTATCTTTTCATTGAGCTCTATTCATGTCCAACCTCTACCAAAACAATTGTTAATCTGATCTCAAATCATGGTCGAGACTATCAATAAATTGGTAGCGCGCCCGATAAGAATGTTAACGATTCTTTTGATACAGTTTATAAACATTATAAGATGTAAAAGAAGTTAAGGGATTTTATCATCCATTGATCTATCCTAATCCTACAAACTCTATCAAGCGGAGAATTACCCACGCATGGTTGAGATAGAAGAAGAAATGATAGATAAGGAAATCATAATGCAGAATTTAAATGCAGAAAGTAAATGCAAAATAATTAAGCAAATGATCTAGCTTTATTAATCAACATTACAAGTACAATCCTTCAAATTTAGATTACAAGAAGAAGTTGCTCTCGATCTCTGCCTCGTAGGAAGTAGACGTTCCTTCGATATTCACGTCGCTCTATCACGTCGAATCGCGGACCTGTCGTGGATATCTTGTTTTTTATGGTGATTTGCTTCGTGTTAAAGGTGATGATTTTTAACTTTAGCCCTCGGTCCTTTATATAGCCCCTAAATCAGAAACCCTAGATCTCATAAGTTAAAATATGAAATCACAATCCAAATCCCAAAATTTCTCATCCAACGGCTCTAGATGTGCCGTGGATCCGCCGCGGAATGTGCGTTATGGCCGCGGTTGGGCGGCGGTTTGGTAGAATCAGGGTTCCAAATTTCAGGTGCTCTCTCATGTTGACACCTGGAGATTTCTTCAATGCCTGGATTCTTTAAATATTTCTCGAGTCTCTGCCGGTATTGATTTTTCGATTTTATTGGCAGATTTTTTATCCTGATATCTTGAATATCTTTCTCTCCCGACCTGAGCTAAATCTGCATAATATCTCCATGAATAATGTTAGTAATATTTGTTATATTAGAGATATAATCTTAATCATTTTATATGGTAATAAATCTTTAAGAAATTTGATTAAGAATATTTGATATGATATGCATATTTAAATTATCAAAATATCTTATAAATATTATATGCATATATTTTCCTTCATAATATTAATTATAATATATAAACATATGGTAAAGAGTAAATTTGCAGATAAACCTACATATGTTCTATATTTATAATAAATACCTTTAAATATTTAAGAAAAATAAAGAAAATGTCATATCAAATGTGCATCATTTTCGACCGAACACTTGGCTAATTACTAAAAAAAACCATAATACTTGATACTTACTATTGACTCTCCAAAACTTTTAAGTTACCTTTATTTCCGTTTCAAGATTTTCATCCAAAGATAACGTCACCGTTAGGAATTTTTTAACATCTCCTTAATTACCCTCGAAATCATTCCAGATCGATCTTTTTTCCTATTGCAAAGCTCTCTCCCTAATTGCTCTCGACTTCTCTCCTTTCGATTTAGGCTTTCTATTTTTTCTTAGCTTGTGAATCTGATGATATTCACATTCCGCTAGTGCATGGGAAGCGAAGGTTGAACAAGAAAATAATGGGGGAAAATAGCCCTTATATATATATATATATATATATATATATATATATAGGGAAGCCTTAGGAGGCTTTTTGCGTTAGGTGGTGTTAAAAAATACACCCTCCACCATTTTATTTGACGATTGGCACCTGCCATCTTGATCTTCATCGTCTACTATGTCGGTACACCAAATTTCTGTAGGTAGACGTTCGTGCTCGTGCCTCAAACTTACGGCCAAGGCGGAATACAAAACTAATTTTTTTAAAATAAGAGCATGAACTTTACGACCTAGAATCGAATCCAAACACTAAACTAGAAAACGCTAGAAGGAGTTTAGCTACTCAGTTAGTAATTACAATATTTGTAGTTGTGTCCTTCGTCTTCTATACCACTTCTTACGCTCCTAGGTCATCAAGAACGAGCTTGGAAGTCGATCTTCCTCGTCGAAAATGATCCACCTAAAGAAACCCTAACTTAGGCTCTAGTTTCACACAAATAATCAAAGTGAAGTAACAACTGATCAAAACTTTTTAAGAATTGATCACTAGGATGTAGTAGTGGCTAATCTCCAAGTGTTCTCTCTTTTTATTTTTCCTTTCTCAATTTCTAAAAACACAAGAGTAGAGTAAGAAGAAGGAAAGGATGAAGAGCAAGTGAGGAAGCATAGCATGAAAAATATCCATCATCATTTCTTTTCTTCTCATTTTTCTTTTAATGCCTTGAATGGATGGAATTGTGACTCACCATGGTGAGTCATAAGTCCACACCATTCTAACAAGCTTAAGAAGAGATGAGAAGATAAGAGAGCCATCTCATGTGTATACATATGCATACATGTGTGTGTACATATACACTAATACAAGTATATGTTACAAATAAATACACATGTATTCGTATCAAAATATGAATACCATATTCGCATAAGATACGAATACCCGTAAAAGATACGAATACCCATATTTGTATTAATACCTGTAGTAGTATAAATACTGTATTCTTTCAAAATACGAATACGGAAAAGAGAGATACTAAAAGAGATATACAATACTAGCTCACATTTCATCCAAATGTGATAATCTTGCTATCTTTCAAACTACTTCGTATTAACAAAATGTCCGATTAAAAGTATGTGTACAAAAACACGTGTTTTAATCGAATCTAAGTACGTATCAAAATACGTACACTACATCATTTCTCCTGAGCTGGGAAACTCTCTGTGTGGGACTTTAAAGACTCGACAGTACGTTGGCAATGAGTTTAACCACAAGCACATCAGCAGTACTAGCTGTACATAACGGCTACCTAGGTATTGAACGAAAGGAATGTCGACAAGCAAACTTATCTGTATCCTTACTGAGCCTGAAAGTGACGGTCTCCATATAGTCCGATCTGTTCGTCTAAGAGTATCGCATATCGGGTCTAAGGTTTGGATAAAATCAGACCCCTAATAACGCGATAAGTCATGTCGGTGTGAAGCCCATCACCCACTGAAAAACTACTGATCCAAATTAGTAAATCTCGTCCACCTTGGTCAAGAATTTCTGATGATGGCCACCCGTACACTACGCGATATCTACCCCCAATACCGGGAGAGACGAATCCCCGACGATCCGCTCACTGCCTCCATGTAGCTCGGGACTGTACCCAACTAAAACATGTTTGCACGACTCATCAGAGCCGTGTTGGGGGTAGTAATCAAAGCACAGTAGGAACTCACACAAGACAAATGATGATCTCATGTCGACAGACTATGCTGCACTCATGTCACTATAGAACTGCTGTCTGACAATAGGTATAATACTATATAGCATGTTCCCGGCGAGTCCATCCAGTATAACTCATAACCCAATGAGCACCAGTATACAATCATTGGTGACTAACTAACACCAATGGCTGTGAGCCCATCGCCCCTCTTCGGGATCAAGAAACGTATAAACTACTCTACTCTGGAATATCGATGCCCAGTCTCGATATTCCCATGACTAGGGACATTTAAGGATTTGCTTATAGACTACCCAGTTCTCACAAGTGTGATCGCCATGATAACCCTGGCAGTCAAGCATGAATCCTATGGGCTCTATCAACATGTAATAGTGATCCGTAATACCACATAATATATGTACATGACGATAGAGATGAACCAGATAGTATAATATCATCTCGAGTAAGATTGTTCTACTCGTATAGGTCCTCCCTCAATCATCATAATCGCCTTCCTGCAATTACAATAATTGCCTTGAGAGCATTATAGCTAACAATCTCCCACTTGCACTTAAGGCTAATTATTGCGTTGTTGCATGCTCACAGCCCGTGTGCTACAGAACACCCAACTTCTCTACTAATCCGCAAAGCATATTTGCGAAACATTCGTGTTCAAGAAATAGCCTCAGTGAGTGGATCCGCTCCAATACTTCTATCTTTATCTCTCTATATCTCAATTTCGAGGAGAACGACCATCTTCCGAAATGAGCGATACATGTCTTAGAACTTGTCTGGATATCTGATAGGACCAAGTTCACAAATGAACTCCAAATTCAACAAACTTTTTAGACTGTATTTTACACTGAATTTAATCAGTATCCGCATCATTCCTACCTCAGTATCCGCTTGGATCACTGTCCAATATACTACCCCTAAGAAAAGGGTAAACTTTAACTCTGACAGCCATTCTGTCATACAGGTCACCTTAGAAACCTGAAATGATAACCGCCTCCTGAAGGAGGCTGCCATTACCATATACCAAGAACATTCTCTCATGTTCATAATTTCTTCCCAATGTTTATATAGTAATTGATTAATACCTACTTATTGCGGTTAGTGTAAAAGCAATATTTGGTGTGGTATTTGACATCTCATGATTGACCCAATTGCCTAAGCAAGTGATATGTCAATCATGCAAATCCCTCTCTACATCAGTCCAGAAGACATGATTTTAGAGAGGGTGGCTCCATCATCACGCTAGGAGTCATACATTCTAAAACACTTTAATAGTGTCTAAATATCCGAATTGGGACACTTCTCAAATCTAGATCTAAAACTATAGATCTGGTCATCAAATTATATGATATTTCATCCAGTTTCTTTGTGAAGAAATATCTGCGACAACCAAATTTTAACCGATCATAGTATAAGAACACCACTTCCTATTAAGAGTATGTCATCCAAAAACCAGGACTATACTCTCTACTCAACTTTCTTACCAGGTCTTTCTGTCATTCTTGATGAAGTCAAACACTATGGCTGTCATATCAAGAATAGATGACACATCTCCGCTCTCCTTACTTTAGTCTATAAATAAACATAAACATCTATCCCACCACGCTTCCGCTGCTCCCACTGACTATAACAACCCTCTGGCAGAGTCATATACACCAGCACTTCTAAATTCAATTTAGAATGATGTTATAGTCATCCACCTGCCAGATCTCATAGTCTAGGACAGCAGTAGTGATAAGTTTGGATCATCAAAACCTCCCTATCACCGTATTTGAGGAGACCAAAGTACCTCTCGGGTGGCTGAGATTACCCACTAAATATGTGGAGTGGCTAATGGATTGTCAAATCCAATTGAATTCTTAGGTTTTACTAAATATTCAGTAACCGTTTGTGGTTCTGAAATTACTTTCAGTTTTACTGTAACATCCCTAAATTTTCTGTACAATTTTTCAAAAATACAAAAAGGGAGTACTTTTGCCTGAGCATAAGTTATAAGTTAGTTTTGCTTTTTAATAGCAAGAAGGAGCTTGTAGCTCATTGGTAAGACCTTGCACTGCTGAACCAAAGAACCATAGTTCAAATCCCATTAGCCACATTTTTTTAATTAGTTTTCTTTTAAATTTTTAGAAACCCAAGAGTCTACACGTGTATAACTTATAAAAAACCAAAAGTCACATATAAAACAAACTGACCCAGGAGAAAGACCAACCGACGGTGGACACGTGGCGACGAGCCCCGGCCCGACTCGGGCCGGCGACTCGGCCGACACGGCCGGGTTGACTCGGCCTGACTCCGATTCTCCCTTATGAACTCCCGTGTATTTTGGTCTTCTGAAAACCCCTGTCATGTTTAAAAACCCTGCACATTTACAGAGCCAATAAAAACACCTATTTACTCCATTTTTAATACAATTTTTAATACATCTTTTCATACAACCTTTGATCTACCCTAAACCCCAGATTACCCTATAAATACCACTCCAAATCACACGCCCTCACTCACAAACTCTGTCCAAACTCTCAAGAAAAATCCTTAGAACTTTTGTGTACAAGTGGAGTTAGCGAAGAGCGAAGCTCCGACGAACTTCCGACGACGACCCTAGGAGCTCCCGGCAACGAAACGACGCACCGGAGCCTACTTCCACTCCCCCTTCCTCTTCTCTAATCTAAAATCCCGTAAGTCCCTCCTCCCTCTTCTCTTTTCTATTCTTAAAACTCGTATTTCTAAAACCCGATGGAAGCGGAGTTAATCCGACTTCCGATTCGGGTTTCTTTAAAAAGTTACAATTTTCTTAAGTACAACATACCAAACCATCACATCTTGACTATTAATCATTAACAAAATATCATGAACAACTTTCATAGCAAAATATTTCATATTGTAATTTTGATCGTACCTTTTCAGTAAAATACCATGTAGTTTAGTTTCGACATTAAACATCATAATTCCTTGCTATACCGTTAAATAGATCACAAGGTAATGACCTACTTCCTCACAACACTCATATGCAATATAGAACGATATTTTTTTAGAATATAGAATACGGGAATACAAATTTACACTTAAATACCTTTTACTATTAAAATCCTTTTTCTGCAAGATTATGTATTTTAAACAAATCTTTGCAAAGCGCCGCTATAACCCATTTGGGGAACCCGTTCGGAATGGTGCAGATTATCGCACATCCTCGGGCTTAGTAGTGCGAGATGCAGACCTTCGCAATGAGCATACGGTCTCGAAAGATTTAAAAATACAAATATCTTAAGAAAATGAGATTTCTAGAAAAATAATAAATTAAAATTATTTATATATACACACACACACACGTAACATCAAAATATCTAATTTTTGATATAATATAAATATTCCAACTTTTGTAAATCGAAAGAATCACTTTACATGAAAATACCATGCAATTCCATACAAGTTCAATACTTTACAATTAAATGCCATATATTATGAAATTAGGTTTTACTCACTAGAAATATCACATTTATAAAATTTACATCTATGAAAACTCTAAAGATGATAATTAAATACTTGAGGTGTATTTTGAAAATTATATAAAATTATTTTTACATAAAACCCCCTCAAGTTTTATAAATTACAATAAGGACCCTAGTAAATATAGGTTTAAGCGGGACCAGCCTCTTGAGCCTCAGGGAGCCGGAGATATGGGTGCTTGTCTATTTAAGGTAGACAACTTAACAAACGGTGTTATCAACACGGTAATCGTCTTTGAAAAAGACACAAATCCTGCCGTCCATGTGCAGCGGTTACCGATAACACCAAAACCTAATTCAGGACTTCAATTTCTTTTCTAATTGTTCTGACTCAGACTGAGTCTCATTATAAATAATCTAACTTGAATATGATTCAAGTACAAACTACAATTCAATATGAATCCATGAATCCATATATTCAATCTATTCAATCGGTATTGACCGAACCGAACCATGGATACACATCCATCTGCATGATTCTCAAGTTATATCCATTTACTGATATCATGGTTTCGGCAAGTCATCCATCTATACAATCTATAATACAATACAATACAATACCATCAGTACAATCATTACTACCAATAAAATAAATACACGGGGTGTTGAGTTAGTTCATGCGTGAATCCAACAGAATCTCAAGAGTCCCCCTAGATCATGAATCCATGTCTACTAACACAAGCAAGCTATCATGAGGGCCCGTGTTTCCATGCTCCTGTATTACAGCCTGTTGAGTTTGGAATACTTCAATACTAGGTTGAAGTCCCGTTACTAACATTTGATTCGGGCCCGTGGTTCCCCACCCCTGGATTACAGCCTGTTGGGTTCGAGAACACTCTTGAGATTGGTTGACATTCACCCTTGAACTTACGTAAACAACAGCATTAACAATATAATACAACTTTAAAAGTTACACACTCTCTCTCTCTCTCTGTGTCTATTCTACTTCTCCCTTATCTTTGGGACTTACCGAACGATTTGTTCGCGGACGACATTCCTTCTCTTTCTTCTTTGGAATGTTGTTAGGTAGATTGGACCTTCAGGAGATCGAGCCTACCAGCGAGGACTTGGATCAGCTAGCCTTCGACCCTAAGCTCTAGATATTTGTACATTTCATTCCAGTATTTTTTATTTCTGTTATGCCACTGTTTAGGCATTGCTTTTCATTCCATGTATTTACTTTTCCATGTACTGTAAAAGAATGTTAATAAATAAAGTTGTTGTTCATTACATTTGTCTCTTGTGTATATTCCTTTTATATTTCTTAGTTACGCTTAGCGTATTTACTTTTAGTAAATACGTAGCGTCCTCGTCGCGTCCTCTGCCCGTATACTGGAAAGCGGGGCGTGACAGGTTTTGTTGGTGGCCCATGCAGATCAGAACTGTATGGAACCCTACTATGCAGTTCAGTTCTGCGTGGATAACCTAAACAATATATCACAAGAACTAACAACTGAAAACATTCTTTATAATTCATACTCCTTGAATGTTACCATTTCATATAGTTTGAATCTGTCCTAACCCAAATTTTTTTATTCAAGGTTATGAATTCCCCAAACAACACCAGCATCAATGTCAACAACACACCTCCACCACTACCACTCACACCTGCCGTCCCTGCTCCGATCAACGAGCAGACGGTTTTGCTTGAGGCGATCCGCAGCCTCCTAGAAGGACAGCAGCAACAGACTGCTATTCTAATGAACCGTCCCGAGGCAGAAGCATCTGGGATGAAGCAATTCAGAGCTTTGCACCCAAAACAATTCTCAGGAAAATAGAGCCCTCTAGAAGCTGAGGAATAGGCTCAGAGCATCGAAGATGATCTGGCAGCGGCATAAGTGCCAGAAATAGCTTGGGTTCGTGTTGCGAAACTGCAGCTCACGGACAATGCACGGGTTTGGTGGAAGGTGGAAGAAAGCCGTATTGATCAACCCATCAAATGGAAGACTTTCCGCGACATATTCAACGCAAAGTACTTCCCTGAGACTGCCCGCTTCGACATGGAACATCAGTTCATCCATCTGCAACAAGGTTCAATGTGGACCCAGTCAGTAGATGAATATGACGCTGAGTTCACCATGCTCAGTCGGTAAGATATGTCTCAATATTTGATTTTATATCATATACTACATAGCTAACACAAAACCGTAACAGGTTTGCGGCCCATCTCATACCGACTGCTGAGATCTGAGCTAAAAGATTTCAGTAAGGGTTGGACTCGGAAATCCAAGTAGCATTAGCTACAGGGGATTTCCCAACCCATTATATGGCTTTGAAAGCTGCTCGAAGATATGAGGCAGTGGTGAAAAAGAAGGGTAGACCTCAATCTGCCGGAGTGAAGTGCCCTGCCAACCAGATAGCAGGAGAAACTTCATCAGGACCACCATTTGTACCAAGGAAATCGGGAGTACCAATCAACAGGCCCAGCCCAGCTTTTTGAACCTACTGCAAGAGAGCTGGACATCTGATGAATGATTGCCGACGAGCAAACGGTCTTTGCCTGATATGCGGATCATCCTTACATACCATAGGAACTTGCCCACACAACCGAACTGACCTTAATTCCGCAGCTAGACCAGCTATCCAAGCTCCACCTACTCAGTTAGCTCTTCGTGCACCACCTCCATGTGGACCACCTTTACCGCGACAACCAGCGATGTACCGGCATACACGAAGAAATGTGCCGAGACGCCATGCTTACACTTTGGCGGCCGTAGAAACTGAGACAGTTGGCCAGGGTAACCCTGATAATTCTCTTCAACCTTTTCAAACTTTTGCATCACTTTGTAATTATTCATACACTATCAAGTACTTCTATCACCAAACTTTCCTTGAATCTGTTACACTTTCCTTTTACAAATTTCGAGGACGAAATTTTTATAAGGAGGGTAGAATGTAACATCCCTAAACTTTCTGTACAATTTTTCAAAAATACAGAAAGGGGTTATTTTTGCCTGAGCACAAGTTATAATTTGATTTTGCTTTTTAATAGCAATAAGGAGCTTGTAGCTCATTGGTAAGACCTTGCATTGCTGAACCAAAGCACCAGAGTTCAAATCCCATTAGCCACATTATTTTTTTAATTAGTTTTCTTTTCAATTTTTAGAAGCTCAAGAGTCTACACGTGCATAACTCGTAAAAAACCAAAAGTCACATATAAAACAAACTGACCCAGGAGAAAGACCAACCGACGGTGGACACGTGGCGACGAGCCCCGGCCCGACTCGGGCTGACCACTCGGCCGACTTGGCCGGCGAGGTCGGGTTGACTCGGCCTGACTCCGATTCTCCCTTCTGAACTCCTGTGTCTTTTGGTCTTCTGAAAACCCTTGTCATGTTTAAAAACCCTGCACATTTACAGAGCCAATAAAAACACCTATTTACTCCATTTTTAATACAATTTTTAATACATCTTTTCATACAACCTTTGATCTACCCTAAACCCTAGATTACCCTATAAATACCACTCCAAATCACACCGCCCTCACTCACAAACTCTGTCCAAACTATCAAGTAAAATCCCTAGAACTTTTGTGTATAAGTGGAGTTAGCGAAGGGCGAAACTCCGACGAACTTCCGACGACGATCCTAGGAGCTCCCGGCGACGAAACGACGCACCGGAACCTACTTCCACTCCCCCTTCCTCTTCTATAATCCAAAATCCTGTAAGTCCCTCCTCCATCTTCTCTTTTCTATTCTTAAAACTCGTATTTCTAAAACCCGACGGAAGCGGAGTTAATCTGACATCCGATTCAGTTTTCTTTAAAAAGTTCCAATTTTCTTAAATACAACATACCAAACACTCACATCTTGACTATTAAATATTAACAAAACATCTTGAACAAGTTTCATAGCAAAATATTTCATATTGTAATTTTTATCGTACTTTTTCAGTAAAATATCATGTAGTTTAGTTTCGACATTAAACATCATAATTCCTTGCTATATCTTTAAATAGATCACAAGGTAATGACCTACCTCCTCACACACTCATATGCAATATAGCACGATGTCTTTCGGGAATATAGAATACATGAATACGAATTTATACTTAAATACCTTTTACTATTAAAAACCTTTTTTTACAAGATTATATATTTTAAACAAATCTTTACAAAGCGCCGCTACATCCCAATTGGGGAACCCATTCGGGATGGTGCGGATTATTGCACATTCTCGGGATTAATAGTACGAGATGCAGACCTCCGCAAGGAGCATACGGTCTCGAAAGATTTAAAAATATAAATATCTTAAGAAAATGAGATTTCTAGAAAAATAATAAATTAAAATTATTTTATATAAATAAATAAATAAATAAATATATATATATGTGTGTGTGTGTGTGTGTGTGTGTGTGTGTGTGTATGTATGTATGTAACATCAAAATATCTAATTTTTGATATAATATAAATATTCCAACTTTTCTAAATCAAAAGAATCACTTTACATGAAAATACCATGCAATTCCATACAAGTTCAATACTTTACAATTAAATGCCATATATTATGAAATTAGGTTTTACTCATTAGAAATGTCACATATATAAAATCTACATTTATGAAAACTCTAAAGACGATAATTAAATACCTGAGGTGTATTTTGAAAATTATATAAAATTAGTTTTACATAAAACCCCCTCAAGTTTTGTAAATTACAATAAGGACCCTAGTAAATATAGGTTTAAGCGGGACCCGTCTCTTGAGCCTCGGGGAGCCGGAGATATGGGTGCTTGCCTATTTAAGGTAAACAACTTAACAAACGGTGTTATCAATACGGTAATCGTTTTTGAAAAAGACACAAATCCTGCCGTCCATGTGTAGCGGTTACCGATAACACCAAAATCTAATTCAGGACTTCAATTTCTTTTCTAATTGTTCTGACTCGGACTGAATCTCATTATAAATAATCTGAATTGAATATGATTCAAGTACAAATTACAATTCAATATGAATCCATGAATCCATATATTCAATCTATTCAATCTGTATTGACCGAACCGAACCATGGATATACATCCAGCTATATGATTCTTCAGTTACATCCATTTACTGATATCATGATTTTGGCAAGTTATCCATCTATACAATCTACAATACAATACAATACCATCAGTACAATTATTACTGCTAATAAAATAAATACACGGGGTGTTGGGGTAGTTCATGCGTGAATCCAACAGAATCTCAAGAGTCCCCCTAGATCATGAATCCATGTCTACTAACACAAGCAAGCTATCATGAGGACCCGTGTTTCCATGCTCCTGGATTACAGCCAGTTGAGTTTGGAATACTTCAACACTAGGTTGAAGTCCCGTTACTAACATTTGATTCGGGCCCGTGGTTCCCTACCCCTGATTACAGCCTGTTGGGTCCGAGAACACTCTTGAGATTGGTTGACATTCACCATTGAACTTACGTAAACAATAGCGTTAACAATAAATACAACATCATAACAATATAATACAACATTAAAAGTTACCCCCTCTCTCTGTTATTCTACTTCTCCCTTATCTTTAGGATTTACCAAACGATTTGTTCGCTGACGACATTCCTTCTCTTTCTTCTTTGGAATGTTGTTAGGTGGATCGGACCTTCAGGAGATCGAGCCCACCGGCGAGGACTTGGATCAGCTAGCCTTCGACTCTGAGCTCTAGATATTTGTACATTTCATTCCAGTATTTTTCATTTCTGTTATGCCACTGTTTAGGTATTGCTTTTCATTCCATGTATTTACTTTTCCATGTACTGTAAAAGAATGTTAATAAATAAAGTTGATGTTCATTACATTTGTCTCTTGTGTATATTCCTTTTATATTGCTTAGTTACACTTAGCGTATTTACTTCTAGTAAATACGTAGCGGCCTCATTGCGTCCTCTGCCTGTATACTGGGAAGCGGGGCATGACATTTACCATACTTCTACTAATGTTTTCTGAAAAGAATTCATTTTACTAAAAGGGTGGCGAATCAAGAACAATATAACTATTGATCTTACAAATGGTAGAATATTAACCCCCGTGTAAACCCGGGATAACCCACAAACTGCCATTACTGAAACCGCGCCTTGAGTTTATCTGGATTCTGGTTTTATGCATAAGCCGGACAACTCCAAATACCTTAACATCATTAAGATATGAATCCATACTATATCCAATATAGAAACAAAGAAACTAATTTAACTAGAACCAGATTCAAAAATTATATATCTGTTTCTAGTGCACTTCGACTAAATGGAAGAAGGCCATGCATTATTACTCATCAAGGAGCGCACCCACAGATGAGTAGCCTGAGAGAGAAGCAGGTTCTCAAAAATATTACTTACGACGGAATATCTAGTATAAGTATCCACATCTTTGATCGTCTCGAAGAATCCTGATACTTCCAACATATGGTTATTTACTTTATTCTTATACCTATAACTTCTCAAAATTTTGGATCTTGTATTTCAACGAAATGCGTGTCTAAAACCAGAGAAGTCATAAGTAAATAGAATATAGTACGAGTATCAACCCCTTGTCCTAATGGACATTGGACAACATACAATAGTTTGTATAAGTCCTCTGAGTTTAATAACTTAGACCATGTGTGTCGTATGTTGAAAACTGTATTATGATTAAGAAGAATTATGCCGTTATTGAATGCACTTTACATAATCATCAACTAATAAAGATAAATGTTATAAACATAATTTCAAAAATTTATATCTTACTTTATAAAATAAACGTACAGATATATCAGTTTGAAATTGGTTCATAATAATGGATATTCAAAACCAAATATTTGCCGTTAGGCAAAACTCAGGTGATTTCCTAAAAAATTACCAATTACCAAAAATTCTTATATTGAGGATCTTATCATCCAATTCTTAATATTCTACTTCCACTCAGTATCTGTAACGTCATACATATGTAAGAATCAAGTATGGTAAATACAAACCTTAGAGTTAGAATCTAATTGGGAAAGTAGTTTTCAATTAACACCGCACAGTAAAACTGAAACATGAAAATGTTTCGAGGGGTGACCGGGTATTCCTAGCAATGCCTTATCCAATACTAGATTCATGACATTATTTACAATTTCTATTGCCCTTACTCCAATTCCTTTATATGTTTTTACTTCTTACCTTTTGTACACCATACTTAGGATAATTGGTTTTCTTCTTTCCCTACCTTTCAACACCAGCCTAAGGTTTGAAAGAAAACTATCTAATAAGCGTAATAGGTGTGCTCTCCTAATATTAGGAGCTCTCGCAATCTGAGAGAAGGTAAACATAAAAGACAACCGAATAATCCTATTCAATTTCTCCAAAACCGGAATCCATTCTCGAACTGAAATAAATTTCTACGAGTTCGTATGTAACTATACGAGATGGTTTTATCCATTCTATATGAATCATCACAGTGATACAGAATGTTTTGGAGAATGCAAAGGTTAAAGCAGGATTAGCATGGATATTTATGACTTTGTCGTGAATCGTGACTAAACAAATCCAGGTTTGCAAAAATATTTGGTCAACTTGGTTTACGATTTTTAGTTTAAGGTCGGTTACGGGTCGCTGCCAAAGAGAGAGAAAAGAAACGCTGAGCGTACACTCTAAGCTAGATTAGATTGGTTAATCATTTTATCTAATCAGGATGGCTCCCACTGTTTCCTCGAATTCTCCTTCAAATCCTAAAAAGAGAACTAGCCGGGATCATTTATATCTTACAAGTTCACTAACCGTTCAGCCAGGCCAGTGTTGGTACTCTGAGGGAGGCTCCCCGTGCTTTTGCACGGACCTAATTAAATAACCCCGTTTTCGCAAAGGTATAACCTTGTTAACGCTTTCTAACACTTTCTAGACACCTAATATGTTAGCTAATTGTGAAGTGAAAACCTCCCGAAGAGTAATATCTACTCATCGGTGAGAATCGGGACCCAACTATCATCGCGTGATAAATTGATGGAAGCCACTCAAGTCACCACACTCCAGAAGGTATGCGCATGCCTGGCAAGTTTCCTTTATGTTTGAAACTCCCGATGTGGTTTTTGCCCCAAGCGGCTCATAACCTTGACAGATGCCAAAATATCATAAGTCGCAAGTCAAGTTCTACCTGTCATTGTCCTAATTAATTTAGACCCATCCGTAATCGCTCTTGACGGGGCTAAAAAGGCTGTACGATAAATTAATGCATCTCTTTGTTACAGAAAAGTAACATATAGCTGCCGCACACTGTGCCTTGACGGAGGCCAACAAACATTGTACGAATACTAAGCGCTACCCATCTGAAATGACGGAGGGCTACGGATGATTTCTGGCAAAAACCTTTAATTTAATTAACTTGATATCGTTGAAGAAACTCGAGTAGCTTTGAAAATGAGCGGTTTAGGCTCCGCTTTTAAAACAATTGGTTTTGAAGAAAACTGAGTAGTTTTAAAAATTTGTTCCGACAACATCAATTAGGTTTATTTTTCTTGCATTAAACATATAATGCGATCCCATCAATTAAGTTCCTATGCATCATAGAAACAACCAAACTAGAATGTACGTATATGCCACCCGCATTCTTCATGGGGTCCGGAGACTTCACCGTAAGTTACTTAACTTACAGCAGTGCATAGGCAGGGCTAGCGCGGGTGCAAAACATATACAACATATATATATATATATATATATATATATATCATCACAGGCAGGTAATAAACATCACATGCATGTGATAATCAAAATGTAGCAGATAAATTAGAAGCTCCGTGTTTTGTTTGAGCCGCAAACGAAAACCAACGTTCCCCGGTTGTGTGGATAGCTTGAACATCACCTAAAACAAAGACCCCTACGAGCACGACAAGCTACCCATCAATTATAAAAGTGAGGAAACCATCACTCAATGACATGAGTGTGTCACCCGCCACTTCATCGAATCTGGTAACTTGAGCACTCTACCATAGGTCTATCCTAAACCCCTACAGGTGCGGTGAATAGCCCGCTAATTCTAGAGCAAGACAACTCGAATTCGTCACTGTGAGAAGACCACCTAGTCACACTCTAGAACCTGGCTGTTCGAGCACTTCTTCGTGGGTTATTCTAATACAAGAATGAATGAATATTCAATGGTAACATCGACCTCAACCCGGTCGTATTCTAATAAAACAATATACAATAAGCAGTAACGACGGCCACAAACCGGCCGCTCGTATCGAATAAACAAATGTACATACATTCTAAAATATGGGGCTATCCACAATAACTATCTGGTAAACCATCACAAGATATACATCATCATAGCGGAAGCAAGTATTTGCAACCCCGTCTAATCGACCTATAGCAATCAGACGACATAAACAAACAAAAAGATATAAACAATGCAAAAGTTTCGATTTAAAACTTTTCGTGTTGTACGAATGCAAAAATAACAGTAGATGAAATCTGGGGAAAAACAAATATAACCAAATACCAAGTTTTAGTGAGATAAAACACCTGGAAAAAATTAGAGACCAGAACCCACTAAAAAACCGACCAGGTCGGCAAAAATGATATTTTGGGCGGTTTTATTAAGAAATTAGGTCATCATTTTTCTCCCTAAGTTCTTATATCTCATGGCAAGATTTCTATACTTGTTTAAATTTTTTTTAGATATCTAGATTCCATCATCCAAAAGGATGGGAAGATCGATAGCGATATTAATCAAAGGATCCAAGCTGGTTGGTTGAAATGGAGGAATGCAACAAGAATTTTGTGCGATCGTAACTTTCCGTTAAGGTAGAAAGGGAAGTTTTATCGGAGTGCTATTCGGCCTACCTTATTATATGGTTGTAACGACCCTGAAATCACTGTACAAAAATTTCTTGTTATTTCACAGTAAAGGGTATTACAGCCTGTTTAAGAGTTATAAGTTAAATTTATTTAATAAAAGCAAGAAATAACTTGTAGCTTACTGGTAAAGCTTCTACACCGTTATGACATAACTTGTGTGTTCTGTGTATTCGATTCTCATCAGACTAAATTATTTTTAGATTTTAATTTTTAATTTTTCGGAAGCCTAAGAGTTGCACGTACAACATACGGAGAAACGAAAAATTTCAGAAAAATCAAACAGGCGCAATGAGGTGTACACACCAAACTTGACATGTGGCACAAATCTCAAGACATGCCAATCAAATCCGACCGCCCATTCTTCACTATTGATCGCCATCGACGGTTGGATGTTGCCCAATTGCCTCCGTGCTACGCACACTTGACTCTTCAACTTCCTTCAACTCTCCTGTACTGTTTGATTTTCTTGCAATCAAACAGAGACTCTTCAATTCAAAATTTTAACACTATTTAAATTCATTTAATCCACATTTTTAATTCCCAAACCCTAATTCTTCAATATAAATACCACCCCATGCCCTAGCTCCCCTCCATTCTGAAAATTTCTATCAAAATTATCCTAAAAGTTCCTAAGTGCAAGTGGAGTTAGCAACCAAGATTTTTCCATTGAAGATTAAAGCCGTTTCCGGAGCTTTCGCGGCGTCACAGGAATCCCCCTCTTTTCTTTATCCTCTTTCCAATGCTACACAGCGAGTAAGTCCCTCTTCTCTTTCCTTCTTTTATCTCAAAACCATCTTCTAAAAACATATCGGAAAAATGGAGTTAACTCCGATATGTGTAGTTTTAACCTTTGTACTCCTCTTTTTAAAGCAAAATAGGTCAAAATAACTTTCTCACACTACTTGTAACTTTACTTACAATCTTTTAGTTTTGAATTTAACCAAAACTTTCATATAAAACTATTATATAACGAACTTTTCATTAAAATACCATGAACTTTAGTATAACACTCTTTTCGATAATTGTTAAAAACACTTTTAGGAAAACTTCATGGGGTAACGGCCTACCCCACACGCACATTATGGTTTCATAGCACGGTACTCTAAATATATAGCTATTTTAAAGTATGACTTTTACATTAAAACACCATACCTTTTCAAAACGGGTTTCTTTTAATCGATATTTTGAAATCCTTGTCAATTACACCTCTACAACCCTTGTTAGAGGACCTACTAATGGATGGTGCAGATTATCACATATTCTTGGGATAGTAGAGCGAGATACAGAGCTTCTCACGGAGTATTCGGTCTCGAAAGGAAATAAAAATACGGTTTTTAAGAAATGCGACTTTTCTAAAAAAAACTAATTTTTGAAAAATTATATAAAAAAATATGAATCCGTATTTTCAATAATAAAAAAAATATTATGAAACTATATTTTTAAAATTAAATATTAGAATTTTAATAAAATACCATCAAGTTTCCAAAAGAGCTAGTTTTCAATAAAATACCATAAACTTTTAAAAAGGCTAAGTTTCATCACCAAAATATCATAACAATTAAAATACATGATCATGAAAACTCTAAATGGTACAAATCACCCTCGAGGTTTATTTTTTTTAACCATATTAAAGTATATTTTCATAAAACGCTCTCGAGATATGCAAAAAAATATTTTAAGGACTACACATTAATATAGGCTTAAGCGGTATCATTTCTCTTGAGCCTCGGGCAGTCGGAGAAAGTGAGTGCATGCCTATTCAGGCTAGACAACTTAACGGAGTTTTCAATGGCAATTGTCTTGGAACAAGACACAAATCTTGCCGTCCCACGCAACAATTGCCGATTATTCCCGAACCTAAGAAATTCAAGAGTTAAATCGGTTCAAAAGTTTCTGACTCAATCTGAGTACAAACTCAAACCAGAATCCAAAATCAAACACGAACTTGAATACTTGATCATGAATCTGAATACTCAAATTCAAACATCAAACTCAAACTTGCATACTTGACTCGACTTGACCGAACCATGGTTATAACTTGACATGAATACCTGAACACATGCTTACATCTTGAACATGAACCTGTACATTTTTATATCCATGGATTTGGCAAAGACCTGTAATCTTAATCTATACAATACAATACACGGGGATAAAATGGTAGATTGATATGGAATGTATATCGTAGCATGAGAGGTCACTTTAAAAGACACCTACATGAATTCACGTGCCGTTGTCCCGTGGGTTATGACGGAGCCTTATACTATATGTTACCATAGTCCACGGGGTAAGATGGATTCCTCTCGTATACATGAATACCTTCTTTATCAAACTACAAATAATCACGTTAGAATAACTATCCTATACTTGTGATATCATATACAATTTTACCTGTCCTCTGTTCGTTTGGTTTCTATTCATATTATATACAATCTTCTCTTATTTCTTTTTGGACTTACCGAGCGCTAGTTCGCTGACGAAATTTCTATCTATTTTCTTTCTTTGGAATGTTTGTCAGGAGGATCGGACTCTGAAGACATAGAGCCGAGCCAGGAGGACTTGGACCAGTTCATAGCACAGCCTGACTACTAGCTCCGCCCAGCCTGAACTAACTTTCAGTATGCCATTGTTTAGGCATTTGCTTTATCATTGTATCTTTTCATTACAAACGGTTGTATGTAAATTTGAATGTAAATAAAGTTGTTGTTTCAATTTATTACTCTTGTATTCTTGCACATTGTTATATTACTTAATTACGCTTAACGATTTTCTTAGTAAATACATTGCGGGCTTGCCAAGTCACCGTTTTTTTCCACTGGGAAGCGGGGCATGACAGATTTTGTTGGCGGCCCATGCAGGCCAGTTCTGCATGAAGTCTTAAACAATACACAAGAATTATAAGAATCAGCAACTATACATTTCTTGCATTTCAAATTTCTTGAATCTATCCCAACATTTCCTTTTCTATCAAGGTGATGGATTCTCCCAACAACACCGGTACCAACATCAATGGCAACACACCACCACCTATCTTACCACCTTTCCCTATCGTTGCTGCTCGAATTTATGAACAAACGGTGCTTTTAGAAGCCATCAAAAGTCTTCTGGAGGGCCAGCAGCAGAAAACTGCCATTCTCATGAATATGTAGGGTTCCCTAGCACGGCAACGAGATTTCGGGAGGCATCGTCCATGCCATTTTCTAAAATTTTCCGTTCTGGTTAACCCAAACGATAGAATCTTTACTAGAAAATCCGACGAAAACAAATGTAAACTGCTTTACATCTAAGTGAATGAGGAATACAACCTTTGTAGAACGGTCCTTGACTTCTAATGCTCCGTGTAGTAGTCCCTTCGCTGCAAGTCATGAACACCTGAACTCTAGAAAAGGTTCTCCCTGAGAAATGAACAAGCTTGCTCGAAGTTTTCGAGGCCGAAGATGATCTACGTCGAGGAGACTCAAGCTCATGCTACCTCTTCACTAATTGTGAAATTAGTGAAGCAAACACCCTAAACTAAATGGCAAGTAGCAGAGGATGATGAAGTAGGAAATGAGCTCACTTTAGATTTATTTTTCTCACAACATTTTCTCACTTTTCCAAAAGCTAGAAAGCTTTTTCTCAAGGATGAAGAAGATGAAGAGAAGAGATGAGAATGAACTAATGAGGTGAGAATAACAATCATGGGTGAGTTAGTGTCATACACTAACCCATGTAGAGATTAAACCATGGATAAAAATAATGGTTAGGTTAATAAATATCTACAAGTAAAATAAAAGGAGTGGACTTAGTCAAAGATGCTACAAGCTTCTCCAAGCTTCCAAGCATGTGACTAATTAACATTAATTTTGATTTACTTAAATAAATATAAACCCTCACATTATTATTAGTATGGTGTGAGTCTCATACACCCATGTAGCATGTGGCATCAAGCATGACACAATAAAATGTACACTAATATATATCACATATATACTAATGAACACTTGTGAGAAAAAGAAAAGTTTAAGTGAGCTAATATTAGTTAATGCAGTCTAGTATATCAAATATACAATTATACATTAAATTATTAAATCAACACTTGATTTAATAGTCCGGCTATATCACATATAACCGACTAATATCAAATGCAACAAATTATCAAATCAACACTTGATCCGATAAGCCGGCTATATCACATATAACTGACCGATGTCACAAATGGCGAGAATAGAATGCGGTATCACATACGCGCATTAATTTTGGTCCCGCACATATCTCATATGTGCTCCTACTTCGTTTCGCATGAACCAGGAAACCTCTGTGTAGGACTCTAAAGACTCGTCAATACGCCGGCAATAGATGATGATCATATCAAACACCCACAAGCTGCAAGCGGTCTGCTAAACGTAACGGCCACTCGGGTATTGAGCGATCAGAAGATCAACAAGCAAGCCTGCTCATACTCCTGCAAATCCAATCAGTAACACTACCGTACAGTCTCGTCTATTCGTCAGATATGTCACATATCTCGCCTGGGGGTGGTAAACGTCAGACCCCAATAGCTTGATAAGTCATGTCGATGTGAGGCTCATAACGGGTCGAGAAACTACTGATAACACTTACCAGTAAATCTCATAAACAGCCCTGGCCAGGGACTTCCTGATATAGCCAACCGAGCACAGCACAACATCAACCCCCAATACCGGGAGAGACGAAATCCCCTCCTATCGCTCATTGCCTCCATGTAACTCGGGACTATACCCAAAAACCACCGTTTTGCACGTTCTCTTGAACGTGGTAAGGTGGAAATCAAAGCACAGTGGGAATCACACAAGACTCTATGATGATCTCGGGTCGACATACTAATCTGTACTAGCGTCACCAGAGAACTGCCATCTGACGTGAGGTATAATACTATCTAGGAGTTCTCGGCGAGTCCGTCCAGTGTACCCAGTCTCCACTGAGCACCCATATATCATCTCTGATGTCAAACACCAATAGATATGGGATCATCCATCGCCTATCTGTATGGGTCGAGAAGCTATACGCTAGTCTACTCTGGTATATCGATGCCCCGTCTTGATACACCCACGACTAGGGACATTAAAGGATGTACTTACCGACTACCTTTGTCCTACTAGTATGATTCACATCATAATCCAGGTAGTCAAGTACACATTCTAAGGGCTTTACCAACATGTAACAGAGAGACAATCAGTGTACATGTTAAGATAAAGTGTAACCAGATAGTATACTATCATGTCGAGCAAGAAAGTCCTTCCTATGTATGTCCAAGCATCCACTATAATATACATCTCATGTACAATAATTGCCTCTAGGACATACATATAACTAACAATCTCCCACCTGCACTAGGGTCATATGTTGTAGTATCCAATACCCAACAATCAGCAGTGGTTGTAGTATCTTATACTCAACCATCCCATAAAAGTCTCTCTTAGGAAAAGGCCTTTGTGAGTGGATCCGTCGTGTTGTCCTCTGAGTATACTCTCCTAACCTCGATCTCCTTGGAGATCAACCATCTCCATGATCAGCTGATACTGCCTAAGAATATGTCTGGATCACTGATGGGACGAGGGTTCCTAGGCATAAGCCACAACTCTATTATTACACAATGGTAGGAACGAAGTTCATCTCATGAACTAATATACACCCGGATTGCCTCTTTGGTAGCATCTTTGGTAGTGATGTATCTAGCCTTTATCGTCTAGTTTGCTACGGTATCTAGCTTGGAACTCTTCCAACATACCGTCCCTCCACTGAAGGTAAAGACAATGCCTATGACTGACATTCAGTCGACCTTACCATCCTGGAAGCTATCCAGTGATTCTCCCCAGGATCTATTGATACCATCTTACTACACCTAGTGAGAATCTTAACATCCACTTAGATCTATCTCATAGATCCAAAGCCCTAGATTTAGAAGGTATCACCTTGATCCTATATGGAGAATCAATGTGATAAGAGGAGATTGACCGAGTGTAGCATAGGAAACTCCTTTCCTATCAAGAGTATGTCATCCACATACAATACGAGAATGACCACCTTACTCTCTACTACCTTTTTGTATATACAAGGTTCATCTACCATTTTGATGAAGTCAAACGCTTTGACTATCACATCAAAACAGATGTTCCAACTCCGCAATGCTTGCTTTAACCTATAAAGCAACTTGCACACGTTTCCGCTGCTCCCACTGTCTACGAAGCCTTCCGGCTGTGTACTTATAGACGCTCTCTTCTAAATCAGCATTTAGAAAAGCAGTCATGACACCCAACCGCCAGATATCGCAGTCATGGTATGTAGCAATGGCAAGTAGGATCCGAATGGACTTAAGCATAGGTATTGAAGAAAATGTTTCATCATAATCCACACCTGGTCGATGACGAGAACCTCTTACAACATCTCTAGCTTTGAAAGTCTCAACTTTTCCATCTACACCAAGTAATCTTCTCAAGATATACTTGCTCCTGATGGGGGTTTAACCCTTCAGATAAAGCAACCAAAGTCCATACTTTGTTAGTGTATATGGATTCTATCTCAGATCGCATAGCATCCATCCATTCTTACAGAGTCCCCACTCTTGATGGCCTGCTTGAAACTTAGTTGGGTCATCATCTCATAATGCAATCCTCGCTCCCACTGTCATTGAGAAAACCGAAGTATCCCTCAGGCGGATGAGGAACCCTACCAGATCGGCGGAGAGACTGAGGTTCGTCGGGAGCTATTGAATCTTCCGGTTCTACCAAATCTTCAGCTGTAGTTTATATAGCTGGAACTCCTTCCAGTTCTACCTCATGACCAAAAATTTCTTTCCAAAATAAATTCCTTTTCTAAAAAGGAGGCATGCCGAGAAATAAAACACCTTTTGTTCATCGGTGTGGTAGAAGATATTCCCTTGCGAATGCTTGGGATATCCAACAAACTTCCACAGAACTGACCCTGCCTCAAACTTGTCCGGATTTTGCTTTTAGACATAGGCCGGACAACCCTAAATCTTAACTTACTTAAGACATGGGCTCTTCCCCTACCATATCTCATATGGAGTGGTAGGCACCTGATTTGGTTGGAACCCTGTTCAATAGGTATGCATCTTCTCAAGTGCATAACCCCAAAGGAAATAGGCAACTTAGTAGTACTCATCATAGAGCGCACCATATCTCATAGGGTGCGATTGCTCCGCCCCGATACACCGACGTGCTGTGATGTATACGGAGGAGTAATGCTGAGAGAGAATCTCATTCTCCTTTAGAATAGTCCAGGAATACCATGCTCATGTATTCTCCTCCCTGATCACATCAAAGGGCATAATACTTATACCCGTTTTGGTTCTCTACTTCAGACTTATATTCTTTGAATTTCTCAAAAGCTTCAGACTTGTGTTTCAACAGGAACATATGTCCGAATCTTGAGAGATCATCAGTGAATGTAATGAAGTACAAAGAACCAGTCCTGGTATGTATAGACAGGGGACCTACATACATCATCATGTATCAATACCAAGAGTTTACTAACTCTTTCTCTGTTTCCAGTAAATGGAGCTATGGTCATTTTATCTTTGTGACATGATTGGCAAGTTTCACAAGATATAAATTCAAACTGATTTAAATATGCATCTTAATATAACTTAGCTAGTCGAGTCGCATTGATATGATCTAGTCTACAACGCCTCAAGAAGGATTCGTTCATTTCTGAACTCTTCCTCTTGTATGTATTCTGTACGTTGAGAACTGTAGTTTGATTTAGAACGTCTATGTTTTTAGATAACGTGCCTGAACCGATCAACTCTTGATATAGGAAATGTTCAAAACATTATCCAATAATACAAAATTATATCCTTCTTTAGTAAATAAAGAGACTGATATAATATTGCATATCAGGTTCGCTATCTAATAGCATTCGTTCAAAATCAATATATTTGGTAATACAGGGTGATAACTGCCAACACCTTGGCTGCAATAATTGCACCGTTTCCAACTCTTGAAACTTATCACCCATTCCCAGTTCTCTACCTCTCTGTAGCCCATGTAAACAGATTACATATATGGGATCCTGATCCGGTATCTCATACCTAGGACGCATAGGATACTGAGAAACATTTCTCGGTAATGAACATACCTGAAGAAGATGCATCATCATGCACTTTCTTCGTTTGGGCGGTATGGGAATCCTGGTATTCCCCTATTTCCTGCTCGGTCTTATAACAATTATAAGTTGAAGCGGGACCAACGTTCCCCAGCTAAGTATAATAAGCGGGTCCTGTCAATACATACATATTATTATCTTGATTAAGGCGTGACATGGTCGCTACCGGGAGAGAGAGAGAGAGAGAGAGAGAGAGAGAGAGAAGAAAACACTCAGCGTATGCTCTTTCAAGATTAGATTGGTTATTATTTTATCTAATCAGGATGGCTTCCACTTTTTTTTATCAAATCTTCCTTCAAACCCTAAAAGGAAAGACTAGCCAAGATTAATTACACCCTACAAGTTCGCCAATCTTTCAGCCAGGCCAGTGCCAGTACTTTGAGGGAGGTTCCCCGTGCTTTCGCACGGACCTAATTAAATAAACCTCATTTTCCCAGGGGCGTAACCCCGTTGACACCTTTCTAGACACCTACTTGATCGGCTAATTGTAAAGTGCAAAACTCTTCCAGGAGTAACTATTACTCGCAGTGGGTATCGGGATCCAACTATCTCATAGAAGGTATGCAATCTCATTACAAATTTCAACACTTGAAATTCCCGATAATATTTTGCCCTTAACCTCCTATGACCTTGACAAAGGCCAACAAACCATAGGATGCTAGTTAAGTTCAACCCGTCATTTCCTGATTGAATTAAACCCACCCGCACGGCCCTTAACAAAGGCCAACAAGGTCGCACGACTACCCTAATCCAATCGCATCATATGCTTAAGCAGATAAGCACTAATCAGCTACCGCACACTACGCCTTGACAAAGGCCAACAAACGCAGCACGAATACTAAGTAGTCCTTATCTGAAATGACGGAGAGCTACAGCAGATTTTTAAGAAAACCTTTTGCGTAATGAACTTGATATCATTGTAGAATCAAATGATTTGAAATGGAGTGTTTTTGAGGCTTTTGCTAGTTTTGCTAAAGAGGTCACTCTCGGTGAAGGGATCTCGGCTCTTTCCTCGTCGAATGAGGTGCAGGATATTCACAATACCACTATGCAAAGCAAGAACTAGAAAAGCAATCAAAAGACGAAACCGAGGGTTGTAGCATCTGCCAGTTATCGCTAAAGAGGTCACTCCCGGTGAAGGGATCTCGGCTCTTTCCTTATCGAATAGGGTGCTGGTATTCTACAAGGAATACTGCTATGCAAAGCAACAACTAGAGCTACCTGTTTTTGAAAATTTGATTCCACAACATCTTTAGGTTTATTTTCTTTCATTAATCTCATTAATGAAGTCCCATCAATTAAGTTACCTAACCATCACAAATAAATACAACGTATGCTTATACCATCCGCATTCACCTCGATGTCCCGTTATGCACCGTTAGGTTAGGTAACTAATGGCAGAGCGGGGCAGGGCTAGCGCGGGTGAAAAACATAAGGAACGTCTATATAATATATCACATATACTATATACAGTATCTATCTCAACATATCAAGTGATCACATTACAGAATATCGCAGCAGAAATCAACATATGAAATATTGGATATACTAGGATTTCCGGGTTTTAAATTAAGCCTGTATAAAACACGGATTCCACGGTCGTAATGAATAGCCAAACCCACATCCCTAGACCTCTACGAGAGCTGCAAGCAACCCTACCAATTCTAGAGTTAGGAGACCCGGTTTCGACTCCTCGAGATGGTCTCCCACTGGACTCTAGAACCTGGTTACTTATGCGGAAAAGTAAATAATATACATCAACGGTGACATCTTCCTCAACCCGGAAGTGCCCCAATAAAAGAATATTATATACAAGTTTTTTTACATGAATGAAAATGAAAAACTCTCATCTCACATAAAAACTCCGGCTATTCAAACAAGGCGATCCAATATAACATATCCCAGCAACACATAACATCATATGTCATCAATGTAAGTAAATACGCGTATCCCAATTGTCGTTGACGTATAGCAATGAAACCAATGATACACCACATATTACACTTACGGTCGCAGAAAAGAAAGTGAAAAACTACAACAATTGGAATCCGCAACCACCTTGGACATCATAAACCCAATATATCACATACTTTGGATTTCATGCCCAACCAAATGAATTCTTTAGACATCACATGCCTAACAATTATAAACCCCGCATTTTAGTCTCAATATTGAAAACACTTTCCAATAACAAGTTGGGTAATTCAACAAGATTCCCGATAACCAGATCGAATGCTCGTCGGAAACTTTAGTAGAAGGCCGCACCCCCCGATACCGACGATGAAGTGCACTTAGGCAGAACACTGCGGCCGCGAGCACCCGGACGGATGCTTTTGACAACGGGGTTCTCCTACAGTCACTTGGTCGGGGCTATGGGGCGTGGCTATCTAATAAGGTTACCCGGCGAGTATCCGCTTACGCTACGTGATTATGACGGACTTTTGATCATATCAAAATCCCGTGGCAACCAATCAAATGAGACTAAATTCCTATATTTAAAAAATTCAAATTAGTTTTATTGTGGATTCCAAGTATTGTATCCCATCACATGATATCCGGACGACGTTAAACTTTTCAATCGATTCATCAAAGTCCCAGAATTTCCCGACAGCTCAACACTTGAGCATAGTTCACAAATACCCAGAACAAGCCACATTACCTATGGACCAACCGTAGAAGGGCAAACCCAAGCCTCATTAATGGCACCGCGGAACTGCCGCAAACCCTAAGGTTCGAAAGCGTTCCATGGTCATTATGTGAGTTAGGGTTTCAGTCTTCTAGAGGGTCTACAGAATTACTTGCATGTTTTTCCGAATACGTTAAACTTGGAAAAATGGGTTTTTGACATTCGTTCGAACTTTTTAACTTCGCCTAGACAACATGCGAATACCCGAAACAATATTAAAACTACGAATACGAAACAGTCCGAATTACCTATGTTGTAAGATCACATCACATGTAAACTTAGAAAAAACAAACAACACCTGAAATACCAAAACCCAGAGACTGGAACACAGGAAAAATTCGAAGCCAAAACTCCAATGCAGAATCGAGCACACCGGAATTTTTGCTCTTGTCTCCAGCCAAAATCCGGCCAAAGTGCTTTGAATTTCTTCTGTGTTCATGTCATATCACATACAACATTCTGTAGTTGTTTAAAAAAAAATTTGAAGACCTTTTAAAATCGACAGAAGCTAGTGTTTGGTGATTCAAGTTTCGGAGTCGTTTCGGTTTCGTAATCTAACAAACATCGTCTAATTTTCTAGCCTGGCTCTAATACCACTGCAGGGTTCCCTAGTACGGCAACGAGATTTCGGGAGGCATCGTCCATGCCATTTTCAAAAATTTGTCGTTCTAGTTAAACCAAACGATAGAATCTTTACTAGAAAATCCGACGACAACAAATGTAAACTGCTTTACATCTAAGTGAATGAGGAATAAAACTTTTGTAGACCGGTCCTTCACTGATAATGCTCCGTGTAGTAGTCCCTTCGTTGCAAGTCATGAACACCCGAACTCTAGAAAGGGTTCTCCTGGAGAAATGAACAAGCTTGCTCAAAGTCTTCGAGGCCGAAGATGATCTACGTCGAGGAGACTCAAGCTCATGCTACCTCTTCACTAATTGTGAAATTAGTGAAGCAAACACCCTAAACTAAATGGCAAGTAGTAGAGGATGATGAAGTAGGAAATGGACTCACTTTAGATTTATTTTTCTCAAAATATTTTCTCACTTTTCCAAAAGCTAGAAAGCTTTTTCTCAAGGATGAAGAAGATGAAGAGAAGAGATGAGAATGAACTAATGTGGTGAGAATAACAACCATGGGTGAGTTAGTGTCATACACTAACCCACGTAGAGATTAAACCATGGCTAAAAATAATGGTTAGGTTAATAAATATCTACAAGTAAAACAAAAGGAGTGGACTTAGTCAAAGATGCTACAAGCTTCTCCAAGCTTCCAATCATGTGACTAATTAACACTAATTTTGATTTACTTAAATAAATATAAACCCTCACATTATTATTAGTATGGTGTGAGTCTCATACACCCATATAACATGTGGCATCAAGCATGACACAATAAAATGTATACTAATATATATCACATATATACTAATGCACACTTGTGAGAAAAAGAAAAGTTTAAGTGAGATAATATTAGTTAATGCAATCTAGTATATCAAATATACAATTATACATTAAATTATTAAATCAACACTTGATTTAATAATCCGGTTATATCATATATAACCGACGAATATCAAATGCAACAAATTATCAAATCAACACTTGATCCGATAACCCGGCTATATCACATATAACCGACTGATGTCACAAATGGAGAGAATAGAATGCGGTATCATATAAGCGCATTAATCTCAGTCCCGTACATATCTCATATGTGCTCCTACTTCGTTTCGCATGAACCAGGAAACCTCTGTGTAGGACTCTAAAGACTCGTCAATACGCCGGCAGTAGGTGATGATCATATCAAACACCCACAAGCCGCAAGCGGTATGCTAAATGTAACGGCCACCCGGGTATTGAGCTATCAGAAGATCAACAAACAAGCCTGCTTATACTCCTGTGAATCCAATCAGTAACACTACCGTACAGTCCCGTCTCTTCGTCAGATATGACGCATATCTCGCCTGGGGGTGATAAACGTCAGACCCCAATAGCTCGATAAGTCATGCCGATGTGAGGCTCATAACGGGTCGAGAAACTACTGATAACACTTACCAGTAAATCCCATAAATAACCCTGGCCAAGGACTTCCTGTTATAGCCAATCGAGCACAGCGCAATATCAACCCCCAATACCGGGAGAGACGAAACCCCCTCATATCGCTCATTGCCTCCATGTGACTCGAGACTGTACCCAAAAACCTTCGTTTTGCACGTTCTCTTGAACGTGGTAAGGTAGAAATCAAAGCACAGTAGGAATCACATAAGACTCTATGACGATCTCGGGTCGACAGACTAACTTGTACCAGTATCACCAGAGAACTGCCATATGACGTGAGGTATAATACCATCTAGGAGTTCTCGGCGAGTCCGTCCAGTGTACCCAGTCTCCACTGAGCACTCGTATATCATCTCCGATGTCAAACACCAATGGATATGGGATCATCCATCGCCCATCTGTATGGTTCGAGAAGCTATACGCTAGTCTACTCTGGTATATCGATGCCCCGTCTCGATACACCCACGACTAGGGACATTAAAGGATATACTTACCGACTACCTTTGTCCCACCAGTATGATCCGCATCATAGTAGTCAAGTACATATCCTAAGGGCTTTACCAACATGTAACAGAGAGACAATCAGTGTACATGTTAAGATAAAGAGTAACCAGATAGCATACTATCATGTCGAGCAGGAAAGTCCTCACTATGTATGTCCAAGCATCCACTATAATATACATCTCATGTACAATAATGGCCTATAGGGCATACATATAACTAACAGAACTGCCCTGAAGCAGAAGCACATGAAGTAAAGCTATTTCGTGCATTGCACCTCAGGAAATTTTTAGGGAAAGAAAGTCCTCTTGAGGCTGAAGAATGGGCCCAGAGTATAGAGGACGGCTTTGCAGCAGCGTAGGTACCAGACATAGCTTGTGTTCGTGTGTCCAAGCCCCAGCTCACCGAAAATGCAAGAGTCTGGTGGAAATCCGAGAAAAACCGTCTCACACAACCGATAGAGTGGAAAACGTTTCGTGATCTGTTCGATGCGAAGTTTTTCCCCGAGACTGCTCGATTTGAGATGGAGCAACAGTTCATTCATTTTCAACAAGGTTCCATATGGATAAAATCGATGGATGAATATGATGTCGAATTCATCATGCTTAGCAGGTAAGGAATTCGTATCAAATTATGTTCTGTAAGACACATCACTATCCCGACATCAATATCTTATCAGGTTTGCGGCACACTTGATCCCGACCAATGAGATTCGGGCTAGACGATTCCAACAGGGCTTAGAACCGGAGATTCAGGCAGCATTAGCCACAGGCGACTATCCAACTCATGAACTCGCTCTGAAGGCAGTACGTCGTTATGAAGCCGTGGTCAAGAAGAAAGGTAAGCCTTAAACAACCGGAATCAAACGCCCTGCTATCCAGATGATAGGAGGAGCCTCTTCTAGGCCAACTTTTACACCCAAGAGGCCAGGAGGATTGTTTAACTAGTCCAGTCAAGATTTTTGTTTCTACTGCAAGAAAACTGGACACTTGGCGGAGGACTGCAGGCATGCAAATAGCCTGTGTTTGATTTGGGCGTATCTTACTCATGCGATAGGAGCATGCCCATATCTTATTAACACAGCACCAGCACCCATACCCGCAATTACAGCTCCACAGAGGCCAGCCATTCAGGTACCTACGCCTCGCCTAGCTCTTCCTGAACTAGCTCCACGTGGACCACCTGCACAGTCTCATCGTCAATTCCATCAGGCATAGAGAAATGTGCCCCAAGGACAGAGGAATGTGCCTTCGGTAAGGAGAAATATATCGAGACGACAGGCTTTTACAATGACGGTCAAGGAGGCCGAAGCCACAGGACAAGTCATCACCGGTAAATTCCCACATCCTTTCAACCTTGCAATCCTTGTGTATTGTTATACTATTCCTATATTTAAACATGATCTCACACAATTTAGGTATTATACTAGCAGCCACCCTTCCTGCACTCATGCTTTTCAACAATGGAGCTTCACACTGCTTCATGTGACAACGAATCGTGAGAAAGCATGCAATTCCCGTGAAACCACTCATTTCAAGCTGGAATGTCAGTTCCGGGAATGAAGTCTTAAAGGCAACTTTAGGGTATATCAGTGCCCAGTTATACTTTGCGGTCGAGAATTCTACGCAAATTTCAAAGTACTGGACATATCGATGTTGTGTTGGGAATGGATTGGCTGGGAGTATTCTAAGCTACTATTGACTGCCGTCAAAGGAGAGTAGTATTTGAGATACTAGATCACCCAGTCTTCTATTT
This sequence comes from Agapanthus africanus, assembly GCA_030015575.1. Taxonomy (NCBI): domain Eukaryota; kingdom Viridiplantae; phylum Streptophyta; class Magnoliopsida; order Asparagales; family Amaryllidaceae; genus Agapanthus; species Agapanthus africanus. The sequence goes on from CM057338.1 coordinate 61,090,737, forward strand.
CAAAAGTGATGATAGAACCTTGGAGCCAGGAAGCTACCATGTTAAACCGAAGAATGCAGAAGTGTTTCCTCTACTAGCTGAAGAAGAAAAACCTGAGGTAGTTCGAGAGTTCGAGGATTTGTTCCCTGAAGACATATCAGGTTTGCCTTCCGATCGAGCTCTTGAATTTAGTATTGATTTACAACCTGGTGCACAACCTGTAATCAAAGATCCATACCGATTAAGTCTAGAGGGATTGAAGGAGATCCGCATTTAGTTGGACGAACTACTGAAGAAAGGTTGGATCCGACCTAGTACTTCAAGTTGGAGATCTCCGGTGTTACTAGTGAAGAAGAAGGAAGATTCTTACCGGATGTGTGTGGATTATCGAGTTCTGAACGAAGTGACAATTAAGAACAAGTATCCACTACTGCGCATCGATGACCTTTTCGATCAGTTAAGTGGATCTTATATCTTTTCAAAGCTAGATCTTCATTCGGGTTATCATCAGGTAAAGGTCAGAGAGTCCAACATTCCGAAGACGGCGTTTAGGACTCGTTATGGTCATTATGAATATCTCGTAATGCCATTTGGAGTGACCAATGCACCTGCTATCTTTATGAACCCGATGAACCAAGTTATCCGAGAGTACTTAGACATGTTTGTTGTTATATTCATCGATGACATCCTGATGTATTTAAAGAATCAGAAAGAACACGTCGAGCACTTACGCATTGTCCTGGAAACATTACGACAACACCAGCTCTATGCCAAGTACAACAAGTGTGAGTTTTGGCTAGATCAAGTCGAATTTCCGGGACATATTGTTTCAGACGAAGGAATCTCAGTGGATCCTGCTAAGGTGTCAGTTGTCAGCGAGTGGCCGACACCAAAGAAGGTGAAAGATATAAGAAGTTTCTTGGGCTTAGAAGGATACTACCGCTGATTCATTGAAGGATTTTCAAATATCGCAGCACCCCTGACCAAACTCATACGTAAAGACGAAGTATTCGTGTGGTCAGAAACATGTGAGAAGGCATTTGTAGAACTCAAGTCGAGATTAACCTCTGCACCTATTCTTATAATACCGGATCAATCTGGCGGATTCGTTGTGCATTGTGATGCGTCCGGTAAAAGATTAGGATGTGTTCTACATCAGCATGGAAAAGTTGTGGCTTTTACATCAAGACAGTTAATAGTTCATGAACGCAACTATCTAACGCATGATCTGGAATTGGCAGCCGTCATCTTCGCACTCAAGATTTGGCGCCACTATCTTTTGGGAGAACGAGTGGATATATACACTGACCACAAAAGTTTGAATTATGTATTTACTCAGAAGGAACCTAACATGCGGCAGAGAAGATGGCTAGAACTCATGGCGGACTTTGATATCAACCTACCGTATCATCCTGGAAAAGTGAACGTAGTTCCTGATGCACTTAGTCGCCAGTCATTAGCAATGAACCTCACCGCTCAATGGATACTACAACAAGAATTGCATGGATTGGAGATTGAAGTAGTTGTGCCATGTAACGCTTCATCTTTGATGAACTTACAAGTCCAGTCTACTCTTGTAAATCAGATCAAGACAGCTCAAGTAAGTGATGCCAAGCTACAAAAGATCCGAGAACAAGTAGAAAGTGGACTACGAACCGAATTTATCATCCACGAAGATGGATTCTTGCGATATGGAAGCCGTTTATGTGTACCAGTCGGCTATGTTCGAGAAGAGTTGATAAAAGAAGCTCATAGCTCTCCGTATTCAGTACACCCGGCAGTACAAAGATGTACAAGGATCTATGACAACATTTCTGGTGGCATGGAGTGAAGCGAGAAGTAGCAAGGAGCATAGCCAAGTGTTTGGTGTGTCAGCAATTGAAGGCTGAACATCACAGAACTGCTGGTCTACTTCAGCCATTACCAATCTCAGAATAGAAATGGTAGCACATTACCATGAACTTCGTGACTACGCTCCCTCGCAGCATGAAAGGTAATGACGCGATTTGGGTTATTGTGGATCGACTCACCAAGTTGGCTCACTTTATTCCATTCCGAGTTGGCCAGTCAACCGAGAAGTTAGCAAAGAAATACATGAAAGTGAGTATAAATCTAAAGTAAGATTTAAACTTTCAAGATGTACCATGTTTGATACCTATAAACCCATGCATGATATCGTGAGATTATATGGAGTACCTGTTTGCATCGTCTCCGATCGTGATACAAGATTTCGATCACAATTTTGGCAGAGTCTGCAAGCTAGCTTGGGAACGTGTCTGAATTCAGCACGGCTTACCATCCATAAACAGACAGACAGTCTGAGTGAACAATTCAGATACTAGAAGATATGCTGAGAGCCTGTATGTTAGAATTCGGAGGTTCGTGGGAAGATCACTTACACCTTTTGGAGTTTTCATACAACAACAGTTATCAGGAAAGCATTGGGATGGCACATTTCGTAGCACTCTAAAGAACGGAAATGTCATTCCGCGTTGAGTTGGAACGACATTGGAGATCGTGAACTCCTTGGACCAGAGATGATCGTGGCAACTGTAGATGTGGTTCGCACGATCAGAGAAAAGATGCGCATAGCCCAGGACTGACAGAAGTATTGGGTAGATGCAAAGCATCGACATCTGGAGTTCCAACCGGGAGATCATGTGTTCCTAAAGATCTCTCCAAACAGAGAAGTGATCCATTTTAGCAAGATGGGTAAATTAAGTCCAAGGTATATAGGACCGTTCAATATACTGGAACGAATTGGAGAAGTGGCATACCGTTTAGCACTACCATCCTCATTGGAAAGAGTGCACAACATGTTTCATATATCCCAACTAAGACGATATGTGAGCGACCCCAGTCACATACTTGATCACTCAGAGTTCACAGTACAAACCGACTTAACCTGCAAGCAACAACCAGTTGAGATCCTGGACCGAAAGGTGAAAACATTATGGAACAAGGAGGTAAACTTAGTCTGAGTGATGTGGAAAAAGGATTCGCCAGGAGAATCAACGTGGGAAAGAGAAGAAGATATGCATGCACGATACCCTTACCTTTTTGAAAATTACTCTATATGTAATTATAAATTTCGAGGACGGAATTTTTATAAGGAGGGTAGAATGTAATGACTCTGGAATCACTGTACAGAATTTTCTTTTTATTTCACAGTAAATGGTATTACAATCTGTTTAAGAGTTATAAGTTAGATTTTTTTAATAAAAACAAGAAACAACTTGTAACTCACTGGTAAAACCTCTACACTGCTGTAGCATAGCCTGTGGGTTTTGTGTGTTCGATTCTCATCAGACACAATTATTTTTAGATTTTTCTTTTAATTTTTTGGAAGCCCAAGAGTTGCACGTGTAATACATGGAGAAACGGAAAGATTCAGAAAAATCAAACCGGCGCAATGAGGTGTACACACCAAACTTGACATGTAGCACAAATCTTGAGACATGCCAATCAAATCCGACTGCCCATTCTTCATTATTGACCGCCGCCGCCGGTTGGATGTTGACCAAATGCTTCTGTGCTTCGCACACTTGATTCTTCAACTCCCCTCACCTTTCCTGTACTGTTTGATTTTCCTGCAATTAAACAGAGACTCTTCAATTCACCATTTAACACCATTTAAATTCTTTTAATCCACATTTTTAATTCTCAAACCCTAATTCTTCACTATAAATACCACTCCATTCCCTAGCTCCGCTCCATTTTGAAAATTTCTATCAAAATCATCCTAAAAGTTCCTTAGTGCAAGTGGAGTCAAGTAGAGTTAGCAACCAAGCTTTTTCTATCGAAGATCGAAGCCGTTTCTGGAGCTTCCGCGATGCCAGGGAATCCCCCTCTTTTCTTTAAGCTATTTCCAATGCTACGCAGTGAGTAAGTCCCTCTTCTCTTTTCTTCTTTCATCTCAAAACCATATTTTAAAAACATATCGGAAAAATGGAGTTAACTCCGATATGTGTAGTTTTAACCTTTGTACTCCTCTTTTAAAGCAAAATAGGTCAAAATAACTTTCTCACATTACTTATAACTTTTCTTACAATCTTTTAGTTTTCTGTTTAACCAAAACTTTCGTGTGAAACTATCATATAACAAACTTTTCATTAAATTACCATGAACTTTAGTATAACTCTCTTTTCGATAATTGTTAAAAACACCTTTAGGAAAACTTCATGGGGGTAACAACCTACCACACACGCATACTATGGTTTCATAGCACGGTACTCTAAACATATAGCTATTTTAAAGAATGACTTTTACATTAAAATACCACACCTTTTCAAAACGGGTTTCTTTTAATCGGTATTTTGAAATCCTTGGCAATTACGCCACTATAACTCTCATTATGAGACCCACTAATGGATGGTGTGGATTATCGCACATTCTTCGGATATGAGAGCGAGATGCAGAACTCCTCACAGAATATTCGGTCTCGAAAGGAAATAAAAATACGGTTTTTAAGAAATGCGACTTTTCTAAACAAAATTAATTTTTGAAAAATTATATAAAAAAATATGAATCCGTGTTTTCAATAATAAAAAAATATTATGAAACTATATTTTTAAAATAAAAGATTAGAATTTTAATAAAATACCATCAAGTTTCCAAAAGAGCTAGTTTTCAATAAGATACCATAAACTTTTAAAAAGGCTAAGTTTCATCACCAAAATATCATAACAATTAAAATACATATTAATGAAAACCCTAAATGGTACAAATCACCCTCGAGGTTTATTTTTTTAACTATATTAAAATATATTTTCATAAAACCCTCTCGAGATATGCAAAACAATATTTTAAGGACTATAGAATAATATAGGCTTAAGCGGTATCATTTCTCTTGAGCCTCGGGGAGCCGGAGAAAGTGAGTGCTTGCCTATTCAGGCTAGACTACTTAACAGAGTTTTCAATGGCAATTGTCTTGGAAAAAGACACAATTCCTGCCATTCATGTGCAGCAGTTGCCGATTACTCCCGAACCTAAGAAATTCAAGAGTTAAATCCGTTCACAAGTTTCTGACTCAATCTGAATCCAAAGTCAAACCAGAATCCAAAATCAAACACGAACTTGAATACTTGATCATGGACCTGAATACTCGAATTCAAACATCAAACTCAAACTTTCATACTTGACTCGACTTGACCAAACCATGGTTATAACTTGACATGAATATCTGAACACATGCTTACATCTTGAACATGAACCTGTACATTTTTATATCCATGGATTCGGCCAAGACCTGTAATCTTAATCTATACAATACAAGACGCGGGGATAAAGAGGTAGATTGGTATGGAACGTATATCGTGGCATGAGAGGTCACTTTAAAAGACACCTATATGAATTCACATGCCGTTGTCCCGTGGGTTATGACGGGGTCTTATAATACATGTTACCATAGTCTGCGGGGTAAGATGGACTCCTTTCGTATACATGAATACCTTCTTTATCAAACTACAAATAACCATGTTAGAATAACTATCCTATACTTTTGAATGATCATATACAATTTTACATGTCCACTGTTCATTGGTTTCTATTCACATTATATACTATCTTCTCTTATTTCTTTTAGGATTTACCGAGCGCTAGTCCGCTGACGACATTCCTCTCTGTTTTCTTTCTTTGGAATGTTTTTCAGGAGGACAACACTCTGAAGACGTAGAGCCGAGTCAGAAGGACTTGGACCAGTTCACAGCACAGCCTGACTACTAGCTCCGCCCAGCCTGCACTTACTTTTAGTATGCCATTTTAGGCATTTGCTTTATCATTGTATCTTTTCATTACAAATAGTTTTATGTAAATTTGAATGTAAATAAAATTGCTGTTTTAATTTATTACTCTTGTATTCTTGCACATTGTTATATTGCTTAATTACGCTTAACGTATTTTCTTAGTAAATACGTTGAGGACTTGCCACGTCACCGTTTCTATCCACTGGGAAGCGGGGCGTGACAGGTTTTGTTGGCGGCCTATGCATGCCAGTTGTAACACCCTAGTTCATTTATACCAGTTCTAGTTCGAGTATTTCTTTATTTATGGTATTTTTCTGATTTACTGTGTTTTGGGTGCGAATAGTGTTTTGACATTTGTATTGCATCCGACCCAACCCGCTTGCTGGAAACCCGTCCTAATTTCTATTTATGATTTATCCCGGCTTGTTATGTGGATCCGTGCACTTTCATTTTGTTTTATACTGTATACTGGCATTTTATCTGGCATCTGCATTTTTTAGCATAACATTTAAAGTCACATAATATATATATATATATATATATATATATATATTGCATGGCATGCATGATACCCTTAACCCTGTCGTAGCATCCGCGCACCTTGTTCTCGCCCCATTCAGTGTAACAGACTCGTTTGGATGGTTACGTGCACGTGCGTGCATCCGTTCTTGGGGTATGCATTTTCGTTACCTGGATAACCAATTTTGGTTTTAGTTGACACGTATATTTTCCGTATTTTAAAGATTTTTAGTCCCGACCCGGGCGTGTTTTGGACTTTTTTTTTATTAACCAAATTACCTAAAGTTTTATTAATATAATATATATTTTTAAACAGTTACAGTAAAGATTTGTAACGAAAATAATCTTTTTAAATTTTTTAAAGAAATCTTATTTTAACTAACTCTCTCTCTCTCTCTCTTTCTCTCTCTCTCCCCCTCTCTCTCACCTCTCGCAACTACTGTTGCTTCTCGATTCCCGTCACCTCCCTTCTCACCCTCTAGCGTCACCTCCCTCCTTCTCTATTTAATCCCTACGAGAAACCCACAGAACCCGAACCTTAGCTCCTCACCTCGCCCTCGCCGCCAACCTCCCAACCTCGTCACCACCACCTCCTCGCCAACATCATCACCTCCACTTCCTCCTCTCCTCCATCTCCATTTTCTCCTTCTCTCCAACCACCTAAAACCCTGTACAGAACCCTAACCCCGAACCCTCATCTCACCTGCACACCACACCGGTGATCCCTTTCCGTCGCCTCAACACCTTCGCAACCACCTCCTCGCCTCCTCCTAAACCCCAGCACCACACCAGAGCCACCCCAGCCCATTTCTTTTCTTCTTCTTCTTCTTTTCTTTCCTTCTCTTGATTTCTTGTTTCTTTCCGGTGATCACCCGCCGGAGCCGTGCTCGTCGCTGACGATCCGAGAGATCCAGTGGACGTCTTCTACCTGCGTGGTTATCCTCTTGCCTTGCCTGGACCCGTCACGCGTGCCGTATGTGCGTTGCGACGATTTTCCCGACGTCGGACGTGCCGTACGCACCCGTCGTGTGTTCCGTTCAGGCAAGTTTATCTTGCTACATGCTATACTACTATATTTTGCATTCATGGGAATAATAATATTACATATTTTTTAGTTATGCATCCCATGTTACCGTTTTACTGTTTTTAGATAGTCGTTCGTATCCGTATCATTTATTACATATCTAGTTGCATGCAAGTTTATCTTGCTACATACTATAATACTTATCTTGCATCCATATGAATAAAATATTACATGTTGATTGAATTGTACATCCATATTAAGTTTTACTGTTTTTCGGATACCCGTATGCATCCATATCATTTAATATTCATGTAGCTGCATCTACAGATCATATTAATTCATGTTATTATTGTAGTATCACCCCATGCTTGATAATGTGCATCCCACTTAGTCTTGGAGATGTAAATGTAACCCCTGATCGATATTTGTGTATCCATACCATTAATTATATATCTAGTTGCATGCCATGCCACATTATTTCATATTACTGTTATATTGACACCCCATACTTGATAATGTGCATCCTACATAGCCATGGAACTGTAGTTGTAACCCCTGATAGTTATTTGAGCATCCATATTTATTTGCGTATACATACCATTAATTCTGCATACCTAGTTGCACGCCATATTACATTAACTCATATTATTGTTACATTAGTACCCCATGCTTGATATTGTGCATCCTACTTAGTCATGGTGTAACCCCTGGTAAATATTTATGCATCCATGCTTTTACCGTACATCCGTACTTACTAAAGTTTTATTATGAGCATCCTCTTAATACATGTGCACTACCTGTCATGACCTGTTATACCACTACTTGACCTGTTACCTGATCTTGTTACTAATGCCGACAATCCTGACATGTTGTCCTGACAGACGTATCCTGTTGTCTACATAGACAAACCTGTACCTGCTTGATCCTGTGTTGGCATTAGCTCCAGATTTTCAATATCTGACTTGAACACATAACCTTGGGGGTATGGGGAAATCAAAGGTGTAACCGAGTGTAATTTAAAAGGGTATTACTTGATCCGTGGTCCCGGAGGGTAACGGGACAGAGTCATTCGTGACTCTTACATCTTGATCCGTGGTCCCGGGGGGTAACGGGACAAACCATTCTTGGTTCACATATTCCTGATCCGTGGTCCCGGGGGGTAACAGGACATATTCTTTGAGTTACATGAGGAGTACATCAATTGATTTCTAATAAATTTAGAATAGAAAACCCAGTAGCACGGTTTAGATTATTTACCGCACTTCACCCGTACTTATATACTTCACTGTTCATACCCGTGTTACTGTTATACACTCATTACTGTTACTACTCATGCCTGCATATCTTGTTACCTCCCAATTATATTTTATTGTTTGATATTATGACGTACTGACGTATGGGTTTTGCATGGTCCAGATCCTCTATCTCTGTCGCAGGCCGTTCAGGAGTATTTCAGCCAACAGGCCGAGCAGTAAGGATTCTGTTAGTAGCTAGTTAGTTAGTTTTATTTTCGTATTTCCATTCCTGATGTGAGCCCGTATTTTGGGACGTACTTTCCTGATTGTTATTATTATTTGGATTTATTGCTTCCGCATATTATTTCTTGACTCGTTATTCTGGCATATGGACATGTACTAGATAGTTTATTTTATTTCTACTGTTCTTGATATCTTATGGACAGCCGTAATGTGACTGTGGAAGGATGTTTCCTAGCCACAGGTAGCATGGTTGGCTCTGTCCCGTGCCGATCTTAGCACACTCTGGGAAGCGGGGCGTGACAGGGTTTGTTTGGTATCAGAGCCATAGCATTTAGGTTAATCGGGTTTTATTCTTTTGTAGTTGGGAATTGGACCCAATACACGAATCAGAAAATCCATAATTAGGAACATGTCCTACCACTTGGTTATCGTGATTCTTGAATCATATCTTTCTCTTGACCCCTGTCTTGATGATATGCAAACAACCTTGCATCTCGACTTGAAACTTTTAGTTCCCTATTGTTTCTCTCTGGGATTTGGGCGACTTGAACAGAGTTATGTGATTGTAATTATGAACTGCAGCATGATTACAATGCGGTACTCTATTTATATAACTTGGAGTCCTAGTCTTGATTCATATCCTTGATTTATGGTCAGTATTCATCGCAAGTTTTGAATCTTGTTTATCCTACTAATCCTTTTGGTGTCTTGGTTTCAGGAACATGGCGGATAGGAATCTGCGATCGTACCAGAGGCGTGTCGATGACGCCGCTTTGCTTGGAGTAATTCGTGGGATGCTGGAGAACCAGAAGCGACAAATCGAGCAGAACCAGCGGCAAGCCGAATCCTTTCAGGAAGGTTTGCGGACCGTCCAGCAGTCCGTAAACAATGTTGCGGCCAGACCAGTTGAGCGTACCGTGGCGGATTTCAGGAGACTTGGCCCGTCCATTTTCACTGGTTTGGAGGAGCCGTTGCCAGCAGAGCAGTGGTTGGTTGATACGGAGAATCTGCTCGTTGCGGCACAGATTCCGGAGGACAAGAGAGTGGATGTAGTAGGCATCCAATTGGTGGACTATGCCCGCGAGTGGTGGCTCGTGGAAGAGACCCGTTTGCCCAAGCCAATCAGTTGGGCTACTTTCTCGAAGAGTTTCTTGGAGAAGTTCTTTGCGCAGACTGCACGGGAAGAAATGGAAGAAAGATTCATCAGCTTGAAGCAGAACGGCTGATCCGTGGAAGCACATGCGGCTGAGTGGACAAGGCTCAGTAGATTCGCTGGACCTTTGGTTGCCAACGATGCTGATAAGGCACGGAGGTTCATGCGCAGTTTGGACATGGAAATCCAGAGGCACATTATATCTCTGGGTTTGACCACTTTCTCGCAAGTGCTTAAAGCGGCCAGGGAGCAGCAGAGCTTATCGATGAAGACTGGAGGAGCGCATCAGCAGGCAGTTATGGTGCGGAAGCCGGCGTTTACGCCGAACCGATTTCCTATACGCAGAGGTATTCCGGTGAACCAACGTGGTGTAGTACCGATGAAGAAGCCCGTCATACCCGAGCAGAGAGGAAGGATGTTTTGTGACTTTTGCCATCTACCCGGACATCAGCAGAAGGATTGTCGAAGGAAGCTTGGACTTTGTTTGGTTTGCGGATCAGCTGATCATACTATCAGTGTTTGCCCGTCGAAGCTTCGTTTGAAGGATGATGTTCAGAAGCCACCGCAGAGGCAGTTTCAGGGGCAGGAGCAGTTAACTTAGGGACCTAATCAAGCTCGAACCTTTACTCTGACGGCTAAAGAGGCCAAGACTTCAGATGAAGTTGTTTCAGGTATCCTACTTGTTCATGATTTTCCCGCATTAGCATTATTCGATTCTGGTGCATCCCATTGTTTTATGTCGTCCAAGTTTATTGCTGCACATTCGATTTCATGCAAGACCCTGTCTAGTTGTTGGGACATACACACTGGGAACAGGAAGATCATATCTTGTAGTGAATGTAAAGATTGTTTGGTTGTTATTTTTGGACGAGAGTTATTTGCGGATTTCCTGGTGATCGATACCGGCAGTTATGATGTTGTCTTGGGAATGGACTTTCTCGGCACTTTCCACGCTCACATTGATTGTAGGTCAAAGAAAGTGATTTTCTAGATTCCCGGACATCCGGAGTTTGTTTTTGCTGGAGGAAGAAGTTATGTCGGGCCAGTCGAGTTTAGGGCTAGGCCGATAAACAGTGTTCTTTCGTCGATGGAAATTGATAAGGAGGAAGCACCAGCTGTAGTTCGAGAGTTCATGGACGTGTTCGAGAACATCTCGGGTTTACCACCAAAATGAGATGTGGAGTTCGCGATCGATCTTGTTCCTGGTGCAGCGTTAATCTCAAATGCGTACAATCCAATGGCACCAGTGGAGTTGGAAGAAGTCAAGAAGCAGGTTACCGAATTGCTAGAGAAGGGTTGGATTCGCAGCAGCAATTCACCTTGGGGAGCTCCAGTTCTTTTAGTCAAGAAGAAAGATGGCACAAGGATAATGTGCATCGATTATCGAGAATTAAACCGGGTGACTATTAAGAACAAGTACCCGATCCCTCGCATTGGCGAATTATTCGAGCAACTCAGTGGCGCGAGGGTATTCTCGAAAATGGATTTGCGGTCTGGATATCATCAGGTCCGAGTTAAATCAGAGGATATTTGCAAGACTGCATTCCGAACCCGATATGGGCATTACGAGTATTTAGTGATGCCATTCGGAGTCACGAATGCACCGACGATATTTATGGACTTGATGAACCGAATCTTTTTACCGTTCTTGGACTAGTTTATAATGGTGTTCATTGATGATATTCTGGTCTACTCGAGGAGCATAGAAGAGCATGCAGAACACTTGAGGATTGCACTGCAGACATTGAGGCAAGAAAGATTATATGCAAAGATGAGCAAGTGCAAGTTTTGGCTTGAAGAAGTAAAGTTTTTGGGGCATGTCGTATCCGGAGATGGAATCGCCGTTGATCCCGAGAAGATTGTAGCAGTTCAAGGTTGGCCGATTCCGAAGAACGTAGTAGAGATCAGAAGTTTTCTTGGACTTGCCGGGTATTACAGAAGGTTCGTGGAGAATTTTGCTCGATTGGCTGAGCCTTTGATCAAGCTTACGCGTAAGGAGGTACCGTTCGTATGGACGGATAGTTGTGCGTCAGCTTTTGAGGCGTTGAAGCAAAGATTGATAACTGCTCCTATTTTGACTATACTAGATGGTTCCGGAGGATTGGTGATTCACAGCGACGCATCCGGGAAAGATTTGGGATGTGTTTTGATGCAGCATGGGAATGTTATAGCTTACGCATCGAGACAGTTGAAGACCCATGAGAAGAATTACCCAACTCATGATTTGGAGCTTGCAGCAGTGATTTTCGCTTTGAAGATTTAGAGACACTACTTACTGGGCGAAAGGGTCGAAGTATTCACCGATCACAAAAGCCTAAAGTATGTGTTCACGCAGAAAGAGCTTAACATGAGGCAACGTAGATGGTTGGAGCTGATGGCTGATTATGATCTTGATCTTAAGTACCATCCGGGGAAAGTTAATATAGTGCCGGATGCGCTTAGTCGGTTGCCAGCAATTCGGATGTTGACTGCATAGAAGGAGCTTATCGAAGACTTTCGGAGATTCGAGTTGGAGATCGTTCAACCGCATTCTTCGGGATAGTTGATGCAGCTGCAAGTACAGTCGTTGTTGATCGAGAATATTAAGGTAGCGCAATCGCACGACCCAAGATTGTAGAAGTTTCGATGACAGGTTGAAGCGGGACTTCGAACGGACTTGTTGATTCATGAAGATGGTTCGTTGTGTTATGGTAGCCGTTTGTGTGTGCTGAAAAGAGACATTCACGAAGAAGTTATGAAGGAGGCGCACAGTTCCGCATATTCCGTACATCCAGGAGGCACGAAAATATACCGTGATCTAAGACAGCATTTCTGGCGGAAAAGCATGAAAAGGGAGATTACCTGTTTTGTAGCGAAGTGCTTGGTGTGTCAGCAAATTAAGGCTGAATATCAAATGGTAGCTGTCTTATTGCAACCACTTCCGATTCCCCAATGGAAATGGGAACATATAACCATGGATTTCATGACGGCTTTACCACGGAGTCCAAAGGGCAACAATGCAGTTTGGGGGATTATCGATCGATTGACCAAGGCATCTCACTTCATACCATTTCGAGTTGGTCAGTCAATGGAAGCGTTAGCAGAACGGTACATGCAGGAGATTATGAGATTGCATGGAGTACCTGTGAGCATCGTTTTCGACCGTGATACCCGATTCTTATCGCAGTTCTGGAGGCGTTTACAGGAAAGTTTGGGGACGCAATTGAAGTTTAGCACCGCTTATCATCCCCAGACAGATGGCCAGTCAGAGAGAATGATCCAAACTCTTGAAGATATGCTGAGAGCTTGCATGTTGGACTTCAAGGGTTCATGGGAGGATCATCTACACTTGGTGGAGTTTTCGTACAATAACAACTTCCAGGCAGCTATTCAGATGGCTCCATTCGAAGCATTGTATGGTCGCAAGTGTCGCTCACCCGTTTGTTGGGACGATGTTGGAGAACGAAGATTGTTGGGACCGGATTTGATCGTGCAAACAATAGAGAAGGTTAATACTATCCGGAATCACATAAAGGCATCACAAGATCGGCAGAAGAGTCAGGCCGATACATCGAGAAGACCTTTAGAGTTCGCTGTTGGTGATCTGGTATTCTTGAAGATATCACCGACTAGAGGAGTAATTCGTTTTGGGGTCGAGGAAAGCTTAGTCCTCGATTCGTGGGGCCTTTCGAGATTATGGAACATGTTGGAGAAGTGGCTTATCGATTGGCTTTACCACAATCTTTGGCGAATAATCTTTGGAGAATATTATTTTAACTAACTCTCTCTCTCTCTCTCTCCCCCCCTTCTCTCTCACCTCTCGCAACTACTGTTGCTTCTCGATTCCCGTCACCTCCTTTCTCACCCTCTAGCGTCACCTCCCTCCTTCTCTATTTGATCCCTACGAGAAACCCATAGAACCCGAACCCTAGCTCCTCACCTCGCCCTCTCCGCCAACCTCCCAACCTCGTCACCACCACCTCCTCGCCAACATCATCGCCTCCACTTCGTCCTCTCCTCCATCTCCATCTTCTCCTTCTCTCCAACCACCTAAAACCCTGCACAGAACCCTAACCCCAAACCCTCATCTCACCTGCATGCCTCGCCGGCGATCCCTTGCCGTCACCTCAACAACTTTGCAACCACCTCCTCGCCTCCTCCCAAACCCCAGCACCACACCAGAGCCACCCCAGCCCATTTCTTTTCTTCTTCTTCTTCTTTTCTTTCCTTCTCTTGATTTCTTGTTTCTTTCCGGTGATCACCCGCCGGAGCCGTGCTCGTCGCTGACGATTCGAGAGATCCAGTAGACGTCCTCTACCTGCGTGGTTATCCTCTTGCCTTGCTTGGACCCGTCCCGCGTGCCGTGTGTGCGTTGCGATGATTTTCCCGACGTCGGACGTGCCGTACGCACCCGTCGTGTGTTCCGTTCAGGCAAGTTTATCTTGCTACATGCTATACTACTATATTTTGCATTCATGCGAATAATAATATTACATATTGTTTAGTTATGCATCCCATGTTACCGTTTTACTGTTTTTAGATAGTCTTTCGTATCCGTGTCATTTATTACATATCTAGTTGCATGCAAGTTTATCTTGCTACATACTATAATACTTATCTTGCATCCATATGAATAAAATATTATATGTTGATTGAATTCTACATCCATATTAAGTTTTACTGTTTTTCGGATACCCGTATGCATCCATATCATTTAATATTCATGTTGCTGCATCTACAGATCATATTAATTCATGTTATTATTGTAGCAACACCGCATGCTTGATAATGTGCATCCCACTTAGTCTTGGAGCTGTAAATGTAACCCCTGATCGACATTTTTGTATCCATACCATTAATTATATATCTAGTTGCATGCCATGTCACATTATTTCATATTACTGTTATATTGACACCCCATACTTGATAATGTACATCCTTCATAGCCATGGAACTGTAGTTGTAACCCCTGATAGTTATTTGAGCATCCATGTTTATTTACGTATACATACCATTAATTCTGCATACCTAGTTGCACGCCATATTACATTAACTCATATTATTGTTACATTAGTACCCCATGCTTGATATTGTGCATCCTACTTAGTCATGGTGTAACCCCTGGTAAATATTTGTGCATCCATGCTTTTACCGTGCATCCGTACTTGCTACAGTTTTATTATGAGCATCCACTTGATAAATGTGCACTACCTGTCATGACCTGTTATACCACTACTTGACCTGTTACCTGATCTTGTTACTAATGCCAACAGTCTTGACATGTTGTCCTGACGGACGTATCCTGTTGTCTACATAGACAAACTTGTACCTGCTTGATCCTGTGTTGGCATTAGCTCCAGATTTTCAATACCTGACTTGAACACATAACCTTGGGGGTATGGGGAAATCAAAGGTGTAACCGAGTGTAACTTAAAAGGATATTACTTGATCCGTGGTCCCGGGGGGTAACGGGACAGAACCATTCTTGGTTCATATATTCCTGATCCGTGGTCCCATGGGGTAACGGGACAAAACCATTCTTGGTTCACATATTCCTGATCCGTGATCTCGGTGGGTAACGGGACATATTCTTTGAGTTACATGAGGAGTACATCAATTGATTTCGAATAAATTTATAATAGAAAACCCAGTAGCACGGTTTAGATTATTTACCGCACTTCACCCGCACTTATACACTTCACTGTTCATACCCGTGTTACTGTTGTACACTCATCATTGTTACTACTCATGCCTGCATTCTTGTTACCTCCTGATTATATTTTATTGTTTGATATTATGACACACTGACGTCTGGGTTTTGCATGGCCCAGATCCTCTATCTCTGTCGCAGGCCGTTCAGGAGTATTTCAGCCAACAGGCCGAGCAGTGAGGATCCTGTTAGTAGCTAGTTAGTTAGTTTTATTTTCGTATTTCCATTCCTGATGTGAGCCCGTATTTTGGGACGTACTTTCCACATTGTTATTGTTATTTGGATTTATTGCTTCCGCATATTATTTCTCGACTCGTTATTCTGGCATATGGACATGTACTGGATAGTTTATTTTATTTCTAATGTTCTTGATATCTTATGGACAGCCGTAATGTGACTGTGGAGGGATGTTTCCTAGCCATAGGTAGCATGGTTGGCTCTGTCACGTGCCGATCTTAGCGCACTCTAGGAAGTGGGACGTGACACCAGTTCTGCATGAAGTCTTAAGGAATATATCATAAGAATTATAAGAATCAGCAACTATACATTCTTTATATATCCAAGAAATGGGCGACCGAGAATTGTTGGAATTTGATTTCAGGGGTTAGCTACAGATTGTATATCCAAGACTATGATGTCCACGGGAAATATGAATTCCCCAACCTTAATTAACACATCCTCTAGCTCACTCGAAGAATGGGTGATAGATCGGTCGGCCATTTGAAGAGTACAATGTGTAGATTTCAGTTCTCTTACACTGAGTTGCTCATAAACTTTATATGGAAGTAAGTTAACACTAGCATCGAGATCTCAAAGAGCGATTGATGTTCTTATCCCTAATGGTAATTGAAATCATAGGACAACCAGGGTCCTTCCATTATTGAGGTAAATCTTGGGTAAGAGCATCACTCACACGTTACTTGCTATGAAAAATTTCTTCAGTACCCGAGATTTTCTCTTCTTAGTTTACAATTCTTTCAAGATTTTCGCATAAAAAGGGACTTGTTGGATTGCATTTAAGAGAGGAATGTTTATGTTAACATGTTTGAACAACTCCACAATCTTCTCCATTTGTGGACTTTGTTTATTGGACCTCAACCGGTTTGGAAATGGAGCTTTGTTTAAATGGGTTAATTCCAATACTTATGGAGGAGATTGTAGAGACGGAACGGAACCCAAAACTAGAGTTTGAGTGGAGTGAGATGTGGGTCCATTTAAAGCTGCAGATTTTGAAGAAAATCCCGGTGATGAATGGAGAACGGGTCAGAGGAAGAATAAGTTGGGATAGAAAAAACAGCCGGGGTGTCATCGTCATCATCGATTCATGTGCCGACATTGTTGTTCAGCATTCTTCCCGATCTCAATGTAATGACTGCACTCACATTATGGTTCTGTTATTTGAGAGCAACATGTGCATTATGTGGGTGACCAGGATTTGGGAGTGGTTGATATAGAAGCTTTCCCTTCTCTCACTCGCTCAATGCCGCGTTCGGTTGTGCAATCTGGGCTTCGATGTTGCCCGTGCGAAATGGTGTGTTGCACCATAGACTGAATAGAAGACTGGATATTGGCGGTGGAATGAGTCGATTGCTTCAAAAAATATCAAGACTACATTCTAGCGAGGAGATCTTATTGCTACCGGACGGAACAAAGTTGTTGTTTTGAGAGAACGAATTGTTATATGGTGCAAAATTGTTCGTCGGATTTTGAAAATGTTGCGGTTGGAAAGATTGCTGAAATTGTTGCTGAGCTTGTTGTTGCGGAGGAAGAGAGGCCTCTGAAAGTTGTTCTGGTTCTGGCTCCAGGTGAAATTAAGGTGGTTCCTCCAACTGGGATTATACATGGAAGAGTATAGATCGTTTCTTGGTCTTTATTGAAATGCAGCATTAACCTGATCCAGTTATTGAGATGGTGGATTATAAGGACACTCTTCTGTCAAGTGAGATGAATCCGAACAATAAGCACAAATGGCGCGAAGAGGAGCAACATGGCTAGGGGAAGGAGATGAAAATTTGCTCTCAATTGCTTCGAGTTTTCGCATTATTGCAGCTATCTCGGCTTTCATTGCAATTAAGATATCAAGTTGGTGAACTTCTGCCCTAGATTGACCGAAAGAAGAAGTTGAAGAAGATGAAGCGTTCGGCCGGGTGCTCTCCCACTGCAACTTTTATTTCGTAAGATTGTCAAAGAATTGCCAATCCTTCTTGTCGGATTTGGATAGGAAGTGGTCTTGAAAGATGGTTTCCATCAACTGTCTAGTTGCTGGATTCAGGCCCTCGTACAAAGTTTGACAAAGTTTCCATTTCTCAATACCGTGATGAGGACACTAAACAAGGAGATCCTTGTACCGGTCAAAGAACTTCCAAAAAGGTTCAGTTGGAAGCTAGGTGAATTGATTTATTTTATTTCGGATTCTCGCTGTTTGTGATTTTGATAAAATTTCTTTATAAACGCTTTTACAAATTCATCCCAACTGGTTATCGAATGAGATGCGGTGCTATATAGTCATTTTTCAGCAAGATCACAAAGAGTGAAAATAATAACATGTAGCCGTATAGCATCGTCGAACAGTTGGGCCGTTTTCATCATCGCGCACACATTTTAGAATTTTTTGATGAAGATATAGGCATCTTTGGATCCAAGCCGATAGAATTTAGGCAGAATGTTGATGATATGGGGCTTAATTTCGAAATTGTCCCCATTGGCTGGTGGAAGACAAAAGACAAGTGGGAAGTGCAATGCGTGTTGGATAGAAATGATCTTGAAGCACGATTCGCGGCGGCGCTCCTACAGGCGGTGATGGGTTATTTGCACCAAGTGGAAGTGGAATTATTCTCGGAGGCGGTAAAGTGATGTTCGTAGGAAATCCCGATATCTTGGAAGAAGATTTGGGAGAAAGTGAAGGTGAAGAAATATGAACAGAATCTCGGTCAACGTCGGAGTTGACCGGCAAAGGTAAAGGTGAAGAACGCGTGGAAAAGGTTTCAATTTCGGAGTCAATCGCGTAGTCAGTAGCGACTAATGAAACGCAGAATAAACGGTCACTAGGGTCCCGAGTCCAAACGGACATACACTAAATGAGTTTAGTATAGTCAAAGTGTAGAAGGTGAGGGTAAGAAAATGTCAATGAAGAAAAAAATGTTGGTGAAGGTGAAAATGTGGCAAAAATGGCGAATTTTTGTTCTGTTTCGAAAGAATATGAAAATAACGTGCTCAAAACAAACAAACACAATCACAAATGCACAATCAATTCCTAGAGCTAGGGTCTTCAAAGTCCAACTAGACCGCTCCTAACTGTTCCAAAGTGACAAGTTGTGAGATAATTCTCGAATCGCCTCTTCACTGCCAATTGTGGTCAGGTAAGCACAAGTGAGGTAAGAAGGGTTCCGCTCACGAATCACAGTGAGACGATCCTTTTACAGTTATCTCTTCACTTGTCTAGCTTAGTCACCACAAAAGTCATGTTTAGATAAACGACCGAATGCCCACAACCTTCTTCTGTCTTATTGAGCACGATAAGTCCTTAATTGGCCGAGTCTAGATATTTTTTAATTAAGCTCAATGGTGCTGTGATTCTTTTTGTGATTTTTGGGGTCTTAGGAAGGGTGATGAAATCCCCACCCAATCTGAATTGGTGTTATGGCCTCTTAAAGTCCGTATTAATAATGCAATGCGCAATTCAAATAAAAGGTTTTTTCACAATATCAAACAATCGATTTTTAATTTAAGCGCGGCGCTGCAACAAATACGGTTAGTTCTTCTTTGGCTATTGGCGGCAAATTGCAAAGAATTCTGTAAAGATATAAAATATTGGAGCGTCGGATTTGAGAAGGAAGGTGTTAGAAAAAATACACACCGAAATTTTTCGGGTTAAGAAACCCCCGTTGAAGTGATCCTCGAGTGCTTGAATGGTTCGCTTGCGTGGGTCAAACTACCCGGATTTTTGGCACTGTAGTTTTCTATAGGCTTGAGCTTGAATGTGAACTTTGCTCCGTACGATCGCTATTTGCCAATCCGTCAAAATCTACAAATTTCGGAAAAACAGATATTTTAGTGAAAAAGTGATATAAATAGCCAATATTATGCACACACAAAATTTTAAATTTAGAGTATGAAAATGGGGTACCAACAGAACAAGAGAACAACACAAGAAAAATTGGAGCAAACAATACAAGTCCGGCAGCAATTTGCGGCCAGAATGAATATTTCGACGGTTCAAAAATTGATTTGGGGCTCCAAGTTGTAAGTCGGTATCGCGCACCCCACGGGTTCGCGGGGAGGCAAAGTTTGCAAAAAATGATTTTTATATGCTTCGCAACACCGACTTGAACTCCAGGATCGATACTAAACCATAACTAGCTAAACTACTAGAGGTTAACTACCATGCAAGAGTGTTATACCTCAAAGTATCAAGTCTTTCGGGTCTTCTTTTCCTCTTCTCCTTGACTCCTCGATGATCGGATCGAGCTTGTGTGGTCGGTTTCCTCACGTCAAAGACGATCCACCCGAGAGAATGTGCTTTGAGCTCCAACCTCTAACTTGAGGTAACTAGGGTAAATGGTTCGCTAATCCAAGTAGCCCAGAGGATGTAGTGAGTGATTATGGATAGTTTAGTCTCAAGAACCTTAGGTTTCTCAACATATGAGACAATTAGGGTTTGAGGAGGAAGAAGAGAGCTCTTAAGGAGAGTGTGTGTGTGAGATATTATGAAATGAATATGGCTAGGTCTTGTGAAAAATATGAAGCATACATAATTAACAAGTGGAAATATCAAGCATGCTTCAATAGTCACAAGATGAGTCACTCCATGAGTCACCAAGTAGCCATGCTTCATTTAATGAAGAACCCACACCTCATTTACCATTTAACATAAATGGTTATACAAGAAATGAGGTGCCCTCTTCTAGAAGAATTCTTTCACAAATTACAAGAATACCCCTCACCGTATATACATATCCGTATCCGTATTCCGAAAAATACGAATACAATGAGACGAAAATAATCCAAGAATATAATACTAGGATCCGGCTTAAACCAAAGCCCACTAGTATTATCCGACCGAATATCATCCATGCACAAGTACATGTATGTGATTGAAGCCCTACCGTAAAACCATACGGACTCTATATCATTTCGCCTGTAACAGGGAAACCCTCTGTGTTGGACTCTAAAGACTCGACAGTACGCTGGCAGTAGGTTTAACCACAAGTCCATCAGCGGTACTAGCTGCACGTAACGACTACCCAGGAATCTGTCGATAAGAAGGCCGATGAGCAAACTCATTCGAACTCCCACTGAGCCTATCTGTGACAATCTCCGTACAGTCCGGTCTGTTCATCTAAGATTATCGCAATGAGTCATGCTGGAGTAGAGCCCCAATCAAACTAGTACTATACTATAATGGTCTCTAGGGCATATATCACTAACAATCTCCCACTTGCACTAAGACCATGTATTGGCGTATCGTAGACCTATCATCTCGAATAGCCTCTCGAACTGCGTCTGAGGGATAGACATTGTGAGTGGATCTACAATGTTGTTCTCTGTGTCAACTCTCCGCACCTCGATCTCCCGGCGATCCACGATCTCCCTGATCAGGTGATACCGCCTCAAGATATGTCTGGATTTCTGATAGGACCTGGGTTCCTTTGCTAAAGCTATAGCCCCATTGTTGGCACAATACAGCGGTATTGGATCAACAATGAACGGAACTAACTGAAGTTCTATTAAGAACTTCCTCATCCAGACCGCTTCTTTTGCGGCATCACAAGAAGCTATATACTCCGCTTCCAACGTCGAGTCAGCAACGTTGTTCTTCTTGGAGCTCTTCCAACTGACCGCCCCTCCATTGAATGTAAATATATAACCCGACATGGACTTGGAGTCATCCTTGTCACTCTGGAAGCTGGAGTCAGCAAAGGCCTCGATCTGGAGGTCTTTTCCGCCATACACCAAGAACATCTCCTTAGCCCTTCTCAGGTACTTGAGAATGCTCTTTACTGCTATCCAGTGCTTCTTCCCAGGGTTTGACTGATACCGGCTTACCACGCTTAGTGCGTAAGAAATATCTGGTCTCATAACTTTTTTATGCTGGTATAGAACACATCCTAATTCTTTATTGGACGCATCACAATGTACATAGAATCTTCCAGATTGATCCGGTATTACGAGGATAGGAGCAGAGATTAACCTTGACTTGAGTTCTACAAAAGCCTTCTCACATGCTTCTGACCACATGAATGCTTTGTCTTTATGTGTGAGCTTAGTCAGGGGTGCTGCGATATTTGAGAATCCTTCAATGAATCTTCGGTAGTATCCTGGTAAGCCCAAGAAACTTCTTATATCTTTCACCTTCTTTGGTGTCGGCCATCCACTGACAGCCGACACCTTAGCCAGATCTATAGAGATTCCTTCGCCTAAAACGATATGTCCGAGAAATCCAACTTGATCTAGCCGAAATTCACACTTGTTATACTTAGCATAGAGATGATGTTGTCGTAATGTCTCCAGGACAATCCGTAAGTGCTCGGCGTGCTCTTTCCGATTCTTTGAATACGCCAAGATGTCATCGATGAATATAACAACAAACCTGTCTACGTACTCTCGTAAAACTTGGTTCATCTAGTTCATTAAGATGGAAGGTGCATTGGTCACTCCAAATGGAATTACGAAATATTCATAATGACCATAACAAGTCCTAAATATCGTCTTTAGAATGTCGGACTCTTTGACCTTCATCTGATGATATACTGAACGGAGATCCAACTTTGAAAAGACACAAGATCCACTTAACTGATCGAAAATGTCTTCGATGCGAGGAAGCGAATACTTGTTTTTGTTTTTAATTTTCACCACGTTTAGAGCTCGATAATCCATGCACATCCGGTATGTACCTTCTTTCTTCTTCACCAGTAGCATCGGAGATCCCCAACTTGAAGTACTGGGACATATCCAACCTTTCTTCAGGAGTTCGCCTAACTGAATGCAGTTCTCCTTCAATACCTAAGGAATTAATCGGTATAGAGCTTTTATTACTGGTTGTGCACCGGGTTGCAAATCATTGCTGAATTCAAGAGCTCGATCGGGAGGCAAACCTGATATATCTTCCGGGAATACATCCTTGAACTCTCGAACTACCTCTGGCTTCGATCCTTCCTTTTGCAATGCTGCAATCTCTGCCTTCTTTGGTTTTGGTCTGTAGATGTTATTTTCCAAGGTCCGGTCTCCACTTTTGAAGTAGAACACTGGGTGATCTGGTATTTCGAACACTACCCTCCTTTGGCGACAGTCGATGGTAGCGAAGAAAGTTCCCAGTTAGTCCAATCCCAAGACTACGTCGAATTCGGTATGTCTAGCACCTTGAAGTCTGCATAGAATTCTTGACTGCAAACAACCACTAGACACAGATCGTATCCCAAGGTTTCTTTTAGAACGCTGTTCCCTGAACTAACGTTCCAGCTGGATATGAGCGGTTTAAATGGGATCACATGAGTTCTTACAAACCGTTGCGACATAAAGCAATGTGATGCCCCAGTGTCAAAAAGCGCGAGTGCAGGTAGGGAGGCTACTAAGATTGTACCTAAGTCGCG
Source organism: Agapanthus africanus (assembly GCA_030015575.1). Taxonomy (NCBI): domain Eukaryota; kingdom Viridiplantae; phylum Streptophyta; class Magnoliopsida; order Asparagales; family Amaryllidaceae; genus Agapanthus; species Agapanthus africanus. The sequence goes on from CM057338.1 coordinate 61,113,912, forward strand.
TGGGATATGTTTAGGTATAACAAATATAAGATAGCTATGAATTGAAAGGATTTGAAAGAGAATAAGAAAGAAATTTACCGGTGATAACCTGACCTGTAGCTTCAGCCTCTTCGACCGACATAGTGAATGGTTGGCATCACGACACTTTCTTCTATGCCTGGTTAAACACTCGGCGTTGGGGTTGAGTAGTCTTGATGCGGGGACCTTGTAACGACTCTGAATTTTCTATACAAAATTTTTCTTCTTAAAGTACAGAAAGGAGTTTGCAAGCCTGAGCACAATTTAAAAGTTATTCTTGTTTAAGAACAGTAAGAAATCACTTGTAGCTCATTGGTAAAGCCTTGCACTGCTGTGACATAGCCCCTATGTTCGAATCCCATCAGTCACATATTATTTTTCAGATTTTTCTTTTAAACCTTTTGGAAGCCCAAAAGTTTACACGTGCAATGCACATAAAATGAAAAATATGAAGAAATTAAACATATGCAAATTAGAGTTAATACAAGTATGGACACATGGCATCAATCCGCCGGCTTCCCCCCAACACTTGGCTGGCGAGATTGGCTTTTGGTCCGGCGGGGACAGGCCTCCCGTGGATAAAAGTCCCCGGGTTTTGCACACTTGTCGTTTCCCGTACCCCCATTATCCTTGCACTGTTTGATTTCTCTGAATTTAAACAGAGACTTCAATATTCACCTTTAAATCCAATTTTAATGCATTTTAATTCATTCTTTCAATTCCAAAACCCTAATTCCACACTATAAATACAACCCAATTCCCTAGCCCCTCCTCACTCTGAAATCCCTAAACAAAATTATCAAATTTTTCTAAGTACAAGTAGAGTAGAAGTGGAGTTAGCCCAAGACCAACTTCCGGCGAGGAATCGAGCAAGTTCCGGCGACTTCACGATGCCATGAAGGATACCACATCTTCTTCAAACTCTTTCCTACCCGTCTAGTTAGTAAGTCCCACCTCATTCTTCTCTTTCTTCTTACAAAGTTCTCTTTATAAAACATGTCGGTAAGTGAAGTTAATACCGACATCTCATTCTAAAAACTAAAAATTTCATTATTTTCTTCCATAACTTTCATGCAAACTCTTACCCTATGTTTATAACCATGAATCTAATGTTTAGAAATAACTTTCACTTTAAAATACCATGCTAGATAACTTTAATTTAACTTTTACAGTAAAATACCATGAACTTTGTATCTACCATATTTTATTACATTGCTTAATCATACCTTTAGAAAACTTCACGGGGTAATGACCTACCCCTCACATACACACATGTTTACATAGTACAATACTCTTGGAAACATATTTTTGTGGCAAATACAATATTTCATTAAAATACCATCAACTATAAAAACCTAGTTTTCTTTTTAATGGTATTATTAAACTCTCTGCGATTATGTCTCTACAACCCATAATACTACAATAAAGGCTTGCCCCTATGGAGATAGGAATCCGTAGGGGCAACTTTTTATTGCCTCTACGGATTAATTCGTAGGTCCATCCGTTTGCCCCTATGGTGCCCTACGGATTAATTAAAAAATATCAAAATTTAATCTTTTATTTGCCCCTACGGAGCCGCAAAAGAAGGCCCTACGGATTAATCCGTAGGGGCAAAGAAGGATAATTTATATAAAAAAAAGCCAATGAAATTTCCTCATCTCCCCTAATTTTTTCCTCACCCGCGCGCGCGATTGATCACCCGCACCTCCTCCACCTCTCGTCAGCTGGCTCCGGAACCCCTCGTCGCCAAAATTTCCCGTCAGCCGCCGACTCCACCTCTATCCCGTCAGCCGCTGTGTCCACCATAGGATCTCGTTGAGCTCGTCGCCACCGGCAGAGGCAGAGGTAGAGCTCTGTCCCGTCAGCTCATCGCTCGTCGAGCTCCATCGCCGGCCTCCTCCACCTCTTCGAGCTCCATCCGCTGGCAAAACTACAAGTGAGGTGAGTTAAATCCATTTTGAACTATTAATTATTCTTATTTTTTGTGTTAGGGTTAGGGTTAGGGTTCGGGTTAGGGTTAAGGTTAGGGTTCGTTTTAGGGTTAGGGTTAGGGTTAATTAGGTAGAGTTTCCATTCAAATGAAATGCAGTATTGATTATATATAAACATCAAAACCTAAATCATTTATTATGTTCACCAGGAGTTACATACCGCCATTCTTCAAGAGAAATTTCATTAAATATTTATACGCTTTCATAGAACTTCAAGTGGTTTAAATTTCATAAGATATTTATTGGGTCTCGGAGTAGGAGTTTACCGCAGCATACATGATAGTTTATATTCTTATGCTTGTTGTTTTATCTATTTTCTATAATTAACATATCATTAGCCGGATATTTTTACTTTTTCACCTGAACATCAGTTCATGTTTTAAGCTGTGGATTTTTCTTCACCTTGGATTCTATTCAATATGCAGGCAGTGGTGTCTGTATGATGAATACCGCATGGAGAAACGAACAACATCCATCATTAATTCATTTCATTTCATCATTCCTGAGTGCAAACTCATATCGTCTTAACTTTCTCCCTATATTCCCTGTAATTATCATTTCATTCACATAGATATTAGATATCCTATGATGCTCCAATCTCTTAGACTGGTTGCTGGAGTGCAGGATCTCATATTCAACAACAGGGGTTTATCAATAGCATTTTTTTATGACGAATCGGAACCGTGACAATGCATCTGCTCTCTTCAGCAGGTAGCTGACACCTGCGATAATTAAGGTCTGCTTATTATCTAGTTAATTAACATTCTCACATAATGCAGAGTTGAAAAACTGATAAGGCAGTTTGGGCATCTCTATGTGGTTGTGTCTGTACCCACCAGAGAGCAAAATGACTCTTTTAACCAATCATACTTCAAGTAGGTAACAGGTTGACAATAAATTTTGCTTTCAGAGCTGAACGAATTTCTATTTGAGTTATGATAATGTTCTTGAGATATGGTATGGAGCTTGGTAGCCCAACATTTGTACCAGTTCGTGATCCAAAGATGGGATTTTAGGGTTACTACTAGGGCTAAGAGTTAGGGTTACTACTAGGGCTTTTATTTGTGTTATTGTTGATTTTAGGGTTACTACTAGGGCTTAGAATTAGGGTTCGGTCTATAGTTTGGGCTAGGGTTGGGGTTAGGGTTAATTAGGTAGGGTTAGGGTTCAGTTTAGGGTTAGGGCTAGTTTTAGGGCTAGAATTAATTAGGTAGGGTTAGGGTTAAGGTTGGTTTGGGTTAATTAGGTATGGTTAGGGTTAGGGTTAGTTTAGGTTAATTAGGTAAAATAGGGTTGGTGATGATTAGGGCTAGGGTTTGGGTTAATTAGGGTTAATTTTGGTTAATGCTAGAGTTAATTTGTGTTGGGGTTTGGGTGATGATTAGGGTTAGGTTAATTTGGATTAGGGTTTGGGCTAGGGTTAATTTTGGTTAATTGGGTAAAATAGAGTGTATTTGTGTTAGGGCGTTGATTATGATTAATTTGGGTTAATTGATGATAATTTGAAGGGTTAAGGTGTTTATTAGGAATAATTTGGGTTGGGGTGATGATTAGGGTTAATTTGGGTTAATTTGGGTTAGGGTTTACGGTGCACTAGTTCCTTCAGTAGTATACTCGATGATAACGTAAACGTACAACTTTACCGTAAATGCAAGAAAAACTTACCCTAAACTAAAAACTTCGAACCCTTAATAACGAAACGTAAATGTAAAATCTATTCATGTTAAATGTTCAAGTTAAAACAAATATATGATACTCGATGATAATATGAAACTTTCTCGAACCACTCAGAATAGTGGGATTGCGACGGTAAAGAGTGATTCAATATGTTTAGCTCAGTTTCCTAGTATGGAGGTTGCATATTATAAAGGATTCGGTATCCTTGGATACAAATTTGAAGTTAAGGACATAGAAATATCTCGAACCACTCAGAATAGTGGGATCGCGACGTTAGGATCGGATGGTGTGATTTATTATGGATACTTAAATTGCATATTTGGCATTCAATATCTCGGACGATCAGAACCGTTTTATATATTTCAATGTACTTGGTACGATACATGAACCGATACGCATAAGTGGAGAAACAATCTCGGGACTTGGAAAGATGAATATAGATTGACTAGTGTGAACACACTTCGATTTTACGGCCAGGACAATCCATTTATCTTTCCGATCCAAGCATTCCAAGTATACTACTCACAGTGCTTGAAGCATCCGGGATGGAGTGTCGTATGCCATTGGAAACCAAGGGATGTTTACGATATCCCAGAATTCGAGGATCGTATAGAGGACAGCGATGAGGACGAAGAAGAAAGAAGACTTAGAGTGCTCCGACCGTCTGTTTCAAAAGGCGGGTTGTCTTTGGCTGATCATGAAATAACGTGGGTTAGAAATGATATCGATGATGAAATCCAAGTAGATATGTCTAATGCGTCCATTAAACGAAAAAGGTTATCAGTAATGTTATATTATTATTTCACATTTTTACGATCTATATATATATAGCATGCATATGCAATGATTGTACTCTTGTCTAGATTTGATGACGATGACCGGAGCAGCGAGGGGTGGCAGGAGCACCAGCCGCGACACCGACAGAGGCAGAGGTAGAGAGGTTCTGCCGCCCGGAGAGCTGCATAGGGAGCTTCAGAGGGCCGGTCTTGCACCCCGATCGGAGAACCCTTCGGATGACTCCTTCCGTGTGGACTTTGACACACCTCTAGGTATATTGCACGAATATTCATTCTGAATGTAATATTATAGATATACACGCATATTTATTTTAAAATTACTTATATAGTCAATGTTTGATTGTCTAGCTGTTGGTGGTGCGTCCACATCAGAGGCATAGGCCACTCCCGCACCTCCAAGTATGTTTATATATCCTATAGTGCATGCATATTGATTTAGAATGTTATATCATAAATATAAATACATTCTTTTTGCTCTTACTTAGATAATCATTTTTTTACTGTCTAGTTGTAGGTGGTGCCTCCACTGCACCTGCGAGTATGTTTATATATCCTATAATGTATGCATATTGATTTAGAATGTTATATTATTGATATACATATTCTTTTTGCAATTACTTATATAATCTATTTTTAATTGTTTAATTATAGATGGTGCGTCCACATCTGGCGCAGGGGCCACTCCCGCCACTTCCGTACCTTCCGCTCAGTCTGCAGGTTAGTATGAATAAATATAAAATATTTATTCATTTTACATATCCTTTAAGAATAAACATAAACTTCATGTAATTTTATCGTCAATGTTTATTTTCTAGTTAGAGAGGATGCATCCATGTCCGGGTCACCGGCTGTTCCTCATCGGAGGAACTATCGTCCCGCTCATGCTGCTGCCCAGGCCCAGGCTCGTGCTGCTGTCGCCGGAGGTATATATCGCACTTCAATTTTCGTTAAACCTTGATTTCTTAATACCACTTTGTCTTAATATTGATTGTTTTGATATTTCTTGTAGATGCAGGGCAGCCCTATCCCGAGAGGGGGACTCAAGGGCCGAATCAGTCCAACAGGCAGAGGCCCAACAGAGCTAGGGGAGGCAGCATTCCACCTTTTCTTTACCCCCGATTATCGCTATACCAGCGATTATGCCGAGAGATTCGGCCGGTATATGGGGGATGAGAGCCGCCGCGTGAAGAAGTATCCACTTCACGTTGAGTGGGGCGATCAGCACCGGCGCTCATTCGCCCTCTTCTGGGATCAGGCTCGGGTATTAATATATATTTTCATTTGACTTATCCAATATTTTTATTATTATTTAACACTTGCAATTTAAATACATCGTTTTTTTGTATTTGCACTTGGATTACGACTTTCAGCCTATACCTGACCCCGATCATCCTGAGAGAGTGCTCGATCTTCATGCTCTGTACCATGGCCTGATGAAGAACATGCAATCAAAGATCCGATACAATAGGAACAAGCTGAAGATCGACTGCTATTCCCTGTGGATGGAGACCCCCGAGGTAGAGAAAGTGGCTCTTCTACATACTCCGGCCTTTGCGAGAGTCGACGTAGATACATGGCCTCTCTTGTGCCAATATTTCGACTCTCAGCGCAAACAAGTTTGTAATTTAAATGTAATTCATTGTTTAGTATATAATTTATTTTTTTGTGTTGCTTAATTAGAAAACTAAATCTGAATGTGTTTTGCAGAAACATGCCGATCAAAATAAAGAGAATAGGAAGTCGGCGAAGAGGGGTCGCCCTACTTATACATGTGGCTTAAGGAACATTAGTCGTTCCATGGAGGCATCGGTAAATTATAATAGATCTATTCTGATATAATGTAATATTAAGAGTTATTTTATAATATATGTAATTTTTTTTGCGAATTGCAGAGAGCTCAGATCCTGGCGCAGGGTGGTACACCGAGCGTGCTAACCACGTATCTTGCCGTCCACGGCATCTTGACAGATCCCGCCACGGGTGAGCTTCGATTCCCCGACACCGCTACCCAGGAGTACCGCGTAAGTGTTAATATTTATTCTAAGAGGTTTGAAATTTTTGTTTTGAAAAGTTCAAATTTAAATGATATACTTATATTTTAATAGTTAATGTGGGTGTAGGAGCAGGTGGTGGAGTAGGCGGAGGCATCAGGGATCGATTTTACTGGACAGATCGATCCGATGCTGTTGACCTCAGTCCTAGACGCTGCACACGGAGGGCACCACGGAGGTCGGGAGAGAGGCCGGGGACTGGGTCCTAGCAGGGCCCATAAGAGGTTGGACTCCACTCCGGCGGTTACTTCCCCTACCCCCCGTAAGCGACGTCTAGAGCATGATGTTGCCGTCTTGAAGACCAGCGTCGAGGAGTTGAAGGAGATAGTACATATACTACTTAATAGTAAAATATTATATCACATTATAGATACTAACATATGCAATATTAGTAGCCTGAGCTTATTTTGTTGTAGACTTAGTTTTGATTAATCATATTTATATAAAACTATCTAATTAAAATAAACTACGGTTTTCCAAACTAGATACCCAAACGAGGCCTAAGTCCCTAAGTATTGGTATATTGGGGTTTCGTAATAACCTGATAATGATACGAACTCGACTAAAATATAATACAACGTTCTTACTCGTTTATTACACACAAAATTTAACAGATGCGACAAGCTACTTCGGCTGCGGATCTACATGCATCTCCTTCTGCTGCGGCTCCACAAGCCACTACCTCGGCTGCAGTTCCACAAGCCACTACCTCGGCTGCGGTTGCGCAGACCACTCCTGCAGCTCCACAGCCCGCTCAGACTCCCGCACAGTCCGCTCCTTCATTGGTCGAGTTTTTGACGACTCAGGGCTGCACCGAGGAGCAGATGCGCCAGATTATGGCAATTATCAGAGGTGGAGGAGCTGGACCGAGCTATGGTAGCTTTATTTATATTTTTGAGGATTTATGTATTATCCGATATATATTGTATAAATTTTGGACGATATTGGTGGTTGGTTGCTTGTTCGCGATGATTTAGTTTGATATCGTATTCTGTTTTTTTTATTTCTTTTATATATTATGCATGAGATGTTGATTATGAATATTTCTATATTTGGTTATATGATGTATATATTATTGTACACAGGACGGGAAAAAAACAGGAAGCCTTTTTAAAAAAAAAACTTGATATTTTGTCCCTACGGATTAATCCGTAGGGCCATCTGTTGCACCTACGGATTAATCCGTAGGTGCTATATTTGCCCCTACACAGTTAGCCGTAGAGACAAAATATCAGGATACCTCATATTTTGTCCCTATGGACTCAGTAAAACTTGTCTCTACAAATTTATCCATAGGGGCATTTATATGGACCTACGGATATATCCTTAGGGGCAACAATCAGGCCATACGAATACATCCGTAGGGGCAAGTATTTTATTTTATAAACCAATAAATTAAAATATTTATCAGGCCCTACGGATTACTCCGTAGGGATTTTTCTCCCTACGGATTAAGGCGTAGAGACAATTATTACTCCGTAGGGGCATGTTCAGGACGTAGACTTGCACCTGCGGCCTTTGCACCCGCGGGGTATTTTTTTGCCCCTACGGGTATATCTGTAGGGGCAATGGTTTGCCCCTACAGATAAGTCCGTAGGGGCAACCCCTTATTGTATTAGTGCAATTTTGGGGAACTCACTATTGGATGGTGTGGATTATCGCACATTTTTAGGCTAGTAGAGCAAGATGCAGACCTCCTCACGGAGCATTCGGTCTCGAAAGATTTTAAAACGATTTTTTAAGAAAACCGAGATTTTCTAATTAATAATAAAATTAATTTTTATAAATATATAAATATTATCAAACCACATATTTTAAAGATATAATAAAATTTCATGTTTTCTAAAAGATAAAAGAATGACAAGTTTCATCAAAATACCGTCAAGTTATCTAAAATACAAGTTTTACACTAAAATACCATGAACTATTCAAGTTAAGGCTATTATCACTAAAATACTTCACATTCTTAAAATTCACAATTATGGAAACCCTAAATAATATAAATAAATACTCGAGCTTTATTTTGAAAGTATATAAAATATTTTTCATAAACCCCCCCGAGTTATATAAAATTACATTTAAGGATTTTAGTAAATATGGGTTTGAGCGTGATCAATTCTCCTAAGCCTCAGGGAGCCGGAGAAAGTGAGTGCTTTCCTATTTAAGGTAGAAAAACTTAACGGAGTTATCAATGGTAATTTTCTTGGAAAAAGACACAAATCATGCCGTCCATGTGCAGCAGTTACCGATAACACCCGAATATAATTCAGGATCCAAATCTGTTTTAAAAAGTATGACTCAATCTGAGTCTAGGTATAATTTGAATCCAATCCAAACATGAATCCAATTCAACATGAATCCAATATACCAATATGTATACTTGAATCTGAACTTGAATACCGGAACAATATCAACATGAAAATATGACTTGACTTGACCGAACCATGGCTATATCTCGACTTGATTACATGCATACTTGTTTATATCCTGAACCTGATTACATGAAAAAATTGTATCCATGGTCTCGGCAAGTATGATATCTATAATCAATACAAAACATTACGGGGTTTAACGGAGTAGACTGGTACAGAATGTATTAGAAGTGGAACAAGATGGTCACTAAAAAACACCTACTTGCTTGTGTCGTTGTCCCATGGGTTTTGACGGGGTCTTGTACTACGGGTTAACATAGTCCACGGAGCAAGTTGGACTCCTCTCGTATACACTGATACTGTTGGGAAACCACCCGCGCGCGCAAACGCGTATGTTTTGGAAATGGATGCGTTTTGGTAGAAAATGGAATGCGCGCACGAGATCGGTCTCGTTTTAAAATTTATAAACTGCAAGTGCACGGCGCGTTGTAGCGAGCCGGCAAGCACGGGTCGATCCGCAGGGAATTGTGTATTAGGTAGTGTCGCTTAAGGTTCGAGAAACAAAATAATTTGGTTTGGTTGTCACTAAAACTAAAAATACGGAAATATAGAAATAAGGTTAGAAAGAAAGGTGGCCGTGGCTTTGGCTCGGATGGTTGAATTGCGGCGATTTCTTCGACGCTCCCTTGATCATGATTTGTCCATCCTTGTGTTGATCCCGACATGAAGCATGACTTGTCAATGCGGGTGCGAAGCACAGATCATCAAAATATCGAAGTTCGACACAAGATACGAAACGAATCCGTCTTGTCTCACTTACCGTTTGTATGTCCAAGCTTGAAGTATCAACACTAAGCACAAGAGTTAGCAAGCATACATCAACATCAAATACACAAATTAGCACATGAGAGCAAGTGGTTTTAGAGTAAAGCTTGCTAAGTGGTTTGTGATAGTATAAGGTATATTATACCAAGAAGTGTGTCAATCAACTTGTTAACAAAATACCATATCTAATGCTTAGCAACCTTAACACTAAATTGATTCTAATCTTAACCTTGCAAAATGGTGATTATGAGAGAATATGGTATGTGATATAGGTTTCAAGTAACCATCAAAATCAACATACCATATCAAACACATTCATTTAGTAATCTTAAGGTTACAATCACAGTTTGAGCACATTAAACATTCACGAGAGATGGAGGAAGGCAAAGCCGTTCATCTCACGTCCTCACCATCACCACAACCATAAAGAACTACTCAAACATCATAAAATAGAAAAATGAAACACAAAAGAAAAACATGAGAACAAGAAGTTAAACAAAAGAAAGTGCAAGTCTTTATTAACAAAATGGAGGGCTTGAGCTACAAGATTGATAACAACTTCAACCTCCTTAATGGAGCACACAAGTGAGAGCTCAAAGAGGGAAGAAGAAGAAGCTATCAAATAATACACATTATTCTCACTCAAAATGACCTCCCAGAACTAAATCTGAGTTCTGCTATTTATAGGAAACCCAAAATCAAAAGTTACAACCACAGGTGGACTAAATACACAATGAGGGACCCACACAAAGAAAACGAGGCAAAACAGTTCCAACTTGGCCGCAAATTGTGGCCAAATTGATTAAATTGGCGGCCTAGACGTGGAGGATGGGGCCCACTTTGGTACATTAGTCTTCTGGTTAGTTGAATATCTCCCTGTAATTGCAATTTAGTCTAATTCTCACGTGGGTGAATTCTGGAGCAATGAACAGAGAGCAAATCATGGGTAAGTCCATGTTCACACATGTTCACACTTGGTCACACTCTTTCTTTGTTGCAAACTCTTTTAATCTTGATCTGTATTCTGCCCGTTTACAGTTCAGGTTAAAAACCGTCGTTTCCGTTCATGTTGTGTACCATCTCCAGTGTTTTTGCCTGTCTACCTGTATTCTGTACTAATGAGCAAAAATAGATTAATAGCACTGTTTATTGACAATATGATAGGAAATGAGCGGTATTAAAATGTAATAAATCATGCCGATCAAATACCCCCAAACTTATCTTTTGCTCGTCCCAAGCAAAACAAAATCCTAACCTCACTTTCGCAGGGAACGCGATTGCACTGAGCTCGTGCAACAAGCCGTTAAACCTCTAGGTGTCCCTAGTAGGAGGAGTGTTGTCTCCTGAGGGTTTTCAGCGGATTACACCCACAAAATCCCGTCATGTTAGTTTCATAAGTTAACGTCGATTCTACTCCTACAGTTTAGTATCTAAGTTAGAAATTCTATCATCCTAAGTTAGAAATATTCAACCCGTATGTTTCACACCTCCTATCTATTTAATCTTAGATCATATGCGTATTTACAGTTTAGAAAGATATTGGTATTTCTGAGTTTTTCTTCTAAAGTGTAGTCTCCAATCAGGAATTTTTATCAACTTTACAGAAAACATAAGTCTTATTCTTCATTTTTATCTTTCCTCCAAAAATCGATAGCATACCCCTACGTGTGTGTTAATTTTTACCGCTACACTTGAGAATTCAATTCAAGCTATAGTACCCTTGCCTTAATACCTAATACTACTTCTTTTCATTAATTGATGACGGTGCTGCTCATACACTTTTCATGCGACTATTAATGTTTCTTAAGGTACTAACAGCCGATTATTGAATGTATGAGCTTAAAGCGTAAATAGCAGTTTGCAGGTCTTGACTTTATTTTATTTTTCTTTTTCTCTTTTTTTTCTTTTCAAGACCGGATATATTTTTCAATGATGCTCTTTTTGGTGTTTAGCTTTAAATACCGATTTTTCTTTCATATTAGGCTTCAGGCAAGAGTATTTCTAGGTATCCTTTACTATCCCAAGTTTCAAGGTGCGTGTATGTGCAATTTGTAGGGTATATACTTTCTAAATTTGGTCTCAAGAACAGAAACTATTTTTCAGACTTATCTTTCAGTATAGCTTCAATACTCTCCCTTCATCTTGACTTAACTAAAGAACTGAACTCAAGATTACCTATTTCTTAAAAAAAAACTGTAAGGCCGTATAATTACCAAGTTTAAACAGAATGAGGGTTATTTTTAGGATTTTCAATTCTTAAGCCTAGGATTTAGTTATATCTAACGTATCAACTAAACTTTCGGAATAAAATCTAAGTTACCCTATTAGCTAACTTGAAAAAGTTTTTATATTTTTGTAAAATTTTTCAATTTTTATGGGTTTTTTACTATATATGCAATGCAGAATATACAATATACATATGATGCAGATAAATGTAGTGCTCACCCCCAAACCTGAGTTTTACGATGTTCTCATCGTTGCCCCTGCGTCCGGTAGCTAGACTTTAGACATCGGGGTGAGAATTTTTTTCAAGAAAAAAGGAAAAAGCCTAAGATTAATTACAGCATTTACATGTTAAAAGACTGGGTTAGTGCAGAAATTAATACCAGCCACAAAAAGATTTTGTCTATATAATGTAGGGGCTGGTAAGAGAATGTGTATAAAAGGAAGAAAAAGAATATGTATATGTTAGTTGTTAGTGAAGGGCATGGGCGTGTAAAATTGGGGATAAGAAGAAGATGAAGATGAAATTTTGAGGATGTCAATGAATTGTTTTCTGAATAAATTGTATTTTTAATAAGCGTAAGTCAAGTTTGTTCAAAAACTGAAGTTCATCCGCAAAAAGTTCGGCAAAAGGAAGGTTCAAAGGATGATCCCAAAATGGTTCTGACTCCGACCCACCTAAAATTTCAATCTCATCAGCAAAAATTTCCTCAAAACTCAGTATAAGAGAATATTTATCAAAACTGTCTTCCTCCCTCTGATTTCCCACGATCTCACTCTCATTATTTATAATCTTTCCCAAACACAATATTCTTCTCATCACATTCAGAACTGGGTAGGTTCATATCATCTAAAAAAGTAGGTTCCCACCCTAATGTTTCTTCCGAAACAATATCACTAGGTGATACAAAAATTGTGGGTTCCTGATCATTGATCTTTTCTAATCTATCCCAACCATACCCGACAAATTCACAAGGTTCCTCCTCTAGAATTGGAAAGCAGAAATCAGTCGGTTGAAGAATTTTCTCATTAAGCTTTATTTCAGTTAATTCAATCTCTAAATCACTAGTGACAAGAGGCTAAGTGGATACATGAAGGCTAGTGGTGGACTGACTTAGAGGGTTTGCTTATGTGTCTTGGCAGCACTCGGTCAATTCAATCGTATCATCATCTAAGAAATCATCAAAATTTGATTGATCATTTACCTTACTTGGGTGACTCCCTAGATGACAGACATTAACATTATCGGGTTCTGATTGATTGTGCTCACTCCCTAAAATCCTCTCAGCTAAATGTTTCACTTGCTCCTCTATGTTAGCCAAAGATTATGCCTGAGCAAGAAATAATTGCTCAGATTGCTGTATGAACAGGGCTAACGTAGAAGCTGTTTGATTCTCGACCACAATCATCACTTCAACACCCTTGTCTAGAGCGGTCAACCTAGCATCCATCTCACTATCGTACTCTACAGATGGTTCAAAGTTTTCGGGTTGGAGGGGTTGTGATGGTGGTGATGCTAAAGCAGTCATTCTGTCGACCTCTTTCTCTAAATTTGCAATCAATTGGTCAATGTTTGAAGTGGGACTGGGTTCAGGAGTGTTAGGTGGGTGACCGTTAAGAATTTGGAACGGTTGGTCACCCCCTAGAAAAAGACAATTTTCATGAATACGGGAAGAATCGTGGCAATTTAAACAAATGGATTGGGACTGAGTATAAAACAAAAGAATAAGAATCATGAAAAAATGAATTGTATTGTGTATCGCTCATATTAACAAGATGCACAAATATCACAAAAATAAAGAATATCACAACCCTAGCAGTCTATGTTATGCTAAGTCAACTAGACCTGCTCAAGAACCTGATTTGACGAAGTAAAACTGTATCGAGAAATAGGCTCAAGATATACTGATCACGAGGCCAGGTAACTGGAAGAAAGAATGGGAGGTTTTCCAACGCTTTCGTGAAGACCCTCAATTAAATAACCCTTTCTCTTGAACACTTGTCTAGACACCTCGTGAACGATATACCGTTAAGCTAAGTTCTAAACACGGTTAATTTCTCCTAGTAAGCGCGAAGTCCTTAAAGTCAAAGTTCTAGTTGATTTTAAATTACTGGGGGTATGCAAACATGCAGTTCTGTGATTTGTGGGCTACGGAAAAAAGGTGATGAAATCCTTCACCGTATCTTGTTTGGTCATTTATGCCCTTAAAATTCGTATTAAAATGCAATGCGTAATCAATAAAAGAATTTAACAAATCAAGAAATACAAACAATTCTTTTTCAATTTTTTTTTCTTAAGTGCTGCAAAAATACGGTTAGTTCTCTAGTTCTATTGGCGGCAAAATTGTGCGAAGAATCCTGCAAAAGATAGAAAATTGGATTGCGTCGGATTTGAGCGAAGGTGTTAGGAAATACGTACTGATCTGATTTGGTTTAAGAAAACCACTTTGAAAGTGATCCGAGTCGTTGAATGTTTGCTTGCACGGGTCAAACTACCCGGATCTCTGGCACTAAACTCCACTAATGTCTTGAAATTGCATTTGAGCCTCGCTCCGCACGATCGCTGGTCGTAATTCCGTAAAAACATGAAATGTCGGAAAATACGATATTTAGTGCCAAAAGCGATATATCTGCCCCAATTCCTGCACACACATAACTATAAAATTTTGCATATACCAATAGATCATAAATAGGACAAAGAAGCACCCGACAAACAATTGGAATAAATGGTGGCAATTTGGCCGCAAATTGCGGCCAAATTGAATTAATTGGCGGCCAACTCTTTGAGTTGGTGCTCCAACTTTTCACTGTGTGGTTCTTTTCCTATTAGTGTCCTAATGTTATATGCAAAATCGTATAATTAAACACAGGGTGACAGCAGATCAAAAAGACAGAGAACAAATGTTTGAAAAGTTAGTGTTTTGTTAGTTTTGAAAAAATTTGAGTTAATAGTTAGTTTGTTAGTACGAACTAGAAATAACAATACCTAATAATTGCCAACTCCCCAGCAACGGCACCAAAAACTTGTAGGGAAACCACCCGCGCGCGCAAACGCGTATGTTTTGGAAATGGATGCGTTTTGGTGGAAAACGGAATGCGCGCACGAGATCGGATTCGTTCTAAAATTTATAAATCGCAAGTGCACGACGCGTTGTAGCGAGCTTGCAAGCACGGGTCGATCCGCAGGGAATTGTGTATTAGGTAGTGTCGCTTAAGGTTCGAGAAACAAAAGAATTCGGTTTGGTTGTCACTAAAACTAAAAATACGGAAATATAGAAACAAGGTTAGAAAGAAAGGTGGTCGTGGCTTTGGCTCGGATGGTTGAATTGCGGCGATTTCTTCGATGCTCCTTTGATCCTGAGTTGTCCATCCTTGTGTTGATCCCGACATGAAGCATGACTTGTCAATGCGGGTGTGAAGCACAAATCATCAAAATATCGAAGTTCGACACAAGATACGAAACGAATCCGTCTTGTCCCACTTACCGTTTGTATGTCCAAACTTGAAGTATCAACACTAAGTACAAGGGTTAGCAAGTGATTGATCTAGATTTATGTGTGTGTAGTTAACCGCAATCAGAACGGTGTCGCACGTAGCTAGACCGAGGTGAGTACGGATCGTCCTCAGGGAAACGTTGAATATTTTAATCTTACTTTAGATGTGTTGAGAAAAAGAGGAGGAAGAATAAAGAATGGTTGTAGGTTCTAGATCTATGTTAAACACTGATGCAAAATATAGATCTAGATTAATTATGGATGTAAGTTTAATATAAAAATGGGGCTTGTAGGGTTCATTAGGATTTAGTAGTTATGGATGATTACTTAAAGATTACCCTTTTTATTCTTTAATAGATTTAAAACTAGAACGACATTGATGCATGTACATTAGGGTTTCTGGAGGGAAAAGGGGTTCCCACTCTTAACCCCTATCTCGACATGGAACTCCGTTCATATCTAGCCTTTACCAAAACAATCATTAATCTAATCTCTAATCGCGGTCGAGACTAACAATAATTTGGTAGCGCGCCCGATTAGGATGTTAATGATTCTTTTGATAAAGTTTATAAACTTTATAGGACGTAAAAAGAGTTTAAGGATCTTCATCATCCATTAACCTACCCTAATCCTACGAACCCTAACAAGCGGAGAATTACTCGCGCATGTTGGGAGAAGAAGAGATCGAGAGAGAAATCATAATGAACTACAAAGAAATAGAATAAGAAAAAGAACTACCTTTATTAATCAACAAAACTCATTTACACTTTGTTCCCTTAGAAAATGATTACAAATACTAGTTTGCTTCTCGATCTCTTCTAAGGAGGTAGATGAACCGTTGATGATTAGCCTGGATGCGTGAGCCGTCTTGGACTTCGTGATCGCGTCGACTTGATAATTTTTCCAAGAGGCTCTCGGTCTTTATTTATAGTCCCAAAGCCAGAACCCTAGCTTCCTAAATTGGAAACCAGAAAATAAGATCCAAACAGAGAAATCTCAACTCCTGACTCCTCTGGCACGCGGCGGATCCGTGGCCAACAGGTGGGTTTGGTCGCGGATCCGCGGCCAAACAATAATATCTCTTGTTATTTTTTCTGGGGCTTCATCTGTGTGACACGTAGCGATCTTTTAACATCTTTGGAAACTGGAAATCTTCTCTTCATCACTGCCAGCCTTGATTTCTTAGTTTGCTTTCTTAATTAGGCAGGTTTTCTCTAACAACTTTGATTCCCTTGATTTTTAGCCCTGAAAATTCTGCACAACAACTCAAATAATATTTAGTAGAGTTTGTTTTATTGAGATATTAATTTCACCATTAAGATTTGGTCAATGGTATTTATGCATACATTTTCCTACCGAATGTTAATTATAATATATAAACATATGAAAATAGTATTTTTACAGATAAACCCTCATATGTATCATATATTATAATAAACACCTTTTCTAATATAGAAATAGTAGGAAAATGTCATATTAAATGTGCAGTTTTATCAACTGAACAAATACCCCCAAATTTATCTTTGATCGTCCCGAGCAAACTAGTTTATTCAAGAGAAGGAGAAAAAGGAAATGAGAAAGCTAAGCACACTTTCGTAGGCAACACGATTGCACTGAGCACGTGCAACAAGCCGTTAAACCTCTAGGTGTCCCTAGTAGGAGGAGTGTTGTCTCCTGAGGGTTTTCAGTGGATTACACCCACAAAATCCTATAATAAAAGAGAGATGGTGAAATTTACATATAAAGATAAGAACCATAAAAGAAATACTTTGAAAATTTAGAGTTTCCAACTACACTAGCTTTTCAGTTGTCATGAGCCCTATCTTAATAGTCATGAAAAAATGTTAGAAATCATATCATCCCTCAATAAAACATCGTCTTTATTCTTCATTCCTATCTTTTATCCAAACATCGATCATATACCCCTACGTGTGTGTATAGAACATCCCTACACTCTGAGAATTCAATTCAAGCAATCATACTCTTGTCCATCTAACTTAGTACTTTTTTTAATAGATATTTAGATGGAATTTGCTCACATATTTTTCATGCGGCCATTAATACTTCTTGAGGTACTAACCGACCGATTACTCATGTGCTTGCTTAGTTAGGTGTATTTCCTCGTCTTGCAACACCTAAGGCTTAGCAGTGACTCCTAAACCAGTTGGTCTAAAGCACTAGATGATGAAACACCCTCGCTATATATTTTTTTTATTGCTGCCTTGTTGATAACAAAACCAGTGTTCATTTTTCTTTTCATCATTTTATCTTTTCTTTTCCATTTATTATTTCCTTCATACTTTGGCTTTTAGACAAGAGCATTTCAAGGTATCCTCTACTATCCTGAGTTTCAAGATGTGTGTAAGTGCGTATAGTAGGGTATCAACATTCAAATGTTTGGCTTCCGGAATAGAAACTATTTTTTAGACTTATTTTTATCCTCAGATTAGTGGCTTCTTTCATTTTACTAACCCTTGGGACAACGGCTCATAACTACTTATTACTAGTTCGTTTAAGAAAACTTCTAATTTTCTTGGGTTTCTTAAAATTTTCCAATCTTTTGGATGTAATTTTTCACTATCTAATCTTTTATTATCAAATTTTTTTGTGTGCTTATATATAGTATAGTGCAAAGTAATGCGTAAATAAGCACAAACCTCCCCCAAACCTGTTTGCAGCAGTGTCCTCACTATTGTTATCCGTTAAGCTCAAAAACCTGTAGACTTGGGAGGAGAAAGGGGACAAGAAATAATGAAAGTGAAATCCTCCCCCAAACTTCTTTTTGGCTCAATTATTTTCTTTCAAGAGCCAAAATATACCCCCCCAAACTTGAGTTAAACAATGTTAATCTTTTAAAATTAAAACGAGGGGGTCAAGGTTATTGGTCAATGCCAAGCTTTGCAAAGACCGAAAGTCAACACCAATCATTCAAAAATTTTATCGATGAAGCACCAAGGTTGGTGGAAGAACAAGTCACCTTTCGACGTTAAGAAGCGAGGAGGTGATAAGAGGTGTAATGGAAAAGGATCGCGTCTCAATTTGGAGAGACGACACAGTGATAGTGATGATGGATTACTCGCATTATCGTGATTGTCCAGAAGAAGGGGTGGAGGTTCAATTTCTTTATTTTGGAGTTGATTCATCTCAACACCCGTGTCTTTTAAAAATGCGAGTTTATCAGCGAAAATTTCCTCAAAGCTTTCATCGATACCCCGAAGAATAATCTCATCAGGAAAAACAGGGTGATAGTCAGACTCTATAAAAAGTTCCTCATCAGCGTTAGATGTTGACCCGGACAACTCGGTGGAAGAGTCCGTGTATGTATAATACATGGTTGGGTCAAACAACAACATATGAAAAGAGTCAGTATCACGAGGTTGATCAAATTCGCTGCTGTCGACATCCATTAATTCGACAGAACACACATGAGCATAGGGTTCGGAGGGTTCACTTCCCAACTTGTAAATGTTAAGCTCAATTGACTTCTTTCCAAAGGATAGGGTCATAGAGCCGTTTCTACAATTGATTACTGCGTTGGAAGTTGCTGGGAAGGGTCGACCGAGTATCACCGGGAGTTGATTGCGTGGGTTTTCCACAGGCTGTGTATCTAAAACAATAAAGTCCACAGGGAATATGAATTCCCCGACTTTGATTAACACATCCTCCAGCTCCCCCTAGATTGGGTGATAGATCGATCGGCCATCTGAAGAGTGCAATGCGCCGGTTTTAACTATCCGATCCCTAATTGCTCATAAACAAAATAAGGAAGAAAGTTAACACTAGCACCTAAATCAAGTAGAGCACGATTGATATTTTTACCCCCAATAGAAATAGAAATTGTAGGACTTCCGGGGTCCTTTCGTTTCTTGGAAAGTTCTTGTGTAAAAGCAGTGCTCACATTACTCGCAAGGAAAACTTTTTTAGGTACTTGAACTTTTCTCTTCCTACTGCACAAGTTCTTTAGGATTTTCGCATAAGACGGAACTTGTTGAATAGCATCTAGGAGAGGAATGTTTATATTAACTTGCCTAAAAATTTCCACAATCTTCTCCATTTGTGGACTTGGTCTGTTGCCCCTAAACCTGTTTGTGTCACGCCCCGCTTCCCAGAATACGCTAAGTTGGGCACGTGACATAGCCAACCATGCTACCTGTAGATAGGAAAAAATCCTTCCACAGTCACATTACGGCTGTAGAGATATCAAGAACAGGAATATAAACTAACTATCTAGTACATGTCCATGAGCCAGAATAAATGAGTCGAGAAATGATAATATGCGGAAGCAAAAAATACAATAAATGAACACCTGAAAGGTAAAACTGCATACCAACAGGATCTTCACCGCTCGGTCTAACAGCGGTAATACTCCTGATCAGTCTGCAACAAAGGTAGAAGGATCTGGGCCATGCAAAACCCAGACGTCAGCGCGTCATAACATCAAGCAATAATATGTAAACAGGGTAGCAAGACATGCAAGTATAATCATAAATAGTAAAGCAGGTGTACAACAATATAAATCAGGGCAGTGAAAGGTTGTGTGCAGTGAGTAAACTAAACTGGTCTGTTGGTTATCTACTCTCAATTCTTTGAAATCAATTTGATGAATCATCGATGTAACTCAATAGTATCCCGTGCGTGCCCGGGATCACGGTGAAGATTCTCGGGCTGAAACCGAGACATGCCTCTAGGCACTAAAGGAAAAGGGTAAAGATGAATGATGTCCATGGCATCATCCCAAGGATGGCCTAGCCTCTAAAAGGTAATTGATAACGATGGATGATGTCAGTAGCATCATCCTAAGGCTGGCCCAGCCTCTAAAACTGATCAGTAAAGGTAGCACACTGTCGAGTTACAACTCAGGTTTCATCATTGATTTCCCCATACCCCCAGGTTATATGTTTAAGTCAGGTATTAAAAAAACAAGAGCTAATGCCAACTCAGGATCAAGTAGGTGCAGGTTTGTCTGGATAGACAAACAGGAACGGTCCATAAGGACTACAGGACAGGTTTGTTGGCATTAGACGCAAGATCAGGTAACAGGTAAAGCCATGGTACGTCAGGTCAAGTCAAATAATGTATATAGGTGTCATGTCATGTCAAGAGTTGTACGGTACCATGTCGGGTTAAGTAAAAGGTGTAACAAGTCACGTGAGGTGTACAAGATATCATATGGGTGCTGATAATCAACTAGCACAAGCATGGGTAAACCAAATAAGCATGTGTACTAATAGAACAACAAACTGGAACATGTAACGTGAAATGCAATCAGGTACAGATTAAGGTATGTAGATGCACAGTTATCAGTTTGGGTTTAAGGGGTAGTTTTAACATTACATGAATACAGTATTAACGAATGTGGATGATAAACTCATGTTAATATGTACTAAGTAATCTAGAGATGCAATGATATAACTCAGGTTAGATGTATGCAAATGGTCGTCCGACTGGGTATAAAATAAAAGGGGTACTGTGGGCTGTGCAAATAATTGTTATATGATTTAAATATGATTGTGGGTACTATGTATAATAGAACTAAATGCAACATTGTATGTTTCGAGCGGTGAATATAAAATGATATAACGGGACGTCGAACTGTTAAAAGGAAGTTATTGTATTAAATGTAAACTACAGGTTTAACGTGCACTCAAATAAGTATAAAAGAGATTAAATAGCATGTAGCAAGTTTCACTTGCCTCGATCGGATCACGATACGGGATGCGCACGCAGTGTCCAAAGTCGGCAAACGTCGCAACGTCCACACGCGCACACGGGACTGAACCAAGCAGTGCAAGAATTGTAACCGCGTAGGTCGGGAATAACGACAGGGTTGCTCGGATCGTCGGCAGCATGATCAAAATTTGATCTCGGCTAAGGAACACAGCTCGGCTTGAACTAGACTTGGGTAGCAAAGGTGTTGGCTTGAACATGGGCATGGATCTTGGTATAGCTCGGTTTTGAGGGAAGATGAGGTGTTCTCGGCTGAAGTAAGAAAAAGGAGGCTAAGGCCTCTTGGCGAAAATGAAGACGAGGGTTGATAACAATGATATGACAACGTTGGGTTCTCAGTTTGATGGGCTCGAACGACGACGACAAATTTTCGATTGCTGGAGTTAGGCTTGGTTTGGGTATGCAAGCCTCGGCTTAAGGGGATGGTGCTTAGGCGAGATGAAGTCAATATGGTGGTTTTAGGAGATGGAGTCGTGGTTTAGGATTTCGGGTGTTGTCTAGTTTGAGGAGGAAGATGAAGTTGATGGTGTTGGGTTTAGGATCTCAGTTGTGGTTTCACTAGTGAAGAGAGGAAGATGAAGAAGACAGGGTGAAGGCGAGATGGTAGCTATGGTGTTGGGTTTTGAGGCGATTATGAGTTTCTTAGTGCAAGGAAGGAGGAGAAGTCGGTTATGGAGTCATGGTCGAGGAAATGGGTTGGTGTTCGAAGGTTGACGGGGCGAGGGTCTGACGAGGGTGGCGACGAGTTTTGAAGTCGAAGGAGATGGGTTCGATGGAGTTTCCGGCAATAGGGGTTGCTGCTGCTCCATGAGAAAGAAGGCGGCAGTGATAGGCGAGGCGAAGGTAGCATCGGTTTTGGAGTTGAAAGTTAAGCGAGGATGAGAACTTGGGGGTTTGAGGAGGCAAGGGAGATGAAGCAGGCGGCCATGGCAATCGAAGAGGATGAGGGCGGCAATGAGGTGATGCGATTCTTGGCGAAGAAGATGCTGTCGAGTATGGGGATGATGGTGAAGGGGAGGATGCGTCGACGGTGAGGTGCTGTGAGACGATGGCGACGATGAAGGCGTGGGTTGGACGACGTGCTTGGAGGAGAGGAAGAAAATTGTTGATGAGAGAAGAGATAGAGAGTACGTGAGTTGAGTTGTGTATGGGTTTTTGAAATAAAAAAAATAAAAATAAATAAAAGATTATAATATATATGTTTATGTATACAGGGAGAGAGAGAGATAAATAAAGAGAGGAGAGATAGAGAGAATCTGAGAGTGAGAGGAGAGAGAGAGAGAGAAGATTTGGATTGATTGAAAAAAATATACAGAAATATATTTTTTGGTTTAAAGAATCGTATATAAAACAGTTATAGTTAGAATAAAATATTAATATAATATTAGTATGTTTTGAGATTTTGGCAAATACAAATTTACTCCAAAACACGCCCGGGTCGGGTCTAAAAATTCAGATTTAAAATATGAAAAATATATGCGACTTCCAAATTTCAAAATGAATGCTCAGGTAACGAAAATGCATACCACCAAGAACGGATGCACGTATATGCGCGTAGCCGTCCAAACACATCCGTTTCACTGAACGGGACGAGAACAAGATGCGTGGATGCTACCACGGGGTTAGGGGTATCATGCAGGATATGAAATGCAATTTTAAAAATATTTTATGTGACCTAAAATGTTATATGTAAAAAGTGCGATGCCAGATGAAATGCCAGTATGTACTAAACATGAGATGCGTGTCCATGCAACAAGTCAAGGTAATCTATAAATAAGAATCAAACAGGTTCAAGCAAGCGGATCGGGTCGAATGCAAAGTAATATGTAAAATACCATTCGCACCCAAACACGCTAAATCAAGAAAAAACCATGGATAGGTAAATACGGAAACTGGAATTGGTATAAATGAACTCGGGTGTTACATTATACCCAACTACAAAAAAATTTCGTCCTCGAAATTCCAAGAACAAGATAGGATAAACAAACAAAAAACTACTATGATAGATGGGAAATCTTCTGTCGGACTTCATCTTCTCGTTCCCAAGTTGACTCCCCATGTGAGCGATTACTCTAAGAAACGAGTACAAGAGGGATAACCTCGTTCTTAAGAACCCTTTCTCTTCGATCCACAATTGACATTGGTCGCTCCTCAAAGGTTTAATCTTCTCGTATAGTCTGTTCCGATTGATCCAACCCATGTATTTCATCACGAACATACCTACGGAGTTGAGGTACGTAACACACGTCATGAACATTCACCAAAGATTGTAGTAACACCAAACGATATGTCACTTCTCCAACACGCTCAAAATCTCAAAAGGTCCAACAAATCGAGGACTAAGCTTTCCTCGACTTCCGAAACGAATCACCCCTCTAGTCGGTGATACCTTCAAGAATAATAGATCACCAACAGCGAACTCTAGAGGTCTTCTCGATGTATCGACCCAACTCTTCTGCCGATCTTGCTCTGCCTTCGTATGATTCCGGATATTGCTAACCTTCTCGACTGTCTGCCCAACCAAATCTGGTCCCAACAATCTTCGTTCACCAATATCGTCCAAACAAACAGGTGAACGAAACTTGCGACCATATAAAGCTTTGAATGGAGCTATTTGAATAGTCGCCAAGAAACTGTTGCTGTAAGAAAAACTTCACCAAATTTAGATGATCCTCCCATGATCCCTTGAAGTCTAACATGCAAGCCTTCAACATGTCTTCAAGAGTTTGGACCGTTCTCTCCGATTAGCCATCTGTTTGAGAATGATAAGCTGTACTAAATTTCAATCGAGTCCCCAAACTTTCCTGTAAGCTCCTCCAAAAGTGCGATAAGAATCGGGTGTCATGATCGGAAACGATACTCATCGGCACTCCACGCAATCTTACAATCTCCTGCATGTACGCTCTGCCAAAGCTTCTGCTGATTGACTAACTCGAAATGTTATGAAATGAGCTACCTTGGTCAATCGATCAACAATCACCCAACTGCATTTGCCTTTTGGACTCCGTGGTATAGCCGTCACGAAATCCATGGTTATATGTTTCCACTTCTACTGAAGAATCGGAAGTGGTTGCAATAAACCGGCAACCCTTTGATGTTCAGCCTTGACTTGCTGACACACCAAGCACTTTGCCACAAAGCGGCCAATTTCCCGTTTCATGCCTTCCCACCAGAAATGCTGTCGTATATCTCGGTACATCTTTGTACCTCTTGGATGTACGGAATATGCGGAACTGTGCGCCTCCTTCATAACTTCTTCGCGGATGTCTCCTTTTAGCACACACAAACGGCTACCATACCGCAACGAACCATCCTCATGAATCAATAAGTCCGTTCGAAGTCTAGCTTCAACCTGTTCTCGAAACTTTTGCAATCTTGGGTCATGCAATTTCGCTGCTTTAATACTCTCGATCAATGACGACTGTACTTGCAGCTGCATCAACTGTCCCGAAGAATGCGGTAGCATGATCTCCAACTCGAATCTCCGAAAGTCTTCCATAATCTCCTTCTGTGCAGTTAACATCTGAATTGCTGGCAACCGACTAAGCGCATCCGTCACAACATTAACTTTTCCCGGATGGTACTTAAGATCAAGATCACAGTCAGCCATCAGCCCCAACCATCTACGCTGCCTCATACTAAGCTCCTTCTGTGTGAACACGTACTTTAGGCTTTTGTGATCAGTGAAAACCTCGACCCTTTCGCCCAATAAGTAGTGTCTCCAAACTTCAAAGCGAACATCACAGCTGCTAGTTCCAAGTCAGAGGTTTGGGCAATATTTCTCTTGGGTCTTCAAATGTCTCAATGCGTATGCTATAACCTTCCCATGCTGCATCAATACACATCCCAATCCTTTCCCAGATGCGTCGCTGTGAATTACCACTCCTCCGGAACTATCTGGCACAGTCAGAATAGGAGCGGTTATTAATCTCTGCTTCAACGCCTCAAAAGATGACGCACACTTCTCCGTCCATACAAATGGTACCTCCTTGCGCGTAAGCTTGGTCAACGGCTCAGCCAACATAGAAAATTCTCCACAAACCTTCTATAATACCTGGCAAGTCCAAGAAACTTCTTATCTCTGCAACATTCTTCGGAATCGGCCAGTCTCGAACTGCTGTAATCTTTCAGGATCAACGGCGATTCCATCTCTAGCCACACGTGCCCCAACACTTCACTTCTTCAAGCCAAAACTCACACTTGCTCATCTTTGCATATAATTTCTTGCCTCAATGTCTGAAGTACGATCTTCAAATGTTCCGCATGCTCTTCAATACTCCTTCGAGTAGACCAGAATATTATCAATGAACACTACTATAAACTGGTCCAAGAACGGTGAAAAGATTCGGTTCATCAAGTCCATAAATATCGCCGGTGCATTCGTTACTCCGAATGGCATCACTAAATACTCGTAATGTCCATACCGAGTTCGGAACGCAGTCTTGCAAATATCCTCTGATTTAACTCAGACCTAATGATATCCAGATCGCAAATCCAGCTTCGAGAATACCCTCGCGCCACTAAGCCGCTCAAATAATTCACCAATGCGAGGGATCGGGTACTTGTTCTTAATAGTCACCCGGTTTAATTCTCGATAATCGATGCACATCCTCCTTGTGCCATCTTTCTTCTTTACTAGAAGAACTGGAGTTTCCCAAGGCGAGTTACTGCTACGAATCCAACCCTTCTCAAGTAATTCAGTAACCTGCTTCTTGACTTCTTTCGACTCCACTGGTGCCATCGGATAGTACGCCTTTGAGATTAGCACTGTACCAGGAACAAAATCAATCGCGAACCCCACATCTCGTTTTGGCGATAAACCCGAGATGTCTTCGAACACGTCCATGAATTCTCGAACTATAGCCGGCGCTTCATCTTTAATAACCTCCAGTGACGAAAGAACACCAGTTGTCGGCCTAGCCCTAAACTCGACTGGCCGACAGAACTACTTCCTCCAGCAAAACAAACTCCGGATGTCCGGGAATCTGGAAATTCTCTTTCCTTGCTCTACCATCAATATGAGCATGGAAAGTGCCGCGAAAATCCATTCCCAAGACAACAACAAACAAAGGGATGCACCAGAATTGAATAATTCTAATGCGGGGAAAAACATGAATAAGTAAGATACCGAGATGACTTCATCCGAAGTCAAGATACCGAAGAGGATTAAGCACGGGAAACATGATTCAAGCTGGCGATAAAACAATAACTGGTAAGTAATGAAATCGAGAAAAACAAGGTAATATAACGACCATGACATAAGGAAGTGAATCAAGACCAGGACTCCAAGTTACTCAAATAGAGTACCGTATTGTAACCATGCTGCAGTTCATGGGTACAATTACATAACTCCACTCAAGTCGCCCAAATCCTAGTATCAGAATCAAGGAACGGGGAGAAACAATGAAGAACCAAAAAAGTTTCAAGCCTAGATGCAAAGTCGTTTGCATATCGTCAAGACAAGGATCAAGTGAAAGATTTGATTCAAAAATCACGATTACAAGGTGGCAGGACATGCTCCTAATCACGAGTATTCTGATTCGTGTATTGGGTCCAATACCCAACTACAAAAAAATTAAACTCGATTAATCTATATCCTATGGCTCTGATACCAAAAGAACCATGTCATGCCCCGCTTCCCAGAGTACGCTAAGTTGGGCACGTGAAATAGCCAACCATGCTACCTATGGATAGGAAAAAATCCTTCCACAGTCACATTACGGCTGTAGAGATATCAAGAACAGGAAAGTAAACTAACTATCTAGTACATGTCCATGAGCCAGAATAAATGAGTCGAGAAATGATAATATGCGGAAGCAAAAAATACAATAAACGAACACCTGAAAGGTAAAACTGCATACCAATAGGATCTTCACCGCTCGGTCTAACAGCGGCAATACTCCTGATCAGTCTGCAACAAAGGTAGAAGGATCTGGGCCATACAAAACCCAGACGTCAGCGCGTCATAACATCAAGCAATAATATGTAAACAGGATAGCAAGACATGCAAGTATAATCATAAATAGTAAAGCAGGTGTACAACAATATAAATCAGGGCAGTGAAAGGTAGTGTGCAGTGAGTAAACTAAACTGGTCTGTTGGTTATCTACTCTCAAGTCTTTGAAATCAATTTGATAAATCATCGATGTAACTCAATAGTATCCCGTGCGTGCCCGGGATCACGGTGAAGATTCTCGGGCTGAAACCGAGACATGCCGCTAGGCACTAAAGGAAAAGGGTAAAGATGAATGATGTTCATGGCATCATCCCAAGGCTGGCCTAGCCTCTAAAAGGTAATGGATAACGATGGATGATGTCAGCAACATCATCCCAAGGCTGGCCCAGCCTCTAAAACTGATCAGTAAAGGTAGCACACTGTCAAGTTACAAGTCAGGTTTCATCATTGATTTCCCCATACCCCCAGGTTATATGTTTAAGTCAGGTATTAAATAAACAAGAGCTAATGCCAACTCAGGATCAAGTAGGTGCAGGTTTGTATGGATAGACAAACATGAATGGTCCGTAAGGACTACAGGACAGGTTTGTTGGCGTTAGATGCAAAATCAGGTAACAGGTAAAGCCATGGTACGTCAGGTCAAGTCAAATAATGTATATAGGTGTCATGTCATGTCAAGAGTTGTACGGTACCATGTCGGGTCAAGTAAAAGGTGTAACAAGTCACGTGAGGTGTACAAGATATCATATGGGTGCTGATAATCAACTAGCACAAGCATGGGTAAACCAAATAAGCATGTGTACTAATAGAACAACAAACTGGAACATGTAATGTGAAATGCAATCAGGTACAGATTAAGGTATGTAGATGCACAGTTATCAGTTTGGGCTTAAGGGGTAGTTTTAACATTACATGAATACAGTATTAACGAATGTGGATGATAAACTCATGTTAATATGTACTAAGTAATCTAGAGATGCAATGATATAACTCAGGTTAGATGTATGCAAATGGTCGTCCGACTGGGTATAAAATAAAAGGGGTACTGTGGACTGTGCAAATAATTGTTATATGATTTAAATATGATTGTGGATACTATGTATAATAGAACTAAATGCAACACGGTATGTTTCGAGCGGTGAATCTAAAATGATATAACGGGACGTCGAACTATTAAAAGGAAGTTATGGTATTAAATGTAAACTACAGGTTTAACGTGCACTCAAATAAGTATAAAAGAGATTAAATAACATGTAGCAAGTTTCACTTGCCTCGATCGGATCACGATACGGGATGCGCACGCAGTGTCCAAAGTCGGCAAACGTCGCAACGTCCACACGCGCACACGGGACTGAACCAAGCAGTGCAAGAATTGTAACCGCGTAGGTCGGGAACATCGACAGGGTTGCTCGGATCGTGGGCAGCATGATCAAAACTTGATCTCAGCTAAGGAACACAGCTCGGCTTGAACTAGACTTGGGTAGCAAAGGTCTTGGCTTGAACATGGGCATGGATCTTGGTATAGCTCGGTTTTGAGGGAAGATGAGGTGTTCTCGGCTGAAGTAAGGAAAAGGAGGCTAGGGCCTCTTGGCGAAAATGAAGACGAGGGTTGATGACAATGAAATGACAGCGTTGGGTTCTCAGTTTGATGGGCTCGAACGACGGCGACAAATTGCCGATTGCTGGAGTTAGACTTGGTTTGGGTATGCAAGCCTCAGCTTGAGGGGATGGTGCTTAGGTGAGATGAAGTCAATGTAGTGGTTTTAGTAGATGGAGTCGTGGTTTAGGATTTCGGGTGTTGTCTAGTTTGAGGAGGAAGATGAAGTTGATGGTGTTGGGTTTAGGATCTCAGTTGTGGTTTCACTAATGAAGAGAGGAAGATGAAGAAGACAGGGTGAAGGCGAGATGGTGGCTATGGTGTTGGGTTTTGAGGCGATGATGAGTTTCTTAGTGCAAGGAAGGAGGAGAAGTCGGTTATGGAGTCATGGTCGAGGAGATGGGTTAGTGTTCGAAGGTTGACGAGGCGAGGGTCAGACGAGGGTGGCGACGAGTTTTGAAGTCGAAGGAGATGGGTTCGATGGAGTTTCCAGCAATAGGGGATGCTGCTGCTCCATAAGAAAGAAGGCGGCTGTGATAGGCGAGGCGAAGGTAGCATCGGTTTTGGAGTTGAAAGTTGAGCGAGGATGAGAACGTGGAGGTTTGAGGAGGCAAGGGAGATGAAGCAGGCGGCCATGGCGATCGAAGAGGATGAGGGCAGCAATGAGGTGATGGGGTTCTTGGCAAAGGAGATGCTGTCGAGTATGGGGATGATGGTGAAAGGGAGGATGCGTCGAGGGTGAGGTGCTGTGAGGCGATGGCGACGATGAAGGCGTGGGTTGGACGACGTGCTTGGAGGAGAGGAAGAAAATTGTTGATGAGAGAAGAGAGAGAGAGAGAGAGTACGTGAGTTGAGTTGTGTATTGGTTTTTGAAATAAAAATAAAAAAATAAAATAAAAGATTATAATATATATGTTTATGTATACAGGGGGAGAGAGAGATAAATAAAGAGAGGAGAGATAGAGAGAATCTGAGAGTGAGAGGGGAGAGAGAGAGAGAGAGAAGATTTGGATTGATTGAAAAATATATATAGAAATATATTTTTTGGTTTAAAGAATCGTATATAAAACAGTTATAGTTAGAATAAAATATTAATATAATATTAGTACGTTTTGAGATTTTGGCAAATACAAATTTACTCCAAAACACGCCCGGGTCAGGTCTAAAAATTCAGATTTAAAATATGAAAAATATTTATGACTTCCAAATTTCAAAATGAATGCTCAGGTAACGAAAATGCATACCCCCAAGAACGGATGCACGTATATGCGCGTAGCCATCCAAACACGTCCGTTTCACTGAACGGGATGAGAACAAGATGCGTGGATGCTACCACGGGGTTAGAGGTATCATGCAGGATATGAAATGAAATTTTAAAAATATTTTATGTGACCTAAAATGTTATATGTAAAAAGTGCGATGCCATATGAAATGCCAGTATGTAATAAACATGAGATGCACGTGTCCATGCAACAAGTCAATGTAATCTATAAATAAGAATCAAATAGGTTCAAGCAAGTGGGTCGGGTCGAATGCAAAGTAATATATAAAATACCATTCGCACCCAAACACGCTAAATCAAGAAAAGACCATGGATAGGTAAATACGGAAACTGGAATTGGTATAAATAAACTCGGGTGTTACAGTTTGGATTAGGTGCTTTATCCATAAGGGTTGGGTCTAACATTGTAGAGGATTGTGGGGATAAAATGGATCCCAGAATTGGAGTGGGAATCGTTTTAGATAGATTGGGAGAATTGTTTGATCCTTGGGGAAAACGGAGAATAGGCTCGGATAAAGGTGGGAGACTAGACGAATTAGGGGAAGAAGTAGAAGCCGGGGTATCATTGGTGTCACTAACATCATCAAATTGCTCACCCCCTCGGTTATTCAGCTCTTTTCCCGATCTCAACATAGTAACGGCATTCACATTATGATTTTGTGAGTGGCCAGGATTCGGTAGGGGTTGAGATGGGAGTTTCCCTTTCTCTCTCGCACTCATAGCGGCGTTCAACTGTGCCAGTTGGTTTTCTATTGATTTAATACTCTCACCGTGGAGGCGCAGTCTTTCTTTATGGTATCAATAGAAGACTTCATATCAGCCGACATTTGAATGGAATGTTTCATAAATAAATCCAAAGTTTGTGCGAGTGAAGAGTTATCAGTACCGGCCAGTTGCGGTGCGGATGTGTTCGCCGGATTGTGAAAATTTTATGACTGAAAAGGGGGCTGACTTTATGGTTATGGTTGCTGTGGAGGAGGTCTTTGATAATTGCTTTGGAACTGGTTTTGATTTTGGGGTTGGTTTTGGTTCCAAGCAAAATTAGGATGATTCCTCCATCCGTGATTGTACGTGGACGAATAAGGATCGCTTCTAGGTCGCTGCTGAAAAGCAGCATTAGTTTGCTCGTTACCTTGAAACGATGCATTCATAGGACATTCTTCCGTCAAGTGTGAAGGATCCGAACAGCAACCACACACGGTTTTGGGAAGCGTAACCTGGTTTAGGGAGGCTAATGAAAATTTGTTCTCAATAGCGTCGAGTTTCTTCTGCATCGCTGCCATTTCGGCATTTACTGTGATGGAAACATCGAGCTGATGAATACCTCTCTTAGATGAAGGTGGTCTTACGCTTTCCCACTGCAAAGTGTTTTCAGCAAGATCTTCCAGATATTTCCACGCTTCACCGTCATCTTTGGACATGAAATTGCATTGACACATTGTTTCAAGCATCTGCTTTGTTGCTGGGTTAATGCCCTCATATATAATTCGGCATAAATCCCATCTTTGTATTCCATGATGAGGACATTAGACAAGCAGAATTCTTGAAACGTTCAAAGCACTTCCAAAATGGTTCATTGGGAAGCTGGGTGAACTGGTTGATCTCGCTCCTAATATGGGCAGTCTTATGGTTTGGGTAAAACTTCTTAAAAAATGCTATTACAAATTCATCCCAATTAGTGATAGAGTGTTCGGCAGTATTATAAAACCATTTTTCTGTCAAGTCGTACAGAGTGAATAGGAGAAGACGCAAGCGCATAGCATCCACAGTCAGTTGTGAAGTACCCATCATTGCTCATACGTTTTCGAATTTAGTGATGAAAACGTACGCGTCTTCAGACTCAAGCCCATGAAATTTGGGCAACAGATTGATGTAGTGGGGTTTAATTTCAAAATTATCCCCGTCAGCTAGTGGAATAGATAGACAAGTGGGAAGTGGACCACGGATAGGATAGCATCTCTCTTGGAGAGAGATGCGCGGTGGATTCTGCGCACCTACGGGCGGTGGCAGCATGGTGTTATAATCTGATGGAGTACCGTCCATCTCAGTCGATGTGGTGGGTGGTGGGGCAAAAGAAGATGAAGAAGCACCGACTTCGGAGTCGATAGCAGGAACGCGGACAAGACGGGCACTAGAATCCCGTGTCCAGCCGAGCTTGCACTAAGCGGGTTTAGCGCAAGTGGCAGCGTGTGTGTGATTTAAAATTGGTATATTTTGAAAAGTGTGTCGGACTTAGACAAATCACACAAAAATGCACAAACAACCCTAGAACTAAGGTTACCTAGATCAAGTCTCTATACCGCTCCTAGACTTCCAAAGGACAAGCCGCAGGATCAATCCTTTACCGCCTCTTTACTACTCTTGTGGTCAGGTAAGTGCCAGGTAAGTGGGAGGTATCCGCTATATGAATCACCGAAAATAGCGGGCCTAATTAAGTAACCACTTGCCTTAGACACACTTGCCTAGACACCACAAAAGTAATGCGGATAAGCGATAGATTACCCATGACCTTCCTCTGTCTTTATTGAGCACGACAGTCCTTAGAGTCTTGTCTAGATATTTTTTTAAATTAATGTAGGGTTGATACAGATGCTCGGTTTGTGATTTGTGGGGCTTAGGAAAGGTGATGAAATCCCCACCTAATCTGGATTTGGTTTTTGCCCCTTAAAGTCCGTATTAAAATATGCAAAACAAACCAATCACAAAACTTTTGCAAGAAGATTTTTGAGCGGCGATATTTTGCAAAGAATCCTGCAGAAAAGATATTTTATTGGATTTCAGAGGAGAGAGAAGGATGTTAGAATTTTACCAGAGAAGTTTAGAACCCTAGATCCTCTAACCCGCCGCGCTTCCGTCGCAAATATGGTGTATCCGCCGCGGATCCGCCGCAAGAAGGATGGATCAATTGATGAAATTTGGTACGTGGCCTCCTGTACTCCTCTGGATCTCGATGAATGTCTCTGTCTTCCTGTTTCCTCAAGTCTATGACTCCAGATCTCCTTGCAAAAAATTCACACACTTCGTTAAATATACGATTTGCAGTTTTGTTTTAATTATGATATAGATCGTATAAGAATTCAACACAAATAGTAAGAATAAAAATTACGCACGGATCCCCGGCAACGGCGCCATTTGATTGATCTAGATTTATTTGTATGTAGTTAACCGCAATCAGAACGGTGTCGCGCGTAGCTAGACCGAGGTGAGTACGGGTCGTCCTCAGGGAAACGTTGAATATTTTAATTTTACTTTAGATGTGTTGAGAAAGAGAGGAAGAAGAATAAAGAATGGTTGTAGGTTCTAGATCTATGTTAAACACTGATGCAAAATATAGATCTAGATTAATTATAGATGTAAGTTTAATATAAAAATGGGGCTTGTAGGGTTCATTAGGATTTAGTAGTTATGGATGATTACTTAAAAATTACCCTTTTATCCTTTAATAGATTTAAAACTAGAACGACAGTGATGCATGCAGATTAGGGTTTCTGGAGGGAAAATGGGTTCACACTCTTAACCCCTATCTCGACATGGAACTCCGTTCATATCTAGCCTTTACCAAAACAATCATTAATATAATCTCTAATCGCGGTCGAGACTAACAATAAATTGGTAGCGCGCCCGATTAGGATGTTAATGATTCTTTTGATAAAGTTTATAAACTTTATAGGACGTAAAAAGAGTTTAAGGATCTTCATCGACCATTAACCTATCCTAATCCTACGAACCCTAACAAGCGGAGAATTACTCGCGCATGTTGGGAGAAGAAGAGATCGAGAGAGAAATCATAATGAACTACAAAGAAATAGAATAAGAAAAAGAACTACCTTTATTAATCAACAAAACTCATTTACACTTTGTTCCCTTAGAAAATGATTACAAATACTAGTTTGCTTCTCGATCTCTTCTAAGGAGGTAGATGAACCGTTGATGATCAGCCTGGATGCGTGAGCCGTCTTGGACTTCGTGATCGCGTCGACTTGATAATTTTTCTAAGAGGCTCTCAGTCTTTATTTATAGTCCCAAAGCCAGAACCCTAGCTTCCTAAATTGGAAACCAGAAAATAAGATCCAAACAGAGAAATCTCAACTCCTGACTCCTCTGGCACGCGGCGGATCCGCGGCCAACAGGTGGGTTTGGCTGCGGATCCTCGGCCAAACAGTAATATCTCTTGTTATTTTTTCTAGGGCTTCATCTGTATGACACGTGGCGATCTTTTAACATCTTTGGAAATTGGAAATCTTCTCTTCATCACTGCCAGCCTTGATTTCTTAGTTTGCTTTCTTAATTAGGCAGGTTTACTCTAACAACTTTGATTCCCTTGATTTTTAGCCCTAAAAATTCTGCACAACAACTCAAATAATATTTAGTAGAGTTTGTTTTATCGAGATATTAATTTCACCATTAAGATTTGGTCAATGGTATTTATGCATACATTTTCCTACCAAATGTTAATTATAATATATAAACATATGAAAATAGTATATTTACAGATAAACCCTCATATGTATCATATATTATAATAAACACCTTTTCTAATATAGAAATAGCAGGAAAAATGTCATATTAAATGTGCAGTTTTATCAACTGAACAACAAGCATACATCAACATCAAATACACAAATTAGCACATGAGAGCAAGTGGTTTTAGAGTAAATCTTGCTAAGTGTTTTGTGATAGTATAGGGTATATGAAATCAAGAAGTGTGTCAATCAACTTGTTAACAAAATACCATATCTAATGCTTAGCAACCTTAACACTAAATTGATTCTAATCTTAACCTTGCAAAATGGTGATTATGAGAGAATATGGTATGTGATATAGGTTACAAGTAACCATCAAAATCAACATACCATATCAAACACATTCATTTAGCAATCTTAAGGTTATAATCACAGTTTGAGCACATTAAACATTTAAAAGAGATGGAGGAAGGCAAAGACGTTCATCTCACATTCTCATCATCACCACAACCATAAAGAACTACTCAAACATCATAAAATAGAAAAATGAAACACAAAAGAAAAACATGAGAACAAGAAGTTAAACAAAAGAAAGTGCAAGTCTTTATTAACAAAATGGAGGGCTTGAGCTACAAGATTGATAACAACTTCAACCTTCTTAATGGAGCACTCAAGTGAGAGCTCAAAAAGGGAAGAAGAAGAAGCTATCAAACAATACACATTATTCTCACTCAAAATGACCTCCCAGAACTAAATCTGAGATCTGCTATTTATAGGAAATCCAAAATCAAAAGTTACAACCACAGGTGGACTAAATACACAATGAGGGACCCACACAAAGAAAACGAGGCAAAACGGTTCCAACTTGGCCGCAAATTGCGGCCAAATTGATTAAATTGGCGGGCTAGACATGGAGGATGGGGCCCACTTTGGTACATTAGTCTTCTGGTTAGTTGAATATCTTCCTGTAATTGCAATTTAGTCTAATTCTCACGTGGGTGAATTCTGGAGCAATGAACAGAGAGCAAATCATGGGTAAGTCCATGTTCACACATGTTCACACTTGGTCACACTCTTTCTTTGTTGCAAACTCTTTTAATCTTGATCTGTATTCTGCCCGTTTGCAGTTCTGGTTAAAAACCGTCGTTTCCGTTCATGTTGTGTACCATCTCCAGTGTTTTTGCCTGTGTACCTGTATTCTGTACTAATGAGCAGAAAGAGATTAATAGCACTGTTTATTGACAATATGATAGGAAATGAGCGGTATTAAAATGTAATAAATCGTGTCGATCAGATTCCTTCTGTACCAAGCTACAAACAACTATGTTAGTATATCAAACATATACCTATACAAATTACCAGTTATATATTCTCTACTTGTCCTATTCTATTCTATTCTACTCTTACTTTTAGGACTTACCGAGCGCTAGTTCACTGAAGACATTCCTGTCTCTCTTTTCTTTGAAATGTTCGTTAGGAGGACCGGATCTTCAGGAGACCGAGCCCGGTCAGGAGTATCTGGAGCAGATTGAAGCACTGTCAGAATTCTAGCTTTTACTTGTACTTATTTCAGTTCATATGCCAATGTTTTGGCACTGCTTTCGATCATTGTACATTTCCTTTTCAAATCAGTTATAATGTAAAGAATGAATGTTAATAAAAGTTGCTGTTCATATTACATCACTTGTCATTCTTGTGCATTTTATTTATATATTGCTTATTTACACTTAGCGTGTTTACTTCTGAGTAAATACGTCGAGTGCCTTACCATGTCTCCTTCCTCCTACACGGGGAAGCGGGGCGTGACAGAGCTGGAGCTGGTAAAGCTAACCGGGTAGGAAGAGCTTAGATTGCCGGTCTAGCTGGAGGGATGTTGGGTCCTCGGTTCTGGGGGTATGCTCTAATGGCGTGACTAGAAGACCCACTGATCATGCACACGTTGTTCACCCTACAACAGTTCTTCATACGGTGCCATGTTCTCTTGCAGTAGATGCAAAAATCTGGCATGTTGTTGGCGAACGAACCTACCGACCTCCGAAATAGTCCGTTAAAAGATAGCCTGGAAGAGACCCCTCCTTTGATCTGGTGCACATGACATTTCACACCGGCAGTCTGCGGCCTGCCCTTCTTCTTCATAACTGCCTCATAGTGTCGGGCAGTCTTCAAAGCAAGTTCATGGGTTGGGAAATCCCCTGTAGCGAGTGCAACTTAGATTTCAGAGTCTAATGCGTACTGGAATCGTCGTGCCCGAATCTTAGCAGTGGGAATAAGGTGTGCGGCAAATCTGTTACGACCTTTTGTTATCAGTGTTGCGAGTGAGATTAGAAAATTGAATTTGAGACTATATCTTACCTGCTGAGTATGGTAAACTCAGTATCATATTCATCCACTGACTTGACCCACATCGAGCCTTGTTGTAAATGGATGAATTGCTGCTCCATGTCAAAGCGGGGAGTCTCTGAGAAGTACTTGGTATCGAAGAGATCTCGGAATGTTCTCCATTCTATCGGTTGCGCGAGACAGCTCTCCTCAGCCTTCCACCAAACTCTGACATTATTGGTCAGTTGAAACTTAGCAACTCTTACTCAGGCTATATCTGACACTTGAGTCGCTGCCAGATTATCCTCGATTGCTTGAGCTCATTCTTCTGCCTCAAACGGGTTCTCCTCACCCGAGAAATTCTTTGGGTGCAGTGCCCGAAACTGCTTAACTCCGGGTGCTTCAGTTTCGGGGCGGTTCATAAGGATAGCGGACTGCTGTTGTTGACCCTCCAATAAGGATAACAGTATGTGGTGGTGGTAGCATAGGCGGTGGAGTATTGCCGTTGACATTTTGTGCTAGCATTGTTCGGTCCATCACCATGATTATAAAAGATAGGTTATGATAGATTCAAGAAATTTGAAATGTAAGAAATGTAAATATTTGTTGAAGTCATTAATTCTTGTGGTATATTGTTTATGACTTCATGCGGAACTGACCTGCATGGGCCACCAACAAAACCTGTCACGCCTCGCTTCCCAGTAGACGGAAACGGTGACGTGGCAAACCCGCGGCATATTTATCCAGAGAAGGTCGTTACCTAAATAAATATGCTAAGCGTATTAAAACAAAAATACACAATGTAAGAATAAATGGAGAATGTAAAATTTTTCGACAAAGAACTTTATTTAGATTCAACTTCCAATATTTACAAGTACATGAGTTTCAACTGGAAATTAAATACAATAAAGAAAAATGCCTAAACACGCAGTATACATAAGCTGAATAAAAAGTGAAGCTAGGCTAATCCTGAAGAGCAATCCGGTTATAGTCTTCTTCTGTGGCCTCCACTTTTTCCGTCCCGACCGTATTGACGAACATTTCAAGAAAACAAGGGTGGATGGAATGCCCGTCAGCAAACCAGAGCTCGATAAGTCCCAAGGATAAAGTAAGAGTAAAAATGACAAGTGTAATATATATATATATATATATATATATATATATATATATGAAGAGTAATAGTATATATTCATGGTTAAATATGTACTATAAGTCTCTATATGGTCATTATGTTAACGTTAAGTTCCAAGTGTGGATGTCAACGCAGCCGTAAAAGTATTCACGAGCTCAAGAGTGGGGCCTCAAGAGCAAGGAAACATAGGCCTATTTCATGTGTTAGTATCAGGGCTCTAGGCCGTGGATGGGTCAATCCAACTGATATTCGAGTATAATAAAAAAGAGGTTAATACGGACTCCTGAAGCTCCGTTAGATTCACATAAGAAACTATCCCAAACACCCCGAGTCTAAATAGTTTATAACTGTATAGTATACTTAATTAACTTAATTGATTGGTTATAACATGTCTTGATCGAAATCATAGATTGCAAAAGGTGTAGAATGAAGTCGAGTGAGTCGAGTAAAATGCGAGTCATGTCAATTGCAATCTTGGTTCGAGTTAAGTTAGTTCGAGTAGATTGGGTTTGAGTTCATGTTCAGGTTTAGATTCGAGTTAGGTTAGAGTTCAATTTTGTGTTCGAGTTCGAGTTCAAGTTCATGTTTAGATTTGAGTTTGGATTCAAGTTCAGGTCCTTTTCATATGAATTGATTTTAAACTGTTAAAAATCTTATGTTTGGGATTCAACTGCTATACATGGACGACAGAATTTGTGTCTTTTTCCAGGACAATTGCCATTGATAACTCCGTTAAGTTGTTTAACCTGAATAGAAAAAGAACTCACTTTCTCTGGCTCTCTGGGGCTCAAGAGAAATGATACCACTTAAACCTATATTAATCTAGAGTCAATAAATATTGTTTGCTTATCTCGAGAGGGTTTTCTGAAAAATACTTTAACATAATTTAAAATTAATGCTCGAGGGTGATTTGTAATATTTAGGGTTTTCATGAACATGTATTTAATTGTTATGGTATTTTGGTGATAGAACCTAGTTTTTAAAAGTTTATGGTATTTTTATGAAAACTAGCTCTTTTGGAAACTTAATGGTATTTTATTAAAATTCCAATATTTCATTAGAAATATAGTTTCAAAATTTGTTTTTATTGAAAATACGAATTCATAGTTTTATATAATTTCCAAGGTTTATTTTTTATTTAGAAAATTCGTATTTCTTAAAAACAGTATTTTTATTTCCTTTCGAGACCGAATACTTCATGAGGAGTTCTGCATCTCGCTCTACCGTCCCCACGATGTGTGATAATCCGCACCATCCATTAGCGAATCACCTAACGAGGGTTGTAGAGGCATAATTGCCAAGGATTTAAAATATCGATCAAAAGAAACCTGTTTTGAAAAAATGTAGTATTTTAATGTAAAATCTATTTCTTAAATAAACCCTATGTTTAGAACTTTGTGCTA
The DNA here is from genome assembly GCA_030015575.1 of Agapanthus africanus. NCBI lineage: Eukaryota > Viridiplantae > Streptophyta > Magnoliopsida > Asparagales > Amaryllidaceae > Agapanthus > Agapanthus africanus. Next base: position 61,153,239 of record CM057338.1, read on the forward strand.
TGAAACCATAGTGTGCGTGTGGGGTAGGTCGTTGCCCCGTGAAGTTTTCCTAATGATATTTTTTTAACAATTATTGGAATAATAGTTATACTAAAATTCATGGTATTTTAATGAAAAGTTTGTTATATGATTGTTTCACATGAATTTTTTTGTTAAACTAAAAACTAAATAATATACATAAGCTTAAGAGTGGTGTTAAGATTTTAGTTTGACCTATTTTGCTTATAAAGTGGAGTACAAATATTAAAAATAACAATATATCAGAGTTAACTCCACTTTGTCGATGTGTTTTTAGAAGATGATTTGAGATGGAATAAATGGAAAGAGAAGGGAAACTTACTGGTTGTATAGTGCTAGGAAGAGGTTAAAGAAGAGAGATGGGGTCTTGGTCTCGTCGGAGATGCTTCGGTCGTCGAAATTTGATCACTACTCCTTTTGGCTTGCTTAACTCCACTTGAATAGCCTTAACCCTTCTTGAACATAGAGAAATTTTAAGGAATTTTTAGAATAGATGAGAGATAGGATATATGGTCGTATTTATAGGGTAAAAATGAGAGAGGGTGTGAAATAAAAATGAATTAAAATGGATTTAATGATGTTAATTAGGGATTTGAAAAGTCTCTGTTTGATTGCAGAAAAATCAAACAGTGCAGGAGAGTTGAGAGGAGCTGAAGGGATGAGTGTGCAAAGCACGGAGTCATTTGGAGCCAATCGGACCATCGGCGGCGACCATATTGAAGAAATGGGTGGTCGGATCTTGGGGCCTCGCCTCGAGATTTGTGCTACGTGTATAGATATGTGTTTACTCCTTTTTGCGCCTATTTGATTTTTTAAAAACTTTTCATTTCTCTATGAATTGCACGTGCAACTCTTGGGCTTTTGAAAAATCAAAAAGAAAAATCTTTAAAATTTTCGGGACTGATGGGATTTGAACACACAGGCTACATCTCAGCAGTGTATAGGCTTTACCAGTGAGCTACAAATTGCTTCTTGCTTTTATTGAACAAAAATAAGTTATAACTCCTACACAGGCTGAAATACCCTTTTCTATATATTTAAACAAATATTTCTGTACAGGGATTTCAGAGTCGTTACAACTGGCCCGAATCAAGAGTTAGTAATGGGACTTTAATGTAGGGTTGAAGTATTCCAAACTCGACTGGTTATAATTCAAGAGTATAGAAACACAGGTCCTAATGATAGATTGCATGTGTTAGTAAACATGGATTCATGAACTAGAGGGACTCCTGAGATTTCATTGGATTCACACTTAAACTACCCCAACACCCCGTGTATATTATTCTATGATTAATGTTACGAGTCTTGATCGAATTCATGAATACAAAAGGTGATGTATAATATCAAGTTTTCAAGATTGAATTCATGTCAAGAATCATGTAGTCATGTCAAGTGGAAGCCATGTCAATTTTATTCATGGTTCTAGTCAAGTTCGAGTTCGAGTCAAGTTCAGGTTTACATATTGAGTCCGTGTATTCATGTTAAGTTTCAAGTGTTCAAGTCAAGTCATGTAGGATATCATGTGTTTGGTTGTATATGATTCGATATTCATGTGATTTAATTTGGCAACCAATACATATGGCCGGCAACATTTGTGGCCTTTTCAATGACGATTGCCAGACAATAGTTTCTTAATTTGCAGCTTTAACCAAACTAGATAGGCAAGCACTCACTTTCTCCGGCTCCCCAAGTCCTAGAGAAAAGATACCGCTTAAACCCGTTATTATCTAAATTTCTTAAAAATTGAACAGGTTATATATAATAGGTATTTTGGTGAACTTAGGTCATTTACGTAAATAGTTCTTTTGAAAACTCGAGGGGGTTTCATGTAAAATGTTTTAATTAAAATATACCTCGAGGATCTTTTTGCAAAATATATTAATTAGAATGTCAAGGGTTTTTTAATAAAAATATATTTTAGATTTTTTGGTAGTTTAGTGACAAAACCTAGCTTTTAAAAGTTTAAGCTATTTTAATGATAAATCTATATAACTTTTGGAAAAATTAAAGTATTTTATTAGAAATAGTAATTTAGAAAATAGTAGTAGTTTCTAAAAGTTTAAAGTTTGAATCTTTTTTCCTTTAGACTAAATAAAATTGTATTTTAAAAGATATAAACCTATTTGATTTAATTACCTCTTTTAGTGTTTATTAAAAACCGTATTTGTTTCTTTTTCCTTTCAAGAACATGCTCTGTGAGGAGCTAGGGATCTTACTGCACTAGAACCAAGATGTGCTATAATCCGCACCATCCGCACAGAGTTCCCTTAACAAGTAGAGGCGTAATTGCAAAGGAGAATGATTTAGGTTTGATTTGATAACTTGAGGGTATTCCGGTAAAATTCTTTTCTTTTACAATTAACGCTACGAGCATATGATCTTGCTTTGATTTCCACGTCTGCGTCTGCGTATGGGGTAGGTCATTACCCCGTGCATGACCTATATTAACATAACATATGAACTAGTATTAATAAATGCAAAAGTTCATGGTATTTATGTGTCAACTTATATATGTTAACTAAGATTGTTTTCTTAACATGACCAAGGATTCATTTAAACACTTCTAGCAATTATATGAAAATAGAGAAGGCATGTATTGTAAAATTTCATAGAATTGTGGTTTTATGTTATCAAAGAAAATAATACTTTGTAGGTTAAACGTTGTTTCATGAGGCGATGAGAGAAGGGGGGGGGGGGAGATCGAATTGGGACTTATGGGTTGCGCGTACAAGAGGGGATGAAAACAAGAGACTCGGTTGGAAGAACCGAAACTGACAATGCGAAGGAACGAGCTTGAGATCGATGAAGTGCGAAGGAATGAGCTTGAGAGATTGAGTTGGCTTGGACTTGGCTTGAAAGAAACTTGAGGTGCTTGATTTTCTTGGCTAGAGTATAACTTGAGAGATGGAGTTTTTGAGTGAAAATCTTCAGAATAACTTAGAGTGGAGGACTAGAAAATCGGCTTGGTATTTATAGGGAATGAGAGGTAGGTGTATGGTGAATTAAAATGATTAAAATGGATTAAAAGAAAGAGTAATGGGGTAGATAAAGGGACTGCAGAGTCTTTGGTTAATTGCAGGGGTTTTAAGTATCAAAACGAGCTGAAGGGAAGCCAAGGGTCACACGTGCACGAGACGGGCTCGATTGGACTACCCCAAGCCGCCCAAACCCACCCTCGGTTGGCCCAATGTCAGCTATTGGTCTCGAGGTTTATGCCATGTCTCGTTTTGTGTTTAAATAGCTCATTTAAATACCTCTTTTTTGTTGCAAAGTTTCGTAAACCTGTGTAAAGCCTGTACAAACTTTTAGGTTTCCAAAACATTAAAAAGAAAAAATATTAAAAATATTGGGGATGATGGGATTCGAACACGCGGGCTATAGGACAGCAGTGAAGAGTCTTAACCAATAGGCTATAAGGAGTTTCTTGCTCAAATTTAACCAATATAACTTATAACTTGATATCAACACAAAAATACATTCATTATTAATATCGAATTAATACAAGTGTACAGGGATTTTATGGTCATTACAGATTTTTGCTGGAGGAATGGGCGGCACCACTGCATCGGCGTCGAGAAAACAAAGAAGTAGGTATTTTTTCTAGAATTTTGGGAAGAGTAAAGATAGAGAAAATCTCCAAATAATGTCGAGTAGTTGTAGGGTTTTGAAAACCCTAACCCAAGCCGCAATCCCAGCCGACTGCCGCCCAACAGCCACCACGATCAGCGCCGCTTGCCCCCTGCCTACGCCAGGACCGTTCAATCTTAGGATCTAACGACAGGGAAAAACTCACGTGGGCGTGAGCCGCCTATGTAGTCCCCACCCATAAACACACGCCTGCATGCGCAGGCATGTAGGACCCAGTCGGCAGCAGCTGCCATTGCTACCCCTGAACAGAGGCCTTAGTCTCGGGTCTGGGCCCTAAAAATCGTTTTATTTTATTATTTTAAAGACTGTTATAAAAATTGTTTTCCTTGAGTAAAAATTCTTTTAAAAATAATTTTTCAAATCGGAAAAATACCAATAATTTATAGAAAAATTCTAAATAAATATCTTATCATTTTTAATAAATTTTACCTTAAAAATTAATCCATTTTTCTAAAACCACCCTTTAAAATAAACCTTAGAAAGTTCCTATAATTATATTTAAATTCTTTTCTTTCTCCCAAAAGTTATATTAAATATTTTTAATCTCAAAGCGACATTTTCCCAAACATTTCCATCAAAAAAACATTAAAAATACTTATTTGACTCTGAATAAATATTAAAAGCTTTTCATTAATATATTGAAAACACGGTTGTTACAAATTAAGTGTAAAATAGCTACATGTTGGTTGTTTGGTATTTTGTTTTATATTTATGTATCCACTGTCAAATTTCATAGACTTTTTGTATTAAAACATTACGATATTCTTTAAAATTTTACTACAAATTTTTCTATTGATTGAGTATGCATCTGAATGAAATTTAGAAACTGTTTTATAAATCTCTTTATTTGTAGTTACATATAACATTTGGGCACTTTTCTGTAACTTTTTAAAAGTTGCCTGCAACTTCTAAACGGTTGCTTGTAACTTGTAAGCAATTTTAGTAATTTCTAATTAGTTGCCTGTATGTTTTATGCACGTGTCTTTAACTTCTAACTACTTGCCTGTAATTTCTAATTAGCTGCTTGTAATTTCCAATAAACTACCTGTAACTTATAAGCACTTGTCTGTAACTTGTAATAATTTGCATGTAATTTCTAATTAATTTCCTGTAACTTTTAATTAGTTACATGTAAGTTCTAAGCACTTGCCTGTGATTTCTAATTAGTTGCATGTAATTTCTAAGAAAAAAATCTGGAGTCTAGCACCTTGGGGTACCCAGAAGCCTTATCAGAAGGCGCCCAGGTTCTCGGGATACCCAGGAGTCTTCTCAAAAGGCGCCCACGTACCGTGCTTTGCAGATAGAGCCACATACTATGCATAAATAATAGGGATGTTCAAAAGAGGAAGATGGATTGCTGTAGGTGTGGCAATGAGGGTCACAATAGAGAGACATGCACTGCTTCTATCGATTTAGTGTCAAATAGCTACATGTCGGTAGTTTGGTATTTTGTTTTATGTTTATATATCCACCGTCAAGTTTCATGAACCTTTTGTACTAAAACATTACGATATTTATTATAATTTTTCTATTGGTTAAGTATGCATCTGAATGAAATTCAGAAACTGTTTTATGAATCTCTTTATTTGAAGTTGCTTGTAACTTCTAAGCACTTACCAGTAATATCTAAGCACTTGCCTGTAAGTTGTAAGTAGTTGTCTGTAACTTCTAATCACTTGCGTCACTTGTGTGTAACTTCTAATTAGTTGCCTGTAATTTCTAAGCACTTTCCTGTAACTTTTGATAAGTCGCCTGTAACCTTTAATAAATTGCCTATAAATTTTAAGCACTTACCTGTAACTTCTAATACATCAACAATGGATATATAAAACTGATAATATCAACAGAAATATCATTCATAACATGATATCTACCAACATCGGTTACATAAAACTGATAACATCAACAAAAATATCATTCATATCACAGTATCGGCCAACACCGACTATATAAAACCGATAGTATCAACAAAAATATCATTTTTGTCACAATATCGGCCAACATCGGCGATATTAAAGTAAATACGTCAACAAATTTTGACAATCATTAAATAAACCAGTAACATATAAGCAATTTGTCATTATCACTTAAAACAAATAATACTATCATATAGATGAATATATGTACGAATAGCAAAGAGTTCAAATTTCGGCCAAATAAAAACTGAAACAATATCAAGCTATTTGTTTCTCGTTCGCCAATAGAATTTGTGCTGCAAGTATCGGTCGCCACTACAGCTACCCTTTTCCCTCTAGAACTTCCGGAATCCACCTACTCTCAATCAATGTCTTCATGAATAAGTAGACGAACACACCACAATCAGAACTATTAAACAACACGGTTAACAAACGCATATTGTTATAACTCTTGACAATCAGAAATGTTAAAACAACACTTCTATATAAAAGAAACACTGCTTACTTATTCTTTTGTATCGGGTAAGAGACACTAATAAAGTGAAATACATTGAAGTCTCTATGATTATCGAACCTCTTTGCCCCAAAATTGTGTACGTACTACAAATACAGCATAGCCCCATGCTCCTAATAGTGGTCGGGCTCAAGTGAAGAATAATGCCGCAATTTCTTTTTGGTAAAGTTTATAATGAGCAACATCCAATATTTGTTATGGCATATTTGGGTCATAATACGTGTGGATGGGGAATTTAAAGCTTGATCATTAATATCCTCTTTTCTAATTCTAAAGAAAATCGGTCAAGATCTAACAACTACATAGAATTTTATAATTAAGTCAACAAAATTCATGACTATACTTGGCAATGTCTTATCATATTTTGTGCTACAAAATACATATTACCTAGAATTAGTTTCTAATTTGTGATCACAGTTGTCATACGTTTCGTGTTGTTTTTCTTATTTATCTGTATCGTAAGAAACAAAATTTCCCATTGCCATAATGAAATTATTATGTATAGAACCAATTATAATTTAAAAAACGGTTAACTTGGCAACATAGAGCCACATACAATTTTAAAAAAATTATAGAATTGCAATTACGCAAATACATAGATATAAATCACACAAACCCATACATTTGATAATAAAATAATACCAAAATAATCCAAAATATTTATCCATATGTCATAATTCATAAACTTAAGTACGATAAGTTTTATAATTCATAACTAAAATATTACAACCAATTTGTCAAAACACCACTACCAAAGAAAGTCAACACTACAAAAAATCAATCTTCCTCAATTGGTTAATCACTATCATTATAATAACAAAGGATAACTTCATTCTCCTCATCTTCATCATTTTCACTCTCAACGAACACCTCTTCATCATCAATATGCATTTTAATTGTTAAATAGCTTATCTAGATTAATAATTTGATATAACCATGCGGGTTTTAAACCCGAATATCCAACCGGATATGCATTTTAATGATTAAATAGTGTATCGTGTGTTTCGTATCGTTTTGTACGATAAAAAATGTGTATCAAACAATAAATTAATAACCCGAGACATACGATTCGTATCAAATTATCCCTGTTTCGTATCGTTTCTTGTTTTGTAAGAAACTAACTACACTGTTTGTGACGACAACCAACAATGAGTTTTAATCGTTCTGTATAATTCATTAATAATGGTGGAAGGCATGAATTTTAAGCTTGGATGGAAATTCCTTCTATACATTAGAGTTTGTAAGCTGTAGCTTGAAGGTTGTAGGTCTTTGAAGCCTGACCTTGAAATCATTATTGCCATGACCTAAAAAATATTCATAGATAGTGAGATGATGTATGTGATAAAGTGAATAAGATATGTTTGAATGAGGTGAAAATTTGCTAACCTTAATCATTAAATATTTAATTATAAAATGCACCAAGGAGCACATTCTGATTATCATACCTAAGAAAGAAATTAGTTACTAGAAATATTTTGGATTCTGGTTACAAAAACTCCAAATGAAAGACATCTATATAATTGAATTCTGCCTCAATTTAAATGTTGTAATTAAATCGTAGATAGTAAAAAAAATGAAATACAAAATTTTAGCCAGAGAATAAAGAAGGAAATCTACAGTCATGTTCTCCATCTCAATTGCTTCTTTTGTCGCCCATTCTGTAAAGAAACTCAAATCTTATAAGCTACTTCCTAAGAGAATACAAAAGATATACTTTTGAGTGATGTAAAAAGATATAATTGTAAACCGCATGATCTAAAATATACCATGGATCAAAGAGAGAATTAAGTGGTTGAATATGCAAGAAAATAAAGTAGTGGTGATTGAAATAAAGTTTCCAGTGGTCCCTAAATCTCATATTGTTACATGTACGAGACAATCATAAAGCAAAAACCAAACGATATAGAGAAGAGAACAAAGTATAGGAAAGATAGAAATATGAATACTAACCACAAAACAAATAGGCGAAGGCGAAACTTTATTAATTATCAAATATCCGGAGGAGTACCAATCAATGGAGAATTACAAATCCTAGATCTCTCACAATTATCAATGAGTTCTTTCTAATTAACAAAAGCTATCCCAAAAACTTCAATTTCTAGGGTTGCAAAATACTACAATATATATAGTATACTAGACATAAATCTAAATAATTAATTTTCCAACTAATAAATATCCACCTTACATGTAAATAAATTTGAATCTGTTATCTGTTATCTTGTAGATAAGTCTAAATCGATGGAAAATCAATAGAGATCGGAATGGAATGCATACACAACAAATCTCTACCTTTCCTCACATTCCCCACAATCTTTTCCATCAAAATTAATAATAGCTCTAACTTCACCACAAAACCCCTCAAAGGCTCAAATGAGTGTGATGCGCTCCAATAAAGTTCAGGCAATGTTCAAACTTAACAACTGAAATAGATTTCGTCAACATGTCGGCCGGATTATATGCTATGCCATTTTCATCATAATAATCTCTTCATTCTCAACGAATTCCTATACAAATTATTACCTCACATCAATGTGTTTCTTCTTATCATGATGCATCTGATCTTTCGTCAAGTAAATCGCGTTTTGGCTATCACAGTAGACTATTATGGTATCCTTTTGAATACCAAGTTCCGAAAATAGTCCCTTTAATCAGATCGCTTCCTTAACGGCCACAACAACTGCCATATACTTCACCTCCGTCGTAGACAATGCTACCGTAGGCTGTAATGAAGCATGCCAACTAATGGCACATCCTCGTATAGAGAATACATAACTGATGATCGATCCGCGTCTGTTAAGATCACTTTCATAATCAGAGTCGTTGAATCCAACTAAATCGTCGTAGTTCCATCCAAACTCCAACCTTACGTCAGACGTACCTCGAAAGTATCGTAATATCTATTTCACCGCCTGCCAATGGCTTTTTCTAGCAAATGTCATATAGCGACTAAAAACACTAACGACGTGTGAAATGTCAGGTCGTATACAAACCATGGCATACGCAACGCTACCCACCGTACTCGCATATAGAACATTTGACATATATCTAATATCATCCTCTGTTTGTGGTGATGAACGAGTTGAAAGTTTGAAATGAGCTGCCAACGGAGTACTTATAGATTTAGCGTCTACCATGCCAAAACGATCTAAAACTTTCTCAACGTATCTTTTTTGAGACAAGTATAGCTTTCCTCCTTTGCGATCTCGCCTAATCCCAATACCAAGTATTTTCTTGGCCGCTCCTAAATCCGTGGTCTCAAACTTTCCTTTCAACTGTTCATTCAAATTCTGAATATTAACTATATACCTTACTGCTATCAACATATCATCAACATAAAACAATAAGTATATGAAAAAATCATTGACGGGTTTCTTCGAATACATACAACTGTCACCCATACTTCTCGTAAACCCAACTTCTTTCATAAAAGAGTCGAACTTCTTATAACACTATCTATGTGACTGCTTCAAACCATAGAGACTTCTATAACAATCAAACGTGGTCTTTTTTACCTTCGACTTTGAAATCTTCGGGCTGTTGCACGGAGATTTTCTTTACCAAATCATCGTGCAAGAATGCGGTCTGCATATCGAGCTGCTCAAGCTCTAAATCTTGCATAGGCACCAACCCGAGCAAGATATGTACAAAGGTTTGTTTAACAACCGGAGAAAATACTTCAGCAAATTCAACTCTCCGTATCTTCAAATAGCCTTTATCTACCAACCGCGTCTTGTATCTCATATTAACTGCCCCTTGGTCACCTCCTTTCTTATTGGAAACCACCTGCAGCCAAATATCTTCTTTCCTCCTTAAGATTTCATGAGCTTCCAAGTTTGGTTCTTGTGAAGAGACTCAATCTCTTTATTCATAGTGACTAGCCTTGGATCGATGTGTGTTTTCAAGGAACAACCCAAATCCATAATCCACTTTTTCTTTGATCACCATGTGTTTTCAAGGACCACAATAAGATCTCCTTCTCCTTCCGCTATACTCGCTTCAGCTGAAGACTCCTTCGATTTGTCTTCTTACTTTAGCTTGTTCTGCAATTTAAAGCAATCATCCTTGAAGTGCCCTTTCTTCTTACAATAATTGCAGGTAATGTTTTTAGCCATGGATTTTGACCTTCTATTTGCTTCCGGATCTCTCTTCTTCGCATGCTCTTGAACAAATAAGTCATACGATGAACCATCCATTTCGATGGAAGTCAACTCCTTATTGATCTTCTCTTTGTTCATCAAATTCTTCTTGAAATCCTTGATTGAGATCGTGTATCGTCCATAAACCACGGTGTCACAGAAGTGCTTATAAGATGGTGGCAATGAACACAACAAGAGAAAAACTTGATCTTCATCATCAATTTTAATGTCGATCTTACCCAGATCCGTAATGATCGCATTAAAATCACCAACATGAGAGTTTATTGGAGAGTCATCAGACATACGAAGTGTGTAGAGACGCTGCTTCAACGGGAATCTATTCGTGAGAGATTTCCTTAAATATAACTCCTCCAATTTATTCCACAAATCAGCCTCCGTCTTCTCCATCAAAACCTCTTATAAAACTTCGTTTGTCAGACACAAGTGGATAGTCATGAGGGCCTTTTCATCCATCTCCTCTCATTCCTCCGTCACAGTGGAATATATTTATTCTTCCTATGAATCGCCTTTTTCAAATTGTTTTGAGTCAAAACGGCAATCATACAGACTTACCACGAATAGAAACTCATATTTCTATCAAACTTCTCGATATCAAACTTCATGATTTTCGGAGACATGTTGTGAGATCAAAATACCTGGAGTACTAACGAACCCTAAAACTTCAAAATCACGATCTAAGAAAGTGGAGAAGAGGAAGTAGTTGTCGTTACCTACAGTTAACCTAAATCGCAAAATTAAAGTTTTAATGGTTCAACCACAAAATCCTACACAAACACAATAATGCTCTTATACCAATTTGTTGCGACAAAATAGGCAAAGGCGAAACATTATTAATAATAAAATATCCGGATGAGTATGAATCGATGGAGAATTACAAATCCCTCTCAAATCTTAGATCTCTCACAATTATCAATGGGTTCTTTCTAATTAGCAAAAAATATCCCAAAGGCTTCAATCTCTAGAGTTACAAAATACTACAATATATATAGTATACTAAAGATAAGTATAAATAGCTAGAGATAAGTATAAATAACTAATTTCCCAAATAATAAATATCCACCTTGCTTGTAGAAAAGTTTGAATCTGTTATCCCTTGCCTTATAGATAAGTCTGAATATATGGGAAATCAATAGAGATCAAAATAGAAGGCATACACAACACATATGTATTTAGCAAGGAACTGATCATGGAGGGCAAAAAAATTAGGTTTAGAACAAAATACATAAGAGGTGGAACCTTAAATATTTAGGGTTAGAATAAAATGAAAAAAAGGGTTAGAACAAAAAATTAAGTTTGGAACAAAATGCATAAGAGATAGAATTTGTAAGTTAAACAAATTTAGTGAAGGAGCACTTACAGAACTAGGAAATTGGGGTTGGATATGGAGGTTATAAGATTTTTCTCGTAGAATATTTACTTTTGTGACGAGAAGTCTCCATGTAGGCCGCGAGATTTGAGGAAGTTTAAAAAAATTAAGGATTAGGTTTAAAGAGAGGTCGTCATTGCCGACGGAGATGGTGGAGATGTTGAAGCGGGGGTGAAAGGGGAGCATGTGATCGGAGAGCCAACAAGCCATGAAGGAGGAGTTAGCGATGCCAGCGAGATTGGAGACGTGTGTCATGCCCTGCTTCCCAGTAGACGGAAACAGTGACATATTTATCTAGAGAAGGTCATTCCTTAAATAAATATACTAAGCGTATTGAAATAATAATACACAATGCAAGAATAAATGGAGACTGAAATTTTTTTCAACAAACATCTTTATTTATATTCAACTTCCAATATTTATAAGTATATGAGTTTCAATTGGAAAATAAATACAATAAAGGAAAATGCCTAAACATGTGGCATATATAAGCCGAATAAAAAGTGAAGCTAAGCTAATCCCGAGAAGGAATCCTGTTGTAGTCTTCCTCTGTGGCCTCCACTTCCTCCGTCTAGACCGTATATGACGAACATTCCAATAAAATAAGGGTGGGTGGAATGCCCGTTAGCGAACTAGCGCTCAGTAAGTCCCAAGGATAAAGTAAGATTTAAAAAATGATATATATATATATATATATATATATATATATGAAGAGTAAAAGTATATGTTCATGGTTAAATATGTACTATAGGTCTCTATATGGTCACTGTGTTAACGTTAAGTTCTAAGTGTGAATGCTAACGCAGCCGTAAGAGTATTCATGACCTCAAGAATGAGGCCCCAGGAGTAAGGAAACACGGGCACATTTCATGTGTTAGTATCGGGACTCTATGCTGTGGATGAGTCAACCCGACTGATATTCGAGTAAAATAAAAAAAAAAGGTTAATACGGGACTCCTGAAACTCCGTTGGATTCACACAAGAAACTATCCCAAACATCCCGAGTATAACTAGTTTATAACTACATAGTATACTTAATTAAATTGATTAATTGATTATAATATGTCTTGATCGAAACCATATATTGCAAAAGGTGTAGAATGAATTCGAGTGAGTCAAGTAAAATGCTCATGTCAAATGCAATCTTGGTTCGAGTCAAATTAGTTCGAGTAAATTGGGTTCGAGTTCATGTTCAGGTTTAGATTTGAGTTTGAGTTGGGTTAGAGTTTGAGTTTGTGTTCGAGTTTAGGTTCAAGTTTAGGTTCGAGTTTGGATTTGAGTTCATGTCTTTTTCATATGAATTGATTTAAACTGTTAAAAATCTTATGCTCGGGAGAAATTGGCAACTGCTGCACATGGACGGTAGGATTTGTATATTTTTCCAAGACAATTGCCATTGATAACTCCGTTAAATTGTCTAATATAAATAGGCAAGTACTTACTTTCTCTGGCTTTCTGGGGCTCAAGAGAAATGATACAGCTTAAACCTATATTATTCTAGAGTTCTTAATATTGTTTGTTTATATTGTTTTATTCCTCGAGGGGGTTTTATGAAAAATATATTAATATTGTTTAAAAATAACCACAAGGGTGATTTATAATATTTAGAGTTTTCATGAACATATATTTTAATTTAGGTGGTGTTTTAGTGATAAAACCTAGATTTTAAAAGTTTATGATATTTTTATGAAAACTAGCTTTTTTTGGAAACTTGTTGGTATTTTATTAAAATTCTAATTTTTCATTAAAAATATAGTTTCAAATATTTTTTTATTGAAAATACGAATTCATAGTTTTATATAATTTTCCAAAGTTTAGTTTTGTTTAGAAAACTCATATTTCTTAAAAACCGTATTTTTATTTCTTTTCGAGACCGAATACTCCGTGAGGAGTTCTGCATCTCGCTTTACTATTCCAAGGTTTACGATAATCCGCATCATCTATTAGCGGGTCTCCTAACGAGAGTTGTAGAGGCGCAATTGCCAATGATTTAAAATATTGATTAAAAAAACCCGTTTTGAAAAAAATATGGTATTTTAATGTAAAACATATTCTTTAAATAAACTCTATATTTAGAAGCTCGTGCTATGAAAGCATAGTGTACGTGTGGGGTAGGTCGTTACCCCATGAAGTTTTCCTAATGGTATTTTTTTAATAATTAATGAAATAATAGTTACACTAAAGTTTATGGTATTTTAATGAAAAGTTTGTTATATGATTTTTTCACATGAAATTTTTGGTTACATAAAATGGCAAAAGATCTTAATTTTGTTTTAAAAAGATATTAGGGTAATTATGTGATATATAGACATATCAGGCATGATAAAATATTTAGAAGAGAAGATTGTTATATGTTAACTCCACTTTGTCGGTATGATTTTAAAACGTGATTTAGGTTGAAAAGAACTAGAAAGGGTTGGGACTTACTGGTTTAGATTGTTAACAAGAGAGAGGGGAAGCCTTCGAGGGTCATGGTTTGAAAGGCTTCGGTCGTCGAGCTTGGTTTGCTACTTCACTTGGATGCTTAACTCCACTTGGTGCTTAGAGAGTTTGAGAGAATTTTTTATAGAAATTTAGAATGGTAAAGAGCTGGGGGATGAGGTGATATTTATAGTGAAACTTGAGAGTATGGGAATTAAAAAAGTGAATTAAAAAGAATAAAAATAATATTAATGTGGGATTTGAAGAGTCTCTAGTCAATTGCAGAGAAATCAAATACTATAGGGGAGTAGTGGAGAGTCAAAAGGACGCACGGGCAAAGAATGGAGGCGATTGAGGCTACTTGGATTGTCGGTGACGGCCAAAACGAGGATTTGGGTGATTGGATTTAATCTATCTGCTTCGAGATTCATGCCACGTATTATATTCTATGTTTACTCCTCATTGAGCCTGTTTGATTTTTCTAAAACTTTTCGTTTCTTCGTGTATTGCATACGCAACTCTTGGGCTTCCGAAAAATTAAAAAGAAAAATTTTTAAAATTTTTTGGAACTGATGAGATTCGAACACACAGGCCACCTCACAATAGTGTAGAGGCTTTACCAGTAAGTTAAAAGTTGTTTCTTGTTTTTATTGAACAAAAATAACTTATAACTTCACAACAGACTAAAATACCATTTTTTTTATACATTTGAACAAATAATTCTGTTGAAGGATTTCAGATTCGTTACAACATAGGAGTTGGGGATGGTGATGAGGAGGGAGATGTCCAAGTAGAGGAAGGAGCGGAGGATGTTGGGGCTAGGGTTGTGGATGGTGACATGGTGGATTTTGGCGACAGTTAGGGCGGAGACGACGCGTTCGATGGTGAGGAGGTTGGAGACTAAAAGAAAGGGGAGAAATTTGAGAGCCTGGCATTTGAGGAGAAAGGTAATTTTGTACTTCATCAAAATTATAATAACAGGCCTATAAAAAAATACCCCCCAAGAGTTTTTTAACAAAGATTTGTGAACAGTAGGCCCTTCCCAGCCATTTTGAAAATACCAGGGTTTTTTTGACAACTCCTGAATGGGCCACGGGCTTTTTGACAATTTACCCTATTATATATGATATTTATTTATGAAAAAACCAAAGGCTTTTGATATTTCAGTGAAATCTATCCTATATACAATCATAAAATGTTAAATTAACATCTAATTCTAACATATAATTATTAGAAAGAAACAAATAAAATATGACTTCATATTCAAATAAAGAGATATACTATATATCAAGAAAATTAAAAATTAATTCACAAAAAAATCATGTGAAAATTAGAGTTGATTTAGAAAAATATCAATGCGATTTGGAAAAATATCCCATTGGAAAAATAAAATACAAATATTTTCTTGTAATGTTTATACTTCTCTGTGCCATGCTTTACATGTTGATTTTCACACACACACACACACTTTGCATTTTTATTTTTTACTTTATACTATTATTAAAATCCATTTCAGATGAATTGTTTAATCTTGATGTCTGGAACGATAAGAAAATATTGACTTTGGTTTTCGAGTAACCAATTATATTCTGCACACCTACATGTTACTCGCAGGGTTAAAATCTTGCATCATCACAATTGGAATTGTTGTAAGAAATTTAGATACTCCCATTCAATGGCATGAAACAATAAATACTTTTATTTAACATGTGTGTATTATTTATTTTTATATATATTTATTTTGAGAAAATAGCATGTGTAGATTTTATGGTTCTCTAACATGAGGTAGAGATGTTTTAATTTGGCCCTAAAAACCAATGAACTATAGCTTAGTTGGTATGAGCACTTTCCTTCTTGGGAAGAGTGCACGATTCGAATCCAAGAAATGCCAAGAAGGGAAGTGGCTACACAAATTAACGTTTTTGGGGCAAATTCATGGATCCTCTGGATGCATGTGTCTTGTGTGCATGGATGTGTTGTGTGCATAAGTTATGTCTTACTGGCTAGTGCCAAAAAAATAGCCCCAAAATGCATAAGTTCCATTCGGTATGCATCCAACCAAAACAGGCTCAAAGCCCTGTGACAAAAAATGAGGCAAAAGGATTATTGCAATTAGTTTTCTTTTTCCTCACCCCTTTTCATTTTACTTTCAGATAAGAAATTGCTACCGTTTTCACCGAGGGAGAAGGCTAGCTAATATGGTCTTTTACATAAAACTTGTTAAGACACTCCTCGTCACTACTGATCTAATAATGAAAAAATAAAGATACTTGATAAATAACCAGCTTAATGCATTTTCTGCTCGAAAAAAACATGGAAAAACTTCAGTTAAAAGTGTAACAATCTAATAATTAAGCCTTGCATATCTTCAATCATTAGCTTTGCAATGACACACAGGTCCACAGAAGACCGACTTTATGATTTAAGTAACACATTCGATGATTAACAAGAGGCAGCATATAGAATATTTTTTCTATCTATTTTTACTCCATTCACACGCTGTTCAAAAGATAAACGCCACACAAAGGGACCCACTATTCACTCAAATTATCAACACAAGCTATATGGCCACACCCATGTGCTTCTTTGAGAGGACCACTGCACATCGACAGAGCTTAGCCCTTAGCTTCCATGTTTGCTGGGGACTTTGTTAGGTTTTCTCTATTTCAAAAAATAACGGTCCACAGAGGTAATAAATTCATTATCAAAATAGTTCTCTCCCTCTCTGTAACCATACTAAATTAATGAATTAATAAGAAATTTATGTATGTAGTAGTTATCTTGTTCCTTTCAACTTGTGGTTTCAAAATATCAAGCTATATACATCAGCAATTATAATAATATATTCTTCATTTTTGATGATATAAAGCAACAGGAACAGCAATAGCAACAGAATAGCGACGGCACACAGAAGGAAAATTGTGCACAATATATATAGTTTTTTACCCCCATTTTCACTTCTTACATCACCCATCATAAAAATTCGAACAAACGAATATTTGGCAGCAATATTCTTTTGGACCATTCTTAGAGCAATTTGTATGTTGTTATTTATAGACATTTCTTTTATATTATTTGTATAATATAAGTAATTTCAATAAATTAAAATTTTTATTTCGGTTTTTTATAGTTGACCGTGGCCAAACTCATTTGAATTCTAATCTCCCTTCACTGCTACAGGATAGGGATTTGTTCACGGTTTAAACCGTGAACAAAAGTCATTTTGTTCACCGTTTAAACCGTGAGAGAACTGTGACCCAAACTTGTGTAAGCAAATATTGAGTCACGGTTCTAACAATGAACACAATAAGAAGTTCACGGTTGTAGCCGTGAACGTTTCTTAGCGTGAAAAGTTCAAAAATCAGTTAGTTGGTAGGCCCCATGTTTTTGTTCACGGTTCTAACCGTGAACAAAACCAGTTATGGGTCACGGTTACAACCGTGAACAAAACTTGTAATCGTGACCTATAACATAGATTTGTTCCAGATATCAGTATATGGAGCAGTTTTTTGTTCACGGTTATCAGTATATGAAGCAGCCTTTTGTTCACGGTTGTAACCGTGAACAAATGTTTTTAGTCACGGTTACAACCGTGAAGAGAGTTTTTTTAAATAATTAAATTTTCTGCGCCCACACACGTTAATTTCAATCACAAACAATATATAATTTTCATTCAGACACATCAATATATAATTATCATTCACGCAATATATTCAAATCTCATGTAATTAATATACGATAATCAAATTATTAAATTCTAAATCGCATGCAAATATAAAAAAAAATATGCGTACAATCAATATGATCAATACTCCACTAATCAACAAATCAAAAAATGTATGCGTCAAAAAATCGTCCAATATAATCAATACTCAACTAAAGTCCTATTGTATGTGTCAACAAATCAAAAAATAGAACGAACGCCGTTGGGACGACGATCCGCCTCCATCATCCCGTGGTATAAAAATTGCACTTAACTCATTCCGTATGGCCTGCCAGATGGAATTAGCATGCGGCTGCCTCATGTCTCGGATCTCCGCTCTAAGCTCCCGCAGCTCGTACCTCGTCTCCTGAAGCTCCTGCTGCGTCTTTTGCTGCGTCTGATGCTGCTGCTCCACATGCTCGTGGAGCCGATGGATCTTCTCCTGCGACACAGCTGCCGCATCCTCCTGCGTCAGGGTCATGGCGTATTTATGCGTGTTCGAACGTCTATCAAAAAATCGATGGGGCCCGGGATCAAACCCGTGCTCATACCCACCGTGATGCCCGCCGGATATCAAATCCAGGACAGAGACAATGGCGGTTATCCAGTCGCCGGGGCCAAGTCCTAAGGCGTCTGTCTGCTCCTGGAACTGAGTTTGTATAGAATACACACACACACACACACATGTACTAACTTAAAATACGTAATCAACTTGATTATATGAAACTTACCATGTATGCGTCCATGCCCTTATGTAACGCGGTCCATCTCTTGACTTCATTGTAGTTAGCGTGGTCTTTCTTTCTCTGCGATGAAATTAGAATTTAGTTTGATAATTAATTAAGGATATAGAAAACATATGGAATTAAGCGTCGAAATACTCACCAAGCGCCACCGAGCATTGGCCTGCGAGCGCTTCCCTTAGATCGGGATAGCGCGTTCTCGCACACCGTTATTCCGGTTCTGCTTATTTCAAACCGACATCGTCTTGCAAAAATAACGATTAAAATATATTTTAGAATACGATTTAATGTTATATTGTTAAAATCTTAAAAATTAAATTGATACTTGCACATTATCGTGCTCAAAACAGGAGACAAGAAGCAGCCAATCTCTCTCGGGATCTCCAGCGCTATGACCTCCATCAAGTGCATCCGCTGATCTTCAGTCGTCGCAGCTCAGAGAAGGTAAAGTTCACTCTTCACTTTCCATCGGCGATGTCACTTGATCACTTGATACTGGCATAGAAAGTGAGCGAGAGCGCAATCTATATTGAATGGCCTGTACACGCCATCCTCGCCGGGCTCGCCTACAAATCTGTAATTCTTCGTGCTCTGAAATTGAAATAGATTAAAGAAATAATTATATGTATATGTATATAATGATGATTGAAATTTAAATGTGTGAAAGGGTATTTCATACCTCTTCCGACCAAAAAAACCGCGCAGCATGCTCGGTCTGGGCCTTGTTCTACCGAATATGGAGTGGGTACTTGTAATAAGTACGGACTTCCTGCCCAACATAATCCCCCCAATGGGTCGCGTACTTTCCAACAGGCCCACCTGTCGCGTCGAAGATCAGATCTCATTGCCCAACATCCGCCCGCGGCCTGCAGCGGTCAGGCCCAGTAGAACCCCTCGTCCTAACACTGCTCGAGCCTGCGAAAAAATAGATATACATACACAATATTATAATATTTAGAATATGAATATAGAATTTGAAAATTTTAAATTATAATCGTTACTTAAAAGTTTTAAGAAATAACGATTATACCTGTCGTCCCCGGTGTGGCGCTAGAACCAGTGACATACGCCATCCCACGAGTAGAATATGGATTTGCAAACAATAAAATGTTAAATGATTCAATATCCACTTATATTGTAATGATGCATCAAATTTTAAAGGAGTAAACTACGCACCATGCGCAAGAGTGATTGGGGTATGAGAACCCGCTGACGTACTAGTAAGGGTAGGGAGAGGCTACGACACTGCGGGTGATCTGGCGGTAGTATGGGAAGCGCTAGTAAGGATAGGGGATAGTCGGGGATGATGCGGGGTGAGTAAGGGTCCATTGGGGATGATGTGGCGGTAATAGGAGGATCGCCAGTAAGGATAGGGGGTACAGTCGGGGGCGATGCAGTGTGAGTAGGGGGGCCATAGGGGGTGATGTGGCGGTAATAGGGGAGTGCTGCTAGGGATAGATGTTGTTGCTGTGGCTCCTGTGTCTGCTAAGGATCTTTGGACAGTCTCGTCGGTGAGTATGGATCGACTCATTATGTCCTGTAAACTGTGTCTCTTGCGACGTTTCATGCCTTTTCCTACGCCCATGATCAAATCTTACACACACACACATAAATGTTATTTCATTACTTATAATCATTATACAATTTAAAACATTCAATTTAATTTCATTACCTAACACGCTTATGTGGTACATTATCTGAAGGTTCGTTGGGTGGATTCTCAAAATCTTGATCCATGACAATCAATTGGCCAATGTCATTTCTTACAAACGTATGTATGGGCGGCCCAGAATAGTTTGGGTCCTTGGTACGTAAAATAGATGGATTGAGACATGTTATCATGAGATCTTCATCGCCGCTCTCATCTTCAGAGCCATTCGACATCGGCACGTTATAATAATCTCTCAGTTTCCAATGACAAAAAACATCCCAGCCAACCTTCTGCAAGTCCCGAGAATAATATGTTTGTGTTTCCATCGTGGGAAAGATAAATCTGTCGTATTTTGGTAACATTCATTTGGTGTTTACCAAAGTCAGACCGTATTGATCGACCTTCATACCCCGGTCAGTCTTGGTATCGTACCATCTTTATTGGAATATATGAAATGGGACAGTCGTATGCTGGTATGCGACCGCTATAACTTTCTTAAGAACACCGTAGTAGGGATTTCCATCCTCATCGACGGTTGCGATGTTGCTATTTTGGATAGCCCTAATATGTTTCGTACTTCCTACCTCAAATTTATATCCGGATACCTCGTATCCGTTGTAAAACCCAGCTGCAATCATTAGATCGTTTAAAAGGCTGTGGACCTCTCTATCAACGTGCTCTCTACGATTCAATTGTTCATTAACTTTTTATATAGACCAAGCAGCGAAAGATTGCTTCTGTTCTTCTTCGATCCTATCATTCGACCACGTCTTTGATCTCATGAGTTTATCTTTGTACGCTCTGTTTGTTAATATACAGTTATATTAATTTGATTAAATTTAATTTCTAACGAATAAAACGATGAAATTGTTGGGGTTTGCCTAGCCCCGTCACTAGGTTTTAACAAGTATCAAGTATGCAACTTTAAAAATCTAGGGTGCTAACCAACCCGAACCAAGAATCGAACTAGAGGATTAGGCGTAAAAGCTAACAAGTATCACATAAAAGTAAGTGTTTAACACTAAGAGAAAAGAAATACAATCTTTGTAGACCTCTCCTCCTTGTCTTTAGCTCCGTGTAGATGTCCCTGACTCCTTGGTTCCACTCGGAGTTTGAACGCGTCCGCTTGAAGCCTTCGAAGTCCATGATGATCCACCACGGAGTTCCTTTACTCAAGCTCCTTGCTACAATCGACCTAAGTGGAAGTGTGGCAAACAACCTATACAAGTGGGCTAGACTAGTATAGATTGATGAAGTGGGTAATAATCTCATTAATAAACCTTTCTTTTTCTTTCTCTTTTCTCACTAGAAAATGGTAGAGAGCTTTGAGGAAGAAGAAGATGGAAATGGCTTAGCTTGAGCTCAAGAAAATAAAACACAAGAATAATAATAATCATAACGAGAGAGTCACACTCACTCATAACCAAACCATGAAAATATCTAGATATTTTTAATGGTTGAGTTAGTGGAGGATTAGAAATGAAACCATGGTTACTAAAGATATTTTAAGAAGTGTGTAGAAACAAAATATCAACCATGAATTTATTCGTAATTTCCATTAACTCAAAAATTAAAATATCACAAATGTTTCCATGTGAGTCTTGCATAGCCATCTCCTATGTATCATCAACCATGACACATGTATGCATGCATGTGTGCATACATATCAATATAAACATACATATATACATGCATATAAATAAAGAAATGATTTAAATAATGAGCTAATGCTCATATTATATTAAATTAATACTTGATTTAATAATCCGGTCATATCACATACGACTTGACCAATAGAAAACGCTAGATTAAAATATGGTATCATATACTCGTATTTAATCAAGCTCCCGCGCATATCCCCATATGCACCCCACATCGTTTCGCCTGAGCTCGGAAATCTCTTTGTGGGACTCTAAGACTCATAATACGCTAGCAGTAGGTACTGATCATATCAGATACCCACAAACCGTAAACGGTACTAGCTGCACGTAACGACTCTCAGGTATTGAGCGAACAGAAGATCAACAAGCGAACTTGTCCAAACTCCCGTAGAGCCAACTGGCAATACTTACCGTACAGTCCGATCTCTTCATCTGATATGTTGCATATCGAGTCTAGGGATGGTATCGTCGACCCCAATAACTCGATAAGTCATGCCGATGTAAGGCCTATAACAAATCGAGAAACTACTGATAACACCTATCAGTAAATATAATCAGCCTTGGCCAGGGACTTTTAGTTATAGCCAATGGTGCATAGCACAACATCAACCCCCAATACCGGGAGAGACGAAACCCCTCCTATTGCTCATTGCCTCCATGTGTTTCGGGACTGTACCCAAAAACCATCTGTTTGCACGACTCAGTAGAGCCGTGGTAGGGTGGAAATCAAAGTACAGTGGGAGAATACACAAGACTCTATGACGATCTCGGGGTCTACAGACTAACCTGTACAAGTGTCATCTGAGAACTTCTATCAGACGATAGATATAATACAATATAGGAGTTCTCGGTGAGTCCGTTCAGTGTACCCAGTCTACACTGAGCACCCGTATACAATCTTTGATGTCAAATACCGATGGATATGGGATCATCCATCGCCCATCAAATGGGTCAAGAAACGTATACGCTAGTCTACTCTGGAATATCGATGCCCCGTCTCGATACACCCATGACTAGGAACATTTAAGGATACGCTTATAGATCAGTCATGCCCCACTAGTATGATCTCCATCATAATCATGGTAGTCAAGCGAATATCCTAAGGGCTTTATCAATATATACCAAATGAATAGTATACACAATCAAGTGAACATGTTAAGATAAAGAGTAACCATATAGCATACTATCATGTCGAGCGAGAAAGTCCTCTGTATATATATACATCCAAGAATCCAATATCAAATAATGGCCTCTAGGGAATACATATATCCAACAATCTCCTACTTGCACTAAGGCCACTTATTGGCATATCTCATACCCAATATCTCAAAAAGTCGCTCATGCTGCGGCTGTGAGAGGACCTGGGTGAGTGGATCCGCGGTGTTATTATATGTATCTACTCTCCTAATACGATCTCGCGGAGATCAACTATCTCCCGGATCAAATGATATTTCCTCACGATGTGTCTGGATCGTTGATGGGACCTGGGCTCTTTAGCCAAAGCCATAGCCCTATTATTATCACAATACAACAGTATTGGATCAATAATGGTGGGAACTACTCTTAGTTTCGCATCCAGACGGCTTTCTTTGCAGCATCATTTTGCAGCAATATACTCAGTTTCCATTATTGAGTATGCAACGGTATCCTGTTTGGAACTCTTCCAACAAACCGCCCCTCCACTGAGGGTAAATACACATCCTGAGATAGATTTGCTGACATCCTTATCACCCAGGCCCTCCATGTAGAACCTTTATGATAAGAACATTTTAACCGATTGTCGCTTAGGAATTTCATTTCCTATCAGGAGAATGCTATCCATGTACAATACGAGGAATGCGACAGTACTCCCTATAATCTTCTTATAAATATAAGGCTCATCTGGATTTTGATAAAATCAAACTTTTTGATCGCATCACCAAAACAGATGTTCCAACTCCGTGATGCTTGCTTTAATCCATAAATGGATTTAAGCAACCTACATGCTTTCTCGTTGCTCCCACTATCAACGAAGCCCTCTGGCTGATCCATATAAACGCACTCTTCTAAATCACTATTTAGAAATGTAGTTTTAACGTCTATCTGCCAGATTTCATAGTCGTACTGAGCAGCAATGGCAATTAGGATCCGAATGGATTTAAGTATTGCTACAGGAGAGAAAGTTTCGTCATAGTCCAGACCTGATCTTTGACGAAATCCTTTCGCTACAAGCCTTGCTTTATAGGTCTCCACCTGTCCATCTACACCGATCTTTCTTCTAAAGATCCATTTGCACCCTACGGGTTTTACCCCAGAGGGTACAACGTCTAAATTCCACACTTTGTTGGTGTACATAGAATCCATTTCGGATATCATGGCATCTAGCCATTTCACGGAGTCACCACTCGTGATAGCTTGCAGAAAACTAGTAGGGTCATCATCATCCATGATGCAATCTTCTCTGTCACCATCAATGAGGAAACCGTAGTATCTCTCCGGTGGGCAAGAAGTCCTACCAAATCTACGGAGTGGCCGAAGTTCATAAGATTCTATTACAACATCATGTTCGACTAAATCGTCATTAGTAACTTGTATCTCTAGAACTTCTTCTAGTTCTACCACATTGCCATCAGTATTATTTGTAAAAAAATTCATTTTCTAAAAATGTGGCATACTGAGAAAAAAACACCTTTTGTTCCTCCTTGTGGTAGAAAAGATATCTACACGGGTGTTTTGGATATCCCACAAATATACACATAACAGACCGTGTCTGGAGTTTTTCTGGATTTTGTTTTTTCACAAAAGCAGGACAACCCCATATCCTAACCCACTTAAGAGATGGTCTCTTTCCATACCATATCTCATATGAAGTGGTAGACACGGTTTTGGTGGGAACCTTGTTCAATAGAAATGCTGCAATCTCCAATGCATGCCCCCAAAAGGAGAGAGGTAACTCAGCATCACTCATCATAGAACGCACCATATCTAATAGGGTACTATTCCGCCGCTCTGATACACCGTTGTGCTGTGGTGTGTAAGCGGGAGTGAGCTGAGAGAGAATCCCATTCTCTTTTAGGAAGTCCGAAAACTCTATGCTTAAGTACTCTCCACCTCGATCCGATCGAAGTTTCTTGATGCTCAAACCGGTTTGTTTTTCTACTTCAAGTTTATACTCTTTGAATTTCTCGAAAGCTTCAGACTTTTTCTTTAATAAAAACCGGTTTCAAGTTTATACTCTTTTAATAAAAAACGGTTTGTTTTTCTACTTCAAGTTTATACTCTTAGAATCTCTTGATTGGATACATCCAACGGTAAACCGGAACGCTGATCCTGGCCTTGGTTGCCAGATGAACAGACAAGTGAACGATAATGTCAAAATAAGAAGGTGGAAAGATAGTTTCAATCTTGCAGAGGATCAAAGAAATGTCTTTTCTAGCTCTGCTATCTCATTGACGTCCACGTTTTTAAAACACAATTGGCGGAAATACGTGCAAAATTCGTTAAGCTCGAGTCCAACTTCTGGTTTTACCGTTGCTCTGAGGCATAAACGAAGAAGACACTGCATCAATATGTGGCAATCGTAGTTCTTGAGTCCTACGATTTTTCCATTTTCTACCTGCACCTGTTTGGAAATATTTGATGAGAAACCGTCGAGGACTTTCAATTCTATCAACTGTAACGACTCTGAAATTCCTGTACAAAAATTTCTTGTTTATTGTACAGAAAAGGATATTACATCCCGTGTAAGGGTTATAGGTTATTTTTGTTAAATAAAAGCAAGAAGCAACTTGTAGCTCACTGGTAAAACCTTTACACTGCTGTGACATAGCCTG
Source organism: Agapanthus africanus (assembly GCA_030015575.1). NCBI lineage: Eukaryota > Viridiplantae > Streptophyta > Magnoliopsida > Asparagales > Amaryllidaceae > Agapanthus > Agapanthus africanus. The sequence continues at coordinate 61,178,849 of CM057338.1, forward strand.
TGTGTTCGAATCTCAACAGACCCAATTATTTTTTAAGATTTTTCTTTTTAATTTTCGGAAGCCCAAGAGTTGCACGTGCAATTCATAGAGAACGAAAAGTTTCATAAAAATCAAACATACGCAAAAAGGTGTAAACCCTGACTAAACCACGTGGCATGATTCTCGAGGTGATCGCCCAAGATCCGACCGCCCATTCTTGGGATTTGGCCGGTGCCGACAGGTGAGATGTGCCCAATTCCCTTCGTGCTTTGCACACTAGTCCCTTCGACTCCCCTCAACTCCCATGCACTATTTGATTTCTCTGCAATGAAACAGTGACCTTTAAACTCATCATTTAACACCATTTTAATTCTTTTAATCCAAATTTTTAATTCCCAAATCCTAATTTCTTCACTATGAATACCACCCTATGCCCTAGGTCTCCTCTATTCTGAAAATTTCTATCAAAATTATCCCAAAAGTTCTAAGTGCAAGTGGAGTCAAGTGGAGTTAGCAACTAAGCTCTTTCTGTCAAAGATCGAAGTCGTTTCCGGAGTTTCCGCGACACCACGGAACCCCTTCTCTTTTCTTTAATCTCTTTCCAATGGTACATAACGATAAGTCTCTCTTCTCTTTTCTTCTTTCATCTCAAACCATCTTCTAAAAACATATCGGAAAAGTAGAGTTAACTCCGATATGTGTGAATTTAACCTTTGTACTCCCCTCTTTAAAACAAAATAGATCAAACTAATTTTCTCACACTACTTGTAATTTTGTTTACAATCATTTAGTTTTGAGTTTAACCAAAATTTTCATGTGAAACTGTCATATAACGAACTTTTCATTAAAATACCATGAATTTTTGTATAACCCTTACTTTGATAATTGTTAAAACTACGGTTAGGAAAACTTCACGGGGTCACGACCTACTCCACATGCACACTATGGTTTCATAGCACGGTATTCTAAACATATGGTTATTCTAAAGAATAGATTTTACATTAAAATACCACACCTTTTCAAAACGGTTTTCTTTTAATCGAGATTTTTAAATGCTTGGCAATTATGCATCTACAACTCTTGTTAGGGGACCCGCTAATGGATGGCGCAGATTATCGCACATTCTTAGGATAATAGAGCGAGATGCAGAATTCCTCACGGAATATTCGGTTTTGAAAGGAAATTAAAATACGGTTTTTAAGAAATACGAATTTCTTAATAAAAGCTATATTTTGGAAAATTATATAAAACTATGAATTCATATTTTCAATAAAAAAATATTATGAAACTATATTTTTAAAATGAAAGATTAAAATTTTAATAAAATACCATCAAGTTTCTAAAAGATCTAGTTTTCATAAAAAATACCACAAACTTTTAAAAGCTAGATTTTTATCATTAAAACACCCCAAAAATTAAAATACATATTCATGAAAACCCTAAATATTACAAATCACCTTCGAGGTTTTATTTTAAAGTATATTAAAGTATTTTTCATAAAATCCCCTCGAGACATGCAAATAATATTTTAAGGACTCTAGAATAATATAGGCTTAAGCGGTATCATTTCTCTTGAGCCTCGGGGAGCCAGAGAAACTGAGTGCTTACCTATTCAGGTTAGACAACTTAACGGAGTTTTCAATGGTAATTTTCTTAGAAAAAGACACAAATCCTGCCGTCCATGTGCAGCAATTGACGATTACCCCCGAACCTAAGAATTTCAAGAACTAAATATTTTCATAAGATTCTGACTTTAACCTGAATCTAAACTCAAACCAGAATCCAAAATTAAACATGAATTTGAAATACTTGATCATGAAGCTGAACACTCGAATTCAAATATCAAATTCAAACTTGTAAACTTGACTTGACTTGACCGAACCATGGTTATAATTTGACATGACTACCTGAATACATGATACATCTCGAATATGAACCTGTACATTTTATATCTATGGATTCGGCCAAGACCTATACTCTTGAAACTATACAATAAAATATGCGGGGGTAAAGGGGTAGATTGATACTGAATGTATATCGTGGTACGAGAGGTCACTTAAAAGACACCTACATGAATTTACGTGTCGTTGTCCCATTGGTTATGACGGGGCCTTATACTACATATTACCATAGTCCATGGGGTAAGATGGACTCCTCTTGTATACATGAATATTTTCTTTATCAAACTACAATAATCACGTTAGAATAACTATCCTATACTTGTGAATGATTATATACAATTTTACCTATTCTTTGTTCATTTAGTTTCTATTCACATTATATACTATCTTCTCTTACTTCTTTTGGAACTTACCGAGCGCTAGTTCGCTGATGACATTCTTTTCTGTTTCTTTATTTGGAATGTTCGTCAGAAGGACCGGACCCTGAGGAGATAGAGCCGAGCCTGGAGGACTTGGACCAGTTTGCTGCTCAGCCAGACTACGTACTAGCTCCTTCCAGCATGCATTTACTTTTAGTATGCCATTGTTTAGGCATTTGCGTTTATTATTGTATCTTTTATTTTTAGACAGTTGTATGTAAAGTTGAATATAAATAAAGTTGTTTTTTCATTTTATTACTCTTGTCATTCTTACTCATGGTTATATTGCTTAATTACGCTTAACGTATTCTCATAGTAATACGTTGCGGGCTTGCCACGCCACCGTTTCCGTCTACTGGGAAGCGGGGCGTGACAGGTTTTGTTGGTGGCCCATGCAGGTTGTTTCTGCATGAAGTCTTAAGCAACATATCACAAGAATTATAAGAATCAGCAACTATACATTCCTTACATTTCAAATTTCTTGAATCTATCATATCCTTTTCTTTTCTATCAAGGTAATCGATTCTCCTAACAACAGCATCACCAACGTACGTCAATGGCAACACACCACTACCTACCTTATTACCTCCCCCTACCGTTGCTACTCCGATCAATGAACAGATGGTGCTTTTAGAAACCATCAAAAGTCTTTGAAAGGGCCAGCAGCAGCAGACTGCTATTCTCATGAACTGCCCGGAAGCCGAAGCACCTGGAGTAAAGCAATTTCGTGCGTTGCATCCAAGGAACTATTCAAAGAAAGAGAGTCCTCTTGAGGCTGAAGAATGAGCCCAAAGTATTGAGGATGACCTTGCAGCAGCGCAGGTACCAGACATAGTATGGGTTCATGTGGCCAAGCACCAGCTCACTGACAATGCAAGAGTCTGGTGGAAGGCCGAGAAAATCCATCTCACACAACCAATAGAGTGGAAGACGTTCCGCGATCTGTTCGATGCGAAGTTTTTCTCCGTGACTGCTCTCTTTGAGATGGAACAACAGTTCATCCACCTACAACAAGGCTCTATGTGGGTAAAATCAGTGGATGAATATGATGCCGAATTCATCATGCTTAGCATGTAAAGAATTCATATCAAATTTTGTTCCGTAAAACACATTATTATCCTGACATCAATATCTTATCAAGTTCGCGACATACTTGATCCCGACCGATGAGATTCGGGCTAGACAATTCCAACATGGCTTAGACCCGGAGATTCAGGTAGTTTTAGCCACAGGCGACTATCCAACTCATGAACTCGCACTGAAGGCAGCACGTCATTATGAAGCTGTGGTCAAGAAGAAAGGTAAGCCTCAAGCAGCCAGAATCAAACGCCCTGCTACCCAGATGACAGGAGGAGCCTCTTCTAGGCCGACTTTTGCACCTAAGAGGCTAGGATGATCGTTTAACCGGTCCAGTCTAGATTTTTGTTTCTGCTGCAAGAGAACTGGACACTTGGCGAAGGACTGCAGGCATGCAAAGGGCCTGCGTTTGATTTGTGGAGCATCTACTCACGCGATAGGAGCATGCCCATATTGTATTAACACAGCACCAGCACCCAGATCCGCAATTACAGCTTTGTAAAGGCCAGCCATTCACGCACCTGCACCCCGCTTAGCTCTTCTTGCACCAACTCCATATGGACCACTTGCACAGCCTCAGCGTCAATTCCATTAGGCACAGAGAAACGTGCCTCAAGGGCAGAGGAATGTGCCTCCGGCAAGAAGGAATGTACCGAGATGAGAGGCTTTTACAATGACGGTCGAAGAGGCCGAAGCCATAGGACAAGTCATTATCGGTAAATTCCCCCATCCTTTCAACCTTTCAATTCTTATGCATCGTTATACTTTCCTTATATCTAAAAACAACCTCACACCTCTTAGGTACTATACTAGTAGCCACCCTTCCTGCACTCGCACTGTTTCATTTCATAATGATTCATGAGAACGCACGCGATTCCAGTGAAGCCACTCATTTCAAGCTGGAATGTCAGTTCGGGGAATGGAGTCTTGAAGGCAACTTTGGGATAGGATCAGTGCCCAGTTGTAGTTTGCAGTCGAGAATTCTACGCAAATTTCAATGTACTGGAAATACCAAATTTTGAGGTTGTGTTAGGAATGGATTGGCTGGGAGTATTTTATGCTACTATCGAATGTCGTCAAAGGAGGGTAGTATTTGAGATACCAGATCATCCAGTCTTTTGTTTCAAAAGTGGAGACAGAACCTTGGAGCCAGGAAGCTACCGTGCTAAACCGAAGAATGCAGAAGTGTTCCCTCTACCAGCTGAATAAGAAAAACCTGAGATAGTTCGAGAGTTCGAGGATATTTTCCCTTAAGACATATCAGGTTTGCCTCCCGATTGAGCTCTTGAATTTAGTATTGATTTACAATCTGGTGCATAACCTGATCCATACCGATTATGTCCGGAGGTATTGAAGGAGATCTGTATTCAGTTGGAAGAACTTCTAAAGAAAGGTTGGATCTGTCCCAGTACTTCAAGTTGGGGATCTCCGGTGTTACTAGTAAGAAGAAGGAAGGTTCCTACCGCATCTATGTAGATTATCGAGCTCTAAAATAAGTGACAATAAAGAATAAGTATCCACTACCGCTCATTGATGACCTTTTCGATCAGTTAAGTGGATCTTGTTTCTTTTCAAAGCTAGATCTTCGTTCGGGTTACCATCAGATGAATGTCAAATAGTCCGACATTCCGAAGACGACGTTTAAGACCTGTTATGGCCATTATGAATATCTCGTAATGCCATTTGGAGTGACCAATGCACCTGCCATCTTAATGAACCTGATGAACTAAGTTTTCCGAGAGTACTTAAACAGATTTGTTGTTATATTCATCGACGACATCCTGGTGTATTAAAAGAATTGGAAAGAGCACACCGAGCACTTATGGATTGTTTTGGAGACATTACGACAACATCAGCTCTACGCCAAGTATAGCAAGCGTGAATTTTGGCTAGATCAAGTTGGATTTCTCGGACATATCGTTTCAGGCGAAGAAATCCCTATGGATCCAGCTAAAGTGTCAGCTGTCAGAGAGTGGCCGATACCAAAGACGGTGAAAGATATAAGAAGTTTCTTGGGCTTAGCCGGATACTACCGATGATTCATTGAAGGATTCTCAAAGATCGCAGCACCCCTGGCCAAACTCATACGTAAATACGAAGCATCCTTGTGTTCAGAAGCATATGAGAAGGCTTTTGTAGAACTCAAGTCGAGATTAACCTCTGCACCTATTCTTGTAATACCGGATCGATCTGGCGGATTTGATGTATATTGTGATGGGTCCGGTAAAGTATTTGTATGTGTTCTACATCAGCATGGAAGAGTTATGACTTTCGCATCAAGGAAATTAATAGTTCATGAACGCAACTATCCAACACACGATGTGGAATTGGCAGCCGTCATCTGCGCCCTCAAAATTTGGCGTCACTATTTATTAGGAGACCGAGTGGATATATACACCGACCACAAAAGTTTGAATTATGTATTTACTCAGAAGGAACTCAACATGCGGCAGAGAAGATGGCTAGAAGTTATGGCGGACTTCGACATCAACCAACAGTATCATCCTGGAAAGGTGAACGTAGTTCCTAATGCATTTAGTCGCCAGCCATTAGCAATGAACCTCACCGCTCAGTGGAGACTACAATAAGAACTGCATGGATTGGAGATTGAAGTAGTTATGCCAGGTAACGCTCCATTTTTGATGAACTTATAAGTCCAGCCCACTCTTGTAAATTAGATCAAGGAAGCTTAAGTAAATGATGACAAGCTACAAAATATCCGAGAACAAGTAGAAAGTGGGCTACGAACTGAATTCATCATCCACGAAAATGGATCCTTGCGATATGGAAGCCGTTTATGTGTACCAGTCTGCTCTGTTCGAGAAGAGTTGATGAAAGAAGCTCACAACTCTCCTTATTCGGTACACCCCGGTGGTACAAAGATCTACAAGGATCTACAGAAACACTACTGGTGGTATGGAATGAAGCGCGAAGTAGCAAGGAGCGCAACCAAGTGTTTGGTGTGTCAGCAAGTGAAGGCTGAATATCACAGAACTGCTGGTCTACTTCAGCCTTTACCAATCCCAGAATGGAAATGACAACAAATTACCATGGACTTCGTGACTGCTCTCTCTAGCAGCATGAAGGATAACAACGCGATTTAGGCTATTGTGGATCGACTCACTAAGTCGGCTCACTTTATTCCATCCGGTTTGGCCAGTCAACCGAGACGTTAGCAAGGAAGTACATAGAGGTGAGTATAAATCTAAAGTAAGATTGATACCTTCAAGATGTACCATACTTGATACCCATAAACTCATGCAGGAGATCATGAGATTACATGGGGTACCTATTTGCATCGTCTTCGATCGTGATACAAGATTCCGATCACAATTTTGGCAGAGTCTGCAAGCTAACGTAGGAACGAGTTTGAATTTCAGCACGGCGTATCATCCACAAACAGATGGACAGTCCGAGCGAACAATTCAGATATTAGAAGATATGCTGAGAGCTTGTATGTTAGATTTAGGAGGTTTGTGGGAAGAACACCAACACCTAGTGGAGTTTTCATAGGATAATAGATACTAGGAAAGTATTGGGATGGCACATTTTGCAGCACTCTGTGGACAGAAGTGTCATTCCCCGTTGAGTTAGGACGACGTTGTAGATCATGAACGCTTTGTACCAGATATGATCGTGGCAACTGTGGACATGGTTCGCACGATCAGGGAAAGGATGCGCATAGCCCAAGACTGACAGAAACATTGGGCAGATGCAAAGTGTTGACACCTGGAGTTCTAACCAGGAGAGCATGTATTCCTGAAGATCTTTCCGAACAGAAGAGTGATACATTTTGGCAAGAGGGGTAAATTAAGTTTAAGATATATAAGATCATTCGACATACTCGAACGTGTTAGAGAATTGGCATACCATTTAGCAATACCACCCTCATTGGAAGGAGTGCACAACGTATTCCACATATCCCAACTACAACGATATGTGAGCGACCCCAGTCATATACTCGACCACTCAAAGCTCACCGTACAAACCGACCTAACCTGTGAGCAACAACCGGTTGAGATCTTAGACCGTAAGGTGAAGACTCTGCGGAACAAGGAGGTGAACTTAGTCCGGGTAATGTGGAGAAAAGACTCGCCAGGAGAATTGATATGGAAGCGAGAAGACGATATGCGTGCACGATACCCTCAGCTATTCGAAGATTAGTTCTTTATGTAAATTTCGATGACGAAATTTTTATAAGGAGGGTAGAATGTAACGACTTTGAAATTCCTGTAGAAAAATTTCTTGTTTATTATACAGAAAAAGGGTATTACAGCATGTTTAAGAGTTATAAGTTATTTTTGTTAAATAAAAGTAAGAAGTAACTTGTAGCTCACTGGTAAAACCTCTACACTGGTGTGACATAGCCTGTGTGTTCGAATCTCATCAGACCCAATTATTTTTTAAGATTTTTCTTTTTAATTTTTCGGAAGTCTAAGAGTTGCACGTGCAATTCACAGAGAAACAAAAAGTTTCAGAAAAATCAAACATGCTAAAAAACGAGTAAACCCTGGCTAAACCACGTGGCACGAATCTCGAAGCGATTGCCCAAGATCCGACCACCCATTCATGGGATTTAGCCGATGCCGACGGGTGAGATGTGCCCAATTCCTTCCGTGCTTTGCACACTATTCCCTTCGACTCCCCTCAACTCCCCTGCACTGTTTGATTTCCCTGCAATTAAACAGTGACCATTAAATTCATCATTTAACACCATTTTAATTCTTTTAATACAAATTTTTAATTCCCAAACCCTAATTTCTTCACTATAAATACCACCACATGACCTAGGTCCCCTCTATTCTGAAAATTTCTATCAAAATTATCCCAAAAGTTCTAAGTGCAAGAGGAGTTAAGTGGAGTTAGCAACCAAGCTCTTTCTGTCAAAGATCGAAGTCGTTTCCGGAGTTTCCGCGACGCCATGGAACCCCCTCTCTTTTCTTTAAACTCTTTCTAACACTACACAACGAGTAAATCCCTTTTCTCTCTTCTTCTTTCATCTCAAACCATTTTCTAAAAACATATCGGAAAAGTGGAGTTAACTCCGATATGTATGATTTTAACCTTTGTACTTCCCTCTTTAAAGCAAAATAGGTCAAACTAACTTTCTCACACTACTTGTAACTTTGTTTACAATTATTTAGTTTTGAGTTTAACAAAAAATTTCATGTGAAACAGTCATATAATGAACTTTTCATTAAAATACCATGAATTTTAGTTTAACCCTTACTTCGATAATTGTTAAAAATACCTTTAGGAAATTTTCACAGGGTAACGACCTACCCCACATGCACACTATGGTTTCATAACACGGTATTCTAAACATAAGGCTAATCTAAAAAATAGGTTTCACAATAAAATACCATACCTTTTTAAAACGAGTTTTTTTAATCGAGATTTTTAAATCCTTGGTAATTACGCCTCTACAACTCTCGTCAGGGGACCCGGTAATGGATGGTGCGGATTATTGCACATCCTTGGGACAGTAGAGCGAGATGCAGAACTCCTCACGGAGTATTCGAAGTAAATAAAAATACGGTTTTTAAGAAATACGAATTTCTAAATAAAAACCAAATATTGGAAAATTATATAAAACTATGAATTCTTATTTTCAATAAAAAAATTATGAAACTATATTTTTAAAATGAAAGATTAAAATTTTAATAAAATACTATCAAGTTTTCAAAAGATCTAGTTTTCATAAAAAATACCATAAACTTTTAAAAGCTAGGTTTTTATCATTAAAACGCCCCAATAATTAAAATAAATATTCATGAAAACCCTAAATATTACAAATCACCCTTGAGATTTTATTTTAAATTATATTAAAGTATTTTTCATAAAACCCCCTCGAGATATGCAAACAATATTTTAAGGACTTTAGAATAATATATGCTTAAGCGGTATCATTTCTCTTGAGCCTCGGGAAGCTGGAGAAAGTCAGTGCTTGTCTATTCAGGTTAGACAACTTAACGGAGTTTTCAATGGCAATTGTTTTGGAAAAAGATAAATTCTGCCGTTCTTGTGCAGCAGTTGCCGATTACTCTTGAACTTAAGAATTTTAAGAACTAAATCCTTTCATAAGATTCTGACTTCAACCTGAATCCAAACTCAAACTAGAATCCAGAATCAAACATGAATTTAAATACTTGATCATGAACCTGAGCACTCGAATTCAAATATCAAATTCAAACTTATATACTTGACTCAACTTGACCGAACCTGGTTATAACTTGACATGAACTTGACATGACTACCTGAATATATGATTACATCTCGAATATGAACCTGTACATTTTATATCCATGTATTCGGCCAAGACCTATACTCTTGAAACTATACAATACAATACGCGGGGATAAACGGGTAGATTGATACAGAATGTATATTGTGGCACAAGAGGTCACTTAAAAAACACCTACATGAATTCACGTATCGTTGTCCCATAGTTTATGACAGGGCCTTATACTATATGTTACCATAGTCCACGGGGTAAGATGGACTCCTCTCGTATACATGAATATTTTCTTTATCAAACTACAAATAAACACGTTAGAATAACTATCCTATACTTGCGAATGATCATATACAATTTTACATGTCCTCTATCATTTGGTTTCTATTCACATTATATACTATCTTCTCTTACTTCTTTTGGGACTTACTGAGCGCTAGTTCGCTGAAGTCATTCTTTTCTGTTTTTTTCTTTGGAATGTTTTTCAGGAGGACCGGACCCTGAAGAGATAGAGCCGAGCCTGGAGGAGGACTTGGACCAGTTTGCTGCTCAGCGAGACTACTAGCTCCTTCCAGCCTGCACTTACTTTCAATATGTTATTGTTTAGGCATTTGCGTTTATTATTGTATCTTTTATTTTCAGACAGTTGTATGTAAATAAAGTTGCTGTTTTATTTTATTACTCTTTTTATTCTTGTTCATGGTTATATTACTTAATTACACATAATGTATTTTCATAGTAATACGTTGCGGGTTTTCCACGTCACCGTTTTCGTCTACTGGAAAGCAGGGTGTGACATCAACACACACAAGAACCGATGCTTCTTCTCTTTGTTCATATTGTAGATTGCCGGTGGGATTTCGTAATAACCCAGTTTACCATCTACAGGCCGAGATTGCAATTCTTTTCTAATGAACAAACCATCCAAATTGTCAAATCATGACGGGCATTGAGATTGTCCTTCATTTTTCCATCCCTATACAGCAGAAGATTGATGATGTGCTCAGAGATGCCCTTCTCGATATGCATGCCATTTAAATTGTGGCACAACGGTAAATTAGACCAGTACAGAAGCTGAAATAAACCACTAAGCTTCTTCCAGCCAGATAGGCATGGCATTGCATCTTTGTTCTGTTTCTTTCCGAATGGGCCAAGTACTGTGAGTACGCCCGCCGTGAACCATCCCAAATGGACTGAAACTATCGCTCGTAATTCTTGGGCTCACGTTATGAGGGTATGCAATGAACAAAAGATGTTTTTTTATCTAAAACTTTCCACGATATATAATCTCTAGGATGACTCATTTTTCTCTCTTCACGAGGCATATTATGGTGACATTGTACTTCGGACGCTGTCTCCCCACACATAAATAACCATTGCAGTTTCGGTATTAACGAAAAATGATGAAGACTCTTCATGGGCACGTCACTCGAACGGGAGTCATTCTCATGCTTGTATCGGCTTTTCCTGTACACTGGGCAGCTTTTGAGTGCGGCGTGTTCTTTCCGGAACAAAACGCAGTCATTCTCGCATGCATGTATCTTCTCACACTTTGGGCCGATATTTGTGATTATCTTTTGCGTCCCGTACCAGCTCGGTGGCATTTCATTTCCGTTAGGAAAAGCTTCCTTCAGCAATATTAGGATATCAGTGAAAGATTGGTCATTCTATCTATTCTTACACTTGATCTGGAAGAGACGTAGAAAAAAGGATCATATCGAAAACCCTTTGCAATTTGGATATAGAGGGATTCTCGAGGAAGCCCTGTACTTCTCCAATAACGTGGGTCCAGTGCTTTTCGTATCATAAGAAAGTCCAGTGGCATTTATAAGCCCATCCATGTCATTGACCGATGCGAACACAGTATTATCGTCTTTGATGGTTTCTTCTTCTTAAAACTGGCATTCCTCCTCCTCTTCTACTATCCCTTACCACTCTTCAGTTTCCGCTTCAATGAATTCATTTTCCATCTCTTGAACTGGCCCTCCAACGTCCTTTTGTCCATGAATATCCCACTTAGTGTAATTTTTAACGAAACCGTTTTTTAAGATGTGTAACTCAACATCCGACTTCTTCTACAATCGTATTTTCATACACTTATAGCAAAGATAACAGATTTCATGCTCTTTCGGTATCCTAAGACGTGCGTAGGCAATATCAGTGAAAAGGTAAACACCGTTAAGGAAAAAATCAGTGGCTCTTGAGGAAACGTCGACGTACATCCAACTCTTGTCATGGAGGTACAAGAATGCCATATTGGAAGAAAATAGAACTTAGCAAGGTTCCTATAGATAAGAGTCGTGAAATTAAGATTTCGTGACAAATACGAGATAAACGGATAATACAAAGCGTTAGTGTTAGGTTTAATTGACAACTTCGTTATGTTTGGTTTCAATTGTTATTGGATTAAGCTCTCCTCAAACTCCTATTGAGAACTTTCTCCTTCTAATCTTAAACCTCGAGAGTTGGATTCTTCTTCTGTCATGCCCCGCTTTCCTGTAGATGGAAGTTGGTAAGTGGCAAGCCCGCGACATATTTATCCAGAGAAGGTCATTCCCTAAATAAATATACTAAGCGTATTGAAACAATAATACACAATGCAAGAATAAATTAAGACTGTAAATTTTTTTCCAACAAACATCTTTATTTATATTCAACTTCCAATATTTACAAATACATGAGTTTATGCTGGAAAGTAAATACAATAAGAAAAATGCCTAAACAAGCGGCATACATAAACTAAAAAATAAATGAAGCGGAGCTAGCTCTGAGTAGAGATCTGGTTGTAGTCCCCATATGTGGCTTCAACCTCCTCCGTCTCGATTGTATCTGACGAACATTCTAAGAGAAGAAAAGTGGGTGGAATGCCCGTTAGCGAACTAGCGCTTGGTAAGTCCCAAAGACAGGTAAGAGTAAAGAAAATAACAAGTGTAGAATATATATGACGAGTAAGAGTATATGATCATGGGTAAATATATGTACTATAGGTTTCTATATGGTCACTATATTAACGTTAAGTTCCAAGTGTGAATGTCAACGCAGCCGTAGAAGTATTCATGAGCTCAAGAGTGGGGACCCAGGAGCAAGAAAACACGGGCCCATTTCATGTGTTAGCATCGGGGCTCTGGCTGTGGATGAGTTAACCTGACTTATATTCGAGTAAAATAAAAAAGAGCTTAATACGGGACTCCTAAAACTCCGTTGGATTCACACAAGAAACTATTCCAAGCACCCCGAGTATGATATATTATAATTGATTAATATATTTAATTAGTTTCATTCATTGATTAACATGTCTTGATCGAAACCATAGATTGCAAAAGGTGTAGAATTTAGTCCAGTGGGTCGAGTAATATGCGAGTCATGAAAATTGCAATCTTGGTTCGAGTCAAGTTGGTTCGAGTAGTTAGAGTTCATGTTTTGATTCGAGTTCAACTTCAACTTTAGATTTGAGTTTCGAGTTTGGGGTTTGATTTTGATTTTAGATTCAAGTTTAGATTTGAGTTTGGATTCGAGTTCATGTCCTTTTTATAGGAATTGTTTAAACTGTTAAAAGTCTTATGTTCGGGAGAAATCGGTAAGTGCTGCACATGGACGGCGGGATTTGTGTCATTTTCCAAGAAATTTCCATTTGATAACTCCATTAAGTTTTCTAACCTAAATAGGCAAGCACTCACTTTCTCCGGCTCCCTGAGGCTCAAGTGAATTAATCCAGTTTAAATCTATATTAATCTATAGTCCTTAAAATATTGTTTGCATATCTCGAGAGGGTTTTATGAAAAATATATATTAATATTGTTTAAAAAATAATGCTTAAGGGTGATTTATAATATTTAGGGTTTTTATGAACATGTATTTTAATTGTTGTGGTATTTTAGTGATAAAACCCAGCTTTTTGAAAATTTGTGGTATTTTTATGAAAACTATTACTTTTGGAAACTTGGTTGTATTTTATTAAAAATTTTAATCTTTCTTTTTAAAAATATAGTTTCTTAATTTTTTTTATTGAAAATACGGATTTTTTATTTTTATATAATTTTCAAAAATTAGTTTTGTTTAGAAAAGTCGTGTTTCTTAAAAACCGTATTTTTATTCCATTCGAGACCGAATACTCCGTGAGGAGTTCTGCATCTCGCTCTACTACACCAAGGATGTGCGATAATACGCACCATCTATTAGTGGGTCCCCTAACGAGAATTGTAGAGACGTAATTGAAAGTATACATTACCACCACCACAAGATTTAAACCGACATCAAGTATGCTATATATAAAATTTTGGGGTGCTAAGCCACACTAACCTAGGATCTTACTAGATAATTAGGGTTTCTATGGTGATATGATAAGAACTATACTACGAGATGGAGACTACAATCTTTGTAGACCAAGTCCTTCTCTTCTATAGCTTTGGGTAGTAGTCCCCACGACTCCTCTAGGCTCCATTTGAAGAAGGATCGAGTTTTTCTTTGCGACCTTCGTGTCGAAGATGATCCATCCGAAATTCCTCTAGGTCAAGCTATCTCTTCACTAATCTAGTATTAGTGAAGGAAACACCCTAAACTCCAGTGCTAATCAAGTGTAAGATGGTGAAGTAAGGGTTGTAAGCTCACTAGGTTGATGCAAAGCCATATGGTTCACATCACTTGTCAGGGTTAGGGCTTTGAAGTAGAGAAAGAAGGCGATGGAGAGAGCTAGAGTAAAGGAAAATGAACTCAAGAAAAATATCAAGTGAAGAATATCTATCTTCAAATGAGTTCACTTATTGAAGCATGGAATAAATTGCAATAATAAATTGCAACCATACTTGTATAGTGAACATAAATGAATAAACAAATGATAAATTCCATGCTTCACCCCATGCTCAATATGTCTCCCATTTTCCACCTTAATATTCTATTTTCTCAAAATAGAAAATCCAACCATGCTTCATTTAATATATATATATATATATATATCAAATATAAATATATATATATTAAGAAAATAATTAGTGAGCAATAATATTAGTTAATATACAATTATATCAAATATAAATATATATCAAATTATTAAATCAACACTTGATTTAATAATCCGGTTATATCACATATAACCGACTAATATCATTTATCTGTATATCATATTATCAAATCAACACTTGATTCAATAATCCGTTTATATCATATATAACCTGACCGATAACAAATGTCGCCAGATTAGAATACGGTATCACATACTCATATTTAATTAGGCCCCCCGCACATATCAGCATAAGTGCCTTACTTCGTTTCACTTGAACTATGAAGCCTCTATGTGGGACTCTAAAGACTCGTCAATATGCCAGCAGTAAGTAATGATCACATCAGTTACCTACAAACTGTCAGCGGTACTAGCTGGACGTAACGGTTACCCAGGTATTGAGCGAATAGAAGATCAACAAGCAAGCTTGTCCAAACTCCCATGAATACTATAAGTAACACATACCATACAGTCCGGTCTCTTCGTCTGATATGTCGCATATTAAGTCTAGGGGTGGAATCGTCAGACCCCGGTAACTTGATAAGTCATGCCGATGTATGGCTCATAACGGTTCGAGAAACTACTGATAACTCTTACCAGTAAATCTCATCAGCCCTGGCCAGGGACTTACTGTTATAGCCAATCGAGCATAGCGCAATATCAACTCCCAATACTCGGAGAGACGAAACCCCTCCTATCGGTCACTGCCTCTATGTCATTCGGGACTGTACCCAAAATCCACCTGTTTGCATGACTACTTTGAGCCGTGGTAGGGAGGAAATCAAAGCATGGTGGGAACCACACAAGCACTATGACGATCTCGGGTCTACACACTAACCTATACCAGTGTCACCAGAGAACTGCTATCTGACAATAGGTATGGTACCATTTAGGAGTTCTCGGCGAGTCTTGTTCGGTGTACCAATTCTCTAATGAGTAACTGTGTATTTGATGTCAAATACCAATGTTTATGGAATCAACCATCGCCCCATATAGGGTCAAGAAACGTACACATTAGTCTACTCTGGAATATCGATGCCCTTTCTCGACACTCCCTCGACTAGGAACTATTAAAGGATGTGCTTGTGGAGTACTCAAGTCCTAGTAGTATGATCCGCATCATAATCCTGGTAGTCAAGTAAACATCCTAAGGGCTTTATCAACATTTACCAGAGAGAAAATATAATAATACAAGTGTACATGTTAAGATAAAGAGCAACCAGATAGCATACTATCATGTCGAGCAAGAAAGTCCTCTATATATATGTCCAATCATCCACTATATCATACAATAATGGCCTCTAGGGCATACATATTTCTAACAATCTCCCACTTGCACTAAGGCCAGTTGTTGTAGTATCTCATACCCAACATCCCAAAAAGTCTTTCAATCTGCGTCTGGGGGAAGGACTTCGTGAGTGGATCCGTTACGTTTTCCTTCGTGTCAACTCTCCTAACCTCGATCTCCCGTCGATCTACTATCTCCCGGATCAGGTGATACCGCCTTCGAATATGTCTGGATCGCTGATGGGACCGGGGTTCCTTGGCCAAAGCTACAGCTCCATCGTTATCATAATACACAGGTATTAGATGCTCAATGGTTGGAACCACATCAAGTTCAGTTATGAACTTCTTCATCCAGACAGTCTCTTTGGCAGCATCGTTGACAGTGATGTATTCAGCCTCCATCGCCGAGTTTGCTACGGTATCTTTCTTGGAACTCTTCCAACATACCGCCCCTCAATTGAGGGTGAAGAAAAAACCCGAGACCGACTTACTGTCATCCTTATCACTTTGTAAGCACGAATCGGTAAAGGAATCCACTTGGAGTTCACCGTTACCATATACCAAGAACATTTCTTTAGTCCTTCTTAAGTACTTAAGAATATTCTTCACAGCTGTCCAGTGATTTTCCCCAGGATCTGATTGATACCTGCTCACTACATCTAGTGAGTAAGCTACATCCGGTCTGGTACATAACATTGCATACATGATAGACCCGACTGCCGAAGCATAGGATATCTCTTGCATGCGAGCCATCTCCAAATCAGTCTTGGGAGACATCTCTTTGGAGAGAGTGATTCCTGAATAAGCGGGTAAATTACCATGCATAGAATCTTCCATACTAAAGCTCTTTAGTATGGTGTCAATGTATCTGGATTGGGACAATTCCAACATCCCCTTAAATCTATCTCTATAGATCTTAATACCCAAGATGTAGGAGGCATCACCCAGATCTTTTATGGAGAACTTGTGTGATAAGAAGAGCTTGACTGAGTGTAGCATAGGAACATCATTTCCTATCAATAGTATGTCATCTACATACAATATGGGGAAGTTAACCTTACTCTCTACAATCGTTTTGTATATACATGGTTCATCTTCATTTTTGATGAAGTCAAATTCTTTGATAGCTTCATAAAAACAGATGTTCCAGCTCCGCGATGCTTGCTTCAATCCGTAGATTGATTAAAGCAGCTTGCACATGCTTCCGCTGCTTCCACTGTTCTACGAAGCCCTCTGTCCGTGTCATGTACACGCACTCTTCTAAATCACCATTTAGAAAAACGGTCTTGATGTCCATCTGCCAGATTTCGTAGTCATGGTATGCAGCAATGGCAAATAGTATCATGATAGACTTAAGCACAGCGACAGGAGAACAGGTTTCACCATAGTCGACACCAGGTCGTTGACGAAAACCTTTTGCTACAAGTCTAGATTTGAAAGTCTTAATTTTTCCATCTACACCAATTTTCTTCTTAAAGATCCACTTGCTCCCGATGGGTTTTACCCCTTCAGGAGCAACTTCCAAAGTCCATACTTTGTTGGTGTACATGGATTCCATCTCAGATCGCATAGCATCCAGCCATTTCACAGAGTCTCCACTTATGATGGCCTGCTCGAAATTACTTGGGTCAACATCTTCCATGATGCAATCCTCACTCCCACCGTATATGAGAAAACCGTAGTATCTTTGAGGTGGATGAAGAACCCTACTAGATCTGCGGAGTGGCTGAGGTTCGTTAGGGACTATTGAATCCTCCGGTTCTACCAAATTGTCAGTTATAGTTTGTGTAGCTGGAACTTCTTCCAGTTCTACCTTATTACCACTAATTTCTTTCACAAGAAATTCCTTTTCTAAAAAGGTGGCATGTTGAGAAACAAACATTTTTTGTTCCTCAGTATGGTAATAGATATATCCATATGAATCCTTTGGATATCCTACAATTTTACACAAAACAGATCTTGCCTCGAGCTTGTCCGGATTTTGCTTTTTAACATAGGCCGGACAACCCCATATCTTAACTCGTTTAAGATATGGTCTCTTCCCATTCTATACCTCATATGGAGTGGTAGGAATGGATTTGGTCGGAACCCTATTCAATAGGTATGCAGCTGTCTCAAGTGCATAACCCCAAAAGGAAATAGGTAACTCAACTTTACTCATCATAGAGCGCACCATATCTAATAGGGTGCGATTCCTGTGCTCCAAAACTCCATTGTGCTGTAGTGTATATGGAGGAGTAAGTTGAGAGAGAATCCCATTCTCTTTTAAATAGTCTCGGAATTCCGTTCTCAAGTATTCTCCTCCCCGATCAGATCGTAGGACTTTAATACTTTTACCCGTCTAGTTCTCAACTTCGTACTTATATTCCTTGAATTTCTGAAAAGATTCAGATTTTTGTTTCATCAGGAACATATGTCCATATCTTGAGAGATCATCGGTGAATGTAATGAAGTACGAGGAACCATTTCTGGCATGTGTAGACATAAGACCGCATACATCACTATGTATCAGTCCCAAGAGTTCGGTAGCTCTTTCTCCGTGTCCAGTAAACGGAGTTTTGGTCATCTTGCCTTTGAGACATGACTCGCATCTTTCATAAGATGTAAATTCGAACCGATTCAAATATCTATCTTTATGCAACTTAGCTAGTCGTGTCGCATTGATATGACCTTGTCTACAATGCCACCAGAAGGCTTCGTTCATTTCTGAACTTTTCCTTTTGTGTCTGTTCTGTACGTTTATAACTATAGTTTGATTTAGAACGTATATACCATTACATAACGTATCAAACCCAATCAACACTTGATTTAGGAAAATGTTCATAACATTATCCTCCAATAGAAAATTATATCCTTCTTTATGCAATAAAGAAACTGATATAATATTGCACATCATATTTGGTACGTAATAACAGTCGTTCAGAATCAACGTATTACCATTTGGTAATACTAGGTGATATTCGCCAACTGCTTTGGCTGCAACAATTTCTCCATTCCTTACTTTTAGAGATATATCACTCTTTCCCAGTTCTCTACCTCTTCTTAGCCCATGTGACAAATTACAAATGTAGGAACATGATCTGGTATCCAATACCCAGGACGTAGAGCAAACCGATAAATAGTTTTCGGTAACGAACACACCCAAAGAAGATGCATTATCATGCTCATTCTTCGTTCGGATTGCATGGGAATCCTGATATTCCCCTATTCCTAGCTCAGACTTATGACAATCATAAGAAAAAGCGGAACCAACATTTCCCAGCTCAGTATAATAAGCAGGTTCGGTCAATACATCCATATTATTATCTTGATTAAGGCGTGTCATTGGTCGCTACCTGGAGAGAGAGAGAGAGAGAAGGAAACGCTTTAGCGTACGCTCTTTGCGAGATTGAGTTGGTTATTATCTTATCTAATCAGGATGGCTCCCACTGTTTTTATCAAATCTTCCTTCAAACAATAAAAGGTAAGATTAGCCGGGATTAATTACACCCTACAAGTTCGCCAATCGATCAGCCAGGTAGGTATTCGTACTCCGAGGGAGTCTCCTCATGCTTTTGCAAGCAATTGATTAAATAACTTTGTTTCCGCAGGGTCTTAACCCTATCAACACTTTTCTTAGACACCTACTGGATCGGCTAATTGTAAAGTGGAAAACTCTTCCAGGAGTAACTCTTACTCCCAGTGGGTATTGGGATCCAATTATCTCATAGAAGGTATGCAATCTCATTGCAAATTTCAACACTTGAAATACCCAATATCCGTTTTTACCCTTAGAGACTTATGACCTTGGTTATGGTCAACAAATCATAAGCACTAGCCAAGTTCGACCCGTCATTTCATGATTGAATTAAACCCATCCGTATGACCCTTGGCTAAAGTCAACAAAGTCGTACGACTAACCTAATCTAATTGCATCACATGCGGAAGATAAGCACTAATCAGCTACCGTACACTGCGCCTTGGCTATGGTCAACAAACGCAGTACGAATACTAAATAGCACTTATCTGAAATGACGGAGGGATACGACTGGTTTTGATGAAAACCTTTAACGTAATGAACATGATATCGTTGTAGAATCTAATGATTTGAAAATGAGTGTTTTTTGTAGGTTTTGCTAGTTTTGCTAAAGAGGTCACTCCCAGTGAAGGGATCTTGGCTCTTTCCTCATCGAATGAGGTGCTGGATATTTATCAAGGAATACCACTATGAAAAGCAAGAACTTGAGAAGCTATAAAAAAACAAAACCGAGTGGGTTGTAGTATTTGCTAGTTTTGCTAAAGAGGTCACTCCCGGTGAAGAGATCTCGGCTCTTTCCTCATCGAATGAGGTGTTGGATATTCATTAAGAAATACCACTATGCAAAGCAAGAACTGGAGCTACTTTTTAAATTTTTTGATTCTACAACATCTTTAGGTTCCTTTTCTTTTCATTAATCTCATTAAGGAAGTCCCGTCATTTATGTTTCCCTAAACATCACAGAAAAGAAACGAAAATAGAACGTACGCTTATACCATCCGCATTCGCCACAGGGCCCCGTCATACACCGTTAGGTTTCTTAACTAATGGCAGAGCGGGGGATGGACTGGCGCGGGTGAAAAACATAAGCAACGTTTATTATATTTCATATATATAATAGCATTCGTCTCACACAGTTATATGATCATATCACAGAAGTAAGCAGCAAAAGTCAACATATGATATATTGGATATATTAGGCGGTCCGTGTTTTAAATTCAGTCAGTAATGAAAAACATGGATTCCACGGTCGTGATGAATAGCCAAACCCATATCCTTAGACCCCTACGAGAGCGGCAAACAACCCTGCCAATTCTAGAGTTAGGAGACCCAGTCTTGACACCTCTAGATGCCCTTCTACTGGACTCTAGAACCCGGTTACTTGTGCTTCCCGTCTTGGGTTTATCCTAATGCGGAAAAGTAAATAATATACATCAATGGTGACATCATCCTCAACCCGGAAGTGTCCCAATAAAAGAATATTACATACATTTGATTACATGAATGAAAATTAAAAAAACTCTCATCTCACGCAAAAAACCCCGTCTATTCAATCACGACGATCCAATATAACATATCACAGCAACACATAACATCACATGTCATCAACGTATGTAAATATGCGTATCCCGAATTCCGTTGACATATAGCAACAAGATCGGGGATACACCATATATTACACTTACGGTTACAGAAAAGAAATGAAAAACTATAATAATTAGAATCCGCAAATTCCTTAGACATCATAAACTTGGAATATCTCATATTCCGAATTTCATGCCTAACCTATAAACCTTGAATTTTAGTTTCAAAATGAAAACTCTTTTCAATAAGCAGTCGGATAATTCAACAAGGTTCCCGATTAAGTGATCGCGTACAATACGCGATTGCGACTGAGTTTTGATCCGAATCGAAACTCCATGGCAATCGATCAACCGAGTCTAAAACGTTAGATTTATAAAACACTAACTAGTTTTCTCAAAACTAATTATTGTGGATTCTAAATATTGTATCACATATCATCACAATCTATACGACGTTAAACATTTCAATCGACTTATCAAATACCCAGAAATCACAGAGACCTCAACAACATGAGCATCATTAAGTGCCAAATATAATAATGGAGCAGCACAAGAAAATTGATGCCATCATTCCATAAAATTGGGGCGGAACCGCGGACAAACATGAGTTTAGGCCGTGGTTCCGCGGCTATTTAATGGAATTGGCTCCCCGAATTTCTTGCGTCTCCATTAAATACCCTGCACGAATTTCTGCATATTTTTAATCTCGAAAATTTCAAGTTTTGAAAAATGGACAGAAACTAGGTGAAATTCGGGTTTCGAAAACCAATCGAACACTTTAACGTCGTAAAGACTTTCCCTAATGTTCTAGCTTGGTTCTGATACCATGAAAGTGTGCCCTGGCACCACCACAAGGTTTATACCGGCATCAAGCATGCTAAATTTAAAAATTTGGGGTGCTAAGCCACACTAACATAAGATCTTACTAGATAATTAGGGTTTCTATGATGATATGATAAGAATTATACTAAGAGATGGAGACTACAACCTTTGTAGACCAAGTCCATCTCTTCTATAGCTCCGGGCAGTAGTCCCTACGACTTTTCTAGGCTCCACTTGAAGAAGAATCGAGCTTTGCTTTGCGACCTTCGTGTCGAAGATGATCTACCCGAAGTTCCTCTAAGTCAAGCTACCTCATCACTAATCTAGTATCAGTGAAGGAAACACCCTAAACTCAAATGCTAATCAAGTGTAGCATGGTGAAATAGGGGTTGTAAGCTCACTAGGTTGATGCAAAGCCCTATAGTTCACATCACATTTGAGGGTTAGGGTTTTGAGGTGGAGAAAGAAGGAGATGGAGAGAGCTAGAGCTAAGGAAAATGAACTCAAGAAAAATATCAAGTGAAGAATGGCTCTCTTCAAATGAGTTCACTTATTGAAGCATGGAATAAATTGCAATAAAAATTTGCAACCATGCTTGTATAGTGAACACAAATGAATAAACAAATGATAAATGACATGCTTCACCCCATGCTCAGTATGTCTCCCAAGTTCCACCTCAATATTTTATTTTCTCAAAATAGAAAATCTAACCATACTTCATTTAATATATATATATATATATATTAAGAAAAGAATTAGTGAGCAATAATATTAGTTAATATATAATTATATCAAATATAAATATATATCAAATTATCAAATCAACACTTGATTCAATAATCCGGTTATATAACATATAACCGACTAATATCATTCATCTGTATATCACATTATCAAATCAACACTTGATTCAATAATCCGGTTATATCACATATAATCTGACCGATAACAAATGTCGCCAGATTAGAATATGGTATTGTTCCCCTCCGAATGGCGGCGCGACGTGGAGACGTCTTGCCTGAGATTCAGGGCAGATGCTATATGGTTTTATCCGTCTACCTCTCCGAAGATGCCAAGTTGATTTATGGTACCGCGTATCGGAGGTTTAGACGGATGTGGCCGATGTAGCAGACTTCGTCAGATCCCCCCTCGTTTGAGGGGTTTTTGATTGTGGGGACGCTCTTCTCTGCAGGCGCAAGCCCCTGCAGTTAATTACGCTACCGCATCGCGGTAGCCACTCTCTCCTTCTCCAGAATTTCACTTCGTGTCGTGTGTGTTTGTTTTGTTTGTGGATGCCCGTGGATTGTATACGGAGACTAAGTTATGCCGTCGCCCGTAGGACGTGGATTAGTCCAAATCCGTATTTACTTAGATTTGGTTTTGGTGTTTTAGTTTAAGGATGCGTTAGCCGTATTTAGGCTAAGATCGACTTAAACGTTCGTTAAGGATACGTTAGTCTGATTTGAGACTAAGATCAACTTAGATCGTTTGGATCCGACAAAAGAGCATTTGGGGGCTCTATTGTTCCAGTTTAGGGACATAGTGGTCCATAGGTAGTTTAAGGACATTGCGGTCCATATTCCAGTTTAGGGACGTGGTGGTCCATAGGTAGTTTAAGGACATTGCGGTCCATATTCCAGTTTAGGGACGTGGTGGTCCATATTCCAGTTTAGAGACGTGGTGGTCCAATATTCCAGTTTAGAGACGTGGTGGTCCATATTCCAGTTTAGAGACGTGGTGGTCCAATATTAGTTTAAGGACGTTTCGGTCCACGAGTTTAAGGACCCCGCAGTCCATGTTGATGTGTGGTTGTCGGGACCCGTCACCTCTTTGACATCGTTGAAGGATTACAACGATAAGAGTCAAAGGAGTTTGGAGATGTACCTTTGAACCGGTCGTAAATTGATCTAGGAGAGCAATCTTGCTCCGTCAATTTAGTTTGAGGACTTACGGCCATGATTGGGCTAAGTCCAGTTGAAAAATATTCAACGCCTTTTATTTGTTTTTGGTCTGTTAGACCTGTGCTAGGGCTTGGCCCATTTTTAAATAATGCATTGCATTATTTTCTATATTTTTTTTGTTTGGGCTCTGCCCATGAATGATGCAAGGCATCTACTTTGTATGGGCTCTGCCCCTTTTAAAAAGCGTAGCATTTTTATTATTTCGTTTGGGCTCTGCCCATTTATAAATGATGCAGAGCATCAATTTAATGAGGCCTGCTTGGTCTTTTTGATTTGGGCCTGGCCCTTTAAGAAATGCATTGCATTTGTCAGGCGCTTTGCGCCAATCAGAGAGCGCAAGCGCTTGTAGTGTTGACACGTGTCACGCAAGCGCAGTGCGCTACACTAATGCGCTGCACCTGCGCTGCTGACACGTGGCGCGCTCTGGTGGCTTGCGCCAATCCAGGAGCACAACAGCGCAGTTTGCAAGTGCAAGACACTATGATTTGAGAATCTTTTAGATTTAAGAACCAATGGTTCATAAAAGAAGTGCAAAACACTATTCGTTTCCTTGATCTAATTTAGATCAAAGAGAAACAATTTTTTTCTTATTTCAGGAACCAAAGGTTCATAAAAAAGTGCAAAGCACTGTTCTTTATTTTGTTTTTCTTGTTTTAAAGAACCAGTGGTTCATAAGAAGTGCAAAGCACTGTTTATTATGTGAAGATTATTGATCTTGTTTTTAGATCAATGATCTATTAGAAGAAATTTCTTCTATTTTGTGAAGGTTTTTACCTTTTTCTTGAAAACTTTTTCAGAGTTCTCTCTGTTTGAACCTCTTGATTTTTCAAGAATATTGATGCCTTTGAATTGAGGTTTAGGGGCCTTTATATAGTGCCCATAAATTTGTTAAAGAGATCTTTCTCTGAGTGATTTGGGGAATTTTCCCCACCGTTGGATCTTTGATCCAAGGGCTTCTGTTCTACAGAAGAAAATCTTCTTGTTTTGACAAGAACAGAAAGATTTCTTTGAAATCTTAATTCTGTTTGGCGCAAACGCTCCAGCGCGTGACACGTGTCAAGCAGCGCAGAGCGCAGCGCAACTGCGCTAGCGCATCTGCACTGACACGTGTCGCGCAGCGCAACTGTGCTGACACGTGTCGCGCAGCGCAGAGCGCAGCGCAACTGCGCTAGCGCATCTGCGCTGACACGTGTCGCGCAGCACAGAGCGCAGCGCAACTGCGCTAGCGCATCTGCGCTGACACGTGTCGCGCAGCGCAACTGCGCTGACACGTGTCGCGCAGCGCTTGCGCAACTGAAGCGTTGCTTCCTTTAACTTTACTTTAAATAGAGCTTTGCTCTGATTGTGTGCGCTGCTTTGGGTGCTGCGCTGATGTATCTGCGCCCAACACGTGGCGCGTTGCGCGCAGCGCAAAGAATCTGAAGCGTTGCTTTATTTATTAAAGTTTAAATTTTCAAAGCAAAGCTTTGCTCTGATTGGGGGAAGATGAAGCGTTGCTTTATCTCCCTCCTCGGAATTTGAACAGAGCTTTGCTCTGATTGGGGTAAATAAATGCCCCCCCACCGTTGCGCTTACGTGGCCCCAAACGTGAGCACAACGGTGGCGGAATTCCAACCGTTGCGGCAACTTTGGAAGTTGAAAGGGCACTTGATGCCTATAAATAGGACCTTTGGTCCTGCACAGATGATTATCATCTTTAAAATTCTCATTTTCAGAAACTTCAGAGCTTTGCTCTTGTCTTCAAGAACTCTCAGAGTTAGATTTTCTTTAAGAGAAACTATTTAAGTAAGAATTAGTCTTAAATTAAATCAATTTTAATTAATAGAGCTTTGCTTTCATAGATCTTTGATCTAAAGAAAATCATTTTGGGGTTTCACCAAATAGAGCCTTGCTCTTAGGAATCTGTTTCAGGGTTTCTTAACTCATGAACAGAATTTTGCGTCTTTGGCAAAACATAGACCTCTTTGATCTAAAAAAAAATGAACTCTTAAGAGTTCGAATATGGATAATGAGAATTAAAAATGGAGTTTTGTATTTAATGGATTATATCATCTTTTAATAGTAACAATCTTAGAGTTCTCGGGGGATTTATTTAAATTCCCTCTATCAGGATTTTGGTAGTCAGTCCTGTTTGCAGAGCACTGCTCTCGAGGAGTTTAACTCTCTGTGTATATTATTTTTCTTTTATCGCTAATCTTCCTGTGGTATTTCCTCCAGGCATAATGGCGGTGCGTCTATACAGTTTGCACGAGTTCATCACCTACGACGATATCCGCGCACAGGGCCGTCATCAAAACCAGGAGTTTACGGACGCCTAGTGTGAGGAGGTCATGGATCGCCTCAACGCAAGCGGTGGTTGGCTGCTTCCTCGTCGTTCAGCTCTCTTGAATGTCGTGTTGGGAGCAATATGGAGAGCACTTCCGGGGTTTCACGAGGCCCTACCGCTCAATGCGCTGGATGATGCCGAAGACAAGGTGCATTCAGTGTACCTGACGGGGCTGATCTCGAAGAAACGGCGGGACAGCCTCATCGACATCCCACATCAAATTTTCCAGCAGACGACGATAGTCGCTACTTATCGAAGGCTGGGAGGGCTTGCCGAGGATCTTGACACACAGGAGCGCGAGAGGCTGCGCACAAGAATAATTAGAAAGGCCAGAAGAACTCTGGATGACCTTACTTTTGAATTCCTCAATCCGTGCCCTGGATCTGAGGTTATTCCATTGTAATAATATTTTTCGTTTATTGCTTTTATGATTGTAAGAACTTTTGGCAATATTAATGGAAAAATTTTATCCCAGCTTGTCTCTATTTATCGTTCTGAATCTTTTGCTTATGCATGAATGAGTGTGTCTCGAACGCCTGATCAAATGTAAATCGGATGCTCTTTCTTTCGCTTTCTTCTTTCTCTTATTATCAGCATTTTGTCACAATTAGCAGATAATAGAGTAAGCACCTTGATTTCTTCACGAGATAGCAATGGCTTAGGTCGCAGGTTCAGATCTGCCATCCAAGACTTTTCAACTCTATGAGCCGTGAGGGTCTCACAGAGATTTTTCTCCCTACGGATCAAGAGGATCTCGTAGGTGGATTTTCTCCTTAGGAATCGTGAGGATTCCTAAGTGTGTTTCCTCTTATAAGTCGTAAGGATCTCATAAGAGAATTTTTCCCTCTTACGAGTCGAGAGGACCCGTAAGCGGTTGTTTCCCTCCTTGTCGAAACTCAACTTCGGAGAGTGAGACCCGTGAATAGTATGCAAGAGACCGTTTTAGATCGACTTGCAGGGTCCCATTGCTCAGGAAGCAAGTTTTTTAGTCCCTGCTGCCTGAGGCTTCTTCTTGTAAGTTGAGACGAATTGGGAATTTTCCCACGGAGACACTGGTTTCTCTGCGAGCCGACGCAAATCAGGAGGCTCTCGTCAAGGATTGTTTGTTTCCTTGAGGTATCTGCTAAGGATTATTTATTTCCCTAGCGCCAATGATTATTTGTTTCCCTGGTGTTGAAACGAGTCGAGAATTTCCCACGGAGGCACTGGTTGCTCTGCGAGTCGACGCGGATCAGGAGGCTCTCGTCAAGGATTGTTTGTTTCCCTGAGTTGAGGTATTTGCTAAGGATTATTTGTTTCCCTAGCGCCAAGGATTATTTGTTTCCCTGGGGTTGAAACGAGTCGAGAATTTCCCACGGAGGCTCTGGTTGCTTTGCGAGTCGACGTAGATCAGGAGGCTCTCGTCAAGGATTGTTTGTTTCCCTGAGTTGAAGTTTTTGCTAAGGATTATTTATTTCCCTAGCGCCAAGGATTATTTGTTTCCCTGGTGTTGAAGCGAGTCGAGAATTTCCCACGGAGGCACTGGTTGCTCTGCGAGTCGATGCGGATCAGGAGGCTCTCGTCAAGGATTGTTTGTTTCCCTGAGTTGAGGTATTTGCTAAGGATTATTTGTTTCCCTAGCGCCAAGGATTATTTGTTTCCCTGGTGTTGAAACAAGTCGAGAATTTCCCATGGAGGCACTGGTTGCTCTGCGAGTCGACACGGATCAGGAGGCTCTCGTCAAGGATTGTTTGTTTCCCTGAGTTGAGGTATTTGCTAAGGATTATTTGTTTCCCTAGCGCCAAGGATTATTTATTTCCCTGGGGTTGAAACGGATCGAGAATTTCCCACGGAGGAACTGGTTGCTCTGCGAGTCGACGCGGATCAGGAGGCTCTCGTCAAGGATTGTTTGTTTCCCTGAGTTGAAGTTTTTGCTAAGGATTATTTGTTTCCCTAGCGCCAAGGATTATTTGTTTCCCTGGTATTGAAGCGAGTCGAGAATTTCCCATGGAGGCACTGGTTGCTCTGCGAGTCGACGTGGATCAGAAGGCTCTCGTCAAGGATTGTTTGTTTTCCTGAGTTGAGGTATTTGCCAAAGACACTGGTTTCTTCGGAGTTGGGATGAATCGTCGAGATCTGGCTTCGTTTTCTGGCGGAGCCTGTTGGAAAAGTATGGTTCTCTCTTTGTTTGCGCCCTTGGATTGTATACAGGGATCGATGTGATCTCAGGTGTAGGGCCAAAGTTTTATCATTTTTTTTATTTCCGCGATTCTCTATCATTTCAGCTTTTATATCGCGAAGGTCGCGATTGCCCATTCATTTCGGCTATTTATTTTATTTTCACTCGCTGCTTTTTATTGCGAGTTGCCCAATCATTTCGGCTATTTTGTATGCATACGTTTTTACTTGCTGCTTTTTATTGCAAGTTGCCCTATCATTTCGGCTATTTCGTATGCATGTGCGGCCTACCGGCTTCTCACCGTAAACCTGAAATTAGACACCGATTTTGGCATCAGCACCGCTACAACTGGGATATTGCCAGGAGCGAATCATCATTTGCCTCCGTCGATGTTGAACAAAGGTGGCTTAGCGAACAGGGTTAAGGTCCTGTCAACTAAGGCTTTTAACTTCATGAGCCGTAAGGGTCTCACAAAGGTATTTCTCCCTATAAGTCGTGGGGATCGTGTAGGTTTATTTTCTCCTTAGGAATCGTGAGGATTCCTAAGTGTATGTTCCTCTGTAAGTCGTAAGGATCCTACAAGAGGGTTTTCTCCTTGTAAGTCGAGAGGACTTATAAGGGTTGTTCATCATGCGCACATATCCCCAATCACGGATGAAACTTGGTTAGGGAAATGTTTATTCGCGCCCGTGGATTGTATACAAAGGTCAGTATTGAGCTACTTGTAGGGCAATATCGAAGGTTGTGGGGGTTGCTTAAGCACAGGTTTAGGTCTCTGTAACTTAAGACTTTCAAATCTTATGAGCCGTGAGGGTCCCATAAGAGAGTTCTCCTTACGAGTCGTGAGGATCTCGCAAGTGTATTTTCTCCTTAGGAATCGTGGGGATCCCTTAGTGTGTTGCTCCCTTGTGAGTCGTAAGGATCTCACGCGGGTGATTTCTCCTTACAAGGTTGAGAGGACCCTGTAAGTGTCTTTTAACGAGGTTGCGCCCTTTCGGGTTTTCACAAACACTCGCCGGTGGTCCTGCTGTTTTTACTCACGGAGCTTTTTCAGGTTTTCATCCGTGCCCATTTTTCTTATGGACATACCTCCTTTTTTTTATTCTTTTTATTTTTATTTACTTTTTCTTACGAGGTCGCGCCCTTTCGGGTTTTCACGAACACTCGCTGGCAGCCCTGCTGTTTTTACTCACGGAGCCCTTTCGGGTTTTCATCCGTGCCCTTTTTTGCTTATGGACATACCGTTTTTATTTATTTATATTTTTTTTATTTTGTCAGCCTACGGATGCTGCGGTACTAGTTTGAGGACGTTTCGGTCCTTTATTAGTTTAAGGACGTTTTGGTCCGTCATGGAGAAGGCCGCCTACTGCTTATAAAGCTTGAGCTTAGGAAGATAGCGAGCGGACATAGTCGTCGTCATCTATCATTGACCTAGGCTGTGGCTCATTAAGCGTAGTATCTCTTTAGGAAGCGACCGTTTATCGGCCTGAAAGGCCTTTCACCGTGCATGTCCATGAGTAGATTGGCCCCACCCTGGTAGACCTTATCTATGATGTACGGGCCTTCATAGTTTGGCTCGAATTTTCCCCGCTTGGCGCGATTGGGGATCATAGGCCTTTTGACCACTAGCACGAGTTCGCCTTGGCGGAATGTCCTCGGTCGGGTCAATCTTTCATATGAGCGCGTCATCTTTGCTTTATAGGCCTCTAGATTTTGCTGCGCCATGAGCCGGGTCTCATCGAGGGCATCGAGCTCCTCAAGCCGAAGGTGAGCATTTTCTTCGTCTGTCAGCTCGTAGTGGACTGCCACTCGTAGAGAGGGTAACTCTATCTCGAGGGGGAGTACTGCTTCTGTCCCAAATACCAACGCGTACGACGTTGTATTCGTGGCCTTCTTGAACGTAGTTCGATACGCCCAAAGAGCCTCTTGCAGTCTTTCATGCCAGTCCTTCTTATTTCGGGACATCGTCTTTTTCATGATTTTCATCAGGGTCTTGTTGAAGGCTTCGGCTAGACCATTAGCTCGCGGATTATAAACCGAAGAATATCTCCAGTCTATATTATGCTGCTGTGCGAAGCGACTGATCTTGTGGCTTTTGTAAGTTGGCCCGTTATCGTAGATGATCCGGCGCGGAGTTCCAAACCGATATATGACGTGCGTCTTGAAGAAATGGAGGATATTCTCCGTCTTCACTTCCCTCAGTGGTACACACGAAGTAGTCAGTCGTCGCCAGGATGAAACGATGTCCTCTAGACGGCGCTGGTTCGATGGGGCCGACTATGTCAGTTCCCCACATTTCGAACGGCCAGCTAGCCACCGTTGGATACAGTGGATTTGGATGCTGATGGATGAAGTCCCCATGAATTTGGCATGAGTGGCATTGCTTCGCATATTCAAGGCAGTCCTGAATCATCGTGGGCCAGTAGTAGCCCATCCGTTTGATCTTCAACTTCATCTTTGGGCCCACTTGGTGAGAACCGCAGAGTCCGTCATGAACGTCCTGGACGACTCTTTTCGCTTCGTCAGGTCCCAGGCATCTCAACCATAAAGAATCGAACGACCTCTTGTACAGAGTATCATTGACGAAGGCGAAAGACAGAGCTCGTTTCATGAGCTGATGTCTTGTGGACGCTTCTTCAGGCATTCGGTGGGACTTAAAGTAGTCTATGAAGACTTCCCTCCAGTCCTCGGTCTTTCCTCATTCTTTTATTTGTAAGGTCATCTGCTCAGTCACTCCTTTTTCCTCGGATGATTCCGGAGATATTTGCGCTGGGGCGAGCACCCGACAGCTTTGTACTATGATTTTAACGTCATCGAGGTTCTCGTCGGCCAATTCTTTAGCAAGTTTGGCCAACGCGTCTGCTTTGCTGTTTTCCGCGCGCGGTATGCTTTCCAAAGTATAGGAGGGAATTTGGGTCAACAGTTGTTGCACCTTTTCACCCTTCTTCACCAACTCCAGTTTGCACGTTTGATAGTCGCCGTTTACTTGACCAACGACCAGCTGGGAATCTCCATATATGAGGAGGTTTTTAATTTCCATGTCAATGGCGATCTCGAGACCTGCTATCAAGGCTTCGTATTCGGCTTCGTTATTCGTCCTCGGCTCTGTCAAGGAGAAAGCAAAGCGCATTATCCCTCCTTGTGGAGTAACGAAGATAAGGCATACCCCCGATTTGATTATAGGGGTACTCTGTTTGCGTTTCTTCATGGAAGATGCTCCATCGAAATAAAGCTCCCATCTGGTATCACCACCGTCGATCGTGTCAAACGCATGTTCATCTGGAAGATCGCAATTCAAAGGAGAATCGGCGGGTATCAGATGCTCAGCGAGGAAGTCGGCGATGGCCTGGCCTTTCACTGCCTTGAGAGGTTGATACGTTAGCAAGAACTCCATCAAGAGCAGGGCCCATTTAGCGAGTCGCCCCGTCAATATGGCCTTTGACATTAAATATTTAAGGGGGTCCACCTTCGAAATGAGACGGACTTCATGTGCCAACGCATAATGTCTGAGCTTTGTTATCGCAAAGATCAACGCCATGCAATGTTTTTCAATGGGGGAGTAGTTGCTTTCTGCCCCCAGCAGAACTCGACTTAAGTAGTAGAGTGCTCTTTCCTTCCCTTGATCGTTCTCTTGTGCCCATAATGCGCCTAAGGAGCCTTCGAGAGCGGTTGTATAAAGAATGAGGGGCTTTCCTTTGACCGGAGCAGCCAACACCGGCGGGTTCTGTAGGTATTGCTTGATCTCATCTAGCGCGCTTTGGCATTTTTGGTCCTAGACGAACGGGGTTCCCTTCTTCATCAGGTGGCTGTAAGGACGGCACTTGCCTGAAAGGTTGGCTATAAAGCGCCGTATATACGCGAGCTTTCCTTGGAGAGACCGCAGCTGTTTGAGAGTTCTTGGCGGAGGCATTTCCATGATCGCCTTGATCTTTGACGGATCTATCTCAATACCTCGGTGTCGGACGATGAACCCCAGGAATTTGCCCGAGAAAACTCCGAATGCACACTTGAGAGGGTTCATCTTCAAGTTGTATTGTCGAAGGCGTTGAAATAAGGTCTTCAAATGCTCGAGATGTTCCTCATATGACTTGCTTTTAACCACGAGATCGTCGATATAGCATTCGACGATTTTGTGTATAAGGTCATCGAAGATTTTCGTCATGGCCCTTTGGTAGGTGGCACCGGCATTCTTTAAACCGAAGGGCATCACCTTGTAGCAGAATATACCCCAAGGAGTCCTGAAGGCGGTGTGCTTCTGGTCTTCGGGATGAATTTTTATCTGATTATACCCTGACGAGTCGTCCATAAAGGAGAAAACCTTATGAGTGGACGTATTGTCTATCATCAGTTCGGTGACTGGCACTGGAAAATCGTCCTTCGGGCAGGCTTTATTGAGATCCCGGAATTCCACGCATATGCGCACTGTCCCATTTTTCTTCATCACCGGGACAATGTTGGCGATCCATTCAGGGTATTGAACTTCTTGGATGAAGCCAGAGTCGATCAGCTTCTTGACCTCGGCATTGATACTCATCTCAAGCTCGAGCCGCATTCTTCTCGGCGCCTGTTTGACTGGTTTGACGTCCGGAGATATCACCAATCTGTGCACAGCAATGTCTGGATCTAGTCCCGGCATTTCGGAATAGTTCCATGCGAAACAATCTTTATGCTGCATAAGCAAGTCTTTTACCACAGCCACCCTTTCTTCGGATAACAGCTCACTGACGAATGTCGGTCGCGGGTCGTTCACCGTTCCCAACTCAATTTTCTTGAGGTTATCCGCCGTGGTATGAATTCCATCTTCCAGCTCTTTTGGCGCTGGCGGAAATTCTGAGATTACCTCGTCGTTGCTGTTTTCGAAGCACCAGGGAAGGTCATCCATGTTCTCGGGCTCTTCTCTTGATATCATTATCACGTGACAAGTACGAATTCGCTTCCAATCCCAATGCGGAACTGGTTCTTCTTTCGTGGTCTTGGGCTCATGCTTTTGTGGCGGCGCTACCCTCTAGTTGTCGGACAGAGCGAACTTGCCAAGCTGATACTGATCTTCGACCCAATTCTTGAAGGTGAAGCAGTCCTCGAGAGGGTGCCCTATCACTCGGTGATAAAAGCAATAGTCCGGGTGTGAGACCTCGCCCGCTTGTTCGGGTTGTTTAGACTCCGGCAGTGTAAGCATCTGATGTTTTAGAGTGAGGTCAAGTATCTTTTTCGTCTTGTCCCGCGGAAACGAGTATGCTCGATCCATTTTCTTCATAAGGGATAGATCAATAACGCTCGACTCCCGTTTGCGTGGCTTCTTAGCCCTGCTTTGTTGCTGTTGAGCGCCTTTTTGGCCTTTCGACTTATTTCTGCTTTTGCATCGAGCCTTCTTTATAACAGGTTGACAAGGAGCGGTATTTTCATCTTTCACGGCCTGTTGGAGAAGGCATTGCGTTTTGGCTTTCTCGTAGATGACCATTTCGCGGTTATGATCGTCCCAGACTTTTTGACCCGCTTCCCTTATAAGCTTGTCCATTTGTTCTTCGAACGACGGACTGAGCTCTTTTGCATCTGGAACTTTCACTGGCTCAGGATTAGCGTCCTCCCATTGAGCATCCGCTTCTTCATCGAAGTCATATGCGACGTAGCAGCTGTTTAGTAGCTCTCGTTTCTTTGACCGGATGTATCCAAGTCCTTTTGTCTCCATTCTCCCATTAGGCAGTTTACGTTGAGTCCCGGGAACGTTCCAGACTTTGTCATAGAACTTGGCTTTTCGAACGGTCGGCTTGAAGGATATCCCCTGGCGTTTCAGCAGCTTTTTCAAACCTTCCGTATAGTATCTGGGAAGACGGATAGGCTGAAGCCTGTCGAGCGTAGGATCCGCGCCATGCCAGATTTCTTTTTCCACTTTGGTTTCTTCAGAGCGGTAGAATAGAATTGCTTTTTCTCTTTCTCTCCTGGGAGGGATATAGAACGTTTGCAGCTCTTCTACATTGTAAATATTAAGTGCATCCAGTTCTTTATGGTGTTTAAGCGGCACCATGACGACTTGTAGACTTTGCTCTTCATCAGCGGACGTTTGTACTGAAGGTCGAACAGAGAATATAGTATGGACCTCGTCCTCCGAGTCACTACCAAAGATCAACGTAGGGGAAGACGGTCCTGGCTTGTTGTGTTGGGGCGGACCCGAATACACTATCTCCTCTTCCTCCTCGGAATCACTCCCGAAAACAGGGATGGTGGCGTTAGTTTTGTTCTCCGGCTTGTGACACCTTTCCGTGTCTTCGAAATCCGGTAAGAAGTATTTGGCATCTTCATATTTGCGGACTTCGTTCACGGAAAACGGATTCAGTTCTCCCGCCACGGTATACTCGAGACCGTCCTTAGCATATTTCATACACTGATGTTGTGTAGAAGGGATGACGTTGTACTCGTGTAACCATGGTCGGCCGAGCAAAGCGTTGTAGCATGTCTTGGCGTTTATGACGTGGAATTTAATGTCCGCGACGAGTAGCCAAAAACGTAACGTCAGTATCACAGACCCAAGAGTTCTTGACGACTGGGAGTCGAACTCGGAGATGGTGATCTTGTCCCGAGCAAGGTGCTGGACGCTCATGCAGATTTCTTTTAACACCCGCACATTGAGGAGGTTAACGGAGGATCCATTGTCGATCAGGATTTTGCCTATCTTTATGTCGTAGCAGTATCCTGAGACATAAAGGGGGCGATTGTGTTCGCACATCCCAAGGAGAAGGTCTTCATCACCAAAAGCGACATCGGCCGTATGCACTTCCTCCAATTCATCCTTCATCTTTTCCTCGGCCATGAAAGCTTGGAATTGCTCCGGATCCTGTAGTGCCTTGATTAACGAATCTCTCGCCTCTTTTGATAGCAAAAGGGCGTCAAGAATGCTGAGCTGTGACTCCTCAGATGCGCTAAGACGTTGTAATCCATCTTATTCCTCTTCGGCGGGTCCTTGGCACTTAGCTCTTCCACCACTTGGTCATCTAAGACGATATCTTCAGAGACCTTTTCTTTCCCTTTATCTTTTCTGTTTGAGGGTCCGAGGTTCTTTTCGGACAGTGTGCGATTACGTAGCCGGATATTTTCGCAGACCTTCGGCTCTTCTTCTTTTCCCGAAGTGGACTCTTTAAAGAGAGGGGCAAGTTCCAGCTCCTCATCAGAATCGTTCCAGAATGTAGGCACTTGTGACCCGCCGGTGTTAACCATGCGACAATCGCCAGTAGTTCTTTTAAGCCCTTCGGTCATATTTCTTCGCTCCCGACGAGTTTTGCGCTTTTCCCGCTTAAAGCGTTGCCGATGAGCAACGTATCCTTGCCACCATCTATTGAAGGTCTTGCACTCTTCAGTGGGGTACGAAATCTTCTGGTGATACAAGCAATAGGAGGGATGCATTTCCACTTCACCGGTAATGTTTCCTTCAGAGGATGGCAGCTTCATGCCCATTGATATGGCCTTAGAAAACCTTTTCCTCATCTTGAATTGGCTTTTGTCGGTAGTGGAGGTGTTTTGCTCCAGCGGGATCGTCTCAGCTCTTTCATCAAGTTGCTATCGCTTGGCCCTTTCAAATATAGCCGTCTCGCATTCTTGATCAGCTTTACTTTTCAATCGAGCTTCGTTGAGGAATACGTCAATTACCTCATCTGATGGCCCCAGAATTTTTGATTCAGGGTCTGCCCCCAGCTTTTCAGTGCAAGGAGTCTCCTCATCGTCCATGAACGAATGGGAGATCATATGGCAGCTTGCCACGTATTCCTCAGACTCATCCGACGAACTTTCTTTCTCATCTTCCTCTTGAAGGACGTGGTTGAGAAACTCTTGGAGTGTAA
Organism: Agapanthus africanus; assembly: GCA_030015575.1. Lineage (NCBI taxonomy): Eukaryota > Viridiplantae > Streptophyta > Magnoliopsida > Asparagales > Amaryllidaceae > Agapanthus > Agapanthus africanus. Next base: position 61,214,939 of record CM057338.1, read on the forward strand.
TGGGAGTCCGGGCTTTCTGGTTGTATTCCTCCAGCGCGTCAATTTGTTTTTGCAAGTCTGTGCGCTTGTCGCCAGGCTTCACAGGCTTCTTGGATTTCTTCTTCTTCTTCTTCAAAGATTTTGACGGTTGGTTGCGAGTGCTTGAGCCACCACCATCGGTCTTTGGAGTTGTACGTGGCTTCAACATCCCCTCAATGACCTGCGGTTCCAACGGGTTCTTCCATTTGATAGCTGGACATGTCTGAAGATCGTTTAGCATCCTTTTTGTCTTGGCTGATAATACAACCTCCCAAGGAGCTTCCTCAACGACGGAGCATGTTGCCCCCGGCGTATTCTTCCCTTTAGAGGTGTGGGGCTGCGGGGGATTCACCTTCCATTTGTCAGATAACGCGAATTTGCCCTGCCGGTATTGGTTTTCAAGCCAATTTTTGAAAACGTAGCAATCTTCGATCGGATGGCCCAGTACTCGATGATAAGGACAGTAGTTGGGCTCATTGATATCACTTGGTTGCAACGGACGTTTTGGATACGGCAGATTTATGAGTCGGTTGTGCAACGCCAGCTCGAATAACCTTCTCGTTTTATCGTGGGGAAAAGATTAAGAACGTCCTAGCCTCTCCTCAAGGGCTACGTACGGACGCATATTATTTTGACGAACAACCGGTTTCGAGTCGCTCGGTTGTGGTTGAGCATTAGCGACGACGATCGCTTTTCCTTTTCCTTTGTCATTTCGGGAGTCCGGCTTTGGAAGAGGGGGTTTATGACCCATCTGATCCATTTGCGCTAGCTTGTCAATCAAGGCTTGGAAGGTAGTCGGCTTGAAAAACATCATAAATTGCGAGATGGTTGCTTGCGGATCAAGGGTTCCCACAAACATACCCACCGCAGGAGCTTCTTCAATGCGCTGCTCGCACTTCGGCCATAAATTCCGCCACCGTATAGCATATTGAACCCATGTCTCGCCTGGCTTTACCCTGGCGTTAATCAGTGCCATCATCGGGGTGCGTTCACTGGCGCTTGCAAAACGCTGAGTAAACAACAGCTCCATTTCCGCGAAGGTCTTAATAGAGTCATTCGGGAGCTCAGAGTACCACTCGAATGCCGTATCTGATAAACTTCCAACAAACTAGCGAAGCAAAAGCTTGTCATCACCGCCGGTGTTGCCACAGAGTGCCCTGAACTGGGCGACATGCTGGTGAGGATTGCCTGTCCCTTTGTAAACATGGAACTTGGGAATTGTGTAACCGGGCGGGTACTTGATTTGATCGTACCAACTTGGATATAGCCGCCCTGTTTTTACGACCTGGCTGGCTGCTTCGGTCGCATGATGAACCCGTATTTGTTGGGCTATGTACTCGTCCAAATCAGCTTTGGAGATTGTATCCTCCTTAGCTGTTGACAAAGCTTGTGGAGGATTCGACGTTTCTCCCCTATCGTCACCAAGGACGATCGGGGGATCTTCAGCCGGAGGATCTTGTTGTATCATCATCCCTATCATGTCTTGGAAGAGGAGGCCCATACTCTGTATGTTGGCTGCTTGTTCAGCAGCCTCTTTGTCCTTCTTCTCCAATATTCGACGAAGGAATTCGGCGTCGGTTTCTTCCTCCTGGCGTTCATCCGAGGACGTTTCAGGGTTTTCTTTTGGCCCTGTAAGTGCGGCCATAGCGTTCATCATCTCTTGGAGCTTTTGCTGTTGCTCCTGCGCCTTGGTCACTGATCGCGTAAGCGGTCGATGACCCGTAGATATGCGACTGTCCTCTTTACCAGACGCCACATAGACGGTATGAACTACAATGCCCCCTGACTTAGGGCGTTTGGGTTCACCACCTCTGATATTTGTCGCCGGTGCCGGGGTTTTCTCCGGCCTCCTTCTTTTATGGGCCGTTGAAGTTGAAGGGGCCGTTGTAGTGGGCATCCTAGCGATCGTTGTCTTCTGCTGTTCAATAGGACGGACCTTTTCTTTTTTCACCTTAGTCTTCTTTTGTTGACGAGAGTGATCTGGGTCGATCACTGAGTCTTGAACCCTTCGCCAAACCTTGTATATTTTTTAGGACAGCCGTTGAGGGGGCTGTTCTTGCTTTCTTTCCAGAACTCTCTTCGCGGGCGGAGGAGATCTTTTCAGTGTAGCGGTTGGAGAGTTCTTACGTACCCTTCTCAGCAGTTCAAAGCTGTTCCCAGTTGGAACAGCAGCGTTGACTTCCACCACCGGAGCCGGTGGAGTTAGTCCCGAGGGGGAGTTGCCCCCTGCTTTCCTTACTCGTCGCCAATGGCGACGTCGAGCGTGACGAGCCGTTGGGACTGGCTCGGAGATTGAGACAACTTCTTTTTGCCCCCTGTCTGAATGAGGCACCGCTGGTGTTAACCTCTTAAAGACTGAGGTTGTCTTTTGAGGGATGATATTCAACCTGTCGAAGACAGATCCTCGCGCAGGGGCAGTAGCAGGAATAGTCAGTCTTGAAAAGACTGACTCTTTGACAGGGGAAGCCGCCTTGACGACTTCTGGAGCAGCAGTTATTGCCTTCCTTGGGACAGCCAATTTAGAGTTCTGATCTAGCCTGGCGAAGACAGAGGCTGTTGGTTTGGTAGTGGGCGACCCGTTGACAGGTGCCGTCGTAGCAGTGAGCCGGTCGAAGACTGACTTCTTGTTCACTTCCAATGCAGGTATTGGCATAGAGAAGCTTGTAGGTGGGATCATGGTCCCGAAAAACAGGCCGGTGGTGGCCTGGGTCACCTGGTCTACCGGCAGAGCGAGGAAGGAGGCCGCTTGGGGCCCATATGCTACACCTCTGGAGCGTCCGTTGCAGTGGCACTTCGAGCAGTTCGTGCAGTTAGAGGCCATTGATGCTTGAGTTCTGCGCCAGGCAAAAGACCAAATCTTAGTAACTTGAAATCCAAAGGCAACCATTTAACAAACCGCGATTGGTTCGTGAGGACGACACACAAAGTGTGGAGTGGAAAGAGGAAAAGGTCCCACCGGGCGTGCCAGAATCTGTTCCTCTCCAAATGGCGGCGTGACGTGGAGACGTCTTGCCTGAGATTCGGGGCAGATGCTATATGGTTTTATCCGTCTACCTCTCCGAAGATGCCAAGTTGATTTATGGTACCGTGTATCGGAGGTTTAGACGGATGCGGCCGATGTAGCAGACTTCGTCAGATTCCCCCTCGTTTGAGGGGTTTTTGATTGTGGGGACGCTCTTCCCTGCAGGCTCAAGCCCCTGCAGTTAATTACGCTACCGCATCGCGGTAGCCACTTTCTCTTTCTCCAGAATTTCACTTCGTGTCGTGTGTGTTTGTTTTGTTTGTGGATGCCCGTGGATTGTATACGGAGACTAAGTTATGCCGTCGCCCATAGGACGTGGATTAGTCCAAATCCGTATTTACTTAGATTTGGTTTTGGTGTTTTAGTTTAAGGATGCGTTAGCCGTATTTAGGCTAAGATCGACTTAAACGTTCGTTAAGGATACGTTAGTCTGATTTGAGACTAAGATCAACTTAACGGGATCGTTTGGATCCGACAAAAGAGCATTTGGGGGCTCTATTGTTCCAGTTTAGGGAAATAGTGGTCCATAGGTAGTTTAAGAACATTGCGGTCTATATTCCAGTTTAGGGACGTGGTGGTCCATAAGTAGTTTAAGGACGTGGTGGTCCATATTCCAGTTTAGAGACGTGGTGGTCCAATATTCCAGTTTAGAGACGTGGTGGTCCATATTCCAGTTTAGAGACATGGTGGTCCAATATTAGTTTAAGGACGTTTCGGTCCACGAGTTTAAGGACCCCGCAGTCCATGTTGATGTGTGGTTGTCGGGACCCGTCACCTCTTTGACATCGTTGAAGGATTACAACGATAAGAGTCAAAGGAGTTTGGAGATGTACCCTTGAACCGGTCGTAAATTGATCTAGGAGAGCAATCTTGCTCAGTCAATTTAGTTTGAGGACTTACGGCCATGATTGGGCTAAGTCCAGTTGAAAAATATTCAACGCCTTTTATTTGTTTTTGGTTTGTTAGACCTGTGCTAAGGCTTAGCCCATTTTTAAATAATGCATTGCATTATTTTCTATATATATTTTTTTGTTTGGGCTCTGCCCATAAAAGATGCAGAGCATCAATTTATTCTGGGCTCTGCTCATGAATGATGCAAGGCATCTACTTTGTTTGGGCTCTGTCCCTTTTAAAATGCATAGCATTTTTATTATTTCGTTTGTGCTCTGCCCATTTATAAATGATGCAGAGCATCAATTTAATGAGGCCTGCTTGGTCTTTTTGATTTGAGCCTGGCCCTTGAAAAAATGCATTGCATTTATCAGGCGCTTTGTGCCAATCAGATAACGCAAGCGCTTGTTGTGTTGACACGTGTCACGCAAGCGCAGTACGCTGCACTTATGCGCTGCACCTGCGCTGCTGACACGTGGCGCGCTCTGGTGGCTTGCGTCAATCCAGGAGCGCAACAACGCAGTTTGCAAGTGCAAGGCACTATGATTTGAGAATCTTTTAGATTCAAGAACCAATGGTTCATAAAAGAAGTGCAAAGCACTATTCGTTTCCTTGATCTAATTTAGATCAAAGAGAAACAAGTTTTTTCTTATTTCAGGAACCAAAGGTTCATAAAAAAGTGTAAAGCACTGTTCTTTATTTTGTTTTTCTTGTTTTAAAGAACCAGTGGTTCATAAGAAGTGCAAAACACTGTTTATTATGTGAAGATCATTGATCTTGTTTTTAGATCAATGATCTATTAGAAGAAATTTCTTCTATTTTGTGAAGGTTTTTACCTTTTTCTTGAAAACTTTTTCAGAGTTCTCTCTGTTTGAAGCTCTTGATTTTTTCAAGAATGTTGATGCCTTTTAATTGAGGTCTAGGGGCCTTTATATAGTGCTCATAAATTTGTTAAAGAGATCTTTCTCTGAGTGATTTAGGGAATTTTCCCCACTGTTGGATCTTTGATCCAAGGGCTTCTGTTCTACAGAAGAAAATCTTCTTGTTTTGACAAGAACAGAAAGATTTCTTTGAAATCTTAATTCTGTTTGGCGCAAACGCCCCAGCGTGTGACACGTGTCAAGCAGGGCAAAGCGCAGCGCATCTGCGCTGATACGTGTCGCGCAGCGCAGAGCGCAGCGCAACTGCGCTGACACGTGTCGCGCAGCGCAGCGCTTGCGCAACTGAAGCGTTGCTTCCTTTAACTTTACTTTAAATAGAGCTTTGCTCTGATTGGGTGCGCTGTTTTGGGCGCTGCGCTGATGTATCTGCGCCCAACACGTGGCGCGTTGCGCGCAGCGCAAAGAATCTGAAGCGTTGCTTCATTTATTAAAGTTTAAATTTTCAAAGCAAAGCTTTGCTCTGATTGGGGGAAGATGAAGTGTTGCTTCATCTCCCGTCTCGGAATTTGAACAGAGCTTTTCTCTGATTGGGGTAAATAGGTATCACATACTCGTATTTAATCAGGCCCCGCACACATCAACATATGTGCCCTACTTCGTTTTGCTTGAACTATGAAATCTCTATGTGGGACTATAATGACTCGTCAATACGCCAGCAGTAGGTAATAATCACATCAGTTACCTACAAGCCGTCAGCGGTACTAGCTGGACATAACGGCTATCCAGGTATTGAGCGAATAAAAGATCAACAAGAAAACTTTTCCAAACTCCCATGAAGCCTATATGTAACACTTACCGTACAGTTCGGTCTCTTTATCTGATATGTCGCATATCAAGTCTAGGGGTGGAATCGTCAGACCCCAGTAACTTGATAAGTCATGCCGATGTATGGCTCATAATGGTTCGAGAAACTACTGATAACTCTTACCAGTAAATTTCATCAGCCCTGGCCAAGGACTTACTGTTATAGCCAATTGAGTATAGCGCAACATCAACTCCCAATACCGGGAGAGACGAAACCCCTCCTATCGCTCACATTACGGTTGTCTATAGGATATCAAGAATAGTAAAATAAAAAAACTAGCTAACACATGTCCATTTACCACAGTAAATAAAGAAAACGCATAAGCGGAAACGAATCAAGCTCCAATAAACAACATCTGAATCATGTCCCAATATGGGCTCACATCAAGGAAATAAAACTGCGGAAATAAACAAACTAAACATCTCTAAATACACGTTTAATTCCTCATTTCTTGGCTTCATTGCTAAAGTACTCTTGATCTGCCTACGATAAAGGTAGAGGAACTGGACCATGCAAAACCCAGACGTCGGTGCGTCATAATATCAAAAGATTAATAATAGTAACCAGGATATGACGATATAAGTAAACATGAATATAAATGAATAACACAGATATGAAACAGTGAGGTATGTGTATGTATGGGCGTGTGATGTGTATTCTAAAACTGTGCTTCTAGATTATCTATTCTAAAAGTCTTTGAAATCAATTTAATGGAATCGTCGATTTAATTCAATAGTATCCCGTGCGTGCCCGGGACCACGGTCAAGACTCTCGGGCTGAATCCGAGACGTGCCGCTAGGCAGTAAACATGTAACATGTACAGACGAATGATGTCAGCAATATCATCCCGAGGCTGGCCTAACCCGTAAAGAACGATTAGTATAAGTATCGAACTGTTGAGTTACAAGTCAGGTTTCATTATTGATTTCCTTTTATTCTCTAGGTTTAGTGTTCAAGTCAGGTATTACTGATATAAATCTAATGCCAACACAGGATCAAGCAGGTACAGGTTTTGTCTATGCAGACAACAAGTTACATCCATCCGGACAAGTCAGGACTGTTGGTATTAGTAAGAAAATCCAAGCAACAAGTCAGGTAATGTGTCATGAACATGCCATGTGATATATATTAACCAAATAGATGCCAAATGTGAAATTGTAATTAATATCGAAGCATGGTAACCAAAAATGATACCTAGATGCATATGTCTCTATCTGTAATAACCATTATACGTCCACTACTAAGTGTGATGCAAACTAGATAGCATGTTGTACTAATATAGTAGTATAGTGATATCATGATGTTCCGGTATGCAATTAGATATGCTATTATTGGCACGGATACGAACGGATACTGTAAAACTGTAAATCGGTAATAGTTGCTGAATAATAAAACATATGTACTATTTTTATTCATTTAGATATCGATATAGTAACATAGCATGTTGCAAGTTAAACTTGCCTGTTCGGATCTCGTGTCGGGATACGGATGCTACGTCCAACGTCGGATTAACGTCGCGATGCAAACCTACACACACAGGACTGGACCTGACTGAACAATGACGTGACGTGATGACTAGGCTTTACGACGACGGTGACTGGATCGTTTGGATTGTCGGCGACGCGCGCAACTCCGTCGAGACGGCCGAAAATCAAGAAAACAAGAAAGAAAGAAAAGGAAAGGGGGGTGGCTGCTGGTGTTTGAGTCCCGGGAAAGCGAGGAAAGAGACAAGGTGAAGGCGGCGATGGTGGGTTTCCATCGGTGACGAGGAGCAGAGGGTTTCTCGGGTGTTGTTGTGATCGGGAAGTCGGGGTTGACGAGGGTGGTGGAGGTGGTTTGTGGTGTCGAGGATCAGAGAGGGAGGTAAGGAGGTGATGGTGGGGTGAGGGTGATGGCGACGAGGTGTTGAGGTCTCTGTCAAGGGGTTTTTCGAGTTGCTGCAACGGGAGGTTTCTGGCAGTGCAGGTCTGGGTGTGCAGAGTGCTCGAGGATGGAGAGGGAAGAGGTGATGGAGAAGGTTGTTATGAGGTCAGGGTGAGGTCGACGAGGTGGCGAGGGTTGCGACGACGAGGGCTAGGGTTTGGGTTCTATTTTTCGTGGGCAGGGAAGGCGAGTAAAGAGAGAGAGGTTTAGGTAATTAGGTATTATTATAATATATATATATATATATATATATATATATATATATATACAGAGAGAGAGAGGAATGGAGAGAGAGAGAGGATATAATATAATTAGTTAATTATATATATATATATATATATATATATATTATAAACTGTTAGTTTAGTTTAAGTTTTTAAAAATATTATAATGTATTTTATAGGATTATACAGCTAATATCAAATTGCTTTGAAAATTATTCGGGTTTCTTCTAAAAATCTAGTTTTAAATTATGGAGAATATACGTAAAAGTTAAAACTATAATGCAATGCCCGATTAATAAAAATGCATACCCCTAAGTATGGATTTACGTAAATAAACGTAGTGATCCAAACGAGTCTGTTTTAACACTTTGGACATGAACACGATATATGGATGCGACCATGTGATATGGAATATGATGACATGTCATGCTAGATATTAAAATATATTATTTGGTTATTATTTGTATTATTTAAAAGATATGCAGACACAAAAATATATTATACATGTATATAGAATCTAGATGTGCATGGATCCTCTGTTCTAGTAAAATATATGACGTAATCTTGAACTATGATGGGTTTCAATCATGCGGGTCGGGTTGGATATTAACCATGATTACCAAATGCACTATCCGCACCCAAAAGTAAATATTAACTAGAAGTCGTCGCAAAATTTGAAATACCCCAAATAAAATATAGTATAACAGTGTTAGGATGTTACAATAAAGCGGGTAGAATTAAATTCTACATGAGGAATATTTCCCCAAAATTCGGGATATTCTCTATTAAAAAGAGTCGTTGGATCAAAGATCCAATGGTGATGATAAATCATCAAATGATAGAATTAAATTCTATTAAGAGAAAATATCTCTCTAATCTTTCTAAGTGAGAAATATATTCTCGGTTGGATCAAAAATCCAAAGATAGAATTAAATTCTGTTTTGGGAATATATTTTCTCAATCTTTCTAAAAAAAGAAAGATTTTACTCTGTTAATCAGAGCACCCTTGGATTAGAAATCCAATGGTGATTAAAAAAATCACTGATTGATAGATATAAAATTCTATCTATCAGAAAATATTTCCTTAATCTTGTTAAAAACAAAAAAACATATTCTGTGAAATAAAATTCACTGGATCAAAAATCCAACAGTGGATAAAATCCCCCAAATAATTTTTAAGGCCAAGTAAAATCAATTAGTATCACTCAAATGAGAGATTTTCTCAAATTAGTCAACAAATTTGACTCTCCTATATAAAAAATAGGAGACTTCAAAAAAAATGAGAAAAAAGGAGGAGATCAACACCAAAAGTTTCTTTCCACAACAAAACTGATAATTCAATTGTCTTCTGAAGAAGAAAGATCATTGCTCTTCAAAAACCCTAGGTAAAAAAAAAGCAGAGATAGAACTTATCTCTTTTGCCTAATAGAAAGAAAATAAGGGTTTAACCCTCCACAAAAAGTACTTAGTTCTTCCGTTGATCTGAGATTTGAAAAGCAAATCTTTCCACAAGTTGAGAATTTAATTCTCATCGGGGAGATTCTGTTCTCCAAACTCAAAGTCTAGGAAAAAGAACTAGATCAAAAAGAAATAAAGATACGTTGTCTAGAAATTTAATTTCTTCATAAACAGGATTTAACCTTACATAAGAACTTTGTTCTTACAAAATAATAAAAAATAAAAAATAAAAAATAACTTAGTTCTCCAATGAAACCGGTCTCAGATCTCCAAAACAGAGATCATTAATGGTCAAAATGCCAGTAACAGAAGTTAAAACTTTGTCAAAAAACATAAACAAAGAAAAAAATTTGGCACCTCATGTGCTTCCCACATGAACACCCAAAAGATTCTCTTAAATAGAACTCAGCGCCTCACGTGTTTTCCATGTGAGCGCCCAAAACAAAAGACTCAGCGACTCACATGCTTCCCACATGGGCGCTCAAAATAGAAGGCTAGCGCCTCACGTGAAATACACATGAGCACTGAGTAAAATTGTAGAAACACTATAAAATCAGTCAAAATGACTGGGTGCTTAGTACTGATTGGGCATCGCCCATGTCCCAGCGCCTCACGTGAAACACACATGAGCGCTCAATAAAATAAATGAGACAGCCCCCTACGTGCCCCTCATGTGAGAGCCATATAAAGTGCTTAACACTCTATAAAGTCAGTCAAAATAAGTGCTTAGCATTGATTGGGCAACACCCATGTCTGAGTGCCTCATATGATACACTTGTGAACGCCAGATCCCTAAATAAGTGCTTAGCACTTCTGCATAAAAAAAGGTCTGAACAAACAGAAGCTCAAATAAGTGCTTAGCACTTTAAAAAAAGCAAGAGAAGAAAATGACTGAGCAGACCAAGCCCAAATTGGCTAAGTCTCTCTGAAAAGTTTCTTGCAGCTGAGCCCAAATGCTCTGTTGTTGTGATCTTAATAAAATTTAATAATCCTGAAAATATTACTAAGTTGGTCTTAGTCTCAAATAAGACCAACATATCCTTAGTTAAAATAAATTGAGCCCAAATGCCCATATATTTAAGTTGATCTTAATCCCAAACTAAATTAACGGTCCTTAAATAAAACAAAATATCTTTAGACTAAAGGAATATATAATCTAAGTTCAAAACCCAAATTCATAAATATATGAATTTGGACTGATCCGCGCCCTTCGGGCGACGATATAAACTAGTCTCCGTATACAATCTACGGGCAACCAAAAAAAACAAAATAAAATATGACACGGAGTGAACTACTGGAGAATGAGAAAGTGGTTATCGCAACGAGAAAGTGTAATTAACTTCAGGGGTTTGTGCCAACAGGGAAAAGTATCCTCACAATCAAAAGCCCCTTATAAATGAGGGGGAATCTGATAAAATATGCTACATCAGTTGCTGTAACGACTCTGAAATTTTTGTACGGAAATTTTTCTGTTAATATATACAAGAAAAGAGTATTACTGTCTCAGTTTGAGTTATAAGTCATTTTTGTTAAATAAAAACAAGAAACAACTTGTAGCTCATTGGTAAAGCCTTGGCACTGCTGTGATGTAGCTTGTGTGTTCGATTCCCAACAGACATAATGTTTTCTGATTTTTCTTTTTAACATTTTTGAAGCCCAAAAGGTTGCACGTGCAATACATGGGGAAATGAAAGGTTCAAAAAAACAAAACTATAAAAGTTATGCCAGGTAACTCTTCATATTTGATGAACTAACAAGTCCAGGCCACTCTTATCAATCATATCAAGGCAGTTCTAACAAATGATGCCAACCTACAAAAAATCCGAGAATAAGTAGAAAGTGGACTTCAAACTGACTTCATTATCCACGAAGTCAGATCCTTGAGATATGGAAGTCGATTATTTGTGCCAATCGGTCCAGTTCGAGAAGAGTTGATGAAAAAAGCTCACAGCTTTCCTTATTCTGTACCTCTCGGTGGTACAAAGATGTACATGGATCTATGGCAACACTACTGGTGGCATGGAATGAAGTGCAAAGTAGCTAGAAGCGTAGCCAAGTGTTTGGTGTGTTAGCAGGTGAATGCCGAATATCACAGAACTGCTGGTCTACTTCAGCCGTTACCAACCAAAAAATGGAAATGGCAGCACATTACCATGGACTTCGTGGCTGCCCTTCCTCGCAGCACGAAGGGTAACGACACAATATGGGTTAATGTGGATCGACTCACTAATTCGTCTCACTTTATTCCATTTCGAGTTGGCCAGTCAACCGAGACGTTAGCAAAGAAGTACATGGAGGTAAGCATAATTCTAAAGTAAGATTTAAACCTTCAAGATGTACCATATTTGATACCATAAACTCATGCAGGAGATCGTGAGATTACATAGAATACCTGTTTGCATCGTCTCCGATCGTGATACAAGATTCCGATCACAATTTTGGCAGAGTCTGCAAGCTAGCCTGGGAAAGAGTCTGAATTTCAGCATGGCTTATCATCCACAAACAGACGGATGGTCCGAGCAAACAATTCAGATTCTGGAAGACATGCTAAGAGTCTTTATGTTAGAATTCGGTGGTTCGTGGGAAGATCACCTACACCTTGTGGTGTTTTCATACAACAACAGCTATCAGGCAAGTATTGGAATGACACCATTTGCAGCACTCTACGGACGGAAGTGTCGTTCACCGCTAAGTTGGGACTACGTCAGAGATCGTGAACTCCTTGGACTAGAGATAGTAGTAGCAACTGTGGACGTATTTCGCACGATCAGGGAAAGAATGCGCATAGCCCAAGACCGATAGAAGTATTGAGCAGATGCAAAGCGTCGACATTTAGAGTTCCAACCTGGAGACCATGTATTCCTAAAGATCTCTCCAAAGCGAGAAGTGATCCATTTTGGAAAGAGGGCTAAGCTAAGTCCAAGATACATAGGACCGTTCGACATACTTGAATGAGTTGGAGAAGTGGCATACCATTTAGCACTATCACCCTTATTGGAAGGTGTGCACAATGTGTTCCATATATCCCAGCTACGGCGATATGTGAGAAACCTCAGCCACATACTCGATCACTCAGAGCTCAAAGTACAGACTGATCTAACCTGCGAGCAACAACCAGTTGAGATTCTGGACTAAAAAGTGAAGACATTACGGAATAAGGAAGTAAACTTGGTCCGAGTGATGTGGAGAAATGATTCACCAGGAGAATCAACATGGGAACGAGAAGAAGACATGTGTGCAAGATACCCTTATCTATTTGAAAATTAGTCCCTATGTAAATGTAAATTTTGAGGACGAAATTTTTATAAGGAGGGTAGAATGTTACGACTCTGAAATCTTTGTATGGAAATTTTTCTGTTAATATACAAGAAAAGAGTATTACAGCCCGAGTTTGAGTTATAAGTCGCTTTTGTTAAATTAAAATAAGAAACAATTTGTAGCTCGTCGGTAAATCCTTGGCGCTGCTGTGACGTAGTCTGTGTGCTCAATTCCCAACAGACATAATTTTTTCTGATTTTTCTTTTTCACTTTTTTGAAGCCCAAAAGGTTGCACGTGCAATACACGGGGAAATGAAAAGTTCAGAAAAACTAAACATGTAGAAAATGGTTTAAATACAGAGTTGATCATGTAGCACGAATCTCGAGGCCAGAGGAGCAAGATCGACCGGCGGAATCGTATATGGGCCGGCGGGGACGGTGAAATTGGGGCCAAAATGCTCCGTGCTTTTCACACTCGTCTTTTCAACTCCTCTCAACTCCTTTGCACTATTTGATTTCCATACAATCAAACAAAGACCCTTTATTTCACCAATTAATATCATTTTAATGCTTTTTAATCCACATTTTTAATTCCCATATCCTAATTCTCCACTATAAATACCACCCCATGCCCTAGCTCTTCACCATTCTGAAAATTCTAGGAAAAACTCTCTCAAAAAGTCCTAAGTGCAAGTCGAGTAAAGTGGAGTTAGCGAGCGAACTTCTTCGAGCCGATTCCGAAGCTCCCGCGACGCCACGATGACACTCTTCCCTTCCTCGCCCTCTTCTTAAGTTTTTCAAACCGTATGTCCCTCCCAAACTCTTTTTCTATTCATTAAAATTCAACTTTAAAACTTATATCGGTAAGTGGAGTTATTACCAATATTTTCATGCCCCGCTTCCCAGTGTATGGAGAAGTAGATGTGACGGGCCACGACGTATTTACTCATAAGTAAACACGCTAAGCGTAAATAAGCAATATATAAATAAAATGCACAAGAATGATAAAAGATGTAATATAAACAATAACTTTTATTAATATCCATTCTTTACATTACAACTGGTTTGAAACGGAAAAAAATACAATGTTGTAAGCAATGCCTAAACAGTGGCATATGAAATGGAAATAAGTATAAGTAAGCTAGTAGTCGAGATGCTCGAGTATCTGCTCCAATCACTCCTGGCTGGGCTTGGACTCCTGAAATTCGGGTCCTCCTGACGAACATTCCAATGAAAGAATAGACAGGAATATCGTCAGCGAACTAACGCTTGGTAAGTCCCAAAGAAAGAATGAATATATAAATAAAGAGAATAAAACTGGTAATTGATACAAGTATATATGTCTGTTATACTAACGTAGTTTTTTGTAACTTGGTACAGAATTTATCAGTGTTTACGAGAGGAGTCTAACTATCCCGGTGACTATGAGAAACGGAAAGTACAAGGCCCCATCAATACCCATGAGAGAGCACCACGGATGTTCATGTAGGTATCTTTTAGTGTCCTTCATCGTGCCACTTATAATACATTCCATACCAATCTATCCCTTAAACCCCCGTAATGTATATATTGATTGTAGTTATCAGACTTTCCGAGACCATGGTATAAGTTGTTCATGTAAACGGTTCAGGATGTATCAAGTGATCATGTAATCAAGTTCAAGATATAGCCATGGTTCGGTCAACTCAAGTTATGTTGCATGTTTGATATTGTTCTGGTATTTATGTTCAAGTATTCATGTTGACTTGGATTCATGTTTGGATTGGATTCAGATTAAAACTTAGACTCAGACTTGAGTCAGACACTTAAACAGATTTGGATCCTAAATTAGGTTTAGGAATTATCGGTAACTGCTGCACATGGATGACAGGATTTGTGCCTTTTTCCAAGACAATTACCATTGATAACCCGTTAAGTTTTTCTACCTTAAATAGGCAAGTACCCACTTTCTCCGGCTCTGTGAGGCTCAAGAGAATTTGTCCCGCTTAAACCTATATTTACTAGGATCCTTAATGTAATTTTATATATAACTTGAAGGGTTTTTATGAAAAATATTTTATATATACTTTCAAATAAACCTTAATTATTTATTTATGTTATTTAGGGTTTTTATTGATGTAAATTTTTAAAGAACGAAGTATATTAGTGAAACTTGAATAGTTCAAGGTATTTTAGTGTAAAGTTTGACTTGTATTGATTCTTGATAGTATTTTCATAAAACTTGTAATTCTTTTATTTTGTTTAGAAAACATGGAATTTAATAATATCTTAAAAATATGTGGTTTGATAATATTTATATAATTATTAAAAATAAATTTTTATTATTAAATAGAAATCCTCATTTTTCTTAAAAATTGTATTAAAATTCCATCGAGATCGTATGCTCCGTGAGGAGGTTTGCATCTCGCCCTACTAGCCCGTGGATGTGCGATAATCTGCACTATCCAATAGCAGGTTCCCCGAAATGGGTTGTAGAGTCATAATCGCAAAGAATTAAGTAACACAATTTAAAAAAATCCTGGATTTTAATAGTTTAAGCTATTTTGATGAAAAGTCGTATTTTTCCAAAAAAAATATTGTTCAAGATAATCGTGCTATATTAAGATATGTGTATGTGAGAAGTAGGTCATTGCCTCGTGAGGTTTTCTAAAGGTAATATAAAGCAAAACAATTAAAAGATGCCGTATGTAAACATCTTGGTATTTAAACGTAAAAGCTTAATTAAAGTTATTTAACATGGAGTTTTAGAGTGAAATTGGTTTCTAAATATTAGTTAAATGATTACAAGTAAGGTATATACATGAGTACAAGTGATTCTTAAGAAGAATTGTGGTTTTCAAAGATTTTAGAAACAAATTTTGGTATAACTCCACTTACCGACATGTTTTGAAAAAGAAAAGTTTTAAAGTAGACAGAGAAGAAGAGATATGGGACTTACAAGTTTAAAGGAGAGAAGGAAGGTAGAGAATGAGGGTAGTAGCCTTCGAGGAGTCGTCGGAAACGTTTCGAATTCTCGCCGGAATTTGACCAAGGGCTAACTCCACTTGTACCCTTCTTAGACTTAGAAATTTTTTGAGAATTTTGGTAATAGATTTCAGAATGAAGAGGGCTAGGATATGGGGTTGTATTTATAGTGTAAAATTAGGGGTTTGGAATTGAAAAAAGAATTAAAAATGCATTAAAAATATGATTTATGATGAATATAAATTCTATTGATAATTGCAGGAAAAATAAACAGAACAGGGGTAATGGGGGTAAGCCAATCGACAAGTGTGCAAAGTATGGGGAGCTTTTACCTACGGTTGACCGTCGGCGCCGGCCTATGGGCAAATCTCGTCGGTCCACTGGTGGGGGATAGCCGTAGGATTTGTGCCACGTGTCCATGCTACTATTAACTCCAATTTGCACATGTTTAAATTCTTGTGACTTTTCATTTTATGTGCAGAGCACGTGTAAACTTTTGGGCTTCCAAAATGTTTAAATGAAAAATCAGTAAAAACTATATGTGGCTCATGGGATTCGAACACATGGCTATGTCACAGCAATGCAAGGCTTTACCAATGAGCTACAAGTGCTTTCTTGCTGTCCTTAAATAAAAACAACATTTAAATTATACTCAAGCTTGCAAACTCCATTCTGTACAATAACTTGAAAATTTTCGTACAGTAAAATTAGAGTCGTTATCCTTTTCTAAACCCTAAAAACTCCTTCTCCTTTATACTGTATTCAGCCAAATTTTACACATTACTTGTAATCTTAAATATAAATTTTTAGAATCAATTTTAACCAAGGATCTCATGTGAAACAACCATAATTGAACATTTACATTAAAATAGCTTGAACTTTATTATCACTTCTTTTAGTTTTTTTAAAACTATAACTTTAGGGAAAAAGTTCACGGGATAACGACCTACCTCTCACATACACTTTGGTTTCATAGCAGGATGCTAATTTGTATGAATATTTGTTTCGAAGTATAACCTTTACAATAAAATACCACATACTTTAAAACCAGGTTTCTTTTATAAAAGTATTTCGTATTTGTTTGCCATTATGCATCTACAACTCTTGTTAGGGGACCTGCTAATGGATGGTGCAGATTATCACACATCCGGGGGATAGTAGAGCGAGATGCAGCACTCCTCACGGAGTATTCGATCTCGAAAGGATATAAATACGGTTTTAAAAAAACAAATTTTCTAAATAAAACTATTTTGTAAAAAAATTAAAATTATTTAAAATTATTAATCCATATTTTCATTAAATTATGAAACTTTATTTTATGAAAAATGAAAGATTAAAAAATTTCAATAAAATATCATCAAGTTACTAAAAAGAACTAGTTTTCAATAAAATGCCATAAACTTTCAAAAGCTGGGTATTTATCATTAAAATATCTCAATACTTAAAACACATACTCATGAAAACCCTAAGTAATATAAATCACCCTCGAGATTTTATTTTTTAATCTATATTAAAATATTTTTCATAAAACCCCTTCGAGATATACAAAATAATATATAAGGATTCTACTAAATATAGGTTTAAGCGGGATCAATTCTCTTGAGCCCCAGGGAGCCAGAGAAAGTGAGTGCTTGCCTATTCAGGTTAGAAAACTTAACAGGAGTTATCAATAGAAATTGTCTTGGAAAAACACACAAATCCTGCCGTCCATATGCAGCAGTTGCCGATGACTCCCGAATCTAAGAATTCCAGAGTTAAATCAGTACAAGTTTCTGACTCGGTCTGAGTCCAATTCAGACCTGAATCCAAAATCAAACATGAATACTTGAATTCAAACATCAATATCAAACATGTATACTTGAATTGACTTGACAGAACCATGGTTATAGCATGACATGAACTTGACATGACTACTTGATTACATCCTGAACATGAATACCGAACATTTTGTATCCATGGTTTTGGCAAGACTTGTAAATATAACCTATACAATATATTACGCGGGGATAAAGGTGTAGATTGGTACGGAACGTATATCGTGGCATGAGAGGTCACTTAAAAGACACCTACATAAATTCTCATGCGCCGTTGTCCCGAGGTTTATGACAGGGCCTTGTACTACATGTTACCATAGTCCACGCGTAAGATGGACTCCTCTCGTATACATGAATACCTATTTACCAAACTACAAACAACCACGTTATAATACCTATCTTTTACTAGTAATCAGTCATATACACTTTACCGTTCATTTCACTTAATATACTATCTTCTCTTTCTTGTTTTGGGACTTACCGAGCGTTAGTTTGCTGAAGACATTCCTTTCTGTTTCTTTCCTTGGAATGTTCGTCAGGAGGAACGGACTCTGAGGAGACAGAGCCTCGCTAGAAGGATTTAGATCAGTTTACAGCTCAGCCGGATTACTAGTTCTTCTTGCACTTATTTTCTATATGCCATTGTTTAGGCATTTGCTTTATATTATTGTATCTTTTCATTTCAAACAATTGTATGTAAAGTTGAATAAAATAAAGTTACTGTTTATTTTATTCTCTTGTCATTCTTGTTCATTTTTATATATTGCTTGATTACGCTTAACGTATTTATTTCTTAGTAAATACATTGTGGCTTGCCACGTCACCGTTTCCGTCTACTGGGAAGCAGGGCATGACAGTTGCATCTATCCAAACCTCCGATATGCAGTGCCATAAATCAACTTGGTATTTTCGGAGAGTTGGATGGATATGTCCAAATAGTATCTTCCCCCAAATTCAGGAAAGACGTCCCCAAGCATCTTGGTCCAGTCTTCGACGGTAAACAGATTCTGGCATGCCCGGTGGGGCCTTTTCCTCTTTCCACTCCACACTTCGTGTGTCGTGTTTCGCGAACAAAATCGCGGTTCGCTATAGTTGCTCTTGGATTCAAGGTACTAAAACTTGGTGTCTCTCTCCTGTGCAAAAAATCAATGGCTCTCAACTGCACCTCATGCAACAGCAACTCCTGCTGCACCTCAACTGGAGGAGTGACCTATGGGCCCAATGCGGTCTCTATTTTCTTAATACCGGTAGGACATGTCACACAAGCTACTACCGTAATATTCTTCGGGACCATTCTCCCACCTGTGAGTTTCGGTGTTTCAACGTCACAAGAAGAAGCTCCCTGAAATTCGGTCTTCGATCGGTTGGCAACCACGATGGCTCTCATCAGCAAGCCTTCAAACCTTGAAATTCAGTCTTCAACAGGCTGAGCAAAAGCTTGAGCGGGCCCATAAAGAAGCCCGTGATGCCTGAAGAGGCTACCCTAAAAAGGTTAGCTATTCCTGCCCCTCCTACAGGTGAATCCGGCAAAGGTGCTTCCCCCATTAGACGGTCAGTCTTCGAAAGATTGGCCGGCTCTCCTCAAATCCTATCAAGGACGTTGGTCTTCAACAAGCCGACGTCGATGGAAACCCCTCAGCAAAGCCGGGGGCATAATGAAGCCACTTCCGAAACTAAGGTTGTCCCTTTAGCAAGGCATGCTCGACGTCACCACTGGCGCCGAATAAGACAAGCCGAGGGCAACTCCCTCTCTGGGCTCACTCTACCGGCTCCTATGGTGGATGCCAATGCTGCTATTCCAATCGGGAACAGTTTTGATCCGCTAAGGAGAGTATGCAAGAACTCTTCAACGACGGTGCTGAAGAAATCACCTTTACCAGTAGAGGTCCCTTTGCTGCAACAGCCAGAACATCCTCGCCAAAGGCTCTCTTCACAGATATATAAGGTCTGGCAAAAATTCCAAGACTCTGTGATTGAAAAAAATTACTCTCACCGGCCCGAGAAATCTAAGGGCCGGTAAGGAAAAGACCGCTCCTCCGCCAAACAACGGGGGACTTCTCCTGAATAGGTGCCTATCACAATGGCTCCTTCAACTCTAATCTCTTATAAAAGTACGAGACTGGAGAAAACTCTACCGTCTGCGGCAAATTCCAAAGGCGATGGACCTAAACACCCCAAGTCTAGGGGCATAACCGTACATACGGTCTATATGACCAATGGGAAAGAAAAGAACCGTGGTTCGGTTAGTCACCGATCGCAGACTCGGTCGCTGAAAAAGGCTCGGGAGCAGCAACAAAAGAACCAAGAAATGCTGGAAAAAATGACGGCACTCACCAGACAAAAAGAAAGTTCGGACAAAGAGGCTGAACAACACCAAGAGCAAGAAACTGATACAGAGTTTCTGTGAAGTGTGCTAGAGAGGAAGGACAAATAGGCTACTGAGTAAGCTGCTAACATGAAGCAGATGGCTCTCTTGTTCCAAGATATGGTGGGAATGATGATACAACCGGAACCCCCATCCGAAAAGCCGCCAATAGTCATTGAGGATGACAAAGGGGAAACATCAAACCATCTTCCGGCCTTATCAGTGGCCAAGGAGGAAATGATCTCCAAGGCCACCCTGGACAATTACATTACTGAGCAAATAAGAGCTCACCAAGCTAAAGAAGCCACAGGACAAATTTTCAAAACCGGGCGACTATATACAGGCTGGTATGATCAAATCAAATACTTGCCAGGATATACGATCCCCAAGTCCCATGTCTACAAAGGAACATGCAACCCTCACCAACATGTCGTGCAATTCAGAGCTCTGTGTGGCAACACTGGAGGCAACGAAAAACTATTGCTTCGCCAGTTCATCGGCAGCTTGTCAGAAATAGCCTTCAAATGGTATTCGGAGCTCCCGAATGAATCCGTGAAAACATTCGAAGAAATGGAACTGCTGTTCACACAGGGTTTCGCCAGTGTGAGCGAACGCACTCCGATCACGGTATTAATCAATGCCAAAGTAAAGCCGGGAGAAACCTGGGTCCAATACGCGATCCGGTGGCGGAACCTGTGGTCTAAGTGAGAACATCACATTGAAGAATCTCCTGCCCTGTGCATGTTCATTGGGACCCTTGATCCTCAAACGACCGTGTCTCAGTGCATGATGTTCTTCAAGCCCACAACTTTTCAGGCTCTGATAGATAAACTGGCTCAGATAGACCAGATGGCCATGGGCCTTAATCCTTAAATAAGGACTCTCCAAATACTAAGGGTAAAGGAAAGACGGCCGTCATCGCTAACACGCAACAACAGCCGAGTAGCCCAAAACCAGCTGCTCGCCAAAACAACGCGCGTCCGCTCCTGTCCTTGGAGGAATGAATTGGACACACTTACTGATTTCCGCGTGATAAAACGAGGAGACTGTTCGAGTTGGCGATGTGAAATAACCTTATCATATTACCAGACCCACGGCATCTAGCCTAACCTGGCAACGTCAACAACCCTAATTACTACTCCTACCATAGAATGGTGATCCACTCAATTGAGGATTTTCACCTCTTCAAAAATTGGGTTAAAGACCAGTATCGACAGGGAAAATTCACGCTGTCTGATAAATGGAGGGTAAACCCACCTCAGAAACACACTCCCAAAAAGGAGGACGCACAAGGGGGATCATGCTCACTCGTGGAAGAAACTCCATGGGAAGTCGTTCTTTCAGCAAAAACCAAAAGAATGCTAAAGGATCTACAAGCATGTCCGGCAGTCAGGTGGAAAAGACCAGTTGAACCCGGAATAATTGAAGGGATGCTAAAACCTCGTCCCGCATTAAAAATTGCTGACATAAGGAAAAGCCCCCAAGTCAAGCCTTCGAGGTTTTCAAAGAAAAAGAAGAGGAACAAGAAGCCTGTGCAGTCTGCTGAGTATGACGACAACCGCACAAATCTACAAAAATATATAGATGCGCTAGAGGAGTATAACCAAAAGGCACAAACACCGGTCACTCTCGAATAATTCCTCAAGTATATTCTTAAGGACGAAAACAGTGATAATGATGAGGGAAATGACTCATCACAAGATGCCGAAGACCGTGTAGAAAGTTGCCACATGGTCTCCCATTTATCGTTATATGACGAAGAGGCTCCCTCAGAGTCAGAAAACAACGCAGAAGAACTGGGGGAAGAATCGGCGCTAAAATCTCCGGAACTTCCAGAAGAAGACCCGATTGAGAGGCTGCTAAATGAAGCCTTTTAGAAAAGAAAAGTTGACCGATAACGTGAGACAGCCATATATGAAAAGGCTAAGCGTCGGTGTCTGGATAAAGAAGCTACGGCGAGAACGAGTCGTAAAGTGCTCCAACCAAACCAAAACACACCCGCAACAAATAAGAGCGGGATTAAAACAGAGAAGCGGTTCGCCAATGCCCTGTCAATAGGGATGAAGCTTCCACCTCTCATAAAGAACACTCCCGGGGTCATATTCCTCGATGAGGAAGAATCACATCCAAATTACTGCCTATATCATCGGAGGGTCACCCACCCCATCGAGGAATACAGTGCCTTCAAGAAGTGGTGGCAAGGATACGTTGCCCATCAAAAACACTTCAAGAGGATGAAGCGTAAATCTCACGCTCATCGACGAAAAATTAGTAGGACGAACGCGCATGAAGAAACGACTGGCAACTGTCATATGGTTGGTACCAATTCGGATGGAGAAAAACCTCCAGTTCTTACATCCGGGAGCGATTTTGAGGATGAAACACCCCTCAACCCTCTCTTCAAAGACTCCGCCTTCGAAAAAGAAGAGGAGGAGAAGAATTTTATGAATATTTAGCTGCATAACCACACGCTTCCTGAGAAGAATCTCGGACCTACAAACTAAGGTTCGAACAAAAAAGACAAAGGGAAAGGGAAAATCCCTGAGGAAATTGCCCTCGATGACAGGGTGGTAAAAGAGCTCACCAAAGAAGACCCGCCTAAGAAAAACAAGGTGGATTACAAAGTCCTGACACATTTGAGAAAAATACCATCACAGCTGAGCATATTGGATGCTCTTCTCCTATCCAAAGAGGCATGCGATTCCCTGATCAAGACATTACAAGAGCCCGATCAGTTCCAGGCTTTCCTTGCAGAGGAGAACAAAAAAGATGAACTGGCAGAGGTCCACACGGCCGATATTACATTCAGTGATGAAGATCTACCCCTCGGTTCATGCGAACATAATCGCCCATTATACGCCACTGGGTACTGCCACAACATCAAGATAGCGAAAATCCTTGTCGATAACGGATCCTCCGTTAACTTTCTTAACATGAGAGTGCTGAAGGAAATTTGCATGAACGTTCAACATCTTACCCGAGATAAAATTACCATCTCCAGGTTCGACTCACATTCATCACGGACGCTTGGCTCTGTAATACTTACACTAAGCTTCGGACTGCTCGACATTGACATCAAATTTCCTGTCATTGACGCCAAGAATTGCTATAACTCTTTGCTCGGCAGGCCTTGGTTACACGAGTACAACGTCATCCTTTCTACATAACATTAGTGTATGAAGTATTTTAAGGATGGATCGGAGTACACCATCACGGGAGAGCTAAATTCGTTCTCCATAAACAAAGTTCGGAAATACGAAGACGCAAAGTACTTCCTACCAGACTTCGAGGATACTGAAAGGTGCTACAAGCCGGAGAATAAACAGAAATCCACTACCACTATCCCGATCATTGGGTGCGATACCGAGGAAGATGAAGAAATAGTCTATTCGGGGCAACCCCAAAAAGAAAACAATAAGACCGTGCCATCTACTCCTATTTTGATCTTTGGCAGCGACTCTGAGGATGAGGCCAATACAGTGTTCTCCGTCCTCCCGTCAATGCAGACTCTTGCCCAAGCAGATCAGAGTCTACAAAACACAATTGCTCTGCCTCACACCATAAGGAACTTGATGCACTTAATACAAACAGTGTAAAAGAACTACAAACTTTTTATATACCTCCCAAGCGAAGAGGTAAAAAGGCGATCCTCTTCTATCAATCTACGGAGAACAAAGTAGAGAAAGAAATTTGGCACGGAGCCAACTCTGCACTTGAAAAACTTCAACCCATCCTTCCGCCAAGATATTATGCGGAAGGATTGAATGAGCTGTTAAGACAAAAAGTCATACCCCTCGAACAAACTGTCCGAAAATCCCAATTCTTCAAAAAGATTTGGGATATTCCGGGACTCGGCGAAAGAAGCCCAACGGGAAGATGGAGACAACCGAGCTCGGATACGTTCTGTCCAAGAAGCGGGAACAAATCTACAGTTGCCACGTCATAAAAAGCTTAAGTGAAGAGGAAAACGCTCTTCCAAGTAGCTATGACGTCAAATCGGAACGAGATCCCGCTTTAAGAATGTTAAGTCTGTCGCTTGAAGAATCAATTGACAAGCTAATAAAAGAAGCTTGTCAAACCAGCTAGGACAATCACAGCCGCGAAATAGGCATTTATGAAAATGCCAAGACGCAACATCTCAGCCAGTAATCTACGGAGAAAGTAGACCGTAATTCTTTTCATCCTCGGCCCGATATATATTCTCACGAAAGGGGAAAATCTCGAAATGGAGGGGAAAAAACAGGGCTAAGAACACAAACAACGTTCGAAGACAACAAAATGGATTTAAGACGACGAGCAATTGAGAAAAACTCGATTTGAGCCCATCCTTTATAAAGAAGATGGGTCGGGAATACATTTTCTCTCAAGACAAGGCAAGGAAAATATTCAACCTTGTCATAAAGCACCAAATGATGACACTTCCGGAGTCTCAGCACCCTAAACAAATAAACGAGATCCATCATCCGGAATATTGCTCCTATCACTAAGCAATAGATCATCCCCTTGAAGACTGCTTCATCTTCAAAGAATGGGTAGAAGACCAGTATCGACAAGGCAAGTTTATGTTATCCGACGGCTAGAAGGTAACCCCGCCACAAAAGCATGAGCCAAAGAGGACCTATACCATCAGGATAGGACCAACTCAATATCGAGAATGTAAGCGAACTTTTACTTGCCATATGATAACACTCTCAAAAGAAGGAGGGCACGAGACTATGAAAGACCTCTACGGGTGCTTTACAAATGAAGACGAGGACGAAGTGACCTCAAAGTTTCCACCAGCACCAAAAAAGCTAGAAGATGCGATACACACCATGGCAGACAACCTAAGGAAAATCGACTTAGGAATGTAAAATGATCCGAGGCCGATGTTCATCAGTGTGCTACTATCTGAAAAATAGGTAGCCATGTTAAAAGACATGCTCATACAATATAAAGATTGTTTCTCCTGGAACTACTCTGAAATGTTGGGTCTAAATCCAAAAGTGGCAGTACATAAATTTCTTATATCGCCAGTTATAAAGCCAATCAAACAGGCGCCAAAAAGGGTGCGACTCGAACTTGAGATGAGTATCAACGCTGAAGTCAAGAAACTAATCGACTCTGGCTTCATCCAAGAGATTCAATATCCTGACTGGATTGCTAACATCATTCCAGTGATGAAGAAAAACGGGACGGTTCGCATCTGTGTGGACTTTCGGAACCTCAAGAAATTTGCCCGAAAGATGACTTTCCAGTACCTGTTACCGAGCTGATGATCAATAACACGTCTACCCATGGGGTCTTCTACTTCATGGATGGATCTTCAGGATACAACCAAATAAAAATGCATCCTGAAGACCAGAAGCATACCGCCTTCCGGACCCCGTTGGGTATATTCTGCTATAAGGTGATGCCCTTCGGCTTGAAGAACACTGGCAGTACCTACCAGAGGGCTATGACAAAGATCTTCGATGACCTCATACATGAGATTGCCGAATGTTACATCAACGACCTTGTAGTGAAGAGCAAGTCTCATGTGGAGTATTGGGAACATTTAAAAATAGTGTTCCAACGTCTTCGGAAGTATAATCTGAAGATGAAGCCTCTAAAATGCGCGTTTGGAATTTCCTCAGGAAAATTCCTAGGATTCATCATACGTCAGCGAGGTACTGAAATTGATCTCTCAAAGATTACGGCGATTATGGAAATGCCTACGTCGAGAGCTCGATTATGGAAATGCCCATGTCGAGAACCCTCAAACAGTTGCGATCTTTCTAAGGCAAGCTCGCATACATCCGACGGTTCATAGCCAACCTCTCCAGAAAATTCTGCTCCTACAGTCATCTGATGAAAAAAGGGACCCCATTAGTCTGGGATCTGAAATGCAAAAATGCACTATACGAAATCAAGCAATACGTGCAAAATACGCTGGTATTGGCCGCTCCGGTTAAGGGAAAACCCCTTATCCTATATACAACGGCCCTTGAAGGTTCCCTAGACGCATTATGGGTACAAGAGAACAATAAGGGAAAGCAGAGAGCTCTATACTACTTAAGTCGAGTTCTCCTGGTGGCAGAAAACAACTATTCCCTCATCGAAAAGTATTGCCTGGTGCCGATCTTCGCAATAATGAAGCTTAGATATTACTCCTTGGTACAGGAGGTCCATATCATATCGAAGGTGGATTCTCTCAAATATCTAATTTCAAGAGCCATACATACAGGAAGGCTTTCCAAATGGGCCCTCCTCCTGATGGAGTTCTCGATAACGTATCATCCTCTCATAGCGGTGAAAGGGCAGGCCATCACCGACTTTCTAGCGGAGCATCCGATACCAGCCGACTCCTTCTTAAATTGCGAGTTGCCAGATGAACATGCGTTCGATGCAATCGAAGAAGAAAATGATTCTCAATGGGAACTCTACTTCGATGGAGCAATCTTCCATGAAGCGGAGAAAGCAAAACACCCCCATAATCAAAGCCGGGGTGGGCCTTATCTTCGTGACCCCGCAAGGAGGGATATTACGTTATGCCCTCTACTTAACAGAGCCAAAGACTAACAAAGAAAATGAATATGAAGTTTTGATAGTAGGTCTTGAGATCGCTATCGGCATGGGAATCAAAGTCCTCCTCATTTATGGAGGCTCCCAGCTGATCGTTAGCCAAATAAATGGTGACTATCAAACATGCAATCCAAAGCTGATAAACTTTGGCGAAAGAGTGCAGCAACTGCTGACATAAATCCCTTCCTATACCCTGTAAAGCATACCGCGTGCGGAAAACAGAAAAGCGGATGCATTGGCCAAATTGGCTAAAGAATTAGCCGATGAAGACCTCGATGATATGAAGATCATTGTGCAAAGCCGCAGGGTTCTCGCATCAACAAATATATTTTCGGAAAATCTGACAGAGCCATCCGAAAAAAATGAAATGACCGAATAAGTAGCCCTTCAAATAGAGGACAAAGAAAAGGTCAAAAACTGGAAGGAAGTCTTCGTAGACTACTTTAAGTCCCAACGAACGCCCGAAAATGCGTCGTTTAGACATCAACTCATGAAATGAGCTTTGTCTTTCTCCTTCGTCGATGATATTCTATATAAGAGATCGTTCAACTGTCTATGGCTAAGATGCCTGGGGCCGGAGGAAGCAAAGAAAGTCGTCTAAGAAATTGACGACGAACTCTGTGGTTCTCATCAAGCTAGGCCAAAGATGAAGCTAAAGATAAAAAGAATGGGTTACTATTGGCCCACGATGATCCAGGATTGCCTCGAATATGTGAAGCAATGTCACTCATACCAAATTCACGGGGATTTCATCCATCAACATCCAAATCCGCTACACCCAATAATGGCTAGCAGGCCGTTCGAAATGTGGGGAACCGATATAATTAGCCCTATCGAACCGACATCATCCAAAGGACATCGGTTCATATTAGTAACAACTGACTACTTCTCTAAGTGGGAAGAAGCAGTACTGCTAAGGGAAGTGAAGTCGGAGAATATCCTCCATTTCTTCAAAACCCATGTCATATACCGGTTTGTAACTCCGCAATGGATAATCTTGGATAATGGGCCAGCTTACAGAAGCCATAAAATAATTCACTTCGCAAAGCAACATAAAATAGATTGGAGATACTCTTTAGTTTATAATCCTTGGGCCAACGGTCTAGCTGAAACTTTTAACAAGACCTTGACAAAGATTATAAAAAATACAGTGTCCAGAAACAAAAAGGACTGGCACGAAAGGCTGCATGAGGCACTCTGGGAGTACCGAACAACTTTCAAGACGACCATGAATACAACGCCATACGCATTGGTGTTCGGTATGGAAGTAGTGCTCCCATTAGAAATAGAACTCCCCTCTCTACGAGTGGCGGTTCGATATGAGACGACAGATGAAGAAAATGCTCATCTTAGGTTTGAGGAGCTCGATGCCCTTAACGAAACCCGTCTTATAGCACAACAAAATATGGAGGCTTATAAGCCAAGAATGACATGGTCATATGAAAGATTGATCAGGCTTAGAACATTCCGCCAAGACGAACCAGTCATGGTTGTCAAAAGACCGATGATCCCCAATCGTGCAAAGCGGGGGAAGTTCGAGCCAAAGTATGAAGGCTCATACATCATAGACAAAGTCTACCAAGGTGGAGCCTACCTACTCATAGATATGCATGGCGAAAGACCTTTTCGGCCAATAAATGGTCGATTCCTAAAAAATACTACGCTTGATGAGTCATGACTTAGGTTAATGATAGATGACGACGCTTGTGTCCGCTTGCTATCTTCCTGAATCAGAACCCTGAGAGTAGTATCCAAAAAGCTCCGTCGCTCCGAAATATGGCGATATTGGACCGAAACGTTCCTAAACTAATGCGTTCCATTAAACACGAGAATAATGGACCGAAACGTCTTTACACTAACAATGAACCGAAATGTGCTTAAACTGATATTCGTCCCAAATATGGGAATGTTGGACCGAAATGTCCTTAAACTAACATTCTCCCCCAAAACGGGAATGTTGGACCGGAACGTCCTTAAACTAGCATTTCTCCCTAAAATACGGCGATAAAGGATCGTCATGTCCTTAAACTCACACGTTTAGCCTTACGGTGAATTCCCATATCGATTACCGTATACAATGTATGGGCATAAACGATTCATAACTTTCCCGGGTCCCACATGATGTAATCTTTTGAAGAAGACCGGGGCCTACAACTAATGGTGCGTTACCTTACGGCCCGCCTTAAAAAAGGGTATGTCCACAAGCGAAATGGGGACTGTAATGACTCTAAATTTTTCGTACAATTTTTTTTTCAATGTACAGAAAGTAGTTTGCAAGACCGAGCACAATTTAAAACTTATTTTTGCGTAAGAACAGCAAGAAATAACTTGTAGCTCACTGGTAAAGCCTTGCACTGCTGTGATGTAGCCCCTGTGTTCGAATCCCATCAGCCACATATTATTTTTCCTGATTTTTCGTTTAAACTTTTTGGAAGCCCAAAAGTTTACACATGCACCGCACACAAAAAATGAACAGTCAGGAAAAAAAAACATGTGTAAAATAATTCACACACACACACACATACATAAGAGGACACGTGGCACAAATCCACCGGCATTCCCCTCATGCTTGGCCGACGAGATGACCCTATGGGCCGGCGGCGACGGGTAGCCCATGGGCAAGAGTGCTCGGGATTTGCACACTTGTCGTTTCCCCTACCCCCATTACCCCTGCACTGTTTGTTTACTCTGAATTAAAACAGAAAATTCAATTTCACCTTTAAATCCAATTTAAATGCATTTCAATTCATTCTTTCAATTCCAAAAGCCTAATTCCATACTATAAATACAACCCCATACCCTAGCCTTTCCTCATTCTGAAATTTCAAGCCAAAATTATCAAATTTTTCTAAGTACAAGTGGAGTAGAAGTGGAGTTAGCCTAAAAACAACTTCCGGCAAGGAATCGAGCAAGTTCCGGCGACCCCACGACACCGCAACGATCAAGCTATCTTCCTCTACCTCTTTCCTACCTTTCTAGCTAGTAAGTCTCACCTCATTCTTCTCTTTCTACATAAAAGGTTCTCTTTTTCAAAACAAGTCAGTAAGTGGAGTTAACACCGACTTTTGATTCTAAAACCATGAAATCACACTTTTTCTTAATCATTGCTCATCCATATTCTTAACATATGTTTATCACCATAAAAATAATAATTAGAAACAATTTTCAACTTAAATCGTAATGTTAAATAATTTTAAATTGAGTTTTACATTTAAATACCATGAATATTTATCTACCATATTTTATTACTTTTCTTAATCATACCTCTAGAAAACTTCATGGAATAAGGACCTACCCCTCAGATACATACATGTATACATAGCACGATACTCTTGGAAACATATTTTTGTGGCAAATAAAATATTTCATTAAAATACCAGCGACTATAAAAACGCGGTTTTCTTTTTAATTGTATTATTAAATTCTTTACGATTATACCTCTACAACCCTTTTTTGGGAACCTGCTATTGGATGGTGTGGATTATCACACATCCTTGAGCTAGTAGAGCTAGATGCAGACCTCCTCATGGAGCATTCAGTTTCAGAAGATTTTTAATACGAGTATTAAGGAAAAAACTAGATTTTCTACTTAATAATAAAAATGATTTTTTATAAAAATATAAATATTATAAAACCCTATATTTTCAAGATATAATAAAATTCCATGTTTTCTAAAAAATAAAAGAATGACAAGTTTCATCAAAATACCCTCAAGTTATCCAAAAGACATGCTTTACACTAAAATAGCTTGAACTATCCAAACCAAACTATTATCACTAAAATACTTCACATTCTTAAAATTCACAATTATGGAGACCCTAAAGAACATAAATAATTACTCGACATTTATTTTGAAAGTAAATAAAATATTTTTCATAAAACCCCTTCGAATTATATAAAATTACATTAAGGAGCTTAGTAAGTATAGGTTTAAGCGTGATCAATTCTCTTGAGCCTCAGAGAGCCGGAGAAAGTGAGTGATATCCTATTTAAGGTAGAAAAACTTAACGGAGTTATCAATGGAAATTGTCTTGGAAAGACACAAATCCCGCCGTCCATGTGCAGCAGTTACCGATAACA
Organism: Agapanthus africanus; assembly: GCA_030015575.1. Lineage (NCBI taxonomy): Eukaryota > Viridiplantae > Streptophyta > Magnoliopsida > Asparagales > Amaryllidaceae > Agapanthus > Agapanthus africanus. Next base: position 61,245,245 of record CM057338.1, read on the forward strand.
CCCGAATATAATTCAAGATCCAAATCTGTTTTAAAGTGTTTGACTCAATCTGAGTCTAAGTCTAATCTGTATTCAATCCAAACATGAATACAATATACCAAATATGAATACTTGAACCTGAATCTGAATAACAGAACAATATCAACATGCAAATATGACTTGACTTGACCAAACCATGGCTATATCTTGACTTGACTACCTGATTACTTGATACATCCTGATCCTGATTTGTAGGGTTACTAGGCACTCTAATAAGGTTCTACAAGGCATCAATCATGCCCGATTAAAATTTTAGCCGTGTCGAATAACCCTAAACAAGATCTTTTCTAGACTATTAGGCGAAAACAAGCATGTAAAACACATTAACACTAAGTGAATACGAAATACAACCTTTGTAGATCGGTCCTTCACTTCTAAAGCTCCTTGTTGTAGTCCCTTTGCTGCGATCATGGTGCTCACGGACTCTCGGACAGCTCCATGAGAAGAGGGCAACGGTTTTGCTTGAAGTCTTCGAGGCCGAAAATGATCTACGTCGAGGGAATACGAACTCAAGTTTCTACTTCACTAACTAAAGAATTAGTGAAGAAAACACCCTAAACTAAAGTGCTAGTCTAGTAGAGGATGATGAAATAGGAAATGGGTACACTTTAGAATTTCTTTTTTCACAATGTTGCTCTCTCTTTATCAAACCCTAGCAAGAATTTGAAGGAGGAAGAAGATGGGCTCAAAAATGAGAATGAAAACTAACTAAAGAGAGAGAGAGAGAGCTAACCATGGGTGAGTGGGTATCATATACTAACTCATGTAGAGACATAACCATGGCTACATTATAATGGTTAGGTTAATTAATATCTCAAGTAATCCAAAGTTAGTAGACTAAGTCAATGCAACCCTAAGCTTCATGAAGCTTCATGCATGTGAGCTCATCATCCACTAATTTTAGAATTACTTTAAATATTAAAAACCTAACACTATAATTAGTATGGTATAAGTCTTATACACCCATGATAGTTGTATCAACAACCATGATACAAAATGAACAAAAATATATATCACATATATATTAAGTTGTGCATAAGTGAGAAAAACAAATGCTTAAGTGAACCAATGTTAGTTAATGTAAATTAGTATATCACATATACAATTATACACTAAATTATTAAATAAACACTTGACTTAATAATCCGGTTATATCACATATAACCGACTAACACAAAATGTACCAACTTATCGAATCAACGCTTGATTCGATAACCCGGCTATATCACATATAACCGGCCAATACAATAGTCGCGAGAATAGAATACGGTATCACATACACGCATTATTCTCGGTCCCGCACATATCATATATGCGCTCCTATTTTGTTTTGCTTGAGCCAGTAAAACCTCTATGTAGGACTCTAAAGACTCGTCAATACGCCGGCAGTAGGTGATGATCATATCAAGCACCCACAAGCCGTCAGCGGTACTAGCTGGACGTAATGGCTACCCGGGTATTGAGCGATCAGAAGATCAGCAAGCAAGCCCGCTCCAACTCCTGCAAAAAGCCTGACAGTGACACTACCGTACAGTCCGGTCTCCTCGTCTGATATGTCGCATATCAAGTCTAGGGGTGGTAAACGTCAGACCCCAATAACCGATAATTCATGCCGATGCGAGGCTCATAACGGGTCGAGAAACTACTGGTAACACTTACCAGTAAATCTCTAAACCAGCCCTGGCCAGGGACTTCCCTGTTATGGCCGATCGAGCATAGCGCAACATCAACCCCGAATACCGGGAGAGACGAAACCCCTCCTATCGCTCATTGCCTCCATGTGACTCGGGACTGTACCCAAAAAACACCGTTTTGCACGCCCTCTTGGACGTGGTAAGGTGGAAATCAAAGCACAGTGGGAATCACACATGACTCTATGACGATCTCGGGTCTACAGACTAACCTGTACCAGTGTCACCAGAGAATTGCCATCCGACTGGGAGTTCTCGGCGAGTCCATCCAGTGTACCCAGTCTCCACTGAGCACCCGTATATCATCTCTGATGTCAAACACCAATGGATATGGGATCATCCATCGCCCATCTACATGGGTCGAGAAGGTGTACGCTAGTCTACTCTGGTATATCGATGCCCCGACTCGATACACCCACGACTAGGGAATTTGAAGGATGTACTTATGGACTACCATGTTCCCACTGGTATGATCTGCATCATAGTCCAGGTAGTCAAGTACACATCCTAAGGGCTTTACCAACATGTAACAGAGAGACAATCAGTGTACACGTTAAGGTAAAGAGTGACCAGATAGCATACTATCATGTCGAGCAAGAAAGTCCTCCCTATATATGTCCAAGAATCCACTACAATATACATCTCATGTATAGTAATGGACTCTAGGGCATACATATAACTAACATGATTACAGGAACAACTTGTATCCATAGTCTCGGCAAGTCTGATGACTACAATCAATACAATATACATTACGGGGTTTAACAAGGTAGACTAGTACGAAATGTATTAGAAGTGGAATGAGATGGTCACTAAATGACACCTACCTAAATATCCTGTGTCGTTGTCCCATTGGTTTTGACAGGGCTTTGTACTACGGGTTATCATAGTCCACGGAGCAAGTTGGACTCCTATCATATACACCGATACCTTCTGTACCAAGCTACAAACAACTACGTTAATGTAACAAACATATACCTGTACAAATTACCAGTCATATACTCTCTACTTGTCCTATTCTATTCTATTCTACTCTTACTTTTGGGACTTACCGAGTGCTAGTTCGATGACAACATTCCTTCTATTTCTTTCTTTAGAATGTTCGTCGGGAGGACCGGACGCTCAGGAGTCCGAGTCCAGCCAGGACGACTTGGACCAGTTCATAGAGCAGCCAGACTTCTAGCTTTTACTTGTACTTATTTCAGTTCATATGCCAATGTTTAGGCATTGCTTTCTATCATTGTAAATTTCCTTTTCAATTTAGTTGTAATGTAAAGAATGAATGTTAATAAAAAGTTGATGTTCATATTAGATTTCTTGTTATACTTGTGCATTTATTTATATTTCTTATTTACGCTCAACGTGTTTACTTCTGAGTAAATATGTCGTGTGCCCTTCACGTCTACTTCCCCATATCCTAGGAAGCAGGGTGTGTAAAAACAGCAAGATTGCCAGCGAGCTAGTGAAAACCCGAAAGGGTACGAACTTGCAAAAAAAAGTTATATCCACAAGCGAATAGGAATGGATGAAGACCCGAAAGTGCGCCGTGAGTAAAAACAGTAGGACTGCCAGCGAGCTAGTGAAAATCCAAAAGGGCGTGAACTCATAAAAAAAACACTTACAAAGCCCTCACGACTTTGTAAGGAGAAAGCACTTGTGTGAGATCCTTACGACCCACAAAGGAGTAACACACTTGGGAATCCATACGATTCATAAGGAGAAAATGCACTTACGAGATCCTCACGACTCGTAAGAAGAATATACTCTCTATTAGACCCTCACTGCTTATAGAATTCAAAAGTCTTGAGATACAGGGATCTGAACATGTTCTTAAGCCATCAGAACCCTATAAAACTTTCTTACCCTACAAGTGGTTCAATATCAACTCTTGTATACAATCTATGGGCATAAATAAATATTCTCCCACCAAGTTCCACCGATGGCGAGAAATGTCCCCATATGGTGAACGACACTTATAAGTCCTCTCGAGTTACAAGGAGAAATACTCTGGTAAGATCCTTATGACTTATAAGAGAAAAATACACTTAGTAATCCTCACAACTCCTAAGGAGAAAATACACCTACAAGATCCTCTCGACTCGTAGGAAAAAATACCTTTATGAGACCATTACGGTTCATAAAGCCAGAAATCTTTAGTCGACATGATCTTAACCCTGTTTGCTAAGCCATTTTTGTCCAAACTAATAAAGGCAAATGATGATTCGCTCCTAGAAATATCCCAGTTGTAGCGCTGCCGATATATAAATAGGTATCAAATTTTAAGTTCTCTCACGGCAAATGATGATTTTCTCCTGACAATATTCCAGTAGTAGCGATGCTGATGCCAAGATTGTTATCAGATTTCAAATCCCCAACACGAAAAAAAGCCGAAATGATATGGCAACTCACAATAAAAAAAATCGAGTGATAAAAAATGAAATGACATAACCGAAATGATTGGGCACCGCGATAAATAGCCGAAATGATTGGGCAATCGCGACTTTCGCGACATAAAAGCTGAAAAAATAGAGCATCGCGGAAAGAAATAAAAAAAATGAAAATGAAACTTTTCTGTCTTGCAAGTAGGTCCATATTGACTCTTGTAAATCATCCATGGGCATAAATAAAAGAAAGGGAACCATATTTTCCCACCACGCTTCGTCAAAAAGTGAACCGAGTCTTAACGGTACATATACAATCTAAAGACTATCCCGGCATTCTTTCTCATTCTAGCAAGATGCATACGCAACGTCATCATAAAAAAAAGACCCAAGGGTCAAAGAAAAACTGGAGTAATGGAAAAATCCTACCTCCAAGTCTTGACGGTACATATACAACCTAGAGACTACTCCGGTGTTCTCCCTTCATTTCAGCAGGGTGCGAACGTAACTATCAAATGAAATTGGTGCATCGACATATTCTTAGCTCTAGATCTCAATTGCAATACATACAACATAGATGTCATACGGATGTCTACCCTACTTCAGCAAAGAATCGGCGCAATATCATGAAAGCAAAAACGATGTGACGGAATATTCCTAGTTTCGGGTCATGACGGCAGTACAAACAAAGCCTAAAAACCGTTGGAGATCATCCCACCCCTGAAGGGTGCGTTTATAACTCATCGGGGCTTCAAATTAAGCCTAATCTCAAGTAAAAAGCGCTACGGCAAATACCCAACGCTTGTTCTTCTGACGGTAATATAAATACTCTAACCTAAGAAGATTACTTGAAGACGTCTTATCCAGCCTCAGAAGGGATCAGAGATACGACAGTCGCAGGGCTACCCGAACAGCAGCCTAAGAACTGCATATCGAAGAATATATCAGCCAACGCGACGGTACGATAGATTTAATCCTAGTACCACAAATCTAACGGACTCCTGTCATAAAAGAACGGGGGTTATCTACATCCAACGTTATGGCAAGTTTATCTGTAAACCTAAGGGAGGTAAACTAAGAACACTCCGAAATGAGTACGTAAGCTAGAGATTCTGAAATGAGTGAATAAACTAGAGACTCCGAAATGAGTGAATAAACTAGAGACTCTGAAATGAGTGAATAAACTAGAGATTCTGAAATAAGCGAATAAACTAGAGACTCCGAGATGAGTGAATAAACTACTCCACGCCAGAGCAAGACAATCAAGGAAAAGAAGGTGCAGATATGAAAGGGAAAGATGCTTTTCATTCATAATTCAAAAGAGAACTGCATAATCTCGGTGCGTGCAAAAAAAGAAAAAGAAAAAAGGGGGACACATAATACCATATCTCGGGACATGGATTCTCAAACTCAAAAGAAAGTTTGAGAAACACACGTTCAGTCTCATTGACCATCTTTTTGTGCATCTTATCTCGGTTGCGAGCGTCAGGGTCACCACTAATGTCTTCCACCCTTGGCATACTGATACTTTCGCCTTTTGTTGAAAGACACGGTGCAAGATGGCGGCAAGATTATCTCGCCGTTTCTTCAAGATTAATGTTCAGTTGATAAAACTGCACATTTATTATTACATTTTTCCTACCATTTTCATATTAAAAAAGGACTTTATTATAATATATCATACATATCAGGGTTTATGTGTAAAAATACTATTTTCCATGTGTTGATATATTATAATTAGCATTTGGTAGGAAAATATATGCAAATAATTTCATTGACCAAATCCTAGTAGAACAAAGTCTACTAAATATTATTTGAGTTGTTGTGCAGAATTTTTCCAAGTTGTGCAGAATTTTTCAAGGCTAGAATCAAGGAAATCAAGTTGTTGAAGAAGACTTGCCTAATTAAGAACGCAAAAACTTGGAGACCAAGTCTGGCAGCAACCACGAGAAGATTTTCATAATACAAAGGTTCCTAGGACCTCCAAATGTCACAAAGACAGAAGCCCTAAAGATTGATCAAGGGAGGAGATTAAACGGCCGCGGATCCGCGGCCTTACCCACCCTTGGGCCGTGGATCCGCGGCATGATAGGGGGATTACATGCTAAAATTTTAGGAAATGAATCTATGCTAAATTTTACCTAATTTGGAAGCAAAGATTTCTGGCTTTGGCACTATAAAAAGGGACCGAGAGCCTCTTGAAAAATCATCAAGCCGAAGAGATCACGAAGTCCCAGACGCTCACGCATCCAGGCTGATCATCAACTGTTCGTCTACCTCCTTAGGAAAGATCGAGAAGCAACTAGTTTTGTAACCATTTTCTACGGAATAAAGTGTAGATTGTTCAAGTTGATTAATAAAGGTAGTTATTTTATTTAATTCTTTTGCATTTTACATTATGTTTTCCCTCTCTGTCTTTTCATCTTCTTCTCCCAACATGTGCGAGTAATTCACCGCTTGTTAAGGTTCGTAGGATTAAGGTAGGCTAATGGATGATGAACATCCCTAAACCCTTTTTAAGTCCTATAAAGTTTATGAACTTTATCAAAAGAATCATTAACATCCTAATCGGGCGCGCTAGCAATTCTTTGCTAGTTCCGACCGTGATTAGAGATTGGATTAATGATTGTTTTGGTAAAGGCTAGATTTGAACGGAGTTCCGTGTCGAGATAAGGGTTAACAGTGGGATTCCTTTTCCCTCCAGAAACCCTAATCTACACGCATCACCGTCGTTCTAGTTTTAAATCTATTAAAGGATAAAAATGGTAACTTTTAATTAATCTTCCATGACTATTAAATCGTAACGAACCCTACAAGCCCTCTTATTATATTATCTACATCCTTAAAATAATCTAGATCTATATTTTTGCATTCTTGCTTAACGTAGATCTAGAAACTTTTCACAAAATTCTTTATCCCTCCTCTCTTTTTCAACACATCTAAAGTAAGAGTAAAAGATTCAACGTTTCCCTGAGGACGACCCGTACTCATCTCGGTCTAGCTACGCGCAACACCGTTATTGATTGCGGTTAACTGCAAACACACTTTTTCACACCAATCAAATGGCGCCGTTGCCGGGGATACGTGCGTAATTTTTTTATTCTTACTATTTGTGTTGATTTCTTAGACGATTCATATCATTATTGAAACAAACTGCAAATTGTATATTTAACGATTTGTGCGTGAATTTTGCAAGGAGATCTGGAGTCACAGAATTAAGGAAAACGGAAGACAGAGACATTCTTAGAGATCCAGAGGAGCAAAGAAGGGCACAGAAAAAAATTTCATTACCCGATCCTCCCCTCCTGCGGCGGAACCGCGGCATTAGGGAGCATCTGCGGTGGAAACGCAGCTTTACAAGGGGATCTAGGGTTCACAATTCTCTTGTATCTTTTTCAACTCCTTCTCTCTCCTCTCAAATCCAATAAAATCTATTTTCTGCAGGATTCTTTGCAAAATAGCGCCGCTCAAAAATCTTTTTGCAAAAGTTTTGTGATTGGTTTTGTTTTGCATATTTTAATACGGACTTTAAGGGGCAAAGACCAAATCAAGATTAGGTGGGGATTTCATTACCCTTCCTAAGCCCCACAAATCACAAACCGAGCATCTGCATCAACCCTACAATAATTTAATAAATATCTAGACCAGACTCTAAGGACTGTCGCACTCATTAAGGACAAAGGAAGGTCGTGGGTAATCTATCGCTTATCCGCATTACTTTTGTAGTGCCTAGGTAAGTGTGTCCAAGGCGAGTGGTTACTTAATTAGGACCACTACTTTCGTAGTGGGGAGCCTCCCACTCACCTGGCACTTACCTGGCTACAAGGGTAGTAACGAGGAGGTAGAGGATTGATCCTGCGGCTTGTCCTTTGGAAGTCTAGGAGCGGTCTAGAGACTGGACCTAGGTAACCTTAGTTCTAGGGTTGCTTGTGCATTGTAGAGTGATTTGTCTTGAGTCCCACTTTTTCAAAACAAGCCAATTTTAAATCACACACACGCTGCCACTTGCACTAAACCCGCTTAGTGCATGCTCGGCTGGACACGGGATCCTAGTGCCTATCTTGTCCTCGTTCCTGCTATCGCGCCGAAGTCGGTACTTCTTCATCTTCTTATCCCCCACCATACACTACGACCGAGATGGACGGCACTCTATCAGAATATAACACCACGCTGCCACCACCCGTAGGTGCGCAGAATCTACCGCGCATCTCTCTCCAAGAGAGATGCTATCCTATCCGTGGTCCTCTTCCCACTTGTCTATCTCTTCCACCAGCTAACGGGGATAATTTCGAAATTAAACCCCACTACATCAATCTGCTGCCCAAATTTCACGGGCTTGAGTCAGAAGACGCGTACGTTTTCATCACCAAATTCGAAAACGTATGCGCAATGATGGGTACTTCATAATTGACTGTCGATGCTATGCGTTTGCGTCTTTTCCCATTCACACTGTGCGACTTGGCAGAAAAATGGCTTTACAATACTGCCGCACACTCTATCACTAATTGGGATGAATTCATTATAGCATTTCTTAAGAAGTTTTACTCAAACCATAAGACTGCCCATATTAGGAGCAAGGTCAACCAGTTCACCCAGCTTCCCAATGAACCATTTTGGAAGTGCTTTGAACGTTTCAAGGATCTGCTTGTCCAATGTCCTCATCATGGAATACAAAGATGGGATTTATGTCGGATTATATATGAGGGCATTAATCCAGCGACAAAGCAGATGCTTAAAACAATGTGTCAATGCAATTTCATGTCTAAAGATGACGGTGAAGCATGGAAATATCTGGAAGATCTCACAGAAAACACTTTGCAGTGGGAAAGCGTAAGACCACCTTCATCTAGGGGAGGTATTCACCAGATAGATGTTTCCATCGCAGTGAAAGCCGAAATGGCAGCGATGCAGAAGAAACTCGATGCTATTGAGAACAAACTTTCATCAGTCTTCCTAAATCAGGTCACGCTTCCTAAGACCGTCTGTGGTTGTTGTTCGGATCCTTCACACTTAACGGAAGAATGTCCTATGAATGCATCGTTTCAAGCTAATGCTGCTTTTCAGCAGCGACCTAGAAACGACCCTTATTCTTCCACATACAATCAAGGATGGAGGAATCATCCTAACTTTGCTTGGAATCAAAACCAACAAAGCAATTATCAAAGACCTCCTCCACAGCAACCACAACCACAGAGTCAGCCCCCTTTCAGTCACAGAATTTCCAAAATCCGGCCAACATTTCTACACCACAAGTGGCCGGTACTGACAACTCACTTGCACAAACTTTGGATATGTTCATGAAACAATCCATGCAATTGTCGGCTGAGATAAAGTCTTCTATTGATACCATAACGAAAAACTCCGCCTCCCATGGTGAGAGTATTAAATCAATAGAAAACCAAATCGCACAGTTAAACGCCGCAATGAGTGTGAGAGAGAAAGGGAAACTCCCATCTCAACCCATACCTAATCCTGGCCACTCAAAAAGTTATAATGTGAGTGCTGTTACCACGTTGAGATCGGGAAAAGTGCTGAATAACCGAGTGGGTGAGCAATGTGATGATAGTGACACCAATGATACCCCAGCTTCTTCTTCTTTCCCTAATTCGTCTAATCTCCCACCTTCACCCGAGCCTATTCTCCATTTTCCCCAAGGCTCGAACATTTCGCCGAATCTATCTAAATCGATTCCTACTCCAATTTTGGGATCGAATCCATCCTCACAGTCTTCTCCACAAACGTTGGACCCAAAACTGATTGATTAAGCACCTTATCCAAACAGGTTAAGGGGCAACAGACCAAGTCCACAAATGGAGAAGATTGTGGAAATTTTTAAGCAAGTTAACATAAACATTCCTCTCTTAGATGCTATTCAACAAGTTCCGTCATATGCGAAAATCCTAAAGGACTTGTGCACTAGGAAGAGAAAAGTTCAGGTACCTAAAAAAGTTTTCCTTGCGAGTAATGTGAGCACAGTTTTTACACAACAACTTCCCAAGAAACGAAAGGACCCCGGAAGTCCTACAATTTCAATTTCTATTGGGGGTAAAAATATCAATCGTGCTCTACTCGATTTAGGTGCGAGTGTTAACTTGCTTCCGTATTCTGTTTATGAGCAATTAGGGATCGGAGAGTTAAAACCTGCGCATTGCACTCTTCATATAGCCGATCGATCTATCACCTAACTTAGGAGTGAGCTAGAGGATGTGTTAATCAAAGTCGGGGAATTTATATTCCCTGTGGACTTTATCGTTATAGATACACAACCTATGGCAAACCCACGTAATCAAATCCCGGTGATACTCGGTCGACCCTTTTTGGCCACTTCCAACGCAGTAATCAATTGTAGAAACGGCTCTACGACCCTATCCTTTGGAAAGAAGTCAATTGAGCTTAACATTTACAAGTTGGGAAGTGAACCCTCCGAACCCTATGCTCATGTGTGTTCTGTCGAATTAATGGATGTCGACAGCAGCGAATTTGATCAACCTCATGATACTGACTCTTTTCATATGTTGTTGTTTGACCCAACCATGTACTCTTCCACCGAGTTGTTCGGGTCAACATCTAACGCTGATGATGAACTTTTTATAGGGTCTGACGATCACCCCATTTTTTCTGATGACATTATTCTTCGGGGTATCGATGAAAGCTTTGAGGAAATTTTTGCTGATGAACTCGCATTTTTACAATACACGGGTGTTGAGATGAATCAACTCCAAGATGAAGAAATTGGACCTCCACCCTTTCTTTTGGACAATCATGATAATGCGAGTAATCTATCATTACTATCACTGTGTCGTCTCTCCAAATTGAGACGCAATCCTTTTCCATTACACCTCTTATCACCTCCCCACTTCTTCTTGTCGAAAGGTGACATGTTCTTCCACCAACTTTGGTGCTTCATCGATAAAATTTTTGAATGGTTGGTGTTGACCTTCGGTCTTTGCAAAGCTTGGCATTGACCAATAACCTTGACCCCCTCGTGTGATTTTAAAAAATTGTTTAACTCAAGTTTGGGGGAGGTGGTATATTTTGGCTCTTGAAAGAAAATGATTTTTACAAAATTGTGAGCCTAAAATAAGTTTGGGGGAGGATTTTCACTTTCATATATTCTTGCCCCCTTTAATAATTTCCTCCCAAGTATACAGGTTTTTGAGCTTAACGGATGACATCAGTGAGGACACTGCTGTAAATAGGTTTGGGGGAGGTTGTGCTTATTTATGCATCAATTTGCATCATACTTTGCATAAGCACAACATTTTCAAAAATTTTAAAAATTTTCTTTTATAACAAAAGAGTAGAAAGTGAAAAATTACATCCAAAAGATAGGAATAGTTTAAGAAAACCAAGAAAATTAGAAGTTTTCTTAAACGAACTAGTAATAAGTAGTTATGAGCTGTTGTCCCAAGGGTTAGTAAGATAAAGGATGTCACTAATCTGCGGATAAAAATAAGTCTGAAAAATAATTTCTATTCTGAAAGCCAAACATTTGAATGTTGATACCCTACTATATGCACTTACACACGTCTTGAAACTCGGGATAGTAGAGAATACCTTGAAATGCTCTTGTCTAAAAGCCAAAGTATGAAGGAAATGAAAAAAATGAAGAAAATATAAAAATGGTGAAAAGAAAAATGAACACTGGTTTTTTTATCGCCAAGGCAGCAATAAAAAAAATATAGCGAGGGTGCTTCATCACCTAGTGCCCTAAGGCCAACTGGTTGGGAGTCACTGCTAAGCCTTAGGTGGTGCAAGACGAGGAAAATACTATCACCTAATCAGCAAGCACATAAATAATCGGTCGGTTAGTACCTCAAGAAGTATTAACGGTCGCATGAAAATGTGTGAGCAAATCTAAATATTCATCAAATTAAAAAGAACTGAGGTAAATGGACAAGAGTATGGTAGCTTGAATTGAATTCTCCGAGTGTAGGGATGTTCTATACACACACGTAGGGGGTATATAATCAATGTTTGGAGGAAAGATAGGAATGAAGAATAAAGACGATGTTTTATTGAGGGATAATGTGATTTCTAACATCTTTTCATGACTATTATGATAGGGCTCATGACAACTAAAAAGCTAGTGTAGTTGGAAACTCTTATTTTCAAAGTCTTTCTTTTATGGTTCTTATCTTTATATGTAAATTTCACCATCTCTCTTTTATTATAGGATTTTGTGGGTGTAATCCGCTGAAAACCCTCAGGAGACAACACTCCTCCTACTAGGGACACCTAGAGGTTTAACGGCTTGTTGCACATGCTCAGTGTAATCGTGTCTGCCTACGAAAGTGTGCTTAGTTTTCTCCTTTCTTTTTCTCCTCTTGAATAAAATAGTTTGCTCGGGACGATCAAAGATAAGTTTGGGGGTATTTGTTCAGTTGATAAAACTGCACATTTGTTATTACATTTTTCCTACCATTTTCATATTAAAAAAAGACTTTATTATAATATATCATACATATGAGGGTTTATGTGTAAAAATACTATTTTCCATATGTTGATATATTATAATTAGCATTTGGTAGGAAAATATATGAAAATAATTTCATTGACCAAATCCTAGTAGAACAAAGTCTACTAAATATTATTTGAGTTGTTGTGCAGAATTTTTCCAAGTTGTGCAGAATTTTTCAAGGCTAGAATCAAGAAAATCAAGTTGTTGAAGAAGACTTGCCTAATTAAGAAAGCAAAAACTTAGAGACCAAGTCTGGCAGCAACCACGAGAAGATTTTCATGATACAAAGGTTCCTAGGACCTCCAAATGTCACAAAGACAGAAGCCCTGAAGATTGATCAAGGGAGGAGATTAAACAGCCACGGATCCGCGGCCTTACCCACCCTTGGGCCGCGGATCCGCGGCATGATAAAGGGATTACATGCTGAAATTTTGGGAAATGAATCTATGCTAAATTTTACCTAATTTGGAAGCAAAGGTTTCTGGCTTTGGCACTATAAAAAGGGACCGAGAGCCTCTTGGAAAAATCATCAAGCCGAAGAGTTCACAAAGTCCCAGACGCTCACGCATCCAGGCTGATCATCAACTGTTCGTCTACCTCCTTAGGAAAGATCGAGAAGCAACTAGTTTTGTAATCATTTTCTACGGAATAAAGTGTAGATTGTTCAAGTTGATTAATAAAGGTAGTTATTTTATTTAATTCTTTTGCATTTTACATTATGTTTTCCCTCTCTGTCTTTTCATCTTCTTCTCCCAACATGCGCGAGTAATTCTCCGCTTGTTAGGGTTCGTAGGATTAGGGTAGGCTAATGGATGCTGAACATCCCTAAACCCTTTTTATGTCTTATAAGTTTATGAACTTTATCAAAAGAATCATTAACATCCTAATCGGGCGCGCTAGCAATTCTTTGCTAGTTCCGACCGCGATTAGAGATTAGATTAATGATTGTTTTGGTAAAGGCTAGATTTGAACGGAGTTCCGTGTCGAGATAAGGGTTAAGAGTGGGATTCCTTTTCCCTCCAGAAACCCTAATCTACACGCATCACCGTCGTTCTAGTTTTAAATCTATTAAAGGATAAAAAGGGTAACTTTTAATTAATCGTCCATGACTATTAAATCCTAACGAACCCTACAAGCCCTCTTATTATATTATCTACATCCTTAAAATAATCTAGATCTATATTTTTGCATTCTTACTTAACGTAGATCTAGAAACTTTTCACAAAATTCTTTATCCCTCCTCTCTTTGTCAACACATCTAAAGTAAGAGTAAAAGATTGAACGTTTCCCTGAGGACGACCCGTACTTATCTCGGTCTAGCTACTCGCGACACCGTTATTGATTGCGGTTAACTACAAACACACTTTTTCACACCAATCAATTAACCCATCAGATACACAGAATATACCTTGTCTTCAGCATCATCGAGCGCTTGGAGCGGAATAACCTCAAGACGCCCCGGTATAGCTTCCCAGATCGATCCAACAAAAATTTTCAGAAGGGTAAAACGGTGGGGAAGCAATCAACCGTTGTAATTTTCAAAGTGACGCATCATCTCGTTGCATTGGGCCATAGCGTATTCTTGGCCTTGAAAGCGACCTTGGATATGAATCTCTTTATAAGAGATAATCTCTTCAAGATCATACAGATGACCCGCCATGGTATCTGAAAAGATACCCGGTGGAGGATTAGCAATAAAAATACTAAAATCACTAAGTCTAAAAAACAGTGGGTCCCACAAAATTATGATGGCGGCTCATCAATGATGAGATATGTGCCTATTATGAGAATGCAAAAGGATTCTCATTAAATGAATAGTGCTCATTAAATGAACGGTGGAATTAAAACTCCTAATATTCCCCGAAAGGCGGGTTCTTTAAAACAAACAACAGATTTAAATCTGTGGAAAAAAGAGAAGGGATTAAAACCCAAAAAAATCTAGAAAAGGAAAATATCCAAGAACAGTAAAGGGAATAAAATTCCCAAAGTTCTTAAGATTCAAATCACATATCAGCTCTGGAGAAAAAATGGAATTAAATTCCCCCAAACAGTAGGATTAAATCCCAGATATCCCCATATTAAAAAAACTCAGTGGTTAATTGATGGAGTCAAGTTCCAGAAAAAAGTTAAGATTGACAGCAGGGTAAAACCCTAAAGAGGAGAATCAAAGATTCTCAAGAATATCTATTGACTCAAGTCTTGGATATGGACATCAAGATCCACGATCTATATAAGAAAAATGGTATTTTAAAGATCTACAAGAGCTCGATTTAAGAAAAGAGCCAAGCTCTATCGAGTATGATAATGGATTTTAAATCCAAAAATTATATATATATATATATATATATATATATATATATATGCCTCAAAGGGGATTAAGAGCTAAGCTCTGTTCATATTCCTCATCAAATTTTTTGCAGAGTTTACTCTGTTTAAAGGAGTTCTTGAAGATAGAGATCTAGGCTCTGAAATGAGAATTGAATTCTCAAAATAAAGAAAAAGCATAGGGAAGAAAATGATGAGACAGCAGTCATCTCAAGGGCCAAAGGCCCTATTTATAAGACCCGGGGGATGGGGGAATCGATTCAACTTTCCTAAGTGATCCAACGGTGGTAAAATTGACACTGTTGCACTCACGTGTGAGCCACGTAAGAACAACGGTGGGGGGCATTTATTTCCTGATTGATGTGAAAAACTGAGTCTTTATGTTTCCTATTTACTGTAATCAATAACGTTGTCGCAATAGCTAGCCGATAGTGAGTAAGGGTCGTCCACAGGGAAATGGTGAACTATCTTTCTTATTTTAGACGAGTTAATAAAGAAAGATGTGATTTTTAAATTTTTATGCTAAAGAGATTTGAAAATTTTATAAGAGAAGGGCTTGTAGGGTTTTTCGAATTGAGTAGTTAAAGGATGGGGTTTTAAAAATAATTCTTTTTATCCTTTAATTATTTAATACTAGAGAAATAGCGATGAATATGGATTATGATTCTTGGAGGGATTAGGGTTTCCCTCTACTGAACCTTGTCCTACTATTGACCCCTATTTATCTCAAGCACTCAACAAAACATGTATTAACGAATCTCAAATCGTAGTCGTAACTATCATGAATTGATAGCACACCCGAATAAGAGGGTTAAGACTCCCTTTACTAAAGTTTAAAAAAATTAAAACATAAAAAGAATTTAAGGGATTTTTTCATCCATTATACTACCCTATCCTACAAACCCTAACATGCGAGAATTTACTTGCTCATTGGGAAAACCGACGAAAGGTAGATGAATAAGGAACCCATAAGAAAACAAATAAAAGTGCGGAAAATAAATGCAGAAAGTAAATGCGGAAAGTAATGAGAAAAAATTAAAAGAAAGAAACTAACTTTTATTGAAACTTTTGCATTACAGAATTTGATTGCTGAAAAAACTAAAAGAACTAAAAAAAACCTAGTTTGCTCGATTGATCTAAATCAATAGATCGGTTGATTATCGAAAGATGATTATAATTGCTCTCGGTCCTTTTTATAGGCTCTAGAAATTGAAACACTAGACATCATCTTGGAGTGTGTTCAATGAAGATCAAGCCCCTAAATTTTCATATCCAACGGCTATGATTAGACCGCGCTTCCACCGCCATATGCCTTTAACGGCCGCAGTTCTGCTGCCCTCTGGTGGAGTTGCATCACCAAATTTTTCGTGCCTTCTTCTCTCGATATTTGGAGATCTTTCTGATGAATATATTTTTCAAATATATTTTTCTCTATGCAGTTTCGAGATTCTTCTAAAATTCGGCAGATTTGGTTTGGTAATTCGATTTGATGTGGATCTCTTACTTGTATTTTAGCCCTGAACTGATTTATTATAATACCTGCACAATATCTTAAATCAAATTGTTAGTAGCATTTGGTGTATTTGAGATAATATTCCAATGAATTAAATGATATGATATCTTTAAAATATTGGTTAAAAATATTTGATATGATCTAATATGCATATTTAATAATTAATAATCTCATGGATATTTTATTTAAATATGATATGCATATATTCCCCAATTATATTAATTATAAATTAAGAAACATATGACAAAATCGTTTTACACATAAACCCACATATGTTCTTAAATTACAAATAGCACTTTTTAGTAATTAATAATAATAGGAAAAATGACCATACAAATATGAAATATATATGACCGATCAAATACCCCCAAACTTATCTTTTGATTGTCTCGAGTAAACTGTTTCATTTTAAAAAGAAAAATCTAGCACACTTTCCTAGACAACACGATTACATTTAGCTCATGCAACAAGCCTTTAAATCTCTAGGTGTTTCTAGTAGGAGGAGTGTTGTCTCCTGAGGGTTTTCAGTGGATTACACCCATAAAATCCCAAAATAAAAGAGAGAAGACAAAAATTACATGCAAAGATATGAACATATAAAAGGAAAACTTGAAAATAAGAGTTTCGAACTACACTAGTTTTTTAGTTGTCATGAGCCCTATTTTAATGGTCTTGAAAAGATGTCAGAAATCACATCTTCTCTTCATATAACATCGACTTTAGTCTTCTTCCCTATCTTTCCTCCAAATATCGATCATATACCCCTACGTGTATATAAAAGTCATCCCTATACTTGGAGAATTCAATTCAAGCTATCATACCATTTGTCCATATTGCTTAGTACTTTTTAGCTGGTGATGTTTTAGATGAATTTGCTCACACATTCTTCATGAGACCGTTAATACTTCTTGAAGCACTAACCAACCGATTACTGAATGTGCTCACTTATTAAGGCGTACTTAGAAATATCCTAGTCTTGCAACGCTTAAGACTTAGCAGTGATCCCCAAACCAGTTGGTCTAAAGCACTAGGTGATAAGGCACTCTCGCTGTATTTTTTATATGCTGCCTTAAGTAATTACAAAACTAGCATTCATTTTTCTTTTAAATTTTATGTTTTATTTATATTTTGTTGATGATTTTTTTTATACTAAGATTTTCAGGCAAGAGTATTTCAAGGTATCCTTTACTATGCCAAGTTTCAAGATGTGTGCAAGTGCGTATAGTAAGGTATCAACATTCAGAAGTTTGGACTCAAGAATAGAGACTATTTTTCAGACTTATTTCTATCCGTAGATTAGTAATTTTTTCATCTTACTAACCCTTGGGACAACAGCTCATGACCACGTGTTACTAGTTTCGTTCTAAAATATCTAATTTTCTTGCATTTCTCAAGTCTCTTCCTCTCTTTCATAATTTTTTTTCACTTTCTATGTTTTATTCTAAAAGAAATTATGCAATGCAAAATTTACATATGATGCGTGAATCCATACAAACATCCCCCTAAATTTTTTTGCAGCAGTATCCTCACTGATACTGTTCTGTAAGCTCAAAACCTGATGATTAGAAGAAACGATTCAAGAAGATGGTATAAAAAAGGGAGCCAAGAGTGAATGAAAGTGAAAACCTCCCCTCTAACTTGTTCTTGGCTCGCAATCGTGCAAAAATTTCCTTTCTTTCAAGTGCCATTTTAAAAATATTTTCTTCTTTCCCACAAACATGAGTAAAACAGTGTTTTTATTGAAATTCAACATAAGAGGGGGGATATTATCGGTCTACAAAAAACTTTACAAAGACCAAAAGTTAAAACTAACCATTCAAATATTTTATCAAGGTAAACCATGGTTGGTAAAGGATAGTGTAACGGATAGACGTAAAAAAGACTCGATACTGTATAAGAATGAAGACTGCATCATGTCTCGAGTAGAAGAAAAAGAAATGAGAGCAACGATGAGAGATAATGTGAGGATAAGATAAGAGGTTTAATTGAAAGGTTTTACGTCTCGTTTGGTGGAGACGAAAAAGTGAGTGTAAATGAAAACGAGAATGTAAATGATAAGGAATGGATGGAATAGTCGCATTCTCATATGTGATAAGAAGAAGGGGTGGCTGTTCAACTTCTTCGGCCTCAAAGGGAGACACGAATTTTCGGTAGAGGTTGATTCATCACAGTATCCAAGTCTTCAAGGAAAGCGAAATCTACGACGAAAATACCTTTGAAACTTTCATCGATGTTCTGAATGATGATATCATTGGAAAGAAAAGAATCGATATCTATGTTAGTGGAATAGGCAGATTCACTGGAAAGGTTGAAAGTTTTAAGGTCAATCTGTTGCGCATCAGGATTCAAAACACTCGATTCCTCAGAAATTATGGAGGTAGGAGACTCGAAAAGCTCATCTACCTTATTCTCAAAAGAGTCTAATTCGAGTGGTCTTTCAAGAATCATAGAACTCGAAATATCGGAGTGTAGCTCATCAAATATCGATGGAATTGAAAGAAGATGAGAAGAACCAAAGAAAGTGTGTAATGAAATGGGTAAACGAACTTGGATGGCGAGCATTGTTGAACCAGATATGGGAGATGAATGCTGAATATCATTTTGCATATCGGATAGGTTGGTGGTAAGAACAGGATCGGTTAAATGTACATAAAGATGTTCACATTCAATGGAAGGGACATGATGGGTCAGGGAATCCAACTCATCCAGCATAACGAGTTCATCTTCAAAGATATTCCCATCACCTATCTCACTAGCACGTTCAGTCAAATCAAACGAATAGTTTTTTAAAAATTCATCAATTATATTTTCCTCAATCGATGATCACTGGTTCACTTGATGGAATTAGAAGGTTTGAAATGTCAAGTTTAGTCGGATAAGGATCGGTTTGATTTGGAATGGTGTAAGGCTGTCTTTCACACTCACGATTGGAAAAGTCAAACATGTTATTCTCGGGCATCTCATCAATTAGATTATTAAGTGGTTGATCATCAAATACAATCGGTTGGGGTTCAATATGGAAGGTATTGAGATCAAAAGAATTGGTTTTGGTTTACCTTTGAGGGATCCCTGGTTGTTTCTCACTACTTAATTCCACCTCTACTTCAAGACTAGACATGG
Organism: Agapanthus africanus; assembly: GCA_030015575.1. NCBI lineage: Eukaryota > Viridiplantae > Streptophyta > Magnoliopsida > Asparagales > Amaryllidaceae > Agapanthus > Agapanthus africanus. Next base: position 61,264,775 of record CM057338.1, read on the forward strand.
TTTGTGAAGAAATTTCAACGAAGGATTTTCTTTGAACCGTGGAACTTCCTAGATGATGTTTAGAAGCACTGTCTAGATAAGGTTCAAAAGTTGAGTGTGGTTGGAATGTGTTTAATTGTTGGCTACGGGCGAGTTCAGTGTGTTCCGCAATAGAAATGGGTTTACGAATTGCCACATTAGCCTCAAGAGAAGTATCAACATGAGAGGGTGTGAAAGTTTGGTACTGCTGATAAGAGTTAGAAGGGTGGATCCAATTTTCATAAACAGGATTAGTATCAACATTTTCATATGAAGAAAATTGAGATTAGTTGAATTGTTAGCGACTGGCATTTGCAATTTGCTCAGCAATGGTCATGGGTGTAAAAGTTGTCATATTCGTCTCAAAAGGAGTATCAACATGTTCATATGGAAATGATTGTAAGTATTGTCCTAAAGTTTTTGGAGTAGTGAAAGGTATGAAACTTTGGCTACAGGCCTTCACAATATGCTCAGCAATGGATATGGGTTTAAAAGTTTCCTCACTAGCCTTAAAAGGATTATCAATATAAGATGGTGTTGAATTTTGACACGGTTGCTTGGAATTTGAGTTAGGTATCCAACTGTTATTTCGAGAGCCCTATATCCTATCTATTAAAGAAATGGTGGGTTTGGAAGTTCTACCAAAGCAATAACGATATAAAAAGATATCTGGTTGCGTGTAGCAAAACTCGCCAAGAGTTGATCTGTTTGGGTTTTCCATCATAAGAGGATGAAAAGAAAAGATGGTGAAATGGTAATATATATTTTTTTGAATTTTTGAAATTGTTTTGTTTGGAAAGAAGGATTCGACTCAACCAATCACAAACGTGCACAAACAATCCCTAGAGCTAGGGCAACCTAGGTCAAATCACTAGACCTCTTGTTCAGTTGAAAAAACTGCACTTTTGATATAACATTTTCCTTACTATTCTTAAATAATAAAAGGTGTTATTATAAATATAAAACATATTTGGGGTTTATCTGCAAAATACTATTTACCATATGTTTATTTATTATAATTAACATTATGAAGGAAAATATATGCATATAATATTTTGATAATTTAAATATGCATATCATATAAAATATCCTTAATCAATTTTCTTAAACTATAATATCATATCAAATGGTTAGGATAATATCTCAAAAGTACCAAATATTACTAACATTATTCATTGAGATATTATGCAAGGTTTAGTTCAGGTCAGGAGATCGAGATGTTGAGATGTCGGGAATCAAAAATATGCCGATGAAGTTAAATAAAATCGAAGAATCAATACTGAAAGAGACTCAGAAAAGATATGAAGATTCCAGACATCAGATAAATCTCCATGTGTCATAATGAAGCAGCCCCTAAAAATTGAAGCCAAGATCACACCAAACGGCCGCGGTTCCGCGGCCAAACCATGCAAGATGCGGCGGATCCGCGGCTGAGTCAGTGAGTCATGAGTTGAGATTTTTAGTTGTGATTTGCTACAACTAACCCTGATTCTTGGGATCTTTAGTTTCTAGCTTTGGGGCTATTCAAAGGACCGAGGACTAAATCTAGAAATCACCAAACTGAAGAGATCACGAAGTTCAAGTTTACTCATGCATCCAGGTTGATCAATCGGCTGTTCATTTACCTCCTTCAAGATAGATCGAGAAGCAAACTAGGGTTTTGTATTCCATTTTCTAAAGGAACAAAAAGTGTAATTGATCAAGTTTATTAATAAAGGTAGTTGTTATATTTTTATTGAATTTATTTTTTATTTACATTATGATCTCTATCCGTTCTTCTATCTCCATCATGCGAGAGTAATTCACCATTTGATAGGATTCGTAGGATTAGGGTAGATCAATGGAAGACGAAGAATTTCTTAACTCGTTTTAAGTCTTATGAAGTTTATAAACTTTAGCAAAAGAATCGTTAACATCCTTATCGGGCGCGCTATCAATTTATTGATAGTCTTGACCGCGATTTGATATTAGATTAACAATTGTTTTGTTAAGGGCTAGACATGAATAAAGATCAATGAAAGGACAGGGGTCAATAGTGTGGAAACACTAGTTTCTTCCAAGAACCCTAATTCTCATTCATCACTATCAATCTAGTTTTAAATCTATCAATAGATAAAAGGAGACATTTTTATTAATCATCCATTACTACTAAATCCTAACGAATCTTAAAAGCTCTCTTCTGATATAAAATCTACATCTGTCTTTAAACTAGATCTATTTTCTACATCCGTATTTTGACGTAGATCTAGAAACTATTCTTCACTATTCTTTATTCTTCTATTCTTGATCTTTTTCAACACGTCTAAAGTAAGATTGAAAGATTCAATGTTTCCCTGAGGACGACCCGTACTCATCTCGGCTAGCTACACGCGACACCGTTATTGATTGCGGCTATTAATTACACTTACTTTCACAAATCAATCAAATGGCGCCGTTGCCGGGGATACGTGCGTAATATTTTTTTCTTACTATTCGTGTTGAATTCTTATTCGATCCATATCATAAAATAAAACAAAACAGAAAATTGTGTATTCAACGATTAGTGTGCGATTTTTGTGAGGGAATCTAAAGACAATAGAACGAGAAAACAGAGATTTAGAGACTTTCAGAGAGGACCATAGGAGCAAAGGAGGCCACAGTACGAAAAAATTTCAAGCGAACCCTCCTTCCTGCGGCGCTTCCATGGCTAAAGCATCCTAATTGCGGCGGAACTTAGGTGGAATTGGGGAATTGTGCTTCCCAACTTCTCTGGTAACTTCCTCTGTACTTTCTCTCTCCTCTGGAAAATCCAATAATATATTTTTCTGCAGGATTCTTTGCAAAATATCGCCGCCAAAAAATCTTTTTGCGTGTTTTGTAATTGGTTTATGCATATTTTAATACGGGAATTAAGGGGTAAAGACCAAATTCAGATTAGGTGGGAATTTCATCACCTTTGTTAGGCCCCACAAATCACAAAACGAGCATCCGCATCACCCTACATTAATTAAAAAATATCTAGAATAATACTCTTAGGACCGTCGCGCTCAATAAGGACAGAGGAAGGTCATGGGTAATCTATCGCTTATCTGCATTTCTTTTATGGTGTCTAGGCAAGCGTGACTAAGGCAAGTGATTACTTAATTAGGCCCGCTATTTTCGGTGATTCGTATAGCGGATACCTCTCATTTACCTGACACTTACCTGACCGCAAGAGCGATAAAGAAGTAGTAGAGGATTGATCATGCGGCTTATCCTTTAGAAGTCAAGGAGCGGTCTAGAGACTTGACTTTGGTAACCTTAGTTTTAGGATTGATTGTGCATTTTTGTGTAATTTGTCTCATGTCCGACACTTTTCAAAACAAACCAATTTTAAATCACACACACGTTGCCACTTGCGCTAAACCCTCTTAGTGCATGCTCGGCTGGACACGGGATTCTAGTGCCCGTCCGCGTTCGTGCTATCAACTCCGAAATCGGTACTTCTTCATCTTCCTTTTCCCCTCCACCCACCACATCGACCAAGATGGACGGTTCTCCATCATATTATAACACCACCCTTCCACCACCCATCGGTGCGCAGAATCCACTGCGCATCTCTCTCCAAGAAAGATGCTATCCTATACGCGGTCCCCTTCCTACCTGTCTATCCCTTCCACCAGCCATTGGGGATAATTTTGAAATTAAACCCCACTTCATCAACATGTTGCCCAAATTTCACGGGCTTGAGTCTGAAGACGCATACGTTTTTATCACCAAATTCGAAAACGTATGCACAATGATGGGTACGTTAAAACTTTCAGTGGATGCTATGCGATTGCATCTTCTCCCGTTCACTTTGTGCGATTTAGCAAAAAAATATCTTTATAACACTGCCGCATACTCTATTACCAATTGGGATGAATTCGTGATAGCATTCCTTAAGAAATTTTACCCCAATCATAAGACCGCCCGTGTTCGAAGCGAAATCAACCGGTTTACCCAGCTTCCCAATGAACCATTTTGGAAATGCTTTGAACGGTTTAAGGATCTGCTTGTCCAATATCCTCATCATGGAATAAATAGATGGGATCTGTGCCGAATTATATATGAGGGCATTACTCCAGCGACACAGCAGATGTTTGAAACCATGTGTCAATGCAATTTCATGTCCAAAGACGATGGTGAAGCATGGAAATTTCTGGAAGATCTCCCCGAACACACTTTGCAGTGGGAAAGCGTTAGTCCATCATCTAGGAGAGGTATCCATCAGCTCGATGTTTTCATCGCAGTAAAATCCGAAATAGCAGCAATGCAAAAGAAACTCGACGCTATGGAGAACAAATTCTCATCAATCTCCCTAAACCAGGTTATGCTTCCCAAGACCGTGTGTGGTTGTTGTTCCGATCCATCACATCTGACGGAAGAATATCCCATAAATGTACCGTTTCAAATTCAAGAACACACTAATGCTACTTTTCAGCAGCGACTTAGAAACGATCCTTATTCTTCCACGTATATCAATCATCCTAATTTTGCTTGGAACCAAAACCAAACCCAAAATCAAAACCAGTTCCAAAGCAGTTATCAAAGACCTCCTCCACGGCAGCAACAACTACACCCACAGAGTCAGCACCCCTTTCAATCGTAACATTTTCAAAATCCGGCCAACAATTCTACACTTTATAACAATTCTTTCCTAACGGTCAGTACCGAAAACTCATCCGCTCTTGAACGAAGCGTGGATATGTTTATTAAACATTCCATGCAATCTACGAATGATATAAAGTCTTCTATCCGAGCATTAACACAGACCACCACCTCCCACGGTGAAAGTATAAAATCGATAAAGCATAACTTGCACAACTAAATGCCGCGATGAGTGCGAAGGAAAAAGGGAAACTTCCATCTCAACCCCTACTAAATCCTGGCCACTCACAAAGTCATAATGTGAGTGTCGTTACCACATTGAGATCAGGAAGAGTGCTGAACAATCAAGTGGGTGAACAGATTGATAATGAGGAATAAATTGAAACCTCGACTTCCACTTCTTGCCCTAACTCGTCTAGTTTCTCGCCTTCTTCCGAGCCTATTCTCCGTTTTCCCCAAGGCTCGAACACTCCGTCCACTTCCTCGAGTCAACCTAAAACGATTCCCACTCCAATTCTGATATCGATTCCATCCCCACAAACTTCTCCACCAATGTTGGACCTAAAACTTATTAATAAAGCTCCATTTCCAAACAGGTTGAGGGCCAACAAACCTAACGCACAAATGGGGAAGATTGTGGAAATGTTTAACCAAGTTAATATAAATATCCCTCTCCTAAATGCTATTCAACAAGTTCCGTCTTATGCAAGAATCCTTAAGGACTTGTGCACTAGGAAGTGTAACAACCCTAAAATTTCTGTACAAAATTTTTCAAAAAAAAAAAACAGAAAGGGATACTTGGGCCTGAGCACAAGTTATAAGTTTGATTTGCTTTTGAAGAGCAAGAAGGAGCTTGTAGCTCATTGGTAAGACCTTGCACTGCTGAACCAAAACATCAGAGTTCAAATCCCATCAACCACATATTCTTTTTAAATTGATTTCTTTTAATCTTTTTAGAAGCCCAAGAGTCTACACGTGCACAACCCGTAAAACCAAGAGTCACATCTTAAACAAACGAGTCCACGAGTCAAGTCAAAGCGTCGGGGACACGGGGCAAGAAGATGGACCCCGACTCGGGCTGGCGGAATGGCTGACTCGGCCGGCGCCGCCGGTCAACTCGGCCGAAACCCCGATTTTCTTCTTTCTACTGCAACCTTTGGCCTACCCCATAACCCCTGTACTATTTAATTTCCCTGCACATTTACAGAACAAATTAAAACCACCATTTAATCCATTTTTAATACAAAATTTTAATACACCCTTTCATTACCCTAAACCCTAATTTCTCCTATAAATACCACACCTAAAATCACCCCTCCTCACTCTCAAATCTCTGCCCAAACTCTCAAGAAAATTCCCAATACTTTTTGTGTGCAAGTGGAGTTAGCAAAGGGCGAAGCTCCGACGAACTTCCGACGACGATCCGATGAGTTTCCGGCGACGAAACGACGCACCGGTGCTTCCCCAATCTTCCCATTCCTCTTCTCTTGACCTTAAACACGTAAGTCCCCCTTCGCTCTCTCTTTTACTATTCTCAAATTCTTAATTCTTAAAACGTGTCGGAAGTGGAGTTATCCGGCTTCCGATTCCCTTTTCTTTGAAAAATACAACATTTTCTTAATAACCAACCTAAAATTTTTGATATATTGTTTAATACTCATTAACTAAGACACTAGAACAAGTTTGACATTAAAATGATAACCATAACCAGTTTTATTTCAATTTTACATTAAAATACCTTTATGTTTCATATCGACATGTTTATACCTTTTAACCATGCTAGCTTTAGAAAACTCATGAGGTAATGACCTACCTTCTTACAATACTCATATGTAACATAGCACGATGGAATTTGAGAACATAGATTTGGGAAAATACGATTTTACACAAAACTACCTTCGACTTATAAAAACCTTTTTCTACAAGATGTGTATTTTTAACAAATCTTTGCAATGTGCCACTACAACCCATTTCGGGGAACCCATTTAGGATGGTGCAGATTATCGCACATTCTCGGGCTTAGTAGTGCGAGATGCAGACCTCCACAAGGAGCATACGGTCTCGAACGATTTAAAATACAATTTTCTTTAGAAAATGTGATTTCTATTATAAATAAAACTTATATTTTTAATAAATATATATATATGTAATTAATATCAAAATATCTATTTTTAATATTTATAAAATTCCACATTTCCAAAATTCAAGAAAAACATTCCATTTACAAGAAAATACCATACAACTCCAATATTACAAATAAATATCATATATTATGAAATTAGGTTTATTTCACTAGAAATGTCACATTGATAAAATATATATCTATGAAAACTCTAAAGACGATAATAAAATACTTTAGGTGTATTTTGAAAATTATACAAAATTATTTTACATAAAACCCCTCAAATTATACTAAATTACAATAAAGACCCTAGTAAACATAGGTTTAAGCGGGACCCGTCTCTTGAGCCTCAGGGAGCTGGAGATATCGGTGCTTGCCTATTTAAGGTAGACAACTTAACAAACGATGTTATCAACACGGTAATCTTCTTTGAAAAAGACACAAATCCTGCCGTCCATGTGCAGCGGTTACCGATAGCACCAAAACATAATTCAGGATTCAATTTCTTTTTAAATTGTCTGACTCCGACTGAGTCTCACTATAATCAATCTGACTTGAATATGATTCAAGTACAAACTACAAATTCAACATGAATCTATGAATCCGTCTATTCAATCTATACCAATCTATATTGACCGAATCGAACCATGGATATACATCCATCTACATGATTCTTCAGTTGCATCCATTTCTTGATATCATGATTCCGGGAAGTCATACATCTATACAATCTATAATATAAGATAATACAATTTACAATTCAATACAATCAAGACATCGCGGGGTTTATAAGGGGTGGATTGGTACAGAAGGTGTTAGAAGTGGCACGAGACTGTAACCATTAAGACACCTAACCTGAATTCAATTGCCATTGTACCGTGGCTGAACGGTTCCTTGTATTCCGTCCACCGTAGTCTCTGGTCTATTGAGACTCCTCTCGTATGCACTGGCCTCTTCTGTACCAAGCTACAAACAACAGCGTTAACATTAAATACAACATTATAACAATATACTCTTTATTCTATCTATTCCATTCTTGTCTACTTACGGGACTTACCGAGCGATTTGTTCGCTGACGACATTCTCTTTCTTCTTCTTTGGAATGTCTTCAGGTGATTCGGGCTCACTGGAGATCGAGCCCACCAGCAAGGATTTGGACCAGCTAGCTTTCGACCCAGAGCTCTAGATACTTGTATATTTCATTTCAGTACTTTCCATTTCTGTTATGCCACTATTTAGGCACTGCTTTTCATTCAATGTATTTAATTTTCATATGTATTGTAAAAAGAATGTTAATAAATAAAGTTGATGTTCAATTATATCTATTGTCTTTGTCTCTTGTGCATTTTACTTATATTGCTTAGATACGCTTAGCGTGTTTACTTCAGAGTAAATACGTAGCGGCCTCGTCGCGTCCCCTTTCCTATACATCGGGAAGAGGGACGTGACAGGAAGAGAAAAACTCAAGTGCCGAAAAAGGTATTCATGATAAGTAACGTGAGCACAGCTTTTACCCAACAATTTCCTAAGAAACGTAAGGACCCCGGTTGTCCTACAATATCTATAACTATTGGGGGTAAAAGTATCAATCGTGCTCTACTTGATCTCGGCGCTAGTGTTAACTTGCTTCCATATTCCGTCTATGAGCAGCTAGGTATAGGAAAGTTGAAACCTGCCCACTGCACTCTCCAGATGGCAGACCGATCTATCTCCCAACCTAGGGGTGAACTAGAGGATGTGTTAATCAAAGTCGGAGAATTCATATTCCCTGTGGATTTTATTGTTTTAGATACACAGCATGTGGCAAACCCACGCAACCAAATCCCGGTGATACTCGTTCGACCATTCCTAGCAACTTCCAACGCTGTCATTAATTGTCGTAACGGTTCTATGAACTTATCCTTCGGGAATATGACAATTGAGCTAAATATTTACAAGCTAGGAAGTCAACCATCTGAACCTTCTGCTCATTTAATCGATATATGTTCTATCAACGAGATAGCTTCCGACAGCTGCGAAGCTGAAGTACTTTGTTATGATAATCTCGACAACACTAGTGCGACATTATTTGATCTGGAAAATTATTATAGTGAGGATATCTTCAATGAGTCCATCCCCGAGTTTGAATCCTTTGACTCGTTGCAAAAGTCAGTAGCGCTTTCCGAGTCAATATCCTACGTGAGTTATGAACCTTTTAGGGAGTCCGAGTATTATTCTCTTACCCCACCTTCTACCGATACTAGATCTTAAACTGCTACATTCTCATCTTAAATATGCATATTTAGGTGAGAATGAGTCTTTGCCCGTGATCATATCTTCATATCTAGCTTTAGAACAAGAGAACGCACTTTTGGCGGTATTGAAATCAAATCGGAAAGCTTTTGGTTGGACAATGGGTGACATCAAAGGGATTAGTCCCTTGATTTTTGAACATTATATACATTTGATGGATGAAGCCAAACCAACCCATGACCCAAAAAGACGGTTGAATCCCGTTATGAAGGAGGCGGTAAAGAAAGAAATCGTCAAGTGCCTAGATAGTGGTATAATTTAGCCAATATCTGATAGCCAATGGATAAGTCCTATTCATGTGGTCCCTAAAAAGTCTGGCATTACGGTCATAACAAATGAGGCCAATGAGTTGATCCAAACACGTACCCAAACTGGGTGGCGCGTATGTATTGATTACAGAAAACTCAATTCCGCAATGAGGAAAGATCACTTCCTTCTACTTTTCATTAACCAGATGTTAGAACGATTAGCTGGAAATGAATACTATTATTTTTTGGACGGATACTTTGGCTATAACCAGATCCTCATCGTCGAAAAGGATCAAGATAAAACAACATTTACTTGTCCTTTCGGTACTTTTGCTTATAGACGCATGCCGTTTGGGTTATGCAACGCTCCCACTACATTTCAGCGGTGTATAATGGGGATATTCTCAGACATGGTTGAGAATTTTCTGGAGATATTTATAGATGATTTCTCCATATTTGGGGACGCCTTTGAGGAATGCCTAAGTCATCTTGACGCGGTTCTTACCCGCTGTAAGGATAAAAACTTAACTTTGAATTGGGAAAAATACTACTTCATGGTCTAAGAAGGTATTGTCCTTGGACATACCATTTCACGAAAATGCATTGAGGTTGACAGAGCTAAAATTTATGCCATCCATAACCTTCCTCCTCCCAAATGCGTCAAAGATATACGATCTTTTCTTGGTCATGCTGGATTTTATAGGAGATTCATTAAGGACTTTAGCAAAATTTCTAGACCCTTAACTCTTCTCTTGGTCAAGGATACAATATTTCATTTCGATTCGGATTGCGAGGTTGCTTTTGAATCGCTTAAAAGATCTCTCACTACAGCCCCCATTCTATCATCTCCGGATTGGAACCACCCGTTCGAGCTTATGTGTGATGCATCAGATTTTGCTATTGGTGCGGTCTTAAGACAGCACATTGATAAGATACCACATGTAATTTACTATGAAAGTAGGACCTTCAACGATGCCCAAATTAATTACACAACTACCGATAAAGAACTCTTGGCAGTTGTATTTGCATTAGAAAAATTCAGGCCCTACTTGATTAACTCGGCAATAGTGGTTTACACCGATCACTTTGCTGTACGACACCTTTTATCGAAGAAGGATGCTAAGGCCAGGCTAATACGTTGGATCCTGTTGTTACAAGAATTTGATCTTGTCATACGAGACAAGCATGGATGTGAAAGCGTTGCAGCCGACCATCTTTCACGCATCAATTCTTCACTAACGTTGACCGTGCCAATAAACGACTCCTTCCCTGACGAACAGCTCTTGACCGTATCCTGTGAACCTTGGTTCGTGGATATTGTGAATTATCTAGCAACGAGACTTATTCCTTGCGATTGGTCGAAACATGACAATTTTCGATTTCTATCCTAAGTAAAACACTTTTACTGGGATAAACCTTATTTGTTTAAGTATTATTCCGATTAAATCATTCGCAGATGTGTCCCTAATGATGAATTCAAGAGTGTATTGTCTTTTTGTCATGATCAGGCATATGGCAGCCACTTTGGTCCACGTAAAACGGCGGAGAAAGTTTTGTAATATGGTTTTTATTGGCCAACATTATTTAAAGATGCATATGATCATTACAAAAATTGTCCACGGTGTCAACACGTGGGTCGGATTTCACGAAGAAATGAGATGCCGTTCCAACCTATCTTGGTTGCGGAGATATTCGATATTTGGGGCATTAATTTTATGGGCCCTTTTCCTAACTCTTTTGGGAATTTATATATCTTGTTAGCAGTTGATTATATCTCAAAATGGGTGGAAGCAATACCGTGTCGCAGTAATGACAACAAGGTTGTTATTAAGTTCCTTAAAGAAAATATCTTTTCACGATTGGGGCGCCCTCGCGCTATAATTAGCGACAATGGGACGCATTTCTGTAATCGGTCTTTTGAGAATTTGATGTGGAAATATTCAATCAACCACAAACTTTCTACGCCCTATCATCCCCAAACGAGCGGGCAAGCTGAGATTTCCAATTAGCAGATCAAACAAATTCTGGAGAAGACGGTTTCTAAAAACCGTAAAGATTGGTCAACCAAATTGACGGATGCTCTTTGGGCATTCGTACTGCTTATAAGACCGATCTTGGTATGTCTCCATACTGCCTAGTGTTTGGAAAGGCATGCCACCTTCCTGTCGAGATCGAACATTAAGCAATGTGGGATATTAAAGAGCTTAACTTCGATTTTGATCAAGCTAGCAGCTATCGGAAGCTACAATTAAATGAGCTATGGGAACTCCGCGATGAAGCTTACGATAATGCGTTTATAGTAAAGAACCAAACTAAAGTGTTCCGCGATAAAAACCTTTTTAGAAAAGCCTTTACACCGGGAAAACAAGTCATTCTTTATGATTCCCGTCTTCATCATCATCCGGGTAAGCTGAAATCTCGTTGGAAGGGACCTTTTTTGGTGCGATATGTATACCCGCACGGGGCAGTAGAAGTTAAAAATATTAGAAACGGTTCAATTTTTAAAGTAAATGGACATAGATTGAAACCGTATTTTTCTGCTGACCCAGCGGAAGAGCTCCTGTTTTTACAGGAGCTGCTTTATTATAACTAAATTTCCTCCGCCTCACCTCCATGTTTCGGTAACATTGTCTCATTTTAAGAATGGAGGTGAGTGAAAAAGGACTTAACTGAATATCCGTGCGTACCAAAGTACAAGTTTGGGAGGTAGTTTTCATTTAACTATTATTATACCCCTATTACTTTCTCTGACCAACTCTACAGATCTATGCGCTCAAAGAACAACATCAGTGAGGACACTGCTGAAAATAGTTTGGGGGAAGATTTGTATTCACTGAATTATCTTTTGGCACTAGGCACTTTACAAATTATTTTTTTTTGATAATGAAAAATTAGAAAGTGAAAAATTACATTTGAAAGATAAGAATAGTGTGAGAAATACAAGAAAGTTGATGTTTTCTTAAACGAAACTAGTAATAAGTAGTTATGAACTGTTGTCCCAAAGGTTAGTAAGATGAAGGAAATTACTAATCTGAGGATAAAAATAAGTCTGAAAAATAGTCTCTATTCTTGAGGCCAAAAATTTGAACGTTGATACCCTACTATACGCACTTACACACATCTTGAAACTTGGAATAGTAGAGGATACCTTAAAATGCCCTTGTCTAAAAGCCTTAGTATGAAAAATAAAATTAAAAAAATGGTGAAAAAAAATGAACACTGGTTTTGTAATTACCAAGGCAGTATAAAAAATATAGCGATGGTGCTTTATCACCTAGTGCTTTAGACCAACTGGTTTGGGAGCCACTGCTAAACCTTAGGTGTTGTAAGACGAGGAATTATGCCTAAATGCGCGAGCATATTTTTTAATTGGTCGGTTAGTACCTCAAGAAGTATTAACGGTCGCATGAAGGATGTGTGAACAATTCCATCTAAAATATTCACCAACTATAAAGTAGTTTGGAAGATGGACAAGAGTATGATAGGTTGAATTGAATTCTCTAAGTGTAGAGATGTCTTTTACACACACGTAGAGGTATATGATCAATGTTTGGATAAAAGATAGGGATGAAGAATAAATACGATGTTTTATTGAGGGATGGTGTGATTTATATCATTTTTTCATGACCATTAAGATAAGGCTCATGGCAACCGAAAAGAAAGTGTAGTTGGAAACTCTTATTTTTAAGTTCTTTCTTTTATAGTTCTTATCTTTATATGTAACTTTCACCATCTTTTTTTATTATAGGATTTTGTGGGTGTAATCCGCCGAAAACCCTCAAAAGACAACACTCCTCCTACTAGAGACACCTAGAGGTTTAACGGCTTGTTTCACGTGCTCGGTGTAATCGCGTTGCCTACGAAAGTGTACTAGTTAGTTTTTTTCTCCTTCTCTTGAATAACTAGTTTGCTCGGGACGATCAAAATTAAGTTTAGGAGTATTTGTTCAGTTGAAAAATCTGCACTTTTGATATAACATTTTCCTTACTATTCTTAAATAATAAAGGTGTTTATTATAAATATAAAACATATTTAGGGTTTGATTAAGGATATTTGATATGATATGCATATTTAAATTATCAAACCGAAAAGATCACAAAGTGTACTACTTAGTTTTTTTCTCCTTCTCTTGAATAACTAGTTTGCTCGGGACGATCAAATTAAGTTTAGGGGTATTTGTTCAGTTGAAAAATCTGCACTTTTGATATAACATTTTCCTTACTATTCTTAAATAATAAAAGGTGTTTATTATAAATATAAAACATATTTGGGGTTTATCTGCAAAATACTATTTACCATATATTTATATATTATAATTAACATTACGAAGGAAAATGTATGCATATAATATTTATATAATATTTTGATAATTTAAATATGCATATCATATCAAATATCCTTAATCAATTTTCTTAAACTATAACATCATATCAAATGGTTAGGATAATATTTTAAAAATACCAAATATTACTAGCATTATTCATTGAGATATTGTGCAAGGTTTAGTTCAGGTCAGGAGATCGAGATGTTGAGATGTCGGGAATCAAAAATCTACCGATGAAGTTAAATAAAATCGAAGAATCAATACTGGCAGAGATTCAGAAAAGATATGAAGATTCCAGACATCAGATAAATCTCCATGTGTCACAACGAGGAAGCCCTTGAAAATTGAAGCCAAGATCACACCAAACGGCCGTGGTTCCACAGCCAAACCATGCAAGATGCGGCGGATCCACGGCCGAGTCAGCGAGTCAGGAGTTAAGATTTTTAGTTGTGATTTGCTACAACTAACCCTAATTCTTGGGATCTTTAGTTTCTGGCTTTGGCGCTATTTAAAGGACCGGGGGCTATTTAAAGGACCGAGGGCTAAATCTAGAAATTATCAAACCGAAAAGATCGCAAAGTTCAAGTTGATTCACGCATCCAGGTTGATCAATCGGCTATTCATTTACCTCCCTCAAGATAGATCGAGAAGCAAACTAGGGTTTTGTATTCCACTTTCTTAAGGAACAAAAAATCTAATTGATCAAGTTGATTAATAAAGGTAGATGTTTTATTCTTATTGTATTTATTTTTTATTTACATCATGATCTCTATCCGTTCTTCTATCTTCATTATGCACGAGTAATTCACCGCTTGATAGGGTTCGTAGGATTAGAGTAGATCAATGGAAGATGAAGAATTTTTTAACTCCTTTTAAGTCTTATGAAGTTTATAAACTTTAGCAAAAGAATCGTTAATATCATTATCGGGCGCGCTATCAATTTATTAATGTCTTGACCGCGATTTAAGATTAGATTAACAATTGTTTTGTTAAGGGCTAGACATGAATATAGATCAATGAAAGGACAAGGGTCAATAGTGTGGAAACACTAGTTTCTTCTAAGTACTCTAATTCCCATTCATCACTATCAATCTAGTTTTAAATCTATCAATAGATAAAAGGAGACATTTTTATTAATCATCCATTATTACTAAATCTTAACGAACCTTACAAGCCCTCTTCTGATATAAAATCTACATCCGTCTTTAAACTAGATCTATTTTCTACATCCGTATTTTGACGTTGATCTAGAAACTATTCTCCACTATTTTTTATTTTTCTATTCTTCCTCTTTTTCAACACGTCTAAAGTAAGATTGAAAAATTCAACGTTTCCCTGAGAATGACCCATACTCATCTCGGCTAGCTACACGTGACACCGTTATTGATTGCGGTTATTAACTACACTTACTTTCACAAATTGTCATGCCCCGCTTCCCAGTGTACGGCAAGAGGACGCGACGGGTCACGCGACGTATTTACTCATAAGTAAACACGCTAAGCGTATCTAAGCAATATAAAATAAAATGTACACAAGAGATAAGATGTAAATAAACAACAAATTTATTTATTAACATTCTTTTTACAATACAACTGAAATAAAAATACATGGAATGAAAGCAATGACTAAACAATGGCATAACAGGAATGAAACTGAAATGTAATGTACAAGTGAATCTAAAACTCCGGGTCTTCAGTAAACTGATCCAAGTCTTCACTGCTAGGTTCGATCTCCAGTGAGTCCGAAACACCTGACGACATTCCAAAGAAGAAGAAAAAGAATGTCGTCAGTGAACAAGTCGATCGGTAAGTCCCGAAAGTGAGAAGAGATAGAAGGGAATTGTAACTTTTAAAGTTGTATTATATTTTTAACGCTGTTGTTTGTAGCTTGGTACAGAAAATGCCAGTGTATACGAGAGGAATCCCACTTACACCGGAGACTTTGGTAACCCGTAGTACAAGGCTCCGTCGATAATACCACGGAACAACGACATGGATGTAATTACGTCTTAAGTGACCACCTCGTGCCACCTTTAACATGTTCCGTACCAGTTTATCCCTTTATAAACCCCGCGATATCTTGATTGTGTTGATGGTATTGTATTGACTTGTAAATTGCATAGATGGATGACTTTCCGAAACCATGATATCAGTAATGGAACGAATATAATGGAAGAATATGTAAATGGAATATATCCATGGTTCGGTTCAGTCAATACAGATTGATATAGATTGAATAGATAGATTCATATTGAATCATGTTATATTGTAGTTTGTACTTGAATCACATTCAAGTCAGATTGATTAGATTATGACTCACTGAGTCAGACACTTTTAAAAGAACTTGAAATCCTGATTGTTTTGGTGTTATAGGTAACTACTGCACATGGACGGCAAGATTTGTGTCTTTTTCCAAGACAATTACCGTATTGATAACACCGTTTGTTAAGTTGACTACCTTAAATAGGCAAGCACCCATATCTCCGGCTCCTTGAGCTTCAAGAGACTGGTCCCACTTAAATCTATGTTTACTAGAGTCCTTATTGTAATTTAGTATAACTTGAGGGGGTTTTATGTAAAAATAGTTTTGGTATAATTTCAAAATATAGCTCAAGTATTTAATTATCGTCTTTAGGGTTTTCAATTATGTATATTTTATAAATGTGACATTTCTAATGAATAAAACCTAATTTCATAATATATGCTATCTATTTATAATATGAATATTGTTTTGAATTATCATGGTAGTTTCATGTAATATTTGAATTCTTTTGTTCAGTTTTGGAAACACGGAATAATATATATTTAAAATAAGTATTTTGGTAATAATTATATATACGTATTTAATGAAAATAATTTTATTTATTTTCTTGTAAAAATCTCATTTTCTAAAGAAAAATATATAAAAATTCCATCGAGATCGAATGCTCCTTGCGGAGGTCTGCATCTAGCTCTACTAAGCCCAAAGATGTGCGATAATCCGCACCATCCCGAACGGGTTCCCCAAAATGGGTTGTAGAGGCTCAATTGCATGGAAGGTTAAATACACTTTTTAAAGAAAACAGTTTTATAAGTTAAAGGGATTTGTTTGTAAAGTCGTATTTCCCATATTCTATTGTCCCAAAATCAATCGTGCTATGATAGTGATGTGTGTTGTGATGAGATAGGTGATTACCTCGTGGACTATCTAAAGATATAGCAAGAAATA
Organism: Agapanthus africanus; assembly: GCA_030015575.1. Lineage (NCBI taxonomy): Eukaryota > Viridiplantae > Streptophyta > Magnoliopsida > Asparagales > Amaryllidaceae > Agapanthus > Agapanthus africanus. The sequence continues at coordinate 61,281,594 of CM057338.1, forward strand.
AAGGCTATAATGTCGAAATGAATAGTTTGTGATATTTTTATGTAAAAATGCGATAAATGTCATAAAAATGATTATTTTGATGTAAAACTTATTTTATTGAGTTTGTTAATGTTTATTAACCAACATATAAGAATATGGTTTTATCTTGTTAAAGAAAAGTGTATTTTTTAAAGAAAACCGAATCGGAAGTCGTACTAACTCCGCTTCAGTCGAATTTTAGAAATGGAACTTTTTAAAGAATAAGATGAGAAGGAAAAATGGGACTTGCTGGCTTGGGGTCAAGAGGGGAGAGAGAGGGTCCTAAATAGAGCTTCGGGACGTCATTTCGTCGCCAGAAACTTCACGTATTGTCGCCGGAAATTCGTCGGAGTTTCGCCTTCTCTAACTACACTTGCACACTATAGAAACTTGAAAACTTCTTGAGAGTTTTGGCAGAGAATTGTGAGTGAGGAGGGGTGAAATGAGGGTGGTATTTATAGGGCAATCTAGGGTTTAGTGTGTGATGAAAAAAAGCAATTAAATTTGCATTAAAAATGGAATTCAAAGGGTTTTTAATTCTCTGGAAAATGCAGGGAAACCAAACAGATAGGGGTTAAAGAGGGGAGTCCAAGGGACTAGGGTTTACAAAAAAATTTGGGTTTAGGCTTGGGAAAGCCAGCGGCGCCGGTCTATGGGGACTTCTCGCCGGTCCAATCATGGAGGTGGGGGCTTGGATTGGGGCCACGTGTCCCTGACGGTCTGAATACTAATTTACACCTGTTTGTTTTAAGTGTGACTCTTCAGTTTACGTGTTGTGCACGTGTAGACTCTTGGCTTCTAAAAGATTAAAAGAAATTTAAAATAAAAAGATAATGTAGCTGATGGGAATTGAACTCTGGTGCTTTGGTTCAGCAGTGCAAGGTCTTACCAATGAGCTACAAGCTCTTTTTGCTGTTCTAAAGCAAAACAAACCTATAACTCATGCTCAGGCTTAGATGTCTCTTTCTGTATTTTGAAAATTCATAAAGAAATTTAGGGTTGTTACACAAATCAATCACCTCTCCTAAACTTTTAAAAGACAAGACGTAGAATAAATTCTCTATCGCCTCCTTATAAATGTTGCAGCCAGGTAAGTGCCAGGTAAGTGGGAGTTATCCGCTATACGAATCACCGAAATAGTTGGCCTAATTAAGTAAACCACTTTCTTTAATCACACTTACCTTAGACACCACAAGAAAAATACGGATAAGTAATAGATTACCCACGACCCCCGCTTGTCCTAATTGAGCGTGATTGTCCTTAGAGCCTTGGTCTAGATATTTTTTATTAATGTAGGGTGATGCGTATGCTTGTTTATGATTTATGGGGCCTAGGAAGGGTGATGAAATCCCCACCTAATCTGAATTTGGATTTTTTGTCCCTTAATGTCCGTTTTAAATATGCAAAACAATCCAAAATCTAAAACATGCAAAAAGATTTTTTAGCGGCGCTGTTTGTAAAGAATCCTGCAGGTAGAAACAGTTTATTAAAGCTTCAGAGGAGAGAAGAAGAAGATAAAATAATACCCGAAAAATTTGGGGGCCTAACTCCACTAGTTGGCTGCGGTTCAGCCGCTAAATGCACCAATTAGCCATGGTTCCGCCGCCTTCTAGTAGAATCTCTTCTCCAAATTTTTGCAACAAACTCCAATGCTTTTGTGCACTAATTTGACAATCTCTGAATCTCTGTTGGTTCTCTCCAAGTGCTCCAGATTTCTCGCAAAACACTCATAAGAATCGTTAGAAAAAAAACACAAGATGCAGTTTTTATTTCTATTGGTATTTTTATTTTTTCTAGTTTTTTTTAGAAATCAATCAGAATAAAAAGAAAAATATTACTACCGTTTCCCGGGCAACGACGCCTTTTGATTGATATGAAAAACTGAATCTTTGTGTTTCCTAATTATCGCACTCCATAACGGCGCCTTTTGATTGATAGTGAGTACGAGTCGTCCATAGGGAAATGATGAACTATCTTTCTTATTTTAGACGAGTTAATAAAGAAAGATGGGATTTTAATCATTTTATACTAAAGAGATTTGAAAATTTTATAAGAGAAGGGCTTGTAGGGTTTTTCGGATTGAGTAGTTAAAGGATAGAGTTTTAAAAATAATTTGTTTAATCTTTTAATAATTTAATACTAGATAAATAGCGATGACTGTAAATTAGGGTTCATGGAGGGATTAGGGTTTCTCTCTACTGATCCTTGTCCTTCTATGACCTCTATTTATCATAAGCTCTCAACAAAACAAGTATTAACGAATCTCAAATCGTGGTCGTAACTATCATGAATTGATAACACGCCAGAATAAGAGGGTTAAGAATCCCATAGCTAATGTTTATAAAACTTAAAACAAAAAAAGAAGTTAAGGGATTTTTTCATCCATTATACTACCCTATCCTACAAAGCCTAACAAGTGAGAATTTACTCGCTCATTGGGAAAAACGACGAAAGGTAGAAGAATAAAGAACCCATAGGAAAAACAAAAATAAAGGTGCGGAAAATAAATGCAGAACTTAAATACGGAAAGTAATGAGACAAAATTAAAAGAAAGAAACTAGCTTTTATTGAAACTTTTACATTATAGAATTTGATTGCTGAAAAAAACTAAAAGAACTAAAAAAAACCTAGTTTGCTCGATAGATCTAGATTGATAGATCGGTCGATTATCGATAGATGATTCTAATTGCTCTCAGTCCTTTTTATAGGCTCTAGAACTTCAAACCTTAGACTTCAATTTAAAGTGTGTGCAAAAACGATTAAGCCCCTAAATTTTCATATCCAGCGGCCATGATTAGACCGCGCTTTCGCCGCCATATGCCCCTAACGGCCGTGGTTCCGCCGCCCTCTGGTGGAGTTGCATCACCAGATTTTTTGTGCCTTCTTCTCTTGATATTTGAAGATCCTTCTGATGAATATATTTTGCAAATATATTTTTCTCTCTGCTGTTGCGAGATTCTTCTAAAATTCGGCAAATTTGATTTGGTAATTCGATTTGATGTGGATCTCCTACTTGTATTTCAGCTCTGAACTGATTTATTATAATACATGCACAATATCTCAAATCAAACTGTTAGTAGCATTTGGTTTATTTGAGATAATATTCCAACCAATTAAATGGTATGATATCTTTATAATATTGGTTAAGAATATTTGATATGACCTAATATGCATATTTTAATAATTAATAATCTTATGGATATTTTATTTAAATATGATATGCATATATTCTCCAATTATATTAATTATAAATTAAGAAGCATATAACAAAATCGTTTTACACATAAACCCACATATGTTCTTAAATTACAAATAACACTTTTTAGTAATTAATAATAATAATAAGGAAAATGAATGTACAAATATGCAATAAATATAAGTGATCATTCCTCTATTAATTAAACACAATAATAAGAGCTAAGCACTGTTTAAACCCAATGAGACAGTGCCTCACGTGCTCCCAACGTTAGCGCCCGTGCTGGCTTCTTGTAGGATTAAATCCCACAACGGCGCCTCACGTAAAGTTCACGTGAGAGCCAACATGCAATGCACGTAGCGCCTGTTATATAAGAATTAAATTATTAAGTGGCGCCCACTTTCATAGCACGTGAGCACTAGCACCTAAACTAGAGTGGGTAGAATTAAATTCTACATGAGAAATATTTTCTCAAAATCCGGGATATTCTCTGTTAAACAGAGCCGTTGGATCAAAAATCCAATGGTGATGATAAATTATCAAATGATAGAATTAAATTCTATTAAGAGAAAATATCTCTCTAATCTTTCTAAGTGAGAAAGATATTCTCGGTTGAATCAAAGATCCAATGATAGAATTAAATTCTATTTTGGGAATATATTTCCCCAATCTTTCTAAATAAAAAAAAATTGTGCTCTGTTAAACAGAGCACCCTTGGATTAAAAATCCAATTATGATTAAAAAAATCACTGATTGATAAAAATAAAATTCTATATATAGGAAAATATTTCCTTAATCTTGTTAAAAATAAGAAAACATGTTCTGTGAAATAAAATTCACTGGATCAAAGATCCAACGGTGGATAAAATCCCCCAAATAATTTTTGAGGCCAAGTAAAATCAATTAGTATCTCTCAAATGAGAGATTTTCTCAAAATGGTCAACAAATTTGACTTTTCTATATAAAAGATATGAGGCTTTAAAAAAAAGGATGAAAAAAGGAAGATATCAACACCACAAGCTTCTTTCCACAAAAAAAAATGAGAATTCAATTCTCTTTTGAAGAAGAAAAATTCTTGCTCTTCAAAACCTCTAGGTAAAAAAAAGCAGAGACAATTTTTCCTAACAAAAAGAAAACAAAGGTTTAACCCTCCACAAAAAGAACTTAGTTCTTCCCCTGATCTAAGATTTGAAAAGCAAATATTTTCACAAGTTGAGAATTTAATTCTCATCAAGCAGATTATGTTTTCTAAACTCAAAGTCTAGGAAAAAGAACTAGATCAAAAAGAAATAAAGATACATTGTCTAGAAATTTAATTCCTTCATAAACAGGGTTTAACCCTACATAAAGAACTTTGTTCTTACAAAAAAAAATAAAAATAATAACTTAGTTCTCCAATGAAACCGGTTTCAAATCTTCAAAACAGAGATCATTAATAGTCAAAATGCCATTAACAGAATTTAAAACTTTTTCAGAAAATATCAACAAAGAAAAAGACTTGACGCCTCACGTATTTTCCACGCGAGCACCTAAAAGATTCCCTTAAATGAAACTCAGCACCTCACGTGCTTCCCACGTGAGCATCCAAAACAAAAGACTCAGCACCTCTTGTGCTTCTCACATGGACGCTCAAAATAAAATTCCAGCACCTCACGTGAAATACACATGAGTGCCGAGTAAAATTGCAGAAGCACTATAAAGTCAGTCAAAATGACTAGGTGCTTAGCACTGATTAGGCATCACCCATGTCCCAGTGACTCACGTGAAACACACGTGAGTGCTCAATAAAATAAATGAGACAGCGCCGCACGTGCCCCTCATATGAGCACCATACAAAGTGCTTAGCCCTCTATAAAGTCAGTCAAAATGACTAAAATGCTTAGCACTGATTGGGCACCGCCCATATCTGAGCGCCTCATATGATACATATGTGAACACTAGAGCCCTAAATAAGTGCTTAGCACTTTTGCATAAAAGAAAAAGGGCTGAGCAAACAGAATCATAAATAAGTGCTTAGCACTTTAAAAAAAAGAAAGAGAATAAAAAGACTGAGCAGACCAAGCCCAAATTGGCTAAGTCTCTCTGAAAAGTTTCTTGCAGCTGAGGTTGGGATCTTAATAAAATTTAATGATCATGAAAATATTGCTAAGTTAATCTTAGTCTCAAATAAGACTAACGCATCCTTAGTTAAAATAAATTGAGCCCAAATGCTTATATATTTATGTTGATCTTAATCTTAAACAAGATTAACGGTCCTTAAATAAAACAAAAGAACTTTAAACTAAAGTAATATATAATCTAAGTTCAAAACCCTAATTCATAAATATACGGATTTGGATTGATCCGCGCCCTACAGGCGACGACATAAACTAGTCTTCGTATACAATCTACGAGCAACCAAAACAAAAAAAATAATATACGACACAGAGTGAACTACTGGAGAAGGAGAAAGTGGTTATCGCAACCCGATAACGTAATTAACCACAGGTGCTTGTGCCTGCAGGGAAAAGCGTCCCCACAATCAAAAACCCCTCATAAATGAGGGGGAATCTGATATAGTCTACTATATCGTCGCATCTATCCAAACCTCCGATATACGGTACCATAAATCAACTTGGTATTTTCGGAGAGTGGATGGATATGTCCAAATAGAATCAGCCCCCAAATTCAGGCCAGACGTCCCCAAGTGTCTCGGTCCAGTCTTCGGCGGTAAACAACGGTATAGCTTATAATAGTTACTCATGTTTAACAATTAGGTTACTTTTTATACGCTCGCAATTCGATTACCTATTATATATGCTAGTTGCGTTATTATTCTCATACGAATACACTGATAGAACACTGCACAACTACCAATGATTTCTATATTGCACAAATCATAGACGCACATGTTACACTATACAGCTGTCACGCCCCGCTTCCCAAAAGACGGAAGCAGCTACGTGACGAGGCCCGCGACGTATTTACTTCAAGAAAATTATTTCCCGGAATAAATACGCTAAGCGTAACTGAGAAATATAAAATGATAAGAAATTAGCATGAGATTTAAACTTCAATAAATTTATTTATATTCAACTTGATACATTTATAATATATGAGTTCAACTGAAAGAAAATAAAAGAAAAGAAATACCTAAATATATGGCATATATAAACTGAAAGGTAAGGATAACTAGTTTAGGCTTGAGTCGCGATCTGATCGTGCTCCTCCTCTGTGGTGTCTACCTTCTCAGTCTCTACAGTATCTGACGAACATTCCAAGAAACAAATATGGGTGGAATTCCCGTTAGCGAACTTTCGCTCGGTAATTCTCCAAGAAATGGATATGAAGTATAAAAGTATAATGATAAAGAAAATGTGTATCATGAAGCAATGGACTATGAGATATAGTGTTTAAGCATGCAACTTAATGTAAACATGGAAATTCTATTTAACATGCAGTTCTATATATATCATGGCAAAATAACGAGTATAGTATAGCATGGTCGTGTAGTGTAAGTGTAGTGGACATGAAGTGAATATAAATGTCCTAAAAGGTCTTTATATGGGTAAACTAATGTAACGTAAGTTCAAGAATAAATGTCAACCAATCTCAAGAGTGTTCTCGAACCCAACAGGCTGTAATCCGGGGGTAAGAAACCACGTGCCCGAATCAAGTGTGTAACGACTATGTTTATAATGTACAAAATTGTTTAAAATTAAAATACTAAATGGAGTCTTTACAACCCTAAGTATGCTATAAGTATTTAATTTGTTTTAGAACAGCAAGAAATAGCTTATAGCTCATTGGTAAAGCCTTGCACTGCTGTGACGTAGCACCTGTGTACAAATCCCCTCAGCCACATATTATTTTTGCTGATTTTTCTTTTAAACTTTTTGGAAGCCCAAAAGTTTACACGTGCAACACACGTAAAAACGAAAAGTCTCAGAAATCAAACAAGTGCACTGAGTTATATGAAACGACTCCGACTCGTGGCCAAAATCCAAACCCCACCCTCACTTGATCGACCGGCGAAAACTTGTTTAGGGCCGGTGCCGCTGGTTGGAACTGTAGGCAATGCCCCAAAATTTTTACCCTAAACCCCTTGGCCTCCCCCACTACCCTAGCTCTATTTGTTTTTCTGCACATTAACAGAGCATTAAAAATGAGCTTTTAATCCAATATTTAATGCATTTTTAATTCTCATTTTAATTCCTTAAACCCTAATTCTATCCTATAAATACCACATCATACCTTATCCCTCTCCATTCTGAAATCTATTGTCAAAACTCTCAAAATTTTCCAAGTCAAATAAGGTGTACAAGTGGAGTTAGCCTAAGGTCATCTTCCAGAGACGATTCGGGACAAATCCGGCGACACAGCATCTCCACGACGCTTTCAAACCATTCATATACCTCCCCTCTCTCTTCTCAACCAGTAAGTCTTTTCTTTTTTCTATTAAATAAGTTCTCTTTTCAAATGACGTCGATAAGTGGAGTTAACCGACTTTAAAATTTTATTCTCTTTAAAATAAAAATTTTCTTAGTAAACTCATATCTAAATTATTAAACCTTGCTTATTAAATATTAACTAAAATTTAGAAACCAATTTCACCATTAAACTCCATGTAAAACCATGTTTATTACACTTTTACGGTTTAATACAACAAATTTTACATTCGACATATTTTATCATGTTTACTTGTATTACCTTTAGAAAACTCTCACGAGATAATGACCTACCTCATCACAACACTCATCTTGACATAGCACGATTGTCTCTTTACAATATTTTTGGGAAAACTACAATTTTACAATAAAATACCTTACACTAATAAAATCGTATTCTTTAAAATTATTTTAATCAAATTCCTTACAATTATATCCTTACAACCCACTTTTGGGGAATCTGATTTCTTTGGTGTGGGTTATCTCACATCCATCGGACTGGTAGGGCAAAATGCAGTCCTCCTTACGGAGCATACGATCTCGATGGAATTTTTGTTACAATTTTTAAGAAAACGTGATTTCTATTTTATAAATAGATTTATTTTTTAATAATTATATATAATATTATCAAAATATCTATTTTAAATATATATAATAAATTCCATATTTTCTAAACAATGGAATTCCAAGTTTCATGAATATACCATCACAAATTCATACAATTCTAATTTGCACTAAAATACCATATACTATTCAATCTAAGTTTATATTCACTAGAATACTTCACATTTAAAAATTACATCCATGAAAACCCTAAATACGATAAATAAATTGAGGATTATTTTGAAAGTATACTAAACTATTTTTCATAAAACCTCTTCAAGTTTATTAATTTACAATAAGGACCCTAGTAAATATAGGTTTAAGTGGGACCAATTCTCTTGAGCCTCAGAGAGCCGGAGAAAGTGGGTGCTTGCCTATTTAAGGTAGAAAATTAAAAATGGGGTTATTAATACGGTAATTGTCTTGGAAAAAGACACAAATCCTGTCGTCCATGTGCAGCAGTTACCGATAACTCTAAAACCTAATTCAGGAATCCAATTCTGTTTAAGCGCACCTTCCTTTATTCGGAATGAATTCGTCTCAAAAGAAAGAGCTAGCGAACCACACCAATTCCATTACAATTCTCATCTGACTCAGACAGAGTCTCAGCCTAATCTGAAAATAATCCATACTTGAAAACAATTCAAATATAACTCCAATACAACATGAATCTGTTCTGGAACTTGAAACATGAATACCTGAATACTATCACATATCAACATGACTTGAACTGACCGAACCATGGATATACATTGACTTGATTACATGACTATCCATTTACATCCTTATCCGTTTACATGAGCAATTGATATCATAGTTTCGGAAAGTCTTATATCTGCAAATCATCTTTAAACAACACAATATGCATTACGGGGTTTTTAAGGGGTAGATTGGTACGGAATGTGTTAAAAGTGGTATGAGACGGTCACTTTAATACACCTAACCTGAATATTCGTTGTCGTTGTCCTGTGGATTTTGACAGGGCCTTGTACTCCATATACCATATTCCACGGGCTAAGTTGGACTCCTCTCATATATACTGGCACATTCTGTACCAAGCTACAAAAAATCGCGATAACATAATAATCATACATTATACTAGATATATTCTCTTTACCGGATTAGTCTATTTCTATCTCTCTTTGGGACTTACCGAGCGATTGTTCGCTGACGACATTCCTTTTCTATTCTTTCTTTGGAATGTTGTCAAGATGACCCGACTCTTTGGAGAACGAGCCCAGCTCAGAAGACTTGGAGCAGTTCGCAGAAGACCCAGAGCTTTAGTTACTTGTATATACCTCTTCTTTCAGTTCATGCCATTGTTTAGGCATTGCTTTTCGCATTATATTACTTTCCAGTTGTATTGTAAAGAATGTTTAATAAATAAAAAGTTGTTCATTTATATCTCATGTTATTCTTGTGTACATTTATATTATATTTCTTATTTATACTTAACGTGTTTACTTCTGAGTAAATACGTCGCCTGCCTCGTCGTGTCTCCTTATCTGTACACCGGGAAGCGGGACGTGACAGGTTTTGTTGGCGGCCCATGCAGGCCAGTTCTGGATGGAACCCTACCATGCAGGGTCAGTTCTGCATGGAAACCTAAGCAATATATCATAAGAATCAGCAACTAAATATTCTTTATATTTCTTTTCCTTGAATTCTATCCTAACCTTATTTTTCATTCAAGGTTATGGATTCCCCGAACAATACGAGCACAAACGCCAATGGCAACACCACACCACCTCCTCTTCCACTTACACCTACTGTAGTAGCTCCGATCAATGAGAAAAGGGTATTGCTTAAGGCAATTAAGAGCCTCTTAGAGGGACAGCAGCAGCAGGCTGCTATCCTAATGAACCGCCCAGAAGCGAAAGCACCTGGAGTGAAGCAATTCCGGGCACTTCATCCGAAGCAATTTTCTTGAAAAGATAGCCTTTTGGAAGCTGAAGAATGGGCTTAGTCGATTGAAGACGATCTGGCAGCAGCACAAGTGCCAGACATTGCTTGGGTAAGGGTTGCGAAGCTACAACTTACCGATAACGCCCGAGTATGGAGGAAGGTGAAAGAAAGCCGTCTTGCCCAGCCGATCAAATGGAAGACATTTCGCGACATGTTCGACAAGAAGTATTTTCCAGAGACTGCCCAATTCGATATGGAGCAGCAATTCATCCACTTACAAAAAGGCTCTATGTGGAGCAAATCTGTGGATGAGTATGATGCCGAGTTCACTATGTTGAGCAGGTAAGATATGTCTCAAATATTCGATTTTCTATGTCACATACTACACAGCTAACACAAGACCATAACAGGTTCGCGGCACGCCTAATACCGACTGCAGAGATCAGGGCCAAACGATTTCAGCAGGGGTTGGACCAGGAAATCCAAGCTGTTTTAGCTATAGGGGATTTTCCAACCCACGACTTAGCTCTAAAGGCTGCCCGTCGATATGAGGCAGTAGTAAAGAAGAAGGGCATGCCTCAATCTGTCGGTGTGAAGCGCCTTGCTACTCAAATAGCAGGAGGAGCCTCTTCCAGGCCACCGTTTATACCCAGGAGACCGGGAGTACCAAATAACCGGCCCAGTCCAGATTTTTGCTTCTATTGCAAAAGGAATGGACACCTGGCGAAGGATTGTAGGCGTGCTAATCTCCTTTGCTTAGTCTGTGGCTCATCCACACATGATATTGGGTCTTGTCCTTATAGACTCAATCAGAATACTGCACCCAGACCAGCAATCACCTATCAGCAGCGGCCGGCTATCCAGGCACCTGCTTCTCGTCTTGCTCTCCCAGCCCCACCTCCTCGTGGACCTACTGCACCTCCTCCTCGTCGGTTCCATCAAGCACAAAGGAACCTACCTCAGAGACAGAGGAACGGACAGAGGAATGCGCATCCCATAAAGAGGAATGTACCGAGGCGACAGACTTTCACAATGACTGTGGAAGAAGATGAAGCCACTGGACAAGTCATCACTGGTAACTTTCCATCTTCCAAAATCTATTCATTACTTTTTTTATATCCATATATCCTTTCGTATACCTAAAACTTATCTCACATAACTTAGGTACGATCTTAGTAACCTCATTTCCTGCACTAGCACTCTTGGATACTAGAGCATCTCATTGCTTTATGTCGCAATGGTTCGTCCGAACTCATGCGATTCCAGTCACACCGCTCGTATCTAGCTGGAATGTCAGTTCAGGGAACGACATTCTAAAGGCAACAATGGGATATGACCTGTGTCCAGTGGTCTTCTGTAGCAGAGAATTCTATGCTGACTTCAAGATACTGGACATACCGAATTTCGATGTAGTCTTGGATATGGATTGTCTAGGAACTTTTTTGGCTACCATCGACTGTCGTCAAAGGAGGGTAGTGTTTGAGATTCCAGAGCATCCGGTCTTTTATTTCAAAAGTGGAGACCGTACCCTGGAGCCTAGCACATATAAGGAAAAACCGAAGAAGGCAGTGATTGCAACTCTAAAGGCGGGAGAAGATAAGCCAGAGGTAGTACGAGAGTTCAATGACGTATTTCTTGAAGACATATCAGGTTTGCCTCCTGATCGAGCTCTTGAATTTAGAATTGATTTAGTACCTGGAGCACAACAGGTGATCAAAGCACCATACCGATTAAGTCCTGAAGGTTTGAAGGAGATCCGTACTCAATTGGACGAACTTCTGCAGAAAGGATGGATTCGTCCCAGTATTTCAAGTTGGGGATTTCCCGTATTGCTTGCGAAGAAGATGGAAGGTTCATACAGAATGTGCATAGACTAACGAGATCTGAACGAAGTCACGATAAAGAACAAGTATCCACTGCCGCGCATTGACGATCTGTTTGATCAGTTAAGTGGGTCTTGCGTTTTCTCCAAATTAGATCTTCGTTCGGGTTATCATCAGGTGAAGGTCAAAGAGTCTGATATTCCGAAGACGACATTCAGGACTCGCTATGGACATTATGAGTTTCTCATGATGCCATTTAGATTGACCAATGCACCAGCCATATTTATGAATCTGATGAATCAAGTTTTCCGAGAGTACCTAGACAGGTTCGTTGTCAAATTTATCGATGACAACCTGATATATTCAAAGAATCGGAAAGAGCACACTGAACATTTACGAATTGTCCTGGAGACTTTGTGACGGCATCAACTCTATGCCAAGCACAACAAGTGCGAGTTTTAGCTAGAACAAGTCGGATTTCTCAGACATATCGTTTCAAGTGAAGGAATCTCTGTGGATCCAGCTAAAGTATTAGCAATGAGCGAATAGACAACACCAAAGACAGTGAAAGACATTCAAAGTTTCTTGGGTTTAACAGGATACTACCGAAGATTTATTGAAAGATTTTCGAAAATTGCAACACCTGTGACCAAGCTTATATGTAAAGATGAAGAATTCGTGTGGTCAGAAGCATACGAATAAGTTTTCGTAGAACTCAAGTCAAGATTGACAACATCGCCAATTTTCGTAATACCGGACCAATCTGGAGGTTTCATAGTGCATTGTGATGCATTCGATACGGGATTATGATGTATTCTACACCAGCACAGTAAAGTTATAGCTTATGCATCAAGACAGCTGAAAGTTCATGAGCGCAACTATCCGATGCATGATCTGGAGTTGGCAGCCGTTGTTTTTGCACTCAAGATTTTGTTAGTTATATGTATGCCCTAGTGGCCATTACTATACATGAGATGTATATTGTAGTGGATGCTTGGACATATATAGGGAGGACTTTCTTGCTCGACATGATAGTATGCTATCTGGTTACTCTTTGCCTTAACGTGTACACTGATTGTCTCTCTGTTACATGTTGGTAAAGCCCTTAGAATGTGTACTTGACTACCTGGACTATGATGCGGATCATACTAGTGGGGACATGGTAGTCCATAAGTACATCCTTCAAGGTCCCTAGTCATGGGTGTATCGAGACGAGGCATTGATATACCAGAGTAGACTAGCGTATGCCTTCTCGACCCATACAGATGGGCGATGGATGATCCTATATCCATTGGTGTTTGACATCAGAGATGATATACGGGTGCTCAGTGGAGACTGGGTACACTGGACGGACTCTCCGAGAACTCCCAGATGGTATTATACCTTATGTCAGATGGCGGTTCTCTGGTGACACTGGTACAGGTTAGTCTGTAGACCCGAGATCGTCATAGAGTCTTGTGTGATTCCTACTGTGCTTTGATTTCCACCTTACCACGTCCAAGAGGGCGTGCAAAACGGTGGTTTTTGGGTACGGTCCCGAGTCACATGGAGGCAATGAGCGATAGGAGGGGTTTCGTCTCTCCCGGTATTGGGGGTTGATATTGCGCTATGCTCGATTGGCCGTAACAGGGAAGACCCTGGCCAGGGCTGGTTTAGAGATTTACTGGTAAGTGTTACCAGTAGTTTCTCGACCTGTTATGAGCCTCATATCGGCATGACTTATCGGTTATTGGGGTCTGACATTTTACCACCCCTAGACTTGATATGCGACATATCAGACGAGGAGACCGGACTGTACAGTAGTGTCACTGTCAGGCTTTTACAGGAGTTGGAGCGGGCTTGCTTGCTGATCTTCTGATCGCTCAATACCCGGGTAGTCGTTACGTCCAGCTAGTACCGCTGACGTCTTGTGGGTGCTTGATATGATCATCACCTACTGTCGGCGTATTGATGAGTCTTTAGAGTCCTACATAGAGGTTGTACTGGCTCAGGCAAAACGAAATAAGAGCGCATATATGATATGTGCGGGACTGAGAATAATGCGAGTATGAGATACCGTATTCTATTCTCGCGATGTTTATATCGATCGGTTATATGCGATATAACCGGGATATCGAATCAAGTGTTGATTCGATAAGTCGATACATTGGATGTTAGTCGGTTATATGTGATATAACCGGATTATTAAGTCAAGTGTTGATTTAATAATTTAATTGTATATGTGATATACTAATTTACATTAACTAACATTGGTTCACTTAAGCATTCATTTTTTCTCACTTGTGCACAACTTGATATATATGTGATATATATTTATTTGTGTTTACTATTTGTATCATGGTTGTTGATACACTTGTCATGGGTGTATGAGACATACACCATTATATATATATTGGTATGGTTTTTAATATTCAAAGTAAATACAAAATTAGTGAATATTTGTTAAATGCATGAAGCTTGTAGAAGCTTGTGAGTGCTTTGACAAATTCAACCCTTTTTGTTTTGCTTTGGATATTATTTAGCCTAACCAATATATTTAGCCATGGTTATGTCTCTACATGAGTTAAGTATATGATACTCACTCACCATGGTTAGCTCATTCTCTCTCTTGATAAGTTTCATTCTCATTTGAGCTCATCTTCTTCCTCCTTCATTTTTCTTTCTAGGGTTTGTAAAAGAGAGAGATACAAAGTGAGAAAAGAAATTCTAAAGTGTACCCATTTCCTATCTCACCATCCTCTACTAGACTAGCACTTTAGTTTAGGGTGTTTGCTTCACTAATTCTTTGGTTAGTGAAGTAGAAGCTTGAGTTCGTATTCCCTCGACGTAGATCATCTTCGGCCTCGAAGACTTCAAGCAATCCCGTTGCAACTTTCTCATGGAGCCGTCCGAGAGTCCGGGAGTTCGATCATCGCAGCGAAGGGACTACTACAAGGAGCTTAAGAAGTGAAGGACCGATCTACAAAGGTTGTATTTTGTATTCACTTAGAGTTAATGAGTTTAACTTGCACTTGAAACCCTAATTTTCTAGCAAAGATCTTGTTTAGAGTTATTCGGCACGGCTAAAATTTTAATCCGGCATGGTTGATGCCTTGTAGATCCTTATTAGAGTGCCTAGTAACCCTACAGATTTAGCGTCATTATTTTCTTGAAGAACGAGTAGATATCTATTTAATCAGAAAACTGCATTTTAATACCGCTTATTCATTATCTGTTTTGTTATATATCGGTACTATTAATCAATGTCTTCTCAGTAATTACAGTTTGCAGGTATTCATGATAAAACACTGAAAACACACTCAATATCACGGATATAGCATTTGGGAGCCGACACTGCAAGCAGAACAGGAAACTGACCGATATCCCAAGAGCTTTTGCAAATAAACACGTGTGCACACAATTTTGGTCTAACACATACAAGTGTGCACATGATGGCTTGGACCATGGTGGGGCTGCCCATGGCATGATGGCTTGTGCAAGTGGGTGTGATGTGCATTGAATGCTAAAAGATATGATGTGATTTAAAGCACCAAGTTTCCCTCCAAATCTCTGAAGGCAAACTAGATTATAACAGATAAAGCAAACAGCATCAGAGTGATTGTGGAAAGCACAGAAGAGCACACTACAAAGACGAGCCCATGTGCTCGGAATTGACCCGGCGAGACCCTCACGAAATCCGGCGATCTCGGCCCCCTAGCTCCAAACTTCCCTATTTTTCTTCTGGTTATTTATTTAGGTCACATCATCTTATTTATATTGTTTATTTATTCTGATGTTCAGCCTATAAATATCAAAACAGAGTTGAGCAAAGGGACCATATGTATATACCCTATTTTCATTTCTTAGTTTCTTTTGTTTAGCTTGAGGGTGAGTGGGCTTCATCATTGGTTTCTTCTTCTTCTTCCCTCTTGAAACTTTTTTTGGAAAGCTTCATTAAGGAGGTTGAACAAGTAACCAAAATCTTGTATCTCTTTCTTCAAGTGTTAATAAATTGTTGTTTCTTTTTTACTTGCTTATTTTCCTTACTTGCTTTTCTTTATCATGCTTAACTAATCTTTCTGTTGGTTGTGGTATTGGTAAGGAAGTGAGATGAAAGGTTTTGCCTCCTCCACCTCTTGTGATTGTTTATTGTACTTATAATTATGATTCTAACTTAAATATTGTTTATGTATTGATATGATATGGTATTCCGAAACATGGTTACTTTGTAACCTCCTCATATACTATATTCATTTCCTTTCCCCATTTCAATGTTTAAGATAAAATCAATTTGGTGTTAAGTTTGCTAAGTTTGGATATGGTATTTTGTGATTAAGTGACTTGACAAATCTCTTAGTTTCACATACCATATACCATCACAAACACTTAGTACACTTAACACCGAAATAATTTGCTCTCACTCACTACTTTGTGTTTTTGTTTTTGTGGTATGTTTGCTAACCCTTGTGTTTAGTGTTGATACCCCAAGCTTGGACATATAAAGGGTAAGTGATCAAAACGGACTCATTTCGTGGTTTGCGGCGAATATCGGAATTTGACGACTTGTGCCTCACAACCGCTTTGACAAGATGTGCTTCATGCCGGGATCGACGTAAGGGCAGACAACTCATGATCAAGTGAGCGTCGAGGGAATCATCGCGATTCGACCTTCAAAGCCAAAGCTATAACCATTTCTTACTTGCTTGCTTTCTTGCTTTTCTTTGTTCTCGTATTCTCTACATTTTTTTGTGACAACCAAACAATTCGTTAATTTGTTGAACTTTAAACGACAAGACCTAATACACAATTCCCTGCGGATCGACCCGTACTTGCCGTCTAGCTACAACGCGCCGTGCAGTTGCGGTTTATAAATATTTAAAATGAGAACGATCTCGCGTGCGCATTTCGTTCCCTTAGAATCATATCTGTTTCCAAAACATAAGCGTTTGCACGCGCGGATGAATTCCCAACAAGTTTTTGGCGCCGTTGCCGGGGAATTAGTAGTTATTAGGAATTATTATTTCTGGCTTTTACTAATAAAACTAACTTTTAACTCAATTTTTTCAAAACTAACAATACGACATTTTTTTCTCACTTTGTTCTCTGTCCTTGCAACCTATAAGCACTCTGTGATTCAATTAAAAAATCAAGTTATACCATTAGAATACTAATATGTCCTAGAGAACCCACACAAAATTTCATCCCTTCTCCTCGGATTGTGACCGCCGACAGTGCCTGATAATCCGAGCTCGCCGGCCCTTTGAGGGTGTTTTTGATTTTTTGTTTTTGTGTGATCTCCAGTGCAGTGTTTGCATTCTAGTGGTATTGTTTGATTTTTCTAATTTTATGTGTGCAGGAATTGGGGCACATATATCTCTTTTGACACTAAATATCGTATTTTCCGACATTTCAGGTTTTTCACGGAATTACGACCAGCGATCGTGCGGAGCGAGGCTTAAATTCAATTGCAAAACGTTAGTGAAGTACAGTGCCAAAGATCCAGGTAGTTTAACCCGTGCAAGAGAACAATTAAATTCTCGGATCACTTTTATAGGGGTTTTCTTAAACCAAATCACATCGGTACGTATTCCTAACACATTCCTCTTGAATCCGACGCATTCCAGTTTTCCTATCTTCTGCAGGATTCTTCGCACAAGCTTGCCGCCAATTGCACAGAGAACTAACTGTATTTTTTCCAGCGCTTAAATTTAAAACGAAAAAGAATTGCTTAAATTGCTTGATTTTTTGAATTCATTTATTGATTGCGCATTTGCATCTTAATATGGATATTAAAGGCAAAAAGACCAAACAAGATACGGTAAAGCATTTCATAACCTTTTCTCCATAACCCATAAATCACAAAACTGCATTCTTGCATACCCACAGTAATTTAAAATCAACTAGAACTTTGACTTTAAGGACTCGCGCTCATTAGGAGAAGTTAATTTTGTTTAGAACACCGCTTAACGGTATATCGTTCACGGGGTGTCTAGGCAAGTGTTCAAGAGAAAGGGTTATCTAATTAAGGAACTTCACGAAAGCGTTGGAAAACCTCCCTTTCTCTCTTGCACTTACCTGGCTTCGTGATCAGTATATCTTGAGCCCGTTTCTCGACACAATTTTATTTCAACAATCAGGTTCTTGAGCAGGTCTAGTTGACCAGCATACCATATACTGCTAGGAGTGTGATATTCTTTATCTTTATGACATTTGTGAGTTCTTGTTGATATGGGTGATACTCGATTTAATTCAATTTTTCACGATTCTTATACTTTTGTTTATACTCAGTTCCAATTCGTTTGTTCAAATTGCCACAATTCTTCCCACATCCATAACAATTGTCCTTTTCTAGGGAGTGACTAACCGTCCCAGATTTTTGATAATGGTCACCCACCTAACACTCTTGAACCCAGTCCCACTTCAATTAGAGACCTAATGATTGAATATTTAGAGAAAGAGGTCGACAGATTGACTGCTTTAGCGGCGTCACCATCACAACCCTTCTTACCTGAAACAACTGACACATCATTAGGGTATGATAGTGAGATGGATGCTAGGTTGACCACTTTAGAGAAGGGTATTGAAGTAATGACTGCGGTCGAGAATCAATCGGCTTCTACGCTAGCCCTATGCATACAGCAGTCTGAGCAATTGTTTCTTTCTCAAGATCAATCATTGGCTAGAATAGAGGAACACGCAAAACATTTAGCTGTGAGGATTCTGAGGAGTGAACACAGTTAATCAGAACCCAATAATGTTGGTATCTGTTATCTAGGAAGTCACCCGAGTGAGATAAATGATCAAACAAATTTTGATGATTTCATAGATGATGATACGATTGAATTGACTGAGTGTTACCAGGACGCACAAGAAAGCCCTCCGACACAGACTGATGATTTTTTAATCCAATTTTAAATGAGTGACCTTGTGAATTTGTCGGGTATGGTTTGGATAGAGTGTTTGAAGAGATCAATGATCAGGAACCCACGATTTTTGTATCACCTAGTGATATTGTTTAGGAAGAAACGTTAGTGTGGGAACCTATTTTTTTTAGACGTCATGAACCTACCCATTTGTGAATGTGATGAGGGAGAAATTGTATTGGGAGAGTCTGTGAGCTATAATGATACGAATATGATTATGAAAAATTATAGGGATGAAGACAGCATTGAAAAATATTCTTTCATGTCGAGTTTTGAGGAATTTTTTGCGGGTAAACTTGATATTTTAGGTGAGTTTGAGTCAGGATCAATTTGGGAACATCCTAGGAACCATTCTTTTGCCGAACTTTTTGCGGATGAACGCCAGTTTTTACACGAACTTGACTTTGGAACTCAACACGTGCTTTTTGAACATTCAATTTAGTTGGGCAACAATTCTTTAACCTCTTCAAAATTCATTTTCACTTTCAACATCTTCCGATCCCTACTTTTACACGCCCATTCACTGACATCTAACATATACCTTTTCTTTTTCTTTTTCTTTTGTATATACATATTCTTTTACCAGCCATTGAACTATATAGACAAAATCTTTAAATGGCTGGTATTAATTTCTGGACTAACCCAATCTTTTAACTTGTACATTTTGTAATTAGTCTTAGGTTTTTTCTTGAATAAAATTCTCACCCTGATATCTAAGTCTAGCTACCGGAGAAAGGGGGCAACGATGAGGACATCGTAAAACTCAGGTTTGGGGGGTGAGCACTGCGTTCATTTTTGCTACATTGCATGTGTATATTGTGTATTCTGCATTGCATACATATTAAAAAATCCATAAAAATTAAAAAAAATTACTAAAACATAAAAACTTTATCGTCAAGTTAGCTAGTAGAGTAACTTAGATTGTTAGTCCGAAAATTTAGTAGATATATTATAAGTAACTAAATCCTAGACTTAGGAATTGGAAACCCTAAAAATAACCCTCATTTTGTTTAACCTTGATAATTATACGTCCTTACATTTTTTTTGAGAAATAGATAATCTTGAGTTCAGTTCTTTAGTTAAGTGGGATGAAGGGAGAGTATTGAAGCTTTACTGAAAGATAAGTCTGAAAAATAGTTTCTATTCTTGAGTCCAAATTTAGAAAATATATACCCTACAAACTGCACATACATGCACCTTGAAATTTGGGATAGTAGAGGATACCTATAAATACTCTTGCCTGAAAGCCTAGTATGAAAGAAAAATGGTATTTAAAGCTAACCATCAGAAGAGCATCATTGAAAAATATATTCGGTCTTGAAAAGAAAAAAGAAAAATAAAAGAAAATAAAATAAATAAAGTCAAGACCTGGATACTACTATTTACGCCTGAAGCTCATACATTCAGTAATCGGCTGTTAGTGCCTTAAGAAGCATTAATAATCGCATGAAAGATGTGTGAACAAAACCGTCCATCCATTAATGAAAAGAAGTAGTATTAGGTATTAAGGCAAGAGTACTATAGCATGAATTGAATTCTTAAGTGTAGGGGTGAAAATTTACACACACGTAGGGGTATACAATCGATATTTGGAGGAAAAATAGGGATAAAGAATAAGACTTATGTTTTCTGTAATGATGATAAAAATCCCTGATTGGAGACCGCACTTTAGAAAGAAAACTTAGGAGATACCGAGATCTTTCTAAACTGTAAAAACGTATAGGATCTGGGGGTTGAATAAATAGGAGGTGCGAAACACAAGGGTTGAATATTTCCAACTTAGGATGTAACAACTCCATTTTTATTGTACATAAATTGATTTAAATTTAAAGTATATTTGGAGTATTTAATGTTGCTGTTACCACTTTAAGTATTTATCTCACACCATAATTATAAGAAGGAGCTTGTAGCTCATTGGTAATACCTTGCATTGCTAAACCAAGCCACCAGAGTTCAAATCCCATGCCCCACATTATTTTTAATATTTATTTGTTTTAAATTCTTTAGAAGCCCAACAGTCCATACAAGATAACTCCAGATTTTTTCACTACACTTGAAAAACTGAGAGTACCAGTGGCTACCCCCGGCGACCCCCCACCTCCTGAGACCCCGACTCGGCCTGACTTGGCCGAGTCAGCCGGCGGACCGGCCGACTCGGGCCGGCGCCGCCGGCCGGACTTGGCCGGTCGGCCGAGTCATCAACAGAGAATAAGTGTCTCTTGGCCTCCCCTACCCCCCTGCAGACTCCATTTATTTAGATCGGTTCCAGAGAAGCCATAAAGTCCCTTTTACTCCATTTTTAATGCATTTTAACATATTTTAACATTTTTTTAATTAAAACCCTTCATCTACCCTAACCGTAGCCTAACCCTGTAAATACCACTCCTACCCTCTACCCTCTCACCCCTAACTCTGATCCAACTCTCTAAAATTCTCAAGAGATCTAGTGTACTTTGAAAACGAGCACGAAGCGAAGCTACGGCGAAATTCCCGGCGAACTTCCGGCGATCGTTCTAGGAGCTCTCGGCGACGAAGCGACGCACCGGCGATCTCTCTCCTTCCATCTCACTCTCATTATTTTCTAAAACCCGTAAGTCCCATTTTCTATCTCTCTTTTATATTCTAAAAATACAGATTTACAAAACCCGACGGAATCAGAACAAATCCGATTTCCGATTCGTTTTCTTCATAAAACTCCACTTCTCGTTAATACAATTGTGCTTAAACTCCCTCATGTTGACTATTAAACACTAATCAACCAAATTGATCAAGTTTCATTTCATAAAATAATGGCTATTTCAATTTATCGTATTTTTCACTTAAATACCACATTGTTTCAATTCTACATTTAACTCCATTAGACTTGTTATACCTTTAAGTAGATCATGAGGTAACGACCTACCTCCTCACACACTCATATGCAACATAACATGATACCCTCGAGAACTTAGATTACGGGAGAACAAACATTTTCATTTAAATACCATTTACTTAATAAAACCATTTCTAAAAGATTTAGTATTGATACATCTTCACAAATAAATACCACTTATTATGAAAATAGGATAAGGTTGTGGGCATTCGGTCGTTTATCTAAACCTGACTTTGCAGTGTCTAGGCTAGACAAGTGAGAAAGGTAACTTTAAAAGGCACGTCTCATGGTGATTCGTGAGCGGATCCCTCCTTTCTTCACTTGTACTTACCTGGCCACAATTGGTGGTGAAGAGGCGATTTGAGATATCTCACAACTTGTCGCTTTGGACCAGTTAGGAGCAGTCTAGTTGACTTAGGAGATCCTAGAACATAGAATACGGGAAAACGACACTTTTTCATTTAAATACCATAATTAATAAAAACCGTTTTCCTTAATGATTAGTATTTATACAAATCTTTGCAAAGCGCCACTACAACCCATTTTGGGGAACCCGTTCGGAATGGTGCGGATTATCGCACATCCTCGGGCTTAGTAGTGCGAGATTCAGACCTCCGCAAGGAGCATTCGGTCTCGAAAGATTTAAAATACGACATCTTAAGAAAACGAGATTTTTAGAATATTATAGATATATACAAAAATTATTTTCATATAAATATATGTATATGTAATATAAACATATATATTTTTGAAGTATTATAAATATTCCACCTTTTCTACAATATCACAAGAATCAATTTTACACTAAAATACCATGAATTCTTTACAAATCAATATTACAAATAAATACCTTTATTTCTGAAATTAGGATATTTTCACTAGAAATATCACAATATAAAAGCCATATTAATTACAACTCTATAGACAAATAATAAATGCTTGGGGTGTATTTTGAAAAAGTATATAAAAGTATTTTTACATAAAAAACCCTCAAGGTCTATAATTTACCCTAAGGACCCTAGTAAATATAGGTAAGCGGGACCAATCTCTTGAGCCTCAGGGAGCCGGAGAAGTGGGTGCTTGCCTATCTATGGTGGACAACTTAACAACGGTGTTATCGATACGGTAATCGTCTTTGAAAAAAAAAAGACACGAAAGGTTACCGATAACATCAAAACAATCAGAACTTCAATTTACTTTTCTAACTGTCTGACTCAGATGAGTCTCATTATAATCTGACTTGAATATGATTCAAGTACAATCTACAATTTATAATCTACAATCTACAAATTATAATCTACAATATTGCAATTCAACATGAATTCATGAATCTAATTATCAATCTATACAACTTGACTGAACCAAACCATGGATATACATTCCATTTACATGCTTCTCCAGTTATTTCATTTACATAATTATACAGTTACATCCGTTTACTGATATCATGGTGATGGTCAGTCATTCAACTATACAATCTATACAATACAATACAACAATACAATCAAAACACTACGGGGTTTAAGGGGTAGATTGGTACGGAAGGTGTTAAAATTGGCACGAGACTGTAAGATTTAATACACCTAACATGAATCCAGTTGCTGTTGTACCGTGGCAGAAACGGTTCCTTGTACTATACTTGCCTCTAGTCTCTGGCATATAGGGACTCCTCTCGTATACACTGGAATTCTTCTGTACCAAGCTACAAATAACAGCGTTAATACAACATTACTACAAGATAATACAACTTTAAAAGATACCTTCTTATTCTGTCTATTCTACTTTTCTCTTATCTTTAGGACTTACCGAGCGACCTGTTCGCTAACGACATTCTCTTTCTTTCTTCTTTGAATGTCGTCAGGTAATTTGGACACGTCTGAGATCGAGCCTACTGCTGAAGACTTGGATCAGTTTGCTGAAGATACAGCGCTTTAGTTTCATTGTACACATTTCCTTTCAGTACTTTACATTCCTGTTATGCCATTGTTTAGGCATTGCTTTTATTTCAGTTGTATTTACATTTCATGCATTGTACAAAAGAATGTTAATAAATAACGTTGCTATTCAGTTTATATATCTTGTCTCTTGTGTATTTACTTTTATATTGCTTAGATACGCTTAGTGTATTTACTTCACGGTAAATACGTAGCGGACCAGTCCCGTCCCCTTCGCCGTACACCGGGAAGCGGGTCGTGACATGTTTTGTTGGTGGCACATGCAGGTCCGAGCTGTATATAACCATACTATGCAGTTCTGTTCTGCGTGAACAAACCTAAGAAATATAACACAAGAACCAACAACTAAAACATTCTTTACAATTCATGTTCCTTAAATCTTACAATTTCATATTCCTTGAATCTTATCATTTCATGTACTTGAATATGTCTTAACCTAAATTTATCTTCAAGGTTATGGATTCCTCGAACAACACCAGCACCAATGTCAACAACACACCTCCACCACTACCTCTCACACATGTTGTTCCTGCGCCACCCACCGAGAAAACGGTTATACTTGAGGCGATCCGCAGCCTCCTTGAAGGACAGCAACAACTCCTGAGCCGTCCCGAGACTGACGCACCTGGGGTAAAGCAATTCAGGGCTTTACATCCTAAGCAGTTCTCTAGAAAGGGAAGCCCACTTGAAGCTGAGGAATGAGCACAAATCATAGAGGATGATCTGGCGGCAGCACAAGTGCCATACATAGCTTGGGTCCGTGTGGAGAAACTGCAGCTCACGGACAATGCTCGCAACTGGTGGAAGGAGGAAGAAAGCCGTCTTGTACAGCCTATTGAATGGAAGACTTTTCGTGATAAGTTCGACACGAATTACTTCCCTGTGACTGCCACGTTTGCCATGGAACTGCAGTTCATTCATCTACAACAAGTTTCGATGTGGGACAAGTCAGTAGATGAGTATGACGCTGAATTCACCATGCTAAGTCGGTAAGATATGTCACAATATTTCAAATTTTTAAAAGAAGTGACGACGAAGAAGCGAGAGTGAAAGTGAAAGTCACGGTTGAAATGTCAGCTCATCACATATTACACAGCTAACACAATCTTTTAAACAGATTCGCGGCACACTTGATACCGACGGATGATATCAGAACCCGTCGCTTTCAACAAGGCTTGGACACGGAAATTCAGGCTGCTCTAGCCACAGGGAAATTTCCAACTCATGAGGAGGCTTTAGAAGCTGCCCGCAGTTATGAGGCGGTGATAAAAGCAAGGGGCAGACCTCAGTCTATAGGAGTTAAGCGCCCTGCCAACCAGATGGCAGGAGGAGCCTCGTCCAGGCCACCTTTTGTGCCAAGACGTCCAGGAGCACCAATCAACAGGCCCAGCCCAGCCTTTTGTAACTACTGCAAGAGAAATGGGCATCTGGCGAGAGATTGCCGGCGTGCGAACAACCTTTGCTTGATCTGCGGCTCAGCTGCTTATGGTATTGGGTCTTATCCTCATAAACAAAATCCAATTGCTGCACCCAGGCTAGCAAACAATTACCCACAGCGGCCAGCCATCCAAGCCCCTGCTCCAAGACTTACGCTACCTGCACCACCCAGAGGACCACAAGCTGCACCACCTCCTCGTCGGTTCCATAAAGCTCAAAGGAACGTTCTGAGGAATGCTCCTCAGGCCAGAAGGAATGTACCAAGGCGCCAGTCTTTCACGATGACCGTGGAAGAAGCTGAGGCCACTGGCCAAGTTATCACTCGTAACCATTTCTTTCTCAAATTTCTTTCAGTCGTGATAACTATCCTACATACTTTTCCTATATCTAAAACATATCCCACATACCTTAGGTACAATCTTACTAGCCTCACTACCTGCACTAGCACTGTTTGATACTGGAGCATCTTACTGCTTTATGTCGCAACGGTTCGTCCGAACCCATGCGATTCCAGTCTCACCGTTTTATCCAGCTGGAATGTTAGTTCAGGAAATGGCGTTCTAAAGGCAACCATGGGATACAGCTTATGTCCGGTCGTCGTCTGCAGCAGAGAGTTTTATGCTGACTTCAAAGTGCTGGACATACCGAACTTCGATGTGGTTCTAGGAATGGATTGGCTTGGAACTTTTTATGCTACCATCGACTGTCGTCAAAGGAGGGTAGTATTCGAAATTCCAGACCATCCGGTCTTCTATTTCAAAAGCGGAGATCGTACCCTGGAGCCAAGTACCTACAAAGCGAAGCCAAGGGAAGCAGTAGTTGTAGCAGCTCAAGCGGAGGAAGAATCAAGACCAGATGTGGTTCGAGAGTTCGACGACGTGTTTCCTGACGATATATCAGGTTTGCCTCCCAATCGAGCTCTTGAATTCAGTATTGATTTAGTACCAGGAGCACAACCGGTGATCAAAGCACCTTATAGACTAAGCCCGGAAGGTTTGAAGTAAGTGTGAACACAGTTGGATGAATTATTGGCGAAAGGATGGATTCTTCCCAGCACTTCAAGTTGGGGATCACCTGTACTACTTGTGAAGAAGAAGGAAGGTTCATACAGAATGTGCATCGATTATAGAGCCTTGAACGAAGTCATGATAAAGAAGAAATATCCACTTCCGCGCATCGACGATTTATTCGATCAGTTAAGTGGATCTTGTGTGTTCTCTAAATTGGATCTTCATTCAGGTTATCATCAGGTGAAGGTCAAGGAAGCTGATATTCACAAAACAACTTTCAGAACTCGCTATGGACATTACGAATTTCTAGTGATGTTATTTGGAGTGACCAACGCACCAGCAATATTCATGAACCTAATGAATCAAGTTTTCCGGGAGTACTTAGACAGGTTTGTTGTCATCTTCATCGACGACATCCTGTTGTATTCTAAGAGTCGGAAAGAACATGCCGAGCACCTACGTATTGTCCTGGAAACTCTTCGACATCACCAGCTCTATGCCAAGTATAGAAAGTGCGAGTTTTGGCTAAAGCAAGTTGGTTTTCTTGGACATATCGTATTAGGTGATGGAATCTCTGTGGATCCAGCGAAAGTTTCAGCAGTTAGCGAATGGCCTACACCAAAGTCAGTGAAGGACATTCGGAGTTTCATTGGTTTAGCTGGATATTACAGAAGTTTCATTGAAGGCTTTTCGAAGATAGCAACACCCCTGACCAAGCTCACACGTAAAGATGAAGATTTTGTGTGGTCAGAAGCATCCGAACAAGCTTTCGTAGAATTCAAGTCAAGATTGACATCAGCGCCTATTCTCGTCATACCGGATCAATCGGGAGGATTCGAAGTGCATTACGATGCATCCGGTAAGGGATTAGGATGTGTTCTACATCAGCACGGTAAGGTTGTGGCTTATGCTTCAAGACAACTGAAGACTCATGAGCGCAATTATCCGACACATGACCTGGAGTTGGCAGCCGTCATCTTTGCTCTCAAGATTTGGCGCCATTATCTATTTGGTGAACGAGTGAACATCTACACAGATCATAAGAGCCTGAAGTATGTGTTTACTCAGAAGGAGTTGAATATGCGGCAGAGAAGATGGTTAGAGCTCATGGCGGACTTTGACATCAACTTGCAATATCACCCAGGGAAGGTGAACGTGGTACCTGATGCACTTAGTCACCAACCATTATCGATGAGTCTCACCGCTCAGTGGAAGCTTCAACAAGACTTGCATCAGATGGAGATTGAGGTAGTCATGCCAGGTAACACTTCAAGTTTGATGAATTTACAAGTTCAATCAACCATTGTCAATCAGATCAAAGCAGCTCAAGCAAGTGATGCTAAGTTGCAAAAGATCAGAGAACAAGTGGAGAATGGACTCAGAACAGACTTCATCATCAATGAAGATGGATCTTTGAGATACGGCAGCAGATTGTGTGTACCAAAAAGTCCTGTATGGGAAGAGTTAATGAAAGAAGCTCACAGCTCTCCATACTCAGTACATCCTGAAGGTACTAAAATGTACAAAGATCTACGTCAGAATTATTGGTGGCATGGAATGAAGCGTGAAGTAGCCAGAAGCGTCGCAAAATGTTTGGTGTGTCAGCAAGTAAAGGCTGAACATCACAGGACAGCTGGACTACTTCAACCGTTACCAATCCCAGAATGGAAGTGGCAACACATCACGATGGATTTTGTGACTGTTCTTCCTTGCAGCACAAAAGGTAACGATGCCGTATGGGTCATTGTGGATCGAATCACAAAGTTGGCTCACTTCATCCCATTTCGAGTTGGCCAATCAACTGAGACACCAGCAAAGAAGTACATGGAGGTAATAATCTACTTAAAGATTTAAACTCTTCAGAATGTACTATCTCTGATACCCATGAACTCATACAGGAAATTGTGATACTTCATGGAGTACCGGTCTGCATTGTCTCCGATCGTGACACCAGGTTCCGATCGCAATTTTGGCAGAGTCTGCAAGCAAGCTTGGGAACAAGTCTAAACATCAGCACGGCTTATCATCCATAAACAGATGGTCAGTCTGAGCGAACTATTCAGATCTTGGAGGATATACTCAGAGCGTGTATGTTAGACTTCAAAGGTGTAAGCCCGCGGGGGCGCCCCGGCCGTCGATCCGATGCCGGAAACGCGGAAAACAAAAACTTTGCGAACTTTGCAAAACGGCACCACCGCGGACTTTTTACCCGGATCGGGCCATTAACCTAGCTAGCTAGCAAAAAGGAAAAGAGTAGAGATGCTATACCAAGCGATCCGTGTCCTTCGGTCTTCGTCTCCACTCCGATCTCCCGCGGAATCTCCGTCACCTCCTCGCTCGTCGGAAAGGGCACCACGTAGCCGGAATCTTTTACGGGCTCCCGCCTCTTGACCGAGGCAACTCGGGCGCGAAGTTGGCTAGCCGACGCGTCCAAGGCTTGCTATAGAATAGTGTAGTGAACTTGTCTCTTTAGGGTTTTGAGGTTTCCATGGTTTGTGGAGGAAACAAGAAAGAACTTTGGAGAAGGGTTATTGGATTTTTGGAGCAAGCAAGAATGAGATGATATAATTTCCATACACCATGAAATTTCCTCTCATCTCTCCTCTCCCCATAGTGGCCGGCCCTCTCTCCTCTAGATCAAGATTGGAGAGAGAAAAAGAATTCTCCAAGTATATAAAAATACAAAGGAAAAACCAAATAAGAAAAATGGTCACTTTCATTTCTTTTCTCATCAAATCAAACAACCATCACAATGAAAGCAAGTGAGAAGACCAAAAAAGGATCTCATGATGAAATAACAATCATGATGCCACAAATATGCATGAAAGCCCTCAACAAATAAGGCGGCCGGACTTTTCGTTGGAGGGGGTTAATTGCAAACTTGCAATTAACCCCCTCCAACGAAAAGTCCGGCCGGGAAGGAAAAAGAGAAAACCGGCCGGAACGGAATGCAAACTGGCAACTTCAGAAAACCGATCCCGTAATAAATTACAGGAAAACCCCACTACTGCAAATACATGACCGCATTTGTATTCGCACTGAACACAAATGCAAAGAGACAAAACTACACTATCTAAAACTAGAATCCGGCTTAAGCCAAAGCCGGCTAGTAAAAGTCTGTCCGATCATGATCCGTGCAATACCGCACGAATCTGATCGAACCCTGCCATATCTCCATACGGCCTCTACAGCGTTTCGCCCGAAACTTGAGTAACTGTCTGTGTGGTGGACTCTAAAGACTCGTCAATACTATGGCTGTGGATTTAACCACTAGCACGTCAGAGGTATTAGCCATACGTGACGGGCCACCAGCTATCGACCAAAAGGAACGTCGATGAGCGAACTCATCCTGACACCCTACTGAGCCTGTCAGTGACAATATCCGTACAGTCCGGTCCGTTCGTCTATGAGTATCGCATGGCGGGCCTAGGGGGTTGGTAAAAGTCAGACCCCCAAAAGCGGTACAAGTCGTGTCGGAGTGTAGCCCAGAACACCCTGAGATACTACTGGAATACCTACCAGAAAATCTCCTGCCTTGGCCAAGGACTTTTCATGTTCTGGCTCTCCTAGACACAGCACGACCTCACCCCCAATACCGGGAGAGACGAACCCCTGCAGATCCGCTCACTGCCTCCATGTGGCTCGGGACTGTACCCAACTAAAACCTGTTTGCACGACTCCTTTGAGCCGTGGTAGGGTAGTAATCAAAGCACAGTGGGAACTCACACGAGACAAATGACGATCTCAGGTCGATGAACTAACCTGTACACATGTCACCTGGGAACTGCTATCTGACGTCTGGTATATCCCAACTAGCAGGTTCCCGGCGAGTCCTGTCCGGTGTACTCATAACCCAATGAGCATCTGTATACATCTTAGGTGAACCAACTGACACCAGTGGCTTGTGAGACCGGCCACCGCCCCTCGTCGGGGTCTCGACTGTATACACTAGTCTACTGTGGAGAATCGATGCCCTGTCTCGAATCTCCCACGACTAGGGACCTTTTAAGGATGTGCTTGTAGACCCCAGCTCCCACTTATATGATCGCCCTCATACTGCTGGAAGTCAAGCAAGAATCCTAGGGGCTTTATCAACGTGTAATAGCGACTCGAAAGGTCACCTGAAGCAGTACACGATGATAAAGATAAACCAGATAGCATACTATCATCTCGAGTAAGACTGTCCTACCGGGATAGGTCCTCCCCTCAATCATTGCAATCACGTGCCTGTGATCCAATAATTGACTCTGAGGGCACTATCTCCAACAATCTCCCACTTGCACTCAAGGCTAATTATTGTGATGTCGCATACTCACAGCCCGTGTGACACCGAACACCCAACTCCTCTACTAGTCAGTCTCACAAAGCTCGTTTGCGAAACTATTGCGTTCGAGGAATAGCCTCAGTGAGTGGATCCGCTTTGATGTTTCTTTCTATGTCTCTCTATATCTCATGTTCGCAGAGAAAACTATCTCCCGAAATGAGCAATACCTGTCCTAGAATGTCTGGATGTCTGATGGGACCTAGCTCATAAGTGAACTCCAAATCCAAACTTCTTAGACTGTATCGTCAACTGAACTTAATCAGTATCCTGCGCCATGCCTTCCCTCAGTATCCACCTGGACCATCTGTCCAAAATACTGCCCCTCGTCAGAGGGAAAACTATAACTCTGACAACCTCCTTGTCGTCCATGTCACCTTGGAAGCCTGGAATGATAACTGTCTCCCAAATGAGGCTGTCGTTATCATATCCCTAGAACATCCACTTATGTTCTAAGACTGCTTCCGACTGTTTCTCCAGGATTGGATCAATATCAACTTATTGCATCTAGTGCAAGAACAACATCTGGTGTGGAACTTGACATCTCATGATTGACTCAATTGCCTAAGCAAGTGATCTGTCAATCATGCGTATCCCTCTCCCCTTTAGTCTGTAAGACACCTTTAGAGAGGGTGACTCCATTACCTGCAGGTACACTACCGTGCCAGGAGTCGTCCATTCTAAATACTCATAGAATGCGGTCAAAGTACCCAGATTGGGAAACCACCCAAATCTAGATCTAAAACCATAGATCTAGTAACCAGAATGTCTGATATAATATCCAAGTCCTATGTGGAGAAACCACTGTGTGACGACCAAAGTATAACCGATCGTAGTATAGGAATATCACTTCCTACTCTGTGTATCAAACACCAGGACATCACACCCTACTACCTTCTTAACAGATCCATCCCCTATTCTGATGAAGTCAAACCTATGACTGTCACATCAGAAATAGATGATCTTTCTCCGTTATATCTGCTTTAGTCTATAAATAGACATAAGCCTGATATGCACCAATGCTTCCGCTGCTCCCACTGACTATGACAACCCTCTGGCAGAGTCATATACACGTACACTTCTAAAGTAAGTTTAGAACGACGCTATACTCATCCTCCCGCCGGGTCTCGCAGCCTGGAACAACAGCAATGGCAAGTGTGGGTAAACAAGAACCTCCCTGCCACCGTCCTTGAGTATACCGAAGTATCTCTCGGGTGCCTGAGGTTACCCACCATATCTGCGGAGTGGCCAATGGAATGTCAAACCAGATTGAATCTTTAGGTTCTTTATCAAATCTTCAGTAATCGTTTGCGGTTCTGGAATCACTTCCAGTTCTACCATACTCCCACTACTGTTTTCTGAAAAAATCCATTTTTGATAAAACTGTGGCGAGTCAAGAACAATATCACTATTGATCTTCCAGATGGTAGAAAATCAACCCTCGTCATAGCCCGGGTCAACCTACAAACAGCCATTACTGAAACGTGCCTTGAGTTGTCCAGAGTCTGGTTTCAAGCATAAGCCGGACAACTCCCCGTATCTTAACAATGTCAAGATATGAACTGTTTTATATCCAAGAAACAGAGGCACTGATTTAATTGAACCAGATTCAAATCATGCAGCTGTCTCCAGTGCATGTCAACTAAATGGAAGAGAGGCCGATCAGCGTTACTCAACTTAGGAGCACTTCCAATTATGAGTAACCTGAAAGAGAAGTTAGTTCTCTTAATCATTACTATCAACTGAATACCATTCACAAGTATCTACATCTTCGATCACTTTGAAGAATCCCGATACTTGCAATACCTGGTTCTCTACTGTATTCTTATACCTATAACTCCTCAAAACTTAGACCCTGTGTTTCTACGAAACACATGTCTAAGAACTAGAGAAGTTAAAAGTAAACAGAATATAGTACGAGGACCTACCCCTCTGTCCTAATGGACACTGGACAACATACAATACTCTGTATAAGTCCGCTGAGTCTAGCGACTCATTCACTGTGTGTCGTAGGTTGAAAACTGTACTTTTGGTTAAGAAGAATTACACCGTTGTTCAATGCTCCTTACCTAACCATCCACTGGTATAGGTAAATGTTATAGACATAATTTCAAAAAGATATGTCTCACTCTATAAAAATAGACGTACAGATATATCAATTTGAAATTGGTGCACAACAACGGATATTCAAAACCAAATATTTGCCGACCGGCAAACAACCCAGGTGGCTTCCTCAAATATCACCAATTCCAACGAATCCCGATATAATGAGGAGGGTCACCTAATTCCCAATAACTCACTCCCACTCATCATCTGTAAAACCATACAGATGTGAGACTCATACCTGGTAAATACATACCCTGGAGCAAGTGCCTAATTGGAAAATCAGTTTTCATTTAACAGTACACAGTGAAACTGAAACATTGAGATGTTTCGATGGGGTATCCTGGTATTCTTAGTAATGCCTCTTCCATTATCCAGATTCACAACTATAACCGTATAATTCTTTGCCACCTCTCCAAATCCCTTTATATGTCTTTAGTCATCACCTTCTGTACACCCCTTTAGGCCAAATGGTTTTCTTCCTTCCATACCGTTCGGCACCAGCCTATGGTTTGGAAGAAGACTATCCAATAAGCATAATGGGTGTACTGTCCTAATCCTAGGAGCACTCGCAATGCGAGAGAAGGTGAGGATAAAAGACAACCGAATGAACTTAATTCATAGGTGATTTAGGATTGACAAAGAAGTACATGGTTTGGTCGTGAATAGCAGTCGCAATTTACTTTGCCCTCTTACTAATCCCTTGCTTTGTCTGAACTTAATACCTTCTGTACACCGTTTAGGCTAATTGGCTTTCTTCATTCCCCACCGTTCGACACCAGCCTAAGGTTTGGAAGAAGACTATCCAATTTGCGTAATAGGTGTACTATCTCCTAAACCAAGGAGTACTCGCAACCTGAGAGAAGGTAAAAGGTAAAGACAACTGAATAGTCCTATTCGTTTTCTCCAGAACCTGAAACCATCCTCGAAGTCCTTCGAGTTCGTATATAACCATACGATGGTTTTGTCCAATGGAAGTGGACGTTCGTAGTAATACGGGGTGTCCCGGAGAAAAGGGTAAAAGTAGGAGTGGCAAAGAGGTCTGCAACTCTGACAATCCAAAAGCCAGTGTTAAGAAGGTTCGGTCAACTTGGTCACTGAGTCATAGTCTAGGGTCGGGTCAATGGTCGCTGCCAGAGAGAGAGAGAAAAGAAACACTCAGCGTGCACTCTAACCTAGATCAGAATGGTTACCAATTTATCTAATCTGGAAACCTCCCACTGTAACGTCAAATTCTTCCCCAAACCTGAAAGAAGAATTAGCCGGGATAACCCGAGGAGTAAACCAACTCATCAGTGGGAATCGGGATCCAACTCTCATCGCATGATAACGTGACGGAATCCGCTCACGTTATCACACTCCAGAAGGTATGCGCATATCTGGCAAGTTTCAGTACTTTTGAAACTCCCGATGTGTGTTTTACCCCTAGGACTCAAGTGACCTTGACACAGTCAACAAATCAAAGAGTCCTAGTCAAGTTCAACCCGTCATTATCCTGGATTGCATTAAACCCACCCGTACGAGCCCTTGACACAGTCAACAAGGCCGCACGACTGTCCTAACCAATCCCATTAATATGCTGCAAACAAACACTACTTAGCTACCGCACACTACGCCTTGACACAGTCAACAAACGCAGCACGAATACTAAGTAATACTTGTAAGAAATGACGGAGGGCTGCGTCTAGTTTTTGGCGAAAAACTTTTAACGTAATGAACTTGATATCGTTGAAGGAACTGCATAGCCTTTTATAAAAATATAGTGACGAAAACCTTTGCTAAAGAGGTCACTCCCGGTGAAGGGATCTCGGCTCTTTCCCCGTAGAATGAGGTGCAGGATATTCCAGCTGAATACCACGGTGCAAAGCAAAAGTAATCGGCTACAGTGAAGTTATTGCCCTGACGCAAACTTCTGTCCAAGGGGTCACTCCCGGTGAAGGGATCTCGGCCCTTGCCTCGTCGACTGAGGAGCAGGATATTCCAAATGAATACCACGATGCAAAACAAAAGTGAACGTCCTTGCAATAACAGCTTTTAGAAAAGTGTTCCAACAACATCAGAATAGGTTTGTTTAACTTGCATTGATCCGAATCAATGCAGTCCCATCAATTGATCACACCATAAAGAACGAAAATATACTGACGTACGTATATGCCATCCGCATTCGCCACTGGGTCCCGTCATCACCCGTTAGGTTAGCTAACTAACGACAGAGCAGGGACTGGACTAGCGCGGATGAAAAACATATACAACATCTACTAATATATATACCAATATATAGTATTCGCTCAAGGCGTGATAAACAATGCAGCACAGAAAAGTACAGCAACACAGATCAATACAGATATCTGGGATCCCCAGGTTTCACAGAGCCGCTGAAACCTGACGTTCCCCTGGTCGTGTGGATAGCCTGTGCAATGAAATCCTAGACCCCTACGGGCGCGGCAAGTTACCCGCCAAAACCTGAAGCGAGGCAGCTCCCTTCAGCAACGTGAATGGACCACCCAGCACTTCACGGAATCCGGTAACTTGGGCACCCCTCCTGGGTCAACCCTATACCCCCTACGAGTGCGGCGAATAGCCCGCCAATCCTAGAGTGAAGCCCCTCCGTCTCAATGCCATGAGATGCGGGCTTGTTGCCCTCCAGAACCCGGCTACCCGTGCACCCCTCCGCGGGGTAATCCTAGTACAGAAAGTAAAATATACATACAACGGGTACATCGACCGCAACCAGGTCGTGCCCCAAAATAATAATACAAACAGGCAGTGACGGCAGTCCACATGTCGGACGCTCGCCCCGCAATATCAAATGTACATATAAAACAGAACTGTACTACCACTGCAACCTGGCTATCCCCCACGACCGATCCGCAACAACACAGTACAATCACAGAACATCAACGTGAAAATCACGTTCGCAAATCCGTCTAACCGGGCTATAGCAGTTAGACGGGATTTACCGATCAAGTGACATTCACGGTCGCAGATATAATGTAAAAACTGTGAACTAGCATGTTTAAAATATCCGATCGAACAAATTTATCAAAGTGGGCCCCAAGCAGTACTGTAGCACTTATAGAAAATCTGGGCCCAAAGAAAATATCCCAAAAGCCCTATTTCCAACTGATAAGCTTACTGGGAAAATATGGTGCCACGATTCCTCCTATCCGCCGCGGAAGCGCGGCCAAACCGAGGGTTTGGCCGCCCTTCCGCGGTCGAAGTGAAGAATCAGTGGATCGTATTTTCCCATAATTCTTATAATTGCTTATACATGCCTCTGCAACAACCTGAAAAATTTTAGGAGCTCAAAAAATTTCAACAGAGAACATATGTGCACAAAAATACGGTTTTTGGGGATTTTGTTCGATCGGGTTCTAAACGCGCTAGAGCAAGCTAGGAAAGGTTAATGGCGTGGCTCTGATACTATTGTAAGCCCGCGGGGGCGCCCCGGCCGTCGATCCGACGCCGGAAACGCGGAAAACAAAAACTTTGCGAACTTTGCAAAACGGCACCACCGCGGACTTTTTACCCGGATCGGGCCATTAACCTAGCTAGCTAGCAAAAAGGAAAAGAGTAGAGATGCTATACCAAGCGATCCGTGTCCTTCGGTCTTCGTCTCCACTCCGATCTCCCGCGGAATCTCCGTCACCTCCTCGCTCGTCGGAAAGGGTACCACGTAGCCGGAATCTTTTACGGGCTCCCGCCTCTTGACCGAGGCAACTCGGGCGCGAAGTTGGCTAGCCGACGCGTCCAAGGCTTGCTATAGAATAGTGTAGTGAACTTGTCTCTTTAGGGTTTTGAGGTTGCCATGGTTTGTGGAGGAAACAAGAAAGAACTTTGGAGAAGGGTTATTGGATTTTTGGAGCAAGCAAGAATGAGATGATATAATTTCCATACACCATGAAATTTCCTCTCATCTCTCCTCTCCCCATAGTGGCCGGCCCTCTCTCCTCTAGATCAAGATTGGAGAGAGAAAAAGAATTCTCCAAGTATATAAAAATACAAAGGAAAAACCAAATAAGAAAAATGGTCACTTTCATTTCTTTTCTCATCAAATCAAACAACCATCACAATGAAAGCAAGTGAGAAGACCAAAAAAGGATCTCATGATGAAATAACAATCATGATGCCACAAATATGCATGAAAGCCCTCAACAAATAAGTTAATTGCAAACTTGCAATTAACCCCCTCCAACGAAAAGTCCGGCCGGGAAGGAAAAAGAGAAAACCGGCCGGAACGGAATGCAAACTGGCAACTTCAGAAAACCGATCCCGTAATAAATTACAGGAAAACCCCACTACTGCAAATACATGCCCGCATTTGTATTCGCACTGAACACAAATGCAAAGAGACAAAACTACACTATCTAAAACTAGAATCCGGCTTAAGCCAAAGCCGGCTAGTAAAAGTCTGTCCGATCATGATCCGTGCAATACCGCACGAATCTGATCGAACCCTGCCATATCTCCATACGGCCTCTACAGCGTTTCGCCCGAAACTTGAGTAACTGTCTGTGTGGTGGACTCTAAAGACTCGTCAATACTATGGCTGTGGATTTAACCACTAGCACGTCAGAGGTATTAGCCATACGTGACGGGCCACCAGCTATCGACCAAAAGGGACGTCGATGAGCGAACTCATCCTGACACCCTACTGAGCCTGTCAGTGACAATATCCGTACAGTCCGGTCCGTTCGTCTATGAGTATCGCATGGCGGGCCTAGGGGGTTGGTAAAAGTCAGACCCCCAAAAGCGGTACAAGTCGTGTCGGAGTGTAGCCCAGAACACCCTGAGATACTACTGGAATACCTACCAGCAAATCTCCTGCCTTGGCCAAGGACTTTTCATGTTCTGGCTCTCCTAGACACAGCACGACCTCACCCCCAATACCGGGAGAGACGAACCCCTGCAGATCCGCTCACTGCCTCCATGTGGCTCGGGACTGTACCCAACTAAAACCTGTTTGCACGACTCCTTTGAGCCGTGGTAGGGTAGTAATCAAAGCACAGTGGGAACTCACACGAGACAAATGACGATCTCAGGTCGATGAACTAACCTGTACACATGTCACCTGGGAACTGCTATCTGACGTCTGGTATATCCCAACTAGCAGGTTCCCGGCGAGTCCTGTCCGGTGTACTCATAACCCAATGAGCACCTGTATACATCTTAGGTGAACCAACTGACACCAGTGGCTTGTGAGACCGGCCACCGCCCCTCGTCGGGGTCTCGACTGTATACACTAGTCTACTGTGGAGAATCGATGCCCTGTCTCGAATCTCCCACGACTAGGGACCTTTTAAGGATGTGCTTGTAGACCCCAGCTCCCACTTATATGATCGCCCTCATACTGCTGGAAGTCAAGCAAGAATCCTAGGGGCTTTATCAACGTGTAATAGCGACTCGAAAGGTCACCTGAAGCAGTACACGATGATAAAGATAAACCAGATAGCATACTATCATCTCGAGTAAGACTGTCCTACCGGGATAGGTCCTCCCCTCAATCATTGCAATCACGTGCCTGTGATCCAATAATTGACTCTGAGGGCACTATCTCCAACAAAAGGATCGTGGGAAGATCACCTGCATCTTATGGAGTTCGCGTACAACAACAGCTATCAAGCAAGCATAGGAATGACATCTTTTGCAGTATTGTATGGAAGGAAGTGTCGATCACCATTAAGTTGGGACGACATCGGAGATAGGGAACTTCTTGGACCAGAGATGATAGTAGCGACTGTTGATGTGGTTCGTACTATCAGGGAAAGGATGCGCATAGCCCAAGATCGACAGAAGCACTGGGCTGATGCAAAGAGACGACACTTGGAGTTCCAGCCAGGAGATCACGTATTCTTGAAGATATCTCCGAACCGCGGAGTGATCCGATTTGGAAGACGGCGTAAATTAAGTACGAGATACATTAGACCGTTCGACATACTCAAACGAGTCGGTGAAGTGGCATACCGCTTAGCGCTTCCACCCTCATTGGAAGGAGTGCATAATGTGTTCCACATATCCCAACTCAGAATGTATGTGAGTGACCCCAGCCATGTTCTTGATCATTCCGAGCTCACTATACAGCCTGACTTATCTTGTGAGCAACAACCTGTGGAGATCCTGGACAGGAAAGTGAAGACACTTTGAAACAAGAAAGTTAACTTGATTCGAGTGATGTGGAGGAAAGACACTCCAGGTGAGTCCACTTAGGAAAGGGAAGATGAAATGCGTGCAAGATACCCACACCTCTTTGTAAACTAGTCCTCAAATAAAAGTTGTAAATTTCGAGAACGAAATTTTTGTAAGGAGGGTAGACTGTAACAACTCCATTTTTAGTGTACATAAATTGATTTAAATTTAAAGTATATTTGGAGTATTTAATGTTGCTGTTACCACTTTAAGTATTTATCTCACACCATAATTACAAGAAGGAGCTTGTAGCTCATTGGTAATACCTTGCACTACTGAACCAAGCCACCAGAGTTCAAATCCCATGCCCCACATTATTTTTAATCATTATTTGTTTTAAATTCTTTAGAAGCACAACAGTCCACACAAGATAACTCCAGATTTTTCCACTACACTTGAAAAACTGAAAGTACCAGTGGCTACCCCCGGCGACCCCCACCTCCCGAGACCCCGACTCGGCCTGACTCGGCCGAGTCAGCCGGCGGACCGGCCGACTCGGACCAGCGCCGTCGGCCGGACTTGGCCGGTCGGCCGAGTCATCAACAGAGAATAAGTGTCTCTTGGCCTCCCCTATCCCCCTGTACACTCCATTTATTTAGACCGGTTCCAGAGAAGCCATAAAGTCCGTTTTACTCCATTTTTAATGCATTTTAACGTATTTTTACATTTTTTAAATTAAAACCCTTCATCTACCCTAACCCTAGCCTAACCCTATAAATACCACTCCTACCTTCTACCCTCTCATCCCTAACTCTGAGCCAACTCTCTAAAATTCTCAAGAGATCTAGTGTACTTTGAAAACGAGCACGAAGTGAGGCTATGGTGAAATTCCCGGCGAGCTTCCGTCGATCGTTCTAGGAGCTTTCGGTGACGAAGCGACGCACCGGCGATCCCTCTCCTTCCATCTCACTCTCATTATTTTCCAAAACCCGTAAGTCCCATTTTCTATCTCTCTTTTCTATTCTAAACATATGGATTTACAAAACCCGACGGAATCGGAACAAATCCGATTTCCTATTCGGTTTCTTCATAAAACTCCACTTCTCGTTAATACAATTATACTTAAACTCTCTCATGTTGACTATTAAATACTAATCAACCAAATTGATCAAGTTTCATTTCATAAAATGATGGCTATTTCAATTT
The DNA here is from genome assembly GCA_030015575.1 of Agapanthus africanus. NCBI lineage: Eukaryota > Viridiplantae > Streptophyta > Magnoliopsida > Asparagales > Amaryllidaceae > Agapanthus > Agapanthus africanus. The sequence goes on from CM057338.1 coordinate 61,321,498, forward strand.
ATCGTATTTTTCACTTAAATACCACATTATTTCAATTCTACATTTAACTCCATTAAACTTGCTATACCTTTAAATAAATCACGAGGTAACGACCTACCTCCTCACACACTCATATGCAGCATAACACGATACTCTCGAGAACATAGAATACGGGAAAACAAACATTTTCATTTAAATACCATTTACTTAATAAAACCATTTCTAAAAGATTTAGTATTGATACATCTTCACAAATAAATACCACTTATTATGAAAATAGGATAAGCTTGTGGGCATTTAGTCGTTTATCTAAACAAGAATTTGTGGTGTCTAGGCTAGAAAAGTGAGAAAGGTAACTTTAAAAGGCCTGTCTCACGGTGATTCGTGAGCGGATCCCTCCTTTCTTCACTTGTACTTACCTGGCCACAATTGGCGGTGAAGAGGCGATTTGAGGTATCTTAAAACTTGTCACTTTGGACCAGTTAAGAGCAGTCTAGTTGACTTAGAAGATCCTAGAACATAGAATACGGGAAAACGACACTTTTTCATTTAAATACCATAATTAATAAAACCGTTTTCCTTAATGATTAGTATTTATACAAATCTTTGCAAAGCGCCGCTACAACCCATTTTGGGGAACCCGTTCGGGATGGTGCGGATTATCGCACATCCTCGGGCTTAGTAGTGCGAGATTCAGACCTCCGCAAGGAGCATTCGGTCTCGAAAGATTTAAAATACGATATCTTAAGAAAACGAGATTTCTAGAATATCATAGATATATACAAAAATTATTTTCATATAAATATATGTATATGTAATATAAACATATCTATTTTTGAAGTATTATAAATATTCCACCTTTTCTACAATATCACAAGAATCAATTTTACACTAAAATACCATGAATTCCATACAAATCAATATTACAAATAAATACCTTTATTTCTGAAATTAGGATATTTTCACTAGAAATATCACAATATAAAAGCCACATACATTACAACTCTAAAGACGAATAATAAATGCTTGGGTGTATTTTGAAAAGTATATAAAAGTATTTTTACATAAAACCCCCTCAAGCTCTATAATTTACCCTAAGGACCCTAGTAAATATAGGTAAGCGGGACCAATCTCTTGAGCCTCAGGGAGCCGGAGAAGTGGGTGCTTGCCTATCTATGGTATACAACTTAACAACGGTGTTATCAATACGGTAATCGTCTTTGAAAAAAAAAGACACGAAAGGTTACCGATAACATCAAAACAATCAGGACTTCAATTTACTTTTCTAACTGTCTGACTCAGATGAGTCACATTATAATCTGACTTGAATATGATTCAAGTACAATCTATAATTTACAATCTACAATCTACAAATTACAATATACAATATTACAATTCAACATGAATTCATGAATCCAATTATCAATCTATACAACTTGACTGAACCAAACCATAGATATACATTCCATTTACATGCTTCTCCAGTTATTCCATTTACATGATTATACAGTTACATCCGTTTACTGATATCATGGTGATGGTCAGTCATCCAACTATACAATCTATACAATACAACAATACAATCAAAACACTACGGGGTTTAAGGGGTAGATTGGTATGGAAGGTGTTAAAAGTGGCACGAGACTGTAAGATTTAATACACCTAACAAGAATCTAGTTGTTGTTGTTGTATCGTGGCATAAACGGTTCCTTGTACTATACTTGCCTCTAGTCTCTGGCATATAGAGACTCCTCTCGTATACACTGGCATTCTTCTGTACCAAGCTACAAATAACAGCGTTAATACAACATTACTACAAGATAATACAACTTTAAAAGATACCTTCTTATTCTGTCTATTCTACTTTCCTCTTATCTTTGGGACTTACCGAGCGACCTGTTCGCTGACGAAATTCTCTTTCTTTCTTCTTTGAATGTCGTCAGATAATTTGGACACGTCATAGATTGAGCCTACTGCTGAAGACTTGGATCAGTTTGCTGAAGACCCAGCGCTTTAGTTTCATTGTACACATTTCCTTTCAGTACTTTACATTCCTGTTATGCCATTGTTTAGGCATCTCTTTTATTTCAGTTGTATTTACATTTCATGCATTGTACAAAAGAATGTTAATAAATAAAGTTACTGTTCAGTTTATATATCTTGTCACTTGTGTATTTACTTTTATATTGCTTAGATACGCTTAGCTTATTTACTTCACGGTAAATACGTAGCGGACCAGTCCCGTCCCCTACGCCGTACACCGGGAAGCGGGGTGTGACATAGGATGATAGAATCTCTAACTTAGATACTAAACTGTAGGAGTGGAATCGACGTATGAAACTAGCTTGAGAGGATTTTGTGGGTGTAATCCGCTGAAAACCCTCAGGAGACAACACTCCTCCTACTACGGACACTTTGAGCTTTAACGGCTTGTTGTACGTGCTCAGTGCAATCACGTTCCATGCAAAAGTGAGGCTGAGATTTTTTGTTTTGCTCGGGACGAGTAAAAGATAAGTTTGGGGGTATTTGTTCACCACAGAAAACTGCATTTTAATACCGCTCATTCATTATCTGTTTTGTTATATATCGGTACTATTAATCAATGTCTGCTCAGTAATTACAGTTTACAGGTATTCGTGATACAACACTGAAAACACACTTAATATCACGGATATAGCATTTGGGAGCCGACACTGCAAGCAGAATATGAAACTGACCGATATCCCAAGAGCTTTTGCAAATAAGCATGTGTGCACACAATTTTGGTCCAACACATACAAGTGTTCATATGATAGCTTGGACCATGGTGGAGCTGCCCATAGCATGATGGTTTATGAAAGTGGGTGTGATGTGCATTGATAAGCATTGAATGTTAAAAGATATGATGTGATTTAAAGAACCAAGTTTCCCTCCAAATCTCTGAAGGAAAACTAGGTTATAACAGATAAAGCAAACTGCACCAAAGTGATTGTAGAAAGCACACAAGACCACACTACAAAGACGAGCCCATGTGCTCGAAATTGACCCGGCGAGACCCCCACGAAATCCGGCGAGCTCGGCCCCCTAGCTCCAAACATCCCCATTTTTCTTCTAGTTATTTATTTAGGTCACATCATCTTATTTATATTGTTTATTTATTCTGATGTTAGGCCTATAAATACCATAACAGAGTTGAGCAAAGGGACCATATGTATATACCCTATTTTCATTTCTTAGTTTCTTTTGCTTAGCTTGAGAGTGAATGGGCTTCATCATTGGTTTCTTCTTCTTCCCTCTTGAAGCTTTCTTTGGAAAGCTTCATCAAAGAGGTTGAACAAGTAACCAAAATCTTGTATCTCTTTCTTCAAGTGTTAATAAATTGTTGTTTCTTTTTTACTTGCTTATTTTCCTTACTTGCTTTTCTTTATCATGCTTAACTAATCTTTCTGTTGGTTGTGATATTGGTGAGGAAGTGAGATGATAGGTTTTGCCTCCTCCACCTCTTGTGATTGTTTATTGTGCTTATAATTATGATTCTAACTTAAATATTGTTTATGTATTGATATGATATGGTATTTTGAAATATGGTTACTTTGTAACATCCTCATATACCATATTCATTTCCTTACCCTATTTCATTTTTTAAGATAAAATCAATTTGGTGTTAAGTTTGCTAAGTTTGGATATGGTTTTTTTGTGATTAAGTGACTTGACAAATCTCTTAGTTTCACATACCATATACCATCACAAACACTTAGCACACTTAACACCGAAATCATTTGCTCTCACTCACTATTTTGTGTTTTTGTTGTTGTGGTATACTTGCTAACCCTGTGTTTAGTGTTGATACCCCAAGCTCAGACATAAAAACGGTAAGTGATCAAAACGGACTCGTTTCGTGCTTTGCGACGAATATTGGAATTTGACTACTTATGCCTCGCAACCGCTTTGACAAGACATGCTTCATGCCGGGATCGATGTAAGGGCGGAAAACTCATGATCAAGGGAGCGTCGAAAGAATCGTCGCGATTCGACCTTCCAAGCCAAAACCACAACCATTTCTTACTTGCTTGTTTCTTGCTTTTCTTTGTTTTCGTATTCTCTTCATTTTTTTATGACAACCAAACAATTCGTTAATTTGTTGAACCTTAAACGACAAGACCTAATACACAATTCCCTATGGATCGACCCGTACTTGCCGGCTTGCTACAACCCGCCGTGCACTTGCGGTTTATAAATATTTAAAACAAGAACGATCTCGAATGCGCATTCCGTTTCCTTAAAATCATATCCGTTTCCAAAACATACGCGTTTGCGCACACGGGTGAATTCCCAACAGTAAAGTTGTAGCTTATGCATCAAAACAGCTGAAAGTTCATAAGCGCAACTATCTGACACATGATCTGGAGTTGGCAGCTGTTGTCTTTGCACTCAAGATTTGTCATCATTATTTTCTTGGAGAACGGGTAGATATCTACGCAGACCACAAAAGTCTGAAGTAAGTGTTTACTAAGAAAGAGTTGAATATGCGGCAGAGAAGATGGTTAGAACTTATGGCGGACTTCGACATCAACCTACAATACCATCCAGGGAAGGTGAATGTAGTACCTGATGCTCTTATTCTTCAACCACTATCAATGAATCTCACCGCACAGTGGAAGCTATAGCAAGATTTGCATCAGATGGAGATAGAAGTGATCATGCCAGGTAACGCTTCAAGTTTGATGAACTTACAAGTTCAGTCTATAATTTTCAATCAGATCAAAGCAGCTCAAGCAAGTGATGCCAAGTTGCAAAACATCATAGAATAAGTAGAAAGTGGATTTCGAACAGACTTCATCATCCATGAAGACGGATTTTTGAGACACAGAAGTAGATTGTGTGTACCACAAGGTTCTGTTCTGGAACAGTTGATGAAAGAAGCTCACAGCTCTCTTTACTCAGTACACCTTGGTGGTACAAAGATGTACAAAGATCTGCGGGAACATTACTGGTGGCATGGAATGAAGTGTGAAGTAGTCAGAAGCGTCGCCAAATGTTTGGTGTGTCAGCAAGTGAAAGCTGAATATCACAGGACTGCTGGTTTACTTCAACCGTTACCTATTCCAGAATGTAAGTTGCAACACATCACCATGGACTTCGTGACTTCTCTTCCTCGCAGCACGAAGGGTAATGATGTTGTATGGGTTATTGTGGATCGACTCACAAAGTCGGCTTACTTTATTCCCTTTCGAGTTGGCCAATCTACCGAGACACTAGCAAAGAAGTATATAGAGGAGATCGTGAGATTACATGGAGTACCGGTTTGCATTGTCACCGATCGTGACACCAGATTCCGATCACAGTTTTGGCAGAGTCTGCAAGCTAGTTTGGGAACGAGTCTAAACTTTAGCATAGCTTACCATCCACAAACAGATGGACAGTCTGAGCGAACGATTCAGATCCTTGAAGATATGCTAAGAGCTTGTATGCTAGACTTCGGAGGATCATGGGAAGATCACCTACATCTTGTGGAGTTTTCATACAACAACAGCTACCAAGCGAGTATTGGAATGGCACCCTTTGCAGTGCTCTATGGAAGGAAGTGTAATTCACCATTAAGTTGGGACAACATCGGAGATAGAGAACTCCTTGGACCTGAGATAATAGTGACAACTATAGATCTAGTTCGCACTATCATGGAATGAATGTGCATAGCCTAAGACCGACAGAAGCACTGGGCTGATGCAAAGCGTCGTCACTTGGAGTTCCAACCGAGAGATCATGTCTTTCTAAAGATCTCTCCAAACCGTGGAGTGATTCGCTTTGGAAAGCGGGGTAAGCTAAGTCCGAGAAATATTGGACCGTTCGACATACTCGAACGAGTCGGAGAAGTGGCTTATCGCTTGGCACATCCACCCTCTTTGGAAGGAGTGCAAAATGTGTTCCACATATCCCAACTCCGAAGATATGTAAGAGACCCTAGCCATATTTTTGATCACTCCGAGCTCACTGTACAGACGGATCTATCTTGTGAGCAACAACCAGGTGAAATCCTTGACAGAAAGGTAAATTCACTTAGGAATAAGGAAGTAAACTTGGTTCGAATGATGTGGAGGAAAGACTTACCAGGAGAATCAACGTGAGAAAGAGAAGACGACATGCGTGCAAGATACCCTCACTTGTTTGTAAATTAATTCTTAAATAATTGTAAATTTTGAGGGAGAAATTTTTATAAGGAGGATAGAATGTAACGACTCTGTTAATAATGTACAAAATTATTTAAAATTAAAGTACTAAATGAAGTATTTATAACCCTGAGTATGCTATAAGTATTTAATTTGTTTTAGAACAGCAAGAAATATCTTGTAGCTCATTGGTAAAGCCTTGCACTGCTGTGACGTAGCCCTTGTGTTCAAATCCCCTCAACCACATATTATTTTTGCTAATTTTTCTTTTAAACTTTTTAGAAGCCCAAAAGTTTACACGTGCAACACACGTAAAAACGAAAAGTCTCAGAATCAAACATGTGCACTGAGTTATATGAAACGACCCCGACACGTGGCCAAAATCCAGACCCCACCCTCACTTGACCGACCGGCGAAGACTTTTTTGGGGCCGGCGCCGCTGGTTGGAACTCTAGATAACGCCCCAAAATTTTTACCCTAAGCCCCTTGACCTCCCCCCTCTACCCTAGTTCTGTTTGTTTTTCCTGCACATTAACAGAGAATTAAAAATAAGCTTTTAATCCAATGTTTAATGCATTTTAATTCTCATTTTAATTGCGCATATTAGCATAGCTGCGCTCAAGAGGCCCTAAACTCTAATTCTATCCTATAAATACCACACTATACCCTAGCCCTCTCCATTCTGAAATCTATTGTCAAAACTCTAAAAAATTTCCAAGTCAAATAAGGTGAAGTGGGGTTAGCCCAAGGTCATCTTCCGGCGACGATTCGGGACAAATCCGGCGACACCACAACTCTATGATGCTTTCAAACCATTCATATATCTCCCCTCTCTTCTCAACCAGTAAGTCCCTTCTTTTCTCCTCTCTTCTCTATTAAATAAGTTCTCTTTTCAAATGACGTCGATAAGTGGAGTTAACCGACTTTAAAATTCTATTCTCTTTAAAATAACAATTTTTCTTAGTAAACTCATATCCAAATTATTAAAGCTTGTTAACTAAAATTTAGAAACCAATTTCACCATTAAACTCCATGTAAAACCATGTTTATTACACTTTTACGGATTAATACCACAAATTTTACATTCGACATATTTTATCATGTTTACTTGTATTACCTTTAGAAAACACTCACGAGATAATGACCTATCTCATCACAACACTCATATTGACATAACACGATTGCCTCTTTACAATATTTTTGGAACAACTACAATTTTACAATAAAATACCTTAAACTAATAAAATCGTATTCTTTAAGATTGTTTTAATCAAATTCCTTACAATTATGTCCTTACAACCCACTTTTGGGGAATCCGATTTAGTTGGTACGGGTTATTGCACATCCATCGGACTATTAGGGCGAGATGCAGTCCTCCTCACGGAGCATACGATCTAAATGGAATTTTTATTACAATTTTTAAGAAAACGTGATTTCTATTTTATAAATAAATTTTATTTTCTAATAATTATATATAATATTATCAAAATATCTATTTTAAATATATATAATAAATTCCATGTTTTCTAAACAAAAGAATTCCAAATTTCAAGAATATACCATCACAAATCCAAACAATTCCAATTTACACTAAAATACCATATACTATTCAATCTATGTTTATATTCACTAGAATACTTCACATTTAAAAATTACATCCATGAAAACCCTAAATAAGATAAATAAATACTTGATGATTATTTTGAATGTATACTAAACTATTTTTCATAAAACCCCCTCAAGTTTATTAATTTACAATAAAGACCTTAATAAATATAGGTTTAAGCGGGACCAATTCTCTTCAGCCTCCTGGAGCCAGAGAAAGTGGGTGCTTGCCTATTTAAGATAGAAAACTAAAAATGGGGAAATACGGTAATTGTCTTGGAAAAAGACACAAATCGTGTCGTCCATGTGCAACAGTTACCGATAACTCCAAAACTTAATTCAGGAATCTAATTCTGTTTAAGCGTCTGACTCAGACAAAGTCTCGGTCTAATTTGAAAACAATCCATACTTGACAACAATTCAAATATAACTCCAATATAACATGAATCTATTTTGGAACTTAAAACATGAATACCTGAATACTATCAAATATCAACATGATTTGAACTGACCGAACCATGGATATACATTAACTTGATTACATGACTATCCGCTTACATCCTTATCCGTTTACATGAGCAATTGATATCATGGTTTTGGCATGTCTTATATCTGCAAATCATCTTTAAATAACACAATATGCATTACGGGGGTTTTTAAATGGTAGATTGGTACGGAATGTGTTAAAAGTGGTATGAGACGATCACTTTAATATACCTAACCTGAATATTCGTTGCCGTTGTCCCGTGGATTTTGACGGGGCCTTGTACTCCATACACCATAGTCCATGGGGTAAGTTGGACTACTCTTGTATATACTGGCACATTCTGTACCAAGCTACAAACAAATGTGATAACATAATAACATTATACTAGATATATTCTCTTTACCTGATTAGTCTATTTCTATCTCTCTTTGGGATTTATCGAGCGATTATTCGCTGACGACATTCATTTTCTATTCTTTCTTTAGAATGTTATCAGAAGGACCCTACTCTTTAGAGATCGAGCCCAGCTCAGAAGACTTAGAGCAGTTCGCAAAAGACCTAGAGCTTTAGTTACTTGTATATACCTTTACTTTCAGTTCATACCAGTTTAGGCATTGCTTTCCGCATTGTATTTACTTTCCAGTTGTATTGTAAAGAATGTTTAATAAATAAAAAGTTGATGTTCATTTACATCTCATGTTATTCTTGTGTACATTTATGCTATATTGCTTATTTACGCTTAACGTGTTTACTTCTGAGTAAATACGTCGCGTGCCTCTTCGCGTCTCCTTATCCGTATACCGGGAAGCGGGGGGTGACAAAGTGTTAGTTCAATCTAGTGTTAAAGTATTCCAAACTCAACATGCTATAATCCAGGAGTAAGAAAACACGGGCTCTTATGATAGCTTGCTTGTGTTAGTAGACATGAATTCATGATCTAAGGGGACTCTTGAGATTTCGTTGGATTCACATATGAACTGCCCCAACACCCAGTGTATTCTAGGTTACAGTTAAAATTACTAGCCTTTGTCGAGTCCATGAATACATCAAATTGCAAGATTGAGTTCATGTCAATATCAAATATTCGTTTTAAGTGTTCATGTATTCATATCAAGTTGTATTCATGGTTTGAGTCAAATTAGTTTCAATAGCAGTCATTGTGTTCTGGTATTCATGTTAAGTTTATATCAAGTCATAGTATTCTAGTATTCAGGTTTTGGGATATTCAAGTTCAAGTGTTCTGATTCATAATCAAGGATTCAAGTTTATGTTCAGATTTAGATTTGAGTTGGGTTATAGTTCGAGTTTGTGTTCGAGTTTAGATTCGAGTTTGGATTTGAGTTCATGTCTTTTCATGGGAATTGATGTAAATTATTAAATATCTTATGTTCGGGAGATATCGGCAACTGTTGCATATGGACGGCAGGATTTGTTTCTTTTTCCAAGACAATTGTTATTTGATAACTCCATTAAGTTGTCTAACCTGAACAGGCAAGCACTCACTTTCTCCGGCTCCCTGAGACTCAAGAGAATTGATCCCGCTTAAACCTATATTAATTTAGAGCCCTTAAAATATTTTTTTGCATATCTCGAGGGGGTTTTATGAAAAATATATATTAATATTTTTTAGAAATAAATATCGAGGGTGATTTGTAATATTTAGGGTTTTCGTGAACATGTATTTTAATTATTGTGGTGTTTTGGTGATAAAACCTAGCTTTTTGAAAGTTTGTGATATTTTTATGAAAACTACTACTTTTGGAAAGTTGGTGGTATTTTATTAACAATTTTAATCTTTTCTTTTTAAAAATATAGTTTCCTAATTTTTTTTATTGAAAATATGGATTTATGATTTTTATATAATTTTTCAAAAATTTAGTTTTGTTTAGCAAAGTCGCATTTCTTAAAAACCGTATTTTTATTCCTTTCGAGACCGAATACTCCGTGAGAATTTCAACATCTCGCTCTACTATCCCAAGGATGTGCGATAATCTGCACCATCCATTAGCGGGTCCCCTAATGAGAGTTATAGAGGCGTATTTACCAATAATTCGAAATACCGATTTAAAGAAACTCGTTTTGTTAAATTATGGTATTTTAATAAAAAAAAGTTATTCTTTTACTTTAAATTACCCATATGCTTAGAATACCGTGCTATGGAACCATAGTGTGCGTGTGGGGTAAGTCATTATCCCGTAAAGGTTCTAGGGTTTGGGTATACTAGATATCAAAAAGAGCTTACACTAAAGTTTATTGTATTTTAATGAAAAAGTTCATTATGTGTTGGTTTCATATGAAAATTTGTTAAATCTAAAAACTAAATGATGTGAATAAGGTTAGGATTAGTGTAGCATCTTAGTTTGATCTCATTTGCTTATCACATGACATATAATTGTTAAAAAGAAAACTATATCGGAGATAACTCCTCTTTTGTCGGTTTGTTTTAAAAAAAATGAATTGAAATCAAAGAAAAAGATAGAAGAGTGACTTACGGCTTGGTAATATCGAGAAGAGAGTAAGAAAGAAGGGAGGGGACTTCGTGGCGTCGTGGAAGCTCCAGAAACAGCTTTGATCTTCGATGGAAGGAGCTTGGTTGCTAACTCCACTTGCACTTAGGAACTTTTGTGGTGATTTTGCTAGAAATTTTCAGAATAGAGGGGAGGTAGGGCATGGGGTGGTATTTATAGTAAAGAATTAGGGTTTGGAAATTAAAATTTTGGATTAAAAGGTATTAAAAAGGTGTTAAATGGTGAATTGAAAAGTCTCTGTTTGATTGCATGAAAATCAAACAGTGTAGGGGAGTTAAGGGGAATGAATTTTTGTTCCAGGTGAATGAATTTTTGTTCCATCTCGAAGTGTGCGGTTTCCGGAAAATACTTGGCATCAAAGAGATAACGGAAAGTCTTCCACTCGATCGGCTGCTCAAGATGGCTCTCTTCGGCTTTCCACCAGACTCTGGCATTATCAGTAAGCTGGAGTTTTGCTACTCTGACCCAAGCCACTTCTGGAACTTGGGTTGCGGCTAGGTCATCTTCTATTCTCTGAGCCCATTACTCGGCTTCAAGCGGTTTCTCTTTTCCTGAGAAGTTCTTCGGGTGTAATGCTTGAAATTGTTTCACTCCCGGTGCTTCTGCTTCAGAGTGGATGAAACTCTGTTGAAGAAGAGCAGTCTGCTCCTGCATGATCGTATTTTGAGCCTGCTGACCTTCAAATAGACTTTTGATAGCCTCCAGAAGTATCATATGTTCTGTGAGTAGAGCGGCTATGGTAGGTGGAGGTGGTAGAAAGGTAAGGGTAGATTGTGGTGGTGTACTTCCATTGACGTTGGTGCTAGGGTTGTTGGGAGAATCCATCACCTTAGATAGAGAAGAAAGATTAAGATAGATTCAACGGAAATTGAATTGTAAGGAATGTAAAGTTGTTGAATTTCATATTTCTTGTGATATATTGCTTACGAATTCATACAGAACGGACTTGCATGGACCACCAACAAAACCTGTCACGCCCTGCTTCCCAAAAGACGCAAGCAAGTACGTGACGAGGCCCGCGACGTATTTATTTTGAGAAGTGTTGGATATAGTGCCCTCAAAGTCAATTATTGGATCCCAGGCACGTGATTGCAATGATTGAGGGAGGACCTATACCGGTAGGACAGTCTTACTCAAGATGATAGTATGCTATCTGGTTTGTCTTTATCATTATGTACATACTTTACGTGACATTACAGTTCACTATTACACGTTGATAGAGCCCATAGGATTCTTGCTTGACAGCCAGCAGTATGATGATGATCATATACACGGGAGCTGGGGTCTATAAGCACATCCTTAAAAGGTCCCTAGTCGAGGGAGTTTCGAGACAGGGCATCGATACTCCAGAGTAGACTAGTGTATACAGTCGAGACCCCGACGAGGGGCGGTGGCCGGTCACACAAGCCATTGGTGTCAGTTGGTTCACCTAAGATGTATACAGGTGCTTATTGGGTTATGAGTACACCGGACAGGACTCGCCGGGAACATGCTAGTTGGTTTTATACCTAGCGTCAAATGGCAGTTCCCTGGTGACATGTGTACAGCTTAGTCTATCGACCTGAGATCGTCATTTGTCTCGTGTGAGTTCCCACTGTGCTTTGATTACTACCCTACCACGGCTCAAAGGAGTCGTGAAAACAGGTTTTAGTTGGGTACAGTCTCGATCCATATGGAGTCAGTGAGCGGATCGGCAGGGGTTTCATCTCTCCCGATATTGGGGGTGAGATCGCGCTGTGTCTAGGAGAGCCATTACACGAAGTCCTTGGCCAAGGAAGGTGATTAACTAGTACGTATTCCAGTAGTATCTCAGGGTGTTCTGGGCTACACTCTGACACGACTTGTACCTATTTCAGGGTCTGACGTTTACCAGCCCCTAGGCCCGACATGCGATACTCATAGACGAACGGATCGGACTGTATGGATATTGTCACTGACAGGCTCAGTAGGGTTCAAGGATGAGTTCGCTCATCGGCCTCCCTTTTGGTCAATACATGGGTAGCCCGTTACGTACAGTTAGTACCACTGACGTGCTTGTGGTTAAATCCATAGCCAGTGTATTGACGAGTCTTTAGAGTCCCCCAAAGACAGTTTTCCCAAGTTTCGGGCGAAACGTTGTAGAGGTCGTATGGTTTTATGGCAGGGTTCGATCATATACGTGCATTCGTGCACGGATCATACTAGTGGGCTTTGGTTTAAGCCGGATCCTAGTATTAGATTTATTGGATTACTTTAGTCTCATCGCATTTGCATTCAGTCGGAATGCGGATGCAGGTATGTATATGCAGGTGAGGGGTATCCTTGTGATCCTTCACGAGTTTATTTTAGATGTAGCCGTATTTTTTTGTTGGACTAAACATTTGGGTTAATGTTTATTTTGGTGGAAATTGTGAGTAGATTTCATCATGAGGAGCATTTTTTGTGACATGTGCATGGGTGATGACTCATGGCCTTTTTATTTGTGCAAATATCACATTAGTGATTATTTATTGTGTTGAAATGATGGTTGGAGAGAGAGAGGGCAGCCATAGGCTTGGGGTTTGCTCTTAGATTATTATTCTAGTGATCTCACTTTTATCTCATCACAATAATAACAAAAGCCTCTTCTTCTTCTTCCTCTAGCTCACTACTTCCACCATGGCATCATCTTCAACCTCCATCCTACACTCTCATGTGTTGAGAATCAATGGATGCTTGAGACAAAATTATCACACACATTCTCTACATCACCTTGGACATGTCGGCTAGCAAACTTCATAGTCGAGTTGCTTCGGTTTGAAGCGGGATCCCGTAAAATGACTTCTTGATGTGGTGCCCTTTCCAACGAGGAGACCGGTGATCGAGCGAGATCAGAGATGCCGCGAGGAGCTAGAGATGGTGGCCAAAGACCGAAGGACACGGATCGATCGGTATAGCCATTCTATCTTCTTTATAGTTAGCTAGTTAAGTGTTAATGGTTCGATCCGGGCGAAAGACTGCGATAGCGACGGTTTCGTAAAAAGTTTTTGTTCCTCGTTTGGCCTCGGATCGACGGCCGGGGTGCTACCGTAGACTTACATGGTATCAGAGCCACTCCATTAACCTTTGCTAGCTTGTTTTAGACAATGTTAATCTATCGAAATCGAAACAAACCCAAACAATGCCACTGCAGTTCTAGTCTTTGTTTTTTTTTAAAAGTGTCCAGAAAATTTTATAAACATATGCAGAAGACTACTGGAGAGACCAAAAGCCTGCACCCCAAAAATGACCCCCACCCCTCAGTTTTTGGCCGAGCACTTGGCTCCAAAAACCGTGGAGGCCGGCCTTCTTTGGGTGTTTGGGGTTGTAATTTTGGGTGCAGGCAGGTCTCTGTAAAGTTGGTGCAGTGGTATTGTTTGTTTGGCCCAATTTGGATATGGTTTTATCAGTTTGTTTGAGCTATTCGGGGGTTATTTCGAATTCGATATTTTCTAATATTGTTTAAAGTTTACAGTGCATTACATTACTATCTGCGACCATGAATGTCATTTGATCGGTAAATCTTGTCTAATCGCTATAGCCCTTTTAGACGGATTTGCGAACGTGACATTCACGTTAATGTTCTGTGTTGTGCTGTGATGTTGCGGATTGTCGTGGTGGATAGCATGGTGCAATGTTAGTAAAATTTAGATATATTTGTACATTTGATATTGCGGGGCGAGCGTCCGACATGTGGACTGCCGTCACTGCCTGTTTGTATATTATTCTTTTGGGGCACGATCGGATTGAGGTCGATGTACCCATTGTACATATTTTACTTTCTGTACTAGGATTACCACGCGGTGGAGTGCACGGGTAGCCGGATTCTAGAGGGCAACGGGCCCGCATCTTATGGCTTTGATACGGAGGGGACTTCACTCTAGAATTGGCGGGCTATTCGCAGCACTCGTAGGGGGTATAGGTTGACCAAAGGAGGGGTGCTCAAGTTACCAGATTCCGTGAAGTGCTGGGTGGTCCATTCACTTTATTGAAGTGGGCTGCCTCGCTTCAGGTTTTGGTGGGTAACTTGCCGCACCCGTAGGGGTCTAGGATTTTATTGCACAGCCTATCCACACGACCAGGGGAACGTCGGGTTTCACTTGCGGCTCAATAGAAACCCGGGGATCCCAGATTATCTGTATTATTCTGTGATACTTATTACATTTCTGTGATGTTGCATTTATCACTGTAACGTTTTAAAAATAAATAAATAATTAATTAATTAAATAAAATCCTTTAGGTGGATTTTCTGATAATCGGTAAAATAAACCGTATTTTCCGTAAACCTCAACTACAGTTATTTTTCAATATAAATTTAAATACGCCTATTTTAACTATGTAATTACTAGTAAATGGTGTTTATTTAGTGACTTATAAATTATTAGTTTACTAAAATATTTTCCGTAATTAATTAAATTCAAATATTAATATAAGCTTTTAATTATATATTAAATTGGTGCAAATTACAAATTAGAAATGGGTTAATTTGACAAAGTGAACCATGACATATTAGAATTAAGATTGTAGCAGGCTCTTCTCTTCTTGTTTTGTGTTTAAGATTCTAGAGAATTCTAGGTTGAAACAAATTAGAAAAATAAATAAAATGAAGTAATTATGAAAAGACTAAATGGTTGTATTAAATTGTGAAGCTTCTACATTTTTCCACACCCTTTTCTCTCTCTCCCATCATCCCTCCCTCATGGCCGAAATTCCCTCATTGCTGCCCAAAAATTTTCCCACCCCATTTCCATCACAAAAATCTCCAAAAATCCATCAAAAATCAATAAAAAACCCCATAAATTCCTAATTTAATCTTCACCCATGATTCTTTGGCCAAACAAGTTTAGATCTTGAAGAAAAAGAAACATGTTGGAGGTCAAGTTGTATGTTGATCTCATGAATTGGAGCTATAATCCTAACCTATGTTTAAATTTTTGCTAAATTACTTCAATCTAATCTAATTAGATATTTAATTATGGTTTTAATTTTAATATTTAATTTTCAAGAGAATGATTGAAATTAAGGTTAGGGTTTTTACCACATCATTAGGGTCACAACATGTAGTTTGACATATTAAGGCATGTAAAATTTAGGCTAGTTGTTAAATTTTGCAAACTAGTTGTTAAATTTGCTAAGTGTTACTTTTAAATTGTATTAATGGTACAATTTTGTAAACTAGATTTTTATAAATCATATATATTGGTGAGATAAAATTATAATGAGGGTTTCTATCATTAGATTATGGTGTTAGATAGGAGATTAACATGTTAATTGAATGTAAAACCTAATTTGGTTACTAGTTGCTAATTGTTAGTTAAAAAAATGTGATAAATATGCTATTTTGCAAACTAGGTTTTAGAAACTAAATTAAAATATGGGATTAAAAATCTAGTTAGGGTTTTAGCACATAATTAAGGTTTCCAAGAGTGGTTTAACAATTTAAAATATGCAAAATCTAGTTTAGTTGTTAATTTGTTAAGTGTTACCTTTAAATTGTTAAAATTTGATAAAATTGCAAACTAGAAATTTTTGTTTAGTACAAATTGATGAGATTAAATTATAGAAATGGTTTGTATGACTTAGTTATGATATTTAGAGTATATTGTGGCCACTAGTTTTGCTTAAACATCAGGTTTTGAAGTAAAACGGTTAATTGACGCTTTCTAGGTTTTTGCGAAATAGAACGATTTGATTCATTTTAAGGTTTTGATGATTTAAACCCTATTTATATTATAATTAGTGAGTTTTGGAACTACGATTTGTACGTTTGTGTTTCATCTCGATCAATCGGCGTTTGTACGCCGATATCGAGGGATATTTGGTTCTTTTGCATGAGCGGGTCATAGGTTTTAACCTATGCGTGTTTCATGCGCCATTTTGGTTTTGTCCGCGATTCGGTTTACGATATTATATATGTTTGCATATAGGTACCCCTCACGTGGACTTCGGACGAGAAATAAGAGGACGGCGACATCGACTTCGGCAGACAAGGACCGGGTGAGTAGATGTATATCTACGGGGGAAGTCGGGTGGATGGTGTATAGCACCCCCGCAAACATAGAATAAGGATATTACGTACTGTTATTAAGAAGTCGGACGTGACCTTAGATTCTTGGCGAGTAGGATCCTATTGAAGACTTTAGGTTGGACTAGACTGATTTAGAAAGACTTAACCAGAGGATGACTGCCTTGGAGGGAATTCATAGGTTTCATGTAGACACACACACGCACACACATATACACTTGACTTGGTGTGTGTGTGTGTATGAATGTGTGTAGGTTTCTATATGTATATATATATATATATAACATATACACGTGATATGATGAGGTTATATGATACATGGGGTTGAGTCGGTATGACTGGGCATGATGCCGTGAGATATTAGATATACGATCGAGTTATGACATGAGATGTGTTATGATATTAGCGGATCGTTGGGGAATGAGAAAATGTATATTTATATATAAACGATAATAGGTGATGACATTGAAATGTACGAGACTCTAGAATAGAAACCGAATTGTAATATGTGAATTAATCACGATATGATATATGACATGATATTTTAGTGGATCATTTGACGATGGATATTTACACAGACGATAATATATGTTGATGATATTGGGATGTATGCGATTATACTACTGTACCCTTGATCATGATATTGTTTGATGACGATACTATACGAATGATGATGTATATATGTGATAGTTGACCCGTACCCGATTTTGGGATGTCGTACGATCGATTTTACCGTATGAGGCACATATGTGATGACTGATCCGCACTCTTGACTCGAGGAAGTCGTACTATGTACGTGACGCTATTGAGGCTGGATCACCGACTACTAGAGATATCGACTCAGATTTTAGGAGGATTCTTCTTACCTTTCGGCTAGTGTCTTTAGTTAGTTCCTAGTTGGTTAGGTAGATCTTAGTTTAGGCTCGAGTCATACTTATTTGCAAAGTAACGAATCGTGCGCATTTTTAAAGACAGCCTGAGGGATACTATGGATTTTTCAAAGGACATATTTTTTCTTTAAAACACCGTAGCCCTTAATTTTCTAAAAACCACGATTCGTACTTTTTCAAACAACAAACTGTAAGACTCATAACTAGTATGTATTCTTTAGTTGTGCGCTTACTACACATTCACTGTTATATTCATGTTGCATTTATTGCATTACATATTCATACGTATGTTTCTTTAGCCAATATGAAACTCTGCATGTTAGGACATCGGCACCATTACCGATGATGCGCATGTTCCACGTACACTTATTTGCCGGCTCACACACATCATCATCGGTAATTGCCATGTCACGTACACTTTAGAACATATTATCTTTTATTGATAGAATCAGCTAAAGGCTAGATCAATATAATAGTGTGTGATTACTCTCATGTGTTAGTTTAGACATTGCATTTATTACTTAGACACTTCATGCATTCACATTTTCATGTTATCATGCAGTATTGTGGGTCTTATGCCGATACTCATTATTTACTTACTCATGATTTTGGGATTTTGGATTTTTAAGAGATTTATGGATTTTGGGGAAAACCGCAAGAATATATATGAAAACTTCTCTCTCTCTCCCTCTCATTTTAAAAATACAAGTTACGGTTTTCTCGTGATGTATGTGTCGTCCACCATGAGATTTCATGTTTTCTGTTGGATTTCTAGACCCGATTGGAGGAGTGGATGAACCGTCTCGGGTACATGGTGGGCCCGGTATGGTACCCCGGGATAAGAAACTCGAGTTGTAGATGATGAGCCTGGCAGAAGAAGATTACCTACCGGTGATGTCTGGCGCGGCGGATATCCGGAGGATACCGACCGTTATCGTGAGATTTGATGATATGGGCCAATCCGGACTGTCGGAGCCCGAGATATTGAGACTATGAGATATTGAGACTATGAGGTATTGAGATTTTGAGATTTACATGTTTTGTGTCGATACTTGACACGGATTTCCATAGAATTCATTGATGATGTTTCAGATTACCGTACAAATTTTACTATGATACAAGTTAAAGATTTCTTATACAGATATATCCAGATTTCATGGTTGATTGTTTTTCATTCATGGTGCATGCATACTCATACGCATGATATGTTATTACTTGAGGCACTGACATGAGCACTGAGCATTGCACTTATACATAGATTATTACCCTGCCACTACTAGATGACTAGTGTTATATTAAGTATATTATTATGACCTAGGAGAGCATCGTGCATGTGATTTCTACTCGCAGATGTCTTCTACTCACGAGTTGGCAACTCACCCCCGTTATGCCAAATTTTCTTACAGGTTTCGATGTACAGGTTTCCTTGGCATCTTGCTGGCACATCATTTCATTCAGGATGATTTGTTTGGTAGGTTGGTTCACTTGTATCAGGACCGCCATTGTACTTTTATTATTTCATTTATATCTAGTAAGCTCCATCAATCAGACTTGTATTACTTGATAGAATTTAGAAGACCAGTTGTTTATTCTTTTGACCTTAGAGTCGCGCTTGTATTATTATGGTTTTCTGGTGGTTTTGATGGTTTTCTTTGAGTTTTGTTCCTCGCCTTTCGGCGTTGTATATTATATTGCTTACGTGGTTGTGACCGCCAATTGGCGAAGAGCTAGCTCCCGTTTGGGGATGCCTTTTTATTGTTGCTTATGTATATATTCTTATTTGTACCCGTTTGGGGCCAGTTTTTAAAAAGGAGACTCTGCCGAAATTTTTGAGAAAATTTGATGTTGCTTTTAAATTTTTTTCCCTATAGTTCTTCTTTTAAATGGTTTAGATTTCTGGGCTTCGGCTTACTTAGATTAGACGTTTCGTAATTTAAGTGCCGGTCACGTTCCATACCTTCGGGTCGTGACAAAGTTAGTATCAGAGCGCTAAGTTTAACCTTTGTCCGAGTCTAGGTTGACCTTGGTTGATGGAGTAGGTGAATTAGGTAGAGTGACGTACCGTGTGTATGATCCGTGGCATACTTACGATACGCTACTCTTCTTAAGAAGCCTTAGGATGTACATTTCTTTGCACCGTATTCTATTCGTTCCTTTGATCTATCTTCGTCGATATCGGATGGTGGTTTCTGTTACTACGGTCGCACGGGCAGAGAGAGCTGCGGCTAGAATGCGATGACCGTTAGGGTATTGTCTATTCTATAGGATTGAAGTATTGTTTAGCGTGCGGACGAAGGGTATTCACATGTCGTCCAGATGAAGTTAAAAGGTTCGAACGAATGTCAGAAACCCATTTTCCCAAGTTTAAGGTATTCGGAAGAACATACAGGTATTTCTATGGACCCTCTAGATGAATGAAAGCCTAACTCGACATAATGACCATGAGAACACTGGTGAACCTTAGGGTTTGCGGCAGTTCCGTGGTGCCATTAGTGAGGCTTGGGTTTGCCCTTCTACGGCTGGTCCGCAGATGCTGAGGCATGTACTGGATATTTTTAAACTGTACTTGAGTGTTGAGCTCACGGGGAATTTTTGGACTTTGATGAATTGATCGAAAAATTCAACGTAGTTCAGATATCAGGTGAAAGGATAGATTACGTGGGAGACTCTAGATATAAGCATAGCCGTTTATAGCGCAGTCAGCACAGCTATGACGAGACGAGTCCGAATCAGTCGACATTAGAAAAGGCGCACATTGACGATAGTGATTGCGATTTGGTGATTTGAATTTCATATTTCCGTTGATTGGATTTTGGTATTTTGAGGATTTTGTTCTATGATTGGTATTCCCTATGTGTACATTCATTACACTCTATTCGTGTTTCATATATCAATTGTATTGATGTTGTTTTGTGCATACCCAGTGCACTCGATTTGGTTTTATACATTTTGAGATATTGATTTGATTTCGTGCATATGGGTTGTACATGATTTTGGATATTCGATTTATGTTTTTGTGCACCATGTTCACTTGATTGAGATTCTTGCGCGCACTTGGCGCACTTGATGCGATTTGTGCACACCAGATGCACTAAATTGGGATTTTATGCAGATTAGGTGCATCTGATATTATTGTCGTGCACGCCCGTTGCACTTGACAGATGTTTTTGGTGCACACCCGTTGCACTCAGTTTTGTTTTCATGCGTATTCGTGGCATCTGTATTTGATTTCGATTTCCGTGCGTATCGGACGCACGTGGTACCTTGTATACTGTATTTGAGATTGATTTCATTTTGAGCAGTACGTTTTTATGATATTTACTATTTAGTTTGATAATCGAGCAGGACTGTCCTGATACCAGTACCTAGGTGTTTTTGCATGTTTCTCTATTCAGATATTTGGACGATTTTACTACGATGCGCACTATATACAAGTTATGGTTTTGATGTATTTCATGTTGGTTTTCGTGTTGGACTTTGACATTGTATTTTCACCATAACTCCGACGATTGGGTTATGCTTGATGGAGTTTTGATTTTGAATTATGTACTTGTTTTTCATGCGCATGCATTGCGCTAAGATGTGTTTTATGTATTGATGATTTCGGAGCCCCGACGATTTGAGTGTTTTGCTAAATGTTTTAGTATTGGGGGAGTTTCAATTTAAATTCGGGGACCAAATTTCTATAAGGGGGGAAGAATGTAACATTTTAAAAATAAATAAATAAAATCCTTTAGGTGAATTTTCTGATAATTGGTAAAATAAACCGTATTTTCCGTAAAACTCAACTATAGTTATTTTTCAATATAAATTTAAATACGCCTATTTTAACTATATAATTACTAGTAAATGGTGTTTATTTAGTGACTTATAAATTATTGGTTTACTAAAATATTTTCCGTAATTAATTAAATTCAAATATTAATATAAGCTTTTAATTATACATTAAATTAGTGCAAATTACAAATTAGAAATGGGTTAATTTGACAAATTGAACCATGACATATTAGAATTAAGATTGTAGCATGCTCTTCTCTTCTTGTTTTGTGTTTAAGATTCTAGAGAATTCTAGGTTGAAACAAATTAGAAAAATAAATAAAATGAAGTAATTATGAAAATACTAAATGGTTGTATTAAATTGTGAAGCTTCTACATTTTTCCACACCCTTTTCTCTCTCTCCCCTCATCCCTCCCTCATGGCCGAAATTCCCTCATTGCTGCCCAAAAATTTTCCCACCCCATTTCCATCACAAAAATCTCCAAAAATCCATCAAAAATCAATAAAAAAAAACCCATAAATTCTTAGTTTAATCTCCACCCATGATTCTTTGGCCAAACAAGTTTAGATATTGGAGCAAAAGAAACATGTTGGAGGTCAAGTTGTATGTTGATCTCATGAATTGGAGGTATAATCCTAACCTATGTTTAAATTTTTGCTAAATTACTTCAATCTAATCTAATTATGTATTTAATTATGGTTTTAATTTCAATATTTAATTTTCAAGAGAAGAATTGAAATTAAGGTTAGGGTTTTTACCACATCATTAGGGTCACAATATATAGTTTGACATATTAGGGCATGTAAAATTTAGGCTAGTTGTTAAATTTTGCAAACTAGTTGTTAAATTTGCTAAGTGTTACTTTTAAATTGTATTAATGGTACAATTTTGTAAACTAGATTTTTATAAATCATATATATTGATGAGATAAAATTATGATGAGGGTTTCTATCATTATATTATGGTTTTAGTGAGGAGATTAACATGTTAATTGAATGTAAAACCTAATTTGGTTACTAGTTGTTAATTGTTAGTTAAAAAAATGTGATAAATATGCTATTTTGCAAACTAGGTTTTAGAAATTAAATTAGAATGTGGGATTAAAAATCTAGTTAGGGTTTAGCACATCATTAAGGTTTCCTTGAGTGGTTTAACAATTTAAAATATGCAAAATCTAGTTTAGTTGTTAATTTGTTAAGTGTTACCTTTAAATTGTTAAAATTTGATAAAATTGCAAACTAGAAATTTTTGTTTAATACAAATTGATGAGATTAAATTATAGAAATGGTTTGTATGACTTAGTTATGATATTTAGAGTATATTGTGGCCACTAGTTTTTCTTAAACATCAGGTTTTGAAGTAAAACGGTTAATTGACGCTTTCTAGGTTTTTGCGAAATAGAACGATTTGATTCATTTTAAGGTTTTGATGATTTAAACCCTAGTTATATTATAATTAGTGAGTTTTGGAACTACGATTTGTACGTTTTTGTTTCATCTCGATCAATCGGCGTTTGTACGCCGATATCGAGAGATATTTGGTTCTTTTGCATGAGCGGGTCATACGTTTTAACCTATGCGCGTTTCATGCGCCATTTTGGTTTTGTCCGCGATTCGGTTTACGATATTATATATGTTTGCGTATAGGTACCCCTCACGTGGACTTTAGACGAGGAAGAATAGGAGGGCGACATCGACTTCGGCAGATATGGACCGGGTGAGTAGATGTATATCTACGGGGGAAGTCGGGTGGATGGCGTATAGCACCCCCGCAAACGTAGAATAAGGATATTACGTACTGTTATTAGGAAGTCGGATGTGACCTTAGATTCTTGGCGAATACGATCCTATTGAAGACTTTAGGTTGGACTAGACTGATTTAGAAAGACTTAACTAGAGGATGACTGCCTTGGAGGGAATTCATAGGTTTCATGTAGATACACACGCACGCACACATACACTTGACTTGGGGGTGTGTGTGTGTGTGTGTGTGTATGAATGTGTGTAGGTTTCTATATGTATATATTTATATATAACATATACACGCGATATGAGGAGGTTATATATATGGGGTTGAGTCGGTATGACTGGGCATGATGCCGTGAGATATAAGATATACGATCGAGTTATGACATGAGATGTGTTATGATATTAGCGGATCGTTGGGGAATGAGAAAATGTATATTTATATATAAACGATAATAGGTGATGATGACATTGAAATGTACGAGACTCTAGAATAGAAACCGGATTGTAATATGTGAATTAATCACGATATGATATATGACATGATATTTTAGTGGTTCATTTGACGATAGATATTTACACAGACGATAATATATGTTGATGATATTGGGATGTATGCGATTACAGTATTGTACCCTTGATCATGATAATGTTTGATGAAGATATTATACGAATGATGATGTATATATGTGATAGTTGACCCGTACCTGATTTTGGGATGCCGTACGATGGATTTTACCGTACGAGGCACATATGTGATGACTGATCCGCACTCTTGACTCGAGGAAGTCGTACTATGTACGTGACGCTATTGAGACTGGATCGCCGACTACTAGAGATATCGACTCAGATTTTAGGAGGATTCTTCTTATCTTTCGGATAGTGTCTTTAGTTAGTTTCTAGTTGGTTAGGTAGATCTTAGTTTAGGCTCGAGTCATACTTATTTGCAAAACTAACGAATCGTACGCATTTTTAAAGACAGCCTGAGGGATATTACGGATTTTTCAAAGGACATATTTTTTCTTAAAAACCTCATAGCCCTTAATTTTCTAAAAACCACGATTCGTACTTTTTCAAACAACAAACTGTATGACTCGTAATTTATATGTATTCTTTAGTTGTGCGCTTACTACACATTCACTGTTATATTCATGTTGCATTTATCGCATTGCATATTCATACGTATGTTTCTTTAGCCAATATGAAACTCTGCCTGTTAGGACACCGGCACCATTACCGATGATGCGCATGTTCCACGTACAATTATTTGGCGGCTCACATACATCATCATCGGTAATTGCCATGTCACGTACACTTTAGAACATATTATCTTTTATTGATAGAATCAGCTAAAGGCTAGAACAATATAATAGTGTGTGATTACTCTCATGTGCTAGTTTAGACATTGCATTTATTACTTAGACACTTCATGCATTCACATTTTCATGTTATCATGCAGTATTGTGGGTCTTATACCGATACTCATTATTTACTTACTCATAATTTTGGGATTTTGGATTTCTATGAGATTTCTGGATTTTGGGGGAAACCGCAAGAATATATATAAAAACTTCTCTCTCTCTCTTTCCCCCCCCCCTCTTATTTTAAAAATACAAGTTGTGGTTTTCTCGTGATGTATGTGTCGTCCACCATGAGATTTCATGTTTTCTGTTGGATTTCGAGACCCGATTCGAGGTGTGGATGAACCGTCTCGGATACATGGTGGGCCCGGTATGGTACCCCAGGGCAAGAAGCTCGAGTTGTTGACGATGAGTCTTGCAGGGGAAGACTACCTACCGGTGATGTCTGGCGCGGCGGATATCCGGAGGATACCGAACGTTGTCGTGAGATTTGATGATATGGGCCTATCTGGACTGACAGAGCCCGAGATATTAAGACTATGAGATATTGAGACTATGACGTATTGAGACTTTGAGATTTACATGTTTTGTGTCGATACTTGACACGGATTTCCATGGATTTCATTGATGATGTTTTAGATTACCGTACAAATTTTACTATAATACAAGTTATAGATTTCTTATACAGATATATCCAGATTTTATGGTTGATTGTTTTACATTCATGGTGCATGCATACTCATACGCATGATATGCTACTACTTGAGGCACTGACACGAGCACTGAGTATTGCACTTACACATAGATTATTACCCTGCCACTACTAGATGACTAGTGTTATATTGAGTATATTATTATGACCTAGGAGAGCGTTGTGCATGCGATTTCTACTCGCAGATGTCTTCTACTCACGAGTTAGCAACTCACCCCCATTGTGCCAAATTTTCATACAGGTTTCGATATACAGGTTTCCTTGGCAGCTTGCTGACACATCATTTCATTCAGGGTGATTTGTTTGGTAAGTTGGTTCATTTGTATCAGGACCGCCGTTGTACTTTTATTATTTCATTTGTATCTAGTAAGCTCCATCAACCAGACTTGTATTACTTGATAGAATTTAAAAGACCAGTTGTTTATTCTTTTGACCTTAGAGCCGCGCTTATATTATTATGGTTTTCTGGTGGTTTTGATGTTTTTCTTTGAGTTTTGTTCCTCGCCCTTCGGCGTTTTATATTATATTGCTTGCGTGGTTGTGACCGCCAATTGGTGAAGAGCTAGCTCCCGCTTGGGAATGCCTTTTTATTGTTGCTTATGTATATATTCTTATTTGTATCTGTTTAGGGCCAGTTTTTACAAAGGAGACTCTGCCGAAATTTTTGAGAAAATTTGATGTTGCTTTTAAATTTGTTTTCCTATACTTCTTCTTTTAAATGGTTTAGATTTCTGGGCTTCGGCTTACTTAGATTACGTTACGCCTTTTAGACGTTTCGTAATTTAAGTGCTGGTCACGTTCCGTACCTTCGGGTCATGACAATCACGCCTGGAGCGATTATTATATATTGATATATATATTAGTAGATGTTGTATATATTTTGCACCCGTGCTAGTCCAGTCCCCGCTTTATCTTTAGTTAAGTAACCTAACGGGTAATGACGGGACCTAGTGGCGAATACAGATGGCATATTCGTACATCATATTTTCGTTCTTTTGTGGTGTGATCAATTGATGGGACTGCGTTGATTCAGATCAATGCAAAGAAAAAAAACCTATTCTGATGTTGTTGGAACAATTTTCAAAAAGCTGTTATTGCAAGGACGTTCTCTTTTGTCTTGCATGGTGGTATTCGGTTATGAATATCCAGCACCTCATTCGACGAGGCAAGGGCCGAGATCCCTTCATCAGGAGTGACCCCTTAGACAGAGGTTTGCGTCAGGGTAATAACTTCACTATAGTCGATTAATTTTTGCTTTGCATCGTGGCATTCAGTTGGAATATCCTGCACCTCATTCTACGGGGAAAGAGCCGAGACCCCTTCACCGGGAGTGACCTCTTTAGCAAAGGTTTTCGCCACTATATTTATAAAAAGCTATATGGTTCCTTCAACGATATCAAGTTCATTACGTTAAAGGTTTTTCGCCAAAAACCATTCGTAGCCCTCCGTCATTTCAGACGGGTAGCACTTAGTATTCATGCTATGTTTGTTGGCCTTCGTCAAGGCATAGTGTATGGTAGCTGCTTGTTACCTTTCTGTTGCATAGATAGATGTGTTGGTTTGGGACAGTCGTACAGCCTTGTTGTCCCTAGTCAAGGGCTTGTACAGGTAGGTTCAAATTAACCTGGATAATGACGGGTAGAACTTGACATGTGACTTATGATTTGTTGGCCTTAGTCAAGGTTATAAGAGCATGAGGTACAAATCACATCGGGAGTTTCTAAAGAAACTGAAACTTGCCAGGCATGCGCATACCTTCTGGAGTGTGATAACTTGAGTGGATTCTGTCAGGTTATCATGCGATGATAGTTAGATCCCGATCCCACTGATGAGTTGGTTTACTCCTCGGGTGATCCCGACTAATTCTTCTTTCAGGTTTGGAGGAGAATTTGAGGATACAGTGGGAGACATCCTGATTAGATAAATTGATAACCATTCTGATTTAGGTTAGAGTGCACGCAGAGTGTTTCTTTTCTCTCTCTCTCTTTGGCAGCAACCATGGCCCGACCCTAGACTATGACTTAGTGACCACGTTAACCGAACCTTCTTAAAACACTGGCTTTTGGATTGTCAGAGTTGCATACCTCGTTGCCACTCCTACTTTTTACCCTTTTCTCCGGAACATTTCGTTGCCTTCCAAGTCACAATAAGACCAAAAGGGAATCATTGGCCGCTCGCTTTGGTACCCAGAGCATTGACAAAAGAGAGTGGACCGCCTCTAGGAATAATCCTTAGCTCATACACGGGGCAGGGACGGTTCGTAAGTAGGAAGTCAAGTTGGATGATCATCACTACAATAGGCTTTTTTTTCAGCCAGACAGCACGGGAGATGGCCTGCACTACGAACATCCACTTCCATTGGATAAAACCATCGTATGGTTATATACGAACTCGAAGGAACTTGTTCCAGATTCGAGGATGGTATCAGGTTCTGGAGAAAATGAATAGTACTATTCAGTTGTCTTTCCTTTTACCTTCTCTCAGGTTGCGAGTGCTCCATGGATTAGGACGGTACACCTATTACGCTAATTGGATAGTCTTCATCCAAACCATAGGCAAGTGCCGAAAGGTAGAGAATGAAGAAAACCGATTAGCCTAAGTGAGGTGTACAAAAGGTAATAAGTAAAGACAAATAAAGGGATTAGAAAGAGGGCAAAGTAAAATGCGACTGCTATCATTCATGACCAAACCAAGTATTTCATCGCCACTCCTATTTCACCTTTGTATTTCTCCAGAATACCCCGTATCACTATGAAGATCCACAGTTTATTGGATAATCCATCGTATAGTTATATACAAACTCGAAGGAACTTGTTCCAGTTCGGGGATGGATTCTGGTTCAGGAGAAATAAGAATAAGGTTTATTCAGTTGTCTTTCATATTTACCTTCTCTCGGGTTGCGAGTGCTCCTAAGATTAGGACAATACACCTATTACGCTTATTGGATAGTCTTCTTCCAAACCATAGGCTGATGCCGAACGGTAGGGAAGGAAGAAAACCATTTAGCCTAAGGGGGTGTACAGAAGGTAATGAGTAAAGACAAATAAAGGGATTTGGAGATATGTTAAAGGAAATATACGGTTACATTCATGAATCTGGATAATGGAAGAGGCATTACTAGGAATACCAGGATACCCTTACGAAACATTTTAATGTTTCAGTTTCACTATGCGTTGTTAATTGAAAACCGATTTCCCAATTAGACCCTTACTCCAGGGTATGTATTTACCAGGTTTGATTCTCACATCTGTATGGTTTTACAGATGATGAGTGGGAGTAAGTTATTGGGAATTAGGTGATCATTCTCATTATATCGGGATTCGTTGTAATTGGTGATATTTGAGAAAATCGCCTGGGTTTTTGCCGGACGGCAAATATTTGGTTTTGAATATCCGTTGTTGTGCGTCAATTTCAAATTGATATATCTGTACGTTTATTTTTATAAAGTGAGATATAACTTTTTAAAATTATGTCCATGGCATTTACCTATATCAGTTGATGGTTGGGTAAGGAGTATTAAACAGCGGTGTAATTCTTCATAACCATAAGTACAGTTTTCAACCTACGACGCACATGGTTTGAGTTATTCAACTCAGGAGACTTATACAAAGCATTGTATATTGTCCAGTATCCATTCGGAAAGAGGGGTTGGTCCTCGTACTATATTCTGTTTACTTGTGACTTCTCTAGTTTTTAGACAAGTGTTTCGTAGAAATACAAGGTCTAAATTTTGAGAAGTTATAGGTATAAGAATAAA
Organism: Agapanthus africanus; assembly: GCA_030015575.1. Lineage (NCBI taxonomy): Eukaryota > Viridiplantae > Streptophyta > Magnoliopsida > Asparagales > Amaryllidaceae > Agapanthus > Agapanthus africanus. The sequence continues at coordinate 61,350,509 of CM057338.1, forward strand.
GTAGAGAACCAGGTGTCGCAAGTATCGGGATTCTTCAAGGTGATCGAAGATATAGATACTTAAGTTTGGTATTCAGTTGATAGTAATGGTTTTGAGAAACTTGTTTCTCTTTCAGGTTACTCATATCTGGATGCATTCCTAAGTTGAGTAACGCTGATCGGCCTCTTTCCATTTAGTTGACATGCACTGGAGGCAGCTGCATGATTTGAATCTGGTTCCAATTAAATTAGTGCCTATGTTTCTATATTGGATATAGAATGGATCATATCTTAACAATGTTAAGGTACGGGGAGTTGTCCGGCTTATGCTTGAAACCAGACTCTGGATAACTCAAGGCACGTTTCTGTAATGGCTGTTTGTAGGTTGACCCGGGCTATGACGAGGGTTGATTTTCTACCATCTGGAAGATCAATAGTGATATTGTTCTTGACTCGCCACAGTTTTATTAAAATGGATTTTTTCAGAAAACAGTTGTGGGAGTATAGTAGAACTGGAAGTGATTCCAGAACCACAAACGATTACGAAAAATTTAATAGGACCTAAATATTCAATCTGGATTGACATTCCATTAGCCACTCCGCAGATATGGTGGGTAACCTCAGGCACCCGAGAGGTACTCCGGTAGCCTCAAGGACGGTGATAGGGAGGTTCTTATTTACCCAGACTTGCCATTGCTGCTGTTCTGGACTATGAGACTCGGCAGGAGGATGAGTATAGCGTCGTTCTAAACTAGCTTTAGAAGTGCACGTGTATATGATTCTGCCAGAGGGTTGTTGTGGTCAGTGGGAGCAGTGGAAGCATAGTGGATAAATAGCTTGTGTCTATTTATAGACTAAAGCAGATATAGCGGAGAAAGATCATCTATTTTTGATGTGACAGTCATGGGTTTGACTTCATAAAAATAGGGGATGGATCTGTTAAGAAGGTAGTAGGGTGTGATGTCCTGGTATATGGATGACATACACAGAGTAGGAAGTAAAATTCATATACTACGATCGGTTATACTTTGGTTGTCACACAGTGGTTTCTCCACATAAGGCTTGGATATTATATCAGACATTCTGGTTACGAGATCTATGGTTTTAGATCTAGATTTGGGAAGTGTCCCAATCTAGGTACTTAGACAGTATTCTAAAGGTATTTAGAATGGACGACTCCTGGCATGGTGGTGTACCTGCAAGTGATGGAGTCACCCTCTCTAAAGGTGTCTTACAGACTAAAGGGGAGAGGGAAGCACATGATTGGAATCACTTGCTTAGGCAATTGAGTCAATCATGATATGTCAAGTACCACACCAGATGTTGTTTTTGTACTAGATGCAATAAGTTGATATTAATCCAATCCGGGAGAAACGTTCGGAAGCAGTTTATGAACATAAGCAGATGTTCTAGGGATATGATAACAACAACCTCCTTTAGGAGACGGTTATCATTCCAGGCTTCCAAGGTGACCTGGATGACAGAGTGACTATCAAAGTTATAGTTTCCCTCTGACGAGGGGCAGTAGTTTGGACAGGTGATCCAAGCGGATACTGAGGGAGGCATGACGCAGGATACTGATTAAATTCAGTTGACGATACAGTCTAAGAAGTTTGATGGATTTGAAGTTCATTTGTGAACTAGGTCCCATCAGATATCCAGACATATTCTAAGTCATATTGCTCATTTCGGGAAATGGCTTTCTCCGCGAACTTGAGATTAAGAGAGACATAGAAAGAAACATCAGGGCGGATCCACTCATTGAGGCTATCTCTCAAACGCAATAGTTTTACAAACGAGTTTTGTGAAGCTGATAAGTAGAAGAGTTGGATGTTCGGTATCACACGGGCTGTGAGTATACGACATCGCAATAATTAGCCTTAAGTGCAAGTGGGAGATTGTTGGATATAGTTCCCTCAAAGTCAATTATTGGATCGTAGGCACGTGATTGCAATGATTGAGGTAGGACCTATACCGGTAGGACAGTCTTACTCAAAATGATAGTATGCTATCTGGTTTGCATTTATCATCGTGTACAAGCTTTACGTGACATTACAGTTCAATATTACACGTTGATAGAGCCCATAGGATTCTTGCTTGACAGCCAACAGTATGATGGCGATCATATAAGTGGGAGCTGGGGTCTATAAGCACATCCTTAAAAGGTCCCTAGTCGAGGGAGTTTCGAGACAGGGCATCGATGCTCAAGAGTAGACTAGTGTATACAGTCGAGACCCCGACGAGGGACGGTGGCCGGTCTCACAAGCCATTGGTGTCGGTTGGTTCACCTAAGATGTATACAGGTGCTCATTGGGTTATGAGTACACCGGACAGGACTCGCCGGGAACATGCTAATTGGTTTTATACCTAGCGTCGGATAGCAGTTCCCTGGTGACATGTGCACAGGTTAGTCTATCGACCTGAGATCGTCATTTTTCTCGTGTGAGTTCCCACTGTGCTTTGATTACTACCCTACCACGGTTCAAAGGAGTCATGCAAACAGGTTTTAGTTGGGTACAGTCCCGAGCCACATGGAGTCAGTGAGCGGATCGGCAGGGGTTTCTTCTCTCCCGGTATTGGGGGTGAGATCGCGTTGTGTCTAGGAGAGCCATTACACGAAGTTCTTGGCCAAGGCAGGAGATTAACTGGTACGTATTCCAGTAGTATCTCAGGGTGTTCTGAGCTACACTCCGACACGACTTGTATCGGTTTTGGGGGTCTGACGTTTACTAGCCCCTAGGCCCGACATGCGATACTCATAGACGAACAGACCGGACTGTACGGATATTGTCACTGACAGGCTCAGTAGGGTTCCAGGATGAGTTTGCTCATCGGCCTCCTTTTTGGTCAATACATGGGTAGCCCGTTACGTGCAGCTAGTACCACTGACGTGCTTGTAGTTAAATCCACAGCCAGTGTATTGACGAGTATTTAGAGTCCCCCACAGACAGTTTTCCCAAGTTTCGGGCGAAACGTTGTAGAGGCCGTATGGTTTTATAGCAGGGTTCGATCATATACGTGCATTCGTGCACGGATCATGATCGGACGGATCATACTAGTGGGCTTTGGTTTAAGCCGGATCCTAGTATTAGATATGTTGGATTACTTTAGTCTCATCGCATTTGCATTCAGTCGGAATGCGGATGCAGGTATGTATATACAGGTGAGGGGTATCCTTGTGATCCGTCACGAGTTTACTTTAGATGTTGTTGTATCTTTTTGTTGGACTAAACATTTGGGTTAATGTTTATTTTGGTGGAAATTGTGAGTGGATTTCATTATGAGGAGCATTTTTTGTGACATGTGCATGGGTGATGACTCATGGTCTTTTTATTTGTGCAAATATCATATTAGTGATTATTTATTGTGTTGAAATAATGGTTGGAGAGAGAGAGGGCAGCCATAGGCTTGGGGTTTGCTCTTGCATTATTATTCTAGTGCTCTCACTTTTATCTCATCACAATAATAACAAAAGCCTCTTCTTCTTCTTCTTCCTCTAGCTCACTACTTCCACCATGGCATCATCTTCAACCTCCATCCATACACTCTCATGTGTTGAGAATCAATGGATGCTTGAGACAAAGTTATCACACACATTCTCTACATCACCTTGGACATGTCTGCTAGCAAACTTCATGTTCGAGTTGCTTCGGTTTAAAGAGAGAGCCCGTAAAATGACTTCTTGATATGGTGCCCTTTCCAACAAAGAGACCGGAGATCGAGCGAGATCGGAGATGCCGCGAGGAGCTAGAGATGGTGGCCAAAGACCGAAGGACACGGATCGATCGGTATAGCCATTCTATCTTCTTTATAGTTAGCTAGTTAAGTATTAATGGTTCGATCCGGGTGAAAGACTGCGATAGCGCCGGTTTCGTAAAAAGTTTGTGTTCCGTGTTTGGCCTCGGATCGACGGCCGGGACGCTACCGTAGACTTACAAGAAGGTCATTTTCCAGAATAAATATGCTAAGCGTAATTGAGCAATATAAAATGACAAGAAATTAGCATAAGATTTAAACTTCAATAACGTTATTTATATTCAACTTGATACATTTACAATCCATGAGTTCAACTGAAAGAAAATACAAGAAAAGAAATGCCTAAACAGGTGGCATACATAAACTGAAAGGTAAGGATAACTAGTTTAGGCCTGAGTCGCGATCTGATCGTGCTCCTCCAATGTGGTGTCTACCTCCTCAGACTCGATAGTATTTGACGAACATTCCAAGAAACAAAGATGGGTGGAATGCCCGTCAGTGAACTTTTGCTTAGTAAGTCCCCAAGAAATAGGTGTGAAGTATAAAAGTATAATGATAAAGAAAATGTGTATCATGAAGCAATGGACTATAAGATATGGTGTTTAAGCATGTCATTTAATGTAAACATGGCATTTCTATTTAACATGCAGTTTTATATATATCATGGCAAAATAACATGAGTATAGTATAGAATGTTGTGTAGTGTAAGTGTAGTGGATATTAAGTGAATGTAAGTGTCCTAAAAGGTCTTTACATGGGTAAACTAATGAAACGTAAGTTTAAGGATGAATGTCAACCAATCTCAAGAGTGTTTTCGAACCCAACAGGCTGTAATCCTCGAGTAAGGAAACACGGACCCGAATCAAGTGTTAGTAACGGGACTTCAACCTAGTGTTGAAATATTCCAAACTCAACAGGCTATAATTCAGGAGTAAGGAAACACGGGCCCTCATGATAGCTTACTTGTGTTAGTAGATATGGATTCATGATCTAGGGGGCTCCAAAGATTTCGTTGGATTCACACATGAACTACCCCAACACCCCGTATATTTTAAGTTACAGTTAAAATTACTAGCCTTGGTCGAATCCATGAATATATCAGGTTGCAAGATTGGGTTCATGTAAATATCTAGAATTCATTTCAAGTGTTCATGTATTCAGGGTTCGAGTCAAATCAGTTTCAATAGCAGCCATTGTATTCTGGTATTTATGTTAAGTTCATGTCAAGTCATAGTATTCTAGTATTCAGGTTTTGGGATATTCAAGTTCAAGTGTTCTGATTCATGATCAAGAATTCAAATTTATGTTCAGATTTAGATTCGAGTTGGGTTATAGTTCGAGTTTGTGTTCGAGTTTAGATTCGAGTTTGGATTCGAGTTCATGTCTTTTCATGTGAATTGATGTAAATTGTTAAAAAAATCTTATGTTCGGGAGATATCGGCAACTGCTGCATATGAACGGTAGGATTTGTGTTTTTTTCCAAGACAATTGCAATTTGATAACTCTGTTAAGTTGTCTAACCTGGATAGGCAAGCACTCGCTTTCTCCGGCTCCTTAGGGCTCAAGAAAGTTGATCCCGCTTAAACCTATATTAATCTAGAGTCCTTAAAATATTGTTTTGCATATCTCGAGGGGGTTTTATGAAAAATATATATTAATATAATTTAAAAATAAACCTTGAGGGTGATTTGTAATATTTAGGGTTTTCATGAACATGTATTTTAATTGTTTTGGTGATAAAACCTAGCTTTTTGAAAGTTTGTGGTATTTTTATGAAAACTACTACTTTTGGAAATTTGGTGGTATTTTATTAACAATTTTAATATTTCCTTTTTAAATAAATAGTTTCTTAATTTGATTTTATTGAAAATAAATATTTATGATTTTTATACAATTTTTCAAAAAATTAGTTTTGTTTAGCAAAGTCGCGTTTCTTAAAAACCGTATTTTTATTCTTTTTGAGAGTGAATACTCCGTGAGGAGTTCTGCATCTCTCGAGACTATCCCAAGAATGTGCAATAATCTGCACCATCCATTAGTGGGTCCCTTAACAAGAGTTGTAAATGTGTATTTGCCAAGAATTCGAAATACCGATTTGAAAAAACTCGTTTTTGTAAAAGTGTGGTATTTTAATGAAAAATTTCTTCTTTTACTTTAAATTACCCATATGCTTAGAATATCGTGCTATGAAACCATAGTGTGCGCGTGGGGTAGGTCATTACCTTGTGAAGGCTCTAGGGTTTGGGTATAGTAGATACCGAAAAGAGGTTACACTAAAGTTTATGGTATTTTAATGAAAAAGTTCATTATATGTTGGTTTCATATGAAAAATTGTTAAATCTAAAAACTAAATGATGTGAATAAGGTTACGATTAGTGTAGCATATTAGTTTGATCTCGTTTTCTTATCACATGACTTACAATTGTTAAAAAGAAAACTATATCGGTTATAACTCATCTTTTGTCGATTTGTATTAAAAAAACGAATTGGGATGAAAGAAAAAGAGAAAAGAGGGACTTACGGCTTGGTAATATCGAGAAGAGAGTAAGAAAGAAGGGAGGGGACTTCGTGGCGTCATGGAAGCTCCGGAAACGGTTTCGATCTTCGATGGAAGAAGCTTGGTTGCTATCTCCACTTGACTCCACTTGCAATTAGGAACTTTTGAGGTGATTTTGCTAGAAATTTTCAGAATAGAAGGGAGGTAGGGTGGTATTTATAGTGAAGAATTAGGGTTTGGAAATTAAAATTTTGGATTAAAAAGTTGTTAAATGGTGAATTGAAGAGTCTCTGTTTGATTGCAGGAAAATCAAACAGTGCACGGGAGTTAAAGGGAGCCGAAGGGACAACTGTGCAAAGCACGGAGGAAAATGGGGCATTTTGGACCGTCGACGCCGGCCCTAGGGGCATTTTAGGCGGTCAGATCTTGTTGGCTTGCCTCAAGATTTGTGCCACATGTCAAGTCGGATGTGTACTCCTCATTACGTATGTTTGATTTTTCTGAAACTTTTCATTTCTCCATGTATTGCACATGCAACTCTTGGCTTCCAAAAATTAAAAAGAAAAAAATCTAAAAATAATTGGTTCTGATGGGAATCGAACGCACAGGCTATGTCACAGCAATGTAAGGCTTTACCAGTGAGCTAAAAGTTGATTCTTTCTTTTATTGAACAAAAATAACTTATAACTTCACATCAGACTGAAATGCCCCTTTTCTGTACAATAACTTTTTTTTGTACAGGAATTTCATAGTCGTTACAACATCATTGGTACAACCATGACACTGTAAGACTGCTATACTACGTTATGTCTATGTAGATGTTGATACGGTTTATTATGGCTTCCCTATATATAAGGGGTTGATTGGGGTGGGTGGGTGTGTGCGCGCACGCGCTCTCTGTGGATAAGGATAGAAAGCTTTTCTTCTATGAACATATTGATAGAACATTTGCGCAACTACTAATGATTGCCATACTGCACAAGCACAGACGCATATGCTACACTACACATTATTAGTATTGCCATGACACAGTAGGAACTACCGCATCTGTTCATGTGTTGATTCTATTTATACACGACGCATTATGATAATTGCTGATTGAGATGCGAATATCTTTACCATGGGTATTCGTATATGATCGATATGGGTTTTATCGTATATGATCGATATGGGTTTTATGATATTTTTACCTACGATGATATATCTCAGTGGTATGGGTGAGACACTGTGTGTGTGTGTACAAGACGTATATTTTAAACAAAACACATATAATACTTCATAAAACTATGTCTGCTACTTATGCCATGATATACATATCGTACGGCTATTTTGAAAGGATTTCACATACATCTTTCGGCTGCTTTATAAGTTTATACATGGACGCATACTATATATATATATGATATGATGATATAATTCCATAGTTACGCGATCAATATTATTGTGCTTATAGTACTTATGCATTATACATATATTAGTACAAAATATGATAGTATTATACTTTATGACATAGGTAGATCGTTATGCATTTCGATTTCTATCTTGCAATATACTTTTATTCACTGAGTTGGCAACTTACCCCCGTTGTGTCCCAGTTTCTTGCAGGATTGACCGCTCGAATCAGTAGCGGCTTGCCGGCACACGCGTTACTTTGGTGATTGCTTTTGTAGGTGGGTTACATGTTAGATCGTAAGCACACATTGTATATGTATATTCTTTTGGATCTAGTTAAAAACTCTATTGACCAAAACTTGTATATTTGTGAACTTAGAAGTGATACTTAAATATTTATGTGTTTTTGGGTATCACACTCGTTTGGAGTTGACTTTATATTGTTTTTGTTCATATTTTGCTTTCTATATCTTCGCCTTGGGCGTCACATATTATCTCCGTGGTTAATCCGCCGTTTCGGCGTGGAAGCTAGCTCCCGTTAGTAATGTTTTATATATATTATGTTTTGTTTGTGGTTTTATTCAAAATTTACAAAGGAGGTGCTGCCCGACTTTTAAAAGACATAGGCACTTTTCAATCAAACTTATTTACATTTTAAAAGAAAATTGATTCCATTTAATAACTTGTTTTAAAACTTCACCTCTGCTATTTCTTTAAAAAGCTTTAGATTTCGGGTTTTTGACTTACTTGGATCGAGTCGATATCTTTAGACGTCATGTGATCTAAGTGCTGGTCACGTGCCATTTTCGGGTTGTGACACCACCAATTGTCATCAATTGTGATAGTGAGGCTGTTAGATTGGTAGCCCATAATAAAGTTTATAATGGAAAATCTAGACATCTAGATCTAATACATGGTTATATCCGACAATTACTCGATGATGAAGGGGTAATTGGGATTAACTATATTCTTACAAATTGGAATCTTGCCGGCCATTTTACTAAAGGATTGTCAAGAGATTTGATATAGAAATTATTATTGTGGATATGGTTAAAACCTTACAAATAAACCAACTATTATTGAAATCCTACTCGATGCTTGTACTCCAAGCACTGTGAGTTGAAAAGAAGAGTAGATACGATTGATTGAATAAGTATGGAAATTTGTACTTATCCCTGAAATGACCATGCTTGGATCTTGTAGGAAAAGAAAGATGACGAATTATATTCTTAATGGGTGGTATCATAAAGTGTGATATTATAAGACACACTAGATTACCTATCTATATGAACGTGGGGGTGTGGCCCCCTTCTATGAGATTGAAAGGTGACGCGACCTGGATCGCGCTAAGATGTTACCTTCCGTTGATCTGCTGATGGCGGCGATGGGTGGCTGAGATTAGATCTGAAGGCTGTCGCTCCTGAAGCATGTGGATCTCAATGGGTTTGAGGTCGTGGTTGCCGAGCTACCTGCAAGGAAGTCCCGGGGTGGTTGTACCACCGAGGACCCTCCGACGGTCAAGTTGGACTAGAGATCCGAGTAGAGTAACGGTTTAGTGGAGTAAAAATGGCTTACTTGACCCGTCTGAATAAGGGTTTTATATAGCGGTGGCAGCAGGCGAGGCAGGTGCAAGAATCACGCCGGCCGTTACGCTCCTGACGTCACTCCCGCGTAATGAGTGGGACCTCCCATTAATGGCGAGACAGGCTCGTTGATAGGGGATCATGGTGGCGTGGAGCGTGGGATGTGGCCGGCGGAGATCTCGCACATGGCGAGATTCGTGGGATGGCGGTTACGCCTGCAAGCGGTGCTGTCGGTCGGTCAATAAGACCGAGGAAGATGACCTCGGCGGGAGAGCACGCGGTCGAGCGGGAGAGCCAAGGTATCTTGGTTTTGCTCGAGTCCGGAGGCGATCTGAGAGGGCCGAGGAGGCTCGGGCTTGCGATAGCTCGGAGACGAGCTGTGGGGCCGAGGAGGCCAATTGTGCTGGGGGCTCGGAGGTGAGCTAGCGTTTGCTTGTAGGATGGGCACAGGAGTGGTCTGGTCGGCCACTGTAGGTCCTTTCTTATGAGTCCTGGGACACGTCATCTGCCACGTGTCATGATCTGGGAGATCGCCGATATCGAGCATCATGATTAGCCCCCCACTCTCGTCCCGACCAGCTGATGGGTCGGGTCGAGAGTGGTTTGCCGGATCATCCGAGGTAAGCTCCTTTCCAAAGATATCGTCGGGCGTGTCTCTGAGCAATTGGTTGTCTTTTCTGGATGAGGCCAGCGAATCAGAGCGAGATCCTTTGCATTAAAGAGGGTGCGCCGGATTTTGTGCACTTTTGCTGAAGCGACAGACCACGTACCGCAGGCTTCTAGCGTCCGATAGGACGCCGCCAATGCGCTTGCGACAGGTGGGGCGATCGTGGCCATCGAGTGCACTGAATCGTTTTAGCGGGAGTCGACCGTTGCCGCTGGATGAGAACGCCGGTAGCATAAATAGGGAGGAGGCCTGATTCAGGATCTCTCTCTCTTCACATTTTTCTCATTCTGAGTCTTATTTGCTCGGCGCTCTCCTTTTAGGTCGGATCTTGCGTTTTCTCTTCTTGAGGACTTTTTCCTATCAGGTTAGATGCCTTGCTTCTTCTTCCTTCTGCTTCTTCTCCTTCCGAGTCAAGCCTCTTATCCCTTTTGGCAGGACAGATGGTTCGATCCCGGACTCTTGGTGCCTTCGGCGCTCAGTCCTGGAGGAGGGCCGGTGGTGCGGCCGTGCCTTCGGCTGACTCGAGCCCTGCGCCGGATGTGCCTCCGACGGTGGGGCCACCTGCCCCGTCACGAGCTCCTGACGGTTGTTTCGGCGGCGGCCAAAGGCATACACGGGTTCCTAAATCTCAGACGAGGGATGCAGGAAAGGGCGAAGATGGGGTTCCTCTTAAGCGGAAGAGGCCGATCTCTCATGCGCCACCGACGGAGGTTCCGGAGGGGACTCCCGCGCAGGAGGGGGGCGTCCAGTTCATGGTCCCGTCGGGGCTTTCCGTTGCCGCTAGCCTTCTTGCTGGTATGGAGGAGTCGGCCGGGGGCCAGATGTCGCGGGAGACTTTGAGGGCCCAAATGGCGGCTATCGCACGGGAGGCGGTTCAGGTATGTACTCCCTCATGCGTTATTTCGAGCGACCTTTTCTTAGTTCGGGTGTCCTTAAGTTTCTCTGCCATTTTTCTCCAGGTCCTTCAGCACTGCGCCCTTGTTACTCGTATAGAAGCCGAAGGGGCTATTCGGGCTGCGGGGTCAACAGAAGAGTCTTCTTCGGAGGTTGAGGGTCTGTGACTCGAGCTGCGTCTGGAGAGGGAGAGGTCGATCGTCCTCAAAGCCCGGTCAGAAGCCACGGATCTCACCGTTTCAAAGTGCCGGGAGTCCTATCGCCGCTTGAGCGGGTCCCACCGGGTCGCCGAGGCGAAGTTGGCGGAACCGGCCGATCACTTTGCGGCCATGAAGAGGGCGAGGGATGCAAGCAGGCGGGATGCCGAGGCGGCGCTTCAGGCGGCGGAGCATGCCGAGATCTGAGCTAGAAAGGCGGTGGCTGATTACAAGGGGTCGGACCAGTTTTACGTCGACCTCGGTGAGGCCTCCGCCGTTGCATGGAACAAAGCTCTTGATGCTGTCAAGGAGCAGCTTCCGGAGTTTGCCGACGGTGAGCTTCGAGCTCGGGTCCCACTTTCAGTGGTCATGCCCCCGGTCGACAGTGATGAGGGAAGCGAGGTCTAGGTCGTGCTTGCGGCCAGAACTTCCCTTTTGTAAACCGTCGGGTAATTAGATAAAGCTGGGGAGCCTATAATACCCTTGTAAAGACTCTTGGCTTTGTGAATAAATTTTTTTTTGTTTTTGCAGTAGTGTTTGTGCTCGTATTTCCTTTTGTTGGTAGATACTTGTATTTGAAAAGACTGCCTTCATGTTATGTTGGTTCTTCGTCTAGCGATTACGTGTCGAATTGAATCTGATTATTTGCTGAGTGTGCAAAGACCGGCGGGAAGACGGTATCTCCATGGCCCCGAAGTCGAGGTGGAGATCGCTCAGACGTTGATAGAATAGATGCCTCTTGTTGAGTTCATGTTCCTTAGGTGTTGAAGGGGCCGTAAGTATCCTACTAAGGATGGTGCCGAGCAAGGTAGCTGCTTGGTGCCTCATGGCGAGGGCATTGATCCTTAGTTGTTGGAGGGGCCTTAATGGCCAACTAAGGATGGTGCCGAGCAGGGTAGCTGCTCGGTGCCTCTTGGCGAGGGCTTTGATCCTTAGCTGTTGGATGGGCCGTAATTGGCCAACTAAGGATGGGGCCGAGCAGGGTAGTTGCTCGGTGCCTCTTGGCGAGGGCTTTGATCCCTGGTTTGTTGGGGTAGGGAGCTACCAGACAGGGATAACCGAGCAAGGGCGGGCCCGGTTGCCTCTTGCGAGGGCTTTGATCCTTAAGGCCGGGCCGGACAGGGTTGCTGTCCGGTGCCTCTTGGCGAGGGCTTTGATCCCTGGTTTGGTAGGGAGCTACCAGCCAGGGATAATCGAACAAGGGCGGTCTGGTTGCCTTTGTGAGGGCTTTGATCCCTGGTTTGTTGGGGTAGGGAGATACCAGCCAGGGATAACCGAGCAAGGACGGGCTCGGTTGCATCTTTTCGAGGGCTTTTCATCCTTAGCGCCGGAGGGGCCGTATGTGGCCTACTAAGGATGGCCGAGCAGGGTTACTGCCTGGTGCCTCTTGGCGAGGGCTTTTTGTCCTTAAGGATGGCCGATCAGGGTAGTTGCCCGGGGCCTCTTAGCGGGGGCTTTGATCCCTAGTTTGTTGGGGTAGGGAGCTACCAGCCAGGGATAACCGAGCAAGGGCGGGCCCGGTTGCCTCTTGCGAGGGCTTTGATCCTTAGTTGTTGGAGGGTCCGTAATTGGCCAACTAAGGATGGTGCCGAGAAGGGTAGCTGCTCGGTGCCTCTTGGCGAGGGCTTTGATCCCTGGTTTGTTGGGGTAGGGAGCTACTACCCAGGGATAACTGAGCAAGGGCAGGCCCGGTTGCCTCTTGCAAGGGCTTTGATCCTTAAGGACGGGTCAGGCAGGGTTGCTGTCCGGTGCCTCTTGGCGAGAGCTTTTATCCCTGGTTTGGTAAGGAGCTACCATCCAGGGATAACAGAATAAGGGTGGTCTGGTTGCCTCTGTGAGGGCTTTGATCCCTGGTTTGTTGGGGTAGGGAGCTACCAGCTAGGGATAACTGAGCAAGGGCGGGCCCGGTTGCCTCTTTTCGAGGGCTTTTCATCCATAGCGCAGGAGGGGCCGTATGTGGTCTACTAAAGATGGCCGAGCAGGGTTACTGCCCGGTGCCTCTTGGCCAGGGATTTTTGTCCTTGAGGATGGCCGAGCAGGGTTGCTGCCCGGTGCCTCTTGCGAGGGCTTAGATCCCTGGCGTTGTGAGGCTACCGGCCAGGGATAGCCGAGCAGGGTAGCTGCTCAACTGCCTCTTGGTGAGATCTTTGATCCCTGGCATTGTGGGATAGGGAAGCTACCGGCCAGGGATAGCCGAGTAGGGTAGCTGCTCGGCTGCCTCTTGGATCCCTGGCGTTGTGGGGTAGGGAAGCTACCGGCTAGGGATAGCCGAGCAGGGTAGCTACTCGGCTGCCTCTTCGTAAGGGCTTTGATCCCTGGCGTTGTGGGGGTAGGGAAGCTACCGGCCAGAGATAACCGAGTAGGGTAGCCACTCGGCTGCCTCTTGGTGAGGGATTTGATACCTGGCGTTGTACGGTATGGAAGTTACCAGCAAGGAATAACCGAGCAGGGTAGCCGCTCGGCCGTATCTTGGTGAGGGCTTTGATCCCTAGCATTGTGGGGTAGGAAAGCTACTGGCCAGGGATAGCCGAGCAGGGTAGCTGCTCTGCTGCCTCTTGGTGAGGAATTTGATCCCTGGCGTTGTGGGGTAGGGAAGCTACCAGCCAGGGATAGCCGAGTAGGGTAGCCGCTCGGCTGCCTCTTGGTGAAGGCTTTGATCCCTGGCGCTGTGGGGTAGGGAAGCTACCAGCCAGGGATAACCAAGCAGGGTAGCCGCTCGTCTGTCTCTTGGTGAGGGCTTTAATCCCTGGTGTTGTAGGGTAGGGAAGCTACCGGCCAGGGATAGCCGAGCAGGATAGCCGCTCGGCTGCCTCTTGGTGAGGGCTTTAATTCTGGCGTTGTGGGGGTAGGGAAGCTACCAGCCAGGGATAACCGAGCAAGGGCGGGCCCGGTTGCCTCTTACGAGGGCTTAGATCCCTGGCGTTGCAAGGTAGGGAAGCTACCGGCCAGGGATAGCCGAGCAGGATAGCCGCTCGGCTGCCTCTTGGTGAGGGCTTTGATCCCTGGCGTTGTGGGGTTGGGATGCTACCAGCCAAGGATAACCGAGCAGGGTAGCCGCTCGGCTGCCTCTTGGTGAGGGCTTTGGAAGATGGACAGTCACGAATGAAACGTGCCATGAACGCGTGGAAGAGGCGAAGCGCCAGAGCCGCGTCGTTTCGATTTCGCATCGAGCGGCGTGATGTCTGCCACGTGGCGGCACAGTTGCGGGCGACCGTTGAACTCCGGTGGCATTGTGGGCTATAAAACCGAGGGGGTGTTGTTTACTTCCTCCTCACACCCGAAACACAAAAATGCAGGACTTCCCCTTCACCATCGAAGACAACATAATTTCGAGGATATCTACCTCTATGACCCGTACTGCACCGAGGACACGGTGCAGTTGGTTATAAGCAAGATCGAGGACCATTTCGGCCAATTGCTCCCTCGGCGTTCCTCCCTCCTCCAGCTGCTGATATACTCCATCTGGAGGGCGTCGACGGGGCTCTACAACCCCTTATCCGAGCAGCTGAAAAACGAGGCCATTGGCAAGCTGAGGTCTCTGAGGCGTTTCGGCTTGATCTCTGCGAGCCGGCTAAATCGCTCGGAGGCGCTCGTCCTTGAGTGCTACCACTTGAGGCTCAATGCCGACGCTAGCGGGGGTCATCGAAGGGAGATGTTAGACGCTGCAAGGGCTCGGCTGGCAGAAATATCATCAGAGTACCACGAACAGTGCTCTCTGTATCCCATTCCCCCGCTGTTGTAATATATATTTCTTTTTTGTACAGCTGAGGAGCTTATAGTACCTCTTGAATGAATAAGATTCTTTTTTCTTTTCTGCAATACTTTATTGATCCCTTTATTATATAAACAAAAGATCTCAGGAAAGATGTACATTGCCCTGAAAAGAGAATACATGCTAGTAGATGTTCTTATACGTGCAGCTCGGGCCCCCCGGATGTCTGTTTGCATCTAAGCCCGGCATAGGGTACCGAGCTTCATGGGTACCAGACGTATCCTCCGCTGACACTACCATGATCTGGCCAATGGTCAGCTCGGCTGGAGGGGACGCTGCTCGTGCTCGCAGTCAGCTTGCCGCTTGTCCCTCAGGTACGCTACTAGGTGTCCCGAACGGATGAGCTCTTCAATATAGTCTCGGAGTTGTTTGCAGCTCTCCGTGGAATGGCCCAGCGACCTATGAAAACCACAGTAGGGGCCCCGAGTTCGCTTTGAGGCCATTCACGGGATCGGAGGGAGCTTGAAGAACCCTTCGCCCTTGGCCTCCTCTAGTAGCACCGCCTGGGAGACGTTGAGCGGGGTGTACTCCTGGAATTTTGGGAGGTAGGGTTTTTGCCGCTCAGGTCCCCTTCTCTCATCTCTTGCCCTCTTCTTTTGGTCGGTTTTCTCAGCCCGGGGGAGGTTTGCATTCACCTCGGATTCGAGATGGACCTCGCGCTCGGTCTAGGCCATTACCTCGGCCATGGTCTTAGGTTGCGCTAATGCAAAGGAGCGTAACCACTCCTTGTGCCTAAGACCAGACCTTAGAGCCGTGATGACCGTCTCGTCTCGGTGCTCTGGGACCTCAAGAAGGGCGTTGTAGAAGTGGGCGACGTATGCTTTGAACGTCTCCTTGTCCCCGCTCTTGATCGTGAAGAGATGGTCGACTGTGCGTTTCTGCCGCCTGTTACCGCCGAAGTGGCCGAGGAATTGTGTGGCCAGCTCATCGAAGGTTGAGATTGAGCGCGGCTCGAGTCCTCGGAACCAGTCTCGCCCGGAGCGGATGAGAGTGGCCAGGAAAGCTCGGCATTGGGCGGCATCGGAGTGGTCTTAGAAGCTCATTCCCGCGGTGAATGCATCCAAGTGGTCCTTTGGGTCAGATTTGCCGTCGAAGAGGGATACCTTTGGGGGCTTGTTGCAGGAGGAGATGTGGACGGCGAGCAGCTCCTCGGTGAATAGTTTTGTGAGCGAGTCGGAAACGTGCTTAGCCCCGTCGCTCGAACGGTGACCTTCCCGGTGCATATCCTCGATCTTCTTCTCGAGGGCGTCGAGTCGGCTGTGGTATCCCGAAGATTCGGCGCATTCTGATCCCAGGCCTCTGCTGTTGGAGGCCTGTGTCTGGCCGCGGCTCCGGTTCCTTTCAATGAGGTTCCTTAGATCCCCCGGCGAGGTAGCCTTCGAGCCGCCGCGGCGAGTTCCGTCCGCGCGACCCCGTCAAGGGAGGGGGTGTCGGTCATGCCTGGTAACAGGCGAGCTGACAGACATCTCTTCGGGAGGGACAGGTGCGCGGAGGATCTCGGGGCGAGATGCTCTGCCGACGGACCTCATTGTCGAACTATGGGGTGCCCAGCGGGTCTCAGAACGTATTGGTCCGGGAGATCTGCGGCCATGGGAGGTAGCGAGGTAATGGTCGGCGGTGCCGACGCGAACAGAGTCTTCTTTCCCCTGTAGGGGTCCTGGCCCCGAGGCGAGGGAGTGGCGACTTGGTGATCTTGCCCTGCCTCTTGGACGCGGATCAGTGGCTCCACAACAGACGCGAGTCGGTCTATCTGGCCGGCGAGGGCGTTGAAGGCATTTGGCGGAGGAGGTTCGTCTGCGCCTCCATTGATGGGGAGGCGGCGGCTGGTGCTTGGATCGTCGTGATGATCGCTCACCATTAGGTTGAGATCGGAAGACGAACTTTTTTTTTGGTGGAATCAAGGATTTCCCACAGACGGCGCTAGCTGACGCGACCTGGATCGCGCCAAGATGTTACCTTCCGTTGATCTGTTGATGGCGGCGATGGGTGGCTGAGATTGGATCTGAAGGCTGTCTCTCCTGAAGCGTGTGGATCTCAATGGGTTTGAGGTTGTGGTTGCCGAGCTACCTGCAAGGAAGTCCCGTAGTAGTTGTACCACCGAGGACCCTCCGACGGTCAAGTTAAACTAGAGATCCGAGCAGAGTAACGGCTTAGTGGAGTAAAAATGGCTTACTTGACCTATCTGAAGAAGGGGTTTATATAGCGGTGGGAGCAGGAGAGACAGGCGCGAGAATCACGCCGGCCGTTACGCTCCTAACGTCATACTCGCATGATGAGCGAGACCTCCCATTAATGGCGAGACAGGCTCGTTAATGGGGGATCGTGGTGGCGTGGAACGTGGGATGTGGCCGGCGGAGATCTCGCGCATGGTGAGATTCGCGGGATGGCGGTTACGCCTGTAAGCGGTGCTGTTGGTCGGTCGATGAGACCGAGGAAGATGACCTCGGCGGGAGAGCTCGCGGTCGAGCGGGTGAGCCGAGCTATCTTGGTTCTGCTTGAGCCCGGAGGCGAGCTGAGAGGGCCGAGGAGGCTCGGGCCTGTGATAGCTCGGAGACGAGCTGTGGGGCCGAGGATGCCAATTGTGCTGGGGGCTCGAAGATGAGCCAGCGTTTGCTTGTAGGACGGGCACAGGAGTGGTCTGGTCGGCCATTTTAGGTCCTTTCTTGTGAGCCCTGGGACATGTCATCTGCCACGTGTCCTGATCTGGGAGATCGCCGATATCGAGCATCATCAAAAGGTTTTCTTAGAAGCATTCATGAAATCACGACATACACATGGCCATAATAGTACAGCCTTATGAATAACTTGATTTTTGAAATGTATGTAAGCGTTTTATATTCGGTACTTTCGCAAATGGGTTCTCGGTTCAAAATTTCGATTACCATGCAACTTGATTGAACTTTGATGTAAATACACTAAGTGAAAATTCAAGTCCAGAAAATATCTTCATGATATGTATGTACATTTAGTACCAACTTTTTGTTTGTTTTTGGAATTTTTTAAATTGGTAGAAAATGTTATATTATTTGTATAATATAAGTAATTTCAATAAATTAAAATTTCTATTTTGGTTTTTTATAGTTGACCGTGGTCAAACTCATTTAAATTCAAATCTCCCCCTCCCCTTTACCCGTGGTTATGGGAGTTATAAGTAGCTATGCGGATTTAAATTTTGAATTTGAATGATGAAAGAATTCCATTCGTATTTTTCCAACTCTTATTTATACCAACTTGTTTTCTCTGTTCCGTAGACACAATATCAATTATTTTCTTCTATTCTCTTTTTGGTTTTTGGTACTCAAAAGATTAAGTTTTCGGAGCAATTCTCTACGAGTGCAACGCGGAGGACTGAAACACAAGATTAGGTTGTTGTATCTTGGAAGCAATTCGCACAAACCCCTATTGCATTGTAGCGAGCGAAAATTGCTTTAAAGATAACGATTATGTATCTCAACTCAATTTATTGCGTTTTTTAGCCATTGTATTCAACTGGCGCAACAACAATTTCTAAGGATATCTCAAGTCAAAGTACAAATTCAAACTGGTTAAAGCTCAGACCAAAACCATTAAGCACATACGATACACGTGAAGATGGAACTAAAAGAAAAGGAGAGATTAGATCGAACTAGATGAAAAGGAGAGTTTTTTTTGTTGGATATGATCTGTTTCGGTAATCACTCTCTCATTAATTTCAAAGAGTTCAAGGGAAATAAGCGGTAAAGATAATAAAAGGTCATGATGATTAAAGATGACAGGGAATTTTATATTGGTAGAGACATGGATGATGACACGGAGAATCTAATCATAAATTTCGTCACTTTTGTATTTATATTTTATATTTCATATTAGGGTTGCCAGGTGCACCAGTAAAGCTCTATCTAGAATAGTAGAGATGTGAGCGGAAATGCATATTGGCGTGAAAGGAATAAATATGTAATATGAGCTTATCTTTCTCACCGGTGAATCCTGAACATCTTGTCAGGTGGGACGAAAAATTACACTATATAAATGTGACACTAGTTAAAACTTTAAGAAGATAAGATCGTCTAGGATAATATTTAGAGTTTCTAGGCTTGAATTTTTTTAATAAAAAATGGATTATGTACAATCATTTGAAAAGAGATCATATATAAAGAATTTGATGAATGGATAAAAACACTTGTAAACTGTATATTTTCATATAAAAATTCAAATTGTATGATCCAAGTAAATATTTTAGAGAAGTTTTTCCTTAGATGCTGCATCGTAAAAAAGGCTTTGGCAAACTGAATCAATATATAGATAAATGTCTAAGAATATATAACAAAAATATGGATTTTTTTTGACTGATTCAAATATATAGATATATGTGAAATAATATGAAAAAAAAGTTGGTTTGACAACACATCGATGCCTTAAGATGGACTGTGAGCAACTTCTTAAAGTTTTATGAAATAAAAAATATATTAAAAGATTATTAATAAAACTCCATGGGAACCTCGAACCCACAAAAACCGTTGATAATCCGTGATTTTACCGACAGGTTACCTGGGATTCAGTTAGGTTAGGCATATTATAACTCTCTTATCCAATTCTAACTCTACATAGCATTCACTTACATAGGGGATTCTCGAGCCAGGTGAGGCCTACTCGTCTTTATTAAGATCTGTCCCTGAATTCTTTCTTACCATGCATTATGGCCGTGGTGGAAAATTCGGAATTGGGTGAGAATGAATGAGGACAAGGAATGAAGCATGACGACCGAAGCTACATCGGCATGCCTTCAAATTTCCGAAAGATTGAATGTGAATTGAATTTATTCATGAAAAAGGGTAAATTGTCAAAAAGCCCCCGGCGCACTCGGAAGTTATCTAAAAACCCCTGTAATTTTCGAAATTATTGGAAATGGTCTACCGTTCAAAATCTTTGTGAAAAAATCCGTAGGCTTTATTTCATTTAAGCCTTGTATTTCCTCAACTGCTTGGATATTACATGCAGTTGCTTAGATATTGCAGATAACTGCAACTACTTAGACAGGCAACTAGCACATGGGGGTTTTGATTGAGCCCAAGGTGTTTTTTAATAAGAGCAAAAAGCACAGGGGGTTTTACACAAGTTTAAAACGAGCTAGAGGCTTTTTGAGAATTTAACCATTAAAAAAATTATGGTTTCTACTAACTCAACTCATTAAGTTTTTGTTGACGATAATCTTAACCTTGAGTGACTTTGAAGCCATGACAAGTAATGACTCCCATTAATTTCTCAGTACACAACTCCTCCGCAGACAGGACATTCTCATCATAAAATATTTAAACAGTGATAAAGAGAATGACGGAGGAAAGAGGCCATGGGAGGGCCTATGGCGTCGGAAAAATATACCTCCATCGTATTTTCCGACGATCGGAATCCATCATTTTCATTGCTATCATCTAAGAACTTTTTACATTGCTAAATCAACGGTGAAAAGGTTGTAGAATCACATGAAATTTGATGTACCCACATCTTAGATAATAACGATGAAGATGATGGGTGCCGATCATCGGAAAAAACGATGTAGGTTGTATTTTTTCGACGCTATAGGAGGAAATTCCCTCCTATGGCATCTTTCCTCCATTGTTCTCTAAATATAAATATAGAGGATCAAGGTTTCTTTATATTTCCATAGCTGCATTTCTTTTATGGTCCTCAGATTTTGTGGGCATTTGATGCTCATGAGTGAGTTGAACCCAGAATGAGTGCTAGATCAAGTTGCCACCGGCCCTAAACTGCAACGCAAATTGATTTCTATTCATGACGTTGTCGGACTCACTCAAATATGGACCAATTTCTTCAATACATTTATTATATCCGATACGGATCACCAACCTGATGTTTTCTTGAATTTGCAGTCGTAAAATATGCAAAGATTAACTTAAGTTGTTCTGATACCCCTGGATAAGTTATGTAGAGTGGTTAGAATATTTTATACTCTAAGCAAAATTCATTTTTCAATGCTGTATCATCTAGGATATGGTAAAGAAGACCCTAGATTAATAGAACACATCATTTAAATTATGAAGTGGGTAGAGTTAAATATTAGGGTAAATTGCAAAAATGTATTCATGAACTATCACATTTTATGTGCTTGATATCATAGAGTTTAATGATTAGAGATTGTTACCACAAACTTTTTTTTTGACATTACTATCACACGGCGTTAAAAATTGTGCATGAATGGACCGTTATACCTTTCGACTTATATTAATCTTTTTCCTATATTTCTAACTCATTTATCCTATTTCTTTTACATTTACAAAGCAGTAAAAAGGGGAAGAACCGACTCATCCCCAATTTCGACATCGAAATCGGTCCCGATCCACGAAATCGACGACGACGACAATCAAACTGAGCGAACATCTTTATGGATCGAAGCCATTAAGGAAACGATCATCAAAATCGACGACGATCAAAGAAATCGACAACGAAGACGATCAAAATCGAGAACAACGAGCATTTCTAAGAGACGTTTAACCTGATTTGAAAGTAAGGGCTCTCTATGAAGTCTTAATTTTCGCATATTACTTTGTCTGGGTTTGAGTAGCATTTAAAATTAGGGGTTTCCCATCTTCCCCTTTGATCTGGTTCAAAAGTTGTTTGGTTTGGTTTTGTTGATTGTTCTGCATATGATTAGAGAGCTGTACATTGTTATTGGTATTATCATCTTATAATTCTAATCTTGGAATCTTACAAAGTTTGAAAATTGGGTAAATTCACATAAGTTAAAACAACACAACTTTTGATATCTTTGAAATAAATTTTATCAACTACTTGAAGGAAATGAAGGAAAAGAAAAGCAGGCGCCCAAAAAATATGTGGTCCATCACAGGCTATATAGACATCACTGGCATCTTAGTATAGGTATATTCACATGCACCAAAGATTATCAAATGTTGTTTAAGACCTTGTTAGTTAAGCTAAGCTAAGCTTAAAATTATAAGTGTTACTTTTAGAATTCACTTGACAATGTATATGCTGGGGCTTTGTTAATTAAGCTAAATCTAAACATATATGCTACTTACACATGCATCCTAATGTAGGTACATTCACATGCACTGGTGTAGGTAGATTGACATACACCAAAGGTATCAAAAGTTGTAAAAGGCCTTACCAATATCAGCATGTGACCCTTATTGAAAAGTTTAGATCATCTTATACATACCAATGTCAACATGTGAACCTTTTCAAAAAAATCTTGATCAGCATACACTTCCTAGGCCACAACATGTGAACTACTATAAGAATCATAGCTAAATCAATCTCTATAAATTCCAAGTTCCATCCCAAAGAGTTTCACAACAATCTTTACTATCTATCCTCTCTCTAAAATTGTTTGCTTCTTTACAAGATAAGTGAATCATGATGATTTCAAAGTCATACAAAGCCCATCTGTATATTTCATGAGCAGATATATATGAAGTTTGATATTTTAGACGAATGTAGGGTGTTACTAAACATGATCCAACAGAGGAAAAGTCTAGGCCAATGGAGTGGCATTGACAAACGACAAATGTAGGGGTTTACTAATATGGTTTGTACTACGTTGAGTTTGTCAATATCTACTATGAGGTTTTAACTGTCGGGTACCTGAACGCTTCGGATGTTGTTCTTTGGGACATTTAAAACTCAAATTTCCTATTTCAAAACCAACAGACCATTCAAGCGGAAACGCCGGGAGAGCTCCCTTCAAGGCTTTGCTGATAAATAAGTATGCTATCAAATTTATCAAGAACTATTGTATTTTTCATATTTAATAATTTGTTTGATGTACAACTCCTGATGTATATGTTAATTTCTTGTATAAATCAGATAGTATATCTTTATAATTTTGTTTTGTTATGAACTTATGGCATTTATATATCATATCCATTGCTTCTTTATGTGTTCATAATGATGTTTGGCATTCATTTATAAATTTCTTCATATCGAGTGCTTAGTGTGGAGTTATTTCTTTTTCAGAATGGCAGCGTTGATCAATTATGGTTGTAAATTTTGTTATGATGGACAAACTAAGATCTATTTTGGTGGAAGGATTCATCTTTGGAAAGATTATGAACCTGATGCTTATTCATGATTACATTTGAGATGTAAGCTGATAAAGGTAGATATTTTCAAAGACTATATAGTTTAGTGAAGGATGCCTAATATGGATCTAGAGACTGGTTTGGTAGTGGTAGATTGTGAGACATCCGTAGTAGTGATGTCTAGCTTTGTTCTGAGAAAAATAATGACAGTGTTATACATTGAGAATTTACAGCCAGGCATTGGTAATGAGAAGTTGGTTCCAGACTTTTACAAAAAATCCATCTCTAAGAAGAAATTGAAGGTTTCTCCAATAACTACAAAGATGGCACAATGCAGTAGAAAAAGAGCAAGTGGTCTTGTAGAGAAAAATGGTCCCAACAAGTCTTCAAGATATACAAGGCATACAAAAAAAGATCCTATAAAGAAAGAAGGCCTTTCAAAATTCAATGTTCCAATTAAAAGAACAACTTCTACAAAGAGAGTATCTACCACCAATTCTTCAAGTTTTAAGAAAAAGACCACTTCACGGAGACAAGTTACCCCCAGAAGATGGAGTATAAGCATGCCACAACAAGAGAAATTTCAAGAATAGCTCCTGATGCAGATAAGGCAGAAAAGGCAGCTAATGCAGAGGATGCCCCTTCAGTGAAGAAGAAAGCAAAAGAAACTTCAACAATAGCTCCTGATGCAGATAATGCAGAGGAGGTAGCTAATGCAGATGATGTCCCTCTAGCGAAGAAGAAGAAACCAATTCCGGTGAAGAATAAGATCCCAACCAAGGCAACCAGTCCAAAGAAAAATGCATGCAGAAATTCAACTCCAGTTAAAGAGAAGTCTCCCACCAAGATAAGTAGCAAGTCTATATCAATTAAAGAGAAATCTCCAACCAAGGAAACCATTAATTCTACCCCAATTGCAATTGCAGATATGTCTCCAACCTGCACAAGAAATTCAAAGTAAAACACAAGAAGTAAGTGAGGGTTTATCTCCAAAGAAGAATGCAACTCCAGAAAAAACAAGGGATGACAATGAGGAAGGAGAAAAAAGACACAAAAGCAGAAACAGAAGAAAGGACAAATAAGTTGCTGATGAAGAAGATTTCTTAAGCCATAATTCTGATAATAATGAGTGGTCTGATACTGAGGATGAATCAAGAATGGAAAATGAAAGGCTGGATGATGAAGCAGAAAATTATGCTGCTCCAACAGAAGATGATGGGAGCATTGAGACCTTCTATGCTGACAGTGACTCATTGCATAGTATAGTGTACTCAGATGATGATGAAGTGAGAAGTAAACCTAGTTATAAAACTTTCAATGCAGATAAAGAAAGTGATAATCTAAAACTTGAAATTAGTCTTGAGTTTGAATCCACAAAGCAGTTCAAGATTGTTGTAAGACAACATGCTATCATCAATGGTTTTGATCTGAAATGGGTTAAGAATGAGAGTATAAGAATCATAATCAGATGCAAGCATGAAGATATATGTTCCTTTAGGGTATATAGGAGTTGGAACTCAGATGGAACTAGATTTTTGGTGAAGAGCTTCATTGATGGTCATAATTGTAATAGAGCAGTACACAATATGCAAGTAACAACTCTATGGTTGGTAAAAAGGTATTTGAGACTCTTCATAGATGATTCAGATATGAAAGTAAAAACTTTCAAAAACACTATCCAAAGAGATATTACTGTTGAAGTAAGTGGATGGATATGCTACAGAGCTAAAATATTGGTCCTTGCAGAAATCCAAGGCAACTACCTGCAACAATATGCACAGCTTAAAGACTGTGCAAATGCCATGCTCCAAAGAAATCGTAGCAGCCATGTCATTATTAAAACTCAACCGATTTCAGGAGATGAAGTTAATCTTAGATTTGAATCAATGTTTGTATGTTTCACTCCAATGGTTACTGGGTTGTTGAAGGGATGTAGACCGATAATTGGAATAGATGGCTATTTTCT
Organism: Agapanthus africanus; assembly: GCA_030015575.1. Taxonomy (NCBI): domain Eukaryota; kingdom Viridiplantae; phylum Streptophyta; class Magnoliopsida; order Asparagales; family Amaryllidaceae; genus Agapanthus; species Agapanthus africanus. The sequence goes on from CM057338.1 coordinate 61,375,250, forward strand.
GAAGAGTGTTACAGATGGTATCTCGCTAAGTGTAGTATCAAGGAACCTAACAATCAGATGTTTCCAGTTGCATATGCTATAGTTGAAGCGGAGAATAAGGTGATATGGACCTAGTTCTTGGATAATCTCTTGGAGACCATTGGTGTGAACAATGTTAGGGGATAGGCATTTATAAGTTATAGGCAAAAGGTAACATTTTAATACATATTCTATTCATCATGTTATTTTACGCTGTAGCTTAGTTTTGATATTCATACAGTAGCTTGCTTTAGCTTTCTTTAGCCTACTTTTTGTTGATTAGATATCCAATTTGATAGTAACTGCTTCGGATTACTTTAGATTGCTCATTACTTTATGTTGCTTAGATATCCAATTTGATAGTTATTACATCATCATGCACATCCATGATCAATGCTTGTTTCTGTTCTTTGGGTTTGATTGAGAGTTTGAAGTTAAGGGTCCCTAATACCGATGTTAGTTTTTGTGTGAAGCACTTATACAATAATTTTCAAGAAAAGCACAGGGGTTTGACACGGAAGAGATTGTTGTGGCAAAGTGCAAAGACACACAAGAAGTATGACCATGAACAAGCATTCGGAGAATTGAAAAAAGGAAAAGAAGCAGCTTGGGATTACTTAGTATAAGTGGGTGGGCTAGGTCATATTTTAGTACTTTACCTAAATGTGATATGGTATGCAACAATATTTATGAGTCTTGAAATAAATACATCTTAGATGCAAGGACCCTATTATCACAATACTTGAGTGGATTAGAATTCACTTAATGAAAAGATTTCAGAATAAAAAAGAGATAATCCAAAAATATATCTCTAGATTTTCAGGTAGCCCACCCCTCATATGTCCCAGAATTAAGAAGATTATACAGGATAAAATCAAAGATGGCAAAGACCGTCATGCTCATTTTGCTAGAAATGATAACTTTAAAGTGATTAAATATAAAAGAAAATACACTTTGAAATTGGAGAAGAAATATTGTGATTGCATGGAATGGGGTCTAACTGGAATACCTTGTAGGCATACGGTACTATGTATCACTCAGCTAAGGAAAGAGATTGACATTTATGTTCATAAATACTATCATGTGTCTAAATGGTTGGAAACTTATGAGAGAACGGTATATGTCACGCCCCGCTTCCCGGTATACGGCGAAGGGGACGCGACAAGGTCCGCTACGTATATACTCAGAAGTACATACGCTAAGCGTATCTAAGCAATATAAAAGTAATCACAAGAGACAAGAGATATAAAAATAACAGCAACTTTATTTATTAACATTCTTTTGTACAATGCATGAAAAGGACATACAACTGAAGTAAAAACAATGCCTAAACAATGGCATAATAGGAAATTAAAGGTACTGAATGGAAATGTACAATGTCTAGAGCTCGGGGTCATCGAGGAACTGATCCAAATCTTCACTGGTGGGCTCGATCTCTGCGGTGTCCAGATCACCTGACGACATTCAAAGAAGAAAGAAATAGAATGTCGTCAGCGAACAGGTCGCTCGGTAAGTCCCAAAGTTAAGGGAGAAATAGAAAAGACAGAATAAGAATGCATCTTTTAAAGTTGTATAATATTGTAGAATATTGTGTTAACGCTGTTGTTTGTAACTTGGTACAGAAGGATGCCAGTGTATACGAGAGAGGTCTCTATATGCTAGAGACCAGGGCAAACTGAAAGTACAAGGAACTGTTATGCCACGGTACAACAGCAACAGGATTCACGTTAGGTGTCTTAATCTTACTGTCTCGTGCCACTTTTAACACCTTCCGTACCAATCTACCCCTTAAACTCCGTAGTGTTCTGATTGTATTGTTATATTGTATTGTATAAGTTGTATAGTTGGATGACTGACTGAAATCATGATATCAGTAACGGATGTAATGGATGTAAACTGGAATCATGTAAATGGAAAGTATATCCATGGTTTGGTTCAGTCAAGTTGAATAGATTGATAACTGGATTCATGTATTCGTGTGTTCATGTGGACTGAAACCATGATATCAGTAACGGATGTAATGGATGTAAACTTGAATCATGTAAATAGAAAGTATATCCATGGTTTGGTTCAGTCAAGTTGAATAGATTGATAACTGGATTCATGTATTCGTGTGTTCATGTTGAATTTTAATATTGTAGATTTAGATTGACTTGAATCATATTCAAGTCAGATTAATCAGACTCAAACCCGAGTCAGACAATCGTAGTCTTATAATTGCTAGGGTCCTTAGGGTAATTTATAAAACTTGAGGGGGTTTTATATAAAAATACTTTTGTATGGTTTTCAAAATACAACTCAAATATTTAATTATTGTATTTATGTACATACAACAATTTAATGATCAAGATAAATATGTATACATGTTCGAATGGCATGAAATGAGTCAAGTATATTATACGAGTAACTAACAAAAACAATGCTATAAAGAAATATTATGTACGACTAATTAATCAAGTCGAACGAATGCGGAAAATAAACAAAAATATGGCTCTAAGTGTTTTGCATGCGTGAGTTCCAGTTTCACCTAAATACGACTGCCGGTTTGAGAGATATATCTGTTTTCGTATCGTAGCGCAAAACAGATCAGAATCAGTTCAGCACCGTCACATATTTTTAAAACACGGTTTGAGTTAAATTCCATCAGGTTTCAGGTTACGAAGATTATTATAAAATTGTAGGTATTTTGATGTACTTATCCAAAACACCAAGATTCATACGATTTGGATTTCTGAAGCCCTAGTTATGATCATTTTAATATCAGCGTTTAAAACAGAAATTCAGATTTCTGGACAGCAACTATATATTGTATTGCAAAGCCTATATCGGGGTGTTTCATGCATTTATAAGTAATAAAGTATACATAAATTATATTTCTATCAATTGTGCATCTACACATCTAAATTTTGTCACGAACGGATATCGGGAGTTTGAGTTATGTCTAATTTAAAAACAGTATGCGAATCAGGACAGATTCTGTCCAGATCCGTCACTTAATATTGTAACGCAGTTTTCTTTATCTTAGATGGGTTTTCAGTAAAACTATGAAACTAAGAAAATCTAGATCATTCAATGTAGATATCAAAAATACCTAAGTTTGCTCAATTTGGATACCGGTATACCAAGTTATGTGTCCTAGAAATTGACCGATAACTGCAGTTTTCTGTTTTACGATCAATGAATAAAAACGATGTAATTCCTAAACCGTTATGCGGTTCGATCTAAAATTTTTACAGCGTGTACAAAATAATATATTCTATCATATGTAAATTTCCTGAAATTTTTAGAATTAAAAATTAATTTATAAAAATTATTTTAAAACTAAAGTTATTGATATGTCATATGTGAGAATGAGAAAACCATAGTATTTATTCGTAACTTCATTTTTTGTTTACAAACTTTAAATAAAGTGATTTAAAATAAACAACAAACATGCAATCCTAATTTGTCACTATGAAATCTTAACATGTGAATTGAGAGTAATGAAAAAGACTTTACAAACTATATATGTGTGGATATTTGTGTGTTCATTATTTATATATGTATCCATTTAATTAATTATTTAGGAACTATGATATGTCAAGAGAAGTTTTTTAATGGCAATATAAAATAAGAGAAATATAAAGAGAAAAAGAAAGAGATGGAGGGAAGGAAAGAGAGAAGGGACTTACACACACAAGCCGGTATTGTCACCGGGCTTGTCTATCCGCCGATAGCCTCACGTTACTAGCGAGACCTTCTTGAAGACTTCTTCATGTTCTTCTTCTTGAACTCTAGGTGAAGAGGGAGAAGTGAGAGATAAAAAATGTGAGGAAGGAAAAGATAGAGGAGGACAAATAAAGATGGTGTAATGGTGAATAATAATATATGAATTTAACATTAGAATTAAAAGAGAAATGAAAGGCCACCATTCATTTTGGAAATGAAAGATCTTATTTGTAAGTTATGAGAAGAATAAAAAAATGATAAAAATAATTGCAAGAATGAGGATTTAAACATGTGACTTATGGAATAACAATGCAAGGACTTAACCAATGAGCTACAAGGTTGTTCATGCATATATTTAATTAGAATTAAATATATGCTGTTGCTTAAAAAGAAAGTGAGCTTTTCAGATGGGCTGTAGAGAATAAAAATAATGGATTTGGGTTAAATATTTATGAAAGGAAAAATAAGAATGAGAAGTTAAAAACATAAATATAAGAAAAAGAAATTGTACCCAGAAAAAATACATAATAGATTGAGGAATAAAATAATAATAAATTTAATAGAAAAAAGGAAAATACCAAGTACAAATAAATACGGTATATTATTGAAGAGGGATAATACAAATGTATAAAGATTTTGGGGTCATTACAGTCTACCCTCCTTAACAATAATTTCGTCCTCGAAATTACTCAAGAAGGATGATGTAACAGAGTAAGGAAACAGGATTAGGATGATGTCATCTTCGAGCTCCGTCGATTGATACTCTAACCAGCTGAGCTAATAGCCAACGAGATACAATAGAAAGGGTGAATAAGAGTTGAGAATTCAAAAGTCTTGAGATAGACTTCAAGGAAACCGAACGTGGAGTTCAAGATGGATTCAAGGAATATGTAATGTAAAGAATGTTTTCAGTTGCTGTTTCTTCTGTTATATTGCTTAGGGTTCCATACAGCTCTGACCTGCATGGACCGCCAACAAAACCTGTCACGCCCCGCTTCCCGGTATACGGCGAAGGGGACGCGACAAGGTCCGCTATGTATATACTCAGAAGTACATATGCTAAGTGTATCTAAGCAATATAAAAGTAATCACAAGAGACAAGAGATATAAAAATAACAACAACTTTATTTATTAACATTCTTTTGTACAATGCATGAAAAGGAAATACAACTGAAGTAAAAACAATGCCTAAACAATAACATAATTGGAAATTAAAGGTACTGAATGGAAATGTACAATGTTTAGAGCTCGGGGTCTTCGAGGAACTGATCCAAATCTTCACTGGTGGGCTCGATCTCTGCGGTGTCCAGATCACCTGACGACATTCAAAGAAGAAAGAAATAGAATGTCGTCAGCGAACAGGTCGCTCGGTAAGTCCCAAAGTTAAGGGAGAAATAGAAAAGACAGAATAAGAATGTATCTTTTAAAGTTGTATAATATTGTAGAATATTGTGTTAACGCTGTTGTTTGTAGCTTGGTACAGAAGGATGCTAGTGTATACGAGAGGGGTCTCTATATGCTAGAGACCAGGGAAAACTGAAAGTACAAGGAACCGTTATGCCACGGTACAACAGCAACATGATTCATGTTAGGTGTCTTAATCTTACTGTCTCGTGCCACTTTTAACACCTTCTGTACCAATCTACCCCTTAAACCCCGTAGTGTTCTGATTGTATTGTTATTTTGTATTGTATAAGTTGTATAGTTGGATGACTGACCGAAACCATGATATCAGTAACGGATGTAATGCATGTAAACTGGAATCATGTAAATGGAAAGTATATCCATGGTTTGGTTCAGTTAAGTTGAATAGATTGATAACTGGATTTATGGATTCGTGTGTTCATGTTGAATTGTAATATTGTAGATTTAGATTGATTTGAATCATATTCAAGTCAGATTAATCAGACTCAAACCCGAGTCAGACAATCGAAGTCTTATAATTGCTAGGGTGCTTAGGGTAATTTATAAAACTTGAGGGGGTTTTATGTAAAAATACTTGTGTATGGTTTTCAAAATACAACTCAAATATTTAATTATCGTATTTATGTACATACAACAATTTAATGATCAAGATAAATATGTATACATGTTCGAATAGCATGAAATGAGTCAAGTATATTATACGAGTAACTACCAAAAACAATGCTATAAAGAAATATTATGTACGACTAATTAATCAAGTAGAACGAATGTGGAAAATAAACAAAAATATGTCTCTAAGTGTTTTACATGCGTGAGTTCCAGTTTCACCTAAATACGACTACCGGTTTGAGAGATATATCCGTTTTCGTATCGTTGCGCAAAACAGATCAGAATCAGTTTAACACCGTCACATATTTTTAAAACACGGTTTGAGTTAATTTCCATCAGGTTTCAGGTTACGAAGATTATTAAAAAATTGTAGGTATTTTGATGTACTTATCCAAAACACCAAGATTCATACGATTTGGATTTCTGAAGCCCTAGTTATGATCATTTTAATATCAGCGTTTAAATCAGAAATTCAGATTTCTGGACAGCAACTATATATTGTATTGCAAAGCCTATATCGGGGTGTTTCATGCATTTCTAAGTAATAAAGTATACATAAATTATAGTTCTATAAATTGTGCATCTACACATCTAAATTTTGTCACGAACGGACATCGGGAGTTTGAGTTATGTTTAATTTAAAAACAATGTGCGAATCAGGACAGATTCTGTCCAGATCCGTCACTTAATATTGTAACGCAGTTTTCTTTATCTTAGATGGGTTTTCAGTAAAACTATAAAACTATGAAATTCTAGATCATTCAATGTAGATATCAAAAACACCTGAGTTTGCTCAATTTGGATACCGGTATACCAAGTTATGTGTCCTAGAAGTTGACCGATAACTGCAGTTTTCTGTTTTACGATCAGTGAATAAAATTGATGTAATTCCTAAACCGTTATGCGGTTCGATCTAAATTTTTTACAGCGTGTACAAAATAATATATTATATCATATGTAAATTTCCTGAAATTTTTATAATTAAAAATTAATTTATAAAAATTAATTTAAAACTAAAGGTATTGATATGTCATATGTGAGAATGAGAAAACCATGGTATTTATTCGTAACTTCATTTTTTTTTTACAAACTTTAAATAAAGTGATTTAAAATAAACAACAAACATGCAATCCTAATTTATCACTATGAAATCTTAACATGTGAATTGAGAGTAATGAAAAAGACTTTACAAACTATATATGTGTGTATGTTTGTGTGTTCATTATTTATATATGTATCCATTTAATTAATTATTTAGAAACTATGATATGTCAAGGAAAGTTTTTTAATGGCAATATAAAACAAGAGAAATATAAAGAGAAAAAGAAAGAGATGGAGGGAAGGAAAGAGAGAAAGGACTTACACACACAAGCCGGTATTGTCACCGGGCTTGTCTACCCGCCGATAGCCTCGCGTTACTAGCGAGACCTTCTTGAAGACTTCTTCGTGTTCTTCTTCTTGAACTCTAGGTGAAGAGGGAGAAGTGAGAGATAAAAAATGTGAGGAAGGAAAAGATAGAGGAGGACAAATAAAGATGGTGTAATGGTGAATAATAATATATGTATTTAACATGAGAATTAAAAAAGAAATGAAAGGCCACCATTCATTTTGGAAATGAAAAGGTCTCATTTGTAGGTTATGAGAAGAATAAAAAAATGATAAAAAATAATTGCAAGAATGAGGATTTGAACATGTGACTTATGGAATAAAAATGCAAGGACTTAACTAATGAGCTAAAAGGTTGTTCATGCACATATTTAATTAGAATTAAATATATGCTGTTGCTTAAAAAGAAAGTGGGCTTTTCAGATGGGCTGTAGAGAATAATAATAATAGATTTGGGTTAAATATTTATGAAAGGAAAAATAAGAATGAGAAGTTAAAAACATAAATATAAGAAAAAGAAATTGTACCCAGAAAAAATACATAATAGATTGAGGAATAAAATAATAATAAATTTAATAGAAAAAAGGAAAATACCAAGTACAAATAAATACGGTATATTATTGAAGAGAGATAATACAAATGTATAAAGATTTTGGGGTCATTACAGTATATCATGTTCTTGAATCTACAATGCGGAATAATGTGGAATGTTTTCCCATCTTGCCACTTAATTATAAGAAACAACCAGGAAGTCCAAAGAAATATAGAAAAATGAATGCTAATGAAACTCAAAACATGTATTCTGTGTCTAGAAGGGGTGATAATAGCGGAAGACTACCCGAAAATAGTCCTAGAGGGGTGTGAATAGGACTATGCTACTAATATGCTCAAATTAAAAATCTAAACTATCAACACTTGCTAAACAAAACACAATTGCAAACTTAGTCAAAAGATAAGCAAAAAGTGAGATACGAGCTAAGTACAAATAGCAATTGTGAAACTATAGCATATAACAAGCAAGTGACAAATAGAAATCAAGCAAGAGCAAAGAGAAAGCGGACAAGCATGCGATTTCTAATTAAGCATACTTGCAAGCAACCAATTAAGCACAATATAAAATTCAAGTAATAAAAAGATAGAGATAGAGAAATATCAAACTCAAGGAAAACAAGGATTTTAGAGTGGTTCGGAAGATCCCATAGTCCACTTTCTTTAGGTGCACGAACCCGTTCCACTAAACACGTCTTTTTCGGAGACACACACGTTGCGCACCCGAAAGCTACAACCTCGCTTCCGGTGGAGGCTAAACCAAACACGTCTCCTCAAAAGACCATATATTGTTCGCCACTACGAATAACACTCCTCTCTACAAAGCTCTTCATGCTCTTCTCTCAATACAAGCTTCTCTCTTTTACAATGGCACTCTTTCACTCAAGAATCCAAACACGAAGAAAAGAGCAGGATACAATGAAGCACAAATACTCTTGATAGAGTTTCTCTCAAACTCACTTCTAATACTCTAAGAAGTATAGATTTGCAAAAAGAAGCTCTTGATTTTTTGTGTGAGAGTAAATGAAGACAAGCAAATGAAAATCAATTTCTCTCACACAAGAAATGAGATTTCTCTCTCTTGATCACTTATGAATAATATCAACCGAAATATTAAGTGATTAGAGCTAAAAAAACCAACCTAAAACTCTTTTATAACCCCACATAAAAAACTAGCCGTTATAAGTCAAATCAGAATTTTTCAACGGACGTCTGAAGAACAATCAGACAGATGTCTGAAGTTTTAACAAAATAAAACCCAATGGCTATATTTTCAAAAAATACTAATGCAGATGTTTGTCGAATATAGGTTCAGACATCTGCCATGGGTTTTCAAAGATTGCCAAAGAAAGTACAAAGAATAAACAAACATTGGACAAACGTCTGAAGAAGAAATGATTTTTAAAGATTTTGAACTGCAGACGTTTGTTGCCTATACCTTCAGACGTTTGTTCCTTAAAAGAAATTCATTCCAATGAAAGTATAGAGAACAAATAGACTTCTGAAGAAGCAATGGACATACGTCTGAATCTCATAAAAATAGGCCATATGAAAACACAGAGAAAAGACAGACGTCTGAACAAATGAGAGAGAGACGTCTGAAGCATAAAACGTATGAAAACTGATATTTCTGATATTTGAAAATCTACAGTGCCCGGATGTCTGTAGTTGTTTTGAGCAGACGTCTGGCATACACAAAAATCAGATATTAGGGATTTTATGAAACCGAAAACATTAAACTCGAAAACCCCAATATTTATGCAATGTAAACCGTTTGTGTATGCATGTATGAGTATTCAAGAGCTATAATTGATATTAACCATAATTCGAAGAGTACTTAAAAGATTCTTATGTTGGTTATCGCAAATCTTCGATTCTTGAATCTTGAAGTCTCGAACTCTTGAACTTTTGGCGTTTCGCTTCACTTGAACTTTGAATACGCTGTTTACCGCCGAAAAAAGAGACGAACTGAGATGGATCGTCTTACCTGAATTTTGGGACAAATATTATTTGGACATATCCATCCACCTCTCCGAAGATTCCAAGTTGATTTATGGCACTGTATATCGGAGGTTTGGATAGATACAACCGATGTAGCAGATTTTATCAGATTCCCCCTCATTTGTGAGGGGTTTTTGATTATAGGAATGCTCTTCCCTGCAGGCGCAATCCCCTGCAGTTAATTACGTTATCGCGTTATGATAACAATTTTCTCCTGCTCCGGTAGGTCACTTCATGTCATGTTATGTTTTATTTATTTATAGTTGCCCGTGGATTGTATACGGAGACTAGTTTATGTCATCGCTCGTAGGGCTCGAATTAGTCTAATCCGTGTGTGTGTGTATGTGTGTGTGAATTTGGGTTTGAACTTAGGATGCAGATCTCGTATGAACGAGGTCCATCAGTTCGGAATATGTTATCTGAGAATCATTAATCATTTTCGAGACTAAAATCAACTCAGGAGTACGTAGTTAAGGCTCGTTAATCCTATTTTGGATTAAGATCAACTTAACAAGTATGGATTAAGGATCTTTCGTGATTTTTGAGACTATGATCACTTGCGTTTATTGATATTTTGATTAGCAGAAGCTTCATCATTTAATTAAATTTTGTTTAAGTGATTAAATGGTACAAGTGCGCAGGTATATGCGATGCACGTGGCCGTTTATTTCATTTTGAAAGGGTGAGCACATGTGTTGCACGTGGTTACGCACTGTTTTATTTCAAGAATGTTGCGCAAGTGTGTACCACATAACGTGCATTCTTCATAGACAACTTTCATGAAAAGCGCACACGTGGATATCACATGATGTACATGCCTTCATATATGGCTTTCACCAAGTGCGCACACGTGTATCACGTGATGCGCATGCCTTCATAGGCTGTTTTTGTTAAGTGCGCACACGTGGATATCACATGATGCGCATGTTCCCAGCACATTATTTTCCCAAGGGCATAAAAAAATTTATCATTAAGTGCGCACTAATTTGGGTGCGTACTTACTTTTATCAGAAAGCACAAGAATCCATGACTTCTGTTTTTATCTCTTATTCTTTCTTCTCTTATTTGCAGAAAAGTGAAAACCTTGGTTTTTATTTGTTTTCTTTTGGTGCACATCTGATTTTTTTTCTTTAGATCTTAAGATCAATCTCTCGCAAAAGTATGACTTTTTATAAACGATGGACAAACCCTAAAATCATTTGATCTTTTAATGGCGAATCCATGGATTCATAAAAAAGCAAAGGATTTTGTATAAAAGCAAAAACTTTTTCAAAAAGAGAAGTTTTTCTCTTTGTTTCTACCTTGCACAGTTTTTTGTTGAAAAGGGGGAAGACTTAAAAAAAATTCCAACTTATAGGAGGATTTTCCATTCCTGATTTCTTCATATGAGGCTCCTATTTATAAGAGAAAAGAAATTAGGGTTTGATTTTAGATTTATTTATAAAAATTTAATTGATTTATATCAATTAAGAGTGACATGCACACCGTTGGATCTTTGATCCCAGATCTTTTGGTTAAGATATTTAACTAACAGAATGTTTTACTGTTAATTAAAAATTCGATCACTTATCAATCAAGATTTATTCCCTTTTCAATAAGCGTTTTTTATGGGATGCGCATGTATTTTCACTTGTCATTGATTAAGTGCGCAATGCGCCCGTGCGTTGCATATGCATATGCGCACCAACCATGTACGCACTTATTGCATGTGCGCTCGTGTCATATGTGTAACAAACTCGTCTGGATCGCTACGTGTATTTACGTAGATCCGTACTTAGGGGTATGTAATTTTATTAACCGGACATCGCATTATGGTTTTAGCTTGTACGCATATTATTCATATTTTAAAAATAGATTTTTGGAAGAGACACGGGTATTTTTCGGGGTATTTTGATATTAGCTTAATAATCCTATAAAATATATTATAATATTTTTCTTACTTAAATTATACTAACAGTTCATATATATATTATATATAATATATATTAACTAATTATTATACCGAATCCTATATTGTCTTTTTCTCTCTCTAATCCCTCAGTCCCTCTCTCTCCTCTCGCACATTCTCTCTCTCTTTCTCTCTCTCTCTCTACCCCTCTGTCTCTCTCTCCCCCTTAATATATATATATATATATATATAATTTATATATAACACCTCAGCCTCTCTTCTCTTTCTTTCTTTCTTCTCTATATCTTCCTGCCCTCTCGAAGAAATAGAACCCAACCTTAGCCCTCACCTCGCCGTCGCCGCCGAGCTCCCCACAACCTCGTCACCACCACCTCCTCGCCCTCTTCACCACCTCCACTTCCTCCTCTTCTCCTCCATCCCCGAAAACCCTGCAACCCCGACGACCCTAACCCTGCACAGCCCCGATGCCTGCACCCCTCACTGCCGATCACTATGACCTCATCACCTCGTCGCAGCCCTCATCACCACCTCTACTTCCACCTCTTCCCCACTCCTTTCCCCGCACACCCTGCACCTCCAGCAACCGCCACCTTCAACCTAAGAACCTCCACCCTCATCGCCAGCGAATCGCCGTCGCCATCACCCTAACCCTCATCTTGTCGTCACCTCCTCACCTCTCTCCTCTTCCCGACACCACAAACCACCACCACCATCGACCTCATCACCTTCCCGATCCCAAACAGCAGCCCAAGAAACCATGGCCAACGGTAGCCTTCGTCGTAGTCAAGTCGTCAGCTCGCCCCCTTTCCTCGGTCCTCTATCCCCAGAACCCAGAGCCAAGCCACACCCCATTCTTTCTTTCTTTCTTTACTTCTTTCTTTCTTCTCTTTCTTAATCGGTTCTTGATCGTCTCGCCGGAGTCGCACGCGTCGCCGACGATCCGGATGACCCAGTCATCGTCATCATCCAGCGTAGTCATCACGTCATGTCATTGTTCAGCCAGTTCCAGTCCTACGCGCGTAGCTGCATCATGACGTTTATTCGACATCGGACGTAACATCTGTAACCCGTCGTGAGATCCGATCAGGAAACTATAACTTGCAACATTCTAGGTTATTATATCGATAATCATATGAATAAAAATAGTGCATGTATTTTATTATGCAACAAATATTATAGATTTACAGTTTTACGATATCCGTAATGACAATAGCATATGCAGTTGCATGTCGGAACATCATGATATCATTATACTATTACATTAATACAACATGTCATTTAGTTTGCATCATATATGGTAATGAATGTTTAATGGTTATTACAGATAGATATATATGCATCCTTGCATTAGCCATGTTTCGATACTGGTTACAGTTTCATATTGGGTATCTATTTGGTTGATATGCATCACATGATATATTCACGACACACTACTTGACTTGTTACTTGGATCTAGTTACTAATGCCAACAATATTGACGTGTTGTCCTGACGGACGTGACTTGTTGTCTGCATAGATAAGAACTGTACATACTTGATCCTGTGTTGGCATTAGATCTATATTGGCAATACCTGACTTGAACACAAACCTGAGGGAAAAAGAGAAATCAAGAATGTAACCGAAACGTAACTTAAGAGGATATTATTACTTGTTTGCTGTTTTTCCGGACGTTACGGAATAATTACTTGTTTGCCGTTTTTCCGGGCGTTACGGAATAATCATTACTTGTTTGCCATTTTTCCGGGCATTACGGAATAATTTCTTGTTTGCCGTGTTTCCGGGCGTTACGGAATAAATACTGTTACCGTGGTCCCGTGGGGAATGAACATGATATATACTGTTGGGTTACGATGAGGATTATATTAATTGATTTCAAAGAATTTTAGAATAGATAACTTAGAAGCACGGTTTTAGGTTACACATCACACATCACATACATACACATACCTCATTATTTCATATCTGTGTTATTTATTTATATTTATGGTTACTTATATCATTATATCCTGGATTGTCACTGTTATTTGATATCTATGACGCACTGACGTCTGGGTTTTACATGGCCCAGTTTCTCTACCTTTATTGCAGGCAGATCAAGAATATTTTAGCAATCAAGCCGAGCAATGAGGAGTGGGCTGTTTAGTTTTAGACTCTTAGTTTATTTATTTCCGTAGTTTTATTTCTTTTGATGTGAGCCCATATTGGGACATGATTCAGATATTGTTTATTAGATTTGATTCGTTTCCGCTTATGCATTTTCTTGACTCTATTTACTGTGGCAAATGGATATGTACTAGATAGATTTTATATTTTACTGTTCTTGATATCCTATAGACAGCCGTAATGTGACTGTTGAGGGATGATTCCTAACCACAGGTAGCATGGTTGGCTCTGTCACGTGCCATAGTCTGCGCATCTTGGGAAGCGGGACATGACAGGGTTTGTTTGGTATCAGAGCCATAGGATTTAGGGTTAATCGGGTTTGGTTATTTTGTAGTTGGGTATTGAACCCAATACACTAACCAGAAAACCTAGAATTAGGAACATGTCCTGCCACATTATTATCTTGCCAGTCTTGAATCTATAGCTATCTGGTTTATTGAATCCTGTTTATCGTTGCTAATCATCTTTCGTGTCTTAGCTTCAGAATCATGGAGGATAGAGATTTGAGATCGTACCATAGGCATGTTGATGATGCCACACTGCTTGGAGTGATACGTGGTATGCTAGAAAACCAGAAGCTGCAAACTGGGCTGAATCAGCGGCATGCTGAGGCTTTCTAGGAGGGTTTACGGACAATCCAGTAGTCCGTAGTCGCTGTAGAACCCAGGCCAGCACAGCGTGAGGGAACCGTTGTGGACTTCAGAAAGCTCGGTCCGTCCACATTTACAGGATTGGAGGAGCCATTGCCAGCGGAGCAGTGGCTAGTTGATACAGAGAATCTGCTCATCGCCGCGCAGATTGCAGATGAGAAAAGGGTGGATGTAGTACGCATCCAGTTTGTAGATTACGCTCACGAGTGGTGGCTCATAGAGGAGACCCATCCGCCTAAGCCGATCAGTTGGGCAGCGTTTTCGCGAAGTTTCTTGGAGAAGTTCTTTTCACAATCTGCTCGGGAGGAAATGGAAGAGAAGTTTTTTAGCCTGATGTAGAATGGCGGATCCATTGATGCGCATGCGGCTGAGTGGACTCGACTCAGTCGATTTACGGGGCCTTTGGTTGCCAACGATGCAGATAGGGCATGGAGGTTTATGCGTAGCTTGGATGTGGAGATTCAGAGACATATTATATCTTTGGGATTGACCACCTTCTCCCGAGTTCTCAAGGCAGCCAGAGAGCAGCAGAGTTTATCGATGAATGTGAAGAGTACGCAATAGCAAGCCGTCGTAGTGCGGAAGCCGGTGTTTACGCCAAACCGAGCTCCTGTACGCAGAGGCATCCCGGTGAACAGGCAAGGCAGTGTACCTATGAATAAGCCCATTGTATCCAATCAAAGAAGGAGTGTATTTTGTGACTACTGCCAACGACCGGGTCATTTCCGGAGGGAGTGCCCGATGAGGCTTGGGCAGTGTCTGATTTGCGGAACTACTGATCATCAAATGCATGATTGTCCTTCAAGAGTTCAGTTGAAGGGTGATGCTTCGAGAGCACCACAAAAGTAGGTTGCTCAGGGGCCTAATCAAGCACGGGCCTTCACTTTGACTGCCGAGGAGGCCAAAGCTTCAAATGAAGTTGTTTCAGGTATCCTACTCGTTTATAATTTTCCCGCATTGGCATTATTCGATTTTGGTGCATCCCATTATTTTATGTCATCCAAGTTTATTAGTGCACACTCGATTCCACACGCGGCCCTGTCTAGTTGCTGGGACATATACACTGGGAATGGGAAAATTATATATAGTAGTGAGTGAAAGGATTGTTCGATTGTTATATGCGGACGAGAGTTATTCATGGATTTCTTGGTGATTGATACTGGCAGCTATAATGTTGTCTTGTGAATGGATTTTCTTAGCACTTTCTATGCTCACATCGATTATAGAGCAAAGAAAGTGATTTTCCAGATTCCCGGACATCCGGAGTTTACATTTTCAGGAGATAGCAAATCTGTCGGGCCAGTCAAATTTAGGGCTAGGCCGACAAGGGCCGTTCTTTCGTCGATGGAAGTAGATAAGGAGGAAGCGCCAGCAGTAGTTGGAGAGTTTATGGATGTGTTCAAGGACATCTCGGGTTTACCGCCAAAACGAGATGTGGAGTTCGCGATTGACCTTATTCCTAGAGCAGCGCTGATTTCAAAGGCATATTATCCAATGGCATCGGTGGAGCTAGAAGAAGTAAAGAAACAGGTTGCCGAATTACTAGAGAAGGGTTGGATTCACAGCAGCAATTCACCCTGGGGAGATCCAGTTCTTCTAGTCAAGAAGAAAGATGGCACGTGGAGGATGTGCATCGATTATCGAGAATTTAACCGGGTAACTATTAAGAACAAGTACCCGATCCCTCGCATCGGCGAATTATTCGATCAACTCAATGGCGCGAGGGTATTCTCGAAGTTGAATTTGCGATCCGGATATCATCAAGTTCGAGTGAAATCAGAAGATATTTGCAAGACAGCGTTCTGAACTCGATATGGACATTACGAGTACTTAGTGATGCCATTCGGAGTCATGAATGCACCGGCAATATTTATGGACTTGATGAACCGAATCTTTTCACCGTATCTAGACCTGTTCGTAGTATTGTTTATTGATGATACTCTGGTCTATTCAAGGAGCAAAGAAGAGCATGCAGAACACTTGAAGATCGCACTGCAAATGTTGAGACAAGAAAGGTTATATGCTAAAATAAGCAAGTGCGAGTTTTGGCTCGAAGAAGTGAAGTTCTTGGGTCATGTTGTATCCGGAGATGGAATTGCCGTTCACCTTGAAAAGATTGCAGCAGTTCATGATTGGCCAATTCCGAAGAACGTAGGGGAGATCAGAAGTTTTCTTGGGCTTGCCGGATACTATAGAAGGTTTGTGGAGAACTTCGCTCGAATAGAAGAACCATTGACCAAGCTAACACGAAAGTAGGTACCGTTCATATGAACGGAGAAATGTGCGTCGGCTTTTGAAGCGTTGAAGCAAAGATTGACCACCGCTCCTATTCTGACAGTGCCAGATGTTTTCGGAGGGCTGGTTATTCACAGCGACGCGTCTGGAAAAGGCTTGGGATGTGTTCTAATGCAGCATGGGAAGGTTATAGCCTATTCGTCGAGACAATTGAAGACTCATGAGAAGAACTACCCAACTCATGATTTGGAGCTAGCAACAGTGATTTTCACTCTGAAGATTTGGAGACACTACTTATTAGGCGAAAGGGTAGAAGTATTTACCGATCACAAGAGCCTAAAGTATGTGTTCACACAGAAAGAGCTCAATATGAGGCAGCGTAGATGGTTGGAGCTGATGGCTGACTATGATCTTGACCTAAAATACGATCCGGGGAAAGTTAATGTAGTGCCGGATGTTCTATGCCGGTTGCCAGCAATACTGATGTTGACTGCACAGAAGGAGATTATAGCTGATTTTCAGTGATTCAAGTTGGAGATTGTACTACCGAATTCTTCAGGACATTTAATGCAATTGCAAGTACAGTCATCCTTGATCGATAACGTTAAAGCAGCGCTATCGCGATCCAAGGTTACAGAAGTTTCGAGAACAGGTTGAAGCGGGACTTCGAAAAGACTTGTTAATTCATGAAGATGGTTCGTTACGATATGGTAGTCGTTTATGGGTGCTTAAAGGAGATGTTCGTGAAGAATTCCTGAAGGAGGCTCATAGTTCCGCGTATTCCGTACATCCGGGAGGCACAAAAATATACAGAGATCTGCGACAACATTTCTGGTGGGAAGACATGAAAAGAGAAATTGCTCGCTATGTATCAAAATGCTTGGTGTGTTAACAAGTCAAGGCTGAACATCAAAGGGTAGCTGCTTTGTTGCAACCACTTCCGATTCCTCAATGGAAGTGGGAACATATAACCATAGATTTCGTGACAGCTTTACCACGGAGTCCAAAAGGCAATAATGCAGTTTGGGTTATTGTTGATCGATTGACCAAGGTAACTCATTTCATACCATTTCGAGTTGGTCAGTTGACGAAAGCTTTAGCAGAATGGTACATGAAGAAGATTGTGAGATTGCATAAAGTACATGTGAGCATCATTTCTGATCGTGATACCCGATTTTTATCGCTCTTTTGGAGGAGTCTACAGGAAAGTTTGGGGACTAGATTGAAGTTCAACACAACCTATCATCCTCAGACAGATAGCCAGTCAGAAAGGACGATCCAAACTCTTGAAGATATGTTTAGAGCATGCATGTTAGACTTCAAGGGTTCATAGGAGGATCATTTGCACTTGGTGGAGTTTTCTTATAATAACAGTTTTCAGGCGACTATACAGATGGCTCCATTCGAAGCATTGTACGGTCATAAGTGTTGCTCGGCCGTATGTTGGGATGATGTTGGAGAAAGAAGATTATTGGGACCGGATCTTATTGTGCAAACGGTGGAGAAAGTCAATGTGATCCGAAATCATATGAAAGCGGCACAAGTTCGACAGAAAAGTTGGACCGATACAGGACGAAGACCTATGGAGTTCGCATTTGGCAATCTTGTATTCTTGAAGATATCACTGACCAGAGGAGTGATCCGTTTTGGCAGTCGAGGCAAGCTTAGTCCTCGATTCGTGTGGCCTTTTGGTATTATCGAGCGCGTTGGAGAAGTAGCTTATCGATTGGATTTACCATCATCCTTGGCGAGTGTTCATGACGTGTTTCATGTATCTCAACTCCGCAAGTATGTTCGAGATGAGACGCACGTCCTAGATAACTCGGAGCTGACAGTAAGTGAGGACTTAACATATGAAGAAAGACCGATGACGATTATAGATCGACGAGATAAAATCCTTAAGAACAAGGTTATCCTTCTAGTATTCGTTTCATGGGGGAATCATTCGCATGGATAATCTACTTGGGAATATGAAGACGAGATCCAATAGAAGTTTTCAAACCTCTTTTCTTAGATACGTGTTTTCTTGTCTTTTCTTGTTCTCGGAATTTCGAGGACAAAATTCTTTTGTAGTTGGGTATAATGTAATACCCTAGTGCATTTATACGATATTTTATTTGGGGTATTTTCCAATCTTGCGAAAACTTCTTGTTTATTATTGTTTTGGGTGCAGATAATGCATTTAGTAACCGTGGTTAGTATCCGACCAGACTCGCATGCTTAAAACCCATTATGGTTCAAGATTGGGTCATATATTTGCTAGTACAGAGGATCCGTGCACATCTAGATTCGATACACACTTATATGATATATTTATCCGCATATCTTCTAAATAATAACCAAATCATATATTTTGATATCTAGCATGGCATGTTATCATACCCCATATCATATGTTTGCATCAGAACATCGTGTTCATGTCCAGATTGATAAAACAGACTTGTTTGCATCGCTATGCGTATTTACGTAGATCCGTAGTTGGGGGTATGCATTTTTATTAATCGCATATCACATTATGGTTTTAGCTTGTACGTATATTATCCATTTTTTAAAACTAGATTTTTAGAAGAGACCCGGGTATTTTTTGGAGTATTTTGATATTAGCTGTATAATCCTATAAAATATTATATAATATTTTTCTTACTTAAATTATACTAACAGTTAATATATATATTATATATATAATATATATTAACTAATTATTATACTAAATCCTATATTCTCTTTTTCTCTCTCTAATCCCTCAGTCCCTCTCTCTCCTCTCGCGCATTCTCTCTCTCTACCCCTCTGTCTCTCTCTCTCCCCCTTAATATATATATATATATATATATATATTATTTATATATAAAACCTAATATTATAACACTTCAGCCTCTCTTCTCTTTCTTTCTTTCTTCTCTATTTCTTCCTGCCCTCGCGGCGAAACGAAAACCAACCCTAGCCCTCACCTCATCGTTGCCGCCGACCTCCCCACAACCTCTTCACCACCACCTCCTCGCCCTCGTCACCATCTCCACTTCCTCCTCTCCTCCTCCATCCCCGAGAACCCTGCAACCCCGACGACCCCAACCCTGCACAGCCCCGACGCCTGCACCCCTCACCGCCGATCACCACGACCTCATCACCTCGTCGCTACCCTCATCACCACTATCACCACCTCCGCTTCCACCTCTTCCCCTCTCCTTTCCCCGAGCACCCTGCACCTCCAGCAACCGCCACCTGCAACCCAAGAACCTCCACCCTCATCACCGACGACTCGCCGGCGCCATCACCCTAACCCTCATCTTGTCATCACCTCCTCACCTCTCTCCTCTCCCCGACACCACAAACCACCACCACCATCGACCTCACCACCTTCCCGACCCCAAACAGCAACCCAAGAAACCACGGCCGACGGCAGCCCTCATCGTCGTCAAGTCGTCGCCTCGCCCCCTTTCCTTCGTCCTCTGTCCCCAGAACCCAGAGCCGAGCCACACCCCATTCTTCCTTTCTTTCTTTCCTTCTTTCTTTCTTCTCTTTCTTGATCGGTTCTTGATCGTCTCGCCGGAGTCGCACGGGTCGCCGATGATCCAGACGACCCAGTCATCGTCGTTGTCCAACATAGTCATCACGTCATTGTTCAGCTAAGTCCAATCCTGCGCGCGTAGCTGCATCATGACGTTTATTCGACATCGGACGTGACATCCATAACCCGTCATAAGATCCGATCAGGAAAGTTTAACTTTCAACATGCTAGGTTATTATATCGATAATCATATGAATAAAAATAGTGCATGAATTTCATTATGAAGCAAATATTATAGATTTACAATTTTACGATATCCGTTCGTATCCGTACTGATAATAGCATATCTAGTTGCATGTCGGAACATCATGATATTATTATACTATTACATTAGTACAAAATGTCATTTAATTTGCATCATATACGGTAATGAACTTTAAATGGTTATTACAGATAAATACATATGCATCCTTGCATTAGCCGTGTTTCGATACTGGTTACAGTTTCACATTGGGTATCTATTTAGTTGATATGCATCACATGATATGTTCACGACACACTACTTGACTTATTACTTGGATCTTGTTACTAATGCCAACAATATTGACGTGTTGTCCCGACGGACGTGACTTGTTGTCTACAGAGACAAGAACTGTACATATTTGATCTTGTGTTGGTATTGGATGTATATTGGCAATACCTGACTTGAACACAAACCTGGGGGAAAAGGGAAAATCAAGAATGTAACCGAAACGTAACTCAAGAGGATATTATTACTTGTCCGCCGTTTTTCCGAGCGTTACGAAATAATTACTTGTTTGCTGTTTTTCCGGGCATTACGAAATAATCATTACTTGTTTTCTATTTTTCCGGGCATTACGGAATAATTACTTGTTTGCCGTGTTTCCGGGCATTACGGAATAAATACTATTACCGTGGTCCCGTGGGAAATGAATGGGATATATACTGTTGGGTTACGATGAGGATTACATTAATTGATTTCAAAGTCTTTTAGAATAAATAACCTAGAAGCACAGTTTTAAGTTACACATCACACATTACATACATACACATACCTCACTGTTTCATATCTGTGTTATTTATTTATATTCATGGTTACTTATATCATTATATCCTGGATTATCACTGTTATTTGATATCTATGACGCACTGACGTCTGGGTTTTGCATGGCCCAGTTCCTCTACCTTTATTGCAAGCAGATCAAGAATATTTTAGCAATCAAGCCGAGCAATGAGGAGCGAGTTATTTAGTTTTAGACTCTTAGTTTATTTCCTTAGTTTTATTTCTTTTGATGTAAGCCCATATTGGGACAGGATTCAGATATTGTTTATTGGATTTGATTCGTTTCCGCTTATGCATTTTCTTGACTCTATTTACTCTGGCAAATGGACATGTACTAGATATATTTTATATTTTACTGTTCTTGATATCCTATAGATAGCTGTAATGTGATTGTTGAGGGATGATTCCTAACCACAGATAGCATGATTGGCTTTGCCACGTGCTGTAGTCTGCGCATCTTGGGAAGCGGGACGTGACAATATGACTTTGTCATCAAACATGCGCACGCACTTGTTTCTTCGCATGTTTTCGAAGCGAAAAACAAGTGTTAAGCTATGATTCATTGGTTCTGTCTTGGGACTTGCCAGAATGTGAACCGTCTTTTCAGACCCTATAAATAGGTGTCTTTTCTTCACTCCCTTTAGAGTTGTATTTTTTCTGAAACTCTTGTTTTCTGTTAAAAGCTTTTTCTTTCTTACTAATTTGGTAAGTGCGCCTGCGCGTCTTTACCATGCACATCCTCTTTTAGTTTACACTTTAAATTTAACTTGCGCACCCTTTGGGTTGCGCATTTGACTTATCTAGCGCCCCTTTTTGGTTGCGCACTACTTTAAGATAAATCTTAAGAGTTTATTTTACCTCAAAAATGTCACTTATGTTTAACCTTAATCAAACTTTAATTTTGAATTTGGATATTTTTAGTCCACCCTTTTAGTGAACCGACGGCTTTCCAGTCTTTTTATTTTAGGTGTTATGGCCAGTTTTACACGATTAAGGAGATTGTTTCCCATTCTAACGTCCGCTTTTATGAACCGGCCTATAGTGATGCGCAGTGCGAGGCTATACTCCGTCGCCTTGAGGATCATTGTAGGAGGTTGCTCCCTCACAGTTCTTCCCTCTTACAGATGATTTTTCTCGCGATCTGGAATGCTACACCTGGGCATGTCGAGGCGATACCGCTACATGCTCTAGATGAGGTCGAGGATAAGGTGCACTCGGTCTATCTAATGTATTTGATCTCCAAGAATCGAAGAGATCGCGCTATAGACACCTTGTACCGGATATATCAGCAGAAGGCAACATAGTTTCATACGCGAGGCCAGAAGATATCAGTAGCGACCCTGATGCTCGTATTCGTGAGCGGAAGCTTCAGCAGATGGAGGATGCTGCCTGGGACATCCCGCATGACCTTCTCTTTGATTTTGAGAATCCGTGCACCAACGCTAGCATTTTTCCGCTGTGAACTTTGAACGATGCAACAATCTTTGGTTTTATTTGTATTTTTATTATTTTTAGCATTAGCCTGTAATCCTTCTTTTAACGAATTAATGAAAAGCCTCTTTTCTTTTACATTTGCACTTATTTTTTCATTTTCGTGCTGAAGTTTACTTTAGTTACAAGAGCCCGTCATTAGCATATGTGAACGTGCTGTGCATTAGCCTATATGTGCACACTTACATAGGTGCGCAAACCAATTGAATCACTTTTACTATGTACGCGGGTATGTAGGTGCGTAAATTGATTAAATCAAATTTCATGAAGTGTTCTTGTATGCCTGGTGCGCACTTAAACAGGTGCGAACAAATGCCCCTCATCAATTGCACGCACTTGACCCGCATGTGGGTGCGATCGATGTGAACCACCAGATTTACCTCGAGATTTGCTGAAGATGAATCGGCTTTTTAACCCTTATAAAAAAGTCGCACCTTCTTCTTTGAAGCGCATTACTTTCTTACCCTTGCTTGTGCACTTTGAGAACTGTTCTCTTTGCGCACTCACTTCTCCAGTGCTTACGCACTTGCTCGAAGTTTTCGCTTCCTTTTTAGAAGCTTTTGCTTCTTTAAACTCTAAGAGGTAAGTGCGTTGCGCACTTCTTGTTCTTGACCCACTCGCCTAGTGCGCACTTATGAAATGCACACTTGTCTTTAACTTGTCTGCTGCACACTTTGAACGTGCAATCATAGACAAATTTGGCCTAGGACTCAGTCTAGATATCTTAAAGCAACTCAAACAATTAGTTTAAGTACTTTGAAGAAAGTTAAACACTTTAGAAATTTTGCCCAGGAATTCCTGTGGAGTTTCTTAACTTCGTAGTTAGGACTCCCGTTGTTCAGGATATTCCACGATTGTTATTTTAATGCCCTCTCATTTTCTTTTGCCTTTCAAATAGAATGGCATATCTATTAGATTTCGGTTATGAGCGTCCGGAGAACTTGCACTCGGATGAGCCGACAGACTCAAAGATCTTTCAAATGATACGGGCTTACGATGCTCCGTAATAGGGTCTGCATCTATAGGCTGGATGGTACAACCAAATAATCCAGGGCCGAGTCAGCTTTCAATGCGAGGTGCCCTCCGATCCTTTGGGGTATATCTAGTACATTGAGCCTCTGCCAATTGCCTTCACGGCGGAGGTGGAAGACTGGATAACTCACAATAGGTTGCAATTGTCCGCGGAAGGAGTGATAGCATCGACACCGGTAGATCTTTTGGGCCGTCGGATAAGCTAGGACGAGGTGATTCCATAGGGCATACCTTATAACGTGGGTATGATAACAAGATATTTGACTGGCTATGTCGGCTGGGCTAGGTTTATCCTGTCGACGGAGAGGACTTTGCCGGAGCGCACTGGGCTTAATGGAGCAGTTTATGCTTCCCTGTTTGAGTACCCTAAGACTGAGCCTTGGTGGGTGAAGCCTTTCTCCGAACAGTGGAACATACAAACAAGCACCTTCATGATGTCCCACAGGGAGGCGTCTATCGCTTTATTAGAATTCCAACATATATCCGGGCTACCAATCATGGGTGAGCATTATGAGGAGGTAGTTCCCCATGACAAATTTTTCTTTACTGCAGGCCTAGCTGCTGGAGATTTTACTAGTGATAATGCGATAGCTTTTCTACGACCAGGCCTTAGGAAAGTGCTAACCATTTTTTAGGAGATGCACAAAACCTCTAACGGGGAAGGAGTTACCTTTGAGGCCTTCATCGCTAGGTTTTTTACACCCGCATATCCTTAGGGCTGATATTGACAGGCACACCGACATAAGAAATCATTTCAGCCTATGAATGTAGGGGAACGATCCCGCAGCGATGGAGGAATATTTTCGTCCTAGCGCATCCCCCTATGGGTTTAAGGATGTCGCTGCTCCGGGGATCGACCGGAACGCCTTTTTCATTGCTTTCATAGGCTTGTGGTTGAGTTGGTTTGCAATCCCTGTCCACCCAAGACTGATGCGGGCCTCCATCTTTTACCCTACTGATCGCATAAATTCTGATGCAAGGCTAGCCATCGGTATTGCCGGGCTGTCATTTCTATATCAGGGTCTCACTGAATTAGCCACCTCAGACGACCCAGGCGAGGAGCATGTGTATATGCCACTGCACTATTTCGGAGCGTGGATCCATCTGCATGTGAATGAGGCATATAGCGACCGATGTTTTGTTGACACAGTTTCATTTCTTATGGTAATGAAACTCGTTGGCGCTGCGGGGCTCAAACCGAACAGAGACATTCATTGGATGTACCTCAATCCCTACAATCTCCGGGAGCAGAGACAAATTTACTTTGATGATTGGGAACATGTATGGTGCCATCACCTAGATCAACCTCTACTAGATGTACTGAAAGAGGGTAATTTGAACTTGTCAAATAGGGACATCGCTTATCTCTATTCGATCCGCCATGGTTTCTTAGTGTACCAGCGGGGTAGCGATGTTGCTGATTGAAACGATTTCCGATTGTGTGTGTAAATCAAATGTGTATAGAAATCACAACCAAGAATATTTTGACCGCAATCAATAACGGTGTCGAATGTAGCGCGTTAGTAAGTGCGGATCATCCACAGGGAAAGTGTAATCGTTCGTGTTTCGATTTAGATGAGTTGAAACTTTAAAGAAAAGAAAACAAACAACAATTCATGATTTGTAAATTGAAGTTCAAGAATTAGGAAAATCTAGTCTAAATCAAGAAACGATAAAATCAAGAATTGAGAATTTGTGATGATTTCCAAATCAAATATCAAGAATCGAAATGAGGCTCGTAGGAATCGATCGGATCTATAGATGTGATGAAATCTAGCGATTACGTATTCTTATCCATCGATGAATTGATACTAGATCGATGATGATTAACGAGAATTAGGGATTTCTTGTGAAACTAGGGTTTCATCATTTATCCCTTGCTCCTTCGTCGATATCATTCACATTCTAGCCTCTAGTAAATTCAAGAATCGATCGTGGATCCCTAATTTCGAGCGATCACAATCAAGAAAGCATCGCACCGAAACTAGGTCGTCGATTCTTCAATTTACAAGAGTTTACAAACTCGTAGGACTTAAGAATCGTTTTAAGATTTGTTACATCATCATTCTATTGATCGTCTCGACTCCTTTACGAGTGGAGTTTTACTCAAACATCACAACAAGAACCACAATCACAAATTGAGATTGAATCATGATGCAAGAATTTAAAAAAAGCAAGATTAAAGAATTTCACCTTTTATTTATCAACAATTCCGTTACAAATCGCTCAAGAACTACAAGAGGAAGAACCCGATCGTCGATTTGGCTTCGCTCGTCTCCTTGAGTCGCGGATCGGCTTGGATCACTTGCTCGATTGAAGATCGGCTCCGCTCCTAAAAGGTTGAAGGCTTCTCGCTTGAATGGTACTCGGGATCTTGAATTTGGCTTTGGATTTTGGATTTAGGATTACAAGTTGTGTCACTCAACTTGTGGGTGGAAGAGGAAGAGAGAAGAAAATGAACTCATGAACAATGAACCCTTAACCTTAGATTTAGGCTCCCTTTTATAAGCTTTCATAACCCTAGATCTAGAATTCAAATTTCAAATTTCCCTCCAAAATGAACAACTTTTCCCTCCAAAATGAACCACCTCATTTGAATTTTCCCTCCAAAATGAGGTTGTTAGAAAGAATCTTCTAGAAGAAGTTTGTTGGAGGGAATATTCTAGAATGAGGTTGTTGCAAGGAGGCTTCTAGAAGAAGGTTGTTATAAGGAGGCTTCTTGAAGAAGGTTGTTGGAGAGAGCTTTCTAGAAGAAGGTTATTATAAGGAGGTTTCTAGAAGAAGTTAGTTGGAGGGAGGCTTCTAGAACTAGGTTGTTAGGCCGAGCCTTCTAGATGAAGCCATGTGGAGTTTCTGGAAGTTTTGCCGTTAGAAATAAGCACATGGGGAAAATTTGCTTCTCTGCTGACGTCATCATGCCAAGGATCCGCGGCGGGAAGCGCCCATTGGCCTTGAATAAATTTCTGGAATAGTTTTACACCTTATTGTTTACTGCCAGATCACCAGACTTAGACTTGGTGTAATTTTGATCAGCACTTTTGACAATTTGGCTCGGTTTCTGGAATTTCCTGCACAGACTTCGAAACAAGTGTTGAGCTACAAGAATGATGTGATGCCATGATAAACAGTCAATTTCCCTAAAAATGCCGGTTTTAGAGTACAACACAGGTAATTCGGTATTTTACTATTGTTTTGCTAATATGTGAAATATGCAAACCGAACACCTCTAGATGAATGCAAAAGATAGGGAAATTGACGTGTTAAAAATACATTATTTTCGACTGATCAAATTCCCCCAAACTTATTTTCGATCGTCTCGAGCGAATTGTTTTATTAAAAAGAGAAGGAGAAAATAAAGAAAGAGAAAAACTAACTAGCACATTTTCGTAGGCAACACGATTGCACTGAGCACGTGCAACAAGCCTTTAAACCCCTAGGTGTCCCTAGTAGGAGGAGTGTTGTCTCCTGAGGGTTTTCAGCGGATTGCACCCACAAAATCCAATAATAAAAGGAAGATTATGAATATTACATTTAAAGATAAGAATTGTAAAAGAAAAGCTTTGAAAATTAGGGTTTCCAACTAAGCTAGCTTTTCAGTTGTCATGAGCCCTATCTTAATAGTCATGAAAAGATGTCAGAAATCACATCATCCCTCAATAAATCATCGTCTTTATTCTTCATTCCTATCTTTCTTCCAAACATCGATCATATAACCCTACGTGTGTGTAAAGGACATCCCTACACCCGGAGAATTCAATTCAAGCTATCATACTCTTGTCCATCCGTCTCGGTACTTTTTTAATTAATGAATATTTAGATGAATTTGCTCACACACTTTCAAGCAACCGTTAATACTTCTTGAGGTACTAACCGACCGATTACTCATGTGCTTGCTTATTTGGTGTATTTTCCTCGTCTTGCACCACCTAAGGCTTAGCAGTGACTCCCATACCAGTTGGCCTTAGGGCACTAGGTGAAGAGGAACCCTCGCTATATTTTTTTATTGCTGCCTTAGCGATAACAAAATCAGTGTTCATTTTTCACACCATTTTATATTTTATTCATTTTTTTTATTTCCTTCATACATCGGCTTTTAGACAAGAGCATTTCAAGGTATCCTCTACTATCCCGAGTTTCAAGACGTGTGTAAGTGCGAATAGTAGGGTATCAACGTTCAAAATGTTTGGCTTCCAGAATAGAAACTATTTTTCAGACTTATTTTATTCTCAGATTAGTGACTTCCTTCATCTTACTAACCCTTGGGACAACGGCTCATAACTACTTATTACTAGTTCGTTTAAGAAAACCTCTAATTTTCTTGGTTTTCTTAAATTTTTCAAATCTTTTGGATGTAATTTTTCACTATCTAAACTTTTATTATCTTATTTATGTACAAAAAATTTTAAATATTTTTTTTTGAAATTTTTTAAATTTTTATAGGTTTTGAAATGTTTTGTGCTTATGCAAAGTATGATGCAAATGATGCAAAAATAAGCACAAACCTCTCCCAAACTTGTTTTCAACAGTGTCCTCACTGTTGCCATCTGCTAAATCTACAAAAACCTGTAAGCTAGGGAGGAAATTTATTAATGGGGGCAAAATATTTAAGTGAAAATCCTCCCCCAAACTTATTCTTGGCTCATAATTTTGTGTAAAAATTTTCTTTTCAAGAGCCAGAAAATATACCCCCCAAACTTGAGTTAAGCAATGTTAATCTTTGAAAATCACATGAGGGGGTCAAGAATCATTGGTCGATGCCAAGCTTTGCAAAGGCCGTACGTCAACACCAACCATTCGAAAATTTTATCAATGCAGTGCTCTGGTTGGTGGAAGAAGAAGTGGGGAAAAGGTAAGTGGTGGAGTAGAATGTGTGCGCGTCTCATTTTGGAGAGACGATACAGTGAATGTGATGGATTACTCGCATTCTTTTTACAGTTCAAAAGAAGGGGTGGAGGTTCAATTTCATTGTTTGGGAGATGATTCATCTCAACACCCGTGTCATTCAAAAATGCGAGTTCATCAGCGAAGATTTCCTCAAAAG
Source organism: Agapanthus africanus (assembly GCA_030015575.1). Lineage (NCBI taxonomy): Eukaryota > Viridiplantae > Streptophyta > Magnoliopsida > Asparagales > Amaryllidaceae > Agapanthus > Agapanthus africanus. The sequence goes on from CM057338.1 coordinate 61,404,056, forward strand.
TTCCATCAATACCCCGATGAATAATGTCATCACAAAGTGCGGGGTGATCTTCAGAATCTAAAAGCAGTTCATAATCAGTGTTAGTTGTTGACCCGGACAACTCAGTGGAAGAGTCCGTATGTGTATGATACATAATTGGGTCAAATAATAACGTATGAAAAGAGTCTAGATCGGTATCAAGAGGATCATCAAATTCACTACTGTCGACATCCATTAAGTCGACAGAACAGACCTGAGCAGTAGGTTCGGAGGGTACACTTCCCAACTTGTAAATGTTCAGCTCTATTGACCTATTCCCGAAGGATAGGGTCATAGAACCATTACGACAGTTGATGATAGCGTTGGAAGTGGCCAAAAAGGGGCGACCTAAAATCACCGGAATTTGATTCCGTGGGTTCGCTACAGGCTGTGTATCAATTACAATAAAGTCCACAGGGAATACGAATTCCCCGATTTTTATTAACACATCCTCCAGTTCACCCCTAGGTTTGGTGCTTGATCGGTCAGCCATCTGGAGAGTTATGCTCGAGGGCTTTAACACTCCGATACCTAGTTACTCATAAACCGAGAATGGAAGCAAGTTAACACTAGCGCCAAGGTCAAGTAGAGCACGGTTGATGTGTTTTTCCCCGATAGAAATGGAAATAGTAGGACAACCAGGGTCCGTACGTTTCCTCGGTACTTGTTGGGGGAAAGACGTGTCTACAGTCTTTGCCATGAATATCTTCTTGGGCACTTGAGTCTTCCTCTTCCTAGTGCACAAGTTCTTAAGAGTTTTCGCATAGGACGGAACTTGTTGGATGGCATCTAGGAGAGGGATGTTGATGTTAACTTGCTTAAACATGTCCATAATCTTCTCCATATGTGGACTCGATTTGTTAGCCCTTAACCGATTAGGATAAGGTGCTTTAGCAATAAGCGCTGGGTCCATCATAGGAGAAGGAAGTGTGTGTGGACCCGATCCCAGAATAGAAGTGGGGATCGTCCGTGGAGAACTAGAAGAGGTGGGCTGAGGTGGCGAGCCTTGTGGGAAACGAAGAATAGGCTCGCAAGAAGGTGGTGGGGTAGAAGAACTGGGGTCAGAATTAGAAGTAGAAGTGGAATGAAAAGTCTCAGCCGGGGTATCATCGATAGATTTTTCTGTGTCATCAATCTCTTCCCCAACGTGATCGTCAAGCACTCTTCCAGATCTCAACGTGATTGCATTCACATGATGTGAATTGCCAGGATTGGGTAAAGGTTGAGATGGAAGTTTCCCTTTCTCTCTTGCACTCATTTCGGCTTTTAGTTGTGCAATTTGTGCTTCCATCGATTTGATATTCTCATTTTGAGAGACAATGATCTTCATCACATTCTCGACGAAAGATTGAAAACTTGCCGTCCCTTGGATGGATTGTTTCATGAAAGTATCCAAGGTTTGTGCTAGTGCAGAGGTATTATCTGTACCGGTCAATTGCAAAGAGTTTTCATGTGGTGCAAAAGTGTTGGCCGGATTTTGGAAGTTTTGTAATTGGAAGGGGTGTTGACTCAATTGAAGTGGTGGTTGCTGTTGTGGTGGAGGGACCCTTTGGAAATTGTTTTGGATTAGAACTGTGTCTTGAGATTGTGATTGGTTCCAAGCAAAGTTAGGGTGATTCCCCAACCCTGATTATATGTGGAAGAAAATGGATCGTTTCTAGGTCTTTAAAATGCGGCATTGGTATGCTCGTGACCTTGAAACGGAGAATTTCGTGGACATTCTTCCGTCAAATGAGAAGGATCAGAACAACATCCACATACAGTTTTGGAGAGTGACATTTGATTTAGGGCGGCGGCTAAAAATATGTTTTCCATATTTTTGAATTTCTTGTGTAAAGCTGAAATTTCAGCTATAACTCCTATGGAAATATCATTGCCATCCCTAGACGATTGACTCACACCCTCCCACTGTAACGATTTTTCAGCGAAATCTTCTAAAAATTTCCAGGCTTCCTCATCATCTTTGGTCATGAAGTTGCCTTGACACATGGATTCAAGGGTCTGTCTTGTGTTAGGATTAATGCCCTCATAAATGATTCTGCACAGTTCCCATCTAGGGATTCCGTGATGTGGACATTGGACTAACAGATCCTTGAAGCGTTCAAGACATTTTGAAAATGGTTCATTTGGAAGCTGGGTGAATTGATTTATTTCTCTACGGACTCGAACTGTCTTATGATGTGGGTAGAATTTCTTAAGGAATGCTTTGACGAATTCTTCCCAATTTGAAATGGAATGTGCGGTAGTGTTATATAGTCACTTCTCGGCTATATCGCACAAGGTAAATGGGAGAAGACGTAGACTCATAGCATCCATAGAAAGCTGTGAGGTACCCATCATTGCGCATATATTTTCAAATTTGGTGATAAAGGCATATGCGTCTTCAGACTCGAGACCGTGAAATTTTGGTAGAAGGTTGATGTATTGGGGTTTTATTTGAAAATTTTCCCCGTTGGCTGGTGGAATGGTGAGACAGGTCGAAAGAGGACCTTGCGTAGGATAGCACCTCTCTTGGAGAGAGATGCAGGATGGATTCTGCGCACCAACGGACGGCGGCAGAGTAGTGGTAAAGAAATTCGATGGAGATGGATCCATCGATGTGGATGTGGTGGTGGGTAAAGAAGAGGTAAACGTAGAAATACCGACTTTTGGGTCGATCGGGGAAACGCGGACAAGACGGGCACTAGAAACCCGTGTCCAGCCGAGCCTGCACTAAAGGGGTTTAGTACAAGTGGCAGCGTGAATATAATTAGGGGAAATGAATGAAGTGTTGGTGTTTGTTTTGAAAATATACGGATTTTTTTGAAAAAATGATGCGATCACAACAAATGCAACAAGAAAAACCCTAATTCTAGTGGTCACCTAGGTCAAAGCTCTAGACCGCTCCTAACTGCCAAAAGAAAAGTCGCAGGATCAATCCTCCACTGCCTCTTTGTCTCTCCTGTGGCCAGGTAAGTGCCAGGTAAGTGGGAGGTTCTCCACTACGTAAGTAGTGGGCCTAATTAAGTAACCACTAGCCTTCGACACACCTGCCTTAGACACCACAAAAGAAACGCGGATAAGCAATGAATTACCCACGGCTTTCTCTTGTCCTAAGTGAGCGCGACGGTCCTTAGAGTCATCTCTAGATCTTTTTTAGTTAATGAGGGTAAATGCGGATGCAAGTTTGTGATTTTTGGGGCTTAGGAAGGGTAATAAACTCCCCACCTAATCTGGATTTGGTCTTTGCCCCTTAATTTCCGTATTAATATGCAAACAACCAAAAATAAAAAACACGTACAATTTTTATTGCTTGTTGCGGCGCTGCGATTTATTTGCAAAGAAACCTACAGCAAATTGTTAATTGGAGCAGATGAGGGAGAAGATAAGAAAGTAGAGGAGTCACCTGAGAATTTTTTTACTGTAGCGCCGCGGTTTAGCCGCAATAAGCGCCTAATGCCGCGGAACTGCTGCAGGTTTGAAAGATCTCTGCACCAAAATTTTACAGTGTGCCTCTTTTTACCTTCTAAGCTCTCTGGAATTTGCATAAAAAATTTTCCACAGCTCCACAAGTTCCAGATTTCCTCGCAACAAATCACAACAACACGTTTAGTGTTTGCGCGAATTTTGATCTCAAAAATTATAATGGAATAAACTTTTCAACTCAAATTTCAAAAAAAACGAACAATTAGCGTACTATCCCCGGCAACGACGCCATTTGATTGAATTGAATTTCAAAAACAAACAACAATTCATGATTTGTAAATTGAAGTTCAAGAATTAGGAAAATCTAGTCTAAATCAAGAAACGATAAAATCAAGAATTGAGAATTTATGATGATTTCCAAATCAAATATCAAGAATCGAAATGAGACTCGTAGGAATCGATCGGATCTATAGATGTGATGAAATCTAGCGATTACGTATTCTTATCCATCGATGAATTGATACTAGATCGATAATGATCAACGAGAATTAGGGATTTCTTGTGAAACTAGGGTTTCATCATTTATCCCTTGCTCCTTCGTCGATATCATTCACATTCTAGCCTCTAGTAAATTCAAGAATCGATCGTGGATCCCTAATTTCGAGCGATCACAATCAAGAAAGCATTGCACCGAAACTAGGTCATCGATTCTTCAATTTACAAGAGTTTACAAACTCGTAGGACTTAAGAATCGTTTTAAGATTTGTTACATCATCATTCTATTGATCGTCTCGACTCCTTTACGAGCGGAGTTTTACTCAAACATCACAACAAGAACCACAATCACAAATTGAGATCGAATCATGATGCAAGAATTTAAAGAAAGCAAGATTAAAGAATTTCACCATTTATTTATCAACAATTCCGTTACAAATCGCTCAAGAACTACAAGAGGAAGAACTTGATCGTCGGTTTGGCTTCGCTCGTCTCCTTGAGTCGCGGATCGGCTTGGATCACTTGCTCGATTGAAGATCGGCTCCGCTCCTAAAAGGTTGAAGGCTTCTCGCTTGAATGGTACTCAGGATCTTGAATTTGGCTTTGGATTTTAGATTTAGGGTTACAAGTTGTGTCACTCAACTTGTGGGTGGAAGAGGAAGAGAGAAGAAAATGAACTCATGAACAATGAACCCTTAACCTTAGATCTAGGCTCCCTTTTATAAGCTTTCATAACCCTAGATCTAGAATTCAAATTTCAAATTTCCCTCCAAAATGAACAACTTTTCCCTCCAAAATGAACCACCTCATTTGATTTTTCCCTCCAAAATAAGGTTGTTAGAAAGAATCTTCTAGAAGAAGTTTGTTGGAGGGAATATTCTAGAATGAGGTTGTTACAAGGAGGCTTCTAGAAGAAGGTTGTTATAAGGAGGCTTCTTGAAGAAGGTTTTTGGAGAGAGCTTTCTAGAAGAAGGTTGTTATAAGGAGGCTTCTAGAAGAAGTTAGTTGGAGGGAGGCTTCTAGAACTAGGTTGTTAGGCCGAGCCTTCTAGATGAAGCCATGTGGAGTTTCTGGAAGCTTTGCCGTTAGAAATAAGCACATGGGGAAAATCTGCTTCTCTGCTGACGTCATCATGCCACGGATCCGTGGCGGGAAGCGCTCATTGGCCTTGAATAAATTTCTGGAATAGTTTTACACCTTATTGTTTACTGCCAGATCACCAGACTTAGACTTGGTGTAATTTTGATCAGCACTTTTGACAATTTGGCTCGGTTTCTGGAATTTCCTGCACAGACTTCGAAACAAGTGTTGCGCTACAAGAATGATGCGATGCCATGATAAACAGTCAATTTCCCTAAAAATGCCGGTTTTAGAGTACAACACAGGTAATTCGGTATTTTACTATTGTTTTGCTAATATGTGAAATATGCAAACCGAACACCTCTAGATGAATGCAAATGATAGGAAAATTGACGTGTTAAAAATACATTATTTTCGACTGATCAGTTGCCTACATGCCTTATAGCTCCTACCGCGTTTCTCAACAATTTGGGTACGATCAAGGCGTTCCGCTCCAAACTTTTCGTTGCGAGCTTGTTTTTACAAAGGAGTCGGCAAAGAATGCCATTCACCACTTTATGAGGCTGGGCACCGGATCCCGCTTTGCGATTCCCGATCCGAACCGCGTCCCTCAACTATTGTCAGCCTTCCAATAATGGTACTCGTCATCTATGGCTGGGGTCATCAACCAATAGAAGCATGTTTTCTTTAGTCCTCGGGGTGCCATGAGGGTATCGAAACTTGGTTTTTCTTTGAGACCAAGGTCGGTCATTCTTCCTTCCCTGCCTCGGGAAGGGACACCGGCAGTTTCTTCTACTGTCTAAGAACTCAGGACGACTCGAGCTTTTGGGAATGTCTAGACAGAGCTTGTTCCTGGCACCCGGAGAAGAGCGATTGCTGGTAAAAAGTGAGCTCCAACGCTGATTGCTTCTGGACCTTCCTGCAGGTCACATCCTACTGGCGGTGTTTCGCCTGTCGATGATCTTGTTCATGCACCGGAAGAGAGATCACCTGGTGGGGTTGACGTTGTGGGTGACTCACCATCCAATTCGGAAATCAGGAAGCGTCGGACAAGGGTACCATTGAGCAAGAAAAGGGTGCTTCTAGCTGCCTCTGGCTCCTATAAGAAGCGCAAGACTTCTCTTATGGCTGGCTTGGAGACCCAAGTTTCCCCGACCTAAAGCATTTCTGAATATGGGACAAATGTCAATGTTATCTTCCCAGAGTCCTCCGCTGTGGAGGCTATCGACTTTGCAGCAACCGTTGTAAAATCCTTAGCAGAGGATGATGAAGCTGATCTTCAGGTAGCGTTATCTGCCTCTATACAATTAGCTGTAGAAGAAGCGGAGAGGGCACAAGCGTTTCCAGCAACCGGTATAGTTCTTTTGCTTTTCTCCAAGTTTTTTTTAAACGTTATTTTGTATCTAATCATTTTCTCCCTCTTTCGCAGTGATGTCCACTGAAGAATCTATCCAAGCGTCATTTGATTCATATCAAGAAGAAATGTGCATGAGGCAACAAGCTACCCAGGGTTCCGGTGATCCATTTTCCTGATGTTTTATATATACGATGCACCATTTATTTTGTACGCTTATTGATTTATCCTTTCTGTGATTTTCTCAGCAGATGCTAATGAACGATCATCTCGTATTCATATATCAGACGCCCCTCCTCGAATAGCTATCATGCGTCCTTTGGGGTTGCCGACTTTCACTCGCGGCCCTTCCCGGTTGTCCTGGGAAAGAGCACTTAAGAAGTCGGTGTCTGCTGCTCTCTACGCTGAACCTATTGACGACGAAGAGGTCCAACTGGTAATGCCCATAGAATATCTCTTCGGACGGCTCAGGCAGAGGAAACACGTCGTCTCCGTGAGGAAGCCGTACTTTGGGCCTCTTCAGGTAAAAGGGTCTTTCTTTCTATTCATCCCAGTCTAAGTGATTATTTTATTAACCCCTTGGTGATTGTATCTACAGCTGGTGCTAGCTCCGGTAATCAAGCTATTTCTAATACTCTTGAAGAAGGCGAAATCCCTTTAGCGGAGGTCCCTGTGCCAGCTGTGGAGCCGGCGAATGACAAACAGGTCAACCCTTACATGGATGAAATAGATTATTCTGGTTCTGATATGTACGATCCTGTTGCTCCCGAAGACACGGCCTCTATTAGTAGCTCGCGGTCATCTGACGGGTCAACAGTGTGGCGACATCGGCTATTGACTCAAGATCCTCGGCTCCTTCAGATTCTGTAAGCTGAAGTGGTTCTATCCAGACAGGGGTTGAGGTTAGCAGCGTTCGAGGAACATCTGTGGCCCTAGTCCCACTGACTTCCGCAAGGCTTATTGGTATTTCCAGCTGCCTTTACTTCATGCTCATTTTTGTCTTCACCAGATATATTTGCTGACGCGTTTTCTTTTGTTTTAGGTGCAGATGTGCTGGCGACTTCATCATCCTCGGTATCGGGAGCTGCCACTTTTGCGACTCCTGATGTTCTACATACTGGGGAGGCAGGCATTATGCCTATTTTCGCTCCCCTTACTTCTTCTGTGATGACGATGGAAGGTATCTTTTTTTACCAACTCCATTTTTATGTCGTCTATCTGATGTTTCAGCGATGGGTCTGATGGTTTCCCAACTTTCCAGTGTTATTTTGGCGAGGCTAGGTTACAGCTCATCGTCTCGCCTAGTGCTTGGGTCCACCGTCGGTAAGCTTCATCTTTGGCTCGTTCTCTCTTGATTTTTTTATAAAGATCATCACTCATAATGAATTTTAATGCAGTTCTGCAGGTTATAGGTGATGAGAGCGCAGGGGAACCTACTGCACTTCCTAGTTTGCCAACTCTTGTAGCTCCGATCCATTTTGAGTCTTAGGTCGCCATGCCCGTGGGGCCTTTTTCCCGACGAACGTCTCCAGTACTGGCAGTGAGCAGTTTACAGTCGCTAACGGCTCTCATCGCGGAACTGAATGCCAGAGTTTCATATTCCATAGGAGAATTTGCTGAGGTAGTCAAGCTCATGTTGGGCACTTTCAGCATCTATCATGAAGAATCCCTGGTTCGCACTTGGGTTGACTATTATCGGCATGTAAAAGACTGTCTTCAGGAGATCGCGTTTAGGCATCCCACCGCCAAAGCAAATTGTTAAGGGCTCGGCTTCACGAATGCGTCAAGCGATGCGTTGCTCTTATCGAGTCTGAGGAGTAGAGGCTAATCCGAAAAAATTTAGAGGGTGAAGCAGCTTCTCAAGAACTTGGACGCTTAAGAAGGGAGCGAAGAACCACTGCTAATAAGGTGTACGCACTTCGCAAAGCACTTGCCCAAGCTATGGACAGAGAACTGGCCTTGGATAATGAAGTTGCGACCATGGAAGCGGTGGTGCAGAACCATGTCGCTGAGAAGCGTGCCATTGACAATAAGCTCGCCGAACGCCGTTGCCAAAAGGAGTAGACTGAAGCCCTGCTAGCTACTTTGGAGAAGAGAGAGAAGGAATTTGAAGAGAGGAGCAGATATTTTGCCGACTTGCTAGGAGCTCCACCTTCTTGATGTGCATATATACATATTTTTTGTACTCTTTCTTACAGATTGTATCTTTTAACCACTTTGATTCATGAATAAAAGATATATTTTTTTATTCGTATCTCTATGTCTTTTGATTGTCGTGACCTGGTATGGATTAGTTTATTCACTCATTTCGGAGTTTCTAGTTTATTCATTCATTTCGGAGTTTCTAGTTTATTCACTCATTTTAGGGTGTTTAGTTTACCTTTCCCTTAGGTTTACAGGCAAACTCGCCCTAACGCTGAGTGTAGATAACCCCGTTTTTTTGATAGGGGTTCGTTAGATTTGTGGTACTAGATTTATTCCAGTGTACCGTCATGTTGGCTGATATATTCTCGATACGCGGTCCCTTAGGTTGCTGCTCGAGTAGCCTTGCATCTGTCGAGTCTCTGACCCCTTCTGAAGCTGGACAAGATGTCTTCAAGCAGTCTTCTTAGGTTGGAATATTCAGATTACCATCGGAAGATCAAGCGTTAGGTATTGACGCGGCTCTTTTACTTGAGGTTAGGCTCGATTTGGATCCCCCATGAGTCATAACCGCACCCTTCTGGGGTGGGATGACATCCAAAGGTCTCTAGGCTTGTCATCAAGAACCGAAACTAGGAATATGCCATCACTTCGTCATTGCTTTGTTATCTTACCAATTCTTCACTAAAGTAGGGTAGACATCCGTATGACCTCTATACCGTATCGGCATCGAGTTCTGGAGTTAGAAATATACTGTTACTCTAATTTTATTTGACCGTTGTATCCATACCCTGCCGGAATGAGGAGGAACATTCAAATAGTCTCTAGGCTGTAGATATTCCATCAAGACTTGGTTCTTCTTTGACGAAGTATGGTGGGAAATTATGGTTCTTTTTCTTTCATTTGTACCTATGGATTGTATACAAGAGTCGGTGTGGACCTACTTGTGTTGGGACTTCACCCGCGCTCGCTTTTATGGTTTTGAAAGAAAAGGTTTTAGAATTGCGGCGCGCGCGAGCTTGGTCTCATTTTAAAATTATAAACCGCAAGTGCACGGCGCGTTGTAGCGAGTCAGCAAGTACGGATCGATCCACAGGGAATTGGTGATTAGGAGTTGTCGTTAAAGGTTCAAAGAGAAAAAATGAGTTTTATCACAAAAATTAGAAAATACGAAATTATAGAATAAGTTAACAAAACGGGAAATGGCCGTGGTTCCATATCATGGTTGAGTCATGGTGAATACTTAGATTCTCCCTTGATTATGAGTTGTTCCTTCCTTGAGTTAGTTCCGACGTGAAGCATGGCGTGCCAAGACGTTCGCAAAGCACAAGCCATCAAGATATCGAAGTTCAAGGCAAGAATTGAAATGAGTCCATTACGTTCTCACTTACTATTTATATGTCCGAGCATAGTGTATCAACACTAAGCATAAGGGTTAGCAAGCATGCAGCATCATAGATAAACAAATTAGCTCATAAGAAGTAGAGTTAGGATTAAACTTGCTATGTGTGGGGTGATAGGCTATATGCTAATGAAGAGTGTCAAGCAGTATTAAACAACATACCCTATCTAAACACTTAGCAACCTTAACACGAGTTGATTCTAAACTTAATATTGCATAAGGGATCAATTGAGAGTATAGGGTATAAGTAGTAGATTACCAAGTAACCATAGAAACTAAACACCATATCAAACATTTACCATTAAGTAATCTTGAACTTACAATCTCATTTTAAGCAAATTAAATATTCATAAGAAAAGGAGGAAGGCAAAGCCATTCATCTCACATCCTCACCATCACCACAACCATATAGAATTACTCAAACATTAAAAAATAGAAATGAAACACAAGATAAGAAAAACATAAATCATAAGAACAAGAAGTTAAACAAAAGGAAAGTGCAAGTTCTTTATTCACAAAAGTGAAGGGCTTGAGCTACAAGGTAGATAGCAACTTCAACCTCTTTAATGGAGCACTCAAGTGAGAACTCAAATAAGGAAGAAGAAGAAGCTATCAAGAGTTACACACTATTCTCACTCCAAAAGTCAGCCTAGAATTTAATCTGAGACCTGCTATATATAGGCAACTAAATATCAAAAATTGCATATACAAGTGTACTAACAAGACCACCAGGGACCCACACAAGTTGCACGAGCCAAAATGGCAATGTATTGGCTGCAAATTGCGGCCAATATGATTAAATTTGCGACCCAATTTTTGAGGGTGGGGCCTACCTTGGTGCATCAGTCTTCTGGCCAGTTAACTATCTCCCTGTAGTTGCAATTTCTTTTAATCCGCACATGGATGAAATCTGGAGCAATGAACAGAGAAGAGATTAAGTGAGTATGTGTTGTATTCACACTTCAAATCAATTCTTTTTCACATTTATATAACCATGCCCACTTGTCCAAGCCACTTGTGTACCCACTTGCAAGACACCATGATGGTGTTTGCAACTTGATGTCTCATGATGGCTCATGCCCACTTGATCCATGATGGCTCATGCCCACTTGTTAACATGATGGTTCACACTTGATCATATTGGACCAAAAATCAAATATTATTGTACACAACTTAATTTGTTTGCAAAACTCAATGACTTGATCTGTTATATGTGTAGTTTGCAGTTCCGGCTAAAAATCGTCGTTTTTGTTCATGTTGTGTATCGTCTACAGTGTTTTTCTTATATACCTGTAATCTGTACTAATGAGCAGACACAGATTAAATAGCACTATTTATTGACAAAATGATAGGAAATGAGCGGTATTAAAATGTAATAAATCGTGCCGAACAAATACCCACAAACCTATCTTTTGCTCGTCCCGAGCAAAACAAAATCCTAGTCTCACTTTCGTAGGGAACACGATTTCACTGAGCCTGTACAAAAAGTCGTTAAACCTTTAGGTGTCCCTAGTAGGAGGAATTTTGTCTCCTGGGGATTTTCAGCAGATTACACCCACAAAATCCCTCCAAGTTAGTTTTGTGAAGAAACTGTTGATTCTAATCCTAAGATTTAGTATCAAAGCTAGAAGTTCTATTATCCTGGTCAGAAACATCCAACCCTTATATTTCACACCTCGCATCTCATTTAACATAAGTTCATATACATCTTCATGTGATTGTGCGAATAGTGTCGTCTAAGTTGTAAAAACTTCGATTAGAGTCATTATGTCACAAATACGGACCAGGAAAGACTTCTAAAGGATCAAACGAGTTTGATAAGACTTAATATTTTCTCAAGTTTCATTTTCCAGTTAAGTTTCAAGTCAGAATTTTTAACATCTTAACAGAAAATTAAGTCTTATTTTTCACTCCTACTATTCACTTGTCTTATTTCATACACACCTTTCGTGATCGTGCAAAAAGTCTTAAAATCTTACAAATGAAACTTTCATATCTCTGCTAACAACTGTTTATAATAAAAAAATCATCCCTACCAAGATTATTCTCCCACAAAGAACCATGAGGACTTTTAACTCGGAGAGAACACATGCTTGACTTGTTTTATTTGGCAATTGGAGACTTAGTGAGCTTTGGGTCAATAACTCCCAAACCAGATGGTTTTAGGGTATTTGGTGTGGAGACACCCCTAGGACTTAATTGCCCAAGATATCAAGGCCACAAAACAAAAGACTAATTTTGTTGTGTTTAAAAATATTCTAAAAGCAGTGCGAATGGAGATATTCCCAGTTTTTCTTTTCATCCTAAAGACGTATTCGTGTGGACAAATTGTGTAATCACTCCAACAAGGTTCCAGATGGGTTATTTTTCAAACTTTTTAGCCTCTGTTAAAGCTTTCAATAATATCCTTCATATCCACTTCACTTTATGAATGATTCTTGATATTACTTAATTCAAAACAAACCTTTTTTATCTTAAAAATATTTATCAATTTACAAAAGTTTTAAAGACATATCAAACTTTTCATCTAATTTTCAAAAGCTCACGACACGTGTAGTGTGATGAAAAGAAGTATATTAGCTACGGTTAAACCCAAAGGAGGATTTATCTTTCGGGCTTTCAATCTCTACAAATAGGATTTAGTTATTTCTATCTTATCAACTAAACCGTCAGATTTCGAGTCTAAATTTCCCCGCTAGCTAACTTAACGAAAAAGTTTTTATATTTTGAAATTTTTTCAAATTTTTATGGGTTTTTCAATATATGTGCAATACATAATTTACACATGATGCACAAAAAGTAAACGGAGTGCTCACCCCCAAACCTAAGTTTTACGATGTCCTCATCATTGCCTCCGTCTCCGATAGTTAGACCTAGACATCAGGGTAAGTTTTTATTCATAAAAAAAGGAAAGCTAAGAGCTAATTACAGTATTTAAAAGTTAAGAGATTGGGTTAGTCCAGAAATTAGTACCAGTCATTCAAAAATTTTGTCGATATAAGGCCGGGGCTGGTAAAAGTATATGAAAAAGAAAAAGGAAATGTACATGTTAGTGGTATGGTTAGATATTAGTAATAGGCATAGGTGCGTGAAAGTAGAGATCAGAACACGCTGAAGATGTAGACGAAGTTTTGAAGAAGTCAAAGAATTGTTGCCCGAATGAATTGTATGTTCAAGAAGCATGTGTTGAGTCTCGAGGTCAGGCTTGTTTAAAAACTGAAGTTCATCCTCAAAGAGTTCAGCAAAAGAAAGGTCCATAGGATATTCCCAGAGTGATTGTGACTCAAACTCACAAAGAATATCAAGTTCGTCTGCAAATATCTCCTCAAAACTCGGCATGAAAGAATGTTTTTCAAGGTTATATTCTTCCCAATACTTCTCCACAATCCTATTCTCGTTAATACTGCTCACATCTCCCAATACAAGTTCTCCTTCAACACATTCACACAAGGGTAGGTCTATGCCATCTAAAAATGTAGGTTCCCATTCTAAAGTTTCGTCAAAAACTTCTTTAATTGGTAAAACTATAGTCGTGGGCTCCATATCCTTGATTTTTTCTAACAATCTATCCCAACCATACCCATCAAAATCACAAGTTTCCTCTTCTAGATTTTTTTCGATATAATCAGTCGGTGCAAGAATCTCATCTTCAATTAGTATATCAGTTAAACTATCCTCAATATCACACGTGATAGGAGGCCTATTTGGTACCTGAAGACTAGTGTCAAACTGACTCGGAGGGTTTTCTTACTTATCCTGATAACACTCAGTCAAATCAATTATATCATCATCATCATCTAAGAAATCATCAAAATTCGTTTGATCATTTATCTCTCTCGGGTGACTTCCTAGCTGACAAATATTGGCATTATCGGTTTTAAGTTGACTGTGTTCACTCCCTATAATCTTCATAGCTAAATATTTCACTTGTTCGTCGATTCTAGCCAATGACTGAGCTTGAGTATGAAACAATTGATCAGATTTTTGTATGAACATGGCTAGCGTCAAAGCTGTTTGATTCTAGAATGCAATCATCACTTCTAAACCTTTATCTAAAGCGGTCAACCTAGTATCCATCTCACTATCATACCCTGTTTGTGTGTCATTTGTTTCAGGAAGGGGGGTTGTAATGGTAGCGATACTAAAGCAGTCATCTTGTCGATCTCTTTCTCTAAACTTTCAATCAGTTGCTCGATATTTGAAGTGGGATTGGATTACAAAGTATTAGGTGGGTGATGTTCATACCAGAATATTGCATTTAATACCGCTTATTCTTCTGCTCGTTTGTTTATAGGAAGGTGCTTTTGATCCGTGTTTGCTACATATTTACATATTATAGGTTCCTAGTCCAAAATGACGCAAATCATACAAAATCTCCACAGTTACGCCAAAATCCAGATATCTGCCACAAACAGATAAAAGCCGGGTTCCGTTCATCCGTATCCGTCCAGTGCCGCTTACCAGTTCAAGAGACAAGATAAATAACAGTAGTCATTCGTGTCTCGGACAAGCACAGAGCACGAGAGGGGCAGCACAAGATTCAATGGGTACGCGGAGCTCGAGAGAGATAAAGATCAAATGAATTAAAAGTGAAGCCATTTTGGACTGTTGCAAATCTGAAGAAATTTTGGAAGCAATTTGCAATTTGGGACATGTAAAACAACATAAGAAAGCAACACAAGAAACCATGAAAAAAACGACAACATAACTCGCCCAAAGAGCCGCGGAACCGCGGCCAAATTGGCACTTATGCGGCGGTTCTGCGGCCGAGTCAACTCGGTGTCAGATAGGATTTTAGGGGTAGTTTTGTAACTTTGTATGGGCTCAGAATTTGGCCCTAGGTTTTCAGCTCCCTTCCTATAAATACTCCAGTTTTGAGCCATTATAGGGATGCTTCTTTTTAGTTAGAATTAGTGTAGTTTAGTTTGTATCTTCTTCTTCTTCTTCATCTATTCTCCATGAAAGTATAGTGAGAGCTCTTGAGTGGAAAATCAATGAAGATGAGGGTTTTTATTTAACTTGTATCTTTAATTCCTTTGTATTGTAATTTCATTTCTTGTCTTGTAATTTTAATTCCTAGTCTAATTTTATTTATTGTTGTTAAGTAGTTGTTATTTTTTTTCTCTTTTTCTTTTCTTCTTATCCATATTTATTTTCAAGCCGTGATACTCGATAGAGTTCCTTGCTTAGGTGAGGACCCAAGTAGTTAGCTTGCATCTTTGTAAAACCGTATTTTTTCTTTCTTTCTTCGCTTCCTTCTTGCTTTGTTTTTATTTTCATTTTCATGTGTGAATAATTTCCATACTTGTTAGAGGCTAAGGAAGGTTAGTATGAGGGACGGAAAAATCCCTTGTGCTTCTCTTCGCCACACATCTTGAAACGAGCCTAGACTATACAAACGCAACCCCCTCACTTAGGCGCTCTATACGTGACATATAGCCGCGACGTAAGTCAAGAAGTCCTTTGGGCACACTACAAAGTGACATGTAGTTGTGACTTAATTGGATACATGGTTGTGGGTGTTTGGTTTAGGGTTGGAAATAAGCGCACGTACCGGAAGGATAAGGGGCACTAGGAATGGATTTAGCGTTGGAATGCTTTCTTAAACTCGCAAATCCCATTCCTATGTCCTCCTAATCCCCGCTACGTTGGATTATCCCAACATCTTTTTAAGAATGGAAAAAGAAAAGCACAAGACTAATCTTAACTCGACTAACCAAGCTTAACCCTAACAAGCTTACTTGAACATAAATACAAACATTTAGGACAGTTTTGAACACATATACACATTCTTGAATTAACTCGTCTAAAACAAGAACGGAAAGACAACCATCTCCCTGTGGATCGACCCGTGCTCAACCGGCTAACTGCAAAGTGACACCGTCTTGATTGCGGTAAGTAGAGAAAGAAAGTAGGACGCATATCATAAAACGTATCGCGTTTCTATAACAATCAAATGGCGTCATTGCCGTAGAGACGGTAACGTATTTTCTTTCTTATCATTCGAGTTAATATTCTTTTTGTGTATATATATATAATATAAATAAATTAATTAATATTAAAAAAAACCTTTTTGTTTTTTTTTTGATATTTTTTGTGTGCAAGTGTGCAGGCGATCTGGAGCAATTACAGTAATTGAATCAAGAAACAGAGGTTTTTATTAGGGTGTAAGGAACAAAGGAAGTGCAGTGACCAAAGGTTCAAGCCCCAACTCGACAATCTGACCGCGGAACCGTGGTCAAAGGGAGAGTTCCGCGGCGGTTCCGCGGTCCTATTGTGGATTCTATACCCAATTTTTTTTACTCCCCTTCTCTTTACTCTAGACCCTCTCTAAACTCCACTGAACTGTATTTCATGCAGGTTTCTTTGCACAGATTACGCCGCCGCTAAATAAATTTTTTGTTGTTTTAGATTTTGTTTGTTTACCGCTTTGCATATAATAATACGGACATTAAGGGGCTATAACACCAATTAAGATTGGGTGGGGATTTCATCACCCTTCCTAAAACCCCACAAATCACTAAATGCATACGCATCACCTTTAGTTAATAAAAAATATCTAGACCAAGCCTATAAGGATTTGTCGCGCTCATTTAGGACAAGTGAAAGTTGTAGGGAATCGGTCGTTTATCTAAGCTTGACTTTGTGGTGTCTAGGCTAGACAAGTGAGGAGGTAATTTTAAAAGCCCGTCTCACGGTGATTCATGAGCGGAACCCTCCTTACCTCACTTGTGCTTATCTGTCCACAATTGACAGTGAAGAGGCGATTCGAGAGTTATCTTGCAACTTGTCGCTTGGAAGTCTAGGAGCGGTCTAGTTAGACTTTGAAGACCCTAGCTCTAGGTGATTGTTTGTGCATGTTGTGCTTGTGTTTGTGCTTATGTAAAGTTTAGTACCGTAATTCCGTATTCTTTCTAAAACCAACCAAACAATTTCAAAAACTCTAAAATCAAAAAAAAAAATCAAAAATTTATAAAAATTCAACCACTTTCCTCCCTCCCTACCTTTTCATAATATGGGTACCCCAAAACGACCAACTATTGCCGAACTTTGGTACCCACAACCAGAAATTTCTTCATACGGTTCTTGCTTCGGTCGAACTTCGAACGAACCATCCATGCCCAAAATTTCGTTGAGAGATCGGATAGACGCTTCTAGGATAAACAATTGGACTCCGCAATCCACTTCGTATCAACCATTTCAAACATTCACCCCTTCTCATGTTGATACCCCATCTGAGAGTCATGTTGCGACTCCGAGACCAATGTCCATTGCTGAACATATTGCACAATCCCGTAGCCGATCGTTCATGCCTTTCACCGCTCTAAATTCCGTAGGACAACAATTCCAATCAACTTCATATCAGAATGTTGATCCTAATCCTGTCCATTTTTCACATCGATTCGATTCCTATCAATCCTACCCGACTTTTACACATTCCCTAGACATTGCTTTTGAAAAGCCATTTGGGAGTTTCACGTATCCAAATAACTTTGAATCTTTTACTAAAACCCCTCCCAACCCATGTCTAGTCTTGAGCGAACTTTGGAAGAATTTTGGGTAGCGTCATGCCAAATGGAGGAAGTGAATGCGTCTATGGCCGCCCTTATACAATCTTGTGAACCAGCATCTAGTTTCCAACTAGCCCCGAATTTTCCAATGTATGATGAGACGATAAGACAGATTGAGAATTTTCGTGGTGAGAGTGAGCAGTACACCCTTCCAAATCAAACCTACCCGTTGCAAATTGAATTCCAAAACTCCGATTTCGAAAGTCTATCGAGTATCCCACATGAATCACCAATTGAAGATAGAATGTTTGATGAGTTGTGCGACTTTGTAGTGTTTGATTTACCCGATTATTAAGGGACCCTGTCGAGTGAAACCACACCCAATCCCTCTGACCTCTACACCTCCATCCTAGAACCTGAATTGATTGAAATCCATGCTTTTGATGAGACGTCTGAGAAATTTGATTTTCACTTGATTGAGGATATTGACGCTGGCAATATTTTGGATGATAAACCCACAGTTTTGGATGAGTTTTTCTCACCAATTCATCATATCCTTTCACTTCCGTGTTGACATCATCCCGAGGCATTAACTGTTTTTCCCAAACCTCATATGCGTCTGGAAATTGATGATGAATGCATGGATGAGCTGAATTTCGAGGAGAATTTTGAGGATATCATTGAGGATGAAGCAGTTTTACTTGATGAGTTGGATTTTCCAATTCATCATGTCCCTTTCATTGACTGTGCACACCCTCCTGAATGTTTAACCGATACCATTCCTCAATCACTTCACTCCATCATTTCCATCGTTCCCACTTTGCAAGACACCGTATCACTTTCATTTCCTGTGTCTAGTTTACCAAGTTCGGTCGACCCATATTTTCTTACGAATCTTGAGAGGTTTGACCTCATTTCTCGACATGTTGATAAATTAGTACACTCCATTCTTTCACTCCGATCATTACAGACTGTACTAATTTATTCAATCCATTTCCATCCTCAAGTTCGTATTTCATTTCTTTCTCCCTTCCGCCATTCTTCTCCTCCATCGAGACCGTATCCCGCTTCCATCCCCACGCGGTCTCGCGTATGCTCGATTTCTTTCCTCTCCGCATTCTTTCACCAATCACTGCTTTATCACGATAAAAATTTTGAATGGTTGATGTTAACTTTTGGCCTGTGTAAGGCCTTGTATAGATTGATACTGTTCTCTCCGCTAACTCTGAACTTTAACGCTTAAACAGTGGCAACACTGTTTTACTTAAGTTTGGGGGGGACCTTTTTGTCTATATATATTTTTGGTTTGATTTTTCTTTTGTAAAATAAAATTAAAAAAAACTGGGAAGCGCCAACAATTTTGACCCTCTTGGTATAGCAAGACAGTGAGGGCACTATCAAGTTTAAGTTTAGGGGTGTGCTCGGTAAGCTTTTTACCTTCGCATTCATGTGTATATTGTGCATTTGCATACTTATTTAAAAACCCACAAAAATCGAAAAAAATTCTAAAAAATATAAAAACTTTGTCGTCAAGTTAACTAATAGGGTAACTAAGATTTTTATTCCGAAAATTTAGTTGATATGTTAGAAATAACTAAATCGTAGGCTTAAGAATTGAAAACCCTAAAAATAACCCTCTTTCTGTTTAACCTTGGTAAATATGCGTCCTTGCAGTTTTTTTTAGAAGTAGTTAATCTTGAGTTCAGTTCTTGAGTTAAGTCGAGATGAAGGAAAAGTATTGAAAGCTTTATTGAAGGATAAGTCTGAAAAATAGTTCATATTCTTGAGTCCAAATTCAGAAAGTATATACCCTACAAATCGCACTTACACGCACCTTGAAACTTGGGATAGTAGAGGATACCTAGAAATACTCTTGCCTGAAAACCTAGTATGAAATAAAAAACAGTATTTAAAGCTAACCACCAAAAGAGTATCATTGAAAAATATATCCGGTCTTGAAAAAGAAAAAATAATGAAAAAGAAAAGAAAAAAAAGAATAAATTACAAGACCTGGAAACTGCTATTTACGCTTTAAGCTCACACATTCAGTAATCGGCGGGTTAGTGCCTTAAGAGGTATTAATAGTCGCATGAAAGGTGTGTGAGCAAATCCGTCCATCATTAACGAAAAGAAGCAGTATTAGGTATTAAGGTAAGGGTATTATAGCTTGAATTGAATTCTTAAGTGTAGGGATGAAAATTTACACACACGTTGGGGTATATGATCAATGTTTGGAGGAAAAATAGGGATAAAGAAAAAGACTTATGTTTTCCATAAAATTAATAAAAATTCCTGATTAGAGACCGCGCTTTAAAAGGAAAACTCAAGAGAAACCGAGATCTTTCTAAACTGTAAAAACATATAGGATCTGAGATTGAATAAATGGAGGTGTGAAAAATAAGGGTTGAATATTTCTAATTTAGGATGATAGAATTTCTAACTTAGATACTAAACTGTAGGAATAGAAACAAGGTTAACTTATGAAACTAGCTTGACGGGATTTTGTAGGTAGTATCCGCTGAAAACCCTCAGGAGACAACACTCCTTCTACTAGGGACACCTAGAGGTTTAACGGCTTGTTGCACGAGCTCAGTGCAATCACGTTCCCTGCAAAAGTGAGGTTAGGAATTTTTTTGAATAATTGGTTTTGCTCGGGACGAGCAAAAGTTAAGTTCGGGGGTATTTGTTCATACCAGAATATTGCATTTAATACCGCTCATTCTTCTGCTCGTTTGTTTATAGGCAAGTGCTTTTGATCCGTATTTGCTACATATTTACAGATTACAGGTTCCTAGTCCAAAATGACGCAAATCATACAAAATCTCCACAGTTACGCCAAATCCAGAACATCTGCCACAAACAGATAAAAGCCGGGTTTCGGTCATCCGTATCTGTCCAGTGCCGCTTACCAGTTCAAGAGACAAAACAAATAAAAGTGGTCATTCGTGTCTCGGACAAGCACAGAGCACGAGAGGGGAAGCACAAGATTCAATTGGTGCATGGAGCTCGAGGGAGATAAAGATCAAATGAATTAAAAAGTGAAGCCATTTTGGACTGTTGCAAATCTGAAAAAAATTTGGAAGCAATTTGCAATTTGGGACATGTAAAACAACATAAGAAAGCAACACAAGAAACCATGAAAAAAACGACAACTTAACTCGCCCAATGAGCCGCGGAACCGCGGCCAAATTGGCACTTATGCGGCGGTTCCGCGGCCGAGTCAACTCGGCGTCAGATAGGATTTTGGGGGTAGTTTTGTAACTTTGTATGGTCTCAGAATTTGGCCATGGGGTTTCAGCTCTCTGCCTATAAATACTCCAGTTTTGAGCCATTACAGGGATGCTTCTTTTTAGTTAGAATTAGTGTAGTTTAGTTTGTATCTTCTTCCTCTTCATCATCTATTCTCCATGAAAGTGTAGTGAGAGCTCCTGAGTGGAAAATCAATGAAGATGAGGGTTTTTTATTTAACTTGTATCTTTAATTCTCTTGTATTGTAATTTCATTTCTTATCTTGTAATTTTAATTCCTAGTCTAATTTTATTTATTGTTGTTAAGTAGTTGTTGTTATTTCTTGCACTTTTTCTTTTCTTCTTATCCCTATTTATTTTCAAGCCGTGATACTCGATGGAGTTCTTTGCTTAGGTGAGGACCCAAGTAGTTAGCTTGCATTTTTGTAAAACCGTATTTTTTCTTTCTTTCTTTGCTTCCTTCTTGCTTTGTTTTTATTTTCATTTTCATGTGTGAATAATTTCCATACTTGTTAGGGGCTAAGGAAGGTTAGTATGAGGGACGGAAAAATCCCTTGTACTTCTCTTCGCCACACATATTGAAACGAGGCTAGACTATACAAATGCAACCCCCTCACTTAGGCGCCTATACGTGACATATAGCTGCGACCTAAGTCGAGAAGTTCTTTGGGCGCACTATAACGTGACATGTAGTTATGACTTAATTGGATACATGGTTGTGGGTGTTTGGTATAGGGTTAGAAATAAGCGCACGTAGCGGAAGGACAAGGGGCACTAGGAATGGATTTAGCGTTGGAAAGCTTGCTTAAACTCGCAAATCCCATTCCTATGTCCTCCTAATCCCCGCTACGTTGGATTATCCCAACATCTTTTTAAGAATAGCAAAAGAAAAGCACAAGACTAATTCTAACTCGACTAACCAACCTTAACCCTAACAAGCTTACTTGAATATAAATACAAACACTTAGGATAGTTTTGAACACATATACACATTCTTGAATTAACTCGTCTAAAACAAGAACGGACATACAACCATCTCCTTGTGGATCGACCCGTGCTCAACCGGCTAACTGCAAAGTGACACCGTCTTGATTGCGGTAAGTAGAGAACGAAAGTAGGACGCATATCGTAAAACGTATCGCGTTTCTATAACAATCAGGTGACTGATGTCAAAATTCTAGCATGGTTGGCCACTTCCTAAAAAAGGTCAGTTTTAAAAAATGTGGGAAGAATCGTGGTAATTTGAACAAAAGAATTGGGTATGTGTATAAACAAAAGAATATGGATCGTGAAAAATCGAGTTTAACTGTGTATCACCCTTATCAACAAGTATTCAAAAAGTCAAAAAAATAAAGATTATCACACTCCTAACAGTGTATGTTATGCTAAGTCAACTAGACTTACTGAAGAATCTGATTGTCGAAATAAAATTGTGTCGAGAAACAGACTCAAGATATACGGATCAAGAAGCCAGATAAGTGCAGAGATAAGGGGAGGTTGTCCAACGCTTTTATGAAGTTCTTTAATTAGAATAACTCTTTCTCTTTTGGTGATTACGCCGCGAACACTTGCATAGACACCTTGTGAACAATATAACATTAAGCGGTGTTCTAAATACAATTAACTTGCCCTATTGAGCGTGAATCCTTAAAGTTAAAGTTCTAATTGATTTTAAAAATTACTGTGGGTATGCAAGAATGCAGTTTTGTGTCTTATGGGCCACGGAAAAAGGTGATGAAATCCTTTACTGTATCTTGTTTGGGTTTGTTTCCTTTAAGTCCGTATTAAGATGCAAATATGCTATCAATAAAAGAATCTAAGCAAATCAATCAATTAAGCAAATATTTTTTGTTTTAGGCTTAAGCGCTGCAATAAATACGGATTAGTTCTCTGTTCTATTGGTGGTAAATTTTGCGAAGAATCCTGCAGAAAATATAATAGTAGAATGCGTCGGATTTGAGAGAAGGCGTTAGAAAAATATGTACCGATATGATTTTGGTTTTAAGAAACCCATGTTGAAGTTATCCATGAGTATTTGAATGTTCGCTTGCACGGGTCAAACTACTCGGATATTTGGCACTGTACTTCACTAATGCCTTGTTATTGAAAATGAATCTTGCTCCGCACAATCGTTGCTCGTAATTTCGTTGAAATCTAAAAATGTCGGAAAATACGATTTTAGTACAAAAAGCGATATATATGGCTAATTAGCTGCACATACACAATTGTGAAATTTTGTATATAAGAATGGAGCAAAAATGGGACAAAGATGCAAACACAAAAATTCTGGAGCAAATGGAGTAGGTGGGGCCGCAATTTGCGACCATATGGAATTTATTGGCTGCCAACTTTTTGAGTTGGTGCTCCAAATTTGTACTGTGTGCTTCTAGTATAATAAGTGTCCTATTTTTATATGCAAAATTTTATAATTAAATTCAGAGTGACAGCAAATCAAAAAGACAGAGAACAAATGTTAGAAAAGTTTGTTTTTTTTTTTTAAATTTTAGTTAAAATTAGTTTGTTAGTTTGTATATACAATTGAACCATAAATAACAACCCCTAATGACTACCGCTTCTCCGGCAACGGCGCCAAAAACTTGTTGGGACTTCACTCGCGCGCACTTTTATGGTTTTGAAAGAAAAGGTTTTAGAATTGCGGCGCACGCAAGCTCGGTCACGTTTTAAAATTTATAAACTGTAAATGCACGGTGCGTTGTAGCGAGCCGGCAAGTACGGGTCGATCTACAGGGAATTGGTGATTAGGAATTGTCGTTAAAGGTTCAAAGAGAAAAGAATGAGTTTTGTCACAAAAATTAGAAAATGGGAAATTATAGAACAAGTTAAGAAAATGGGAAATGGCCGTGGTTCCGGATCGGATGGTTGAGTTATAGCGAATATTTAGACGCTCCCTTGATCATGAGTTGTTCCTTCCTTGAGTTGGTTCCGACGTGAAGTATGGCGTGTCAAGACGTTCGCGAAGCACAAGCCATCAAGATATCGAAGTTCAATGCAAGAATTGAAACGAATCTGTTACGTTCTCACTTACCATTTGTATGTCCGAGCATGGTGTATCAACACTAAGCACAAGGTTTAGCAAGCATAAAACATCATAGATAAACAAATTATCTCATAAGAAGTAGAGTTACGAATAAACTTGCTATGTGCAGGGTGATAGTATAGGATATATGCTAATGAAGGGTGTCAAGCAACATTAAACAACATACCCTATCTAAACACTTAGCAATCTTAACACTAGTTGATTCTGAACTTAACATTGCATAAGGGATCAATTGAGAGTATAGGGTATAAGTTGTAGGTTACCAAGTAACCATAGAAACTAAATACCATATCAAACATTTACCATTAAGCAATCTTGAGCTTACAATCCCATTTTAAGCACATTAAATATTCACAAGAGGAGAAGGAAGGTAAAGCCATTCATCTCACATCCTCATTATCACCACAACTATAAAGAATTACTCAAATATTACAAAATAGAAAATGAAATACAAGATAAAAAAACATAAATCACAAGAATAAGAATAAGAAGTTAAACAAAAAGAAAGTGCAAGTTCTTTATTTACAAAAGTGGAGGCTTGAGTTACAAGGTAGATATCAACTTTAACCTCCTTAATAGTGCACTCAAGTGAGAGCTCAAAAAGGGAAGAAGAAGAAGAAGCTATCAAGAGTTCCACACTATTCTCACTCCAAAAGCCAACCCAGAACTTAATCTGAGACCTGCTATATATAGGCAACTAAATATCAAAAATTGCATATACAAGTGCAATAACAAGACCACCCGGGACCCACACAAGTTGCACGAGCCAAAATTGCAATGTATTGGCCACAAATTGTAGCCAATATGATTAAATTTGTGGCCCGATTTTGGAAGGTGGGGCCCACCTTGGTGAATTAGTCTTTTGGTCACTTGAGTATCTCCCTATAGTTGCAATTTTTTTAATTCACACATAGGTGAAATCTGGAGCAATGAACAGAGAAGGGATCAAGTGAGTATGTGTTGTGTTCACACTTCAAATCAATTCTTTTCCACATACATATAACCATGCCCACTTGTCCAAGCCACTTGTATACCTACTTGCAAGACACCATGATGGTGTTTGCAACTCGATGCTTCATGATGGCTCATGCCCACTTGATCCATGATGGCTCATACCCATTTGTTGACATGATGGTTCACACTTGATCATGTTGGACCAAAAATCAAATATTTTTATACACAACTTAATTTGTTTGTAAAACTCAATGACTTGATCTGTTATCTGTCCCGTTTGCAGTTCCGGCTAAAATCTGTCGTTTCTGTTCATGTTGTGTATCGTCTCCAGTGTTTTGCCTGTGTACTTGTAATCTGCACTAATGAGCAGACATAGATTAAATACCACTGTTTATTGAAAAATGATAGGAAATGAGCGGTATTAAAATGTAATAAATCGTGTCGAACAACTTGCAGGGCCAAAAGTTTTATTTTATTATTATATTTTTTTCCGCGATGCTCTATCTTTTTATCTTTTTATATCGCGAAAGTCGCAATTGCCCAATCATTTCAGTTGTTTTATTCATGATGCTCAATCATTTCGGCTTTTTTTACTCGATGTTTTTTTTATTGCGAGTTGGGGATTTGGAATCTAATACCAATCTTGGTATCAGCATCGCTACCACTAGTATATTGCTATGAGCAAATCATCATTTGCCTTTGTTGATTTGGGCAAAGGAGGCTTAGCAAACAGGGTTAGGATCCTGTCGACTAAGGCTTTTAACTTTTACGAGCCGTAAGGATCTCATAAAGGTATTTCTCCTATCGTCAGGATCTCATAGGTGTGTTTTCTCCTTAGAAGTCGTGAGGACTCCTAAGTGGTATTTTCTCTTGCAAGTCGTAAGGATCTTACATGAGTATTTTCTC
Organism: Agapanthus africanus; assembly: GCA_030015575.1. Taxonomy (NCBI): domain Eukaryota; kingdom Viridiplantae; phylum Streptophyta; class Magnoliopsida; order Asparagales; family Amaryllidaceae; genus Agapanthus; species Agapanthus africanus. Next base: position 61,429,629 of record CM057338.1, read on the forward strand.
CTTGCAAGTCGTGGGGACTCGCAAGTGCCGTTCACCGTGTTGATCAATATTTCCCGTTTTTTGTGGGACTTGGTTGAAAATATATTTATTTACGCCCATAGACTGTATACAAGGATCGGTATGGGACCACTTGTAAGGCATAAATTTATGGGGTTATGATGGCTTAAGAATATGTTTAGATCCCTATAACTTAAGTCTTTTGAATTGTATAAGTCGTGAGGGTCTTATAAAGGATATTTTTTCCTTACGAGTCATGCGGATCTCGCAAGTGCATTTTCCCCTTAGGAATTATATGGATGCCTAAGTGTGTTGCTCCTTTGTGAGTCGTTAGGATCTCACGCAAGTGTTTCCTCCTTACAAAGTCATAAGGACTTTGCAAGTACACCTTTTTTTGTTTTTTTTAACGAGTCCGCGCCCTTTCCGGTTTTCACAAGCTCACCGGTAGTCATGCTGTTTTTATTCACGACGTCCTTTCGGGTTTTCATTCGTGCCCATTTTTCTTGTTGACGTATGGTTTTTTTAGGCGGCCCATAAGGTAACGCACTAACAGTTGTAGATCACGACTTTCTTCGAAGGACCACATCATATGGGACCTGGGAAGGGTGTGAATTGTTTTATTCCCGTGGATTGTATACGGCGCTCGATATGGAGACCTACCGTAGGGCAATATGTTAGTTTAAGGATATTACGGTCCAACATTAGTTTAGGGACGTCTCGGTCCATTATCTCCGTGTTTGGGACGACGCGCTAGTTTAGGGCCATTTTAGTCCAATACCAGTTTGAGGACGAGTGGTCCATTTTTAGTTTAGGGACGTTTCGGTCCAATATTTCCGTATTTAGGATGAATATTAGTTTAAGGACGGTTCGGTCCATTATCGTTGTGTTTTGGGGCAAATATTAGTTTAAGGACATTTCAGTCCAACATTCCCATGTTTGGGACGAATATTAGTTTAAGGACATTTCAGTCAATTTTTAGTTTAGGGACGTTTCGATCGAGCATTAGTTTAGGGACTTCTCGGTCCATCATTCTCGTATTTGGGACAAATTTCATTTGGCACTGTTTCCCCAATCAGAGCAAAGCTCTGTACAACTTCCAAGGCTGGAAATGAAGCAACGCTTCTGTTTCCCCCAATCAGAGCAAAGCTCTGTTTGAATTTCAAAAATTCAAAAATTGAAGCAACGCTTCAGATTCCTTGCGCTGCGCGCAGCGCGCCACGTGTCAAAAGCTGACACGCCAGCGCAAGGAGCGCTGCGCCCAAGGCAGCGCACCCCCAATCAGAGCAAGGCTCTGTTTTAAAATTCAAATTTTAAAATAAATAAAATAACGCTTCAGATCACTTGCGCTCTGCGCTGCGCGCCACGTGTCAAACAGTGGTGCGCTAGCGCAGTTGCGCTGCGCGACACGTGTCAAGCGCAGGTGCGCTAACGCAGTTGCGCTGCGCTCTGCGCTGCACGACACGTGTCAAGCGCAGGTGCGCTAGCGCCAACTGCGCCAGCACTGGAATTTAAATAATAAGTTATTAATTAATCAGAATTAGAATTCTAGAAAGATCTTTTCAATCTTATTAAAATAATAAGATTATCTTCTGTAAAACAGAGACCTTAGGATCAAAGATCCAACGGTGGGGAAATATCCCCAGATCAATCAGAGAAAGATCTCTGTAACTAACTCAACAAGCCAATTGGCCCTATATAAAGGCCCCTAGACTCCAATTCTCAGAGAGATATATATAGAGACAGACATACAGAAAAGAGAGAACCCTCTGAAAAATTTGAAAGGCAAGCCTTTGAAGAAAGAAGATCATCTTCTGCATCTTTGAAGGTAAAGAATCTGATTCTTAAAGAACAGAGATGAAAATACCTCATTAAAAAAGAAGAATCTCTTCTAAAAAGATCAAAGATCAAAGATCTAAGAACAAGATCAAGATCTTCAAGAAAAAGATCAGAAAAGATCCAATCATAAAAGATTTAAAGAAGTATTACTTCACAGATCATTTGATCTACATTAAGGCACAACCTTTTGATAAGAATAAGAATCATTGGTTCTTGAATCTTGAGGTAGAACCTCTTTCTTGAGAACAAGAAAAACCTGTTTCTTTGATCTTAATTGGATCAAGATGCGCTCTGCGCTATTTTACAGTGCCTTGCACTTTTGAAATGCGCCTTTGCGCTTATTAGATTGGCGCACTGCACCAGAGCGCGCCACTTGTCAATCGCAGACACAATCTGCGCCTTGTGCTTCTAAAACAGCGCACTGCGCTCTTGGATGGGCGTACTGCACCAGAGCGCACCACGTGTCAACCACAGAATGATCTGCGCTTTGCGCTTCTAAATATAGCGCACTGCGCTCTTGGATTGGTGCATAGCATCAGAGCGCGCCACGTGTCAGCAGCGCACTGCGCTAACAGACTTGCGCTTAGCGCAGAGCGTGACACGTGTCACCGCCACATGCGCTAGCGCCTTCTGCTTTTTAATTGGCGCAAAGCGCTTGACAAGCCACGTGGCGCACTATCAGACCACTAAAATGCTATGCATTATTAAAGAAGGGCAGAGCCCAAGTAGAGGTCTAACAGGCCAAATATAAATGCTATGCATTTAAATACAGAGCCCAATGATATGCATTATAAAAGGGCCGAGCCCAAATAAAGGCTCAACAGCCAGAACAATAAAATGTTCAACTCATATCAATTGAGCCCGTATGCTCATAAACCTTCAAACAGACTTTAGTCCCAATTGGACTATAGATCTCCCAACCAACATTGGTTCATGGGTATATCTCTGAACTCCTCTGATATTTGTCGTTGTAATCCATCAACGTCTTCAGAGAGGTGACGGGTCCCGACAGCCATACATTCAATGGACCATCATGTCCTTAAATTGGTAATCAACCGCAATGTCTCTAAACTAAACAATAGAGTCCAAATGCTCTCTTGTTGGATCTAAACGATCCCGTTAAGTCGATCTTAGTCTCAAATTAGACTAACGTGTCCTTAACAAACGTTTAAGTTGATCTTAGCCTCAAAAAAGGCTAACGTATCCTTAAACCAAAACCCCAAACCCAAATCTAAGAAAATACGGATTTGGACTAATCCAAGTCCTACGGGCAACAACACAAATTAGTCTCCGTATACAATCCACGGGAAACCAAACACAAAACAAACACCCACGACACGAAGTGACCATATGGAGAAGGAGAAAATTGCTACCGCAATGCGGTAGTGTAATTAACTACAGGGGCTTGCGCCTGCAGGGAAGAGCGTCCCCACAATCAAAAACCCCTCAAACGAGGGGGAATCTGACGAAGTCTGCTACATCGGCCGCATCTGTCTAAACCTCCGATATACGGTGCCATAAATCAACTTGGCATCTTCATAGAGATGGACGGATAGCACCAATTAGCATCTGCCCCCAGATTTAGGCAAGACGTCAGTCTTCCCGGCTTCCGGTGGTGAACAGATTCTGGCACGCCCGGTGGGACCTTTTCCTCTTTCCACTCTACACTTCGTGTGTCGTGTTCGCGAATGAATCGCGGTTTGTTATGGTTACCTGTGGATTCGAAGTACTAAGATTTGGTGTCTTGCTCCGTCTAGAAAACAGAAGATTAATGGCTTCAAACTGCACTCATTGCAACAACTCCCACTCCATCCTCGCCGGAGGAGTGACTTACGGGCCTCAAGCGGCCTCCTTTTTCAAGATGCCAGTGGAACAGGTAACTCAGGCCACCACTGAATTGTTCTTTGAGACCATGCTCCCGCTAACGAGCTTCAACGCCCCATTACCGTCGCAAGAAGCCCCAAAGAAGTCGGTCTTTGATCGACTTACCACTACCGCGTCCCTTCTCAACGGTTCGGCCGATGTCAAGCCAACAGCACCAGTCTTCGATAGGCTGAGCCTGAATTCCAATAGGCCCGCCAAGAAGCCCATGATAACTGAAGCGGACATCCCAAAGCGGGTAGCCATTCCTGCTCTCGAGGACACTAAAGAAGCTTTTTCCGTCAAGGGATCAGTCTTTACGAGGTTGGCCACCCCGGCTCCCATTCCTACTCAAAGGTCTGTTTTTGACAGACTGGACGCTACTCAACGGACATCAGTCTTCAAGAGGCTGACGCCAGCAACAACCCTTCTCCAAAACAGGGGGCATAACGAAGTCGCCCCTAAAGCTGAAACAATCCCAACTGCAAGACACGCTCGACGTCTCCACTGGTGCCGAGTAAGGAAGGTTGTGGGCAACTCTCCCTCTGGGCTAACTCCACCAGCCCCAACGGTGGAAGTCAATGTTGCTGTTCCAACTGGGAACAGCTTTGAATTGCTGAACAAGGAGCGCAGGAATTCTCCTACCGCCGTACTGAAAAGATCTCCTCCATCAGTGGAGAACGCCGTGGAAGCAAATCCAGAACAATCCCCTCAGCGGCTGTCCTCTAGAATTTACAAGGTCTGGCGACAGGTCCAAGACTCCGTGATTGATCAAGACTACTCCCGTCGACCGAAGAAGATGAAAGTTCAGCAAGAGAAGGACCACCCTATCGTACCACAGAAGGTGTCACCTACTTGGGTTTCCACTGCTACGGACCCCTCAACTTCGACCACTTACAAGAGGAGAAGGCCGGAGAAAATCCCTGAGTCTGCAATGAATCGCAAGACCACTGAACCCAAACGCCCCAAGTCTGGGGGCATAACGGTCCATACTGTTTTTATGGCTTCCGGAAAGGAGGAAAGCCGTGCTTCGACGAGTCACCGAACGCTTACTCGATCCGTGACCAAAGCCCAGGAGCAACAACAGAACCTTCAGGAAATGATGACTGCAATGGCCACACTTACCGGGCCAAATGAAAGCCCGGAGGAATCATCAGAACAGCGTCATGAACAAGAAACTGACGCTCACTTCCTACGCAGAGTCCTCGAAAAGAAGGACAGAGAAGCCACAGAACAAGCGGCTAATATAAAATAAATGGCGCTTCTCTTCCAAGACATGGTAGGGATGATGCTACAGCCGGACCCTCCAGCTGAAGACCCTCCGATCATTGTTGAAGACGATAGAGAGGAGACATCTAATCCTCCTCCGGCTCTGTCAGCAGCCAAGGATGAAACCATCTCAAAAGCCACGCTGGATGACTATATAGCTCAGCAAATACGAGCTCACCAGGCGAATGAAGCGGATGGCCAAGTTGTCAAGACTGGACGACCCTATCCAGGCTGTTATGACCAAATAAGTTACCCGCCGGGATATACGATCCCTAAGTTCCATGTGTATAAAGGGACGGGGAATCCACATCAGCATGTTGCTCAATTCAGGACTTTATGTGGCAACACCGGAGGCGACGATAAGCTGTTTCTTCGTCAATTCGTCGGCAGCTTAGCGAAAACGGCCTTCGAATGGTATTCGGAGCTGCCTAACGACTCTGTCAAAACATTTGCGGAGATGGAGCTGCTGTTTACACAAAGATTTGCAAGCGCCAGTGAGCACGCCCCGATCACCGCATTGATCAACGCCAGGGTAAGGCCAGGCGAAACGTGGGTTCAATACACAATACGGTGGCGGAACTTATGGTCGAAGTGCGAACAACACATTGAAGAAGCGCCTGCTGTAGGCATGTTCGTGGGCACTCTCGACCCTCAAGCGACCATCTCGCAATTCATGATGTTTTTCAAGCCGACGACTTTCCAGGCCTTGATTGACAAGTTGGCCCAAATGGATTAGATGGGTCACAGACCATCTCCTTCAAAAACGGATCCTTGGCATGAAAAAGAGAAATGGAAAGCAACTTTCATCGCTAATACTCAACAACAGCCGAGCAACTTAAAGCCGGTTGTCCGTCAAAACAATATGCGTCTACACCCATCCCTTGAGGAGAGACTGGGACGTCCTTACTCATTTCCTCAGGATAAAATGAGAAGAATGTTCGAGTTGGCAGTGCGCAAAAGACTCATCAATCTGCCGAGTCCAAAACGTCCAATGCAGCCAGGCGATCTCAACAATCCTAATTACTGCCCTTACCATCAAGCAGTAAGCCATCCAATCGAAGATTGCTTCGTTTTCAAAGGCTGGATTGAGGACCAATACCAACAAGGAAAGTTTGCGTTATCCGAAAACTGGAAGGTGAACCCGCCACAGCCTCATGCTCCTAAAAAGGTGAACACGGAGGGGGCATCGTGCTCTTTTGTTGAAGAGGCCCCATGTGAAGTGGCCCTTTCGGCCAAAACCAAAAAGATGCTGAATGATTGCCAGACATGCCCGGCGATTAGATGGAAGAACTCGCTGGAACCCCAGATTATCGAAGGGAAGCTGAAGCCGCGCCCAACTCCAAATATTGGTGGTGATAGCCAAAGCATTCACACCCAGCCGTCGAAATCTTCGAAAAAGAAGAAGAAATTTAAGAAGCCCGTGAAGCCTGGAGACAAGCGCACAGACCTACAAAAGCAGATTGACGTGCTGGAAGAGTATAACCAGAAGGCGCGGACTCCAATCATGCTCCAAGAGTTCCTCAGCCACGTTCTTGAGGACGGAGATGATGGAGAAGACTCGTCGGATGGACCTGAGGATTATGTGGCAAACTGCCATTTGATCTCTCACTCGTCGATAAACGATAAAGAAGCTCCTTGCACCGAGAGACAGGGGGCAAGTCCTGAACCAGAACTTCTATGGCCGTCAGATGAAATGATTGATGCCTTCCGGAGTGAAATTCATCTAAAAAGTAAAGCCGATCGGGAGCGTGAGATGGCCATATTTGAAAAGGCCAAACGCCGGCGACTGGACAAAAGGGTCTAAATACTCCCACCAGATCAAAGTACATCCGCCGCAAATGAAAGCAGGATCAAGACAAGGAAACAATTCGCCAAAGCCATATCGATGGGGATGAAGCTGCCCTCTCTCAGAGAAAATTCTCCTAGCGGTATACATCTTGATGAAGCGGACGTACATCCTAACTTCTGCTTATATCATCAGAAGATCGCACATCCTACTGAAGACTGCAACTCCTTTAAGTGTTAGTGGCAAGAATATGTCGCTCACAGGCAACACTTCAACAGGACAAAGCATGAAGCTCGTAGATAGCGAAAAAATGCGACAGATGAGCATAAAAGAACTGCCGGCAATTGGCATAGGGTTGATCCCGGGGGACCGCGAGTTCTCACCTTCGGGAGCGACTCCGACGAAAAAGTAGCCCTCGGCCCTCTCTTCAAGGAATCCATCTCTAAAACGAAAGAATTGAGAAGTTGCGAGAACATTCAGCCGTGCAATCGCATGCTACCCGGAAAGAATCCCGGACCCGCAAACAAGGGATCGAACAAAAAGGATAAAGGGAAGGAAAAAACGGCCTTTGTCACCAACTCTCAACAACAATAGAGTGGTCCTAGCCCGGTTGTTCGCCAAAGCAAAAAGCGGCAACCCTTCTATGAGAAATTGAAACGTTCTTACTCATTCCCCTGGGATGAAACAAGGAGGCTGTTCAAACTAGCAGTGCGCAACAGGCTTATCACTCTACCGGAGCCGAAACACCAGTTACAACTGAATGATGTCAACAATCCTAATTACTGCCCTTACCACCAAGTGTTGGGCCATCCGATCGAAAATTACTACGTCTTCAAAAACTGGGTCGAAGACCAATACCAACAGGGCAAGTTCGCGTTATCCGAAAACTGGAAGGTGAGCCCGCCACAACCACATGCTCCGAGAAAGATGGATATGCCAGGGTCATCATGCTCATTCATAGGGAAAGCCCCATAGGCCGAAAATTCAGTAAACTAGAGATTCGCCTCAAATACGGCAACCGTGGACCAATATGTCCTAAAACTGGCTGCGGACCGAAACGTCCCTAAACTAACGACGGACCGCAATGTCCTAAAACTTGCAAATGACCGAAACGTCGTTAAACTACTACCAACCCGCGGCATCCTTAGGCTGACGTGGTGTAAAGAAATAAAAAAAAGGAAAACGGTATGTCCGTAAGCAAAATGGGCACGGATGAAAACCCGAAAGGGCTCCGTGAGTAAAAACAGCAGGGCTACCGACGAGTGTTTGTGAAAACCCGAAAGGGCGCAACCTCGTTAAAAGACACTTACAGGGTCCTCTCGACCTTGTAAGGAGAAACCACCTGCGTGAGATCCTTACGACTCACAAGGGAGCAACACACTTAGGAATCCTCACGATTTCTAAAGAGAAATTACACTTGCGAGATCCTCACGACTCGTAAGGAGAATCCTCTTATGAGACCCTCACAGCTCATAAGACTTGAAAGTCTTAAGCTACAGAGACCTAAACCTATTCTTAAGCAATCCCCACAACCTCCGATACTGCCCTACAAGCGGCTCAACACCGACCCTTGTATACGATCCACGGGCGCAAATAAACATTTCCCTAACGAAGTCCCACCCGTGACTAGGGACATGTTCGCACGGTGAACAACCCTTGTGAGTCCCCTCGACTTATAAGGGGAAAACCCTCTTGTAAGATCCTTACGACTTACAAGAGATCATACACTTGGGAATCCTCACGACTCCTAAGGAGAAAACACACCTACGAGATCCTCACGACTCGAAGGGAGAAATACCTTTATGAGACCCTTACGGCTCATAAAGTCAAAAGCCTTAGTCGACAGGACCCTAACCCTGTTTACTAAGCCACCTTTGTTCGATATCGATAGAGGCAAATGATGATTCGTTCCTGGAAATATTCCAGTTGTAGCGGTGCTGATGCCGAAATCGGTGTCTAATCCCGAGCTTACAGCAAAAAGCCGGCAAGCCACACATGCATACGAAATAGCCGAAATGATGGGGCAACTTGCAACGAAATCAGCAAGTAAAAATGTATGCATACAAAAACAGCCGAAATGATAGGGCAATCGCGATTTTCGTGACATAAAAAGCTGAAATGATAGAGTATCGCGGAAAGAAATAAAGAAAAATGAAATTTATGCCCTACAGGTGCTATCACATCAATCCCTGTATACAATCCAGGGGCGCAAACAAAGGGGGAACCATACCTTCCCAACAGGATCCATCAGAAAGCGAAGCCAAATCTCGACGGTTCATAGACAACCTAGAGACAACCTCGACATTTGTCGCAATACTGCATACATAATGTCAACAAACGAAGCAAGGGAAGATCCCTAGCTTCAGGGTCTCGACGACAATATCGACAACTTAGAGATCACCAACGGCGTTTCTCCTCACTCCAACCAGATGCAGACATGACGTCAACAACCGACCTCAGAGTCACAACGAAACGGAGCCATGGCGAAGTCCCTACTTCCAAATCTCAATGGCCATACCTACAGCCTGGAGACCAACAACGGTGTTCCTTCACAGTCCAGCAGGATGCAGATGCAATGTCAACAAAAGACCTCGTGGTCGAAACAAAACGAAGCGAAGGCCAAATTCCTAGCTTCAGGGTCTTGATGACAACTCATATAAAACCTGAAAGACCATCGGAGATCATCTCACACCAGCGCGGAGTGGTCAACACCTCGACGTTCGTCTCGATACAGAAGACGCAATGTCAACAACGACATTCCTTCGCAATCCAGCAGGATGCAGACGCAACGGCAAAACAAAGCGGAGTGACGGCAAAATCCCAACTCCACCTCAGCATTCGTCTCATTACAATGGACGCAATTTCAACAAAAGACCTCACGGTCAGAGCAAAGCGAAGTGATGGAAAAATCGCAACTCCACCTCAGTATTCGTCTCGATACAGCAAACGCAACCAAATAGAGCCCCGGCAAAATCCTTAGTTCCAAACCTCGACAGTTCACCAGCAACCTAGAGAAAACCGTGACATTCGTCTCGATACAGACGCAATGCCAGCAAACGAAGCGAAGGCCAAATTCCTAGCTTCAGGGTCTTGACGGCAACTTGTTCATCACAGAATACTGCATTTTATACCGCCCATTCTTACGCTCGGTTGTTTATAGGTAGGTGCTTTTAATCCGTGTTTGTTACATATTTGCAGGATACAGGTTCTCGGTTCTAAAATGGTGAAATTCATGGAAAATACGACAAAATCTGGGTTCCTGCCAACCACTGAGAAAACACGGTCTCCGCTCGTCATCCGTATGTTGCCAGATACCAGTTTAGGAAGACAAAATGTCAAATCAATGTCACCTTCATGCACAAGGCTCAATGGCAACAACAAGTTCCAAGAAATCTACGCGGAGCTCGAGGCAATCATGACAAAAGCACCCACAAAAGTCCACCTTTCCTCAACAGAAATTCTGGAAGAAATGTGAAAGTATTTTCAGAAAATATATGTACCAGACAACAGGGGACAAGAAACCAGGGAAGCACCAAAAATACGACGACCCAACTCATCAAGACGGCCGCGGATCCGCGGCCAAAGAGGGGTATTGGCCGCGGATCCGCGGCCATGTGGGGTCTTCATTCTGTCGTTTTTCATGGGCACTTTGGGTACTTCATTTTATGTCAGAATTTGCCCCTAGGGTTTCATTTCCCTGCCTATAAATACAGCAGAACTTGCCAAAGCCAAGGGGTCATTCTTTGTTCTTCTTTCTTTTTAGGATTTAGTCTTTTTCTTCTTCTTCTTCATTTCTTTTTCCATGAAAATTGTAGTGAGAGCTTTTGAGTGGGAGATCAATGAAGATGAGGGCTTTTTGTATCATTCTCTTTTGTTTCTTCTTCCCCTTGAGATTCTTGCTTTCTCTTGATCATTCAACCTTTTCATTGAGCTTGAATGGTTAAGGGTTAGTTATTGATCTCAAGGGTCGTATTTTCTTATGGAATTAGCGCTTCATTTCACATGCGTTCTCTACCCTTCTCTTGATCTTGCAACCTCTTGATTGAGCTTGCAAGTTTAAGGGTTGGCTATTGATCCCATGCTTATCTTGAGTTCTAGTTTCTTGTTCTTGTAATTTCTTTCTTGCTTATTTATTACTTGCTTTTTATTCTTTCTTGCATTTTTCATTCTTGTCTTTTATTACTTGCAATTTTATTCATGCACTTAATTACTTGTAATCTTTTCTTTTCTTTGTTCTTTTCTTTCTTTCTTTTTTGTTCATATTGTGAATGGTTGTAATTATTGTTGTTGTTAAGAATAAATACGATATTGTAAGTTAAGTCTTTCTTTGCTCATTTCCTTTTCCCGTTATTTTCCATTGAACTCCGCCCAAACCATACGCAAGCGCTCCGTTAGGCACCCTACCCTAACAAGGTAACGGTGATTCCTAACCGCGACCGGTTGCGTTCGGTTTGGCCGGAGGCGAAAGCAAGAGACAAGAACGGAAGGACAAGGGTAAACAAGCCGGATTCCATGAATACCGCGCTTAAATCCCCTAATCCACGTTGTTGCCGATTGCTCTAGCTTCAATTGGTCAAGACTCGGCTCAAAGGTTTTGAGTACGGATTTCTTTAGCTTACAATCTCGTATCTTCTTCTTAACAACTTTATACTTGCAAATAATACACATAGGTTAGAACCGAACAAACTCATACTCATTCTTTATTGACTCGTCTAAAACAAGAAAGGACATACAACCATCTCCCTGTGGATCGACCCGTGCTCAACCGGCTAGCTGCATAACGACACCGTCTTGATTGCGGTAAACTTTAATTCTTTCAATCACAACTCACATAAAACCTGAAAGACTATCGGAGATCATCTCACACCAGCGCGGAGTGGTCACCACCTCGACGTTCGTCTCGATACAGTAGACAAGATGTCACCACAGCGTTCCTCCTCCAGCAGGATTCGGACGCGACAATTAAACAATGGAGCCATGGCAAAACCCCTAGTTCCAAACCTCGACGGTTCACCTGCAACCCAGAGACAACCGCGACATTCGTCTCGTTACAGTAGACGCGATGCCAGCGAACGAAGCGAAGGCCAAATTCCTAGCTTCAGGGTCTTGACGGCAACTCATATAAAACCTAAAAGACTATCGGAGATCATCCCACACCAGCGCGGAGTGGTTATGACTCATCGGGGTTCTCCAAAATAGGCCTAACCTCAAGTAAAAAGCAGCATGGCAAAATTCATAACGCTTGCTCTTCCGACGGTCAAACTGCCTAGGAGGATTGCTTGAAGACGTCTTGTCCAGCCCCCGAAGGGATCAGAGACACGACAGTCGCAAGGCTACTCAAACAAGAAAGATTGCCTATCGAGGAACACATCAGCCAACGCGATGGTACGATGGACAAAACCCTAGTACCATAAACCCTAACGGACCTTTGTCGTAAAGAGCAGAGGTTAACTGTGACGTTAGGATATCCTTGCGAGAAATGCTCGATTCGTCTCGACTCGTAGGGAAAAGCCTTAGGCAATCAGGATAAGAACCGGTTCCCTAAGCACTGGGGCCCTGCAAGTCAGTTCAAAATGGACTCCTGCATACTATTCACGGGCCACACTCTCCAAAGTCGAATCTCGACAAGGAGGGAAACAACCGCTTACAGGTCTTCTCGACTTGTAAGAGGGATAATCCTTTCGTGAGATCCTTACGACTCTCAAAAGAAAACACGCTTAGGGATCCCCACGATTCCTAAGGAGAAATTACACCTATGGGATCCTCTCGACTCGTAGGGAGAAAAGTCTTTATGAGACCCTCACGGCTCATGAAGTTGAAAAGTCTTAGGCAGCAGATCTGAACCTGCCTCTTAAGCCATCACTACCTTACCAAGAGCCTAAGACCGACAGCTATACGCTATCTACAGACCGCACTTGCTAAAATCACATGACAAACAACACAACAAAGAGAAGAAAGCGATAGAAAGAACATCCGATTTGCATCTGATTAAGCGTTTGAGACATACCCATTCATGCATGTGCAAAAGATTTAGTACGTGAAATAAGACAAGCTGAAATGAGAAATTTACCATTCATACTTCAAAAAAAAGGGGGTTCTTACAATTATGAAAGCAATAAACAAAGATGCTACTAAAATAATTACAATGGCAAAACTTCAAATCCAGGACATGGATTGAGGAACTCAAAAGTGACCTTGTCCAGAACTTTCCAAGCCTGGCGAACCATCCTAGTGTGCTTTCTTTCGCGAGCACGAGCGTCGGGATCCCCACTGATGTCCTCCTCCCTCCGATAGGCAGCAAGTATTGCAGACTTTTGAAAAGCTTGATGCAGAAGATCGATAAGGTTATCTCGCCTCCTCTTTGAGATTAGGCTCATCAGATACATCGAGTGCACCTTATCCTCGGCGGCATCGAATGTCCCAAGTGGCACACCAATACAGAACAAGGGAAGCGCTTCCCAGATTGCTCCCACGATAAGCTTCAAGAGAGAGGAACGCCGAGGAAGCAGTTGGCCATTATATGCGTCAAAGCGACTCATAATTTCGGAACACTCAGCGTTTGTGAATTCTCGGTCCTGAGAACGGCCGAGTCGACGGATGTCTCCGTAAGAGATGATCTCATCAAGATCATACATGTGGGCGTCCATTACTCCTGTAAAAGAAAATCAACAAAATTAGCAGACAGACTGATTAAGCAAGATGATATAATTCATCAAAAAATAAAATGCCATTTTTAACCTTCAAGATCCATGAAAAACTCTTAAGAGTTCTTCTATATGGTTTGAAAGGAGCAAAGCTCCATTAATGAATTAAGAAAAAACAAGAAAAATCCTTTTAGAGAGCAAAGCTCTATTAATGGAACCCTAATAGGGTTCTCTTTAGTTCTCTTTAGATCCCTTTAGACCTATAGAGCAAAGCTCTGCTAGTGAAACCCTAAATGGGTTTTCTTTAGATCAGGGATCTATTAAGAGCAAGGCTCTTAAAAAATTAATCAAATTTAATCTAATTTAAATTTTTACCTAAATTTTTTTCTAGAGTTTAACTCTTGAAGTTCTTGAAAATGATAGCAAAGCTCTGAAAATAAAATTCTTGAAGGAGATGATAATCATCTGAGGACCAAGGGTCCTATTTATAGGCGCTGAAGCGCCTCCTCAACTTCTGAGTTGATCCAAGGGCTCAGATGTTGCCACCGATGCACCCACGTGTGCGCCACGTGAGCGCAACGGTGGGGGGGCATTTGTTTCTCCAATCAGAGTAAAGCTCTGTTGAACTTCTAAGGCTGGAAATGAAGTAACGCTTCTGTTTCCCCCAATCAGAGCAAAGCTCTGTTTGAATTTCAAAAATTCAAAAATTGAAGCAACGCTTCAGATTCCTTGCGCTGCGCACAGCGCGCCACGTGTCAAAAGCTGACACGCCAGCGCAAGGAGCGCTGTGCCCAAAGCAGCGCACCCCCAATTAGAGCAAGGCTCTGTTTTAAAATTCAAATTTTAAAATAAATGAAGCAACGCTTCAGATCACTTGCGCTCTGCGCTGCGCGCCACGTGTCAAACAGTGGTGCGCTAGCGCAGTTGCGCTGCGCTCTGCGCTATGCGACACGTGTCAAGCGCAGGTGCGGTAGCGCAGTTGCGCTGCGCTCTGCGCTGCGCGACACGTGTCAAGCGCAGGTGCGCTAGCGCCAACTGCGCCAGCACTGGAATTTAAATAATAAGTTATTAATTAATCAGAATTAGAATTCTAGAAAGATCATTTCAATCTTATTAAAATAAGAAGATTATCTTCTGTAAAAAAGAGGCCTTAGGATCAAAGATCCAACGGTGGGGAAATATCCCCAGATCAATCAGAGAAAGATCTCTGTAACTAACTCAACAAACCAATTGGCCCTATATAAAGGCCCCTAGACTCCAATTCTCAGAGAGAGATATACAGAGACAGACATACAGAAAAGAGAGAACCCTCTGAAAAATTTGAAAGGCAAGCCTTTGAAGAAAGAAGATCATCTTCTTCATCTTTGAAGGTAAAGAATCTGATTCTTGAAGAACAGAGATGAAAATACCTCATTAAAAAAGAAGAATCTCTTCTAAAAAGATCAAAGATCTAAGAACAAGATCAAGATCTTCAAGAAAAAGATCAGAAAAGATCCAATCATAAAAGATTTAAAGAAGTATTACTTCACAGATCATTTGATCTACATAAAGGCACAGCCTTTTGATAAGAATAAGAACCATTGGTTCTTGAATCTTGAGGTAGAACCTCTTTCTTGAGAACAAAAAAAAAACCTGTTTCTTTGATCTTAATTGGATTAAGATGCACTCTGCGCTATTGTACAGTACCTTGCACTTTTAAAATGCGCCTTTGCGCTTATTAGATTGGCGCACTGCACCAGAGCGCGCCACGTGTCAATCACAGACGCAATCTGCGCCTTGCGCTTCTAAAACAGCGCACTGCGCTCTTAGATGGGCGCACTGCACCAGAGCGCGCCACGTGTCAACCACAGAATGATCTGCGCTTTGCGCTTCTAAATATAGCGCACTGCGCTCTTGGATTGGCGCATAGCATCAGAGCGCGCCACGTGTCAACAGCGCACTGGCGCAGCGCACTGGCGCAGCGCACTGTGCTAACAGACTTGCGCATAGCGCAGAGCATGACACGTGTCACCGCCAGATGCGCTAGCGCCTTGCGCTCTTTAATTGGCGCAAAGCGCCTGATAAGCCACGTGGCGCACTATCAGACCATTAAAATGCTATGCATTATTAAAGAAGGGCAGAGCCCAAGTAGAGGTCTAACAGGCCAAATATAAATGCTATGCATTTAAATACAGAGCCTAATGATATGCATTATAAAAGGGCCGAGCCCAAATAAAGGCTCAACAGCCAGAACAATAAAATATTCAACTCATATCAATTGAGCCCGTATGCTCATAAACCTTCAAACAGACTTTAGTCCCAAATTGGACTATAGATCTCCCAACCAACATTGGTTCAAGGGTACATCTCTGAACTCCTCTGATATTTGTCGTTGTAATCCTTCAACGTCTTCAGAGAGGTGACGGGTCCCGACGACCATACATTCAATGGAACATCATGTCCTTAAATTGGTAATCGACCGCAATGTCTTTAAACTAAACAATAGAGTCCAAATGCTCTCTTGTTGGATCTAAACGATCCCGTTAAGTCGATCTTAGTCTCAAATTAGACTAACGTGTCCTTAACAAACGTTTAAGTTGATCTTAGCCTCAAACAAGATCCTTAAACCAAAACCCCAAACCCAAATCTAAGAAAATACGGATTTGGACTAATCCACGTCCTACGGGCGATAACACAAATTAGTCTCCGTATACAATCCACGGGCAACCAAACACAAAACAAACACCCACGACACGAAGTGACCATATGGAGAAGAAGAAAGTTGTTACCGCGATGCGGTAGCATAATTAACTGCAGGGGCTTGCGCCTGCAGGGAAGAGCGTCCCCACAATCAAAAACCCCTCAAACGAGGGGGGAATCTGACAAAGTCTGCTACATCGACCGCATCTGTCTAAACCTCCGATATACGGTGCCATAAATCAACTTGGCATCTTCGGAGAGGTGGATGGATAGCACCAATTAGCATCTGCCCCCAGATTCAGGCAAGACGTCAGTCTTCCCGACTTCCGGCGGTGAACAGGCACCACTTTCAGAGTTTTGATTTAGGAAGATAACGAGCGGACACAAGCATCATCATCTATCATTGACCTAAGTCGCGACTCTTCAGGCATAGTATTTTTTTAGAAATTGACCGTTTTTCGGCCGGAATGGCCTTTCGCCATGCATGTCCATGAGCAGATAAGCTCCACCTTGGTAGACTTATCTATAATGTAGGGGTCTTTGTTCAGTTGATAAAACTGCACATTTGTTATTACATTTTTCCTACTATTTCTATATTTAAAAGGTCTTTATTATAATATATCATACATATGAGGGTTTATCTGTAAAAATTCTATTTTCCATGTGTTGATATATTATAATTAGCTTTTGGTAGGAAAATGTATGCAAATAATATCATTGACCAAATCCTAGTAGAACAAAATCTACTAAATATTATTTGTTAAGTTGTTGTGCAGAATTTGCAGGTCTAAAATCAAGGAAATCAAGTTGTTAAAGTAAACCTGCCTAATTAAGAAATCAAAATAAAGAAATCAAGTCTGGCAGCATCTACGAGAAGATTTCCAAATTCTGAAGGTACCAGAGATAGACACATGTCACAAGAAGAGAAACCACAAAAAGAAATTCAAAGGATCTGATCAATTGGCCGCGGACCTGCTGCCATACCCCCCTTTGGCCGCGGATCCGCGGCATGATAGGGGAGTTAGGGTTTGCACTTTTTGGGGGTGAATCTTTGCTGTTAACTTCCAAATTAGGAAGCTAAATTTCTGGCTTTGGGACTATAAATAAAGGCCGAGAGTCTCTTGGAAAAATCATCAAGCCGACAAGATCACGAAGTCCAAGACGGCTCACGCATCCAGGCTGATCATCAACGGTTCATCTACATCCTTAGAAGAGATCGAGAAGCAAAACTAGGATTTGTAATCATTTTCTAAGGAATCAAAGTGTAATGAATATTGTTGATTAATAAAGATAGCTCTTTTTCCTATTCTATTTCTTTGTAGTTTAATTATGCATTTTCTCTCCATCTCTTTTTTTCCCAACACGCGCGAGTAATTCTCCACTTGTTAGGGTTCGTAGGATTAGGGTAGGCTAATGGATGATGAACATCCCTAAACTCTTTTTAAGTCCTGTAAAGTTTATGAACTTTATCAAAAGAATCATTAACATCCTAATCGGGCGCGCTAACAATTCCTTGTTAGTTCCGACCGCGATTAGAAATTAGATTAATGATTGTTTTGGTAAAGGCTAGATATGAACGGAGTTCCGTGTCGAGATAAGGGTTAAGAGTGGGATTCCTTTTCCCTCCAGAAACCCTAATCTACAAGCATCACCGTCGTTCTAGTTTTAAATCTATTAAAGGATAAAAAGGGTAACTTTTAATTAATCGTCCATAACTACTAAATCCTAACGAACCCTACACTTAACCCTTTTTTATCCTTTAATAGATTTAAAACTAGAACGATGGTGATGCGTGTAGATTAGGGTTTCTGGAGGGAAAAGGAATCCCACTCTTAACCCTTATCTCGACACGGAACTCCGTTCATATCTAGCCTTTACCAAAACAATCATTAATCTAATCTCTAATCACGGTCGGAACTAACAAGGAATTGTTAGCGCACCCGATTAGGATGTTAATGATTCTTTTGATAAAGTTCATAAACTTTATAGGACTTAAAAAGAGTTTAGGGATGTTCATCATCCATTAGCCTACCCTAATCCTACGAATCCTAACAAGCGGAGAATTACTCGCGCATGTTGGGAAAAAAAGAGATGGAGAGAAAATGCATAATTAAACTACAAAGAAATAGAATAGGAAAAAGAGCTACCTTTATTAATCAACAATATTCATTACACTTTGATTCCTTAAAAAAAGATTACAAATCCTAATTTTGCTTCTCGATCTCTTCTAAGGAGGTAGATGAACCGTTGATGATCAGCCTGGATGCGTGAGCCGTCTTGGACTTTGTGATCTCGTCGGCTTGATGATTTTTCCAAGAGGCTCTCGGTCTTTATTTATAGTCCCAATGCCAGAAATTTAGCTTCCTAATTTGGAAGTTAACAGCAAAGATTCACCCCCAAAAAGTGCAAACCCTAACTCCCCTATCATGCCGCGGATCCACGGCCAAAGGGAGGGTATGGCCGCGGATCCGCGGCCAATTAATCAGATCCTTTGAATTTCTTTTTGTGGTTTCTCTTCTTGTGACATGTGTCTATCTCTGGTACCTTCAGAATTTGGAAATCTTCTCGTAGATGCTGCCAGACTTGATTTCTTTATTTTGATTTCTTAATTAGGCAGGTTTACTTTAACAACTTGATTTCCTTAATTTTAGACCTGCAAATTCTGCACAACAACTTAACAAATAATATTTAGTAGACTTTGTTCTACTAGGATTTGGTCAATGATATTATTTGCATACATTTTCCTACCAAAAGCTAATTATAATATATCAACACATGGAAAATAGTATTTTTACAGATAAACCCTCATATGTATGATATATTATAATAAAGACCTTTTTAATATAGAAATAGTAGGAAAAATGTAATAACAAATGTGCAGTTTTATCAACTGAACAACCTTCATAGTTTGGCTTGAACTTCCCTCGTTTTACACGATTGGGGATTATTGGTCTTTTGACGTCCGACATGAGTTCGCCTTGGCGGAATGTTCTCAGCCTGGTCAGTCTTTCATATGACCGCGTCATCCTCACCTTATAAGCTTCCAGATTTTTTTGTGCTATAAGGCAGGTTTCGTCGAGAGCATCGAGCTCCTCGAGTCTAAGATGAGCATGTTCTTCATCCGTTAGCTCGTACTGAACCGCTACTCATAAAGAGGGGAGTTCTATCTCCAGTGGGAGCACTGTTTCAGTGCCAAATACCAATGCATATGGTGTTGTATTTGTGGCCATCTTGAACGTTATTCGGTACGCCCAAAGAGCTTCTTGCAGCTTTTCATGCCAGTCTTTTTTGTTCCTGAACACCATCTTTTTTATAATCTTGGTCAAGGTTTTATTGAATGCTTCAGCTAGACCATTGGCCCGAGGATTATAGATCGAGGAGTATCTCCAATTTATCTTGTGCTAATGTGCAAAGCGACTTATTTTATGTCTTCTATAAGCTGGTCCGTTATCCGAGATTATCCGTCGCGGAGTCCCGAATCGGTAGATGACATGGGTCTTGAAGAAGTGGAGGATATTATCCATCTTCATGTCTCTTGGCGGTACTGCTTCCGCCCACTTAGAGAAGTAGTCGGTTATTGCTAGTATAAACCGATGTCCTTTGGATGATACTGGTTCGATGCGGCCGATTATATTCATTCCCTATATCTCGAACGATCAACTAGCCACTGTCGGATGCAGTGGATTTGGATGTTGATGTATAAAGTCTCTGTGTATTTGGCACGAGTGACACTCCTTTGCGTATTCGAAGCAATCCCGAATCATCGTGGGCCAGTAATAGCCCATCCATTTTATCTCCAGCTTCATTTTTGGCCCTGCTTGATGAGAACTGCAAAGTCCGTTGTGTATTTCTTGGACGACTTTCTTTGCTTCCTTCAGCCCTAGGCATCTTAGCTATACAAAATCGAATGATCTCTTATATAGAGTATCATTGACGAAGGTGAACGACAGAGCTCATTTCATGAGCTGATGTCTAGATGACGTGTCCCCGGGCATTCGTTGGGACTTGAAATAGTTTATGAAGATTTCTTTCCAGTCCCTGACCTCTTGCTCGTTCTTTATTTGGAGAACTTATCGGGTCATTTCTTTTTCTTCGGATAGTTCTATGAGATCTTCCAAAGGTATATTTGCTGGCGCTAGGATCTTGCGGCTTTGAAAAATGATCCTTACGTCATCGGGGTCTTCGTCGGCTAATTCTTTAGCCAACTTGGCTAACGTATCTGTCGTACTGTTTTCCACTCACAGTACGCTATCTAGGGTATAAAAAGGATTTGGGTCAGCAGCTGCTGCACTCTTCCACCATACCTTGTTAGTTCTGGTTTGCATGTCTGATAGTCACCATTTACTTGACTAACGATCAACCGAGAATCTCCACATATGAGGAGGTCCTTCATTCCCATATTGATAGTGATCTTAAAACCGGCTATCAAAGTTTCATATTCCGTTTCATTATTAGTCTTGGGTTCCGTCAAGGAAAGGGAATAACACAATATTCTTCCTTACGGGGTCACGAAGATAAGACCTACCCAGTCTTTGATTATGAGAGTGTTCTTCTTTCGCGCTTCATGAAAGATGCTCCATCAAAATAGAGTTCCCATTGAGAATCATTTTCTTCTTTCTCTTCTTCAACTCCATCGAACGCGTGCTCATTCGGCAGCTCGCAATTTAAGGGAGAGTCGGCTGGTATTGGATGTTCCGCAAGAAAGTCGACGATTGTAACACCCCAGTACGTTTATACAATATAATTTGGTGTTTTAAATCTTGCTTTAAAATTCTTTTATTCTTTTGCGATTGGGTTGCGAATGATTCAAGTAGTAGTTGTTGTTATCAGACCCGACCCGCAAGTTTGAAACCCGATATGGTGCAAGATTATATCAAATATTTACTAGTACAGTGTATCTACGTGATTCGAGTACTATATATACTTTATATATGTTAAAATCTTTATGTATATTTATTTAAATTTTATTTGGGAGTATATGTATTTAATACTAGATCATTGCATTATGGACAAAATCTTTACATATGTATTTTATTCTCAAAACTATATTTTTTTTACTAGATTCGGGTAATATTTGGAATGATTTGATATTATCTAGTTACCCTAATATTATTTTTATATATATATTATATTATATAATTATGTTTAATATAACTCTCTCTCTTCTCTGTCTCGTTCTTTATTCTTTCTCTCTCTCTCTCCCTCTTTCGTGTTCCTCGACCACCACCAGACTACGACCGTGCCATCACCAGAACACCATCATGTCATCACCAGACCACCACCAGACCACCACCATATCCAGACCAGACCACCACTAGACCATGCACCGTATCCAGACCGTGTCATGCCATGTGCCCTGCTCCCGTGTCACGCCATGCCCGCTTTGTGCTCAGCTCATGCCACTTGTGTGCCACCATCGCATCAGCCCCGTGTCACCATAAGGCCTAGCACCGTATCGTGCCGCTTCACGCACCGTGTCGTGTCGTGTCGCGCTGAGCCGCTGCACACCTTTATCATTGCTGACGCCATTGTCTTTTGATTCTTTGTATAGCAATAGTTGATCAACCTATTGACTTCATTACTTGCACATCAACCGTTGTTTCCGAGGCAAGTTTCTAAACTTGCAACATGCTACTTTACTTATAGCAATATTTATATAATTATTTATAGTACATGTATTTTAATATTTAGCAAGTATTATCAATCTTCAGTTTTATAGCATCAATCTATATTCATGTCAATAACGGTTTTATCTAGTTACATGCTGGTTCATCATAATATTATTATAATGTTATATCAGTTCAGTATTCTTTATCTAGATTGCGGTATACCTTGTAGCATACGTAAAACGGTTATTACAGATAGATAGATATATACATCATGGGCATTAGTCATGATTACAATATTTAGATAACTGGTTACGGTTTTCCATCTAGTATATATCTTGTTTAATATACATTACCTGACATGTTCACAAAACATTACTAGACCTATTACTTAGATTATTACTAATGCCGACAATCCTGACTTGTTGTCCTGATGGACGTGACTTATTGTCTAGATAGACAAGACTTGTACCTGCTTGATCCTGTGTTGGCATTAGGTAGATATCGTTAATACTTGACTTGAACACAAAACCTGGGGAAAATGGGAAATCAATAATGAAACCTGACTTGTAACTCAACAGTTCGATAATTTCCAGAGAATGATCAGTCGATACGGGCTTCGGCCCCGGAATGATGATGCTGACATCATTCGTCTATACATGATACCCTGTTTTTACTTCTTAGCGGCACACCTCTGATTTAGCCCCAAGGATCTTGACCGTGGTCCCGGGAACGCACGGAATACTATTGAGTTACATCGACAATTCCATTAATTGATTTCAAAGACTTGTAGAATAGATAATCTAGAAGCACAGACTTTAGAATACACATGACATACCTATTGCCCACCGTTTTACACCGGTGATTATGGTTTATACTCATATCTTCTTTATAGCATTCTGTTCTGATTACACTATTATTTTGATATTTATGATGCGTTGACGTCTGGGTTTTGCATGGCCTAGATACTTGACTTAGCACGTGAGTACTTCGACAGGATCGCCGATCAATGAGGACCACCTCATTGATATAGCTCTTATACGAGTTAGTTATTCCATAGATCTTTATTGCTTCCGCTACCTTTTCCAGTTATTGTTCTTATGGCTATTGGACATGTGATAGATAGATTTAGTAGTTTACTGTTCTTGATATCTGATTGACAGCCGTAATGTGACTATAGAAGGATCTTTCCTTGTCTTGGATAGCATGGTTGGCCTTGCCACGTACCGTATTTACGTATTTTGGGAAGCGGGATGTGACACGGTTTTGTTGGTATCAGAGCCATATGTTTTAGGTTAGCTGGGGCTTGGTTCTATTTGTAGTTGGGTATGGTACCTAATAAACTGTCCTTAAGACCCAAAATTTTAGGAACATGTCCTGCCACATTATTGTCGTGTCATTCAAATTCTTGAATCTTATATTTCCCTTAACTCTTTTATCTTGACGATATAGAAATGATATTACATCTCATCTTGGAATCCTTTTGGTTCCTTATTTTTTTCACATCTTATTCCCTCGATTCTAATAGTAGGATTTGGGGGACTTGAATGGAGTTATGTAGTTGAGACTATGTACCGCGGCATGGTTACAATGCAGTACTCTATTTAGGTAATCTGGAGTCCTATTTTGATTCATTTTCTTGACTTATGTTCGAAGTACTACCTCGTCTTCTCTCGGTTTTATTGCTTACGAGTTTATGTCTTATCACGAACTTGAATCCAACGACCATGATATATCTTTCATCTTTCCTCTTGTCCCATAATGACCAGTCCGTCTACGTTTCGAAGAAAAAGAAGAAACACATGAGAACATATGATGATTGCAGTAGTTCGAGATTAACCCCAGCGGGAGCTGGTACAGACCGCTTCAAAGCCGATCAGATGGAAGATGTTTGATTAAAGAAGTTTTGACAGACCCGCCTCAAATTATCAGAATAGCGCAGTGGAAGAGTGGTGGGCTAATAACCCACAAGTCTTAAAACAAACTTGCAAATTCATGATGAAGGGAACCGTTTACTGAAGGGTGAAGTTCATAAACAAGTTGCAGGTGAAGCGCTGATAACAGTTTGGGATTTCATGGATGTGTTCAAGAACATCTCGAGTTTACCGTATAAACGAGATGTGGAGTTCACGATTGATCTTATTCCTATAGCGGCGCCAATTTCGAAGGCTTATTATTTAATGGCACTGGCGGAACTGGAAGAGGTAAAAAGACAAGTTTCCGAATTACTAGAGAAGTGTTGGATTCGCAGCAATGGTTCACCGTGGGGAGCTCTAGTTCTTTAGTCAAGAAGAAAGACGGCATGCATAGGATGTGCATTGACTATCGAGACTTAAATCGAGTGAATATTGAGAATAAGTACCCAATCCCTCGTATCGACGAACTATTTGATTAACTCAGTGGCGCGAGAGTATTCTCGAAGTTGGATTTACGATCAGGGTATCATAAAGTTCGGGTGAAAGAAGAAGATATTTGCAAGACAACGTTCTGAACTCGATATGGGCATTACGAGTATTTAGTGATGCCATTTGGAGTTACTAACGCACCGGCGATAACTTGATGAACCGGATCTTTTCACCATTTCTATATCAGTTCGTGGTGGTATTCATTGATGATATTTTAGTCTATTCAAGGAGCAAAGAAGAGCATGCGGAACACTTGAAAATTGCACTGCAGACGTTGAGGCAAGAAAAGTTTTTGGTTCGAAGAAGTGAAGTTCTTGGGTCATGTTGTATCCGGAGATAGGATTGCAGTTGACCCTGAAAAGATTGCAGCTGTTCATGATTGGCCAATTCCAAAGAATATGAGGGAGATCAGAAATTTCCTTGGTCTTGCTGGATATTATAGAAGGTTTGTGGAGAACTTTGCCCGGATAGCAGAACCATTAACTAAGCTAACACGAAAGGAGGTACAGTTCATATGGACTGAGAAGTGTGCGTCAGTTTTTGAAGCATGGAAGTTGAGATTGACCACCGCTCCTATTCTGACAGTACCAGATGGTTCCGGAGGATTAGTTATTCACAGCGATGCATCTGGGAAAGGCTTGGAATGTGTTCTAATGCAGCATGGTAAGGGTATGGCTTAGTTTCGAGGCAATTGAAGACTCATGAGAAGAACTACCCAACTCATGACTTAGAGTTAGCAATAGTGATTTTTGCGCCAAAGATTTGGAGACACTACTTATTGGACGAAAAGGTAGAGGTGTTCACTGATCACAAGAGCCTAAAGTATGTATTTACACAGAAAGAGCTCAACATGAGGCAACGTAGATGGTTGGAGCTGATGGCTGATTATGATCTTGATCTAAACTACCATCCGAAGAAACTTAATGTAGTGCCGGATGCTTTAAGTCGATTGTCAGCGGTACGGATGTTGACTACACATAAGGAGATTATAAAAGATTTTCAAAGATTCGAGTTGGAGATCGTACTACTAGGTTCATCGGGATAGTTGATGCAGTTGCAAATACAGTCATCCTTCATCGATAGCATTAAGGCAGCACAGTCGCACGATCCTAAATTACAGAAATTTCGAGGACAAGTAGAACCAGGAGTTCGAACAGATTTTTTGATTCATGAAGATGGTTCATTACAATGTGGAAGTCGTTTGTGTGTGCCTAAAGGAGATATTCGTGAAGAATTCATGGAGGAAGCTCATAGTTCCACATATTCAGTACATCCAGGAGGCACGAAGATGTATAAATATTTACGACAACACTTTTGGTGGGAAGGCATGAAAGGAGAGATTGCTTGCTAAGTATCGAGGTGCTTGGTGTGTCAGCAATTCAAGGCTGAACATCAAAGGGTTGCTGGTTTTTTGTAACCACTTTCGATTTCTTAATGGAAGTAGGAACGTATAACCATGGATTTCGTGATAGCCTTACCACGGAGTCCAAAGGGCAATAACACAGTTTGGGTGATTGTCGATCGATTTACCAAGGTAGCTCATTTCATACCATTTCGAGTTGGTCAGTCGATGGAGGCTTTGGCAGAGCGGTACATGCAGGAGATTGTGAGATTGCATGGAGTACCAGTGAGTATCTTTTCTGATCGTGATACTCGGTTCTTATCACACTTTTGGAGGAGTCTACAGGAAAGTTTGGGAACTCGCTTGAACTTTAGCACGGCCTATCATCCTCAGACAAATGGCCAATCTAAAAGAACGATCCAAACTCTTGAAAATATACTAAGAGCATGCATGTTAGACTTTAAGGGTTCGTGGGAGTATCATTTGTACTTAGTGGAGTTTTCATACAACAAAAGTTTTGAGGCGACTATACAGATGCCTCCATTCGAAGTATTGTACGGTCGTAAGTGTCGCTTGCCTGTCTGTTGGGATGATATTGGAGAAAGAAGATTGTTAGGACCGGATCTCATTATGCCAACTGTGGAGAAAGTTAACTTGATTCGTAATCATATGAAGATGGCACAGGATCGACAGAAAGGTTGGGCTGATACTGGTAGAATACCTTTGGAGTTTGTTTGGTGATCTTGTGTTCTTGAAGATATCACCGACTCGAAGAGTAATCCGATTTGGTAGTCGAGGCAAGCTTAGTTCTCGATTCATGGGGCTTTTCGATATCATCGAGCGTCTAGGAGATGTAGCTTATCGATTGGTTCTACCCCCATCCTTGGCGGGTGTTCATGACGTGTTTCATGTATCTCAACTCCGCAACTATGTTCGAGATGAGACGCACGTCCTAGATCACTCGGAACTGATATTAAGAGAAGATTTAATGTACGAAGAGCGACTAATGGCTATTGTGGATCGACGAGAAAATGTTATCAAGATTAAAATAATCCTACTAGTACTCGTTTCGTGGGGAAATCGTTCGCATGGAGAATCTACTTGGGAACGTGAAGACGAGATTTGACAAAAGTTTTCACACCTTTTTTTAGATCCACATCTTCTTGTCTTTTTCCTGTTCCGTGAATTTTGAGGACGAAATTCTTTTGTAGTTGGGTATAATGTAACACCCTAGTAAGTTTATACAATATAATTTGGTGTTTTAAATCTTGCTTTAAAATTCTTTTATTCTTTTGCGATTAGGTTGCGAATGATTCAAGTAGTAGTAGTCGTTATCCGACCCGACCCGCATGTTTGAAACCCGATATGGTGCGAGATTATATCAAATATTTACTAGTACGGTGTATCTACGTGAATCAAGTACTGTATATAATTTATATATGTTAAAATCTTTGTGTATATTTATTTAAATTTTATTTGGGGGTATATGTATTTAATACTAGATCATTGCTTTATGGCCAAAATCTTTACGTAAGTATTTTATTCTAAAAAATATTTTTTTTTACTAGATTCGGGTAATATTTGGAGTGATTTGATATTATCTAGTTACTCTAATATTATTTATATATATATATATTATATAATAATGTTTAATATAACTCTCTCTCTCCCCCCGTCTCTGTCTCTTTCTCTATTCTTTCTCTCTCTCTCTCTCTCTCTTTCTCTCCCTCTCTCATGTTCCCCAAACACCACTAGACCACGACCGTGCCATCACCAGACCATCACCATGTCATCACCAGACTACCACCATGCCGCCACTATACCCAGACCAGACTACCACCAGACCATGCACCATACCCAGACCAGACCACCACCAGACCATGCACCGTACCTAGACCGTGTCACGCTATATGCCCTGCTCCCGTGTCAGGCCATGCCCGCTTCGTTCTAAGCTCATGCCACTTGTGTGCCACCATCGCATCAGCCCCGTGTCACCGCAAGGCCCAGCACCGTATCGTTCCGCTTCACGCACCGTGTCGTGTCGTGTCATATTGTGCTGAGCCGCTGCACACCTTTATCATTGCTGACACCATTGTCTTTTGATTCTTTATGTAGCAATAGTCGATCAACCTATTGACGTCATTACTTGCACATCAACCGTTGTTTCCGAGGCAAGTTTCTAAACTTGCAACATGCTACTTTACTTTTATCAACATTTATATAATTATTTATAGTACATGTATTTTAATATTTCGCAAGTATTATCAATCTACAGTTTTATAGCATCAATCTGTATTCATATCAATAAAGGTTTTATCTAGTTACATGCCGGTTCATCATAATATTATTATAATGTTATATCAGTTCGGTATTCTTTATCTAGATTGCGGTATACCTTTTAGCGGACGTAAAACGGTTATTACAAATAGATATATATACATCATAGGCATTAGTCGTGTTTACTTTATTTAGACAACTGGTTACGGTTTTCCATCTAGTATCTATCTTGTTTAATATACATTGCCTGATATGTTCAAAAGACATTACTAGATCTGTTACTTAGATTATTACTAATGCCGACAATCCTGACTCGTTGTCCTGATGGACGTGACTTGTTGTCTAGATTGACAAGACCTGTACCTGCTTGATCTTGTGTTGGCATTAAGTAGATATCATCAATACCTGACTTGAACACAAAACCTGATGGAAAAGGGGAAATCAATAATGAAACCTGACTTGTAACTCAACAGTTCGATAATTTCCAGCGACTGATCAGTCGATACGGGCTTCGGCCATGGAATGATGATGACGACATCATTCGTCTATACATGATACCCTGTTTTTACTTCTTAGCGGCACATCTCGGATTCAGCCCCGAGGCTCTTGACCGTGGTCCCGGGCACGCACGAGATAATATTGAGTTATATCGACGATTCCATTAATTGATTTCAAATACTTTTAGAATAGATAATTTAGAAGTACAGACATTAGAATACACGTGACATACCTATAGCCCACTGTTTTACACCGGTGATTATGGTTTATACTCATATCTTCTTTATAGCATTATGTTCTGATTACACTATTATTTTGATATTTATGATGCACTGACGTCTGGGTTTTGCATGACCCAGATACTTGACTTAACACGTGAGTACTTCGACAGGATCACCGATCAATGAGGACCACCTCATTGATATAGCTCTTATACGGGTTAGTTATTCCTTGGATCTTTATTGCTTCCGCTACCTTTTCCAGTTATTGTTCTTGTGGCTATTGGACATGTGATAGATAGATTTAGTAGTTTAATGTTCTTGATATCTGATTGACAGCCGTAATGTGACTATGGAAGGATCTTTCCTCAACATAGGTAGCATGATTGTCCTTGTCACATACCGTATTTACGTATTTTGGGAAGCGGGGTGTGACAGCGATGGCTTGTCCTTTCACCGCTCTGAGGGGTCGATACATTATCGAGAATTCCATCAGTAGGAGGGCCTATTTCGCAAGCCTTCCGTCAGTATGATCTTTGACATCAGATATTTGAGAGGATCCACTTTTGATATGAGGTAGACCTCATGCGCCAAGGCGTAGTTTCCGAGCTTCGTTATTGCAAAGATCAACGCCAGGCAACGCTTTTTGATGGGGGGAATAGTTTCTTTCTAACCTAAGAGAACTTGGCTTAGATAGTAGAGAGCTCTCTCCTTTCCTTGATCATTCTCTTGTGCCAATAGCATGCTTAGAGAACCTTCGAGGGTCGTCGTGTATAAGATAAGGGGTTTTCCCTTAACCAGGGCGGCCAATACCGACGGATTTTGAAGGTATTATTTGATTTCATCTAGTGCGTTTTGGTACTTCTAATCCTAGACGAACGGGGTCCCCTTCTTCATCAGATGGCTATATGGACGACATTTTCCGAAGAGGTTGGCTATAAACCGCAGGATATACGCGAGCTTTCCTTATAGAGACCGCAGTTATTTTGTTGGGTTACCTAAATGCCGGAGCCATCGAACGTGGCGGTTTGCAGAACAAATATTTTCTTACTAGTTTAAAACTGACGCTAAGTTAACCCAATGAAAACCGGGATATTTCCATAAACCTATCTAGCAAAACTAAAAGAGATGAGCTAACTACTATGAAAGAAGTCTCACCAAACGATCCAAGTCCTTCGGTCTTCTTTCCTCGTCGTTAGCTCCAAGTGACAACCTTGAACATGCTTGATCTTCTTTTCCTGCTCCATCGGTTCTCCGGGATCGAGCTTGTTCTCCGGTCCTACTTTGTCGTAGATGATCCACCTGTGGGATGTGATCCATGGCTCTAGCTCCACACAATATGTCAAGTGGAGCAACTAGAGAAATTGGGTTGCCAAACCAAGCAGTTTAGGATGTAGTGTGAATATCTAAGTGTTTACTATCTCTTTCTTGCCTCTTCACTTGTTTCTCAACTCATGAGAAGGGTGGTGAAGAGGAAGATGAAGAAGGTGGAGGAAACTCAAGAGGAGGGAAGAGGTGAAGAAAAATGGGAGCTCAAGAATAATGAAGCATTCATGTGAGAAAAAATCAACACAAAGGTTTTATGTATCAATTTTCATGAATAAATAAGTTTAGCCATGCTTCTATAGTAACCACAAATGAATAAAGAATTCATTTGTGAACTATTGAAGCCATGCCACTCACCATGCCTCCCTCTCCTTAATTTCCACCTCATTTCCATTTATTAATAAATGGAAAAGTCCATGATGAGGTGTCTACCTTCTAGAAGGTAATCTGTAGTAAAATACAGATTACAGTCTGCTGTATATACATACCTGCATTCGGATAAAAATATGAATGCCCAAAGAGATAGAATAACACGAAGAACGTAATACTAGAATATACATATCAAAATACATATATGTAAACTATTAAATAAATACCTGATTTAATAATCCGGCTCAAACCCGAGCCGACAAATATTACCAACTTTCCGATCGAAAGTCCGAGTACAAAGTACATCAATCGATCGAGACCCTGCACGTATCCAATACGGCTACTACATTATTTCGCCTGTACCAGGGAAACCCTCTGTGTGGGACTCTAAAGACTCGACAGTACGCCGACAGTGAGTTACTGAAAAAATCCATAACCACAAGCACGTCAGCGGCACTAGTTGTACCTAACGGCTACCCGGGTACCTGTCGAAAAGGAAGGCCGACGAGCAAACTCATCTAGATCCCTACTGAGCCTGTCTGTGACAATCTCCGTACAATCCGGTCTCTTCGTCTGAGAGTATTGCATACCGGGTCTGAGGGTGGTAAACGTCAGACCCTAATAACCCGGTAATTCGTGCTGATGCGGCTCAGGACCAATCCGGGAAACTACTGATTAGCCTATCAGTAAATCCCAACTGCCTTGGCCAATGTCTTATGGTCCTGACCAATCGAAAACAGTGCGATATCGACTCCCTATACCGGGAAAGACAAATCCCCAACAATCGCTCACTGTCTCCATGTGGCTCGGGACTGTACCCAACCAAAACCTGTTTGCACGACTCAGTAGAGTCGTGTTAGGGTAGTGATCAAAGTACAGTGGGAACTCACACGAGACAAATGTCGTTCTCAGGTCTAAAGACTAACCTGTACTCATGTCACCTGAGAACTTCCATCTGACGATAGGTATAGTACCATCTGGAAGTCCTCGGCGAGTCCGTCCAGTGTACTCACCCCCGGTGAGCACCTGTATACGATCTTAGGTCTAAAGACCAATGGTTGCGGGACCAAACCATCGCCCCTCGTCGGGGTCTAGAAACGTATACACTAGTCTACTCCGGAATATCGATGCCCAGTCTCGACACTCCCACGACTAGGGACTATTTAAGGATGTGCGTACCGACTACCCAGCTCCCACAAGTATGATCGCCATCACAACGCAGGTAGTCTAGCAATGATCCTACGGGCTTTATCAACATGTATAAAAGATATGTAATAGCAAGTAAAACATGCACATGTTAAGATAAAGACAAACCAGATAGCATACTATCATATCGAGCAAGACTGTCCTGTACATATATATGTCCAAGCATCCATATATATACATATACAATAATAGCCTCTAGGGCATACATATCCAACAATCTCCCACTTGCAATAAGGCCATATATTGGCGTACCGAGTATCCAACGTCTGCTCTAGGGCTAGCTGTTGGCGTACCGCATACCCAACATCTCAAAAAGTCTCTCGAACTGTGCTTGAGGAAGGGCCTTGGTGAATGGATCCGCAGTGTTGTCTTTTGTATCCACTCTCCGGATCTCGATCTCCTGGCGATCTACGATCTCCCTGATCGGGTGATACCGCCTTAAGATGTGCCTGGATTTCTGATGGGACTGTAGTTCCTTCGCTAAAGCTATAGCCCCATTGTTATCGCAATACAAGGGTATTGGGTCAACTATAGATGTAACTACCTGAAGTTCACTAATGAACTTCTTCATCCAGACCGCCTCTTTTACGACATCGCTCACAGCAATGTATTCAGCCTCCATCGTCGAGTCTACAACGGTATCCTGTTTGGAACTCTTCCAACACACCACCCCTCCATTGAGGGTAAACACAAAACCCGAGACAAACTTGCTGTCATCCTTGTCACTCTGGAAGCTTGAATCGGTAAAGGACTCGACCTTTAGGTCTCCATTACCATAAACCAAGAACATCTCCTTAGTCCTTCTCAGGTATTTGAGAATGTTCTTTACTGCTGTCCAGTGGTCCTCACCTGGGTTCGACTGATACCGGCTCACCACGCTTAGCGCATAAGCTACATCTGGCCTTGTACATAGCATCGCATACATTATAGATCCTATTGCCGAATCTTAGGGTATAGTGCTCATGCGAACCCTCTCCTCGTCAGTCTTGGGAGACATCTCCTTGGAGAGGGTGATTCCGTGCAATGCGGGTATGTTACCGCGCTTAGAATCTTCCATACTAAATCTCTTTAGTACGGTCTCTATGTACCTGGACTGTGAAAGTCCCAGTAATCTCTTGAATCTATCTCTGTAGATCTTAATCCCCAAAATGTATGAGGCATCACCCAGGTCCTTCATGGAGCACCTTTGTGATAAGAATAGCTTGACCGATTGTAGCATAGGAATGTCATTTCCTATCAAAAGAATGTCGTCCACGTACAAGACTAGGAACACGACAGTTCGGCCTACAATCTTCTTATATATACAAGGCTCATCCTCGTTCTTGATGAAGTCAAATTTCTTAACTGTTTCATCAAAACAGATGTTCCAGCTCCGCGATGCCTGCTTCAATCCATAAATGGATTTGAGCAACTTGCACACCTTCCCGCTGCTCCCACTGTCTACGAAACCTTCCGGCTGATCCATATAAACGCACTCTTCTAAACTTCCGTTCAGAAAATCCGTTTTTACGTTTATCTGCCAGATCTCATAGTCATGGATGGCAGCAATGGCAAGTAGGATCCGAATGGATTTGAGCATAGCTACTGGAGAAAAGGTTTCGTCATATTCCACACCTGGTCTTTGACGAAAGCCTTTTGCAACAAGTCTAGCCTTATAGGTTTCCACCTGCCCATCTACACCAAATTTCTTTTTGTAGATCCATTTGCATCCAACGGGTTTTACCCCAGGGGGAGCAATTTCCAAGGTCCACACTTTATTGGTGTACATAGACTCCATTTCGGATCGCATAGCATCCAGCCATTTATCAGAGTCCCTACTAATAATGGCCTTCCTGAAACTAGTAGGATCATCTTCTTCCAAGATGCAATCCTCTTGATCTCCGTCTAAGAGAAAACCATAGTATCTCTCGGGCGGATGAGAAATCCTACCAGATCTGCGGAGTGGCTGAGGTTCGTCGGGTATAACTGAATCTAGCGGTTCCACCAAATCTTCAGTTATAGTTTGTGTTTCTGGAATTTCATCCAGTTCTACCGTGTTTCCACCAATATTTTTAACAAGAAATTCTTTTTCCAAAAATTTGGCGTTCCTATCAACAATAATCTTTTGTTCCTCTGCATGGTAGAATAGATACCCATTAGAATCTTTTGGGTATCCCACAAACTTACACAAAACTGATCATGCCTCAAGTTTGTCTGGGTTCTGCTTTTTGACATAAGCAGGGCAACCCCAAATTTTAACACGTTTAAGATACAAACTCTTATCACTCCATATTTCATACGGATTCTTAGGCACGGATTTGGATGGAACTTGATTCAAAAGATGTGCTGCTGTTTGAAGTGCATATCCCCAGATTGAAAGAGGCAACTCAGCACTACTTATCATGGAGCAAACCATATCTGATAGGGTACGATTCCTCCGCTCCGATACACTGTTGTTCTGTGGTGTATACGGAGGAGTAAGTTGAGAGAGAATTCCATTCTCTTTTAAGTATTCTAGGAATTCCGTGCTTAATTACTCCCCTCCTCTATCAGATCGGAGGATCTTGATACTTTTTTCAGTCTGGTTCTCTACTTCGTTTCTGTATTCTTTGAATTTCTCAAAAGATTCAAATATGTGTTTCATGAGATACGCATATCCGAACCTAGAGAGATCGTCAGTAAATGTGATGAAGTACGAGAACCCACCCCTTGCATGTATAGACATTGGACCACATACATCACTGTGTATGAGTCCCAAGAGCTCTGCTGCTTTTTCTCCGTGTTCGATGAACGGAGATTTGGTCATCTTTCCTTTGAGACAAAATTGACAAGTTTCATAGGATGAAAATTCGAACGTATCCAAAAATCCATCTTTATGCAACTTACTCAGCCTTTTCTCTCCGATATGACCAAGTCTACAATACCACAAGTAGGATTCGTTCATATCTAAACTCTTCCTCGTGCGTGTGTTTTGTATACTGAGAACTGTGTTTTGATTAAGAACATAGATACCATTACACAGTGTACCTTCTGCAACCAATACCTGATTAAGGTAAATGTTCATGATATTTCTGTCAAGAACAAACTTATATCTATCTTTATCAAGTAAAGAAACTGATATAATGTTGCAAACCATAGAAGGTACATAGTAGCAATTGTTCAAAATCATAGTATTTCCATTTGGCAATGCTAGGTGATATTCACCGAAGGCAGAAGCATCAACTTGTGCTCCATTCCCTACTCTGAGGGACATATCACCTGGTCCAACTATCCTACTTTTTCTTAGTCCCCGTAATAAATTACAGATATGAGATCCCATCCGGTATCGAGTACCCAGGAGGTAGGACTGACCGAAAAACAGTTCTCAATAACAAGAACACCTGAAGAAGACACAATAGTATGTTTCTTCTTCGATGGGGTCATCAAGGAATTCAAATAATCCTCTTTCATTTGCTCACATTTATGATTGTTGTCATAAGCTAGAGCTGAACCGACGTTACCCAACCCCGAATAAGAATTCGGATCGGTCAAGAGATACATTTTATTATCTTGATTAGGGCGTGAAATGGTTGCTACCTGGAGAGAGAGAAAAGAAACACTCAGCGTGCACTCTTGCAATATTAGTTTGGTTATTAGTTTATCTAATCAGGATGGCTCCCATTGTTTCCTTGAATTCTTCTTCAAACCTTAAAAGAAGAATTAGTTGGGATTAATCGCACGTCACAATACTTGCTTAACCTTTCGGCCAGGCTGGTGTCGGTACTTCGAGGGAGGTTTTCCAACTGTTTCGCAAAGTTCCTTAATTACATAACCTCTTTTCCAGGAGGCATTGCTCCGCTAACACCGTTCTAGACACCTACTTGGTTTATAGTATTGATTGTTAAGTGAGAAAATCTCCCAAGAGTAATCCTACTCATCAGTGGGATCGGGATCCAACTATCATCGCATGATAACCTAGATGGAAGCCACTCTAGTCACCACACTCCAGAAGGTATGTGTCACGCCCCGCTTCCCAGAGTACGCTAAGATGGGCACGTGACATAGCCAACCATGCTACCTGTGGGTAGGAAAAATCCTTCCATAGTCACATTACGGCTGTAGAGATATCAAGAACAGGAAAGTAAACTAACTATCTAGTACATGTCCATAAGCCAGAGTAAAGAGGTCAAGAACTAACAATATGCGGAAGCCAAAAGATACAATAAAAGGAACACCTGGAAGTGAAACTACATACCGACAGGAACTTCACCGCTCGTCTAACAGCGGCAATACTCCTGATCAGTCCGCAACAAGGTAGAAGGATCTGGGCCATGCAAAACCCAGACGTCAGCGCGTCATAAGCAATAAAATATAAACAGGGTAACAGGCAATGCGAGTAGAATCATGAATGAAAACCATGTGTAACGGTAATAGGAATCAGGGCAGTGAAGGGTATTGTGCAGTGAGTAAACTAAACTGTTCTATTGGGTTTTCTATTCTAGAGTCTTTGAAATCAAGTTGATGAATCATCGATGTAACTCAATAGTATCCCGTGCATACCCGGGTCCACGGTCCAGATTCTCGGGCTGAGTCCGAGACATGCCGCTAGGCACTAAAACAGGAGATATGTACAGATGAATGATGTCAGAAGCATCATCCCAAGGCTGGCCTAGCCTCTAAAACTGATCAGAACAAGTATCGAACTATTGAGTTACAAGTCAGGTTTCACCATTGATTTCCCCATACCCCCAAGTTATATGTGTATGTCAAGTCAGGTATTCAGTAATCAAGAACTAATGCCAATACAGGATCAGATAAGAGCAGGTTTGTCTGGATAGACAGCAGGAACAGTCCGTGAGGACTACATGTCAGGTTTGTTGGCATTAGACACAAGATCAGGTAACGGGTCAAATCATGGTACACCAGGTCAGGTCAAGTAGTGTACGGTACCATGTCGGGTCAATCAATATGTATGTAGCAAGTCATGTCAAGGTGTAAACGTTATCATAGGTGTGCTCATAATCAGCTAGCATAATCAGGGTTATAATAATCAAGCATGGTTATCAACAACATGATCTAAGCAGTGAGTTAAGTAATAAGCAGATTTTATTTATTTAGCTGTACAGTTATCAATTGTGTTTAACAGACCATGTCAGCATAATGTGAATACAGTATGGTAGATGTAAATGCTGAAAACAGGTTAATAAATATTGAGTGATTCATGGATACGACGACATGTATAATCTGTTTAAAGAATGCAGTTGTAATTAGACCGGTTAAAGTTGCACATGGATGTCTGATAGGGTAAAACTGGAAAAGGGGTATCATAGCAATAAACATATGTGATCTATCATGTACAGGTGATTGTTAGATGTAAATAATTAGATGCAAGGTTAAGTTTCACGTTTGGAATCATGAAATGTATAACGGAACTTTACACGGTTAACTTGTAATCTATTTCTTTCAATTCTAACTAGAGATTTAACAAGAAATAAGTAATTTAGCATATGAATAGTTTATTATAGCATGTAGCAAGTTTCACTTGCCTCGACGGGTCGTGAAATGGAAAACGGAACGTTACGCGTCGGTGGGGAAAAATATCCCGACGCGCGCACGGTACACGGAAAGAGTCCAAACGACGAACAATGGAAACACACGGGTCAGGGGTCCTCGCTGGGTCGTCGGGGATCGTCGTCGGCACGGTCGGTTTCCGGTGAACCAGGAAAAACAGCGAACGCTAATATTAAAGGTAAAGAAAACATTATAGAAAAAGAAAACAGAGAATGGGAATGAGGAATGGGAATGAGGCAAGGAGAAGTGCTCACTGGGCATTTAGAGAGATGATGGCGTCGACGGCGATGATCGGAGGAACTCCGGCGATCAGAGAA
This sequence comes from Agapanthus africanus, assembly GCA_030015575.1. Classification (NCBI taxonomy): domain Eukaryota; kingdom Viridiplantae; phylum Streptophyta; class Magnoliopsida; order Asparagales; family Amaryllidaceae; genus Agapanthus; species Agapanthus africanus. The sequence goes on from CM057338.1 coordinate 61,466,793, forward strand.
TGTGCAGGGCTCGACTTGAGGGTTTAGGTGTGCATGTGTGCGAGATTCTTGGTGGCTGGAGTCGTTTGGCAGAGGAGGCGAGGACAGGAGGGGGTTGTGAGGAAGAGGAGGCTGCCGGCGATGAGACGACGACGAGTTGGCACCGGTTAGGGCGTCGGTGTGAGGTAGGATGTAGGTGGGGGTGGTTGTGATGCTCGGGAGAAGAGTAATGTGTGGGGGTGAGCACGAGGGTGAGGTTGAGGAGGTAAGGACGAGGAAAGAACGACGAGTTGATTGGTGGCAAGACGAGCTCTGGTGAGGGGTTGTAGGGCTCGAGTCCGGTGAAGGCTATGGGTCATCGTTGTCAGGTTGCTCGGGGAGATGAAAGGAGAAGAAGGCGATGAGGAAGGGGTGAGGAAGGAGGCGACGTCGATGAAGCGAGACGAGGCTGAGAAACGGTCGAGGAAGAAGAAGGCGGCTAGGGTTCTCGTGGGCGCTCGGTGTTTTGCAGAAGAGAAGAAGAAGAGATTGAAGGGGGGTGACGGTAGGGAAGCGGAAGGTGACGGGACTCTCGCGCACCGCGAGAGGAGAGAGAAGCGGGCGCGAGTGGAGAGAGAGGGAGAAACGAGAGGAGAGAGAAGGGAGGAGATATGGGCTTGTCTCATAGTAGGGGGTGAGAGAGAATGAGGGAGAGAGAGAAAGAAAGAGAAAGAGAAAGGATAGAGAGGAAGAGAGAGACGGTGGGGCCCAGGCGCAAATAATGGATTGTGATTGGCTCGCGGGGAGTAAATGGTTAGGGAAAGAAAAATTTAAAAGATTTAAATATTTTAATAAATCTTTTGCTAACAACAGAATATTTTAGATCTGGGGAAATTTCTTAAGGAAATTCAAATTTAAATAAAATTTGGCGGGATACAAAATATTTCAGCAATGCGTCCGGGTCGGGTCCAAAATTTGAATTTGAAATATAAAAAATTATCTGCAAGCTCCAAAATTTAAAATGAAGGATTTTATAATTAAAAAGCATACCCCCAAGAACGAACGCACGTACGTGCGCGTAGCCGTCCAAACACGTCCGTTTCACTGAACGGGACGAGAACACGATGCAAGGACGCTACCACAGGGTTAGGGGTGCCAAGCAGGCCATGAAATGCAATTTTAAATGATTTTACGTGATTTAAATTGTTATATGCAACAGATGCGATACAAGATAAAATGCCAGTATAAGCTAATTTATGAGATGCACTAGCCCGTGCAACCAGTCAAGGTAAACTATAAATGAGAGTCACGCAGGTTCAGTTAAGCGGGCCTGGTCGAATGCAAGGTAATATGTAGAAATACCATTCGCACCCAAACACGCCAAATCAAGAAAGACCACGGATGAATAAATGCGGAACTGGAATTGGTATAAGTGAACTCGGGTGTTACAGTATGCAAGACTAGCAAGTTTCCTGTATATTTGAAACTCCCGATGTGGTTTTTGCCCCTAGGACCCAAGTGACCTTGACACAGTCAACAAATCAAAGAGTTATTGTCAAGTTCAACCCGTCATTATCATGATTGCATTAAACCCACCTGCATAACCCTTGACACAGTCAACAAGGTTATACGACTGCCCTAACCAATGGCATCGTATGCTACAAATAAGCAATACTCAGCTACCGTTCACTGCGCCTTGACACAGTCAACAAACGCAGCACGAATACTAAGTATAACTTATAAGAAATGACGGAGGGCTACGGCTGAGTTTTTAGCAAAAAACCCTTTAACGCAATGAACTTGATATCGTTGAAGGAACCTAAGCAGTTTTTGAAAAAAGAGTGGTTTAGGCTCCACTCTTGAAAACTTGTGGTTATAGAAAAAACCGAGTAATCTACAGTATAGACTTTTGCTCAAGAGGTCACTCCCCGCGAAGGGATCTCGGCTCTTGCCTCCTGGAATGAGGTGCTGAATATTCACAACCGAATACCACTATGCAAAGCGAAAGAATATAACTATAGTTTTTCGAAATTTGTTCCAACAACATTTTTTTAGGTTTCTTTTCTTGTATTAATCAAAATTAATGCGGTCCCATCATTTAACCTATCACACCAGAAAAGAACGAAAATATGATGTACGTATATGTCATCCGCATTCGCCACGGGACCCCGTCATCACCCGTTAGGTTACTTAACTAACGACAGAGCGGAGGCTGGACTAGAGCGGGTGCACAACATCTACAACATCTACTAGTATATATATAAGTATATATAATATTCATCCCAGGCATAATAATAGGCAACATCACAGAATCTCAGCCAACAATACAGAAAGATGGATAATCTTGGAGCCCCGGGTTTTATTTGAGCCGCAAATAAAACCCGACGTTCCCAGTCGTGTGGATATCCTGTTCAATGAAAACCTGGACCCCTACGAGCGCGGCAAGTTACCCACCAATCCCAGAAGTGAGGCAACCCCCTTTAACAAAGTGAATGGGCCACCCAGCATTTCATGGAATTCGGTAACTTGGGCGCCCCTCCTTGGGTCATCCTATAACCCCTACGAGTGCGGCGAATAGCCCGCCAATTCTAGAATGAAGCCCCCTCCGTCTCAACGCCGTGAGATGCGGGCTTGTTGCCTTTGAGAACCCGGCTATTCGTGCACTCCACCATGGGGTGATCCTAGTACAGAAAATGAAAATAATATGTACAAATGGTGACATCGACCTCAACCCGGTCGTGCCCCAAACAAATAATATACAACCCGGTAAAGACGGCAGTCCACATGTCGGGCGCTCGTCCCGCAAAAACAAATGTACAAATGAATACAAATTGTTCTAAATCATTGCACCACCGGCTATCCACCACGAAAATTCAACCACAATATCAGCACAATCACAGAACATCAACGTGAATGCCATGTTCGCAAACTCGTCAAAAAGGAAATATAACAGATAGAAGGGTTTACCGATCAAATGACATTCACGGTCGCAGATGCTAATCTAAGTACTGATGACAATTAAACAATTGTTAAAATATAACGACTTCGAAACACTCTGAATTGCCCCAAACTGAAAAACAACAGAATATCAAACTAGGGCAAAAACAAATAACACCTGAAACCCAAACTCCACGAGATAAGAACACAGACCAAAACACGAGGCAATCCACCACAAGAAAACCGGTGAGGGCGGATTTTTTAAAGGTTTGGCCGTCCAAAACTTGGTAGAATTGATTCGTTTTTGTTCAGGGTTCATCTCACAGTAAAAGGATCACTCTGCACTTGCTTAAAAAAATTTTTGAAGCCTCTGAAAAATCGACAGAAACTTGAAGTTTGGTTTCAATGTTACGGAGTTATTTCGGTTTCGTTGTTTTAACATTGTTTAAACTTTCTAGTGTAGGGTTTATGGGCTGGCTCTGATACCATGTTGGGTTACCTCAACGCCGGAGCCATCGAACGTGGCGGTTTGCGGAACAAAAATTTTCTTACTGGTTTAAAACTGACGCTAAGTTAACCCAATGAAAACCCGGATCTTTCCATAAACCTATCTAGCAAAACTAAAAGAGATGAGCTAACTACTATGAAAGAAGTCTCACCAAACGATCCAAGTCCTTCATGTTGGATATATGTATGCCCTAGAGGCCATTATTTGATAGTGGATGTATTTATACATGTATATATATTCAGAGGACATTCTTGCTCAACATGATAGTATGCTATCTGGTTACTCTTTATCTGACGTGTTCACTTGATCATGCGTTTATTCATTTGTACATGTTGATAAAGTCCTGAGGATATTTGCTTTACTACTGTGATTATGATGTAGATCATACTAGTGGGACATGTGTAGTTTATAAGCATATCCTGAAATGTCCCTAATCGTGGGTGTATCGAGACGGGGCATCGATATTCCAGAGTAGACTAGCGTATATGATACTAGACCCATGTGATGGGCGATGGATGTTTCCACATCCATTGATGTTTGACATCAAGATCGTATACGGGTGCTCAGTGGAGACTGGGTATACTGAACGGACTCACCGAGAACTCCTATATGGTATTATATCTATCATCGGATAGCAGTTCTCAGGTGGCACTTATACAGATTAGTCTGTAGACCCGAGATCGTCATAGAGTCTCATGTGTTCTCCCACTGTGCTTTGATTTCCACCCTATCACGGCTCTATTGAGTCGTGCAAACAGGTGGATTTTGGGTACATTCCCGAGACACATAGAGGTAGTGAGCAATAGGAGGGGTTTCGTCTCTCCCGGTATTGGGGGTTGATGTTGCGCTGTGCTCGATTGACTATATTAGCAAGTCCCTGGCCAGGGCTGATAAGATTTACTGATAAGTGTTATCAGTAGTTTCTCGAACTGATTATAAGCCATACATCGGCATAACTTATTGAGTTATTGGGGTCGACGATGCCATCTCTAGACTTGATATGCAGCATATCTGACGAAGAGACCGGACTGTACAGTAGTGTTACCAGTTGGCTCGACGGGAGTTTTGACAGGTTCGCTTTTTTTTCTGATCGCTCAATACCCGGGTGGCCGTTACGTTTAGCTGACCTCTTGCAGCTTGTGGGTGTTTGATATGATCATCACCTACTACCGGCGTATTGACGAGTCTTAGAGTCCCACAGAGGAGTTTCCTAGCCCAGGCGAAACGATGTGGTGTGCATATGTGATATGCACGGGGACCCGATTAAATGCGTGTATGTGATACCGTATATTAATCGGGCATTTACTATTGGTCGGGTCGTATATGATATGACCGGTTTGTTAAATCAAGTGTTGATTTAACATTACTTTTAGCTCACTTCTTTTATACCCTTTTCTTTATTGTATGCATGCATGTATGCATATGTTTTGTTGATGCGCATGGTGATGTGCATGCACACATACATACATGCATTCTTGTGTATCATGGTTGTTGATATACAAGTGGTGGCAATGCAAGACTCACATGGAAATAATTATCGACATATTTATTTTTGAGTTAAACAAATAGAAGATAAACTCATGGTTGAAAATTCTTCATTCTCTACACTTAACCTTGCTTTTAACCATGAGTTAATTTTCCATGGTTGCTTCGACTCCAAAATAAATATCTGGATATTTATTGACCCATGGTTAAGGATAAGAGTGAAATTATATATAATTTCTATTCTCATTTTTATCATTATCATTATCACAACATTGAGCTCTTGAGTTACCATCATCTTCTTCCTTATTTCTCATCCTCTCTTGATTTGTCTAGAGTGAGAGTGATATAAAAAGATAGGGTTTTGAAGTGAGAAAACAAACCACATCATCATTCTACACTAGTCTAGCCAATTAGTTTAGAGTGTTAGCTTAATCTTCATCTTTTGATTAAGCGGAGCTAGGAGCTTGGACAAAGAGGACTCCGGATGGATCATCGTGGACTTGGAAGATCACTAGCAAGCCCGTTCAAACTCTCAAGGAGCAAAGGAGTCAAGTAAAGAGAACTACAAATGTTGTATTCTCTTCACTTAATGTTATATTACTTGTAGTATGAGATACTACTTCTTGTTACCCTAGCTTTTCTAGTTTCGATTCCTAGGTTAGATTGTTTAGCACCATCTAATTTTTTAAATTGTGGCATGTGTGATGCTATCAAACCCTAGTAGTGGTGCTAAGGAATCCCTACAGTGGTATCAGAACCAAACTAGAAACCTAGGCGATGTTAAGATAATACGAAACCGAAACAACTCCGCAAAATACGATTTTAGAAACCCTAGATTTTGCTCTCCGGAAATTTTTTGAAAATTCGTTTAAAAATTATTTTAGCAACTGCAGAGTAATGTATGTGATACTAGATGAACACATGTGAAATACGAGGGACTTTGCTCGGAAACAACCTGAGTACACTGCCACGAATTCCGGCGTCGTCGGCCCCCTGTACCCAAAATCCACTCGTATTTCACATGCGCTCTGATCTGCAGGATTTGGGGTTTCTGGTATTGTTTGTTTTGTCCATATTTTCATGTGATGATAATTTAGTTATGGACTAATTGCGGAGTATTTCGTAGTCGTATATTTTAGCATTGTATTGGTAACATAGACAATATTTAACAGTTCGATCGAACTTCAAACACCTCGTCAAGAACCCCACTGAAATTTTCAAGAGTTGAAATTTTCTAAGTTAATCATATTCAATAGTCATGCAAGTAACCCTATGGACCCTCTAGAAGAACAAAAACCTTAACTCGATTCTATGCCTTCGGAACCGCAACTTGAACCCTAGGGTTTGCCGTAGTTCCGTGGTGTCATAGGTGAAGCGTTGGTTTGACTCTTCTACGGATGGATCATAGGTACTGTGGCATGTTTTGGGTACTTTAACTTTGCTCAAGTGTTGAGCTCATCGGGTGATGTGGGTGTTAGTTAATTCGGTCGAAACATTTAACATAGTCTAGTATATTGTGATACAATAATTGGAATCAACATTTATATGTTGCGTGTAAATCTAGCATTTCGGTCTCGGGAATAATCCGAAATTTTGTTGAATTATCCGACTTATTTTGAAAAGGTGTTTTCATGGATGAGACCTAAATGCGAGACTTACATTGTTAGACATGAAATCTTGGATATGTGATATCCCGGGTTTATGATGTCTAAGGGCAATGTCGATTCCAATTGTTGTAGTTTTTCACTTTCTTTTCTGCGACCGTAAGCGTAGTATGTGGTGTATCGCCGGTTTCGTTGTTATACGTCAACGAAAATTGGGGTACGCATACTTGCTTACGTTGATGACATGTGATGTTATGTGTTGCTGAGATATGATGTATAGGATCGTCGTGATTGAATAGCCGGGTTTTTTTTTGTGAGATGAGAGTTTTACTTTTCATTCATGTAAAATTCATTGTATGTAATATTCTTTTATTGGGGCACTTCAGGGTTGAGGATGATGTCACCTTTGTTGTATATTATTTACTTTTCCGCATTAGGATAGACCCAAGGTGGAGAGCACAAGTGACCGGGTTCTGGGGTCCAGTGGGAGACTATCTCGAGGCGTCGAGACCGGGTTTCCTAAATCCAGAATTGGTAGGGTCACTTGCCGCTCTCGTAGGGGTCTAGGGGTGTGGGATTGGCTATTCATCACGACCGTTGAATCCGTATTTTATATTGTTGGCTAAATACAAAATACGGACATCCTAGCATATCCTATATTTTCATATATGTGTTTCTGCTGCTTATATTCTGTGATGTGATCACTTGATATATCTGAGACGAATGCAATATTATATATGAAATATATAGTAGATGTTGCTTATGTTTTGCACCCGCGCTAGTCCCGTCCCGGTATGCCATTATTTAAGTAACCTAACGGTGCATAACGGAACATTGTGGCGAATGAAAATGGCATAAGCGTACGTTGTATTTTCGTTTCTTTTCTGTGTTTGGCTTAAGGACTTAAATGATGGGACTACATTAATGAGATTAATGTAAAGAAAATAAACCTAAAAGATGTTGTAGAATAGAATTTGAAACCCACTCGACGTTTTACGAAAAAGCTACATTTCAAAATTGTGGAGCTTAAGCCACTCCTTTTGAAAAACCATTTTGATTCTACAATGATATCAAGTTCAAAGCGTTAAAGGTTTTCTTAAAATCCATCCGCAGTCCTCCGTCATTTTAGGAAGTAGAGTACTTAGTATTCGTGCTACGTATGTTGATTATAGTCAAGGCGTAGTGTACGGTAGCTAAGTGATGTATTCCTACACAGCATATGATGCGATTAATTAGGACATTCACATGATTATGTTGATTATAGTCAAGGGTCATGCGGGTGGGTTTGATTAATCGAGAAATGACGGGTAGAACTTGACTAATGCTTATGATATGTTGATTATAGTCAAGGTCATGAGTGCTAGGGGTAAAAACCATATCGGGAGTTTCAAGAGTTGAAATTTGCAATGAGATTGCATACCTTCCATATGATGGTTGGATCCCGATCCCACTGTGACCAAGAGTTGCTCCCAGGAGAGTTTTGCACTTTACAATCAGCTAACCAATTAGGTGTCTAGAAAGGTATCAACGGGGCTACGCCTCTGGGAAATGAGGTTTACTTTAATTAGGTCTGTGCGAAAGCACGGGGGACCTCCCTCAAGTACTGACACTGGCCTGGCTGAACGGTTAGCGAAGTTGTAGATTGTAATTAATCCTGGCTAGTTTTGTTTTTAAGGTTTGAAGGAAAATTTGATAAAAGCAGTGGGAGACATCGATTAGATAAGATAATAACCAATCTGATTTTTGCAAGAGCTTTCGCTGAGTGTGTTCTTTTCTCTCTCTTAATGGCAGAAACCAATGACAGGACTCAAGCATCTACTAGATAAAAATAAACTGAATGTGACCAATTATAAAGACTGACTGAGGAACATTAACATTGCCTTAACTTATGATAAGGTATCATATGTCCTTACGGCCCCAACCCCGCCCGTCCTAGGTCCTAAATCTTCAGTTGCGGATAAGGAAATCCGCAAGACATGGGACGCTGACTGTGCCATGGACAAATTCCTCGCGCTTGCATCAATGGATAACACACATCAAAAGCAGCACGAGCAGATGGATGTCCAATCCATTTTTCTCCATACAAAAGAGTTGTATGGGGAGCAATCTCGTGTCTTACGATATGAAGCGTCTCGAAAGATGTTTCAGACGTGGATGGCTCCTATCACACCAGTAGGTGACCATGTTCTGAAGATGATAGCTCTTATAGAAGAGCTTGAGGACCTCAGATGGACAATGGAGAACGAACAATATGTTGATATTATTCTTCAGTCTCTCCCCCCTGCCTTTGTTCAATTTGTCGTAAACTTCAACATGCATAACATGGAGAAGTCACTACCCGAACTCCTTAATATGTTGAGGAGTGCAGAGAGCATGCTCAAAGCAGTGAAGACTCCCGCTTTGATTGCTAGGCCATCTTCCTCCTCTCGCCCGAAGGCCAAGGCCTAGGGAAAGATGAAGAAGAAACCCACCAAACCTAGAGGTGGAGTTAAAAAGGCTAAGGGGAAAGACAAGTTCAAGTCTGGGGAAGCAGGGAAAGGGGAATGTTATTACTTCCACAAAGCGGGACAATGGAAGCGCAACTGCACTGAGTACTTGGATCTCAAGAAGAAGAAGCATGGTGATGCTTCCGCTTCAGGTGTTTTTGTGACAGAAAACTGTTTTTCTATAAACTCTGCTTCCTGGGTATTAGATACCGGTTTAGGTTCTCACATATGCAATTCTATGCAGGGACTGAGAAATAGTAGAGTTTTGAAGACAGGTGACCATACTCTCCGGGTTGGAAATGGTTCCAATATACATGCAGTTTCAGTGGGAGAGTATCACCTGGGGTTGCCGTCAAGGTGTATATTGGTTTTAGACCCATGTTATTATGTACCTAATATGCTTTGTACTATAATATCTGTTTCTTTGTTAGACAATGAAGGATATCATTTTATATTGCAGAATAATGTTATGAACATTAACTTGAATCAAATGTTGGTTGGGTATGGTACACTTAATAATGGGATATACGTCCTAAATCAACACACAGTTTTCAGCATACAACACACTGCTAAAAGAAAATTTTCAGATATAAATGAAGCTTTTCTTTGGCACTGTAGACTTGGTCATATTAACGAAATAAGACTAAAAAAGCTACACAAAGATGGATATTTAAAACCCTTTGAATATAAATCTTATGCGACTTGTCAGTCTTGTATCAAGGGTAAAATGACCAAAACTCCGTTTAAAGGACACGGAGAAAGAGCTACTCGGCTCTTAGCCCTCATACATAGTGATGTATGCGGTCCAATGTCTACACAGGCTAGAGGCGGTTTTTCTTACTTCATAACTTCTACTGATAATTTCTCAAGATTCGGTCATGTGTTTTTGTTAAAGCATATGTCTGAAGCTTTTAAGAAATTCACTGAATACAAACTTGAAGTAGAAAAACAAACCGGATTGAGTATCAAGATGCTTCGATCGGATCGAGGTGGGGAGTATCTCAGTACAGAGTTTGCAAACTTTCTAAAAGAGAATGGGATTCTCTCTCAGCTCACTCCTCCTTACACACCACAGCACAACGGTGTGTCAGAACATCGGAATCAGGCCCTATTAGATATGGTTCGTTCCATGAAGAGTGATGCTGGGTTACATATCTCATTTTGGGGGCATGCATTGGAGACTGCGGCGTTTCTATTGAACAGGGTTCCAACCAAAACTGTGTCTACCACACCATATGAGATATGGTATATGAAGAGACCATCTCTTAAACGATTTAAGATTTGGGCTTTTCCGGCCTATGTCAAAAAGCAAAATCCGGACAAACTCGAGACACGATCAGTCATGTGTAAGTTTGTGGGATATCCAAAGAATTCTTATGGATATGTTTTTAACCACAAGGAGGAACAAAGGGTGTTTGTTTCTCGGAATGCCACATTTTTAGAAAATGAGTTTTTTTATAAATACTGATGGTAATGTGGTAGATCTAGAAGAGGTTCTAGAAACAAAAATTACAAATGACGACTTAGTTGAACCGGCTGTTGCGACAGAAACTGATGAACCTCAGCCACTCCGTAGATCTAGGAGGACTTCTCGCCCACCGGAGAGGAACTACGGTTTCCTCATTGATGGTGATAGAGAAGATTGCATCATGGAGGATGATGATCCTACCAGTTTTCAGCAAGCTATCACAAGTGGAAACTCTGTGAAGTGGCTGGATGCCATGAGATCTGAAATGGAGTCTATGTACACCAACAAAGTATGGACTTTGGACGTTGTACCCTCTGGGGTAAAACCCGTAGGGTGCAAATAGATCATTAAAAGAAAGATTGTTGTAGATGGGAAGGTGGAGACCTATAAGGCAAGACTTGTGGCGAAAGGATTTCGTCAAAGACCAGGTCTGGACTATGACGGAACTTTTTCTCCCGTAGCCATGCTTAAATCCATTCGAATCCTACTTGCTATTGTTGCTCACTACGACTATGAAATCTGGCAGATGGACGTCAAAACTGCTTTTCTAAATGGTGATTTAGAAGAGTGCGTTTATATGGATCAGCCAGAGGGCTTCATTGACAGTTGGAGCAGCGGAAAAGCATGTAGATTGCTTAAATCCATTTATGGATTAAAGCAGGCATCACGGAGTTGGAACACCTATTTTGATGATGTTATCAAAGAGTTTGATTTCATCAAAAATCCAGATGAACCTTGTGTTTATAAGAAGGCTGTAGGGAGAGCTGTCACATTTCTCGTATTGTACATGGATGACATTCTTCTGATAGGAAATGATATTCCTATGCTACAGTCAGTCAAATCATTCTTATCACAAAGGTTCTCCATGAAGGACCTGGGTGATGCCACGTACATATTGGGCATTCGGATCTATAGGGATAGATCCAAAAGGTTATTGGGATTGTCCTAAACCAGGTACATCAACACCATCCTAAAGAGATTTAGTATGGAAGACTCCAAGCGGGGTGCCTTACCCGATTGCCATGGAGTCACTCTCTCAAAGGAATTTTTCCTAAAGACCGATGAAGAGAGAGCTCACATGAGCATTATACCCTATACTTCAGCCGTAGGATCTATAATGTATGCGATATTATGTACACGCCCTGATGTAGCTTATGCAGTTGGTGTAGTAAGCAGGTATCAATCCAACCCAGGAGAGAATCACTGGACAGCTATGAAGAACATTCTTAAGTACTTGCGAAGGACTAAAGAATTGTTCTTGGTGTATGGTAATGGAGATCTCCAAATGGAGGCCTTTACCGATTCGAGCTTCCAGAGTGATAAGGACGACAGAAAATCTATCTCTGGGTTTGTATTTACCCTCAATGGAGGGGCGGTGTGTTGGAAGAGTTCCAAACAGGATACCGTTGCAGACTCTACGATAGAAGATGAGTACATTGCTGCAAATGATACCGCAAAGGAAGCCGTCTGGATGAGGAAGTTCATCACGGAGCTAGGAGTAGTTCTAACCATTATTGATCCAATACCATTGTATTGTGATAATAATCGAGCTATGGCGTTAGCCAAGGAGCCCAAGTCCCATCAGCGGTCCAGACACATCCTAAGGCGATATCATCTGATCCGGGAGATAGTAGATCGCCGCGATATCGAGATTAGGAGAGTAGATACAAAGAATAACACCACGGATCCACTCACCAAGGCCCTCCCTCAGCCGCAGCATGAGCGACTTTTTGAGTTGTTGGGTATGAGATACGCCAATAACTGGCCTTAGTGCAAGTGGGAGATTGTTGGATATATGTATGCCCTAGAGGCCATTATTTAATAGTGGATGTATTTATACATGTATATATATTCAGAGGACATTCTTGCTCGACATGATAGTATGCTATCTGGTTACTCTTTATCTGACATGTTCACTTGATCATGCTTTTATTCATTTGTACATGTTGATAAAGCCCTGAGGATATTTGCTTTAGTACTGTGATTATGATGTAGATCATACTAGTGGGACATGTGTAGTTTATAAGAATATCCTGAAATGTCCCTAGTCGTGGGTGTATTGAGACGGGGCATCGATATTCAGAGTAGACTAGCGTATATGATACTAGACTCATGTGATGGGCGATGGATGTTCCCACATCCATTGATGTTTGACATCAAGATCGTATATGGGTGCTCAGTAGAGACTGGGTACACTGGACGGACTCACAGAGAACTCCTATATGGTATTATATCTATCGTCGCATAGCAGTTCTCAGGTGGCACTGGTACAGGTTAGTCTGTAGACCCGAGATCGTCATAGAGTATCATGTGTTCTCCCACTGTGCTTTGATTTCCACCCTACCACGGCTCTATTGAGTCGTGCAAACAGGTGAATTTTGGGTACAGTTCCGAGACAGATGGAGGCAATGAGCGATAGGAGGGGTTTCGTCTCTCCCGGTATTGGGGGTTGATGTTGCGCTGTGCTCGATTGGCTATATCAGCAATTCCCTGGCCAGGGCTGATGAGATTTACTGATAAGTGTTATCAGTAGTTTCTCGAACTGATTATAGGCCATACATCGGCATGACTTATTGAGTTATTGGGGTCGACGATGCCATCTCTAGACTTGATATGCAGCATATCTGACGAAAAGACCGGACTGTACAGTAGTGTTACCAGTTAGCTCGACGGGAGTTTTGACAGGTTCGCTTGTTTTCTTCTGATCGCTCAATACCCGGGTGGCCGTTACGTTTAGCTGACCTCTTGCAGCTTGTGGGTGTTTGATATGATCATCACCTACTACTGGCGTATTGACGAGTCTTAGAGTCCCACAGAGGAGTTTTCTAGCCCAGGCGAAACGATGTAGTGTGCATATGTGATATGCACGGGGACCCAATTAAATGCGTGTATGTGATACCGTATATTAATCGGGCATTTACTATTGGTCGGGTCGTATGTGATATGACCGGTTTGTTAAATCAAGTGTTGATTTAACATTGACTTTTAGCTCACTTCTTTTATACCCTTTTCTTTATTGTATGCATGCATGTATGCATATGTTTTGTTGATGCACATGGTGATGTGCATGCACACATACATGCATACATTCTTGTGTGTCATGGTTGTTCATACACAAGTGGTAGAAATGCAAGACTCACATGGAAATAATTATCTACATATTTATTTTTGAGTTAAACAAATAGAAGATAAACTCATGGTTGAAAATTCTTCATTCTCTACACTTAACCTTGCCTTTAACCATGAGTTAATTTTCCATGGTTGCTTTGACTCCAAAATAAATATCTAGATATTTATTGACCCATGGTTAAGGATGAGTGTGAAATTATATATAATTTCTATTCTTATTTTTATCATTATCATTATCACAACATTGAGCTCTTGAGTTGCCATCATCTTCTTCCTCATTTCTCATCCTCTCTTGATTTTTCTAGAGTGAGAATGAGATAAAAAGATAGGGTTTTGAAGTGAGAAAACAAACCATATCATCATTCTAAACTATTCTAGCCAATTAGTTTAGATTGTTAGCTTCATCTTCATCTTTTGATCAAGTGGAGCTAGGAGCTTGGACAAAAAGGACTCCGGGTAGATCATCGTGGACTTGGAAGATCACTAGCAAGCCCGTTCAAACTCTCAAAGAGCCAAGGAGTCAAGTAAAGAGAAATACAAAGGTTGTATTCTCTTCATATAATGTTATATTACTTGCAGTATGAGATGCTACTTCTTTGTACCCTAGCTTTTCTAGTTTTGATTCCTAGGTTAGATTGTTTAGAACCATATAATTTTTTAAATTGTGGCATGTGTGATGCTATCAAACCATAGTAGTGGTGCTAAAGAATCCCTACACTTCGGTCTTCTTTCCTCGTCGTTAGCTCCAAGTGACCACCTTGAATATGCTTGATCTTTTTTTCCCGCTCCATCGGTTCTCCGGGATCGAGCTTGTTCTCCGGTCCTACTTTGTTATAGATGATCCACCTGAGGGATGTGATCCATGGATCTAGCTCCACACAATATGTCAAGTGGAGCAACTAGAGAAATTGGGTTGCCAAACCAAGCAGTTTAGGATGTAGTGTGAATATCTAAGTGTTTACTATCTTTTTCTTGCCTCTTCACTTGTTTCTCAACTCATGAGAAGGGTGGTGAAGAGGAAGATGAAGAAGGTGGAGGAAACTCAAGAGGAGGGAGGAGGTGAAGAAAAATGGGAGCTCAAGAATAATGAAGCATCCATGTGAGAGAAAATCAACACAAAGGTTTTGTGTATCAATTTTCATGAATAAACAAGTGTAGCAATGCTTCAATAGTAACCACAAATGAATAAAGAATTCATTTGTGAACTATTGAAGCCATGCATCCCTCTCCTTAATTTCTACCTCATTTCCATTTATTAATAAATGGAAAAGTCCATGATGAGGTGTCCACCTTCTAAAAGGTAATCTGTAATAAAATACGGATTACAGTCTGCTGTATATACATACCTTCATTCGGATAAAAACACGAATGCCCAAAGAGATAGAATAACACGAAGAACGTAATACTAGAATATACATATATGTAAACTATTAAATCAATACCTGATTTAATCCGGCTCAAACCCGAGCCGGCTAATATTACCAACTGTTCGATCGAAAGTCCGAGTACAAAGTATATCAATCGATCGAGACCGTGCACGTATCCAATACGGCTACTACATCATTTTGCCTAAACCAGGGAAACCCTTTGTGTGGGACTTTAAAGACTCGACAGTACGCCGGCAGTGAGTTACTGGATAAATCCATAACCACAAGCATGTCAGCGGCACTAGCTGTACGTAACGGCTACCCGGGTACCTGTCGAAAAGGAAGGCCGACGAGCAAACTCATCCGGATCCCTACTGAGCCTATCTGTGACAATCTCCGTACAATCCGGTCTCTTCGTCTGAGAGTATCGCATACCGGGTCTGGGGGGTGGTAAACGTCAGACCCTAATAACCCGGTAATTCGTGTTGATGCGGCTCAGGACCAATCCGAAAAACTACTGATTAGCCAATCAATAAATCCCAACTGCCTTGACCAAGGTCTTATGTTCCTAACCAATCGAACACAGTGCTATATCGACTCCCTATACCGGGAGAGAAGAATCCCCAACAATCGCCCACTGCCTCCATGTGGCTCGGGGCTGTACCCAACCAAAACCTGTTTGCACGACTCAGTAGAGCCGTGGTAGGGTAGTGATCAAAGCACGGTGGGAACTCACACGAGACAAATGTCGGTCTCAAGTCTAAAGACTAACCTGTATTCATGTCACCTGAGAACTTCCATCTGACGATAGGTATAGTACCATCTGGAAGTCCTCGGCGAGTCCGTCCGGTGTACTCACCCCCGGTGAGCACCTGTATACGATCTTAGGTCTAAAGACCAATGGTTGCGGGACCAAACTATCGCCCATCATCGGTGTCTAGAAACGTATACACTAGTCTACTCCGGAATATTGATGCCCAGTCTCGATACTCCCATGACTTGGGATCATTTAAGGATGTGTGTACCGACTACCCAGCTCCCACAAGTATGATCGCTATCACAACGCAGGTAGTCTAGCAATGATCCTACGGGTTTTATCAACATGTATAAAAGATATGTAATAGTAAGTAAAACATGCACATGTTAAGATAAAGACAAACCAGATAGCATACTATCATATCGAGCAAGACTGTCATGTACATATATATGTCCAAGCATCCATATGTATACATATACAATAATGGCCTCTAGGGCATACATATCCAACATATTTGAGAGTTCTTGGCAAGGGCATTTCTATAATCGCCTTGATTTTTGAGAGATCGATTTTGATACCTCGGTGGCATATGATGAATCCTAAGAATTTGCCTGAGGAGACTCCAAATACACACTTTAGAGGGTTCATCTTCATATTATACTTCCGAAGACGTTGGAACACAATTTTTAGGTATTCCCAATGCTCATCATCGGATTTGCTCTTGACCACAAGGTCATCAATATAGCATTCGAAGATCTTATATATGAGATCATCGAAGATCTTTTTCTTGGCTCTTTGGTATGTGGCTTTGGCGTTTTTCAAACCGAAGAGCATCACCTTATAGCAAAATATGCCTAACGGAGTCCGGAAGGTGGTATGCTTATGGTCTTCAGGATCCATCTTTATCCGGGTGTATCCGAAAGATCCATCCATGAAGGAGAAAACTTCGTGGGTGGACGTTTTATCGATCATCAACTCGGTAACAGGTACTGGGAAGTCATCTTTAGGGCACGCTTTGTTGAGGTCCCGAAAGTCCACGCGGATGCGAACTGTCCCATTTTTCTTCATCACTGGAACTATGTTGGCGATCAAGTCAAAATATTGACTGGCTTTATATCTGGAGATATGGCCAGTTTGTGTACCGCCACTTCTGGATCTAAACCCGGCATTTCAGAGTAGTTCCAGGCGAAGCAATCTTTATACTGTATAAGCACATCTTTCAGTGTGGCTACTTGTTTTTTAGATAGCAGCTCACTGACAAATGTTGGCCTCAAATCATCCTCCGTTCCTAAGTCGATTTTCCTTAGGTTTCCCGCCTTGGTATATATTCCATCCTCCTGTTCTTTTGGTGCCGATGGAAATTCTAATATCTCCTCATCATCCTCTTCATTTGTGAAGTATCTTAAAAGGTCAATCATATTCTCATACCCTCCTTCTTTTGAGAGTGTTATCATATGACAGGTACGAGTCCGCTTCCATTTTCGCGGTTGAGTTGGGCACATCCTGATGGTATAGGTCTTCTTTGGCTCATACTTTTGTGGCGGTGTTACCCTCTAACTATCAGATAATATAAACATGCCTTGCTGGTATTGGTCCTCCACCCAGTATTTGAACGTGGAACAGTCCTCAAGAGGATGGCTTATTGCTCGATGATATGAGCAATAATCCGAATGATGGACCTCATTTATCTGTTCAGGGTGCCGAGACTCCGGAAGTGTCATCATTTGGTACTTCATGACAAGGTTGAATATTTTCCCTGTCTTGTCTCGAGGGAACGGGTATTTCCGACCCATCTTCTTCATAAAGGACATGCTCTAACAAAGCTTTTCTCGATTAAACGGCGTCTTGGACTTGCTTTGTTGTCCTTGAACGTTGTTTGCGTTCTTCTCCTTATTTGTACCTCTACTTCAGAATTTTCCTTTTTCATGAAAGTACTTAGCGAACCGTGGATGAAGAGCATCATAGTCTACTTCTTCCATTGATTGCTGACTGAGACGTTGCGTCATGGCCTTTTCATATATGGCCATTTCGCGGTTGTGGTTGTCTCGACTCGCTTGATAAGCTTCTTTTATTAACTTGTTAATTTGTTCTTCGAGAGACGGACTTAACGTTCTCAGGGCGGGATCTTGCTCTGATTTGACGTCACGGCTGTTTGGAAGAGTATTTTCTTCTTCACTCGAGCTATTTATAACATGACAACTGTAGATTTTCTCCCGTTTCTTGGACCAAACATATTCCAGTCCAGTTGTTTCTATATTTTCGTTGGGCTTCTTTTGTTGAGTCCCGGAAATATCCTAAATTTTTTTGTAGAATTGGGTCTGTCAAACCGTTTGCCCGGGAGGTATGCCTTGGCGCTTTAACAGTTTCTTTAATCCCTCCGCATAATATCTTGGCATACGGATGCGTTGAAACTTGTCAAGGATAGGGTTGGCACTATGCCAGACTTCTTTCTCCACCTTAGTCTCCGTAGATTTGTAAAATAGGATCTCCTTTTCACCTCTTCGTTTAGGAGGCACATAGAAAGTTTCCAGTTCTTACACGTTGTATGTATTGAGCGTGTCAAGTTCCCTGTAGTGTCGAGGCGGAGGCATTATAATTTGTAAACTCTTATCCGATTCAGTAAGAGTCTGCGTCGATGGGCGGATGGAGAACACTGCATTGTTCTGGTCCTCGGAGACGCTGCCAAAGACCAAGATAGGGGTCGATGGCCCGGGCTTATTGTTTTCCCTTTGAGCTTGCCCGAAGTAGACTATTTGTTTGTCTTCGTCGGTATCGCTTCCAAAGATCGGGATGGTGGCTATGGATTTTTGCTTATTCTCCGGCTTGTGGCACCTTTCAGTATCCTAAAAGTCCGGCTGAAAGTACTTCGCATCTTCATACTTTCGCACTTCATTCATCGAGAATGGATTTAGTTCTCCCGTGACGGTGTACTCCAAGCCATTCTTGAAATACTTCATACACCGATATTGTGTAGAAGGGATGATGATGTACTCATGTAGCCAGGGTCTGCCAAGTATAGCGTTATATCAAATTTGGGCGTCAATGACATGGATTTTGATGTCAGTGACAAACAGCCCAAAGCGTAGCGCTGGTATTATGGACCCAAGTGTCCGTGATGACTGTTAGTCAAACCCAAAGATGGTAATATTATCTCGGGTAAGATACTGAATATTCATACATATTTCTTTCAGCACCCTGACGTTAAGAAGATTGATGGAAGATCCGTTATCGATAAGGATTTTCCCTATCTTGACATCGTGGCAGTACCCGGTGACATAAAGCGGTCGATTATGTTCGCATGTACTGAAGAGTAGATCTTCATCGCTGAATGTAATGTTAGCCGCGTAGACCGCTGCCAGTTCGTTTTTCATCTTCTCTTCTGCAAGAAAAGCTTGGAACTGATCGGGCTCTTGTAAGGCCTTGATCAGGGAATCTCGTGTCTTTTTGGACAAGAGAAGAGCATCCAATATGCTTAGTTGTAAGGGTATTTTCCTTAGATGTGTAAAGACATTATAGTCCACCTTATTTCCTTAGGCGGGTCCTTTGTGGCGAGCTCTTTACCCACTCCTTCATCGAGGGCAATCTCATCGGGTATTTTCCCCTTCTCTTTGTCCTTTTTATTCAAACCCTTATTTGCGGGTCCGAGGTTCTTCTCGGGCAGTGTAGGGTTACGTAGTTGGATGTTCTCACAATCTTTCCCCTCTTCTTGTTTCTCCAAGGGGGAATTTTCAAAGAGAGATTTGAGGGGTATATCATACTCGGAATCACTCCCGAACGTGAGAACTTGAGGTTTTTCCCCTTTTGAACTGGTACCAACCATATGACAGTTTCCAGTTATTTCTTCCATTTCACCGTTCTCATTTCGACGAGCGCGAGCTTCATGCTTCTCCTTTTTGAACTGTCTTCGATGGGCAATATATTCTTGCCACCACTTCTTGAAGGAATTGCACTCCTCGATGGGGTGAGCGATCTTTCGGTGATATACACAGTATTTTGGGCTTCCCTCTCTACCGTCGAAATATGGGACTCCAGGAGTGTACATCATAAAATGTGGTAGCTTCATTTTCATTGATAGGGCTTTGGTGAACCGCTTCTCAGTTTTGATCCTGCTCTTATTTTTTGCAGGCGTGCTTTGGTTTGGTCGGAGCGCTTTATGACTCGTTCTTACCACAGCTTCTTTATTCAGACGCTGACACTTAGCCTTTTCATATATGGCTGTCTCGCGTTCTTGGTCATTTCTGCTCTTTTGAAAAGCATCATTTAGTAGCCTTTCAATCAGGTCTTATTCCGGAAATTTCGGGGAATTTAGCGCTGATTCTGCCCCCAGTTCCTCCACGTTGGTTTCTAACACTGAGGGGGCTTCTTCAACATATAACGATGAATGAGAGACCATGTGGCAGCTTGCTACACAGTCTTCCGTTTCTTCTGATGAGTCATTTTCCTCATCATCGTCTCTTTCCTTATTTCTAAAGAATATGCTTGAGGAATTATTCGAGTGTGATCAGTGTCCGCGCCTTCTGGTTATATTCTTCCAGCGCGTCTATGTATTTTTGAAGACCTGTGCACTTATCGATATTTTCTGCAGGCCGTACAGGTTTCTTGGTCTTTTTCTTTTTCTTAGAAGAATTTGAAGGTTTAACTTAGGGACTTTTCCCTTTGTCGATGACTTTTGGCGTGGAACGCGGTTTTAGCATCCCTTCTATAATTTTGGGCTCAAACGAGCTTTTCCACTTGATCGTCGGATACACTTGTAGATCTTTCAGTATTCTTTTAGTTTTTGCTGAAAGAACTATTTCCATAGAGCTTCTTCCACGAGCGAGCAGGATGCCCCTTGCGTGTCCACCTTTTTGGGAGCGTGCTTTTGGGGCAGATCTACCCTCCAGCTATCGAACAGTGCGAACTTCCCCTGCTGGTACCGCTCCTCAACCCAATTTTTGAAGATGTAGCAATCCTTAATTGGATGACTAACTATCTTGTGATAAGAGCAGTAGTTAGGATTATTGACGTCGCCGACTTGTGCTAGACGCCGTGGGTCTGGTAATATAATCAGATTATTTCTTATTGCCAGCTCAAACAATCTCCTCGTTTTATCGCCAGGGAACGAGTAAGCATGTCCCAATCTTTCTTCTAAGGGCGGGCATGCACGTGCGTTGTTTTGGCGAGCAGCTGGTTTTGGACCACTCGGTTGTTATTGCGTGTTGGCAACAAAGGTCGCTTTTCCTTTTCCCTTGTTATTTCGAGGGTCCTTATTTGAGGAGGAAGGGCCATGACCCATCTGATCCATCTGTGCTAACTTGTCAATCAGCGACTGGAACGTGGTGGACTTGAAGAAGGTCATGAATTGGGACACATTCAATTGAGGATCTATCGTCCCAATAAACATTCCCACAGCTGGAGACTCTTCAATGCGTTGTTCGCATTTGGACCATAGGTTCCGCCACCGGATCACATATTAGACCGATGTTTCTCCCGGATTGACCCTGGCATTGATTAGCACTGTAATCGGAGTGCATTCACTCGCGCTGGCGAACCGTTGCATGAATTGCAGCTCCATTTCAGAGAAGGTTTTCATGGAGTCATTTAGAAGCTCCGAGTACCATTCGAAAGTTGTTTCTGATAACCTTCCGACGAATTGGCGAATTAACAATTTATCGTCGCCTCCAGTATTGCCGCATAAAGCTCTAAACTGTGCAACATGCTGGTGTGGATTACATGTTCCTTTATATAGGTAGAACTTTGGGATCGTATATCCCGATGGGTACTTTATTTAGTCATACCAGGCCGGATAGAGTCGCCCGGTTTTGACCAGTTGGTTGGCAGCTTCATTGGCCTGGTGAGCTCTAATTTGTTGAGCAATGTAGTCATTCAATGCTGCCTTGGAGATTGTTTCCTTCCTGGCTGCCGATAAAGCTTAGGGAGGATTTGACTCTGTCATCTTCGATAATCACCGGAGGATTTTCAGCCGGTGATTTTGGTTGGATCATCATTCCAACTATGTCTTAGAATAACATAGTCATCTGCTTTATGTTGGCCGCCTGCTCTGCAGCTTCTTTGTCTTTTTTATCCATCACCCGTCGCAAGAACTCTGTATCGGTTTCTTACTCTTGGCACTGTTCAGCTTCATTGTCCAGACTTTCTTTTCATCCGGTGAGCGCTGCCATTTTGGTCAGCATCTTTTGGAGCTTTTACTGTTGCTCCTGAGCTTTTGTCAACGACCGAGCGTGTGGCCCGTGACTCACAGAAGCACGGCTCTCTTCTTTTCCATTAGCCATATAAACCGTATGGATAGTTATGCCACCAGAAATGGGGCGTTTGGAGCCTTCACCTTTGGATTTTGCCGCTGGCGGTAGATTTGTCTCTGGCCTCATTTTTTTATTAAAGGTTGGAGCAAGAGGAGCCGTTATGACAAGCGCCTCTTTACGAGAACTCACCCATTGTATGGCGAAGGAGAAATCCCTTTCTTGTCAGACCGTAGAGTTTTTGGGTCGACGAGAGTAGCTTTCATCAAGAACCGAGTCTTGGACTTTCCGCCAGACTCTATGAATTTGTGAGAAGAGCCGCTGATAAGGCTGTTCCAACTTTTCTTGCACTCAACTTTTGCAGGTGAGGGTGATCTTTTCAGTACCGCCGTAGGGGAATTTCGACAGACCTTCTTAAGTTGTTCAAAGTTATTCCCAGTAGAAACAGTAGATCTCCACCATAGGAGCTGGTGGGGTAAGCCCGGAGGGAGAGCTGCCCCTATCCTGTCTCACTCGGCGCCAGTGGCGACGTCGAGCATGTCGTGCAGTTGGTGCCTCAGTTTTGGAGGAGTCTTCATCGTGTCCCCGGCGTTGCTGGGGAGAGCTTCGCTTGGTGTCAGCCTATGAAAGACGGACGTTTTCGACAGAGCTGGAGCAGAGTTGGCCAGTCTGTCGAAGACTGACTCTCTTGGAGGTGAAGTACTTTTGCCGGCCTCACGCATAGCAGGAGAAGGAAGGGCTAGCTATTTTAGGGCAACCCCTTATATAATCATAGGCTTCTTTATGAGCCCGTTCAAGTTTCTCTTCAGCCTATTGAAGACTGAGACTTCAAAGTTGGAAAGCTTGCTGATAGGAGCTATCTCAGTAGCCAGCCGAACAAAGACCGACCTTCTGGGAGCTTCTTCTTGGTGAATTGAGGCACCAAAGCTCACGGGCGGGAGCGTGGTCCCAAAGAATAGCCTGGTGTGGCCTGAGTGACCTGTCCTACCGGTATTGAGAAGATGGAGGCCGCGTTGGGCCCGTACGTCACTCCTTTAGATGGGATGGAGTGGGAGTTGCTTATGCAGGAAGTGCAATGAGAGGCCATTGATTCTGCACATAAGAGAAACACCAAGTTTTAGTATCTCGCATCCAAGGACAACCATGAATATAGTGAACCACGATTTTGTTCACGAAATACGGCACACGAAATATAGAGTGGAAAGAGGAAGAGGTCCCACCGGGCATGCCAGAATCTGTTTACCGCTGAAAACAAAGACAAGCTAGGATAGATCGTCTTGCCTGAATTTGGGGGAAAATGCTATTAGGACATATCCATCCACCTTTCTGAAGATACCAAGTTGATTTATGGCACCATATATCGGAGGTTTGGATAGATGCGACCGATATAGCAGACTTTATCATATTCTCCCTAATTTGTGAGGGGTTTTTGATTGTGAGGACGCTCTTCCCTGCAGGCGCAAGCCCCTGCAGTTAATTATATTATCGTGTTGCGATAACAACTTTCTCCTGCTCCGGTAGGTCACTTCATGTCGTGTTATGTTTTATTTATTTTTGGTTTCCCATGGATTGTATACAGAGACTAATTTATGTCGTCGCCAGTAGGGCGCGGATTAGTCCAAATCCGTATGTGTGTGTGTGTGAATTTGGGTTTGGACTTAGGACGTAGATCTCGTATGAACAAGGTCCATCAGTTTGGAATATGTTATCTAAAGATCGTTAGTCATTTTCGAGACTAAGATCAACTCAGGAGTATGTAGTTAAGGCTCGTTAATCCTGTTTTGGATTAAGATCAACTTAACAAGTATAGATTAATGATCTTTAGTCATTTTTGAGACTAAGATCACTTGGGTTTATTGATATTTTGATCAACAGAAACTTCATCATTTAATTAAACTTTGTTTAAGTGATTAAATGGTGCAAGTGCGCAGGTATATGCAACGCACGTGCCCGTTTATTTTATTTTGAAAGGGTGCGCACGTTGTTGCACATGGTTACGCACTGTTTTATTTCAAGAATATTGCGCAAGTGTGTACTACTTAACGCGTATGCTTTCATAGGAAACTTTCATGAAGTGCGCACACATGGATATCACGTGATGTGCATGCCTTCATAGGCGGCTTTCGTCAAGTGAGCACATGTGGATATCACGTGATGCGCATGCCTTCGTGGGTAGTTTTTGTTAAGTGAGAACTCGTGGATATCACGTAATGCGCATATCCTCAGTGCATTATTTTCCCAAGGGCATAAAACAATTTTATTTTTAAGCGCGCCTAATTTGGGTATGCACTTACTTTTATCAGAAAGCACAAAAAGCAATGACTTCTGTTTTTATCTCTTTTTTTCTTTTTCTTTTATTTGCAGAGAAGTGGAAACCTTGGTTTTCATTTGTTTTCTTTTGGTGCACATCTTATGTTTTTTCTTTGGATCTTAGGATTCATTTCTCGCAAAAGTATGAACTTTTATGAATGAGGGATAAACCCTAATATCATTTGATCTTTTAATGGCGAATCCATGGATTCATAAAGAAGCAAAGACTTCTGTATAAAAGCAAAAGCATTTTTAAAAAGAGAAGTTTTTCTCTTTGTTTCTATCTTGCGTAGTTTTTTGTTGAAAAATGAGAAGACTTGAAAAAAAAATTCCAACTTATAGGAGGATTTTCCGTCCTAATTTCTTCATATGAGGCTCCTTTTTATAGAAGAGAAGAAATTATGGTTTCTTCGGTTTGTTTTAATTTGTTTCTATCTCAATCTGATTTTAGATTGATTTAAAAAGATTTAATTGATTTATATCAATTAAGGGTGACATACACACCGTTGGATATTTGATCTCAGATCTTTTGGTTAAGGTATTTAAATAACAGAATTTTTTACTGTTAATTAAAAATTCGATCACTTATCAATCAAGATTTATTCTCTTTTCAATAAGCGTCTATTTTCATGGGATGCGCATGTATTTGCACTTGTCATTGTTTAAGTGCGCAATGCGCCCGTGCGTTGCACTTATTGCATGTGCGCCCATGTCATATGACTTTGTCATGAAATATGCGCACACACTTATTTCTTCGCATGTTTTCGAAGCGAAAAACAAGTGTTAAGCTATGATTCATTGAATCTGTTTTGGGACTTGCCAGAATGCGAACCGTCTTTTCAGACCCAATAAATATGTGTCTTTTCTTCACTCCCTTTAGAGTTGTGTTGAAAACTCACGGTGTCATGCTTTTGTCGAGTTGATTTTAATTAAGATATGTCGGTTTTGTTAATGAAAATAGTGCACGACGTGAGTCTCGAGTTCTAAAAAAATTCCGCAAGTGCACGGTGCGTTGATGCAAGCCGGCAAGTACGGGTCGAACCACAGGGAGTAGATATCACGACATCATTATGAGTTATGAAACAATGGGTTGGAAATGGATTTTTGTCACGTTTTTACAACAATTAAATGAAGAAAGGTTTAAGGTTGTTTAGAGAAAACTTAGGCTAAGGTTTAGTATGGTTGCAATATGGCTTTTACCCCCACTCTCCATTTTGCTTCAAGGTCCATTTTAAGAATGAAATGAATACAGAATTAGTTAAATGAAGTTAGCAAGCATAGAACGTATGCTTTGTGTGCTATATGTCCTATCTAGCTAGTTTGCAACACTTAACATAATTTCGTATTCCTTTCAACTTCAAATCATAATAGAGAAACAATAAAATGTAAAGAAGGAATAAGATATATGTTAAAAGTTGATTTACAACCATTCAAAACAATATATCTTATCGAACAAAACATAATAAAATTGCATAATTAAAAAAGGAAGTGTAAAATGCAAGAATCAAAAAGGGAGGGGTTGGAAAGAAAACCATTCCATAAGCTACCTCACCATAGCCCAAGAACAAACTACTCACACATCATAAATTGAAATAACAATAAAGAAGAAAATGCAAAATGAGAAGAGATACAAGAATCAACTTGATATAAATGAAACCTTTATTGCAATTGTTCTAAGTACAAACAAGTAAATTCAAATACCAAAATCTAATTTTGCAAGCTCAAGATAAGAGGTTGCAAGACTAGAGGAAGGTAAGGAATTCACACTAAGGGGTTACAAGATCACTAGTTACAATTTTTACAAATTTTTCTCTCACAAAAAGTAGCGGCCTCTAACTTGCCCAAAGGCCTGGTATTTATAGGCTCAAAACAAAATTAAACAAATAATAAAAATGAGATGATGTGACTGCAAGGAGGGGACAAACAGGGCAAGGGGGCCGGCGAGCTCGGACATTATTGGGGTGTGGCCGGCCAAAATCCCAGCATAGAGGCTCATTTTGGTGCTGTGGTCTTGTGCTCTCTCTACAAGTCCAATGGTGCTGCTTGATTTGCCTATATAAACCTGGTTTGCACACAGGGATTTGGAAGGAAAACTTGGTGCTTCATATCAAATCACATCTTTTAGCATTTAATGCACATCACCCTCATTTGTTCTCCTTTTATGCCAAGGCAGCCCCCCCCATCATGGTCTAGTGCACATGCATTGTGTAGGACCAAAAATTGTATATGCAATATTGTTTACACAAGATCTCATTGGATATCGATCGGTTTTCTGTTCTGTTTGCAGTTTCAGCTCCCAAACGTTATATCCGTGATTTTGAGTGTGTTTCCAGTCTTTTATCACGAACACCTGTAATTTATAATTACTGAGCAGACACTGGTTAATAGTACCGATATATACAAAAATAGATAATGAATGAGTGGTATTAAAATGCAGTTTTCTGTGATGAACAAGTTGTGATGAACAAGTTGTATTTTTTTCTTAAGCTTTTGTTTTTCTGTTAGAAGCCTTTGCTTCCTTACTAATTTGGTAAGTGCTCTTGCGCACATCTGCCTTGCGCATCCCCTTTTAGTTTGCACTTTTGATTTAACTTGCGCACCCTTTGGGTTGGGTATTTGACTTATCTTGTGTACCCTTTTGGTTGCGCAGTTAAATTAAGATAAACCTTAAAAGTTTCTTTTATTTCAAGAATGTCACTTAAATTTAACCTTAATCAAACTTTAATTTTGAATTTGGATATTTTTAGTAGTCAACTGACGCCTTTCTTGTTTTTTTCTTTCAGGTGTCATGGCCAGCCGTCTTTACACGATTAGGAAGATTGTTTCCCAAGCAAACGTCCGTTTTTATGAACCGGCCTATAGTGATGCCCAGTGCGAGGCTATACTCCATCGCCTTGAGGATCATTGTGGTTGGTTGCTCCCTCGCAGGTCTTCTCTCTTACAGATGATTTTCCTCGCGATCTAAAATGCTACAACTGGGCTTGTCGAGTCGATACCGCTTCATACTCTAGATGTGGACGGGGATAAGGTGCACTCGGTCTATCTAATGTGTTTGATCTCCAAGAATCGAAGAGATCATGCAATAGACATCTTGCATCGGATATATCAGCAGAAGGAAATCATAGCTTCATACGCGAGGGCAGAAGATATCAGTGGCGACCCTGATGCCCGTATTCGTAAGCAGAAGCATCAGCAGATGGAGGATGCTGCCTGGGACATCCTGCATGACCTTCTCTTTGATTTTGAGAATCTGTGCACTAACGCTAGCAGTTTTTCGCTGTGAACTTTGAACGATGCGATAGTTTTCGCTTTTATTTGCCTTTTTATTATTTTTAGGATTAGCCTGTAATCCTTCTTTTGACGTATCAATGAAAAACCTCTTTTCTTTTACATTTGCATTTCTTTTTTCACATTTTCGTGCTGAAGTTTACTTTTGTTGCAAGAACCCGTCATTAGCGTATGTGCACGTGTTGTGCATTAGCCTATATGTATGCACTTACATAGGTGCACAAACCAATTGAATCACTTTTACCATGTGCATGTGTATGTAGGCGTGCAAGTTGATTAAATCAAATTTCATGAAGTGCACTTGAATGCCTGGTGCGCACTTAAACAGGTGCGAACATACGCCGCTTCACTCACTAGTATCTTGAAATCGATATTTGATCTTCAAATCTTGGACTTGATTTTGACGCATCAACTTGGACTTTCTTTCTAACTTCTTAGCTATTCGTAACTTGAACTCTTATATTCTTATTCCTTGGCTATTTAGCTTCACGAAACTTGAATTGGCAGTTTGAGAAAAGCTCGTCCATATTCTCCAACCTCCATTAGATATGACGTTTAAGCTCATTTTCCTCCATCCTCCTTTATAGAGCTTCGTCTAGAGATATCCGATAACCTGAAATGCAATCTTAAAGACCAAGCTCATCATATACAGTGTTATGAAATATAAGCAAGTTAATAAGCACAAGTATATGAGTATTCATTGTTTTTTATATCACAATCATGAATAGTATATCAATATCAAGATATAACTCAAACTCAAAGCATGTGATATGGATATACTAAATATATATACATGGTATAAGAGAAGCAAGATATAGATCATATGTATATATAAATTCATAACCAAAATAATGAATGAGAGTAATATATCGATATCAAGAATATAACACAAGTATAGTATGAGATATTGATATATTACTCGGTATACACAAGATAAAGGATAAGAAAGCTAAACAATAAGTGTATACGAGTTTAGTGTCGATATGATAGGAAAGATAAGCAAGTGACACTAAACGAACTATTCATGTTTAAGCTATCATCAAGACTAAATAAATAGATCATCGAAATCCATAATCTATCAATCTCCCCCTTTTTGATGATGACAAAATATGAATAGGAAATAATTTATCTATATCAAATAAAACCAAATATCCGATATCAATATACTAAAAACTCCTATTATTCTCCTCCTTTTTGACATAATCAAAAAGGGTATTTAAGGAATTTAGAACATTTGAACTACTCCCCCTAAATACATGCATAGGAGAACACTAGGAAATGGATACGAGCACAAGTGAAGATACAAATTTTGAAAATGAAGCTCAACTCGTATCAAAATGCATGTATATAAAAGATATGCAACAAAAAGCAAGTATACATGTAAAAAATATCCACATGAGCAAGACATAAACAAGGTTTAATGGCATGTGGAGGCAAGTATGAGTTGATACCAATTGAAAAAGAACAATTTTGAAAGCGGAGCACAACTCATACACAAAATCATGTTTTGAAAACGATATTCAATGAAAAGCTTAAAAATATGCGCCAACTCATAAAAAGTAAAACAAGTTTTGAAACTTATGAGTGAGAATACATGTCGTAATATGAACCATTAGATATCAATAGAGAAACATAATCGTACTACGCATGTACAAAGTGTGTGTGTGTTTCTTTAAAAGCAGGGAATTTTAAAAAGTTCATACCACAAGATTGGGGATGTAAATATGAAATATTATAACTCAATAGCACAACACTTATATATCCCAATCGCTTGAATCTCTTAAAAGTTGAGAAGCAAGCCTAAATAATCAATTCATGAGTCCTATCTCACAATCACTTGAATATCAAACCATTAGAGCTCAAAAGTAAAATGTAATGGAATACAAGTTATAAAATTTTAATGATCTAACTCATGAATAAATCAAAACCAATCACATGAAAAAGACAAATAAGTTATACTAGCATGTGAAGGTAAACAACTCACATAACAAAATACCAATTGAAATTGAAAGCAATATGATACCTAATTGAAATGATTGAAAACCGTATATGAATGCAAGCATGAGTAACTCAAAAATATGCAAGATAAGGGGTAAACTCATGCAAAGTGTGTGTGCAACCAAGGGTATACAATATAAGCAAGCACACACGAAAAACTTGAGTAGTGTAGGTATACACTTGGTTTTCTCATCTAGAGAATCGACTACCCGGTGAAGAGTCTCTAATACTCTCCGCTAGACCCATGAATAAGATTCGTTGTAAATAACGAAATCCAAAAATTTACATTAACAGCACCACCTCAATATTGTAACCTTACATCTTACCAAAGAGAAACCCTAAAACTCACCCAAAATCACAAAACCCCAATTTTTAGCCGCCCTATCTTCCTAACTTCAACAATTGTCTACTTCTGATGTTTTTTGAGATTAATGATCTGAAATTGCAGCTCTTCCAACAAGCTTTTCAAATCTCTTATATGTTACCCTAGAGCAGCAGCGTCCGCGACAGCACCCCCAACAGCAGAGCTACCCCTGATAGCACCGCCATCAACCCATTTGAAAAAATTACAATTTTTAATGGGCCAAATGCAGCAACCCTAAAATCTCCTACCTGGATTGAGATCGGTGTTGGATCTAACCATGGAAACAGGGAAGCCACAATCGCAGCGCACCTTATGATTACTCGTATAGGAGGAAGATACCATGATCTCTAATTTTGCCCTAGCCCTAGATGTGATGTTTAAAATGGGAAGATAGAAAGAGGGAGAGAATGCTAAAAGAAGTATTTCAGAATAGATCTTATTGTATTTAAAAAACATAGCATGGGGGTAAAAAATAAAAGACACTACAAAAATTGCTAATGTGGTAGTAAAAATTAACGTTCGAGTTTCCATGGTAGTTAGTTGCAACCGGAGGTGGTAGTTCATGGTATCATTCTACTATAAAATTAGTTCATGGTACCAAGCGCACAAATGGTGATAGTTCATGGATACATTTTTGCAATTTACCCTAAATATTATAGCAATCGGTATCATTACGTCTTTTTGTGAAAAGTGCATTTGATTTATAGATGGAGTTTGCTACATCATATCCCATATATGATAGGGTTGCATAATTGTTGGTGCCTTTTTCTTCACTTTCATAATTCTCGTAACTATCTCTCTTAATCATGTGTATTTATTTATTTTATTTTATTTCCCAATTGTTTTCTTTTTAAGGCCAACATGTATACAAGGGGTCATCATCAAAATGGGGGAACATAAACTGTTTTTTTTTTGGTAATAAAAACCGTTTGTTTAGATAAAATGGCATTGTTGACAACTCTGTGCTTTACGGGTTTTTTTCGAAATAGGATGATTATATATTAAAATTATTAAAATAATATAATTTAAATTATATTTAGCACAATAGGACGGTTTATTGAAGGCGGGATCTCATAACCCGCCTTATCAGGCCCCACCTCCGTCCATCCAATAAAGAGAGCGGGCTCCTAGAACCCTCCTCCACCCTTCAAATGAAGAGGGCGGGTTCCAAGAACCCACCCTCTTCATTTCGAGGGTGGGGGCGGGTTCCTAGAACCCGCCCTAAGAAAATTTTAAAAAATTAAAATAAATCAAAAAAGAAAATTAAAATAGATTTTTTTAAATCTCGGTTTAAAAAACCCTTTCTTAAGATTGTTGTTTTTGTTACGGATGTGGTGGCAAGTGTTATTACAGTTTATATAGAATTGCTATAAATATAAATCTTGTATACACTTCATTAACAAAATGAATCCATCAAAATAATAATACAAAAAAATCATATCATATTAAAATGTAAATTGTACAAGTTTCTTTACAAGCGCTAACTGATTTTCCTTCCATTGCTTTCTCAAGATCTCGAAGGTCCCGTCCCTGTTGACTGTCCTGAACATCTGGTCCTATAATGACTTGGTTGTTTGCATAGGCTACATCTGCCGTGCCTTTGCTGAGGATCATCATCTATTGTCATTCGATCTCAACGCACCTTAGGTCTTCCAGGTCCTATATTTTTGTCTGGCGGTAATACAGTCGGTGTTTGTCTGTTCCCGGTATAATAGTGCCAATAGCGACTGTCTGGTATAGCATGAAATTTTGGATCGTATACGCCTTGGTAATTGGAAACTGTATAGTAACGGGAAAAATATTTGTAATGTAAGTTATGGATGCTGCTCGCAGCAGCAATTGCGTGGGCACAAGGTAAATGTTGTTGCTGGAAAACACCGCATGTGCACGAAGAAAGCCCTTCATCTCTAAAATTTACGGTATATTGATTCCCATTACTCCCCGTAACTTGAAACTCCGCTGTGTCAAACCTTTCAGATCTGTAGTATTGTGATCTGCGCTCTCTTTTCCGGAATATATCTTTGTAATACGCGGTGAGTGGAGTCTCCATCGCCAAAGACTTTTTCCTTCTTTGCACAAAGTAAGTATTCACTCTGAAAAAGCTTCGAACAATCAACCCCTGTATCGGTAAGCCTCTAACACCTTTAAGGATCCCGTTGAAGCTTTCAGACATATTAGTAGTCATTAGTAGATATCTGCATCCATTATCATATGCGTGTGTCCACATGCATACTGGATACTCTAACCACGCTTTCGCTTAACTCATCTCTCCAATTTTTGTCATGTACATGTCATGAACACTAGGGTCAGACGCTTCACCGGCTTTGTACATAAGCTTATATAGATCCGAATTTTTAAATTTTCTATCAAAATTCTGTCTGAAGTGCCGCAGGCAAAACCTATGTAGGGTCATCGAAAATACAGCTCTCATTGCAGTTTTTATTCCTAGTTGTCTATCAGATATGATGCATAAATCTGTTTTATCAATAACATACGGGATACTTTTGAGTTGACGAAAAATCCATGACCAGGAAGATGTATTTTCACCCTTGACAATAGAAAATCCCAACGGAAATATACCGTTATTAGCATCAACAGCTATAGCAATTAACATGCAACCTCTGTACTTACCATATAGATATGTCCCATCCATGC
The DNA here is from genome assembly GCA_030015575.1 of Agapanthus africanus. Taxonomy (NCBI): domain Eukaryota; kingdom Viridiplantae; phylum Streptophyta; class Magnoliopsida; order Asparagales; family Amaryllidaceae; genus Agapanthus; species Agapanthus africanus. The sequence goes on from CM057338.1 coordinate 61,499,346, forward strand.
ACAATACCAGCCGACAGTATGTGAAACCAGCCGCACAAAGAGTAAAGCACCAAAAAATTCTTTGAAACCTGACACAGCCATCGATATTTGTTTCTGTGGTTTTTAATCGGTATACAGACCCCGGATTTGATACTTTCATTGCTTCCATAAAAGGGACTAGTGAGTTGTATGAGCTTTTACAATCCTCAAATATCTTGCATAATGACTTTCTACGAGCATCACATGCCTTCCCATACGAAATCTGAATTTTGTACTCTCCGCTGACATAGAGTCGTATCTCTCGGGGAGTCATCGCCACATCTGTACGGATTAGTGGCATAGTGAGAAAATATAAGATGAAGTGCAATTCATTTGATCTTTTAACATAATAGAATTGATACAAGAATGTTCTTGGTTGTATTTCGTGACCTTCCAAGCTTTGGCTCTTTTGGAACAACATGCATGCAATCTCCACTTACATTCAGGAGCTTTCGTACATACCACGGTATAGTACGTCTTATTTGACTTTTCGGTTTTAAATGTAACATTTTTTTGAATAGCCCACGACTTCAGTTTACAAATAAGATCTCCTTTTTCCTGAAACATATCTCCAACAGTGACGCAATCTTCGCTTGCTACAGTCGCTTTCAAATAGGGTTCAGTATTTACTTCTGCCATAGCTAAGTCTACCCAACTATTATCTTCCAGCGGATCGAGGCCGGGATCTTATAGTTCAACAAAATCATTATTCGTAGACATGTCATCAATCAATGCTACTTCATTCAATCCAGCAGCATAATGCACGCTATCCTCCCCATGATGACCTTCACCAGTTTCATCATCATCACTGTCACCCGTAGCAACATAAGACTCGGGTGCAATATACGATGGTTGAGGTCGGTATAATGTGGATGGTTCGGGGTGAAAAGATCGGAAAGATATTGACGGACATGCTTGGAATGCGCTACTTAGATTGTGTTGGAATGATGCGGAGGTATGGGAAAATCTGCGTTTAGTAATAATTTTTTCTTATATAAATTTTTCTTAATATTTTTGTGTTACGAAGAATATAAACATACCACTTGTTTCAGATTGATTTACCTTTGGAAGGTTGTATATGGTAATCCTTATTGTTCTTTAGGTGTGCATGCAACTGCAGCAGTCGATTGGGAAAATTTGTATTTGATATATAAAATATATTAGTATTTTGGTATTACAAAAAGACGATTTATAAAATGTTTACCCTTGAATTTGAAGGTTTGAATAATCATGTGTATAGTCGTATCCACCGAGACTAAAGGTATCATCGTTAACCATCGGACCGTATCCCCAGGAACTACCTCCAGCATTACCATCAAAATTACCCGTTGGAGCGACATCTGATAATTCCAACTGTTCCTTCTGAACTAAAAGTTCCAAAGAATGTTGGGTGTTTGCCAGACCGAAGTGTATCATCGAAGATATTGAAGTATCGTCTATAATTTCAACCAATGCATTTCCACTAAACAGAGGCCATATACAACTTAACTTAAGCTTAATTTCATGGGAATCATATTCCGTGATTTTAAACACTTTATTCTCGAGTTCATTATAAGTCGTTGATAATTCTAATCGCATAATTCTTGCGCACATGCCCATATACTCGGGATCTTGTGCACTTGTCACAATCTGGCCATCGTATTTATATACAACAAATAAACTTGAACTTGCCATTATCTGCATCAAACAATATCAACCCAAAAATTAATTAAAAAACGTTAACAACTGATATAATGATTATATTCATTGAAAATTAAATAAACGTTAAATTAAATTTACATACATTTGAATTTCGACAAATAGAGCTATAGGGATAGAGAAAATGAGATGGCTGGTTCCGTTTGAAAGGGTGCAGATGAGATTTTGTATGAGGTGTAGATGCAAATCGGAGCAGAATGGAGAGCAAATAGGAGGAGGTATGACAGGTTTTTATAGGTATTTGGTGGTAAAGGGGTCACGGGTTCTTGGAACTCGCTATCCCCTTTTGACAACACACTGCGGGAGGGAATAGATGGGTGATTTCACAATACAAAGGGAGATAAAGGGGTCACGGGCTTGTCTTGAATTAAGTAAAGTTATTTAAAATATTAAGGAGGGCGTTTTCCAAGAAACCACACTCTCCTTTTTAAATGAGAGGGCGGGTTCTTGGAACCCGCTATTCCCTTATGACAAAAATTCGATTAGACAATACAAGGGGTCAGAGTCATGCGCTATTGGATTAAGAGTCACGGGCTATTGGGTTAAGTAAATTTATTTAGATTCTTTATTTTTAACTAAGAGGGCGGGTTTTAGGAACCCGCTATCCTTTTTTCTCAAATACGGGTGATTTGACAACAAAAAGGGGTCACGGGTCACGGGCGTGTCTGGCAAGAAAATTATTGAAGGAGGGCATGTTCTAAGAACCCGCTCTCTCCTTTTGAAATGAGAGAGCGAGATCTTGGAAGAGGGACTGAGATTCTTTTTGAAAAAAACAAAACCTATGTATTGTTCTTTTTTAAACATAGATTTGACAACACACCTCAGATTATTTTTTAAAACAAATAAAAGGTTCGTATTATCACATCTCCTTTTTTAAAGAAAGATTTGACAACACATGGGCATAGATTATTTTTTAAAACAAACAAAAGGTTCGTATTATCACATCTCCTTTTTTAAAGGAAGATTTGACAACACATGGGCATGAGATTCTGTTTTAAGAAAAAACAAAAGCTTTCTGTAGGAAAAGGTGATGACGGGTTCTTAGAACACGTCCTCCTTGCCCTATAAAACCCGGCTTCTTCGCTCTGATTTTCACTATCTCTGTCCAAACTCCCTTCTATACCCACCAACTTTTCCAATTTTTCAAGTAATTGTAATTTCAAAAATATTTCAATGGAGAATCAACCATTCGACAAATCACTGCTCGTAAATCAAAACGAGTATAGATCTTTTAGTATATTACACGGGGAGGAAAGATTCAAAACTTATTAAATTTGTTTCAATTGCCCATTTCTTTTAATTCTAATATTTGAAAATAATATGAATAAATTTTGCAGGGTGGAGATAATTTTACAGCGGTCAGTCATGGTTCTGATAAGTGGCAAGTTACGGATTATCATATAATCGAGCGGATTCGAAGAGCCGGATTTTATGAAGCTTTATTATTTCGTCATATCCAACTCGACTACAGTCTCGTTACCTCTCTTGTTGAGCGTTGGAGAAAAGAGACTCACACTTTTCATCTTAGATGGGGTGAGGCCACTATCACACTCCACGATATTGGCCTTTTACTCGGTTTACGGGTGAATGGACTTGGATTAATTGGAGGTACAATTGTAGGTCCAGAAACCGAGCACCCATATTGGGATACATATATTGAGTCTGCTCTCGGATAGGTATAATTTGTAATTTTTTTAAATAAAAAGTTTAAGTATGTTACAGTGATATTAATTAACAATTAATTATAAAATTCAGGTACCAGGAGGGTATACTAAGGGGTATAAGATCAGTTTAAACTGGCTCAAAGATACATTTTCTAATATCCCTAATGAAGCTACCGATGATGTCTTGGATAGACATGCACGTGCCTAGATTCTGTACATGATCGGTTCTTGGTTGATGCCGGACCAATCGGCAACGCATGTCCATCCTTTATACCTTGGGTTTCTTACGGAGTTTGATGTGTGTGGCCAGTATGCTTGGGGAGTAAGGGTCCTGGCCTATCTTTACAAGGAACTAGATAAGGCATGTGCTCCTACGAAGAATAAAATTGTGGCTGTATTACATTACTTCAGGTACATAATATTTTTTAATAGCTTGGCATTTGTAAAATTGTAATATTGGTTCTTTATAATATTATGATACTTTATATATAGATTTGGTCATGGGAGCACATGTGTATGGGAAGACCAGATCGCATTCATATTTCTGTCGTGGATACCCCTGGGAAGCCTCTCGGCTTTTTGTGGAGTGGCAAGAAATCTTATAAGGCTCCTCGTCGAGTACTTAAATATTATAGAGATGAGTTGGATCGCATGGAGGCGACTCAGGTAACCATACATTAGGCAATTATCTATGTTTAAAAAATTTAATTTAGCTTCATTACAATTTTTGTACTATATTATTTGCGCAGTTCATGTGGACACCTTATACAGTAGATCGTCTACAAGGATTACCCGGTATCTGTATCAAAGGAGAGCCGGTTTGGTGGGCTCGATGCCCACTACTATGCATTAATATCGTGGTCATGCACCTACCGGACCGGGTGTTGCGACAGTTTAGTAGATTGCAACATATTCCTGTTCCGCCGCCTGCGCCTATGACAATAAAGGGAAACATGCGAGGAGGAAAGACGGAGCGTGATTGGAGGGAGCATCATCATCAATATTTGCTGAGATGGAAAAATAGGCAGCGTAATATTGCCTTACAGCAAATAGGTGACCAAACAACTACCGATTCTACATAAACATATCTATAATGGTATAAGCGTGTCACTGTAAGATATATTTCTGCTCCCCCTAACGACTTTCCAAACATCCGGCAGTACAAGCCTAGAGGCCACGTGGAACGAGAAATGGTAAGTTAAATTTTTTAAATTAAATTAGTGTTTAACATCCAACGGTATGAGTCAATAATTATATCTTATTGTTAATGTAACGACAGGCTCGTGGGTTGCATCATATACAATCATTGATACAGGATCCATATCCGACTGATACTGGTCCAGATCTCAGGCTTTATTTTCTGCTGTAGACTCATATATTGGCGTTATATTCAGTTCATATCATATGCTTCCACATTTATCGCCATCGCTAGAGCCGCAGCATGAGCTGGCACCAGAACCGCAGCATGAGCCGGAACCAGAGCCGCAGCATAAGGCAGATCCAGAGCAGCAGGATCAGTGGTTCGGAGCACCATACTGTCAGCAGCAACCCTGGCATATTGAACAAGCGCAACAACCGGAGCAACGACAGTCTTGAGGGACAGGTTTTGCGTAACAACAGCTGTCTGGGGGGTCAGGCTTTGCGCAACAACAACAGTCTTGGGGAACAGGTTTTGCGCGGCCTTGGGAGCCAGGTTTTGTGCAACAGCAGCAGCATGAAACCAGGACATGTTCTTCACAACAACAGCCCAGTTGGGAGACAGATTTATCGTCCTACATACAGTTGTTGGGAGGCAGCACATATCCGACACCTGTCCCACATTCAAGATTTGCGGAACAACAGCCTGTCCAAGACGATGCTGAAGACGAAGCAGAAGATCCGCCGCTGCCATATACCCAAGACAAGGGAGGGTCGTCCAGTCACCCCAAGAGGCATAGGCTTATGTCAAGCCTCCTCGGATTGGGAAAAGGAAAGGGAAACGAAAAGCGATAATTGTATACTTTTACAAATGGGTGTCAAAGTTTCCAATTCTTTTGATGTATTCATTTTGTTAATGAAGTGTATACAAGATTCATATTTATAGTATGATCTAAATATTGAATTACTTCTATATAAAATGTAATAACACTTGTCACCACGTCCGTAACAAAAACAATAATCTTATACTTTATTCCTCTGAAGAAAGGTTTTTTTAACTGAGATTTAAAAAATTCTTTTTTTTGATTTATTTTAATTTTTTAAAATTTTCTTAGGGCGGGTTTCTAAAACCCGTCCCCACCGTCGAAATGAAGAGGGCGTACCCGCCCTCTTCATTTGGAGGGTGGGGGCAGGTTCTTGGAACCCACTCTTTTTATTGCATGGGCGGGGGTGGGGCCTGATAAGGCGGGTTATGAGATCCCGCCTTCCATAAACCGCCCTATTATGCTAAATATAATTTAAATTATATTATTTTAATAATTTTAATATATAATCATCCTATTTGGAAAAAAAACACACCTTAATAGTGTAAGCTTGTTAGGGTTAGGCAAAGGCCTAACTGAGGATACTGTGCAATAGTTTACTTAATGGTCCACAAGGGGCCAAAAAGAAATAAGAAAATGGGGGTCAAAAAGCCCTCGACCTGCTTCAAACTTGTGTAAAACCCTTGTGCTTTTTGCTTTTGTTATAAAAAACCACTGGTCCAATCAAAACCCAATATATACCAGTTGTCTATAATATCTAAGCAATTATCTATATTATCTAAGCAGTTGCCTTTACCTGTAATATTTAAGGAGTTGCCTGTAATATCCAAGCAGTTGAGAGAATACAAGGTCTAAATGAAATACAGCTCAGGTTTTTTTTCATAAAGATTTTAAACGATAGGTCCTTTCCAATAATTTCGAAAATTATAAGGGTTTTTAGAAAACTCCGAAGCAGGCCGGTTTTTTTTTTTTTTTTTACAATTTACCCAAATAAAAAAATAAGGTCATGTTTATTTAATTCCTACCCCACATGGAATTAATCCTGTGCAACCCGTAAACTATGCATTTTCCTACTCAAAATGATCACATTGCTTGATGATGGTACAAAAAACAAGAACCTAACAAAAACTTATAAAGAAGTTTAAACATGGCTAGAAGCGATGGATAAGTCCTACGGTATACTGCGTGCTCACTTTTTACGCTATACAGAGAGAAAACACTGCCGAGTGGGGCCCATCCAGCTTAAAGCGGTGGACCAGGCCTCTTGTTTTACACTATATTATATGCTCTCTGCGAGCATAGAGAGCGGGCCAATGGTAATACCGTAGATCCATCATACCCAAATAAACTTACTTCGAAGAGTATGCAACACATACAAGCAATAAAATACTTGTAGATATATAATGTTGTGCTAAAGTACATGAGACCCCTTGTTTTATTTTCTTCTCTTTCTTTGCATATGTCACGTACTGCTTTCTAAAGGGCGGTAACGGCACATGATTAGGGCCGCGGCGTATTTATTTCGAGAATGTCAATTCCCGTAATAAATACACTAAGCGTTTATAAAAAAATATAACAGCATATAAGAATTAACAAGAGAACTTAAAATTCAACATCAACTTTATTTTCATTCAACATTTCCACATAGTTTTGGATACAAGATAACTTAAAACAAACTACAATAACATAAAACTACCTAACATATGGCATATTGGAAAATAAAGCTGGAAAGAAACTAAAGATCAGCTTGTGAGGCGAGCTGGTCGTATTTCTCAGCAGTTGGTTCCACCTCCTCAACTCTTAAGTCACATAACGAACATTCCAAAAAAACAAAGGGATGGGCGGAATGCCCGTCAGCGAACTTGCGCTCGGTAAGTCCCCCAAAAGAGGTGTGATGTATATAAATGAAATGCAAGATGACACGTGATATAGTATGAATGGAAATGAAATATAAACAAATATAACATAACAATATTAATGGCAACTGTGTAAGCGCGTCAATGCAATATGAGTATGGCAAACAAGTATAGTATAGCCGTGTAGTTTAGGTATAGTGAACATGAAGTGTATTGTCAACGTATTCTAAAGAGGTCACTAAAAATTAAGCTAACTAACGTGAGTTCAAGTATGAATTTCAACTAATCTCAAAAGTATTCTCGAACTCAAGAATATGAGCCCAGGAGTAAATAATCACAAGCCCGAATCAAGTGTTAGTAATGGGACTTCAATCTAGTGTTTAAGTATTCCAAATCCAAGAGTAAGGCCTCAGAGCCTTGGAAACAAGAGCCCTTATGATAGATTGCATGTGTTAGTAAACATGAATTTATGAACTAGGGGGACTCTTGAGATTTCGTTGGATTCACACTCCCACTATTACAGAGTATGGATTTGGTCATGGTTTTAACCATGAACACAAATACGTTTGGTCACGGTTAAAATCGTGACACAACCGTCGCCTAAAACCCCGTCACGAGAATCCTAGTCACGTCCTTAACCGTGATCATATATTTTTTTAGTCACGGTTAAGACCGTGACCATATACGAGGCCTTACCAAAAACGATTCAAACAACTGAATGAAATCTATGTGGGGGTACGGGAATGCCATATTGGAACAATCCGGACGAAGTAAGGTTCCTATAGACAAGACGCGTCGGATTAAGATTTCTTGACAGATATGCGATAGACAGGATACTAAGAAGCGTTAATGCTAGGTTTAATTGACGACTTGGTTAATTTACGTTTTAATTGACAATTTAGATATAAAGATTATCAAGGACCGAGAGCAAATGCTCATAGGTAGAGAGTTGGATTCTTCTTCTAAGAAAGATGATGATGATATTAAATGTTCTATATTTGATATCGAAGGTAGCGGCTGTCGGGGGTAAGGCACATATCATGTTAAGAATGTATAAAGTATACACACATTCACTTGTACTTTCATCTGTTTCGAGAAAATTTCGGCAGCACATCCCCGCTGTTCTTCGAGTACACTATAATAGAAAAGATGATCGTTTCAATATTGTCAAACAATATTGAAATGAGCATCTAATCTATCATTGTACAGGAAGAACCAGCAGAAAAGTACCGACGAAATATCTCGAAACAAATGAAAAACACAAGTGAATGCAGGTATCTGCTTTATGCATTCCTAACTTGTCCACACGAGACAAATCTATCGGTTATCATACGATTGAATATTAATTCTCATCATATAGAATACGTGATGGTTGTTAGAAACCGAACGATACTGTCCGATATTTAACAACTTTAGTATAGTTTTATATCACGACGAACATCGTACGTATGTTCTTCGATAAACGGGAACTAAGTTGCGTTTTGATTTTCGCATATGATTATCGATGAGAATATGAAAATTTCATATTATCATCGAGTTTCATACACTTAGTTTAAGATTTAATTTGGATTGGTTTTACGTTTCCGTATCAATTTCAAGCTTTCGAAGTTTTTGGTCTAGCGTACATTTTTTTTAAAGTTAAAGGTTTTCTTAATCAATTTGAAGATTTTGGATTTAGGTTTGGGGTTAAGGTGTATGTGTGTGTATGTATGTGTGTGAGTGTGCGTATGCGCGCTTGTGTGTGTGTGTGTGTGTGTACGCACGCACACACATACACGCACACCCCTAAGCAATCTATTTCTTCCATTTTACTAAATTACACTAAAATACCCTTAACTATTCTTGGTTTTTCACTAAACTACCTTAAAGTAACTAAATTACTAAGAATTTCACTAAAATGCGCTTAAATATTGTTGTTTTTCACTAAACTACCTTAAAAATTTAACTAAACGATTCATCTTACTAAATTAACTAAATTACTATAAATTTCACTAAAATACCCTTAACATTTGTTGTTTACACTGAACTATCAATAAATTTTTTAATAAAAAACCCCCCATCTGCTCAATATTACTTATTTACACTAAAATACCCTTAACTATTGTTGTTTTTCAACAGAAATACCTTTAACTATTATTGCTTTTCACTAAATTACCTACAAAAAATCGCTAAATTGCCTTAACACTAATCCTAACCATAAACCATAAACTATTCTTAACCCTATCCCCTAACCTTAATTAACCCTAAACCCTAACCCCAACCCCAACTCAATCCTTAACCCTAACCCTAACCTTATCCCTATCCCTAATCCTTAACCCAACCCAAACCCTAACTCTAGCCGAACACCAACATCACCACCACCAATATCAACAACTACAACAACACCAACAATAAAATCATCATCAACAACAACAACAACATCAGCAGCAGCAACAGCAGCAAATAAAAAAAATTGGGTATTCTGCAAAAATCAAAAATTAAACCAAAAATATTAAAATTTACCTCTTGATGACTACGACGATCTTCGACGACGACGGCGACGACCTAGGGCTTCGATGAGATTCGACGACGGCCTAGGGCAGAAATTAAAATTAAACCAAAAAAATTTAAAATTATCCTAATCCTAATCAATTTTACTTACCTTTAGTCGACGACGACGAGCTTCGACGATGCCGAGCTTCGACGACGACCTAGCTTTTACGGCGGCGATGACGAGCTTCGACGATCAGGGAGGTCAGGGTTTCGAAGGGGACGGCCACGGCGGCGATGGCAAGCAGCTCTGATAGCGAAAGAGGCAGCGGCGACGATTTTTGACGCTTGGTAAAAAATTTTGGGGGGTGGGAATGATCAGAGGGGAAATAAGATGAGATTTAGGGTTTAATCTTCAATGCGTTGTGGGGATCACCAATTTTTTGTTAGTAGCGGTTAGAATCGTGACCAAATCTTTGTTAACTGTGACCATAATATGGTCATGGTTATAACCGTGACAAAATGACCATTACTACTGGGCACATTTGTAATAGTGTCCAACTACCCCCAACACCCCGTGTATATTAGTCTATGATTAATTTTATAAGTCTTGATCGAATTCATGAATACAAAAGATGTATAATATCAAGTTTCCAAAATTAAGTTCATGTCAAGATCAAGTATTTATGTCATATTGAAGTCATGTTAAGTGTATTAATGGTTCGAGTCAAGTTGGGTTAAGCATGAAGGTTTAGCACAAGTCATGTCAAGTATCATATGTTGGGTTATGCTTGAGTCTATATTCAGGTAACTTGATTTTCGTGAAAATGTGATATATATATATATATATATATGCAAGTGATAACTCTAATTATCTCCAGCTTCCCGAGTCTCAAAAGAGAATAGGGCACTTAAACTCATCTGCTAGCTATATACTAGCTAACTACTAGTTTTATAGATCTACGTATTTATATGAAAATATTTCATTTAGCAATTTAAGGTATTTTTGTAAAATAGTCCACTAAAAGTTCGAGGGGATTTTATGTAAAAACTTTATTTTTTAAAACCTAAGGGGATTTTGGTAAAAATTTATTAATTAAAATGTCAAGAGTGTTTATTTGAAATATACTTTAGATTTGATGGTATTTTAGCGACAAAACATAACTTTTAGAAGCTTAGGTATTTAGTGAAAAATCCAACTTTTGGAAAACTTAAGATATTTTTAATAGAAATTTAACCTTTTCAGTTTAGGGGTATTTTATTTAAAATCTAATTTGAAAATTTGTTTTCTTTTAAGTTGCATATTAAAATTTATTTCATTATCTAAATATCGTTGAAATGATTTTAGTTTTGTTTTAAAGACCGTATTTTCATTTCGAGACCGTGCTCCGTGAAGACCTCTGCAACTCACATACTAAACCCAATATATGCGATAATCCGCACCATCCTCAATAGGGATCCCCTAAAGAGGGTTGTGAGGAAAAACACTCAAAGGAAAAGGATTATCAGTTAAATACTATTTTTATAATTTGAGGGTATTTTAGTGTGAATCTATTCTTTAGATTAATATCAAAATTAATGGTTTTAAAGTTTCAAGTGTGCGTGTGGGGTAGGGGGTAGGTCATTACCCCATGCGCTATCTACATCAACATGTCATAAGAACTAGTAATTTAAACAAAACTAATTAAACATGGTATTTATCCGTAACTTGCATTCTAGTATTGTTTTAACATGTCACGGTTTCATTTTTAATACATAAAAAAATTACATGAAATAGAGTAACATGGATTGCAAGAATAATAGGATGGTAGTTTGTTTTTTAAAACATTTAACATAAAAAAAATTGTAGTTAACAAGTTACGGGTTGTGCAACGAAAATTTCAAATGGAACAACCATATATTTTGATGATGAGAGAGGAGGAAACAAGAGAGGGGTCAAGGGAATTGGGACTTATGGTTTCGCGCCTAATCTAAAGAGATGTAGGAAAGAAAGGAGGCTCGATTTGTAGAACCGAGATCGACGTCGTAAGAGAAAGGCGAGCTTAAGTTGGCTTCTTAAGCTTGACTTGATTTCTAAAGAGAACTTAGCTTCTAGAGGTCTTGAGGGAACGATTTAAGAGTAAATTTCAGAATGAATTCAGAGGGGGATGAGTTGGGATAGCCTAGTTTATATAGGAGAAGGAATGGGGTAGGGTGAATTAAAAAGATAATTAAAAATGCAATCAACAGAGAGTTAAATGGGCAATTCAAGGTGCTGGGGGTTCTCTTTTTTAATTCAGGGGTTTTGAGATATGAAAATGAAGAGGCGGGAGGCAAAAGGTCATGCACCTACAGGTGGGGCACGTATAGGCAAGGTGGGGCAGCTCGAGTCACCCTTGGAGCTGCCCGGTCGGTTTGGGTTCATGGGTTAGGTTCGGGTCTCATGTTGCACGCTCGGGTCACATTAATAAGTCCAAAAACATGTATCATTTTTCGTTTATCTTTCTGGAACTATAACAACTCCATTTTTAATGTACAAAGAATTGATTTAAATTTAATGTATACTTGAAGTATTTATTACAGCTGATATCTCTTTAAGTATTTATTTCACTCCATAATTACAAGAAGGAGCTTGTAGCTCATTGGTAACACCTTGCATTGCTGAACCAAGCCACCAGAGTTCAAATCCTATGCCCCCACATTATTTTTTTATATTATTTTGTTTTAAATTTTTTGGAAAGTCAACAGTCAAACCGCTATAACTCACAAAACCTGAACTGAAGGCAAAAAGTTAAATACACCAAAATTCCCCCCAGGAAGAAACCCACCCGACGAGCCATCGACTCGGCCGGACGGCCGAGTTGTCAACACGGAATTTTTCTGTGTTGACCTGGTCTTCACACCTGCATACACTAAATTCCCAGATCGGTTATCAAATTCTCAATAAATTACTTTTACTCTAAAAATTTAATGATTTTTAATGTTTTTTATATATTTTTTATATTTTTTTAATTAAAACCCTAACCCCTAGCCTAACCCTATATAAACCCCCATACCCTCTACCCTCTCACCCTACATTCCTAAGTCCACTCTCTAAAAATTTCAAGAGAACTTGGTACGTTAGAAAACGAGCGAAAGGCGAAGCGCTGCCGAAATCGACGGCGAATCCCGGCGATCGTACTAGGACCTCTTCCTGACGTTTCGACGCACCGACAAACCCACTACCTTCCTATCACTCTCTAGCGTTGTCCAAACCCGTAAGTCCCTCTTTTTCTACCTTTCTTTCTTCCATTAAAATACGATTTTTCAAACCCGACGGAAATCGGAACAAACCGATTTCCGATTCGGTTTTTCTATCAAAACTCACTTGTCACTAATTCCATAATGCTTAAACATATTCATGTTGACTACTAATCACTTAAAAATCAATTTGGATAAAGTTTCTCACATGAAATGATAACTTTTGCAAAATACCGTATTTTCGCAATTAAATACCACCATGTTTAGTTTATCACATTTAACCCTTTTAATATTGCTATAGCTTAAAATAGATCACGAGGTAATGACCTACCTCCACACACACACAAATACAACCCTAATTGATATCATCAAAACTTAGAATACGATAATACAAGATTTTACATTAAAATACCATTTTCTTTATAAACCTTTTCTGAAAGTTCTAAGTTGTATACAATTTTAAAACAAAATCTTTTAATAGGAAAATACGATATGTCATGGATATCGATCGTTTATCTAAACCTGACTTTGTGGTGTCTAGGCAAGTGTGTCTAAGGCGAGTGGTTACTTAATTAGGACCACTACTTGTAGTGGAGAGCCTCCCACTCATCTGGCACTTACCTGGCCGCAATTGACGGTGAAAAGGCGATTTGAGGCTTCTAATGACGTGTCGTTTAGACCATTTAGAAATAGGCTAGTTGGCTTAGGAAACCCTAGAATCTAAAATACGGAAATTTACACCCTTTTACAAATAAATACCTTATTTTTATAAAACCGTTTTCTAAATGATTAGTATTTATTAAATCTTTGCAAAGCGCCACTACAACCCACCTTTGGGGAACTCGCTAGGGATAGTACGGTTTATCGTGCACCCTCGAGCTTAGTAGTGCGAGATTCAGACCTCCGCGAGGAGCATTCGGTCTCCAAAGGTTTAGAATACGACATTTATGAAAAATGAGATTTTTGGAAAATAAAATATTTATTAAAAATTATTCTTGTATAAACATATGTATATTTATCATTTAAACACCTATTTTATTATAAGATAAAGTTTCCACCTTTTCCTAAAAATTACAAGATTAAAAGTTACATTAAAATACCATGAATTTTAAATAAATCAATATTATAGATTAATACCTTTATTAGGATATATTCACTAGAAATATCACTAAATAAAATCACGCTCATTATAACTATAAAGACGAATAATAAATACTTGGGGGGTATCTTGAAAACTATGCAAAAGTATTTTTACATAAAACCCCCTCAAGTTTTATAATTTACAATAAGGACCCTAACAATTATAGAACTTCAAATTACATTTCTTTTAGTCTGACTCGGGTTTGAGTCTGATTATTTCTGATTTGAATATGATTCAAGTCATTCTATATTCTTTAATATTCCAACTCAATATGAACACATGAATCCCAGAATCCAGTTAACAATCTATACAACTTGACTGAATCAAACCATGGATATAAATCCATTATTCCGTTATTCCATTTACCTGATTATGCAGTTACAATATGTTTACTAATATCATGGTTTTGGTCGGTCGTCCAACTTACACAATACAATATAACAATACTATCAAAATACTACGGGGTTTAAGGGGTAGATTGGTACGGAAGGTGTTAAAGGTGGCACGAGATGGTCAGATTAAGACACCTAACCATTTTCCGTTGCTGTTGTACCGTGGCTTAACGGTTCCTTGTACATTCCGTTTGCCCTGGTCTCTAGCATATAGAGACCCCTCTCGTATACACTGGCATCTTTCTGTACCAAGCTACAAACAACAACGTTAACACAATATTCCATAATATTCTACAACATAATACTTTAGAAAGTACTCTTATTCTGTCTTTCTAATTCTTCCTTATCTTTGGGACTTACCGAGCGACCTGTTCGCTGACGACATTCTATTTCTTTCTTCTTTGAATGTCGTCAGGTGCTTTGGACCCAGCAGAGATCGAGCCCACCGGTGAAGACTTGGAGCAGTTTCACGAAGACCCCGAGCTCTAGATATTGTACCTTGTTCTATTCAGTATTTTCATTTCCTGTTATGCCACTGTTTAGGCATCGCTTTTCATTTCAGTTGTATTTACTTTTCATGCATTGTACAAAAGAATGTTATTAATAAAGTTGCTGTTATTTCTATATCTCTTATCTCTTGTGATTTACTTTTATATTGCTTAGATACGCTTAGCGTATGTACTTCTGAGTACATACGTAGCGGACCTCGTCGCGTCTCCTTCGCCGTACACCGGGAAGCGGGGCGTGACAGGTTTTGTTGGTGGCCCATGCAGGTCAGAGCTGTATGAATTCCTATCATGCAGTTCTGGTCTGCGTGAACAACCTAAGCAATATAACACAAGAACCAGCAACTAAAACATTCTTTACAATTCATGTTTCTTGAATCTTATAAATTTCTATTCCTTGAATCTTATCATTTCATGTATTTGAACCTGTCCTAACCCAATTTTTTCTTCAAGGTTATGGATTCCCCGAACAACACCAGCACCAACGTCAACAACACACCTCCAGCACTACCTCTTGTACCAGCTGTTCCTGCAACAACCACCGAGCAAACAGTGCTACTTGAGGCGATTCGCAGCCTTCTCGAGGGACAACAACAACTTCTGAACCGTCCTGAAACCGACGCACTGGGAGTAAAGCAATTCAGGGCTTTACATCCCAAGCAGTTCTATGGTAAAGGAAGCCCTCTTGAAGCTGAAGAATGGGCACAAAGCATCGAATACGATCTGGCAGCAGCTCAAGTGCCAGACATCGCTTGGGTCTGTGTAGCAAAACTACAGCTCACGGATAATGCTCGCAACTGGTGGAAGGCGGAAGAAAGCCGTCTGGTACATCCGATTGAATGGAAGACTTTTCGCGAGAAGTTCGACGCAAAATATTTCCCTGTGACTGCCAGGTTTGCAATGGAGCAGCGGTTCATTCATCTACAACAGGGTTCAATGTGGGACAAATCAGTAGATGAATACGACGCTGAATTCACCATGTTAAGCCGATAAGATATGTCACAATAGTTCAATTTTTAAATATCACATACTACACAGCTAACACAATCTTTAAACAGATTCGCGGCACACTTGATACCAACGGACGAGATCAGAGCCCGTCGCTTTCAACAAGGACTGGACACGGAGATTCAGGCTGCTCTAGCCACGGGAAATTTTTTGACTCATGAGGATGCTCTAGAAGCTGCCCACAGCTATGAGGCAGTGATAAAAGCAAGGGGCAGATCTCAGTCTGCAGGAGTCAAGCGCCCTGCCAACCAGATGGCAGGTGGAGCCTCGTCCAGGCCACCTTTC
This sequence comes from Agapanthus africanus, assembly GCA_030015575.1. NCBI lineage: Eukaryota > Viridiplantae > Streptophyta > Magnoliopsida > Asparagales > Amaryllidaceae > Agapanthus > Agapanthus africanus. The sequence goes on from CM057338.1 coordinate 61,515,563, forward strand.
GTGCCAAGGCGACCCGGAGTACCAACCCATCGTCCCAGCCCAGCCTTTTGCACCTACTGCAAGAGAACTGGACATATGATGAAGGACTGCCGTCGAGCCAACTGCCTTTGCTTAGTCTACGGCTCAGCTACTCACGATATTGGGTCTTGTCCCCAAAGAAAGAACCCAGTTGCTGCATCCAGGCCAGTAATTACTTATCCGCAGCGACCAACTCTTCAGGCACCTGCTCCGAGACCTGCACTACCTGCACCACCCAGAGGACCACAAGCTGCACCACCTCCTCGTCAGTTCCATCAAGCTCAAAGGAACGTTCCGAGGAATGCTCCTCAGGCCAGGAGGAATGTACCAAGGCGCCAGGCTTTCACGATGTCCATGGAAGAAGCTGAGGCCACTGGCCAAGCCATCACTGGTAAACTTTTCTTTTCAAACTTTGATTTTCTATTCTACTACTTAGTTACATATTTCCTATACCTAAAACAAATCCCACATACCTTAGGTACAATCTTAGTATCCTCAATCCCTGCACTTGCATTGTTTGATACTGGAGCCAACTACCTACAAAGCGAAGCCAAGAGAAGCAGTAGTTGCAGCAGCTCAAGCGGAGGAAGAATCAAGTCCAGATGTGGTTCGAGAGTTCGATGATGTATTTCCTGACGATATATCAGGTTTGCCTCCCGATCGAGCTCTTGAATTCGGTATTGATTTAGTACCAGGAGCACAACCGGTGATCAAAGCAACTTATCGTTTAAGTCCGGAAGGTTTGAAGGAAGTCCGAACACAGTTGGACGAATTACTGGCGAAAGGATGGATTCGTCCCAGCACTTCAAGTTGGGGATCACCTGTAGTACTTGTGAAGAAGAAGGAAGGTTCATACAGAATGTACATCGATTACAGAGCCTTGAACGAAGTCACTATAAAGAACAAGTATCCACTCCCGCGCATCGATAATTTATTCGATCAGTTAAGTGGATCTTGTGTTTTCTCTAAACTAGATCTTCGTTCAGGTTATCATCAAGTGAAGGTCAAGAAAGTTGATATTCACAAAACAGCTTTCAGAACTCGCTATGGACATTACGAATTTCTAGTGATGCCATTTGGAGTGACCAACGCACCCGCAATATTCATGAACCTTATGAATCAAGTTTTCCGGGAGTACCTAGACAGGTTTGTTGTCATCTTCATCGACGACATCCTGGTGTATTCTAAGAGTCGGAAAGAGCATGCAGAACATCTACGAATTGTCCTAGAAACTCTCCAACAACATCAGCTTTATGCCAAGTACAGCAAGTGCGAGTTTTGGCTAAATCAAGTTGGTTTTCTTGGACATATCGTATCAGGAGAAGGAATCTCTGTAGATCCAGCGAAAGTTTCGGCAGTTAGCGAATAGTCTACACCAAAGTCAGTGAAGGATATTTGAAGTTTCTTGGGTTTAGCTGGATATTACAGAAGGTTTATTGAAGGCTTTTCGAAGATAGCAACGCCCCTGACCAAGCTCACACGTAAAGATGAAGAATTTGTGTGGTCAGAAGCATGCGAACAAGCTTTCGTAGAACTTAAGTCAAGGTTGACATCAGCACCTATTCTCGTCATACCGGATCAATCTGGAGGATTCAAAGTGCATTGTGATGCATCCGGTAAGGGATTAAGATGTGTTCTACATCAGCACGGTAAGGTTGTGGCATATGCTTCAAGACAGCTGAAGATTCACGAGCGTAATTATCCGACGCATGATTTGGAGTTAGCAGCCGTCATCTTTGCTCTCAAGATTTGGCGTCATTACCTACTTGGTGAATGAGTGAACATCTACACAGATCATAAGAGCCTGAAGTACGTGTTTACTCAGAAGGAGTTGAATATGCGGCAGAGAAGATGGTTAGAACTCATGGCGGACTTTGACATCAACTTGCAATATCACCCAGGGAAGGTGAATGTAGTACCTGATGCTCTTAGTCGCCAACCATTAGCAATGAATCTCACCGCTCAGTGAAAGCTTCAACAAGACTTGCATCAGATGGAGATTGAAGTAGTCATGCCAGGTAATGCTTCAAGTTTGATGAATTTACAAGTTCAATCAACCATTGTCAATCAGATCAAACCAGCTCAAGCCAGCGATGCTAAGTTGCAAAAGATCATAGAACAAGTGGAGAATGGATTCAGAACAGACTTCATCATCCATGAAGACGGATCTTTGAGATACGGCAGCAGATTGTGTGTACCAAAAGGTTCTGTTCGGGAAGAGTTAATGAAAGAAGCTCACAGCTCTCCCTATTCAGTACACCCCGGAGGTACCAAAATGTACAAAGATCTACGTCAGAATTATTGGTGGCATGGAATGAAGCGTGAAGTAGCCAGAAGCGTCGCAAAATGCTTGGTGTGTCAGCAAGTAAAGGCTGAACATCACAGGACTGCTGGATTACTTCAACCGTTACCAATCCCAGAATGGAAGTGGCAACACATCACGATGGACTTTGTGACTACTCTTTCTCGCAGCACAAAGGGTAACGATACCATATGGGTCATTGTGGATCGACTCACAAAGTCGGCTCACTTCATCCCATTTCGAGTTGGCCAATCAACTGAGACACTAGCAAAGAAGTACATGGAGGTAATAATCTAATTTAGATTTAAAACTCTTCATAATGTACTATCTCTGATACCTATGAACTCATACAGGAAATTGTGAGACTCCATGGAGTACCGGTCTGCATTGTCTCCGATCGTGACACCAGGTTCCTGTTGCGCCACGGCAGCGCCCCGGCCGTCTATCCGAGGCCAAAATGCGGAATCAAAAATTTTCCTTACTTGGAAACTGGCGCTACCGCGGACAAATACCCGGATCGTAACCATTAACCTATACTAGCTAACTAGAGATGGGGTGAGAGATATACCGAGTGATCCGAGTCCTTCGGTCTTCTCGTCATCGTCCCGATCTCCCGCGGAAACTTCGGTCGTCGCCTCCTTGCCGGAAGGGCACCACATCGTCTGTATCTTTTACGGGCTCCCACCTCAATGCCGAGGCAACTCGGGCGCGAAGTTGGCTAGCCGACGCGCCCAAGATGTGCTATAGAATGTAGTGTAGAGTGCATGTCTCATTTTGGGGTATAGGTTGCTTTTTGAAGATGGAGGAATGAAGGTATGAAAAATGGTGCTTTCATTTTTCCTTGTATCAAAAATGAGATGGATGAAATTTGCCACACCAAATGAAAACCACCTCTCTCATTTTCCCTCCCCACTAAATTGTGGCCGGCCACTCTCAATGGGAAATGGTGGAGGGAATCAAACAAAATACCAAGGGAGGTGAGTGTAGGAGAATAGAAGAGGTGACCATATCCAAAGACAAGAAAACATCAACCATGCTTAACCCTCCATACCCTTTCCAATCTCAATTAATGCAAGTGATGGAGCAAAAGAAAAAGATGCCATCATAATGAATATAAGTGCAAGAAACCCCTCCACAAAAATTATTTGCACAATTTGCAAATAACCCCCCTCCATCGGAAAAGTCCGGCCGGGAAAGAACAAAGGAAAACCGGCCGGAACGGAATGCAAACTGGCAACTCCAGAAAACTGGTCCCGTAATAAATTACAGGAAAACCCCAATACTGTGCATACACACCCGCATCTGTATTCCTACCGGATACAAATGCAATGAGACAAAATCTACACTGTACTATACTAGGATCCGGCTTAAACCAAAACCGGCTAGTAATATCCGTCCGATCCTGATCCGTGCAATACCGCATGTATCAGATCGAACCCTGCCATATAACTATACGGCCTCTAGTACAAAACTGTCCGATCCTGATCCGTGCAATACCGCACGTATCTGATCGGACCCTGCCATATCTCCATACGGCCTCTACAGCGTTTCGCCCGAAAGCTTGAGTAACTGAAAGTGTGGTGGACTCTAAAGACTCGTCAATACTATGGCTGTGGATTTAACCACTAGCACGTCAGAGGTATAAGCCAATACGTGACGGGCCACCAGCTATTGACCAAAAGGGACGTCGATGAGCGAACTCATCCTGACACCCTATTGAGCCTGTCAGTGACAATATCCGTACAGTCCGGTCCGTTCGTCTATGAGCATCGCATGGCGGGCCTAGGGGGTTGGTAAAAGTCAGACCCCCAAAGGCGGTACAAGTCGTGTCGGAGTGTAGCCCAGAACACCCTGAGATACTACTGGAATACCTACCAGTAAATCTCCTGCCTCGGCCGAGGGCTTTGTGTAATGGCTCTCCTAGACACAGCGCGACCTCACCCCCAATACCGGGAGAGACGAACCCCTACAGATCCGCTCACTGCCTCCATGTGGCTCGGGACTGTACCCAACTAAAACCTGTTTGCACGACACCTTTGAGCCGTGGTAGGGTAGTAATCAAAGCACAGTGGGAACTCACACGAGACAAATGACGATCTCAGGTCGATGAACTAACCTGTACACATGTCACCTGGGAACTGCTATCTGACGTATGGTATAATCCCAACTAGCAGGTTCCCGGCGAGTCCTGTCCGGTGTACTCATAACCCAATGAGCACCTGTATACATCTTAGGTGAACCAACTGACACCAGTGGCTTGTGAGACCGGCCACCGCCCCTCGTCGGGGTCTCGACTGTATACACTAGTCTACTAATGGAGTATCGATGCCCTGTCTCGAAACACCTACGACTAGGGACCTTTTAAGGATGTGCTTATAGACCCCAGCTCCCACGTATATGATCGCCATCATACTGCTGGTCGTCAAGCAAGAATCCTAGGGGCTCTATCAACGTGTAATAGCGACCTGTCAGGTCACCTAAAGCAGTACACGATGATAAAGATAAACCAGATAGCATACTATCATCTCGAGTAAGACTGTTCTACCGGGATAGGTCCTCCCTCAATCATTGCAATCACGTGCCTGTGATCCAATAATTGACTCTGAGGGCACTATCTCCAACAGTTCCGATCGCAATTTTGGCAGAGTCTGCAAGCAAGCTTGGGAACAAGTCTGAACTTCAGCACGGCTTATCATCCACAAACAGATGGTCAGTCGGAACGAACTATTCAGATCTTGGAGGATATGCTCAGGGCGTGTATGCTAGACTTCAAGGGATCGTGGGAAGATCACCTATATCTTGTGGAGTTTTCGTACAACAACAGCTACCAAGCAAGCATAGGAATGGCACCTTTTGCAGCACTGTATGGAAGAAAGTGTCGTTCGCCATTAAGTTGGGACGACATCGGAGATAGGGAACTTCTTGGACCGGAGATGATAGTAGCGACTGTTGATGTGGTCCGTACTATCAGGGAAAGGATGCGCATAACCCAAGATCGACAGAAGCACTGGGCTGATGCAAAGAGGCGACACTTGGAGTTCCAGCCAGAAGATCACGTATTCCTGAAAATATCTCCGAACCGCGGAGTGATCCGATTTGGAAGACGAGGTAAGTTGAGTCCGAGATACATTGGACCGTTCGACATACTCGAACGAGTCGGTAAAGTGGCATACCGCTTAGCGCTTCCACCTTCATTGGAAAGAGTGCATAATGTGTTCCATATATCCCAACTCAGAAAGTATGTGAGTGACCCCAGCCATGTTCTCGATCATTCCGAGCTCACTATACAGCCCGACTTGTCTTATGAGCAACAGCCCGTGGAGATCCTGGACAAGAAAGTGAAGACACTTCGGAACAAGAAAGTTAACTTGGTTCGAGTGATGTGGAGGAAAGACACTCCAGGAGTGTCCACTTGGGAAAGGGAGGATGAAATGCGTACTAGATATCCATACCTCTTTGTAAACTAGTCCTCAAATAAAAGTTGTAAATTTCGAGGACGAAATTTTTGTAAGGAGGGTAGACTGTAACAACTCCATTTTTAATATACAAAGAATTGATTTAAATTCAATGTATACTTGGAGTATTTATTACAGCTGATATCTCTTTAAGTATTTATTTCACTCCATAATTACAAGAAGGAGCTTGTAGCTCATTGGTAACACCTTGCATTGCTGAACCAAGCCACCAGAGTTCAAATCACATGCCCCACATTATTTTTTTATATTATTTTGTTTTAAATTTTTTGGAAAGTCAACAGTCAAACCGCTATAACTCACAAAACCTGAACTGAAGGCAAAAAGTTAAATACACCAAAATTCCCCCAAGGAAGAAACCCACCCGACGAGCCTTCGACTCGGCCTGACTCGGCCGAGTCGGCCGGCGGACCGGCCGACTCGGGCCGGCGCCGCCGGACGGCCGAGTCGTCAACACGGAATTTTTCCGTGTTGACCTGGTCTTCACACCTGTATACACTAAATTCCCAGATCGGTTATCAAATTCTCAATAAATTACTTTTACTCTAAAAATTTAATGATTTTTAATGTTTTTTATATATTTTTTATATTTTTAATTAAAACCCTAACCCTAGCCTAACCCTATATAAACCCCCATACCCTATACCCTCTCACCCTACATTCCTAAGTCCAATCTCTAAAAATTTCAAGAGAACTTGGTACGTTAGAAAACGAGCGAAAGGCGAAGCGCTGCCGAAATCGACGGCGAATCCCGGCGATCGTACTAGGACCTCTTCCTGACGTTTCGACGCACCGACAAACCCACTACCTTCCTATCACTCTCTAGCGTTGTCCAAACCCATAAGTCCCTCTTTTTCTACCTTTCTTTCTTCCATTAAAATACGATTTTTCAAACCCGACGGAAATCGGAACAAACCGATTTCTGATTCGGTTTTTCTATCAAAACTCACTTGTCACTAATTCCATAATTCTTAAACATATTCATGTTGACTACTAATCACTTAAAAATCAATTTGGATAAAGTTTCTCACATGAAATGATAACTTTTGCAAAATACCGTATTTTCGCACTTAAATACCACCATGTTTAGTTTATCACATTTAACCTTTTTAACATTGCTATACCTTAAAATAGATCACGAGGTAATGACCTACCTCCACACACACGCAAATACAACCCTAATTGATATCATCAAAACTTAGAATACGATAATACAAGATTTTACATTAAAATACCATTTTCTTTATAAACCTTTTCTGAAAGTTCTAAGTTGTATACAATTTTAAAACAAAATCTTTTAATAGGAAAATATGATATGTCATGGACATCAATCGTTTATCTAAACCTGACTTTGTGGTGTCTAGACGAGTGTGTCTAAGGCGAGTGGTTACTTAATTAGGACCACTACTTGTAGTGGAAAGCCTCCCACTCATCTGGCACTTACCTGGCCGCAATTGGCGGTGAAGAGGCAATTTGATGCTTCTAATGATGTGTCGTTTAGACCATTTAGAAATAGGCTAGTTGGCTTAGGAAACCCTAGAATCTAAAATACGGAAATTTACACCCTTTTACAAATAAATACCTTATTTTTATAAAACCGTTTTCTAAATGATTAGTATTTATTAAATCTTTGCAAAGCGCCACTACAACCCACCTTTGGGGAACTCGTTAGGGATAGTACGGTTTATCTTGCACCCTCGAGCTTAGTAGTGCGAGATTCAGACCTCCGCAAGGAGCATTCGGTCTCGAAAGGTTTAGAATACGACATTTATGAAAAATGAGATTTTTGGAAAATAAAATATTTATTAAAAATTATTCTTGTATAAACATATGTATATTTATCATTTAAACACCTATTTTATTATAAGATAAAGTTTCCACCTTTTCGTAAAAATTACAAGATTAAAAGTTACATTAAAATACCATGAATTTCAAATAAATCAATATTATAGATTAATACCTTTATTAGGATATATTCACTAGAAATATCACTAAATAAAATCACGCTCATTATAACTATAAAGACGAATAATAAATACTTGGGGTGTATCTTGAAAACTATGCAAAAGTATTTTTACATAAAACCCCCTCAAGTTTTATAATTTACAATAAGGACCTTAACAATTATAGAACTTCAAATTACATTTCTTTTAGTCTGACTCGGGTTTGAGTCTGATTATTTCTGACTTGAATATGATTCAAGTCATTCTATATTCTTTAATATTCCAACTCAATATGAACACATGAATCCTAGAATCCAGTTAACAATCTATATAACTTGACTGAATCAAACCATGGATATACATCCATTATTCCGTTATTCCATTTACCTGATTATGCAGTTACAACATGTTTACTGATATCATGGTTTTGGTCAGTCATCCAACTTACACAATACAATATAACAATACTATCAAAACACTACGGGGTTTAAGGGGTAGATTGGTACGGAAGGTGTTAAAGGTGGCACGAGATGGTCAGATTAAGACACCTAACCATTTTCCGTAGCTGTTGTACCGTGGCTTAAAGGTTCCTTGTACATTCCATTTGCCCTGGTCTCTAGCATATAGAGACCCCTCTTGTATACACCGGCATCCTTCTGTACCAAGCTACAAACAACAGCGTTAACACAATATTCCATAATATTCTACAACATAATACTTTAGAAAGTACTCTTATTCTGTCTTTCTAATTCTTCCTTATCTTTGGGACTTACCGAGTGACCTGTTCGCTGACGACATTCTATTTCTTTCTTCTTTGAATGTCGTCAGGTGCTTTGGACCCAGCAGAGATCGAGCCCACCGGTGAAAACTTGGAGCAGTTTCACGAAGACCCCGAGCTCTAGATATTGTACCTTGTTCTATTCAGTATTTTCATTTCCTGTTATGCCACTGTTTAGGCATCGCTTTTCATTTCAGTTGTATTTACTTTTCATGCATTGTACAAAAGAATGTTATTAATAAAGTTGCTGTTATTTTTATATCTCTTGTCTCTTGTGATTTACTTTTATATTGCTTAGATACGCTTAGCGTATATACTTCTAAGTACATACGTAGCGGACCTCGTCGCGTCTCCTTCGCCGTACACCGTGAAGCGGGGCGTGACAGGAACTCCATGCAATACTCGTAAAAGTTTCAGGATCTCCAAAACGTCAAATATATATATATAATAAAATAATTGGGTGGCAAGGATTAAAACACGCGAGCTATGGGACAGCAATGTAGAGGCTTAACCAGTGAGGTACAAGTTGTTTCTTGCATTTATTTAACAAGAATTAATTATAACTCATCATCAGAATAGAAATACAGCCTTTTATTAATATTGAAATAATAAAAGTTTACAGGGATTTCAGGATCGTTACAACATATTCAATTAAGAAGTTGTTAATACAAATATATTTCACTAATAAAACCATGTCTATATAATAACTTGAAGAAGATGCAATTTAGGGTTTGAACTTAATTGATTTGTATTGAATCTCAAATGTGTATATATACATTTTACATGATGAAGAAATAAAATAAAATCTTTCTTAACAAATAAAATCTTTCCTAACAAATAAAATTAGAAAAGTTTTGGAAAGATTTGTAATCACAAAAATCTGTATTAGTTACGGAAATCTTTCTTAATATTCCCCTGCAAGATTGAGGTTCCGTTGAAAACTCCGATCTTGTAACGAAATTTGAGAAATTGAGTGCGTCCAAGTGCTTTTGTGAAAACATCCACAAGTTAATCATGAGTGCTGATGTGGTGAACATGAATGGTGCCATCTTCAACGCATTCTTAAACAAAATGATAGTCAAGAGCAATGTACTTCATCCGAGCGTGGAAGACTGGGTTTGGACTAAGATAGGTAGCCCAAGTATTATCACAGTATAGAGAGTGGTTTTCATAGAATTACCTTGGGTTCATACAGAAGATTTTTCATCCATAGTATCTCGGTCGTGGCATTCGCAAGGGTTTTATATTCAGTTTCGGAGAAGGATCGAGAGACGGTATTTTGTTGAGCCGATGATAGGTGATTGGATGCGAAAAAAGTGTTGTATGTATTTTGTAAATAACCGCAATCAAGACGGTGTCGCAAATAGCTAGCCGCGATGAGTACAGGTCGTCCGCAGGAAAACGTGAACTTCTTTTCTTACTTTAGACGGGTTAATAAAATAGAGGATGGATTGTTGTCGTTTTATTTTAATATGGATATAAAATTTATAATAGAAGGGCTTGTAGGGTTTATAGGACTTAGTAGTTAATGGATGAATATTTAGAAATGTCTCTTTTTATCTTTTAATAGTTTAAAACTTAGAGAGATAGCAATGAATGTGGATTAGGGGTTCTTGGAGGAAACTAGGGTTTCCCACCACTGACCCTTTTCCTTCCATTGATCTCTATTAATCTCAAGCCCTTAATAAAACAAGTGTTTAATTAATATCAAATCGTGGCCATGACTATCAATAAATTGATAGCACGCCCGATAAGAGAGTTAACATTTATTTTGCTAAAGTTTATAAATATTAAAATGTCAAAAGAAATTAAAAAACATTTCATCCATTATTCTACCCTATCCTACAAACCCTAGCAAACAAGAAATTACTCGCTCATGGTTAGTAGCGATTTAAAAAAAAGGTTGAAAATGAATGAAACTATAATTAAAAGTGCGGAAAAGTAATGCGGAAAAGTAATTCATAAAAGTAAATGCGGAAAAATAAATGCAAAAAGAATTAAAACAAAAACTATCTTTATTAATCAACTATTGCATTACAATTTTTCTCCTTCAAAAGTGATTACAAGAACCCTAGTTTCGCTCGTTGATCTCTCTCTTTATGAAAGTAGATGATTGGATAATAGAATCTTTTGGAATGCACAGCTCTCGGTCCTTTATATAGCCCCTGAAAGTACAAACCCTAAATTCCATATTGGATTAGGTGTGATTACAATCATGCCCCCAAAATCTCAGATCCAACGGCCACTAAAGGACCGCGGAACCGCCGCCCTTGCCCTTGTTCAACCGCGGATCCACCGCCCCTAGTGGGATTGGGACTTGGCATTTTTCTAGATTTTTTTCTCGATATTTGGAGATCCTTTTGATATATAGATTCTGAAAATATTACCCTTAGTCTCTGCCGTTGCTAGATTTCTCGATTTGCTTCTAAAATTTTGCAGATTCAGATTTTATATCCCGATTTAACTTGGATCTCCTACATTGATTTCAGACCTGAGCTAATACCTGCATAATATCTCAAATCAAAATGTTAGTAGCATTTGGTATTTTTGAGATATTATTCCAACCATTTATATGATATAATATTTTAAGAATATTGATTAGGAATATTTGATATGATATGCATATTTTAATTACTAATATTTCATTTAAATATTGTATGCATATATTTTCCCTAATTATATTAATTATAAATTTAGAAACATATGATAATAAACTTTTACAAATAAACCCACATATGTTCTTTATTTACAATTAACACCTTTTAGTACTTAAAAATAATAAGGAAAATGTCCATACAAATGTGCAATATATTTGACTAATCAAATACCCCCAAACTTATCTTTGATCGTTCTGAGCAAACTATTTATTAAAAGGAAAAAGAAAAACCTAACACACTTTCGTAGGCAACACGATTGCACATAGCACGTGCAACAAGTCTTTAAACCTCTAGGTGTCCCTAGCAGGAGGAGTGTTGTCTCCTGAGGGTTTTCAGCGGATTACACCCACAAAATTCCAAAATAAAATAAAGAAAATGAAAGTTACATATAAAGATAAGGAACATATAAAAGAAAAAACTTGAAAATAAAAGTTTCAAATTACACTATCTTTTTAGTTGCCATGAGCCCTATCTTAATGGTCTTGAAAAGATATCAGAAATCACATTATCTCTCAATAAAATATCGTCTTTAGTCTTCCTCCCTACTTCTCCTCCAAACATCGATCATATAACCCTACGTGCGTGTAAAAGACATCCCTATACTTGGAGAATTCAATTCAAGCTATCCTACCCTTGTCCATCTTTCTTAGTACTTTTTAGTCGGTGAATATTTTAGATGGATTTTCTCACACATTCTTCATGCGACCATTAATACTTCTTGAGGTACTAACCAACCGATTATCAAATGTGCTTACTTATTTAAGCGTAATTAGCAATATCCTAGTTTTGCAACACCTAAGGCTTAGCAGTGACTCCCAAACCAGTTAGTCTAAGGCACTAGGTGATAAGGTACCATCGCTATATTTTTTTATGCTGCCTTAAGTAATTACAAAACCAGTGTTCATTTTTCTTCACCATTTATTTTTTTGTGTCATTTATATTTTTTTTAATTTTTTTTTGCCTTCATACTAAGGCTTTTAGACAAGAGTATTTCAAGGTATTCTCTACTATCACAAGTTTCAAGATGTGTGCAAGTGAGTATAGTAGGGTATCAACGTTCAGATGTTTGGACTCAAGAATATGGACAATTTTTCAGACTTATTTCTATTCTCAGATTAATAATTTCCTTCATCCTACTAACTCTTGGGACAATAGCTCATGACTACCTATTACTAGTTTCATTTTAAAATATCTAATTTTCTTGCATTTCTTAAATCTTTTCCTATCTTTCATATGTATTTTTCACTTTCTAACTTTTATATTTTTTTTTCTTTTATTTAGTATAATGCAAAATGATATGTGAATAAGAAAAAACCTCCCCCCAAACCTATTTGCTGCAGTGTCCTCACTGATGTTATCCATTAAGCTCAAAACCTGTAAACTTGGGAGGAAAAGTTCTCAATGATTAGTAAAGGGGAAAAGAGTTAATGACAGTGAAATACTCTCCCAGTATTTTTGGCTCACAATTGTGCAAAAATTTCTTTTCATTCAAGAGCTAAAAAAATATTTTTCTCGCCCCCAAACTTAATTAAAACAGCGTTTTCATTACTAAGAATTTAAAATCATAAGAGGAGGATAAATATTATTGGTCCGCACAAAGCATTACAAAGACCAAAAGTTAAAACCAACCATTCGAATATTTTATCAATATAACACCATAGTTGGTAGAACATCATGTTACAGATAGACGTGAAGAAGTGGGGAGGAGATAAGAGGTGTAATTGAACGGTTTTACGTCTCGGTTGGTAGAGACGAAACAGTGATGGTGGATGAAAATAAGAATTTGAAAGATAAAGAATAGGTGGAATAGTTGCATTCTTGTACTTGATAAGAAGAAGGGATGGCGGTTCAACTTCTTTGGATGGAGGTTGATTTATCACAACATCCATGTTTTTAAGGAACGCGAGTTCTTCAGCGAAAATGTCTTCGAAACTTTCATCGATATTCCGAATGATAATCTCATTGGAAAGAAAGGTATGATACTTGATTAGTCTGAAATATTGCACATTTGAATGAACATTTTCCCTACTTTTGTTAAGTGCTTAAAGGTGTTTATTGTAAATTTAGAACATATGTGGGTTTATCTGTAAAATATTCATTATCATATGTTTCTACATTATAATTAACATAATGAAGGAAAATACATGCATATAATATTTATATGAAATATTAGTAATTAAAATATACATATCATATCAAATAATTCTAATCAATATTCTTAAAATATTGTATCATACAAATGGTTAGGATAATATCTCAAAATAATAACAAATATTACTAACACTATGACTTGAGATATTGTGCAGATATTAGCTCAGATCTGGAGATTAAAAGATTCGAGATGTCGAAGAGATCTACAAATGTCAACACCAGAGACCACAGAAAAACCCATGATCTGATCCCACTAAACCGCCGCGGTTGGGCAGCTAAATGCCATTATTTGCGGTAGATCCACGACCCCTTTATGGCCGTTGGATGAGATATTTGGTGGCTGTGATCGTGACTGCATATCTTAACCTATGGAATCTAGGGTTTCTAGTTTCTGTGACTATTTAAAAGACCGAGAGCTTCACATGAAAAATCATCAACCGAAGAGATCAAGAGGTCCATGATGATCTACGCATCTGAGTTGATTATCAGCTGTTCATCTACTTCCAAAAAGATAGAGATCGAAAGCAAAAAACTAAGGTTCTTATACTCTACTTTAAAAGGATTTATACATGATATAGTTGATTAATAAAGGTAGAGTTTTTATTAGTCTTTTCGCAATTAATTTCTGCACTTACTTTCTACATCTTACATTATAATCTCATTCTTCATCCTTTCTTCTCCAACCATGTGTGAGTAATTCCTAACTTGCTAGGGTTCGTAGGCTAGAGTAAATCAATGGATGATAAAATACTTTAACTCCTTTTACACATTTTAAAGTCTATAAACTTTAGCAAAATAAATGTTAACATCCTTATCGGGCGCGCTACCAATGTATTGATAGTCTCGACCATGATTTGAGATTAGATTAACACTTGTTTTGTTAGGGGCTAGACATGAATAGAGATCAATGCAAGGATAAGGGTTAAGAGTGGGGAAACCCTAGTTTCTTCCAAAAGAACCCTAATCCACATTCATCACTATCGATCTAGTTTTAAGCTATTGAAAGATAAAATGAGTCATTTTAATTAGTCATCCATTACTACTAAGTCATATGAACCCTACAAGCCTCTTCTTTATAAAATCTACATCCGTATCAAAATAGATCTACAACCAATCAAACAATCTTCAATCAACTCGTCTAAAGCAAGAAAAAGGTTCACGTTTCCCTGTGGACGACCCATACTCATCGTGGCTAGCTGCTAGCGACACCGTCCTGATTGCGGTTACTTTATTTACAATACTTTTAAACGATCAATCAAATGGCGCCGTTGCCGCAGATACGTGTGTATTTTTTCTTTCTATTCATGTTGAATTCTTCTAAAATCCAGTAACATATTATAAAAGAGAACCAAAATCGCATATTGTGTATTTAACGATTAGTGTACGAATTTTGCAAGGGAATCTAGAGTCACTGGAGCGAGAAAATAGAGATTCAGAGACTTTCAACGAGGACCAGAGGAGAATTATAGGGCACTGAAGAAAAATCAGCAGAAGAACTCTCCAGAGTGCGGCGGAACCGCCGCAATAGGGTGCTTTTTGCGGCGGAACCGCGGCAAAGTGGAGGAGTTGCTTCCCTAAAATCCTCTGGTATCTTTCTCTGATCTTTTTCTCTCCTCTAAGATCCAATAATCTGATTTTTCTAGAGGATTCTTTGCAAAAAGCGCCACTCAAAAATCTGTTTGCGTGTTTTGATATTGGTTTGTTTGTGCATATCTTAACCGGACATTAAGAGGCAATAACCCAAATCCAGATTAGGTGGGGATTTCATTACCCTTCTTAGGCCCCACAAATCACAAAAAGAGCATACTTTCACCTTACATTAATTAAAAAATATCTAGACCAAGTCTCTAGGGACCGCCGCGCTCAATTAGTACAGAGGAGGGTCGTGGGTAATCTATCGCTTATCCGCATTTCTCTTGTGGTGTCTAGGCAAGTGTAACTAAGGAAAACGTTTACTTAATTAGGCCCGCTATTTTCGGTGATTTGTATAGCGCATACCTCCCACTTACCTGGCCACAAGAGAGATAAAGAGATGGTAGAGGATTGATCCTGCGACTTGTCCTTTGGAAGTCTAGGAGCGGTCTAGTGACTTGACCTAGATGACCCTAGTTCTAGAGTTTGATTGTGCATTTTTATGATTTGTTGAGTCAAGCCTCACGTCCGACACTTTTCAAAATAAATTGTTCTCACACACGCTGCCACGTGCACTAAACCCGCTTAATGCATGATCGGCTGGACACGGGATTCTAGTGCCTATCTTGTCCATGTCTTTGCTATCGACTCCGAAGTCGGTACTTCTTCATCTTCTATTTTCCCTCCACCCACCACATCGACCGAGATGGACGGTTCTCCATCAGATTTTCACAACACCACCCTACCACCCCCGTAGGTGCATAGAATCCACCGTGCATCTCTCTTCAAGAAAGATACTACCCGATACGCGGTCCCCTTCCTACATGTCTGTCTATTCCACCAGCCAATGGGGATAATTTTAAAATTAAACCACACTTCATCAACCTGTTGCCCAAATTTCACGGTCTTGAATTCGAAGACACATACGTTTTCATAACCAAATTCGAAAACGTATATGCAATGATGGGCACTACACAACTTTCTGTGGATGCTATGAGATTACGTCTTCTCCCTTTTACCTTGTGCGATCTAACAGAAAAATGACTTTATAGCACTGCCACACACTCTATCGCCAAATGGGATGAATTCATTATAGCATTCCTTAAGAAATTTTATCCCAATCATAAGACCTCCCGTATTCGAAGCGAGATTAACCAGTTTACCCAACTTCCCAACGAAACATTTTGGAAATGATTTGAACGGTTTAAAGATCTGCTTTTCCAATGTCCTCATCACGGAATCGATAGATGGCAACTTTGCCATTTTATATATGAGGGTGTTAATCTAGCGACAAAACAGATGCTAGAAACCATTTGTCAATGTCATTTCATGTCTAAAGACGATGGCGAAGCATGGCAATTCTTAGAAGATTTCACTGAACAAATTTTACAGTGGGAAAGCGTTAGACCAACATTATCTTCATCTAGGAAAGGCATCCATCAGCTCGATATTTCCATCGCAGTAAAAGCCGAAATGGCAGCGATGCAAAAGAAACTCGAAGTTATGGAAAACAAATTCTCATCAACCTCTCTAAACCAAGTTACGCTCCCAAAAATCGTGTGTAGTTGCTGTTCTGACCCATCATATTTAACTGAAGAATGTCCTTTGAATCCTCCGTTTCAAGGTCAAGAACAAACTAATGCTGCTTTTCCGCAACGACCTAGAAACGATCCTTATTTTTCCACATACAATCAGGGATGGAGGAATCATCCTAATTTTGCTTGGAGCCAAAATCAAACTCAAACCCAAAATACGTTCCCAAGTCAAATTAACTATCAAATGCCTCCTCCACAGCAACAGCAACCACCACAACAAAGTCAGCACCCCTTTCAACCTCAATATTTTCAAAATCCGGCCAACAATTTTGCACCCTATAATAATTCTTTTCCAACGGCCGGTACCGAAAAATCCTCTGCACTCGAACGAAGCTTGGAAACGTTTATTAAACATTCCACACAAACGACGTCTAATTTAACATCTTCTATCCAAACATTAGTACAACACACCGCTTCCTACGATGAAAGCATAAAATCGATAGAAGCATAACTTGCACAGTTAAATGCCGCGATGAGTGAGAGAGAGAAAGGGAAACTTCCATCTCAAGCTCTACCGAATCCTGGCCACTCCAAAAGTCATAATGTGAGTGTCGTAACCACGTTGAGATCTGGAAGGGTGCTGGACAATCATGTCGGCGAATAGGTTGATGACGTTGAATCAAATGAAACCCCGGCTATTTCTTCTAACCCTAATTCATCTAGCATACCCTCTTCTTCCGAGCCTATTCTCCGTTCTTAGCTAGGCTCAAACTCTCAACCCACTTCCTTGAGTCAACTTAAAACGATCACAACTCCAATTCTGGGATCCATTCCATCCCCACAAACTTCTCCTCAAATGTTGGACCCATGATAAAGCTCATTTTCCAAACAGGTTGAGGGCCAACAAACCTAATGCACGAATGGAGAAGATTGGGGAAATGTTTAAGCAAGTTAACATAAATATTCCTCTCCTAGATGCTATTCAACAAGTTTCATCTTATGAGAAAATCCTTAAGGACTTGTGCACTAAGAAGAGGAAAACTCAAGTACCTAAAAAGGTGTTCTTAACGAGTAATGTGAGCACGGCTTTTACCCAACAATTTCCTAAGAAACGTAAGGACTCCAGTTGTCCTATAATATCGATAACTATTGGGGGTAAAAGCATTAATCATGCTCTACTCGATCTAGGTGCTAGTGTTAATTGGATCTCGTATTCTGTCTACGAGCAGTTAGGTATAGGAGAGTTGAAACCTGCGTATTGCACTCTCCAAATGGCCGATTGATCTATCACCCAACTTAGGGGTAATGTCACGTCCCGCTTCCCAGAGTGCGCAAGATTGGGCACGTGACATAGCCAACCATGCTACCTGTGGGTAGGAAGTATCCATCCACAGTCACATTACGGCTGTAGAGATATCAAGAACAATATAAAAAAAAACTATCTAACACATGTCCAAATCCAGAATAACAAGAGTCAATAATAAATAAGTGCGGAAGCGAATGATCCAATACAATAGTAGAAAAGTACGTCCCATAATGCGGGCTTACATCTGGAAATAAAATGCAAGAAATAAACTAATCACTACAGAACTCACAAATCAGCCTGCTGGCTGAAGTACTCCTGCTCGGTCGGCGACAATGGTAAAGAATCTGGGCCATGCAAAACCCAGACGTCAGCGCGTCATGTCAACCAATAATATAATATGAACATGGTAATAGGCAATGCATAAATAATCATGAATAAAGCAATAATATGAAACAAGCAGTGCAGGGTAGTGTGCAGTGAGTAGCTAAACTGTTCTATCAGGTTTCTATTCTAAAGTCTTTGAAATCAATTGATGACTCGTCGATGTAACTCAATAGTATCCCGTGCGTGTCCGGGACCACGGTCAAGATTCTCGGGGCTGAATCCGAGACGTGCCGCTAGGCAGTAACAAGTAGCAGGATGGATGAGTGATGTCAGCATCATCACTCCGGGGCTGGCCTAGCCCGTAAGACTGATCAGAACAGGTATCGAACTGTTGAGTTACAAGTCGGTTTCACCTTGATTTCCCCATACCCCCAAGTTATGTATGTCGAGTCAGGTATTCAGTAATCGAGAACTAATGCCAACACAGGATCAGGTAAAAGCAGGTTTGTCTGGATAGACAACAGGAATGGTCCATGAGGACTCCATGTCAGGTTTGTTGGCATTAGGCATGAGATCAGGTAACAGGTAAGGTCATGGTACATCAGGTTAAGTCGATAGTAAAGGGTACCATGTCCGGTGCATCGGTATGTATATATGTCATGTGTAGCCAGGTCAGGTCAACAGTAAACAGTGCCATGTCAGGTGTAACAACATATATCATGGGTAACAAGTCAAGTCGAGATGTACGATGTCGTGGGTGTGCTCACAACAGATATGTAATCGAACAGGGGATCACAGCAGGAAATAAAGTAAACAACAATAACAGTTCATTTAATCACAATGGTGCATTAATATAGTGCAGTTGTATTATCATATTAACAGGTTCGAGCACCCTTGGGGTGCAATAATCACAAGGTAGTGCAATATCAATAACAGAAAGTAATAAAGCTATATGTGTACGGCTATCGTCCTTTAAACAGTAAAATGATTAACTGGTAGTTTCGTTATTAGGGTTAAAGTGGCAATTGCGATTTTAGGTTACAGTATCATGATATATGTCATAATGCGTCCAAATTATAAAATAGCTCTACTTAGTTAAGTTTTGCAAGTTTAATGAGTCAAACAGATTTAATTTGTATAACATAGCATGTAGCAAGTAATACTTGCCTGGACGGAACGTGAAACGGATATGTGTCCGATGTCGGCAAGGTCGCGACGCACGCACGGCACACGGAGCGGGTCCAAGCAACGCATGATGGTGATGACGCAGCCAAAGCACTTCCTCTGGGTCGTCTGGATCATCGGCGGCGATCCCGGCTCCGGCAAACTACGGAAATGGAGATCACGAATCCAAGAAAGAAAGAAACGAAGAGAAAAGAGAGAGGAAGAATAAGAGGAGGAGTGGGGTTTGGTTGCACTGGATTTAGAGAGGAAGACCAGGGGGTGACTGTGGGGTGAAGGTCTCCGGCGAGGAGGTGCCGGTGACGGTTCTCGTGGGGCTCGGGTTAGAGGATGAGAAGAAGAAGAAGAAGGAGACGAAGAGATAGAGGGAGGTGATGATTGGTGATGGGTTAAGAGAGGAAAGCTTGGGCTTAAGGTCTCGGGGATGCATGCAGGTGGCCGGAGTTCGAGGCCAGGGTGCGGCAGCAGCAAGGTGCGAGGGGTCGAGGGTTCGTTGGTGTTTGGGTCGAAGGTGGGGCGCCGGCGAGGGAGATGAGTGCGGTTGATGGCTGGAGAAAAGATGGTGGAGATCGGGGTTGAGGCTAGAGGAGTGGCCGGAGGTGAGGGGTTGCTGGAAATGTGCCCGAAGGCGATGGGTTGCGGGACTGTAGGTGGGGTGGTGACGACGGAAAGTGGAGGAGGTTACAATGAAGGTGATGGGGTGATGGTGGCGAGGTCGTGGGGAGGTCGGCGGCGAGGCGAGAGAGCGGCTAGGGTTTGCGTGATGTGGGTGCTGGGTTAACGGTGGTTCTCGTGAAGGAAAGAGACGGATATAAATATAGGAGTAGAGAGAGAGAGGGTTAGAGAGAGAGAGAGAGAAAGAGAAATGAGAGAGAGAGAGAGACAGAGGAAGAGAGAGATAGATATAGAGAGGGATAGATGCAGAGAGAGAGAGAGATGGAGGCGGGCCCACGAGGGTTTAAGACCCCTCGTGATTGGCTGAGTGAGAAACAGTAAAATAATTTAAAAAGATTTCTTAATATTTAAATGGTTACAGGTAACAGATGAATATATATAATATAGTTTTAGAATATTTTATTAAATTGGGATTTTGGCGCTAAATGAAACATTTCCAAATCGCGCTCGGGTTGCGCCCAAAAATTTGAAATTTAAATAATAGGATTTTAAGCGGGTTCCAAATTTTAAAATGAAATGTTTTATGATTAAAAAGCATGCCCCCAAGTCGGACACTTGCACGCGCGCGTAGCCATCCAAACTCGCTCGTTTCACCGAACGGGATGGAAACTCGACGCGCGGACGCTACCACGCGGCTAGGGGTGACGAGTAGGCCAATATGGATATTTTTAATTTCATTTTAGGTGCTAAAATTTGTTACATGCAAAAATGACTTAGCCGGTTAGAATTTTGCAACAAGAACCAAACAAGCAAGATAAATGAAATGAGCAATGTCAAACACTCAACCAGTAACAGAAATAGTACTATTGGGCTCGGGTGTTACATCATACCCAACTACAAAAAGAATTTCGTTCTCGAAATTCCAAGAATACAAGATAGATAACTACAGGAAAAGGTGAGGAAACTTCTGCCGGATCTCGTCTTCTCGCTCCCAAGTGGATTCTCCATGCGATCGATTACCCCAAGAGACTAGCACAAGGGGGATAACATCGCTCTTAAGAACCTTTTCCATTCGATCCATAATTTCAACCGGTCGCTCCTCAAAATCCAGGTCTTCCCGTACTGTTAGCTCCGAAAGATCCAAAACGTGTGTTTCATCTCGAACATACCTTCGTAGTTGAGATACGTGAAACACATCAAGCACACCTGCCAAGGACTGCGGTAACGCCAAACAGTACGCTACCTCTCCAACACGCTCCAATATCTCAAAGGATCCAACGAATCGAGGATTAAGCTTTCCTCGACTCCCAAAACGAATCACCCCACTAGTCGGTGATACCTTCAAGAATACCAAATCACCCACGGCAAACTCTAGAGGTCTTCTTGATGTGTCAGCCCAACTTTTCTGTCTGTCTTGAGCTGCCTTCATATGCTTTCTGATGGCGTTAACCTTCTCAACGGTCTGTACTACCAAATCTGGTCCCAATAATCTTCGTTCACCAACGTCATCCTAACAAACAGGTGAACGGCACTTACGACCATATAAAGCTTCGAACGGAGCCATCTGAATAGTCCCTTGGAAACTATTGTTGTAAGAAAACTCCACCAAGTGTAGGTGATCCTCCCAAGAACCCTTGAAGTCCAACATGCATGTTCTCAACATATCTTCAAGAATTTGGATCGTTCTCTCCGACTGACCATCAGTTTGAGGATGATAAGCTGTGCTAAACTCCAATCGAGTCCCCAAGCTTTCCTGTAAACTCCTCCAGAAGTGTGACAAGAACCGAGTGTCCCGATCGGACACGATGCTCACCGGTACGCCATGCAATCTTACAATCTCCTGCATGTACCGTTCTGCCAAAGTCTCCGTCGATTGACCAACCCGAAAAGGAATAAAGTGAGCTGCCTTGGTCAACCGATCGACAATCACCCATACTGCATTGTTGCCCTTTGGACTCCGCGGTAAAGCTGTCACGAAATCCATGGTTATATGTTCCCACTTCCACTGAGGAATCGGAAGTGGTTGCAACAAACCAGCAACCCTTTGATGTTCAGCCTTAACTTGCTGACACACCAAGTACTTTGCCACAAAGCGAGCAATCTCCTATTTCATGCCTTCCCACCAGACATGCTATCGAATATCTCGGTACATCTTTGTACCTCCGGATGTACAGAGTAAGCTGAACTGTGTGCCTCCTTCATAAGCTCTTCACGCACATCCCCCTTTGGCACACACACACGGCTACCATATCTCAACGAACCGTCTTCGTGGACCAGTAAATCTGTTCGTAGTCCGGCTTCAACCTGCTCTCGAAACCTTTGCAGTCTAGGATCCTGCGATTGTGCCGCTTTAATCTTCTCAACTAAGGAAGACTGTACTTGCAACTGCATCAACTGTCCCGTAGAATGTGGTAGCACAACCTCCAAGTCAAATCTTCGAAAATCCGCAATGATCTCCCTCTGTGTAGTCAATACCTGAATCGCTGGTAACCGACTAAGCGCATCCGGCACGACGTTAACTTTTCCCGGATGGTACTTAAGATCAAGGTCGTAGTCGGCCATCAGCTCCAACCATCTGCGTTGCCTCACGTTCAACTCCTTTTGAGTGAACACATACTTCAAACTCTTGTGATCTGTAAAAACTTCGACTCTCTCGCCCAAAAGGTAGTGTCTCCAAATTTTCAAGGCGAAGATCACGGCCGCAAGCTCCAAGTCATGAGTCGGGTAATTCTTCTCGTGGGTCTTCAGTTGTCTTGATGCGTAAGCCACGACCTTCCCATTCTGCATCAAAACACATCCCAATCCTTTTCCAGATGCGTCGCTGTGAATCACCAGTCCTCCGGAATTGTCTGGTACGGTCAGGATAGGGGCGGTTATCAACTTCTGCTTCAACGTCTCGAAGGCCAATACACATTTATCCGTCCAAATAAAAGGTACTTCCTTGCGCGTAAGCTTGGTCAACGGTTCTGCTAAACGAGCGAAGTTCTCCACAAATCTCCTGTAGTATCCGGCCAACCAAGGAAACTTCTTATCTCAGCCACATTTCTTGGAATAGGCCAATCTCGAACCGCTGCAATCTTTTCGGGATCAACGGCAATTCCATCGGCCGACACGACATGCCCCAGAAATTTCACTTCTTCCAGCCAAAATTCGCACTTACTCATCTTCGCATACAATTTCTCCTGTCTCAGCGTCTGTAGTGCGATCTTCAAATGCTCAGCATGCTCCTCCGGACTCTTCGAGTACACCAGAATATCGTCAATGAATACCACAATAAACTGGTCCAAGAACGGTGAAAAGATTCGGTTCATCAAATCCATGAATATTGCCGGCGCATTCGTTACTCCGAAGGGCATCACTAGATACTCGAAATGCCCATACCGAGTTCGAAATGCCGTCTTGCAAATATCCTCTGCTTTCACTCGGACCTGATGATATCCGGATCGCAAATCCAGTTTCAAGAATACCCTCGCGCCACTAAGTTGCTCAAAAAGTTTTCCAATGCGAGGGATCGGGTATTTGTTCTTAATAGTTACCCGGTTTAATTCTCGATAATCGATGCACATCCTTCTGGTGCCATCCTTCTTCTTTACTAGAAGAACTGGAGCTCTCCAAGACGAGTTACTGCTTCGAATCCAACCCTTCTCAAGTAATTCAGCAACCCGTTTCTTAACTTCTTCCAATTCTACTGGTACCATTGGATAATACGCTCTAGATACTGGCGCTGCACCAGGAATGAGATCAATTGCGAACTCCACGTCTCGCTTCGGCGGTAACCCGATATATATTCAATTATATCCATAAAATCGCGAACAACCGCCGACTCTTCACTACTATCAACTTCCATAGATGCAAGAACACTGTTAGTCGGCCTAGCCCTAAACTCGACTGGCCCGACAGAACTGCTTCCTTAACGCAACTGCTGTCTGCTGCAAACTCCCTTTCATCCCAGATAAACTCTGCTGCTCTTGGCTACTGCAAGTATTTATGAGAAAGTGGTTAAACCCAGAGAGACAATCTGCCTCTGGATGTCCACGTCCAGTCTGCGCATAAACCTCCGTGCCCTGTCTGCATCGTTGGCAACTAAAGGTCCAGCGAAACTACTGAGTCTTGTCTATTCTGCTACATGCACGTCCATGGCTGCTCCATTATGCCTCAGCCCAACAAATTTCTCTTCCATTTCCTCCCGGGCAGTCCGCGGGAAGAATTTCTCCAGGAAACTCTTAGAAAACTCCGCCCAACTGATCGGTTTGGGCAAGCGGGTTTCTTCCACAAGCCACCACTCTCGGGCATAATCCACTAGCTGAATGCGCACCACATCAACTCTTTTGTCCTCTGGAATCTGTGCCGCAATCAGCAAATTCTTCGTGCCGATTAGCCACTGCTCGGCTGGCAACGGCTCCTTTAAACCAGTAAATGTAGACGGACCCAAAAGTCTGAAATCTGCTACGGTCCCTACTCGGTCAACTGATCTAGTTCCAACATTGTTCACAGACTGCTGAACGATCTGCAAACCTTCCCGAAACGAGTCCGCTTGCTGCTGGATCAGCTCGGTCTGTTTCTTTGATTTCCAGCATTCCTCTTATCACTCCAAGCATGGCAGCTTCGTTCACACGCCTCTGGTACGTCTTCAACTTCTTACCTGCCATAATCCTGAACTCAAAACACCCAACATTAGCATGATGATAGATTCTGAATGTGGATCAAGGCTAGAACTCCAAGATACTTAAATAGAGTACCGCATTGTAACTATGCCGCGGTATCATAGCCACAATTACTTAACTCCACCCAAGTCGCCCAAGCCCTAGGGATAACAAGAAATCAGGTTTTCGAGTCGACATGCAAAGCAAGTTTGCACGTCGTAAAAGATATAATCAGGAAGAATGTGATTCAAGAATGGTAAAACGGTCAAGGTGGCAGGACATGTTTCCTAAACACGGGTATTCTGATTCGTGTATTGGGTACAATACCCAACTACAAGAGAATCAACCCGACTATCCTAGGCTCTGATACCAAAAGAACCATGTCACGTCCCGCTTCGCAGAGTGCACAAGATTGGGCACGTGACATAGCCAACCATGCTACCTGTGGGTAGGAAGTATCCATCCACAGTCACATTACGGCTGTAGAGATATCAAGAACAATATAAAAAAAAACTATCTAACACATGTCCAAATCCAGAATAACAAGAGTCAATAATAAATAAGTGCGGAAGCGAATGATCCAATACAATAGTAGAAAAGTACGTCCCATAATGCGGGCTTACATCTGGAAATAAAATGCAAGAAATAAACTAATCACTACAGAACTCACAAATCAGCCTGCTGGCTGAAGTACTCCTGCTCGGTCGGCGACAATGGTAAAGAATCTGGGCCATGCAAAACCCAGACGTCAGCGCGTCATGTCAACCAATAATATAATATGAACATGGTAATAGGCAATGCATAAATAATCATGAATACAGCAATAATATGAAACAAGCACTGCAGGGTAGTGTGCAGTGAGTAGCTAAACTGTTCTATCAGGTTTCTATTCTAAAGTCTTTGAAATCAATTGATGACTCGTCGATGTAACTCAATAGTATCCCGTGCGTGCCCGGGACCACGGTCAAGATTCTCGGGGCTGAATCCGAGACGTGCCGCTAGGCAGTAACAAGTAGCAGGATGGATGAGTGATGTCAGCATCATCACTCCGGGGCTGGCCTAGCCCGTAAGACTGATCAGAACAGGTATCGAACTGTTGAGTTACAAGTCGGTTTCACCTTGATTTCCCCATACCCCCAAGTTATGTATGTCGAGTCAGGTATTCAGTAATCGAGAACTAATGCCAACACAGGATTAGGTAAAAGCAGGTTTGTCTGGATAGACAACAGGAATGGTTCATGAGGACTCCATGTCAGGTTTGTTGGCATTAGGCATGAGATCAGGTAACAGGTAAGGTCATGGTACATCAGGTTAAGTCGATAGTAAAGGGTACCATGTCCGGTGCATCGGTATGTATATATGTCATGTGTAGCCAGGTCAGGTCAACAGTAAACAGTGCCATGTCAGGTGTAACAACATATATCATGGGTAACAAGTCAAGTCGAGATGTACGATGTCGTGGGTGTGCTCACAACAGATATGTAATCGAACAGGGGATCACAGCAGGAAATAAAGTAAACAACAATAACAGTTCATTTAATCACAATGGTGCATTAATATAGTGCAGTTGTATTATCATATTAACAGGTTCGAGCACCCTTGGGGTGCAATAATCACAAGGTAGTGCAATATCAATAACAGAAAGTAATAAAGCTATATGTGTACGGCTATCGTCCTTTAAACAGTAAAATGATTAACTGGTAGTTTCGTTATTAGGGTTAAAGTGGCAATTGCGATTTTAGGTTACAGTATCATGATATATGTCATAATGCGTCCAAATTATAAAATAGCTCTACTTAGTTAAGTTTTGCAAGTTTAATGAGTCAAACACATTTAATTTGTATAACATAGCATGTAGCAAGTAATACTTGCCTGGACGGAACGTGAAACGGATATGTGTCCGATGTCGGCAAGGTCGTGACGCACGCACGGCACACGGAGCGGGTCCAAGCAACGCATGATGGTGATGACGCAGCCAAAGCACTTCCTCTGGGTCGTCTGGATCGTCGGCGGCGATCCCGGCTCCGGCAAACTACGGAAATGGAGATCACGAATCCAAGAAAGAAAGAAACAAAGAGAAAAGAGAGAGGAAGAATAAGAGGAGGAGTGGGGTTTGGTTGCACTGGATTTAGAGAGGAAGACCAGGGGGTGACTGTGGGGTGAAGGTCTCCGGCGAGGAGGTGCCGGTGACGGTTCTCGTGGGGCTCGGGTTAGAGGATGAGAAGAAGAAGAAGAAGGAGACGAAGAGATAGAGGGAGGTGATGATTGGTGATGGGTTAAGAGAGGAAAGCTTGGGCTTAAGGTCTCGGGGATGCATGCAGGTGGCCGGAGTTCGAGGCCAGGGTGCGGCAGCAGCAAGGTGCGAGGGGTCGAGGGTTCGTTGGTGTTTGGGTCGAAGGTGGGGCGCCGGCGAGGGAGATGAGTGCGGTTGATGGCTGGAGAAAAGATGGTGGAGATCGGGGTTGAGGCTAGAGGAGTGGCCGGCGGTGAGGGGTTGCTGGAAACGTGCCCGAAGGCGATGGGTTGCGGGACTGTAGGTGGGGTGGTGACGACGGAAAGTGGAGGAGGTTACGATGAAGGTGATGGGGTGATGGTGGCGAGGTCGTGGGGAGGTCGGCGGCGAGGCGAGAGAGCGGCTAGGGTTTGCGTGATGTGGGTGCTGGGTTAACGGTGGTTCTCGTGAAGGAAGGAGACGGATATAAATATAGGAGTAGAGAGAGAGAGAGGGTTAGAGAGAGAGAGAGAGAAAGAGAAATGAGAGAGAGAGAGACAGAGGAAGAGAGAGATAGATATAGAGAGGGATAGAGGCAGAGAGAGAGAGATGGAGGCGGGCCCACGAGGGTTTAAGACCCCTCGTGATTGGCTGAGTGAGAAACAGTAAAATAATTTAAAAAGATTTCTTAATATTTAAATGGTTACAGGTAACAGATGAATATATATAATATAGTTTTAGAATATTTTATTAAATTGGGATTTTGGCGCTAAATGAAACATTTCCAAATCGCGCCCGGGTTGCGCCCAAAAATTTGAAATTTAAATAATAGGATTTTAAGCGGGTTCCAAATTTTAAAATGAAATGTTTTATGATTAAAAAGCATGCCCCCAAGTCGGACACTTGCACGCGCGCGTAACCATCCAAACTCGCTCGTTTCACCGAACGGGATGGAAACTCGACGCGCGGACGCTACCACGCGGCTAGGGGTGACGAGTAGGCCAATATGGATATTTTTAATTTCATTTTAGGTGCTAAAATTTGTTACATGCAAAAATGACTTAGCCGGTTAGAATTTTGCAACAAGAACCAAACAAGCAAGATAAATGAAATGAGCAATGTCAAACACTCAACCAGTAACAGAAATAGTACTATTGGGCTCGGGTGTTACAGGTAAGCTAGAGGATGTGTTAATCAAAGTCGGGGAATTTATATTCCCTGTGGACTTTATTGTTTTAGATACACAGCATGTGGCGAACCCACGGATCCAAATCTCGGTGATTCTCGGTCGGCCTTTTCTAGCAACTTCCAATACTGTAATAAATTGTCATAACGGTTCTATGAACCTATCCTTCGGGAAGATGACAACCGAGCTTAACATTTACAAGCTAGGAAGTCAACTGTCTGAACCTTCTTCTCATCTAATCGATATCTGTTCTGTCAACGAGATAGGTTCCGATAGCTGCGAAGTTGAGGAACTTTGCTATGATGATCTCAACGACACTAGTGCGTCATTGTTTGATCCAGCAAATTACTATACTAGTGAGGACCCTTTTGACAAGTCCAACCATGAGTTCGAATCCTTTGGGTTGTCGCAAAAGTTAGTCGAGCCTTCCGAGTCTATATCCTACACTAGCTATGAACCTCTTAACGAGTCCGAGTATAATTCCCCTACCTTACCTTCTATCGTCTCTCCGCCGACACTAGATCTCAAGCCACTACCTTCTCATCTTAAATATGCATATTTAGGTGAGAATGAGTCTTTGCCTATCATCATATCAGCTTCTCTAGTTTTTAGAGTAAGAGAGCGCTCTTTTGTCGGTCTTGAGATCAAATCGGTAAGCTTTTGGTTGGACAATGGCAGACATCAAAGGGATTAGTCCCTTAATTGTTGAACATCATATACATTTGATGGATGAAGCCAAACCAGCCCGAGACCACAAAGACGGTTGAATCCCGTCATGAAGGAGGTGGTAAAGAAAGAAATCGTCAAATGCCTAGATAATGGCATTATTTACCCAATATATAATAGCCAATGGATAAGTCCGATTCATGTGGTCCCTAAAAAGTCTGGCATCACGGTCATAACTAATGAGGCTAATGAGTTGATCCAAACACCCATCCAAACTGGGTGGCAGGTATGAATTGATTATAGAAAACACAATGCCGCAACGAGAAAAGATCACTTCCCTCTACCTTTCATTGACCAGATGTTAGAAAGTTTAGCCGGGCATGAATACTAATGTTTCTTGGACGGATACTCCGGCTATAACCAGATCCCATCGCCGAAAAGGATCAAGATAAAACAACATTTACTTGCCCTTTTGGTACTTTTGCTTATAGACGCATGCCCTTTGGGTTATGCAATGCTTCCGCTACATTTCAGCGGTGTATGATAAGGATATTCTCGGACATGGTTGAGAATTTTTTGGAGATATTTATGAACGATTTCTCTATATTTGGGGACTCCTTTGAGGAATGCCTACGTCATCTTGACGCTGTTCTTACCCGCTGTAAGGATAAGAATTTAACTCCGGATTGGGAAAAATTCCATTTCATGGTTCAAGAAGGTATTGTCCTTGGGCATATCATTTCACGAAAAGCCATGGAGGTAGATAGAGCTAAAATAGATGTCATCCATAACCTTCCTCCTCCCAAATGCGTCAAAGATGTACGATCCTTCATTGGTCATGCAGGATTTTATAGGAGATTCATTAAGGACTCTAGAAAAATTGCTAGACCCTTAACTCTTCTCTTGGACAAGAATACAACGTTTCACTTCGATTCGAATTGCAAGGATGCTTTTGAATCACTTAAAAGCTCTCTCAATACAGCCATCGTTCTTTCATCTCCGGACTGGAAGCACCCATTTGAGCTTATGTGTGATGCATCCGATTTGGCTATTGGTGCAGTCTTAGGACAGCACATTGATAAGATGCCACATGTAATTTACTATCCAAGTAGGACCTTGAACGATGCCCAATTGAATTATACAACTACCGAGAAAGAACTCTTGGCAGTTGTATTTGCATTAGAAAAATTCAGGCCCTACTTGATTGGCTCTCCAGTTGTAGTTTACACCGATCACTCCGCCCTAAGACATCTTTTATCGAAGAAGGATGCTAAAGCCAGGCTAATACATTGGATCCTATTGTTACAAGAATTTGATCTTGTCATACGAGACAAGAGTGGATGTGAAAACGTAGTAGCCGACTACCTTTCACGCCTTTCTTCTTCGCCAACGTCAACCTTGCCAATAAAAAATTCCTTTCCTGACGAACAGCTCTCGACCTTATCCTGCGAACCTTGGTTCGTGGATATTGTGAATTATTTAACAACGGGGCTTATACCCAGCGAATGGTCAAAACAAGACAATCACCGATTTCTATCCCAAGTAAAGCGCTTTTACTGGGATGAACCTTATTTGTTTAAGTATTGTCCCGATCAAATCATTCGCCGGTGTGTCCCTAATGAAGAATTCAAGAGTGTATTGTCTTTCTGCCATGATCAGGTATGTGGCGGTCACTTTGGTCCATGAAAAACGACGGAGAAAGTTTTGCAATGTGGCTTTTATTGGCCAACTTTATTCAAAAATGCATATGATCATTGCAGAACTTGTTCACGGTGTTAACACATGGGTCAGATTTCATGTAGAAATGAGATGCCGCTCCAACCTATCTTGGTTGTGGAGATATTTGATGTTTGGGGAATTGATTTTATAGGCCCATTTCCTAACTCTTTTGGGAATTTATACATCTTACTTGCGGTTGATTATATCTCTAAATGGGTGGAAGCAGTACGCACTAATGACAATAAGGTTGTTATTAAGTTCCTTAAAGAAAATATCTTTTCGCGATTCGGACACCCTCGTGCTATAATTAGAGACAACGGGACGCATTTCTGTAATCGGTCTTTCGAGACTTTGATGCGGAAATATTCAATCAACCATAAGGTTTCTACGCCCTATCATCCCCAAACGAGCGGGAAAGCTGAGATCTCCAATAGACAGATCAAACAAATTTTGGAGAAAATAATTTCTAAGAACTGTAAAGATTGGTCCACCAAATTGATGGATGCTCTTTGGGTATTTCGTACCTCTTATAAGACCGATCTTGGTATGTCTCCATACCGACTAGTGTTTGGGAAGGCTTGCCACCTTCCTGTCGAGATCGAACATAAAGCAATGTGGGCTATTAAAGAGCTTAACTTTGATATTGATTAAGCCTGCAGCTATCGGAAGCTGCAATTAAATGAGCTTAGAGAACTTCACGATGAAGCCTATGATAATACGGTTATAGTAAAGAACCGTACTAAAGTGTTCCACGACAAAAACCTTTTTAGAAAAAATTTCACCCCGGGACAGCAAGTCCTTCTTTATGATTCCTGCCTCCACCTTCATCCGGGTAAGCTTAAATCTCATTGGAAATGATCTTTTGTGGTGCGGTATGTGTACCCGCAAGGTGCAGTAGATATAGAAAATGCTAAAAACGGTTCTATTTTTAATGTCAATGGGCATATATTAAAACCGTATTTTTCCGCTGACCCAGCGGAGGAGTTCCTGTTTTTACAGGAGCCGCTTTATCATAACTAACTTTCCTCCGCCTCACCTCCATATTTCGGTAACACCGTTTCATATAAGAATGGAGGTGAGTGAAGTAAGATATAACTAAATATCTGTGCGTGCCAAAGAACAAGTTTGAGGGTAGTATTTCATTATTATTTTACCCCTATTATTTTCCTCCCAAGTCTACAGGTCTATGCGCTCAAAAAACAACATCAGTGAAGACACTGCTGAAAACAGGTTTAGGAAGAAGGTTTGTATTTACTGAAATATCATTTGGCACTAGGCACTATATAAAAAAAATTTATATGAATGAATAAAAAAAATTGATAATGAAAGTTAGAAAGTGAAAAATAAATATGATAGGAAGGAAAAGTTTAAGAAAAGCAAGAAAATTAGATATTTTATAACGAAGCTAGTAATAGGTAGTCATGAACTGTTGTCCCAAGGGTTAGTAAGATAAAGAGAATCACTAATCTGATAATAAAATTGAGTCTGAAAATAGTTCCTATTCTTGAATCCAAATATCTGAACGTTGATACCCTACTATACGCACTTGCACACATCTTGAAACTTGGGATAGTGGAGGATACCTTGGAATGCTCTTTTCTAAAAGCCTCGGTATGAAGATCAATGAAAAAAGTGAAACATAAAAAATGGTGAAAAAAATGAATACTGGTTTTGTAATTGCTTAAGGCGGTATAAAAAAATATAGCGAGGGTGCTTTATCACCTAGTGCCTTAGAGCAACTGGTTTGGGAGCCACTGCTAAGCCTTAGGTCTTGCAAGACGATGAAATTGCTAATTACGCCTAAATGAGTGAGCACATTTATTAATCGGTCGGTTAGTACCTCAAGAAGTATTAACGGCCGCATGAAAAATGTGTGAGCAATTCCATCTAAAATATTCATCGACTAAAAAGTACTAAGGAAGATGGACAAGAGTATGATAGCTTGAATTAAATTCTCTAAGTGTAGGGATGTCTTTTACACACACATAGGAGTATATGATCGATATTTGGAAGAAAAGTAGGGAGGAAGACTAAAAGCGATGTTTTATTGAGGGATGATGTGATTTCTGATATCTTTCCATGACCATTAAGATAGGGCTCGTGGCAACTGAAAAGCTAGTATAGTTTGGAACGCTTCTTTTCAAATTCTTTCCTTTATATGTTCCTTATCTTTGTATGTAATTTTCATCGTCTTTCTTTTATTATGGGATTTTGTGGGTGTAATCCGCTGAAAACCCTTAGGAGACAACACTCCTTCTACTAGGGACACCTAGAGGTTTAAAGGCTTGTTGCACGTGCTCAGTGCAATCGTGTTGCCTACGAAAGTGTGCTAAGTTTTTTTTTCTTCTTCTCTTTAATAACTAGTTTACTCGGGATGATCAAAATTAAGTTTGGGGGTATTTGATTAGTCTGAAATATTGCACATTTGAATGAACATTTTCCCTACTTTTGTTAAGTGCTTAAAGGTGTTTATTGTAAATATAGAACATATGTGGTTTTATCTGTAAAATATTTATTATCATATGTTTCTACATAATTAACATAATGAGGGAAAATACATGCATATAATATTTATATGAAATATTAGTAATTAAAATATGCATATCATATCAAATAATTCTAATCAATATTCTTAAAATATTGTATCATACAAATGGTTAGGATAATATCTCAAAATAATAACAAATATTACTAACACTATGACTTGAGATATTGTGCAAATATTAGCTCAGATCTGGAGATCAAAAGATCCGAGATGTCGGAATCAAATCTGCCGAAATATTGAGGGAAAATATAAGATCTAACAACGGCAGAGACTCAGAGTAATATTTCCAAAATCCAGATATCGAAGAGATCTACAAATGTCAACACCAGAGACCACAGAAAACCCCATGATCTGATCCCACTAAACCGCCGCGGTTGGACAGCTAAATGCCATTATTTGCGGCGGATCTGTGGCCCCTTTATGGCCGTTGGATAAGATAATTGGTGGCTGGGATCATGACTGCATATCTTAACCTATGGAATCTAAGGTTTCTAGTTTCTGTGACTATTTAAAGGACCGAGAGTTTCACATGAAAAATCATCAACCGAAGAGATCAAGAGGTCCAAGACGATCCACGCATCCGAGTTGATCATCAGTTGTTCATCTACTTCTAACAAGATAGAGATCGAGAGCAAAAAACTAGGGTTCGTGTACTCTACTTTAAAAGGATTTTTACATGATATAGTTGATTAATAAAGGTAGAGTTTTTATTAGTCTTTTCGCAATTAATTTCTGCACTTACTTTCTGCATCTTACATTATAATCTCATTCTTCATCCTTTTTTTCCAACCACGCGTGAGTAATTCCTAACTTGCTAGGGTTCGTAGGCTAGAGTAGGATGATAAAATATTTTAACTCATTTAATACATTTTAAAGTCTATAAACTTTAGCAAAATAAATGTTAACATCCTTATCGGGCGTTCTACCAATGTATTGATAGTCTCGACCACGATTTGAGATTAGATTAACACTTATTTTGTTAGGGGGTAGACATGAATAGAGATCAATGCAAGGACAAGAGATAAGAGTGGGGAAACCCTAGTTTCTTTCAAAAGAACCCTAATCCACATTCATCACTATCGATCTAGTTTTAAACTATTAAAAGATAAAAGGAGTCATATTTTTAATTAGTCATCCATTACTACTAAGTCATATGAACCATACAAGGCTCTTCTTTATAAAATCTACATCCGTATCAAAATTGATCTACAACCAATCAACCAATTTTCAATCAACTCGTCTAAAACAAGAAAAATGTTCACGTTTCCCTACGGACAACTCGTACTCATCGCGGCTAGCTACTAGCGATACCGTCCTGATTACGGTTACTTTATTTACAACACTTTTAAACGATCAATCAATACTCGGATTCCATAAGAGGTTCATATCTAGTGTAAGGGACTGACTCGGATAGCTCGACTAACTCATTTGAAAAGTCAAAGGATTCGGAATCGGGGGTGGACTTGTCGTCAGAAGGGTCCTCACTCGTATAATAAATAGCAGGATCAAACAATAATGCATTAGTGGCGTCGAGATCAGTATCGGAAAGCAAGAACTCCTCAAATTCGCAACTGTCGGAAGCTAACTTGTCGACAGAACATATATCAATTATATAAGCAGAAGGTTCGGAGGGTTGACTTCCTACCCTATAAATGTTAAGCTCAATTGTCATCTTCCAAAACTACAGGTTCATGGAACCATTACGACAATTGATTATCGTGTTGGAAGTTGCTAGAAAAGGTCGACCAAGAATCACCGGGATTTGGTTTCATAGGTTTGCCACAGGCTGTTTATCTAAAACTATAAAGTCCAAAGGGAATATAAATTCCCCGACTTTGATCAACACATCCTCAAGCTCACCCCTAGGGTGTTTGATAGATCGATCGGCCATCTGGAGAGTGCGGTGCGCAGGTTTCAACTCCCCTATGCCTAATTGCTCATAAACAGGATACGGGAGCAAATTAACATTAGCACCTAGATCGAGTAGAGCGTGATTAATGTTTTTACCCCCAATAGTAACAGATATTGTAGGACAACTGTGGTCCTTATGTTTCTTGGGCATATGTTGGGTAAGAGCATTGCTCATATTACTCGCTAAGAAAACCTTTTTAGGCACTTGAGTTTTCCTTTTCCTAGTGCACAAGTCCTTTAGAATTTTAGCATAGGATGGAACTTGTTGGATAACATCTAAGAGAGAAATATTTATATTTACTTGCTTAAAAATTTCCACAATCTTCTCCATTTATGGACTTGGTCTGTTGGTCCTCAACCAGTTTGGAAAATGAGCTTTATTAACAAGGGTTAGATCCAACTCTTGTGGAGAAGTTTGTGGGGATGGAATGGATCCTAATATTGGATTTGGAATGGTCTTAGATGGTAATTCATTCAAGGAAGTGGGCTGAAGGTTTGAGCCTAGTGAAGAACGGAGAATAGGCTCAGAAGAAGATGGTGGGCTAGACGAAGTAGGAGTAGAAGTAGTAGCCGGGGTATCATCTGAATCATCAACTTGTTCACCAACCTGGTTATTCAGCACTCTTCCAGATCTCAACGTAGTTACGGCACTCACGTTATGATTTTGTTGGTGAAGGATGAAATTTGCGCTTTGTGAGTGGTCGGAATCTGTTAGAGGTTGAGATGGAAGTTTCTCTTTCTCTCTCACTCATTGCGGTATTTAACTGTGCAATTTGTGTTTCGATCGATTTTATGCTTTCACCGTGGGAAGCAGTTTGTTGCATCAGCGTTTAGATAGAAGATGTTAAATTAGCCGTCGTTTGTGCGAATTGTTTAATAAACATTTCTAAGCTTCTTTCGAGTGCAGAGATTTTATCGGTACCGGCCATTGGAATATTAGTCTGTGGTTGGAAAGAATTATTATAAGGGGCAAAGTTGTTGGCCGGATTTTGGAAAGATTGCGGTTGATAAGGCAGCTGAATTTGTTGTGGTGGCTGTTGTTGCTGTGTGGGAAGCCTTTGATAGTTATTTTGGTTTGGGAACTGATTTTGATTTTGAGATTGGTTTTGGTTCCAAGAAAAATTAGGATGATTCCTCCATCTCTAATTATATGTGGATGAATAAGGATCGTTTCTAGGTTGTTGCTGAAAAGCAGCATTAGTTTGTTCATGACCTTGTGACGGAGGATTCAAAGGACATTCTTCCATTAAATGTGATGGGTCAAAACAGCAACTACACACGGTTTTGGGGAGCGTGACTTGGTTTAGGGAGGCTGAAGAGAATTTGCTTGTTTCACCCAATCAGAGCAAAACTCTGTTCAAATTTTGAAATTTGAAATGAACCAACGCTTCATAAAAGCGCTGAGCCAAAAGCGCCAGCGCTGAGAGTCAAAGACTCTGAGGCAGTGCTCACGTGCAAAGCACGAGAGCGCTCGCGCCAAGAGCGCCAGCGCTGAGAGTCAAAGACTCTGAGGCAGCGCTCACGTGCAAAGCACGAGAGCGCTCACGCCAAGTGCTCCAGCGCTAAGAGTTAAAGACTCTGAAACAGCGCTCATGTTCAAAGCACGAGAGCGCCAAGTGCTAGAACTAAATGTTCTCCACCGTTGGATCAAAGATCCAACGGAGATGATAAATCATCAAATTACCATAATAAGATTCTGTTAAGGAAATACTCCTCAGAATCTTTCCAAACAAGAAAGATTGTGCTATGTAAATCAGAGAACCGTTGGATCAAAAATCTAATGGTGATTAAAAATCACCAAGATACAGAGTAATCTCTGTATGGGATAATTTCCCAATCTTGTTAATAACAAGAAAGATGTCTTCTGTAAAACAGAAGCCCTAGGATCAAAGATCCAATGGTGGGGAAACATCCCCAAATCAATCAGAAAAAGATTGCCTTAACTGATCAGCTTCCTCTATATAAAGGCCCCAAGACTTCAAGTTTTACACAGAGGAACCCCTCCCCCCAACTTTGAGAAATTTCAAAGAGAAGAGCAAGCTCTCGGAAAAAGAATTTCTTCAAGGTAAATAAAACAGAGAGATCAAAGCATTTCATCAAAAGATGAAGAACCTAGTTCTTTTTTTAGATCATAGATCTACAAAGACAGAAGTTTTTCATAAAAATAGAAGAGATTGAAGCATCTCATCATAAAAAGGGAGGGAGAAGAATTTAGTTCTCTTTAGATCACAGATCTATAAGATAAAGACAAATTCTTTCACAAAAACAGAAGAGATTGTAACATCTCCTATTAAAATAAGAACTTAGTTCTTAGATCTATGAGACAAAGTCTCCTATGAACGAGAATTTAATTCTCAGAGCACAGAACTGACCAAAATGTCCAAAGGAGCGCTTCAGCACTCCAAGTCTGGCGCTCTGCGCCTAGCGCGCCACGTGCTCCTCACGTGGGCGCTACTTAATAAAGAGCGCTTTGCACTCATTGACTGGCGCTCAGCGCCAAGCACGCCACGTGCTCCTCACGTGTGCGCTATTTAACAAGAGCGCTCTGCACTCATTGACTGGCGCTCAGTGCCAAGCGCGCCGCGTGCTCCTCACGTGTGCGCTATTTCACAAGAAGCGCTCTGCACTCATTGATTGGCCCTAAACACGCCACGTGCTCCTCACGTGTTCGCTATCTCACAGGAAGCGCTTTAGCGCTCTAAGTCTGGCGCTCAGCGCCAAGCGCGCCACGTGCTCCTCACGTGGGCGCTGAAGGAACATAAACTGTTCTTTAAATAAAGTCCCAGAGCCATAAGGAGTGCTCAACCCTCAAATTAATGCTCAGCATTATTGAACAAAAGAGGCTAAGCCCAAACAAACGTTCAATGCCCAAATAAATGTTCAACATTTTATTTAAACTGAGTGGGTTGAGCCCAAGTTGGCCACAAGTCCCAAGCTCAGACCAACCGAGCCCATGTGCTCATAATTTCCATAATTGGTCTTAGTCTCAAACATGACTACAAAACTCCCAACCAACATTGGTTCAAGGGTACATCTCTTCATACCTCTGATATATGTCGTTGTAATTCTTCAACGTCTTCAGAAAGATGGAGGGTCCCAATAACCAATAACTTTTGGCGCATCCCCAAACGGTCGAACCAAAACCACATAGACTATGACGTCTTTAAACTGGACTATGATGTTGATTGAAAAGAGATTTCGGATTGTGTAGTATTAGAAAATTGTAAAGAAATCACAACCAAAAATTATTGACCGCAATCAACTACGGTGTCGGATGTAGATTGTTAGTGAGTGCGGATCGTCCACAGGGAAAGTGTAATCGTTCGTCTTTTGAATTAGATGAGTCGAAACTGTAAAGAAAAGAAAACAAACAATTCATGATTTAAATTTTGTATTTCAAGAAAAAGAAAATATCTAGATCTAATAACAAGAAAAGATAGAATCAAGAATTTATAGTTTGTTGATTTTTTTCCAAACCAAATATCAAGAATCGAAATGAGGCTCGTAGGAATCGATCGGATCTATAGATGTGATGTAATCTTACAATTACGTATTCTTATCCTTCGATGAATTGATACTAGATCGATGATAATCGATGAGAATTAGAGACTTCTTGTGAAACTAGGGTTTCATCTTATCTCTTGTTCTTTCATTGATACCATTCATATTCTAGCCTCTAGTAAATTCAAGAAACGATCGTAGATCCCTAATTTCGAGCGATCACAATCAAGAAAGCATCGCTACGAAACTAGGTCATCGATTCTTGAACTTGCTAGGGTTTACAAAACTCGTAGGACTTAAAAATAGTATTAAGATTTGTTACATCATCATTCTACAATCGTCTCGACTCCTTTACGAGCGGAGTTTTACTCAAACATCACAACAAGAACAACAATTACAAA
Organism: Agapanthus africanus; assembly: GCA_030015575.1. Classification (NCBI taxonomy): domain Eukaryota; kingdom Viridiplantae; phylum Streptophyta; class Magnoliopsida; order Asparagales; family Amaryllidaceae; genus Agapanthus; species Agapanthus africanus. Next base: position 61,554,263 of record CM057338.1, read on the forward strand.
TTGAGATCTAATCATGATGCAAGAATTAAAAGAAAGCAAGATTAAAGAATTTCACCTTTTATTTATATCAACAATTTCATTACATTCGCTCAAGAACTACAAGAGGAAGAATTCGATCGTCGACTTGGCTTCGCTCGTCTCCGTGGATCGCGGATCGGCTTGGATCACTTGCCCGATTGAAGATCGGCTCGGCTCCTAAAAGGTTGAAGGCTTCTCACTTGATTTGGTACTCAAGATCTTGGATTTGGAGTGGAATTAGGGTTAGGGTTTCGCACAAGCCTTGTCACGAGACTTGTGGAAGAAAATGGTGTAGAATGAACAACCTCATCCCTTAGATCTAGGTTCCTATTTATAGCCATCAAAACCCTAGATCTAGGATTTGAATTTTTAGTTTCCCTCCAAAAGTTTGTTAAATGAAATTCAAATTTCCCTCCAAAAGTTAGTTGAGTGAAATTCAAATTTCCCTCCAAAAGTTTGTTGAGGAAATTTGAATTTCCCTCCAAAAGTTTGTTGGATGAAATTCAAATTTCCCTCCAAAAGTTTGTTAGATGAAATTTGAATTTCCCTCCAAAAGTTTGTTAAATGAAATTCAAATTTCCCTCCAAAATGGACAACTTTTCCCTCCAAAATGAACTACCTCATTTGAATTTGAATTTTCCCTCCAAAATGAACAACTTTTCCCTCCAAAATGAACTACCTCATTTGAATTTGAATTTTCCCTCCAAAATGAAGTTGTTAGAAAGAATCTTCTAGAAAAAATTTGTTGGAAGGAATATTCTAGAATGAGGTTGTTTCAAGGAGGCTTCTAGAAAAAGGTTGTTATAAGGAGGCTTCTAGAAGAAGGTTGTTGGAGAGAGCTTTCTAGAAGAAGGTTGTTATAAGGAGGCTTCTAGAAGAAGTTAGTTGGAGGGAGGCTTCTAGAACTAGGTTGTTAGGAGCTTAATTAGGATTAGCCTTGCTTAATGATCTTTGCTGATCTGGCAGGAGCTTCGAGAGAATTCTGGAATTTAACATATCAGAAATGAATGTGGGCTCAGATATTGTGATTCTGCACCAAAAATTAAGCTCTGATGTGTCCAAAGCGCCGCGGATCCGCAGCCCAAGCAGGCTCCTGCCGCGGATCCGCGGCTACTTGTGGGCCTTGGGCTTTGATCTTTCTGGTACAGTCTTGGGATGATTGTTGGGCCTTTATTGTATATATAGAATTGTATAACTCCTTCTGAATTGCTGCCAGATCTGAAATGATTTAGTTGGCATATTTTTTATCAGCTCTTTTGCTTTTCTTCCGTATTTCCTGCACAGACTCAAGACAAGTGTTGCGCAAATACAGAAATGACGCGATGCCATGAAATGCGGTCAATTTCTCTTAAAGTGCCGGTTTAAAAGTCTAACACATGCAATCTGATATTTTATGACTGATTTGCTAATATGTGAAATATGAATACCGAACACTTCTAAATGAGTGCAAATGATAGGGAAATTGCCATGTTAAAAATACATTATTTTCGACTGATCAAATACCCCCAAACTTAATTTCGATCGTCTCGAGCGAATGTTTTATTAAAAAGAGAAGGAGAAAATAAAGAAAGAGAAAAACTAACTAGCACACTTTCGTAGGCAACACGATTGCACTGAGCACGTGCAACAAGCCTTTAAACCTCTAGGTGTCCCTAGTAGGAGGAGTGTTGTCTCCTGAGGGTTTTCAGCGGATTGCACCCACAAAATCCAATAATAAAAGCAAGATCATGAATATTACATTTAAAGAAAAGAATCGTAAAAGAAAAGCCTTGAAAATTAGGGTTTCCAACTAAGCTAGCTTTTCGGTTGTCATGAGCCCTATCTTAATGGTCATGAAAAGATGTCAGAAATCACGTCCTCCCTCAATAAAACATCGTCTTATTCTTCATTCCTATCTTTCTTCCAAAGATCGATCATATCACCCTGCGTGTGTGTAAAGACATCCCTACACCCGGAGAATTCAATTCAAGCTATCATACTCTTGCCCATCAGCCTCAGTATATATATATTTTTTTCGATGAGCTCACACACTTTCATGCGACCGTTAATACTTCTTGAGGTACTAACCGACCGATTACTCATGTGCTTGCTTATTTGGTGTATTTTCCTAGTCTTGCACCACCTTAGGTATAGCAGTGACTCCCAGACCAGTTGGCCTTAGGGCACTAGATGAAAAAGCACCCTTGCTATATATTTTTTATTTCCCTTGGTGATAACAAAATCAGTGTTCATTTTTCTCACCATTTTTTTTTTCATACTTTTGGCTTTAAGACAAGAGCATTTCAAGGTATCCTCTACTATCCCAGACTTCAAGACGTGTGTAAGTGCGAATAGCAGGGTAGCAACGTTCAAAATATTTGGCTTCCAGAATAGAAACTATTTTTCAGACTTATTTTTATCCTCAGATTAGTGACGTCCTTCATCTTACTAACCCTTGGGACAACGGCTCATAACTACTTATTACTAGTTCGTATAAGAAAACTTCTAATTTTCTTAGTTTTCTTAAATTTTTCTAATCTCATGGATGTAATTTTTCACTATCTAGACTTTCATTATCTTATTTATATACAAAAAATATTTTTATAGTTTTGAAAATTTTTAAATTTTTATAGGTTTTTAAAGAAATGTTTTGTGCTTATGCAATGTATGATGCAAATGATGCATAAATAAGCACAAACCTCCCCCAAACTTGTTTTCAACAGTGTCCTCACTGTTGCCTTCTGCTAAATCTCGAAAAACCTGTAAGCTTGGGAGGAATTTATTAGTGGGGGCAAAATATTTAAGTGAAGAACCTCCCCCAAACTTATTTTTGGCTCAAAATTTTGTAAAATTTTCTTTTCAGGAGCCCGATCATATACCCCCCCAAACTTATGCAATGTTAATCTTTCAAAATCATATGAGGGGGTCAAAAATCAGTGGTCGATGCCAAGCTTTGCAAAGACCGAATGTTAACACCAACCATTCAAAAATTTTATCAATGCAGTGCTCGGGTTGGTGGAAGAAGAAGTGGGGAAAAGGTAAGTGGTGGAAGAGAATGTGTGTGCGTCTCATTTTGGAGAGACGATGCAGTGAATGTGATGGATTACTCGCATTCTTTTTACTGTCCAAAAGAAGGGGTGGAGGTTCAATTTCATTGATTGGGAGATGATTCATCTCAACACCCGTGTCATTTAAAAATGCGAGTTCATCAGCGAAGATTTCCTCGAAAGTTCCATCAATACCCCGATGAATAATGTCATCACAAAGTGCGGGGTGATCTTCAGACTCTAAGAACAGTTCATAATCGGTGTTAATTGTTGACCCGGACATCTCGGTGGAAGAGTCCGTATGTGTATAATACATAGTTGGGTCAAACAATAACGTATGAAAAGAGTCAAGATCGATAACAGGAGGATCATCAAATTCGCTGCTGTCGATATCCATTAAGTCGACAGAACATACCTGAGCAGTAGGTTCGGAGGGTACACTTCCCAACTTGTAAATGTTCAGCTCTATTGACCTATTCCCGAAAGATAGGGTCATAGAACCGTTACGACAGTTGATTATTGCATTAGAAGTGGCCAAAAAGGGGCGACCTAAAATCACCGGAATTTGATTCCGTGGGTTCGCTACAGGCTGTGTATCAATTACAATAAAGTCCACCGGGAATATAAATTCTCCGATTTTTATTAACACATCCTCCAGTTTACCCCTAGGTTTGGTGATTGATCGGTCAGCCATCTGGAGAGTTATGCTTGAAGGCTTTAACACTCCGATACCTAGTTGCTCATATACCGAGTAAGGAAGTAAGTTAACACTAGCGCCAAGGTCAAGTAACGCACGGTTGATGTGTTTCTCCCCAATAAAAATGGAAATAGTAGGACAGCCAGGGTCCTTACGTTTCCGTGGTAATTGTTGGGGAAAAGCCGTGTCTACAGTACTCGACATGAAGATTTTTTTAGGCACTTGAGTCTTCCTCTTCCTAGTGCACAAGTTCTTAAGAGTTTTTGCATAGGACGGAACTTGTTGAATAGCATCTAGGAGAGGGATGTTGATGTTAACTTCCTTAAACATGTCCGCAATCTTCTCCATTTGGGCATCATGTTTCTTGGGCCTCAACCTATTTGGAAATGGAGCTCTATCAATAAGTGTTGGGTCCAACATTTGTGGAGAAGTTTGTGGGGGTGGAAAAGATGAGGTGGGTGGAGGGTTCGAGCCTTTGGGAATACGGAGAATAGGCTCGGAAGAAGAAGGTAGGTTAGACGAAATAGAGTAAGGAATAGAAGTGTGAGTGGAAGTGGAAGTGGAAGCCGGGGTGTTAATGATCAATTCATCATTATCAATTTGTTCACCCGAATGATTGTCTAGCACTCTTCCAGATCTCAACGTTGTAAAAGCGTCCACATTAGTGTAATGTGAAGGTCTAGGATCAGGTACGGGTTGAGATGGAAGATTCCCTTCTTCTCTAGCACTTATTTCGGCTGTTATTTGTTCAATTTGTGCTTCCATTGATTTGATATTCTCATTTTGAGTGAGAATGATCTTTATCATATTATCAATGGAAGATTGAAAACTTGCCGACTCTTGGGTGGATTGTTTCATGAAAGTAACCAAGGTTTGCACCAGTGCAGAGATATTATCAGTACCGGCCAATTGCAAAGAGTTTTCATGTAGTGCAAAAGTGTTGGCAGGATTTTGAAAATTTTGTGGTTGGAAGGGGTGCTGACTCAATTGAAGTGGTGGTTGCTGTTGTGGTGGAGGGACCCTTTGAAAATTGTTTAGGATTGGAACCGTGTTTTGAGATTGTGATTGGTTCCAAGAAAAGTTCGGGTAATTCCTCCAATCTTGATTATATGAGGAAAAAGAGGGGTAGTTTGCAGGTCTTTGCTGAAGTGCAGCATTAGTGTGACCTTGAAACGGTACATTCAAAGGACATTCTTCCGTCAAATGTGAAGGGTTTGAACAGCAGCCACACACGGTTTTGGGAAGTGTGGATTGGTTTAGGGAGGCTGAGGAGATTTTGTTTTCTATAGCGTCGAGTTTCCTTTGTATTGCGGCCATTTCGGCTTTTAAGGTGACGGAAACATCGAGCTGATTGACATCTTCCCTAGGTGGTGGTGCTCTAACACTTTCCCATTGTGATGTGTTTTGAGCTAAATCTTCTAAGTATTTCCAAGCTTCACCATCATCTTTAGATAGGAATTGGCAATGACACATGGTTTCAAGCATCTGTCTAGTAGTGAAATCAACACCCTCATAGATAATTCGACACAAATCCCATCTGGGGATTCCGTGATGAGGGCATTGGATAAGAAGATCCTTGAACCGTTCAAAGCATTTCCAAAATGGTTCATTGGGAAGTTGGGTAAATTTAGAGATTTCGCTCCGAACACGGGCGGTCTTGTGATTAGGATAAAATTTCTTAAGGAATGCTGCAACGAATTCATCCCATGTTGAAATAGAATGTGCGGGTGTGATGTAAAGCCACTTCTCGGCTAAATCGCACAAAGTGAATGGGAGAAGACGTAAATGCAGAGCATCCAAAGACAGTTGTGAATTCCCCATCAAAGCACATACATTTTCAAATTTGGAAATAAACATGTATGCGTTTTCAGAATCAAGACCATGAAATTTGGGTAATAGTTTGATGAATTGGGGGTTGATTTCAAAATTTTCCCCTATGGCAGGTGGTATAGAAAGACAGGTGGGGAGGGTAACACGTGTAGGATAGCATCTCTCTTGGAGAGAAATGCGTGGAAGATTCTGCACACCTGCGGGCGGTGGCAGAGTGGTGTTAAAGTTTAATGGATTTGGGTCCATCGCGGTCGTGGTGGGTGGTGGGGGAGAAGACGAAGAATTACCGACTCTGGGGTCGATAAAAGAAACGCGGACAAGACGGGAAATGGAATCCCGTGTCCAGCCTAACATTGTGCTAAATGGTTGTAGCACAAGTGGCAGCGTTGGTATAATTAGAGGAAATGAAGTGTTGGTGTTTGTTTTGAAAAATGATACGGATTTTTAAAAAAATGATGCAACACAACAAATGCAACACACAAAACCCTAATTCTATTGGTCACCTAGGTCAAACTCTAGACCGCTCCTAACTGCCAAAAGACAAGTCGCAGGATAAATCCTCCACTGCCTCTTTGTCCCCCTGTGGCCGGATAAGTGCCAGGTAAGTGGGAAGGTACTCCACTACGTAAGTAGTGGGCCTAATTAAAAACCACTAGCCTTAGACACACTCGCCTTAGGCACCACAAGAAATGCGGATAAGCAATGAATTACCCACGGCCTTCTCTTGTCCTAATTGAGCGCGACGGTCCTTAGAGTCATCTCTAGATTTCTTTTAATTAATGAGGGTCAATGCGGATGCAAGTTTGTGATTTTCGGGGCCTAGGAAGGGTAATGAAATCCCCACCTAATTTGGATTTGGTCGTGCCCCTTAAATTCCGTATTAATATGCAACAACCACAAGAATCAAAAACACGCACAAATTTTATTTTGCTTTGCGGCGCTGCGATTTATTTGCAAAGAAACCTGCAGCAAATTGTCAATTGGAGCAGACAGAGGAGGAGATAAGAAAGATAGAGACTCACTGGGGAAAATTTGTGCAGAGAGGAGCTAGAATAGCCGCGGATCCGCCGCGTTTGAAGGGGTATTGCCGCGGAAACGCGCTTGGCTGGTGAGATCACTGTACAATATTTTTACAGAGAGCTTCTGTTCAGCTGCTGAGTCCACTGGAATTTTCAGAAATTTTTTTCTCCAGCTCCAATGATTCCAGATTTTCTCGCAATCAAATCACAACACACGTATTAGTGTTTGCATGAATTTTTGATCTAAAATTTATAATGGAATAAATTGCTCAACTCAAATTTCAAAATACGAACTATTAGCGCACTATCCCCGGCAACGGCGCCATTTGATTGTAATTATTTTCTTGATTGAATGTAAAAGTATCGAATCAAATAGTCCCCGGCAACGGCGCCATTTGATTGAAAAGAGATTTCGGATTGTGTAGTATTAGAAAATTGTAAAGAAATCACAACCAAAAATTATTTGACCGCAATCAACTACGGTGTCGGATGTAGATTGTTAGTGAGTGCGGATCGTCCACAGGGAAAGTGTAATCGTTCGTCTTTTGAATTAGATGAGTCGAAACTGTAAAGAAAAGAAAACAAACAATTCATGATTTAAATTTTGTATTTCAAGAAAAAGAAAATATCTAGATCTAATAACAAGAAAAGATAGAATCAAGAATTTATAGTTTGTTGATTTTTTTCCAAACCAAATATCAAGAATCGAAATGAGGCTCGTAGGAATCGATCGGATCTATAGATGTGATGTAATCTTACAATTACGTATTCTTATCCTTCGATGAATTGATACTAGATCGATGAGAATCGATGAGAATTAGAGACTTCTTGTGAAACTAGGGTTTCATCTTATCTCTTGTTCTTTCATTGATACCATTCATATTCTAGCCTCTAGTAAATTCAACAAACGATCGTAGATCCCTAATTTCGAGCGATCACAATCAAGAAAGCATCGCTACGAAACTAGGTCATCGATTCTTGAACTTGCTAGGGTTTACAAAACTCGTAGGACTTAAAAATAGTATTAAGATTTGTTACATCATCATTCTACAATCGTCTCGACTCCTTTACGAGCGGAGTTTTACTCAAACATCACAACAAGAACAACAATTACAAATTGAGATCTAATCATGATGCAAGAATTAAAAGAAAGCAAGATTAAAGAATTTCACCTTTTATTTATATCAACAATTTTATTACATTCGCTCAAGAACTACAAGAGGAAGAATTCGATCGTCGACTTGGCTTCGCTCGTCTCCGTGGATCGCGGATCGGCTTGGATCACTTGCCCGATTGAAGATCGGCTCGGCTCCTAAAAGGTTGAAGGCTTCTCACTTGATTTGGTACTCAAGATCTTGGATTTGGAGTGGAATTAGGGTTAGGGTTTCGCACAAGCCTTGTCACGAGACTTGTGGAAGAAAATGGTGTAGAATGAACAACCTCATCCCTTAGATCTAGGTTCCTATTTATAGCCATCAAAACCCTAGATCTAGGATTTGAATTTTTAGTTTCCCTCCAAAAGTTTGTTAAATGAAATTCAAATTTCCCTCCAAAAGTTAGTTGAGTGAAATTCAAATTTCCCTCCAAAAGTTTGTTGAGGAAATTTGAATTTCCCTCCAAAAGTTTGTTGGATGAAATTCAAATTTCCCTCCAAAAGTTTGTTAGATGAAATTTGAATTTCCCTCCAAAAGTTTGTTAAATGAAATTCAAATTTCCCTCTAAAATGGACAACTTTTCCCTCCAAAATGAACTACCTCATTTGAATTTGAATTTTCCCTCCAAAATGAACAACTTTTCCCTCCAAAATGAACTACCTCATTTGAATTTGAATTTTCCCTCCAAAATGAACAACTTTTCCCTCCAAAATGAACTACCTCATTTGAATTTGAATTTTCCCTCCAAAATGAAGTTGTTAGAAAGAATCTTCTAGAAAAAATTTGTTGGAAGGAATATTCTAGAATGAGGTTGTTTCAAGGAGGCTTCTAGAAAAAGGTTGTTATAAGGAGGCTTCTAAAAGAAGGTTGTTGGAGAGAGCTTTCTAGAAGAAGGTTGTTATAAGAAGGCTTCTAGAAGAAGTTAGTTGGAGGGAGGCTTCTAGAACTAGGTTGTTAGGAGCTTAATTAGGATTAGCCTTGCTTAATGATCTTTGCTGATCTGGCAGGAGCTTCGAGAGAATTCTGGAATTTAACATATCAGAAATGAATGTGGGCTCAGATATTGTGATTCTGCACCAAAAATTAAGCTCTGATGTGTCCAAAGCGCCGCGGATCCGCAGCCCAAGCAGGCTCCTGCCGCGGATCCGCGGCTACTTGTGGGCCTTGGGCTTTGATCTTTCTGGTACAGTCTTGGGATGATTGTTGGGCCTTTATTGTATATATAGAATTGTATAACTCCTTCTGAATTGCTGCCAGATCTGAAATGATTTAGTTGGCATATTTTTGATCAGCTCTTTTGCTTTTCTTCCGTATTTCCTGCACAGACTCAAGACAAGTGTTGCGCAAATACAGAAATGACGCGATGCCATGAAATGCGGTCAATTTCTCTTAAAGTGCCGGTTTAAAAGTCTAACACATGCAATCTGATATTTTATGACTGATTTGCTAATATGTGAAATATGAATACCGAACACTTCTAAATGAGTGCAAATGATAGGGAAATTGCCATGTTAAAAATACATTATTTTCGACTGATCAGATGTCCTTAAACTTTATGGACTATGATGTCCTTAAACTCCGTGGACTATGATGCCCTTAAACTTATGGACCGCAATGTCCATAAACTAAAACAATAGAGCCCAAATGCTCTTTTGTTGGATCTAAATGATCCTGTTAAGTAGATCTTAGTCTAAAATTAGACTAACGTATCCTTAACAAACGTTTAAGTTGATCTTGATCTCAATGAGATTAACGATCCTTAAACCCAATCCAAAACCAAATCTAAGAAAATACGGATTTGGACTAATCCACGCCCTACGGACGACAACATAAATTAGTCTCCGTATACAATCCACGGGCAACCAAAAAAAAAACACACACACACGACACGAAGTGACCATCTGGAGAAGGAGAAAGTGGTTACCGCGATGCGGTAGCGTAATTAATTGCAGGGGTTGCGCCTGCAGGGAAGAGCGTCCCCACAATAAAAAACCCCTCACAATGAGGGGGAATCTGACGAAGTCTGCTACAACGGCCGCATCCGTCTAAACCTCCGATACATGGTGCCATAAATCAACTTGGCATCTTCGGAGAGGTGGACGGATAAAATCAAATAGCATCTGCCCCCAAAATTCAGGCCGGACGTCCCAACATCCCGGTCGCGTCTTTCAGCGGAGAACATTGCTCTCCATAACTTCGAGTTTCTTTTGCATCGCGGCTATTTCGGCTTTCATTGCGATGGAAGCGTCGAGCTGATGGATACCTACCCTAGACGAAGACGGTGTTGTTGGTCTAGTGCTCTCCCACTGTAATGTCTATTCGGCGAGATCTTCTAGAAATTGCCATGCTTCGTCGTTGTCTTTTGACATGAAATGACATTGATAAATGGTTTCTAGTATTTGTTTTATAGTTAGATTAATACCCTCATACATAATTCGGCAAAGTTGCCATCTGTCAATTCCGTGATGAGGGCATTGGACAAGAAGATTTTTAAACCGTTCAAAGTATTTCCAAAAGGGTTCGTTGGGAAATTGGGCAAACTGGTTAATCTCGCTCCGAATACGGGCCGTTTTTTGATGAGGATAAAATTTCTTAAGGAATGATTTAACGAATTCATCCCATTTAGCGATAGAATATGCAGCGGTGCTGTAAAGCCACTTTTCTGTGAGATCGCACAAGGTAAAAGAGGGAAGACATAATCGCAGAGCATCCCCTGAAAGTTGGTGGTGCTCATCATTGCACATACATTTTCGAATTTGGTTATATAAACGTATACATTTTCAGATTCAAGCCTGTGAAATTTGGGCAACAAGTTGATGAAGTGAGGTTTAATTTCGAAATTATCCCCATTGGCTGGTGGAAGAGACAGACACGTAGGAAGGGGTCCGCGTACAGGCTAGTATCTGTCTTACAGAGTGATGCATGGTGGATTTTGCGCACCTATAGGTTGTGGCAAGGTGGTATTGTTAAAACCCGATCGAGATCCGTCCATCTCGGGAGATATGGTAGGTGGAGGAGAAATAGAAAATGAAGAAGTATCAACTTCGGAGTCGACAGAAAAAACGCGGAGTAGACGGGCACTAGAATCTCGTGTCCAGCCGATCATGTACTAAGCGGGTTTAGTGCACGTGGCAGCGTGTGATATGTGTGAGAATGCTTTTAGGAAGGCTTGTTTTGAAAAAAAATCAGACATGAGGCTTGACTCAACCAATCACAAGATGCATAATCAATCCCTAGAGCTAGGGTCACCTAGGTCAAGTTACTAGACCGCTCCTAAACTTCCAAAGGACAAGACGTAGGATCAATCCTCTACCACCTCCTTATCAATCTTGCGGCCAGGTAAGTAGGAGGTATCCGCTATACTAATCACCGAAATAGCGGTCCTAATTAAGTAGCCACTTTCCTTAATCACACTTGCCTAGACACCACAAGAGAAATGCGGATAAGCAATAGATTACCCACGACCTTCCTCTGTCATAATTGAGCGCGACAGTCCGTAAATGCTTGGTCTAGATATTTTTTATATTAATGTAGAGTGATAGTATGCTCGATTGTGATTTGTGGGGCCAAGAAAAGGTGATGAAATCCCCACCTAATCTGAATTTGGGTTTATTGCCCCTTAATGTCTGGTTTAAGTATGCAAAACAAACCAAAATTTAAAACACGCAAAAAGATATTTTAGCGGCGCTGTTTGCAAAGAATCCTGCAGCTAAAATCAGATTATTAGTGCTTGAGAAGAGAGAGAAAGACAATAGGAGAATACTAGAGAGTTTTGGGGGCCTAACTCTTCAAAAGGACCGCGGTTCCGCCGCCGAATGCACCCAAGGGCCGCGGTTCCACCGCCGTTTGGAAAGATCTTCCACTAAAATTTCTTCAGAGCACCCCTATACTTCTCTGGTCCAAGTTTAAAATCTCTGAATCTCTGTTGTCTTGCTCCAATTACTCCAGATGTCCTTACAAAACTCGCACAATAATAGTTAAAAACACAAGAAGTGGTTTTGGTTCTCGTTTATTTTATGTTACTGGTTTTTTATAAGAAATTAACCCGAATAACAAGAAAAGTAATTATGACCGTTTCCCTGGCAATGGCGCCATTTGATTGATCATGTGAAAAAGGTGTTGTATGTGTTTTGTAAATAACCGCAATCAAGACGGTGTCGCAAATAGCTAGCCGCGATGAGTACGGGTCGTTGGCAGGGAAACATGAACTTCTTTTCTTGATTTAGACGAGTTGATAAAATAGAGGATGGATTGTTGTCGTTTTATTTTAATATGGATATAAAATTTATAGTAGAAGGGCGTGTAGGGTTTATAGGACTTAGTAGTTAATAGATGAATATTTAGAAATGTCTCTTTTTATCTTTTAATAGTTTAAAACTTAGAGAGATAGCGATGAATGTGGATTAGGGGTTCTTGGAGGGAACTAGGGTTTCCCACTACTGCCCCTTGTCCTTCCATTGATCTCTATTAATCTCAAGCACTTAACAAAAAAAGTATTTAACTAATCTCAAATCGTGGTCGTGACTATCAATAAATTGATAGCGCGCCCGATAAAAGGGTTAACATTTATTTTACTAAAGTTTATAAATATTAAAATGTCAAAAGAAATTAAAAGATATTCCATCCATTATTCTAGCATATCCTACAAACCCTAGCAAGCAAGAAATTACTCGCTCATGGTTAGTAGCGATTTAAAAGAAATGTTAAAGATGAATGAAACCATAATTAAAAGTGCAGAAAATTAATGCGGAAAAGTAATGCATAAAAGTAAATGCGGAAATGTAAATGCAAAAAGAATTAAAACAAAAACTACCTTTATTAATCAACTATTGCATTACAATTTTTCTTCTTCAAAATTAGATTACAAGAACTCTAGTTTCGCTTGTAGATCTCTCTCTTTATGGAGGTAGATGATTAGATAATGGAATCTTTTGGAATGCACAGATCTCGGTCCTTTATATAGCCCCTGAAAGTACAAACCCTAGATTTCATATTAGATTAGGTGTGATTACAATCATGCCCCCAAAATCTCAGATCTAACGGCCATTAAAGGACCGCGAAACCGCCGCCCTTGCCCCTGTTTAACCGCGAATCCGCTGCTTTCTAGTGGGATTGGGACTTGGAATTTTTTCTGGCTTTTTGTCTCTATATTTGGAGATCCTCTTAATATATAAATTATGAAAATATTACCCTTTGTCTCTACCGTTGCTAAATTTCTCGATTTACTTCTAAAATTTGGCAGATTCGGTTTTTATATCGCGATTTGATTTGGATCTTCTACATAGATTTTATACCTAAGCTAATACATGCACAATATCTCAAATCAAATTGTTAGTAGCATTTGGTAGTTTTGAGATATTATTCCAACTATTTATATGATATAATATCTTAAGAATATTGATTAGGAATATTTGATATGATATGCATATTTTAATTACTAATATTTCATTTAAATATTATATGCATATATTTTCCTTAATTATATTAATTATAAATGTAGAAATATATGATAATAAACTTTTACAAATAAACCCACATATGTTATTTATTTACAATTAATATCTTTTAGTACTTAAAAATAATAGGGAAAATGTCCATACAAATGTGCAATATATTTGACTAATCAATAGGGATTTTATTAGTCTCCAAATTTAACCGCAAGTATACAGTTTATCGCAGTCGTACTTGAAAATCGTTCCTACAGAAAGGTGTGTTAACTACTTTTAAACTGAGTTAAAGTTGAGTTGTTTTTAAAATCTAAAATTTAAATGCGCCTTAAAACCCCGGTTTTTCTAAGAGAGAGAAAGTTCTAGGGTTTTTATTTATTTTATTTCTATGATTGGTTTAAAAGATTCATCTTCTTTTTTAATCTAATTCTAATGTGTTTCCATTAATTATAACTAAGTATATGTTATATTTAAATTATAAATATAGCCTATCAAAATTATAACATTATCTAGATCATATGAAAACCCTAGTTTTAATTAATTAGAAGTAACCTAGTTTTAATTTTCCACAAAATTATGTAAGTCATGAGTCTACAATTAATGTCTTATCGATTAATTTAGATCTCTTTAACTACCTAGATTGAATATCTTGTGATTAAATTATTTTTTTACCTTCCCTAATTAAGTTTCTAGTTTGTCAAATTTTTCTTAACCTAATTAGATTATTGGTGTTATCACCCTTCCCTAATGTTATTTTAGGCGTCAACTTTCATTATGAGATTAGTTCATTAGAAGAAAAACTACAAAGAGGATAAATAAATTACAAGACATTCATCATAAAAATATAGAAAAGAAGAGATAAAAGAATACCCAACCACAAAATAAATATAAACAAAATCCTAGAAAAGGATTAGTTACTTATGTTTATAAAAGAAAAATAAATTTTTATTCATAATCAAGAGAACCTACAATAGAATCGATCTCTTCTCCTTAAAAAACCTAACTTGAATGTTATGAGAGAGATATGAAACCTTAGGGCTATACATGTGCTTATATAAGGCTAAAGAGGTTTAGAGAACAAGTAATAGAAAATACAAGAGAATTAACTTACTAACAACTATGAAAATCTAATCTAATTGCTTTATTGGATACTGTTACGTGCCTTCAGAATTTTTGAAAGACAAAATCCTACATCTCATATTAATCTATGTGAAAAGAAGATTATGCCCATAAAAAATCTCATCGAACCGTCCAAAATTGACCGCTGATCTACCCTTAATTAACTTGATTCGCCGTTGATCAGCTACCGAATTTTAGCTTCGTGGCTCTAGATTTTTTTCTTTGGTTTTATCGTAAATTTAGATAATTTTTGAGCTCATAAAATCTTGAATATCTCTCTGTATTTCTTTAGTTGCGTGGATCTCCGAATTGTTCCTAAATTTGATATATAATTAAGCAGGTTGATTTGTTGCTATTGATTTGATTTGGTTTCTCCAACTGATTTATTATTGTGATGATTGATTTACCTCTAATTATTGCAACCTTTGCTGATTTGTAATGATATTCCCAAATTTGTTTTAAATTTGCAAATTGTCTTTTGATTTTCTGAATAATTCCCTTAAGTCTCTATTATACGCACATAATCCTCATTTTAAGACAATTTTCTGTCTTTTTGCATCCAAACTCTGTTATCTGTAATAATTCATAAAAGATACCCGGAATAGTATAATATATGACAATAAAATAATAAATGAGTTAGAAAAATGTGCAATAAATTGTACCTATCAAATACCCCCACACTTATGTTTTGCTAGTTCTCGAGAAAATCTAGGGTTTCAAACTCTAAACTATTATCTAGCTAAATCCTACTCCTACTCCTATAAAAGAAAATAAAGGAAACAAAAATATGAAAATGAAAACTATATATAAAGATAGAAAAAGATGAGAAAAATAAGAGTTTAAACCTCACTAGATTTTCAGTCGTCATGAACTATACCTTAATAGACTTTGATATATACCATAAATTACTTCCTCATCATTCTTCCAATCTTTTCTACCTATCTTTCCTCCAAACATGATTATATACCCCTACATGTATGTAAAATCATCCTTAAACTCGAAGAATTCAATTCAACCTCTTATACTCTTGCCCTTAACTCCCTATTACTTTTTATTCGGCGGATCAAATTGATGGATTTATTCCCACATTTTTCATACGATTGTTAATGTTTTGTGAGGCACTATCCAACCGATTACCAAATGTGATCACTTATTAGGCGTAAATAACAGTATCATAATCGTGCAACACCTAAGGCACATCAAATGATTCCAATCAAGTTGGTCTAAGTCACTAGGTGATGAAGTACTCTCACTGAATTTTTTATGCTATCTTGATAATTGCATGACGGTGTTTATTTTTTGTGATATTAATTTTTTTCGTACTAGGGTATTACAGACAAGAGCATGACAGATCTCTTCTACTATCCCAAGTTTTAATATATGTGTATGTATGTATAGTAGGGTATTAACATTCAAATGTTTGGACTCAAACATAGGCTCCACTTATATCTTCTCAAATCTAATAACTCCTTCATGATACTAGCCTTTTGGGAACGGGCTCATGACAACTTATTACTAGATCTATTTAACCATCCCCTTTTCTTATTTTTCTTAAAATCTCTCTCTTTTATTTACATTTTTCACTTTTTCATTTCTATTTTCAAAATTTTCTAATTTTTTTACGTACAAAACCACCCCCACACTTATTTTAGACAGTGTCCATACTGTCTTCTACCCCGTATTCATGAAATTATTAACCACTCAAAAAATAATTTACCTAATGCTTTTGCTAACCCATAGGTTAATATTAACCAATCAAAATTTTTATCCTTAATCATGCAAGAGTAGCAAAATAAGTTGTAGCAGTAAGCATCAATAAACATCCTAAAATGGATATGCAAAGTATTGGTAAGGTGTTTATATGTGAGTGAAAAAAATTGTGATCTGTGTTTTACCGAAAATACTAATACAGAAATAAATGATGAAAATCTTAAAGAATTATTTAATTATACCATCTTTTCGAAGTATTGGTTAATTGGATCAAATTCTAAAACATGAACATGCAGAGTGTAAATAAATGATCCAGTTATAGGAGTTAAAGGCACGACTTTATCTTGCTTTTCAATAGGATTGGGTTTAATAATGACCGAAACTGGTGGAGGGTTTGGTTCGACTGTTAAAGGCTCAAAAGGATATTCACGATTTATTGGATGATTTGGTGAATCTAATTCATCTACAAGATTGAGTTCATCTTTAAACATTTCCTCAAAACTTTGATCAAAATATATTTCTTCAAAATTAACTACCTCCTCATCATTCACTTCTTCTATTATAATAGGTGAATTTTCTTCATCAAATCTCTCGTCCGACAATTTTTTCACCTCCTCCTTAAATCGATTTATGGATTGACTTTTATCTTCTAAAAATATGGGATCCCACTCTAAATTTTCTTCAAAAATTTCATTATTCGTTCCTAATGAAGGTGTGGGATCCCTATCAATAGTTTCCTCAAATATTATATCTAAGCCAACGCCATCAAAATTACAAGTTTCCTTTACAAAAGCGGTTTTTATATCCAAAATTTTCTCAAAATTTATATCTGCAACTGTTAATTCGTCAGAAATATCTTCCTAAAAAATGTTGCAATCAGTTAAATAAAAATCATAACCTTAAACATATAATCAATTAAATTATCTTCATATAAATTTGTTATTGGAGGCCAAATCGAAAATTCAAAATTTTGAGGGTAGGTTTCAAACTCACTAGAAAGAGACTCATTATCACTTCTCTCATGCACCAATAAATCAGACTCGTCTAAGCCAAAAAATTCAAATGTGGATTCACAAATTGGGCCCTTCTTATAACGCTCAATCTTCCTTGACGTAAATTCGCACCCGCACATAAGAAAATTATGACTTAAACATTTTTCGGTTATACATTTCAAATCATAGTTATTCTTAACCACTTTCTCAATAGCTTTGTTATGATTTTCTAAGGTGTTGGGAATAATTGAGTTGGTGTGGGCCCTCCTTATAACGCTCAGTCTTCCTTTTTCCTATTAATGATTGCAGCAGTTATCTGGCCAAGAAGAATTTCAATATTAGTCATTGATTGCTTGGTAGCACTAGCATTTCTTAGAAAAGTGTCCAACCGCGTCTCAACATTAGCAAGTCGTATATTTTCATTATTATCAACGTCTAATGAAGATGTGAAAGTTTGGTATGGTTGATAAGAATCTAATTGAATATTGTCATAAGGATGGCCAAAATCATAGTATGGGTATGATTGAAATTGGTGTTGGTCTATGAAATTGGAAGGGGTGGATGTTGGTTCAGTTATGGTGTAAGGTGAATTATAACCGCTCCTATATTTATTCATTCTAATATGATCGGCAAGTGTTGGGTTAACTGGATTACATAGTTCATATAAAGTTGGTTTAGCATGTTCGTCATCTTTTTTTAAATGCAGAAGCTAAACTAGAGATTCTAACAGATCACAATCGAAAATGCACAAACAACCGAGATATAGGGCTACGTAAGTCAAGTTGCTAGACCCGCTCCAAACTGCCAAGAGAAAAATTGCGGGATAGATACTCTAACAGCTCTTTAACAACCTTGAAGCCATATCAGTGCCAGTTAAGTGGGAGGGTTCCGCTATACGAATCACTGAAATAGCGGGCCTTAATTAAATAGGCTCAACTAGTCATACGTCATTAGACACCTTAAGATTGATTTAGATAACCGTTAGATTACCTACAAGCTCATCTTGTCCTATTGAGCACGATATGTCCTTAGGGGGCTGAAGTCTAGATTTTTTTTTATAAATTAATGTAAGTTAATGCGGATACTTAGTTGTGATTTGTGAGGTCTAGGAAGGGTGATGAAATCCCCACATAATCTGGATTTGGGTTGTTGCCTCATAGAATCTTTTTAAATATGCAATGAAATCTAAAACAATCAAAAATCAAAAATCTATTTTTTTAAATGCAAAAAGAATCCTGCAAAAATTTGTCAGTTGGAATAAAATCGAGAGTTTGGGAAGAATGAGATCTTACCTAAATTTGCCTCATGTTCGTCTCGATCTTCTCTTCCAGTAAGTTCGTCTCAATTCCTGAAATTTTAAACAGAAATTTTGCAGAATCAAATACACTAAAAGAAATCTAATTTAATCTAAAACTTAAATTTAAATGTAATTAAACTATATCTCGCCGGCATCGGCGCCAAAAATTTGATAGGAATTTTATTAATCACCAAATTTAACCGCAAGTATACAGGTTATTGCAGTCGTACTTGAGGATCGTTCCCAAAGAGAGTTGTGTTAACTATTTTTAAACTAAGTTAAAGTTGAGTTGTTTTTAAAATCTAACAATTTAAATGCGCCCAAAAAACTGGTTTTTCTAAGAGAGAGAAAGTTTTAGGGTTTTTATTTTTTTTATTTCTATTGGTTTAAAGAATTCATCTTCTTTTCTAATCTAGTTCTAATATATTTCCATTAATTATAACTAAACATAGGTTATATTTAAATTATGAACATAATTTATCAAAATTATAATATCATCTAGATCATATTAAAACCCCAGTTCTAATTAATTAGAAATAACCCAGTTTTAATCTTCCACAAAAATATGTAGGTCTTGAGTCTACAATTAATGTCTTATCGATTAATTTAGATCCCTTTTAACTACCTAAGTTGAATATCTTGTGATTAAATAATTTTTTTACCTTCCCTAATTAAGTTTTTAGTTTTTAAAATTTTTCCTTAACCTAATTAGATTATTAGTGTTATCATATTTCCCTAATTTTATTCTAGGCGTCAACTTTCATTATGAGATTAGTTTATTAGAAGAAAAACTATAAAGAGGATAAATAAATCATAAGATATTCATTATAAAAGTATAGAAAAGAAGAGATAAAAGAATACCCAAGCACAAAATAAATACAAACAAAACTCTAGAAAATGATTAGTTACTCATGTTTATAAAAGAAAAATGAATTTTTATTCATAATCAAAAGAACTTACAATAAACTCGATATCTTCTCCTTGAAAACCCTAACTTGAATGTTATGAGAGAGATATGAAACCTTAGGGCTATACATATGCTTCTATAGGGTTAAAGAAGTTTGGAGAACAAGTAATTGAAGATACAAGAGAATCAACTTACTAACAATTGTGAAAATCTAATCTAATTGCTATGTTGGATGCTGTTACGTGCCTTCAGAATTTTCGAAAGAAGAAACCTTATATTTCATATTAATCTATGTGGAAAGACGATCGTGCTCATAAAAAATCTCATCCAACGGTCCAAAATCGACCGCTGATCCGCCTCTAATTGACTTGATCTGCCGCTGATCAGCCGCCGAATTTTAGATTCGTGGCTCCAGTTTTTTCTATAGTTTTATCATCAATTTAGATGATTTTTGAGCTCATAAAATTTTGAACATCTCTCTGTATTTCTGTAGTTGTGCGGATCTCCGAATTGTTCCCAAATTTGGCATATAATTAGGCAGGTTGATTTAGTGCTTTTGATTTGATTTGGTTTCTCTAACTGATTTGTTGTTGTGATGATTGATTCACCTCTATTTGTTATAACGTTTGCTGATTTGTTATGATATTCAAAAAAAAATTCTAAATTTGCAAATTGTCTTTTGATTTTTTGAATAATTCCCTTAAGTCTCCATTGTACGCACATAATCCCCATTTTAGGACAATTTTCTGGTTTTTTTTGCATTCAAGCCCTGTTATCTATAATAATTCACAAAAGATAACCGGAATAACATAATATATGACAAAAAATGATAAATGGGTTAGAAAAATATGCAATAAATTGCACCTATCAGCCGATTTCCATGAGATGGGATTCGAGCCTAAATATAGAATATAGGCAGTGGTGAAACGACCGTCATCGCGACTTCCACTCCAGTCAGAGTCACTGAAGACCTGAAGAGTTAGAGGAGATCGTCGGTGGAGATAAAGACCATGATGTATCGTACCTCTAAGGTAACGAAGAACACGTTTGAGTGCCGTCCAGTGAAACTCTGTAGGATAGTGCATGAATTAGGAAAGACGGTTGACAGCAAATGAAACGTCGGGCCAAATAAGAGAGAGGTATTAAAGAGCACCAATTAGCTGACGATATGGCGTTGGGTCGACAGATAAAGATCCGTCATGATGAAATAGAGGGGTGGTATTGCATATTGGGGTGGTAATTTTTTAGCTCCTTCGATAGAGAACATTTTCAGAAGATCGGCAATGTGGCGATATAGAGATAGAAAGAATCATTGTGTCGTAGTAATAGCTTCTATCCCAAGAAAGTGATGAAGATTGCCGAGATCTTTTAGAAAGAAACGTTTTCCAAGTTGACAAAAAAAGATTGAAGAAAATGTACATTGTTACATGTAAGAATAATGTCGTCAATGTATACCAATAAATAGGCTACGATGGCGTCCTTGGAGTAGATAAAAAGAGACATATCCGCCAAGGAATTTGAAAATCCATTTTGTAGAAGATAGCTTTTGGGTTCTTGATACCATGCCCTTGGCGCTTGCTTGAGACCATAGATAACTTTACGTAGTTTAGAGACGTGGTTGGATAGAGATTGGGAGGTTGACGAGATTATCGAAATTGGAGGATAAGAATTGTGAAGAGTCAGTGGAGATGGAGGGGTCGATAATATGAAATGTTACTAATTAGGGTTCAGTAGGGGTTGGGCTGGGTAAGGTGGATGGAATGTGAAGTTTGGTAGGTTGGGTATACTTTATTGGTTGCAATGCTGCGCCAAGGGAGACTAAATATTGCGGAAGTGCCTCTTGATGTCTACTAGATATCTGCATGGGAAAATTGGTTTCGAAGAATTTGACATGACTAGAAATGTAAATTTTGTGAGTGACGGGATCTAGACATTTATACACAGATTGAGATGTTGAATAATATAGAAAAATGCAGCGAGTGGATCTAGGTTGAAGTTTCGAGGAGGTGTACGACCTTAACCGGGGATAGCAAAGACACCCAAAAATCTTGAGACGTTTGTAGTTTAGGAGAAGTTGAAATAATTTTTCAAATGGGTATTGAAAATTAATAACGGATGTGGGAAGACGATTTATAAGATAAACATCGGTTTGAAAGGGTTGACTCCAATACTTAGAGGGAAGAGAGGACGTATGCAAGAGTGTAAGACTGGTTTTGATAACATGACGATGGCGACGTTCTGACGTGCTACTGTATTCAGGGATGTATGGAGGAGTGGTGAGATGAGAGACACTATAGGATGTGAGAATGGAGGCAAGAGATGTGTATTCACCGTCATTATCAAAGTATATTGATATGAGCGGTAATTAAAAATATTTTTCAACAAGATTTTTGAATTAGGGAAAATGGTGGAAATATCAGATTTATGTTTCATAGAGTACAGCCAGACATATTTTGTGTAATAATCAACAAAAAATACGTAATAACGAAAACCATCAAAAGAAAATTCAGTGAGTCCCTAAACATCAGTGTAAATTAATTGCAAAGACTTAAAAGCACGAAGTGGATTTTCAGAAGAAAAAAAATTATGGCTTTTATTACAATCACAAGAGTTACATTGAAGATTATTAACTACCGAGACATTGACACTAACTTATTTTTCTTAACAACTGACTAAAGAATGCGGATGGAGGGATGACTAAGACGACAGTGTCACTCACTTATTTTTGATTTGGAGGTAGCGTGAATTTAAGGTTGGATGGAGTATGAGAGGTAGTAGATATCATTATGGCTATCCCCGTGAAGAAGAGGCGCCCCGTGCAAAGATCCTTTACCCAAAAATTAGAGGGGAAAAACTCAAGTATGACTTTATTTGATTTGCAAAATTTGGCAACAGAAATTAAGTTTTGAGTAATAGATGGTGCACATAGAATATTTTCTAAAAGAACGGGTTTTTGGGGTGAGTGCAGTGGTGTTTTACCGATGTGGGAAATTTTCAAACCTAAAGCATCACCTATGTTGATCTCATCGGAACCATCGTTATCGGTGTAGCTATGAAGAGTCCCAACATCAAACGTAACGTGGTGAGAAACACCGGTGTCCAATATCCAGGAGTAGGGAGTGGGCCGGTTGGTATTTGTGTTGTTTGCCACAGGTTGAGAGAGTGTTTGCGATGGGAATTGCGATGAATTGGTTTGCACTGCATTCTCACGAAGGAAGCGAGCGAGTTAACGACAATCTTTGATATTGTGACCGGGATGCTTGCGAAAGTTACAATAGGAGTTGGAGTGGGGCGAGTTGTTGTTGCGTGAGCCGGAGTACTAGTTGTTATTATTGTTGCGATTGAAGTTTTTGGTGTTGGTGTTGCAATTGTAGAAGGTGTTTCTACGTTGTTGAGGAAGGCGATAGGAGTAGTTGGCATAGTTGACACTTGCAAGAGAGAGAGACACACACATGTGTCTTCCTTCTTGAGATGACGTTCATAGTCTATGAGTTTGTCATAGAGTTCGTTGAAGGTGATGGAGTTATCACGGACTCTGATAGCAGCTGCGACTTCTTTGAATTCATGTTCGAGACGAGCGAAGATGTGGAGGACGAGATCATCTTCACGAATGGAGTGGTCGGCGAAAGCGAGATCATCGAAGATAGATCGTATCTCTTATAGGTACTTGCTTGTAGAGCGTGAGGCGCGTTGGTTATTGATAAGGAGTTCCTTGAACGACATAACTATTGAAAAAGATTTGTTCGTAAGGAAAGTAACAAGTCGATCCCATACTTCCTTGGATAAAGAAACAGAGGAGATATGGGGATGGATCGTCTCGACGCAGCTGCCGAGAATAGCGTTGAGAATAAGTTGATCTTGACGGTACCATTTATGGTAGTCTAGATTTTCAACACGCTTAGTGGTGTCGTTGACGTTAGTGATGGTCCTCGTAGGAGGGGATTTGAATCCATTGATATGACCAAGGAGATCATGGCCGATTAGGGCTGATTGAATTTGGGATCTCCACACGGTGAAGTTATAAGCCAGTGTCGGGCACCCCGCGGTTCGCGGGGAGGCGGAAATTTCAAAAACGGTAATCTTTTGACTACGCAACACCGACTATTACACCATGATCTTACTAAAGCCTTAACTAGCTAGACTAACTTGAGGATTTATCTACTATGGTAGATTCTTATACCTAGTAGATCAAGTCCTTCGGATCTTCTAGTGGTCCTCTCCAAGGCTCCTCGGTGATCGGATCAAGCTTGCTCCATCGGTCTTCTCTTGTCAAAGATGATCCACCGCGAAGGTTTGTACTCCAAGCTTTAACCTCCAAGTGAGGTAACTAGGGTAGAAGGTTTGCTAAGCTAACTAGCCTAGGAGATGTAGAATGTGTTAATGGATTGTTTGTCTCACTAAACCCTTGGCTCACAACACATGTGAATGTTAGGGTTTAGTGTTGAGGAAGAAGATGATGGAGGAGACCTAGAGAGCTCAAGAGAGGAGAGCAACTCAAGAAATCTCAAATGAAGAAAATGAAGCATCAAGAAAGCAAGTGTAGAGAATGACTCACATATATAATCCATCATCTCACTTATTGATCCATGGCTAGAAAAACTATAAAATATATGTGACATGCCTCAATAGTGAATCCAAACACATATTTTAATCCATGAGCCATTCCCCACCCATGCCAAGCATGTCTCCTCCATTTCCACATCATTAATCCATTTAAAAAAATGGATAAATCCAATAATGATGTGGCACCTTCTAGAAGCATACCTTGACAAATTACAAGAATGCCCTATATACCGTATATAGATACCCGTATCCGCATTCCGAAAAACACGGATACCCTGAGACGATAACAATCCAATAATACAATACTAGGATCCGGTTTAAACCAAAGCCCACTAGTACCGTCTGCCTGATCATCATCGGTGTACAAGTACACATACGTGATCGAAGCCCAGGTCGTAAAACCATGCGACGTCTACATCAATTGCCTGAAGTAGGGAAACCCTCTGTGTGGGACTCTAAAGACTCGACACTACGCTAGCAGTGGGTTTAACCACAGGCCGCAAGCGGTAGTAGCTGTACGTAACGGTCCCCAGATAGATGTCGACAAGAAGACCGATGAGCAAACTCATCCGGACTCCTACTGAGCCTATCGGTGACAATCTCCGTATAGTCCGGTCTGTTCGTCTAAGAGTATCGCATATCGGGCCTAGGGGGTGGTAATCGTCAGACCCCTAATAGCGCAATAAGTCGTGCCGGATTGTAGCCCAAAACACCCAGAAAAACTATTGGAATACCTACCAGTAAATCTCGCTTGTCCTGGCCAGGGATTTTGTGTAATGGCTCTCCGAACACAGCACGATATCAACCCCCAATACCGGGAGAGACGAATCCTGTCTAACCGCCACTGCCTCCAAGTGCTTCGGGACTGCACCCAACTACTACCTGTTTGCACGACTCTTTTGAGCCGTGGTAGGATAGTAATCAAAGTACAGTAGGAACACACTCGAGACGAAGTAGCAGTGTCAAGTCGACGGACTAAGCTGTACTCATGTCACCTGGGAACTGCTACCCGACGATAGGTATAATACCAACCATCAGTTCTCGACGAGTCCTGTCCGGTGTACTCGTAACCTAATGAGCACCTGCATACTATCTCCAGTACGACGTACTAATGGCTGTGGGACAGACCATCTCCCCTGCTGGGATGAGAAACGTATACACTAGTCTACTACGGAGTATCGATGCCCCGTCTCGATAATCCTACGACTAGGGACCTGTATAAGGATGTGCTTGTAGATTATCCATCCCCCACTAGTGTGACTGTCATCACAACGCTGGTAATCAAGCAAACATCCTAAGGGCTCTACTAATATGTATAAGCGATATGTTAAAAGAAACGCATGCACATATTAAAGTAGAAACAAACCAAGTAGCACACTACCATTTTGAGCAAGACTGTCAATACAACTGTGAATATCCCAAGCTTCCATTAAGTAATATATAAACCAGTATGATACAATAATGGCCTTTATGGCATATACACTAACAGAAGTTTGTGTGGAAAAGTTTTGTTGAAAAGGGGAATTTGGTGATGATGAGAATTGAGTTTGGAGAGGAAGCCGTGGATCAAAAAATTAACTTTGAATCGCAAGGCTCTAATACCTTATAATAACTTAAAGAAAATACAATTTAAGATTTGTATTTAATTGATTTGTATTGAATCTCAAAAGTGTATATATACACTTTACATGATGAAGAAATAAAATAAAAGGGAAAAATGAATTTAAATCCCTAGTTTTGAAAAGTAGTAGGTTTAAGTCTCTGGCCTAAAAAAAGTTATGAAAAGCTCTCCAAACTTAAACATTCTTATGTTTTAGTCCATATAATACATTTACTATTTTTTATGCCAGCACTGACCTTTCAGGCAAACTACTCCATTTACCTTTTAAATTACTATAGTTATCTTTTAAAGTAATTTATTAATCTTTTAAAATGCTATATTTATATTGAAATGTTCAAATGTAATAGATATAGTAATTTTACTAAAGAATGTAACCGTTTCATGTCAAATAAGTATTTTAACATAAATGCAATACTTTATAACATGAATGTAGTATTTTGAAAGATAACCATAATACTTTAAAAGATAAATATTGTAGTTTGCCTAAAAGAACAGTGTTGCATAAAACAATAGTAAATATACTTTAGAGACTAAAACACAAGAATTTTTAAGTTTAAGGAGTTTTTCATAATTTTTTTAGGCCAGGACCTAAATCTACTGCTTTTCAAACCTATGAATTTAAACCATTTTTCCCAAAATAAAATATATCCTAACAAGAATAAAAAATTTCCTAACAAATAAAATCAGAAAAGTTATGGAAAGATTTGTAATTACAAAAATATGTATCGGTAATGGAAATCTTTCCAAATATCTATTACATGTGCATACACTTGCTGTTTAAAAACAAGAGCAAAAAGAAAATGACTCAAACTTGTTTGCTTTTGCTTTCCCAAAACTTTTGCTCCCACATTCCTACTTGCTTTATAGAATTAGCCTTTCTCCTCTGCAACAATTTTAACTCCCCTGGATTGTATGGAGGCGGCAAAGAGCACGGTCCTGTACTATGTGCTGCCTTCACCAACGATTCCATCATGAACTTCCTTTCGATTCCTTTGGCCGGGCATGCCATTGACTCGGCGCAGAGCTCAATGGCTTTTCGGGGTTTCGAAGGCTTGAACTTTAAGAGTTTCGCGTATTCGCTTAATAGATGATACATGTAGTCATATACATAATCCATCTTTAGTTTCTCTTGGATAAAAGTGCTTGCTTCTTTTCCTATAGCTTGTGCCTGTTTCGATTCATGGTTCGAATGTTTAGCAATTGTCTTTCACTAAGAAAATGCGATATTTGTTTCATGCGGCATTTGTTGCAACTAAATGACCTAAAGTCTATTGTTAGTTTTTTTCGACTTCGTGGTAGGATTTCCAAATCCAAAGAGCCCGCATTGTGAAATATGGCGTCCCTAGCAGTAACTTTTTGTCCAAAAAAAAACACCCGAGGTAAATTACACTAAAATACCCTCAACTATCACGTCTTTTTACCAAAATACCTTAAAACTTTTTTTATTACAATAAATTACCTCATAATATGGTTTTCAAGGGAATTTCCGCCCCACTAAAATACCATCAAAAGCAACACTTAAGTATTTTCCTGTAATAAAAGAACTTTAAGGTATTTTAGTGGAAAAACACGATAGTTGAGGGTATTTAAGTGTAATTTACCTTAAATATTAATCACAATATTTTATAACTTCGTAACATCTAATGCATCCAAATTAGTTGCAAATATTGCAAAAAAAATTCTGTGGTTTGTAGCTCATTTAAAAATTTTAGTTTCTTATGAAATCATGCTGGAAAAATTATCGAGCTATTAATTGAATACCTTTTGTTTGTGCGAATTACCCCAGTCGACAGCAAACTTAATAGATCTGCACTTATCATCGTCTCGTATCGGCCAGTAATGGTGCACGGGAACAAGCCCTCTTGTAAAGAAGTCATAGTAATGCGGGTCCACTATCAGCGATGGCGAGTTGCATGCCAGAATGTATTTCTCGCTCACTGACCATGCCGATCCCTCGATATATATCTTATACCTATGCATGAATGGAATTGCTTGTTGTTCAAGTATGTAATCATCTAATTTCGTTAAGCAATGAATCTCGAACCGTATTAATCTACCTGTAATTGCATTGGCTGGCCAAGTCTGATTGCTTGAACCCTTTCTTCGTCTCACTGAGCCAATCCTACATTGCGATTAAACATGTATACAAATTAGTAAAACTCGAACAAATACAACAGGAATTAATTTCTGTAATACGAGATTTTGTATTTTCTTACGGGCTAGAGCATTTTTCGCTAAACTACCTTAAATTCTTACATTATAAGCCCTCTTAAACGTTGGATACTAGATTTTTTTCCCACTAAAATGTAGCACTGCAACGAAGCTTAGCGTAATAAAGAATCTATAAGGTAGTTTAAAATGCTCGTAATTAAGGGTAGTTTAGTGTAATTTAGTGGTTTTTTAAGGATTTGCAAAGTAGTAGGACAGAAGTAATACCTGAGCGTAAATTCGAGCATTCCAGTCTCGGCCCTCGGATACGTTGCACTTGAGAAGCTCTTGCCGAGTCGCGGCGACGGCAGGGTTTCCTTTCCAGTACGCATAGAGTTCCCTATCCATCCATTTCACTTTCTTATTCCCTTCCTTGAGTTCTTCGAGTAGCGATCCCCATGGCTTTATGTTAATCTCCGGCCTTCAAATTTACAAATCTAGTTACAATCAATTAACTTCACCTTCAAATCAAACCACATGATAGCAGAAGAATTTAATATAAAATGTATTTTCATATTTTATCCGATGTAAAAGTTAAATGCAAGATTAATCCGATTCCTACATATATACATATGTGAAAAGGCGGCAACAACGGCAAAAATTCTAAAGCTGAGTGAAATTAGAATTACCAACCAACCCCAGAACGACCAATCCGGAAACACAATATCAAGCGTAGCCTCATCCCCACAATACCGGAACAACGGCGGCGGCCCCACATTCTTCTTCCCCTTCCCTCTATAATCAATATTCTTTCTAACAACCGGCCAATCGACACAATCAAACATAAGCTCAAGGTCCGGAACTCGACCAGGGTACCGTCTCAGCAACTGAACAATTCCCCAGAGCGTAAAAACATCGCGGCTCTGAAAAGACCGGCGGTAACTCTCAATATAGGCTCTGCCGTTGAGGACTATTAAACGAAAGTTGGCGGTTCTTTTAGCTCTGTCGATCATGTCTCTTGTGATGCCTGTGGCTTTCCATGGGAGGAGGTCTTGGTGAATATAACGGAAGTAGTCGGGGCAAGAAGGGGAGGGGGTGAGGGGGGTGGGTGTTGCGGAGGGCGGCGACAGGCAGGTGTAGGTAATGTTGTTGTGGGTCATGGATGGGCAAGTGAAAGGTATTGATGAAGAAGGCGGCGGCGGTTGTTTGGGGGGTTTGAGTGTTGAGGGGATGATTGGATTTTGTTTATAAGCTGTTGCAATGATCGGAGGGGATGTGGAGGTGTTGATCGCGAGCTGCATGCAAAAGAATGAAATAGTTTGAGAGGAAAATACACACTCCATTTTTGAAACAAATAAATAAAATGTTGTCGATTAACGATATCGAATGGAGTGAGTTTCGATCCAATGGAGTCAGGTTGGATTTGATCTGTTTCTTTATATACTAATTTTATTTCGACTGATCCTGATTCTAGATTTAATATTAATCCGTCATTACAAATTCTGTAGTGTCTAAGGAGTTCGTTTTTTTAGATAAGCGTTTGGGAACTTTCGCAAATTGCATATTGTAAAGATTTTCTCAAAACAAAAAAGTTGCATATTGTAAAAGTCTGAGTACTGCAATAAATTTTGGGAGGTATAAACAAAGAATTTCAGCATGCATAAAGTTAAAACCGTCCGCGATCTCACCATCTACGTCTGATACTAAGCTTTTATATAGAAGACCATCCCGAACATTGAATTAGGCCCTCTAAATGGGTCGAGTCGGATTGGATCTAGAATGTGTCAAACTCGTACATGTTTATTTTATTAACCCAGACCCGTCCATATACCCAACGGGTCTATATGGAACGGACCCAAACCGAGCCCATGAATGCCGGTTAGATCCATTTATCAAGACCCGATTATCTATTTTTCTTTAAATGCATCATTCTAATTTACAAACTCATGAGCAAATTTCTAATGTTAATACGGAAAAGAAAATCAACTAGAAAGGGAAGGTCTGTAAAAGCAACAGGAAGAATTGCATCGGTATCTTTTTTCTCAAATTTGCAACCATTAAACCATAAACCAGGTCTATAATCCAAAACTGCTAAGATGGCTTATCAAATACTTATAGACATAAAAGATAAACGGGCCTAGACCGAAGAGACTCAAAACTGACCCTTTTATAAAGCCATTAAACAGGTTTGGATTGAATCGGGGGAGACGGTCCAAACAAACCTATACCAAACCTGAAAAACATGACCAAACATTGAATCAATTTTGATAATGAAACTAAAGGTCCTCGATCGAATCCATCATCATAAATTAGTTAAAGTATGATCCAGTGATTGTATTTCAAAGATTTCCATCCAAATAACAAGATATTTAGATTCTAAATCATAGATTCCAATATAATAACAATTAAGGCCAAAGTTTGTGCAACTAAAAGGTCCTTTTTTAATTTTGGACCCCCCATCCCACCCCAACCCCAACCCCACAAACCAAACTTCCGTATTTTCAAAAAAACGCATCCCAAACTTAAACGTTAACTAAAAAACAGCTTCCGTTAAATTTAAAGGTTAAATCCTAAGTATAAAGAGAAAACTACCCCTCCTCCTCCTCCTCCTCTTCTTCTTCTTCTTCTTACTTCTTCATCTTCTTTTTCTCACCTGATTCGATTGCATCATCCTCTTTTCTTTTTCTTTCACTTCCACATAATCAATGGTGATCCTTACTTGATCCCAACCCCATCTCCATTGACCTCCCCCAACTCCCCATGCAAACTCTCATCCCATCTCTCATTCCTCTCCCTCTGCCTTCCATTCTCTTTTCTCTCCGGGAAGAGCGAGGGAGATTGAAAAAACGAGCAATGAAGGACAAGTGAAAAATTCTAAACTAGGTATTTCGGTCTTTTACAGTCTTAAAACTGTTATATTTAACACAATCTGTATGAGAATTAATGGATCTTTTTTAGTTAACTTAAAAGGTTTGGATGTACTTTTTGAAAATACCAAGTTCAGGATTCCAAAGTCAAAAAAAAAAACTACAAACAATCTCTATTAATCATAAACACCACCAACAATTGAGAATAATGAAAGAAAGTTACGATAGGA
This sequence comes from Agapanthus africanus, assembly GCA_030015575.1. Classification (NCBI taxonomy): domain Eukaryota; kingdom Viridiplantae; phylum Streptophyta; class Magnoliopsida; order Asparagales; family Amaryllidaceae; genus Agapanthus; species Agapanthus africanus. Next base: position 61,584,908 of record CM057338.1, read on the forward strand.
AGGAATTTCCTTTTATGGCATCAAAAAAAATTTGCATCCATGATTTTTTTCGACGATCGGCACCCATATTCTTCATATATGTCATCTAGGATCTGAACACACTAAATTTCATGTGATTCTACTACTTCACTGTTGATTTGGTGGAAGCAAAATTAACGGTTTATCGACAAAAGAGCTTTTTACATTGCTAATCCAGCAGTGAAAAAATGGTAGAATCAAATGAAATTTGGTGTGCCTGTATCTTAGATGATAAAGATTGATGATAGGTATCGATTGTTGAATAATATGTAAGAAGAAGGGGGTTTACAACAAAAAAAACCTCACTTTTCTTCATTATTCTCCCAATAATTATGAGTTTGGACCCACATGACTTGAAAATAATTCCTGGAAGACAATTAACCATCAAAATTTCAAGATAGGACAAAGGCTACTCATTATTATTTTTTAGGTTGGAAAAAAGTCCATTTGGTTGCATGATTATGGATTTGGATTTGAATTTTGGGCCGTGGAATGCTGGGATTCCATAATTTTGTGTTTGGTTGATAGATTTGGATTTCTAGGATTTCTTTGTTTTTTATGGGGAGGCAACCACAAAACAAGGATTCTTAAATCCTAAAAAATTCCAAGGATTTTCAAGGATTTGGCCTATTCATTGTACTTTTAGATGGGACCCGTGTACTTTATTTATTTAATAATTCTCTCTCTATCTATCTCTCTCTAAAATCCTCAAATCCAAATCCCACCTTTTTATCACCAACCAAACAAAGATTACAAGTATCTATAAATCCAATATTAGGAATCCAAAACCAACCAAACAACAAATTACCAAATCCAGAAATTTCGACCGTACTATTTTGGAATCCAAATTCCATAATCCAGGAACCAAACAGGCCCTAAAGATTCTAGAATTTGCGTGTGACACGGGTAAAACGTTTCATGAAAAGTCACACCTACCCTATTCCCTTGGCTCAATGCATCCTCTTTCTCTGTTCCATGCCCTAATTTCTTCCAGTGCTTGGACCCACATTGAGACTTTCAGAAGAGAGTGAGGCCAAAAACATAGGTGAATTTTTTTTTCTCTTAGCCGGTCTAAAGGTCCAACATCTATAAATTGTGTTTTTATGAGCACCTTTAATCTTGATTGACATATTTAAAGATATGAATTTAACGATTTACTTATAATAAAGCATTTTACGTAACCAAATCAATGGTCATAAAGCATCAAATTCATATGGAAATCAGTGTGCATTTGGTTTGGTCCATAAAGATAAAGATGAACAATACTAATTATGAAAAAGGTTAAAGTTGATTTTCTCTTTTGTCCGATTTTGGAGAGAAGCTCCTCTAGTAGTAGCATTTGATACCCGCATTTCTTTTACTTTCATATATGATTTTATCTGTATTCATATTAGTTTATATGAAATGTGAGCTAGAGAGCCTCCATAAACATGTCAAATTGAAAATCGTCGAGAATTTGGGAGAAAAGCCTTGGGCTTTTATTGATGGTTGGATATAATTCACAAGAATATTTATAATTCCACACGACTACATAAGAATTTCAGCAATGAATAATAGTATCCAATCTAAAAAGGTACATGAAAAGGTGAACAATTCTGACCCGTAAATTTATTTTTTTAAATCACAGCTGTTCAAGCATACAACTAAGTAAATTAAAGATGCCGATTAAAGATATCCCTTATAATTTATACTCTTTTTATACTCTTTTTTTCCCCTTAGGAATGGTAAGTTTATAGAATAAACTTCATTAAAATTTAGGGTTTCTTTTATATACAGCCCTCAAACATTGGGTATTTTTAAAAATATCCTTAAAGATCAAAATTTTTTAAAACAACCCCCAAAGATTATAAAATAACATCTGTTACTAACACTGTTAAAAGCAGCCGTTGGGATGCTAAAAAGACGCTTTTGAAGAAACATTAATCTTTACATTAAATGCCAACAAATAACCATGTGAAACAAACACACACACACACACATACACATATAAAGAGCTTAATGGAGGGAAGGTGCCATAGGAGGGGATTTCCTTCTATGGCGTCGGAAAAATGTATCCTCCGTGATTTTTTTCGACGATCGGCATACATCACCTTCATCCTTATTATCTAAGATGTGGATACACCAAATTTCATGTGATTATACCATTTTTTCATCGTTGATTTAGTTGGTGCAAAATTAATGGTTTACCGACAATAGAACCTTTTACATTGCTAATTCAACAGTGAAAAAGTAGTGGAATCACATAAAATTTGGTGTATGCGCATCTTAGATGATACCGATGATGATGATGGATCCCGATCGTCGGAAAAAATGGTGGGGTTGTATTTTTTCAACGTCATAGGAGGAAATCCCCTCCTATGACCTCTTTTCTCCATTATTCTCATATATATATATATATATATGCAAATGTTCCATTGATAACTCAATTGTATTTGCATTAAAGCAACAACAATAATTTGACCAATTGGCTCATTCAAAATAACAAAAATCATTAAATTTTATCAATCAGTGGCATGCAAATCATTCAAGATAACAAAAAAACCCACCTTTCGCCCAATTCCAAAACCGACTCCCTCCACATCCAAAATCAAACAAAGGTCGCACCTTTCTCTAAATTTCGAGATCAAATCCCCCAAAACCAAAAACCCACATCCCAAATCATATAAAAAAGAAACAGGAGCAAGCAGAGTCCTTGAAGGAGATACAGGATGCATTGGCACCCAAGATCTTGATGTCGTTCCTGGTGTAGAGCTCGTAGTCGAAGCTATCGTAGACGGAGGAGAGAAGACTTTAAGATTAAGAGTTTTTATATAGAATCCTTAAGAAAGACAAAATTTTGGTGATGAATGGAGATTTTAGAGATCATGGGCAATTGAAATATTTAATATGTCCCAGCTAACTATGGTAATTCCTAATCTAGGGTCCAAGATAGTAACAGATGGTCCTATTTAGTAAACGATAAATCTTTAGAGGTCGTTTTTAAATTTTTTGATCTTTGAAAGTGTTTTATCAAAATACACAATCTTTTAGGGTTGTATATCACAAAACACCCTTAAATTTAAGAGTAAAAGACCGATCACCTTTTTTTTGGTACTTTGAACAACTGTAACAAGCAACCTCTAAAAACAACCACAACTAACTGATATGTTCTCACAAAACAAAATTTTTTGAAGAACAGAAAAAGAAAAAGAATCAACAAAATTAAATGAAAATAACTGCAGAAAGTTGATACTCACAGTAGAATTGTTGATCCAGCGAAGAGAAATCAAGGCTCCAACAAAAAGAAGAAGGAAGAAGAGGAACACTAGAGCTGTTGATGATGATGGGCTTCTCTTCAAATTCTTGTACATCAATTTTCTTGATCCATTCCATAGCCTGCTCTGATCTCTTTGCATGTTTTTTTTTTCTCTTTTTAAATTCCCTGCAAAACAGTAAAAATTATAGCATCTCTAATCAAAACTCCATGACTCGAGAGAGAGAGAGAGAGAGAGAGAGAGAAGTACAAGGAGAATCTCGTGATGGGTTGAGGGAGCTAAGGATCTTGTGAATCCCACCACAGCTGCCAACTCTTTATGAACTCTTGATTATTTTGTGTTTGATTAAGAGAGAATTTTGATTGAAGGAATTTGTTTAGGTTGTTGTTACTATTATTCTGTGCGCTATGAAGAATGAAGAAAGAAGAAAGACGAAGAATTAGAAGAGACAGATGGTGAATGGATATATTGAGTGATGTCTGGCTGTCATCTTACAAATATAACATGTGTATTAAACTATATATTAATTTATTGATTGTTCAAAATTCACTGCTTTATTGTATACTGTTTGTTTTTTTAACATTTGGGATTTTGGGGTTAAAATATGTCAGACAGTGATTGACAAGGGATGTTACTTAATGTTCCTCGCCTCCATTTGCGTCGCAATTAGTGCATGATCCCTTTGCATGAATGGAGCTGATACTACACAGCCAGGGCTTATTTCCTGAGGGACTTTGAAACGTGGATTCATAAAGTCGAGCAATTGTGAATGAATGAATTTAAGATTCTTTTTGTTTGGTTACATCCAAATCAAAAGCAAAAACTCACAAGTTCTCAGTTGAGATATCTGGATAACATTATCGGCGAACCAAAACCATCAGATCCAAAATCAGACGACAGACGTCTGAGCTTTTCGAGTCAGACGTCTGATCCATTCAAGCATGGATCCAGAGAGTCTTCACACGTCTGAACTTTATGGTTTAGACGTCTGACCATGACAAGCATAATTTACAAAGCGTTCACAGACGTCTGAGCCTGATGAATCAGACGTCTGTCCATATTAAGCATAAAATGCAAAGAGTACGCAGACGTCTGCACGTCTGACCTGAAAGATGCGGAAATATCATAAGAGATTTGATTGAAGATTGTTGACAGATTTAGTTGTAACAAATATATTTAAAGAGATTGTATGGGATTGATCTTATTGATCTGATTGTAACAAGAGATCCGTCTCTAAATATAATGCAAATATCCTTGGTTAGAGATTTACCCTTCTCCTTTTTTCTTGAAAAATAGAAAAAATGAGAAAAATCCTCAACTCTCGAGCCCTCCACATTATCTCTCTCACATCTCAAGCCCTCCATCTCATCCCTCCCTTTTTTTAAAAATAAATAAATAAATAAGACTCTAGAAACCTCCACATTTCTCTCTCTTCCCTTCACAATTTTTTTTAAACACGTGCAACACATGTGCATAAATTCTAGTAAAATAATAATATAAAAAGAAAAAGCCAACAATAGAGAGAAAACTCTCTTAGCTTCTTCTTCCTAATCTATCTCTCCCCCCTCTTTTACTACTCTTTTAATCTGAAAGTGGACCTCTACAACCTATTGTTGCGAAGTTGACGGATGGAACATCTATGGACTTTTCTTGGTGCTGAGAAAGGCTCTTGTGTGCAAGGAATATGCCATGTAGATCTTCAAGAGAGATGTCTTCTATGCGGGTTGTGATAGCAGGAACAAACAAATCATAGGCCGATCTCAGGCCGGCCAAAACGTGCATAACGAGATCAACATTGGAAATGCTGTGTCCAATAACTGCAAGATTATCGAAGACGGTCTTGATGTTTTGAATGTACTCCGTTATTGAAGCCGATCCTCGTTTGATATTATGAAGTTGTGTCTTCAATTGAAGAATGTGGGTGCAAGAGTGCGATGCGAAAGCTTTGGCAAGTGTCTCCTAAACCGTCGGAGATGTAGTTTTGCCGACTGCTAAGGGAATCAGGGATTTAGTCAGGGATGCCAACATCCAACCAACAATCAATTGATCTTTTGGACCCATATAGCGTGTGCTAGATTGTGTACTGCCGCGAGCGGATTTTGCTCATCGGAAACAGTCATGGGCGGGCACTTTTCTGTTCTATTGACGATGCCCATGTATCCTTGTGATCTAAGTACCGCTTCAAATTGCATCTTCTAGCCGAGGTAGTTGTTGTGAGTGAGTTTTTTGTGAAGAATGTAACGCCCTACGTCCCAGGACAGATGGTATTGTCCGCTCTGGCCAAAACCGCACGGTTTTTCCCTTTAGAGCGAATCGGACACGACCAGGGGCCACTTCCCAGGAGGTCACCCATCCCAAGACTTCTCTAGCCCGAGCACGCTTAACTGCGGAGTTCTCAAGCTCCTGTAGTTCCGGTTAACTTAAAAGGTGCCTTTGTAATTGAGGGTGGTATCATTACATTTATAATGCAGTTTGGTTCTCTTTCGGAATGTGTTCCGAAAATTCCCCATTGTTCTACATTGGGTCCTACGGAATCTAGAGGTGGCCCCCACAGATTCAAGAGGTGGCCCTCGCCCTCTTGGTATGACAATTGGCATGGCATTTTGTTCTGTGTGGAACCTTGCTCCGTGAACAAGAACCGGGTCCCGACAAAGAAATGATATGACATTTGGTCGAAGTGTTGAAGAGGAAGAAAGTGAAGTGGGGTTAAGGAGCGGTGTTGGGGTGAAGAGCGGGTTGATGAGAAAGAGAATTGATCTTGGTTGGTTGACATTGTAGAAGAGGTAGAGAGAATAAAATGGCGTTAGCCTGATGGCTCTGATACATAAAAGAGTAATAAAAGAGAGAGAGAGAGTGAGAGAGATTAAGAAGAAGCAAAAGAAGCCAAGAGAGTTTTCTCTCTATTGTTGGCTTTTCTTTTTATATCATTATTGTATGCATCTTTTGTTACAATTAGATCAATCCTATACAATCTCTTCAAATATATTTGTTACAACCAAATCTGTCAACAATCTCCAATCAAATCTTCTATGATATTTCCGCATCTTTCAGGTCCAGACTTCTGACTCATATATGGGCAGACGTCTGCGTACTTTCTGTATCTTGTGCTTAAGATGGACAGACGTCTGATCCATAAGGTTCAAACGTCTGCGAACGCTCTGTAGATTATGCTTGCTATGGTCAGACGTCTGAACCATAAGGTTCAGACGTCTGGAGACTTTCTGGATCCATGTTTGGATGGATCACAGATGTCTGACTCGAAGAGCTCAGACGTCTGTCGTCTGATTCTGGATTTAGTGGTTTTGGTTCGCTATTACAGATCAATATCAGCGTGGCTATAACAACGAGCACGGCGGTCGTGGTGGCCGTCGCAATAGACACTATGGCCGGGGTCGATGTCGAGGCCGCGTCGGTCATGGTCCTCCTCGATGCCAAATTTGCATGACAACTAGACACTATGGCAATAACTGTCCACAGCGCTTCAATCATCCGTTTTCTGGCGGTCCAAGGGGTACTTCGCAACCCCCAAATTCAAGATCCGATGGATAAGGAAACATACCATACGCCATGCTTTCATATACACCTCTATCATATCCATTGAGAGTTCCAACCATCGTTTCTTCTGAATAGTATCCTGACTCGGGGGTAACTCATCATATCATGCCAGATTACAATCAGATCCTCGCGGCAGTCCCTTACAAAGGTATAGGTACAGTATGAGTAGGTAATGGTACGAGTTTGCGTATTCTTAACTATAGCCACACAACAATTCCTTCGTCTTCTCGATCACTTTAAATGTATAATGTTCATTATGTTCCTTCAATAACGAAAAATATCTTACCTATTCACCAATTTACTAAAGATAACAATGTTATTTTTTAGTTTCACCCGTTTAATTGTTTTTGAAGAATCAGAAGTCGGAGACAGTTCTACTTCAAGGCTACTGTTGGAGATTCACGATGTCGTGCTTTTGAAAAGGATATGATCAATATCGGATATGTCGGTTTTTGATTAAAAGTAGTGCACGAAATGATTCTCGGGTTATAAAATACCGCAAGTGCACGGTGCGTTGATGCAATCCGGCAAGTATGGGTCGATCTATAGGGAGTGAATATCACAACGTTCTTATGAGTTAGAAACAATGGTTTTGAGATTGAGCTTGTCACGTTTTTTTTTATACAAATGAAGCAATATACGAATAAAGTGATATGTACGGAAAACTTAAGCTAAGATTTGGTATATTGACGTATGGCGTTACCCCCAACTTTCAATCTTGATTCAATATCCATTTCTAGTTTCTAATTGACTTAAAAACATGCCGCATCTAAACCGATAACAAAGTATCGTTTAGGGTACGATATCAAAATTGGTACAAAAGAAACTACAAATATAAAGTTTGTAGTTGAAATGAGAATAAAATGAGCTAAGTAGAGTTAGCAAGTATAGAACATATGCTTGTATGGTTATATGTTCTATCTAGCTAGTTCACTATATTTAGCTAAATTTTACACTTCTTTCAACTTCAATTCTTAATGCAACAAAAATGATATGTAAAGAAGGAATATGATGGGTGTTAAAGGTTGATTTGCAACCATTCAAAACAACATATCCTATCAAGCAATAACACAATACTATTGCATACATTAAGAAAAGAAATGCAAAAAGTGCTAAGAATCAAGAATGAGAAGTTGGAAGGCAAGCCATTCATCAACTTACCTCACCATTGCCTAAGTGAAGAACTACTCACACATCATGTAATAAGAAACACAATTGAGCAATAAAAGAGAATGCGAGAAAAGATACAAGAACCACAATTTTGAACTCAATGAAGTCTTTATTGAAATGGAATCCAAGTACAAGAAAAATGTGTTCAATTACCAAAATCTAATCTTGCAAGCTCAAAAATAGAAATTGCAAGACCAGAGAAAGGCAAAGAACTCAATCAAATCAAAGGAACTGCAAAATTTTATCCAAAGGATTTACAAGTAGTGAAATTGCACTCCGTCCTCATAAACTGATCTGCTATTTATAAAACTTGAAGAAGTAGAAGTTGCATATACCAATGAACTGATAAGTCCATCAGGGGCCCACCAAAGTTGCACGAGCCAATTTGGCATTTATATGGACACAAATTGCGGCCATATAGAATAAATCTGAGACCAGGGGTTGGAGACTAGGACTCACATTTAGTATGTAGTTTTCTGGTCACTTGATCATCTCTCTATAGTTGCAATTTATTGTAATTCACTCATGGGTGAAATCTAAAGTGATGACCAGAGAAGCCAAATGATCAAAGTTGCAATGATTCACATTTCACATCAACTCTTTTTCAAGTTCTCATTATCATGCCCACTTTTGCACCCACTTGCACAACACCATGATGGTGTTTGCCCACTTGTGCACCCACTTGATGCATTTGGTTAAGTCCATATTCACACTTGTTCATACATAATCATGTTGGACCAAAACAAAAATTATTTTTGTACACATCTCTTTATTTGTTACAAACTCATTCAATTTGATTGTATTTTTTCCCGTTTGTAGTTCCGGCTAAAAACCATCGTTTATGTGCATGTTGTGTACTGTCTCCAGTGTTTTTTACTTGTGTACCTGTAATTTATACTAATGAGCAGACACGGATTAGATAGAACTGTTTATTGACAAAATGATAAAAAAAATGAGTGGTATTAAAATGTAATAAATCGTTCCAAACAAATACCCACAAACTTTCCTTTTTTATCGTCTCGAGCAAAACAAAAATTCCTAACCTCACTTTCACAGGGAACGCGATTGCACTGAGCTTGTGCAATAAGCCGTTAAACCTCTAAATGTCCCTAGTAGGAGAAGTTTTTTCTCCTGAGGGTTTTCAGCGGATTACACTCACAAAATCCCGTCAAGCTAGTTTTTATGGGGTAACTGTCATTTCTAATACTAAGGTGTAGTATCAAAGCTTAGAAATTCTATTATCCTAAGTCAAAAATATTTCTCTCTATGTTTCACTCCTCACTTTTTATTTAACCAAGATCCTATAAGTCTTTTCGTGCTTTGTGCAAATAGCATCGTTATGTTTCAAGAAACTTTGATTTAGAATTTATGTCAAAGATGGACCAAAAACTTCAGAAGGATCACACTAGTTTGTTTAAGACTTAAATTCTTTCTTCAAGTTTCGTTTTCCAATTTGGTTTCAAATCAGAGTTTCTATTAATTTCAACAGAGGACTAAGTTTTATTCTTCACTCCATCTATTACCTGATTTTGTATCATACACACTCTCATGAACGTGCAATAGTCTTTTATCTATATATCTCCGTTTAAAAAGTATTTTTATAGTAAACTAGTCTTAAGCCAAGATTATTCTCACACAAAGAACCGTGAGGAATTTTAACTCGGAGAGAACACTTGCTTGACTTTATTTTTAAAATGGACTTTCTAGGTTTCTTAGCGAGTTTTAGGTCAATACACCCAAATCAGATGATTTTAGGACATTAGGTGTGAAAACACCCCGGCAGACTTAATTGCCCAAGTCATCTAGGCCCTAAAACAAAAAGACTCATTTCATATGTCAAAATCTCAAAGTAATGCGAACGGAGAATCAACTGATTTTTCTTTCTTTCTTTTTTTTTTTGATCAAAAGATGTGTTTTGTGTGGATATGGGTATGTAATCACTCAAGGATCAAGACGGGTTATTTTTCAGACTTGGTCTTTATTATAGCTTCAATACTACCCTTTCATATTCACTTTACTTTATGAACTATTCTTAATATTATTTATTTCCAAACAACTTGTTTGATCCTATAGAGCTTTATCGATTTTTGCTGACATGTAAAAAAAAACTCGTTCTCTCGTTTTTCAAAACTTACGACACGTGTATGATGATGTAAAAAGACGTATTTAATCTATATTTAATTTCAAAGAAGCGTTATCATTTTGGGTTTTTAATTTCTAAAATAGGATCTAGTTATTTCAAACTTATCAAACACGAACCGTCGATATTTCGAAACTAGATTTTTCTCACTTAGCTAACTTGACGACAAAGTTTTTATACTTTTTAGAAAAAAATTCATATTTTTATGGTTTTTGGATTGTTTGTATATACAAAAAAAAAGAAAATTTAACACTAATTTTTTTTTCATTTTAAATTTTTTTCAGTACAATAAGCAAAATGCAGTACAAAAGCAAATATGTAATGCAAACTATATGAAAATAAAGGAAAAAATACAGGAATTAAAGTGCGAAATGCAGGAAAAGAGCAAATACAACTACATGCTATATACACAAACCAACTCATCCCATTACCCCAAAACTCGAACTAGATAATGTCCTCATTGTCTTCGTGATTTCCCTTTTCACTTCTTACTGCCACTTGTTTCTTCCTGTGTTGCTTGCTGAGCCGTCTCTATTATATCTAATTGTTCCTACATCTTTTGTTGCTTCTTTAGCATGTGGCGGATGTTTCGAAATGTGAAGCGCTGCAAGTCCTTCTCATTATCTGGTTCAGGCTCGTGAAGAAGTGCCTCCGTAGAATCCTCTGGACCGGGATGCTCGCTCGGGTCCTCCCCTGTCCAATTCTTTTGTCCGTAATGGTGGCATGTATATCCCTGTGAAATCCGTTCTGTCACAACCGGCCAACGTGCATAAGAGGATGCATATTCATCGAACTCTTCTCTCGCCATGTAGTACTTGGAAAACAACTGGGTCACAACACAAAAGTGGTGATCGTTTTCCATTAAACAATGAACGATATGCCCTACTCCAGCCGGGAAAGAGGAAACACGACTAATACCCCTGATATTGTGGTTTGCCCATCGGCAAACCGCAAGCACATTCCGATACATTTGTGCGGGGTTTAACCCCTTTTCCTTCAATTCCATAAACTCTCCTAATAGAGATCGATAAACAGCCAACTCGCGTGCCTTTTGATTTCCAGGCTTCATTGGAATGTTGGTTACTCTTGAGATCGTTCTCGGTTGAAAAATTCTTCGTCTTCCTTGAAAGAAAAACTCAATATATCCTGACCTAGGCTCGCCATTTCTCAAAGCCTCATAGAAATCCTCCACCAATTCTCTTATTGCAAAGAGATCATCGCTGTTATAGATTAGGAAATCCCACCCCCTTTAACGAATTTCATCGTAAAAATACTCCCCATAAGTTTCATCGGAGAAAATTTCAACAAAATTCTTTTCCCACTTGAAAGACACCATATTTAAAATTGACAGATTTTGAATATAACTTCGAACAGAAAAGGAGATGATCTTACAGTGGAAAAAATCTCGTCGAGATGGGGGTTGGTCTGGCTGCAATTTGCGACCCTGATGAATATTCCGGCGGCCGAGAAGAAGAATTGGGGGTGGATCTTGGGAGAGGATGTTGGGAAGGAAGAGAGGGTTGTGAGGTTTGGGGAAAAACTGAGATGGGGTCTCGAGTTAGGTGTGTGGATGTTTTTAATGGCAGTTTTCAAATAAACCCCCCTAAAAGCAATTTTAAAAAAACAAATAATTACAAAAAGACTCAAAAGAAGGCAAACTTGTATATACAAGATGTGGGAATATGATTAATCGAGATAACGCGGCTCATGCAAAAACATGAGCTCCCCTGTTTCCGCCGACATTTCTAAGAATGGCTTCAGACGCTAGCCATTGACTTTGAAGGTGTTGCCAGAGTGCGGGTCTTCAATATTGACTGCACCATACGGAAAAATGGTGTGCATAAGAAATGGACCAGTCCATTGCCACTTCAATTTTCCTGAAAATAGATGAAGTCTGGAATCATACAGTAGAACCTTTTGGCCTACCATGAAAGTTTTTCGGAGAATCGCCCTGTATTGAAAGATCTTCGTCTTTTCCTTGTATAGTTTGGTGTTCTTATACGCGTCATTTTGTATCTCATCGAGCTCATTTAGTTGAAGTTTTCGTGTCTCACCGGCCTTTTCTAGGTCAACATTGAGCTGTTTGATTGCCCATAATGCACGGCGTTCGAATTCAACAGGCAGATGACACGCTTTGCTGAAGATGAGTTGGTATGGAGACATTCCTAAATTTGTTTTGAAGGTGGTGCAAAACATCCAAAGCGCGTCATTTAACTTCAACGACCAATCCTTGCGGTTGTGGTTGATAGTCTTTTCCAGAATCTATTTAATATGTCTATTAGAGACTTCAACCTGACCACAAGTTTGAGGATGGTAGGGCGTTGACAATTTGTGGCTTATAGAGTATTTCTTCATCAGTGATTCAAAAGATCGGTTGTAAAAATGCGTTTCATTATCGCTGATGATGGTGCGAGATGTGTTGAACGGAGAAAAGATATTCTCTTTTAAGAATTTTACAACAACCTTGTTATCGTTGGTTCGATAAGGGACTGCCTCCACCCATTTGGATACATAGTCCACAGTCAACAAGATGTACAAATCCCGAACGAGTTTGAAAACGGCCCTATAAAATCGATACCCCAGATATCGAAATTTTTACAATCAGAATGGAATTTATGGGCATCTGATTTCGTTTTCCAATCTTTCCCATGTGTTAACATCGGCTACAAGTTTTGCAATAATTGAAAGCATCCTTGAAAAGCGTCGGTCAATAAAAGCCGCTTTGCAAAACTTTTTCAACCGTCTTTCTGGATCCAAAATGGCCTCCACAAGCTTGGTCATGACAAAAAGATAAAACACTTCTCGTTTCAGAGCTGGAAACGCATCTTCTAATGATCTGATCAGGACAGTACTTGAACATGTATGGTTCATCCCAATAGAAGAATTTGACTTGGGAGAGAAATTTTGACTTGTCCTGATTTGACCAAAAAGAAAGTGTTTCTCCGGTGACAAGATAGTTCACAATATCAGCGAACTAGGGTTCGACTGATACGGAGAGAAGTTGTTCATCTGGGAATTGTTCATTGATTAGAATTTTCTCAATTGGTGCATTGGTTAAGCGAGACAGATGATCGGCAACAACATTGTCAGTTCCCTTCTTATCTTTGATGGTCAAGTCAAATTCTTGAAGAAGGAGAATCCAACGTATTAATCTGGTTTTGGCATCCTTTTTTGCAAAGAGATGCATAAGTGCATAATGATCAGTGTAAATTGTGACGTGGGTCCCGATGAAGTATGGACGGAATTTTTCAAGTGCGTATACGACAACTAAGAATTCTTTTTCAGTGGTGGTGTAATTCAGCTGTGCGTCATTCAACATTTTGCTTGCGTAGTGGATAACGTGCGGTTTCTTTTCAAATCGGTGTCCTAAGACAGCGCCTATCGCAAAGTCAGAAGTATTGCACATCAGCGCGAAAGGTTTATTCCAGTCTGGTGCACTTAGATCGGAGCAGAAGTGAGTTTTGATTTTAGAAGTTTGAACGCAGTAAGGCACTCGGAATTGAAACCAAAGGGAATATCTTTAGCCAGCAAAGAAGTCAAGTGTCCAGCTAATTTGCTAAAATCCTTGATGAAACGCCTGTAAAAACCGGCGTGGCCTAAAAATGCCCTGATGTCACGGACAGTCCGTAGAGGTGGGAGACTTGAAATGACGTCAATTTTTGCTTTATCGACTTCGATGTCATTTTCAGAAATGATGTGACCTAATACAATGCCGTGTTTGACCATGAAATGGCACTTCTCCCAATTGAGTGTGAGATGTTTTTCCTTACATCATATCATTATAAGTTCAAGATGCCTCAAACACTCAGAAAATGAATCTCCAAAGACGGAGAAATGATCCATGAACACTTCCAAAAATCGCTCTACCATGTCAGAAAATATGCTCATTATGCACCGCTGAAATATTGCAGGTGCATTGCACAGCCTAAAGGGCATGTGACGGTAGGCGAATATACCAAAAGGACAAGTGAAAGACGTTTTGTCCTGATTCTCTGGATCGATCGGGATTTGATTGTAGCCGGAATATCCATCAAGAAAACAAGAGTAGGCATGGTCGGCTAGACGTTTAAGCATCTGATCAATGAAAGGCAGTGGAAAATGTTCTTTGCGAGTTGATGAATTGAGCCTTCTGTAATCAATACAGACCTTCCAATCCGTCTATGTGCGGGTTGGGACTAGCTCGTTTGCTTCATTCTTGATCATCGTGATACCCGATTTTTTTGGTACAACATGAACGGGGCTTACCCATTTGCTATCAGATATGGGATAAATGATCCCATTGTCAAGACACTCCAGCATTTCATTCCGTACAGCTTCTTTCATAACCGGGTTAAGGCGTTGAGGATCCTTGAAGGGTTTGGATTCATCGATCATGTGAATTTTGTGCTGACGGATAGTGGGGCTGATTCCTTTTATATCAACCATCGACCAACTAATTGCATCATAAGGATATTATAATTGGAAGCGTTTCGTTATCGCCCAAGTATGCATACTTGAGGTGGTCAGGAAGAACTTTGAGGTCAAGTCTAGGTGGCTCCTCTACTGATGGTCTCACTTCGGGCACGGTTCATTATGAAGTGGTTCAAATTAGAGCTCCCAATATGCATAAAAAGCCTGTTCAGGACTTAGCTTCTCAAACAAAAGAAGTTCCTCAGAAAACAGTTCTTCAAAAGTTTCTCCAAGACACTCATTGTTGAAGTCGAATGTCTCCTCCTCAGACATATCGTGTATAGCGTTGACTTCATATGTGTCATCGTGTCTTTCACTCGCTTGGTTTCCTAGAGTGAAGATGTTGAGGTCAATCTTCATATTTTCAAAAGAGAGTTTCATGGATCCATTACGACAATTGATCAACGCGTAGGATGTGGTTAGGAAAGGCCGCCTCAGTATGACTGGAATCTGACCGCTGGAATTGGCGATGGGTTCAGTCTCCAACATGATGAAATCTACGAGGAATATGAATTCTCCGATCTTACTCAGAACATCATCAATCTCTCCCCTCAGTATTTTTGTGGATCAGTCTGCCAATTGCAGAGTCACTTTGGTCGGCTTTAATTCTCCTAAACCCAGTTGTTCGTAATTTGAGTAAGGGAGTAGGTTCACACTTGCCCCGGCTCGATTGATTTGCTTGTCCCCGATAGTGTAAGAAATAGTATGATAACTAGGGTTCTTATATTTTACTGGAATGGATTTAGACAAGACATCGCTTAGAGTGGCGGCCAAGAAGGCTATTTTAGGCACATTCGTGCGTCGTTTCTGTGTGCACAAATCCTTAAGGAATTTAGAATACGCCGGAACTTATTGGACTACGTCCAACAACAGAATGTTAACTTCACGACGTTTGAAAACTTCTAACATCTTTTCCATACTTGCAGAAGGCTTCTTTGATTTTAACCTATTAGGATATGAAGCCTTGGGCTCAAACATTTGGTTCGAAGAAGTTGCAAATGGAAGAGGTGTAGAAGGCGTGAGTGTTCTAGCTGGAACAGCTGGACGAATTTGCGGTGGTAAATATGGTTGTTTTGGAGGATATGCAGCTGCCGATGAAGAATAAGGTGAAGGTGAAGAGGAAGATGGTAAAGAAGATGAAGAAGTAGATGGACCGGAAGAAGAAACAGGTGATGAGACATGTGCCGGTAAATTGACAACCGCATGTTTGGATAAGTTGTTAAGTTTGACAACCTTATTTTCAATCGTGCGTCCTGACCTCAGGACGGTGGCAACATTCACATTCTCAACGTTGTTCTGTTGAACAATATGAGCGTTGTGGTTTCTCTGTTCTCTTGGATTTATCACCGGTTGGGAAGGGAATGTTCCCTTTTCACATTCATTCACTGCAGCAGCGAGTTGACTGATTTGAATTTGTCACGCCCCGCTTTCCGGTGTACGGCGAAGGGGACGCGACGAGGCCCGCTACGTATATACTCAGAAGTACATACGCTAAGCATATCTAAGCAATATAAAATAAATACACAAAAGACAAGATATAAAAGGAACATCAACTTTTATTTATTAACATTCTTTGTACAATGTATGAAAGGAAATACAACTGAAATAAAAAGATGCCTAAACAGTGGCATAACAGAAATGAAAAGTACAGAAAGGAAAAGTGTACAATGAAACTAAAGCGCAGGGTCTTCGGCAAACTGCTCCAAGTCTTCTTGAGATGGCTCGATCTCCGCCGGGTCCAAATCATCTGACGACATTCAAAGAAGAAAGAAACAGAATGTCGTCAGCGAACAGGTCGCTCAGTAAGTCCCAAAGGTAAGGGAGAAATAGACAGAGAGTAATAAAGAGAGAGAGAGTAGCTCTTAATGTTGTATTATAATATTGTAAGGTTGTATTAACGCTGTTGTTTGTAGTCTGGTACATAAGATGCCAGTGTATACGAGGGGAGTCCCACTTACACCGGGGACCTTGGTAACCTGTAGTACAAGGTTCCGTCAATAATACTACGGAACAACGGCATGGATGTAATTACGTCTTAAGTGACCACCTCGTGCCATCTTTAACATATTCCGTACCAGTCTACCCCTTAAACCCCACGATGTCTTGTTTGTATTGTTATCTTGTAAAATTATATTGATTGTATGAGTGATTGACTGACTGACCGAAACCATGATATCAGGAAACGGTTATAACCGTAGAGTCATGTAAATAGAATACTGAGAATCATGTAAAAGAAATATATATCCATGGTTCGGTTCAGCCAAATTGTATAAATTGATGATTGTATTCATGGATTCATGTGTTCATATTGAATTGGAATCTTGTAGATTATATATTGACTTGAATCATATTCAAGTCAGATTAATCAGACTCAAACCCGAGTCAGACAATCAGAAATGTGAATCAAAGTCTTATAATTGCTAAGGTCCTTAGGGTAATTTATAAAACTTAAGGGGTTTTATGTAAAAATACTTTTATATACTTTTCAAAATACACCTCAAGTATTTATTTTTCGTATTTAGATTTGTAATGAGGGTGAATTTTATGTTGTGATATTTCTAGTGAAAATATCCTAGTTTTAGGTATTTATCTGTAATATTGATTTATTTGAAGTTCATGGTATTTTAGTGTAAAATTTATTATTGTGATTTTTAGGAAAAAGTGGAAAATTTATATTATAGTAAAATAGATATTTAAATGATAAATATACATATATTTATACAAAAATAATTTTTAATAAATATTTTATATTCCAAAAATCTCATTTCCTTAAAATGTCGTATTTTAAAGCTTTCGAGACCGAATACTCCTTGCGGAGGTCTGAATCTCGCACTACTAGCCCGAGGGTGCGTGATAAACCGCACGATCCCGAACGGGTTCCCCAAAGATGGGTTGTAGCGGCGCTTTGCAAAGATTGTAAAATACTAATCCTTTAGAAAACGGTTTTATATAGTAAAATGTATTTATTTGAAAAGTGTAATTTTCCGTATTTAGATTCTAGGGTTTCCTAAGCCAACTAGCCTATTTCTAAATGGCCTAAACGACAAGTCGTTAGAAGGCTCAAATCGTCTCTTCACCGTCAATTGCGGCCAGGTAAGTGGGAGGCTCTCCACTACAAGTAGTGGCCCTAATTAAGTAACCACTCGCCTTAGACACACTTGCCTAGACACCACAAAGTCAGGTTTAGATAAACGATCGATATCCACAACTTATCGTATTTTTCCTATTAAAGATATTGTTTAAACAAATGTATCAAACCTAAACTTTTATAAAAGGTTTTATTAAGGAAATGGTATTTTAATGTAAAATCTTGTTTTATCGTATTAGGAGTTTTCAAGATAGCGTATTATGGTTGCATATGTGTGTGTGATGAGGTAGGTCATTAACTCGTGATCTATTTTAAGGTATAGCAATGTTAACGGGTTAAATATGAAATTGAAACATGATGGTATTAAAGTGAAAAAAATACGGTAAGTTAAAAAGGTTATCATTTCATGTGTGAAAATTTATTCAAATTGATTTTTACAAGTTTAATAATCATGATAAAGATGTTTAGACATGTTTGAATTGATTAGAAGTGAAATTTTATAGAAAACCGAATCGGAAATCGAATTTGTTCCGATTCCGTCGGGTTTCGTAATTTCGTATTTTTGAGAATTAGAAAGGGAGATAGAATGGGACTTATGGGTTTCGATCTATACTAAAGAGTATAGGGGAACTAGATGAGTTGTCGAGGCGTTGCTTCGTCGCCGGTTGTTTCAAAAAAACGTCGTCGGAATTCCCGCCGGAATCTCGTCGGAGCTTCGACGCGAACTCGATTTCAAAATGCACAACTCTTGGAAAATTTTGAGAGAGTGAGCTTAGGATTTTTGGGATGAGAGGGTAGAGGGGAGGGGGTGTATTTATAGGGTAGGCTATGGGTAGGTGAAGGGTTTTTAAATAAAAATGTATAAAATCATTAAAAGTTGGAGTAAATAGGGTATATGAAAAGTTTTAATGTAAAAATGTATAAAATCATTAAAAATTGGAGTAAATAGGGTATATGAAAGGTTTTAATGTAAAAATGTATTAAAAAATCATTAAAATGGAGTAAATGGGGATTTCAAAGGTCTCTGAAACCGATCTAGGAGTTTGAAGTGTACATGGGAGTTTAGAACATGAAGAGACACAATATTGAAGAAAAATTTAAAAAAAAATATTAAAAATAATGTAGGGCATGGGATTTAAACTTTGGTGGCTTGGTTCAGCAATGCAAGGTATTACCAATGAGCTACAAGCTCTTTCTTGTAATTAAATTGCTAATTAATTACTTAAATTTTGTGCTCAGGCAATAAATACCCCTTTATGGATTTTTGAAAAAATATTTGAAAAAAATTTTTTAGGAAAAAATGTATAAGAAAATTAGGGTTGTTCCATTCTACCTTCCTTATAAAAATTTCGTCCTCGAAATTTGTAAAAAAAAGTGTAACAGTTTCAAGAAAAGTTTGGTGCTGGTGTACTGACAGGATGCGAAAAATAACAAGGTGGTGCCTCAAATCGTCTCTTCACCGCCAATTGCGGCCAGGTAAGTGCCAGGTAAGTGGGAGGCTCTCCACTATAAGTAGTGGCCCTAATTAAGTAACCACTCGCCTTAGACACACTTGTCTAGACACCACAAAGTCAGGTTTAGATAAACGATCGATGTCCGCAACTTATCGTATTTTTCCTATTAAAGATATTGTTTAAACAAACGTATCAAACCTAAACTTTTATAAAAAGGTTTTATTAAGGAAATGGTATTTTAATGTAAAATCTTGTTTTATCGTATTAGGAGTTTTCAAGATAGCGTATTATGGTTGCATATGTGTGTGGGGGGAGGTAGGTCATTAACTCGTGATCTATTTTAAGGTATAGCAATGTTAACGGGTTAAGTGTGAAATTGAAACATGATGGTATTAAAGTGAAAAAAATACGGTAAGTTAAAAAGATTATCATTTCATGTGTGAAAATTTATTCAAATTGATTTTTACAAGTTTAATAATCATGATAAAGATATTTAGACATGTTTGAATTGATTAGAAGTGAAATTTTATAGAAAACCGAATCGGAAATCGGATTTGTTCCGATCCCGTCGGGTTTCGTAATTTCGTATTTTTGAGAATTAGAAAGGGAGATAGAATGGGACTTACGGGTTTCGATCTATACTAAAGAGTATAGGGGAACGAGATGAGTTGTCGAGGCGTTGCTTCGTCGCCGGTTGTTTCAAAAAAACGTCGCTGGAATTCCCGCCGGAATCTCGTTGGAGCTTCGCCGCGAACTCGATTTCAAAGTACACAACTCTTGGAAATTTTTGAGAGAGTGAGCTTAGGATTTTTGGGATGAGAGGGTAGAGGGGAGAGGGTGTATTTATAGGGTAGGCTATGGGTAGGTGAAGGGTTTTTAAATAAAAATGTATAAAATCATTAAAAGTTGGAGTAAATAGGGTATATGAAAGGTTTTAATGTAAAAATGTATAAAATCATTAAAAATTGGAGTAAATAGGGTATATGAAAGGTTTTAATGTAAAAATGTATTAAAAAATCATTAAAATGGAGTAAATGGGGATTTCAAAGGTCTCTGAAACCGATCTAGGAATTTGAAGTGTACATGGGGGTTTAGAAGATGAAGAGACACAATATTGAAGAAAAATTTAAAACAAAATAAATATTAAAAATAATGTGGGGCATGGGATTTGAACTTTGGTGGCTTGGTTTAGCAATGCAAGGTATTACCAATGAGCTACAAGCTCCTTCTTATAATTAAATTGCTAATTAATTACTTAAATCTTGTGCTCAGGCAATAAATACCCCTTTATGGATTTTTGAAAATATTTGAAAAAAAATTTATAGGAAAAAATGTATAAGAAAATTAGGGTTGTTACAGAATTTCTAGCCTGGCTATCGCTTTTGTGTTAGCGCTATGCAACTGTCCAGACGTTTGCATGAAAGTAGCCAGACTAGATGTAGCCTGGCTATCGCTTCATGTGTTAGGATCGGGACTCCAAGCTGTGGAGGAGTCGACCCAACTGAGATTTGAGTAAATAGAAAAAATAGGTTAATACGGGACTCTTGAAGCTCCATTGGATTCACACAAGAAACTATCCCAAACGCACCGAGTATAAATATATATTATAACTGTAAAATATCCTTAGTTAATTTGATTGGTTGATTATAACATATCTTGATCGAAACCATAAATTGCAAAAGTTGAAAAATGAAGTCGAGTAAGTTGAGTAGATTGCGAGTCATGTCAATTGCGATTCTGGGTCAAGTCAAGTTAGTCGAGTAGATTGATTTCGTGTTAGTGTTCAAGCTTGGGTTCGAGTTAGATTAGAGTTCGAGTTTGGATTCGAGTTTGAGTTTAAATTCAAGTTTGGATTCGAGTTTGTATTCAAGTTATATACATTTCTTGTGAATGGATTTAACTATTGAAATTCTTAAGTTCGGAAGTAATCGGACAACTGCTGCACATGGACGGCAGGATTTTTGTTTTTTTCCAAGACAATTGTCATTGATAACTCCGTTTTACAGTGTTGTCTAACCTGAATAGGTAAGCACTCACTTTCTCCGGCTCCCTGTAGCTTAAGAGAAATGATGCCGCTTAAACCTATATTAATTTAGAGTTCTTAAATATTTAGTATTGTTGTTTACATTGTATTTATATTGTTTGCATTTCTCGAGGGGGTTTTATGAAAAATATTTTAATATTGTTTCAAAATAAATCTCCAGGGTGATTTATAATATTTAGAGTTTTTATGAACATGTATTCTAATTTCAATAGTATTTTGGTGATAAAACCTAACTTTTAAAAGTTTATGGTATTTTAATGAAAACTACTTCCTTTAGAAACTTGATGGTATTTTATTAAAAATTTTAGTCTTTCATTTTAAAAGATAATTTTCACCATTTATTTTTATTGAAAATACGGATTCATAATTATATATAATTTTCCAAAGTTTTAATTTATTTTTGAAAAGTCGTATTCTTTTAAATCGTATTTTCATTTTCTTTCGAGACCGAATTCTCCATGAGGAGTTCTGTATCTCACTCAACTATATTAAGGATGTGTGATAACCTGCAGCATCCTTAGATGGGTTCCCCTAAAAGGGTTGTAGAGGCGCAATTGCAAAGAATCCAAAAATACCGATTAAAAACATTTATTTGTAAAAGCGATGGTATTTTATTGAAAAACCATATTTTTTAAATTAAACCTATATATAAAACATCTTGCTACGAAACCATAGTGTATGTGGTGGGGTAGGTCGTTATCCCGTGAATTTTCCTAGAGGTATATAGGCTAGTTATCGAAAATGGTACTTTTAAAGTTCATGGTATTTTTCTGAAATTGTTCGATTTAGGTGGTTATTTCACATGAAATTTTAATTTCATTAAAAGGCAATTGATGTGAAAGGTTGTAAAGTGAAGTTATAGTATTTGTGTGACATATTAGGCCTATCAAAAAGTATAGAAGTGTTTTAAAAAGAAGTGATATTAATGCTAACTCCACTTTGTCGATATCGTTTTAGAAATTGTTTTGAGATGAAAAGAAAAAGAGAGAAAAGGGACTTACTGTTTTGAAGCGTTGACAAGGTAGGAAAAGAGGGAGGGGAAGCCTTCGGGGATCGTGGTATCGTCGGAAAAAAGCTCCGATTTTCAACGGAATGAAGTCGATCGACTAGCCTTAACCCTTCTTGAACTTAGAGAATTTTGAGAGAATTTTTTATAGAGATTTTTAGAATGGGGAGATCTAGGGGATGGGGTGTATTTATAGTATAGAAGTGAAGGTGTGTGAGTAAAAGAATTTGCATTAAAAAGAATTAAAATAAGATTAATAAGGGAAATGAAAGGACTCTGGTTAATTGCAGAGTAATCAAACAATACAGGAGAGTGGATGGGAGCTGAAGGGGTGCACGGGCGAAGCACGGAGAGATTTGGGGAAAGGGGGACCGCTGGTGGCGGGGATCTGGTGGTCAGAAGTGGGCCACGTGTCTCAAAGTTCGTGTCTTGTGTATAATTTGGCTTTAACTCCTCATTTTTCCCGTTTGATTTTTCTGAAACTTTTTGATTCTCCATGTATTGTATGTGCAACTCTTTGGTTCCGAAAAGTTAAAAAGAAAAATATTAAAAATAATTGGGACTGTTGGAAATCGAACACGCAGGCTATGTCATAGCAATGTAGAGGCTTATCCAGTGAGTTACAAGTCGTTTCTTGATTTTATTGAACAAAAATGACTTATAACTTCTAATCAAGCTAAAATACCCTTTCTATATATTAAACAAGTTAATTTTGTATAGAGATTTCAGAGTCGTTACACCCGCAGTCAGGGTGGCACGACGTTCCCTTCCCGTATATTTCCGGCGCTTCTTCTCTGCTTGAGCTGTCCGCACAGATTTCTTAAGGATAACTAATAAAGTGAGGTCCTCGTCCGTATCGGAGCCAACCTCAGAGGTTGTTGCAACATCCGCCATCGATTATTTCAACAACGCCTCTCGTGGCGGCGTGAAAGAAGCCTGAGCAGGTGGCTCCGAAGATTCTGTAGCAATTTTTGAAGGAGGAACATCCTCTATATCGATGCCCAAGGACCGTGTTCCACTAGAATCAACACTAGTTGTTGAAGTCCATGAAAAAGAAAAAAAGAAAGGGATTAAGCAAGACATGGTTGAAATAAATTATACATTCCAAAATTCACAAAACGAGTCATTCCAAAACCTATAGAAGCAAGAAGCCTTTCCTCCTCCTGGTAAGTCCTTATCGATGCTTGGAGAGCTTTCTCAGCAGAGATGCATATTGAGAAAATAAAGTGTTAAATAAAGCATGATATCATTTCTCTCTAGGATATACAAAGAGTGTGAATGAGATATACCAGACGTCGCAAGAGTAGCAAGCGCCGCTTGCTCACGGGCTAACCATTCGGATGCTTCGAGAGCTATTGAAGATTGGTTGCTGCATTTTCTTCTCTTGATGCTATGATGGCCACCGCGATATTAACATCCTCATCGGCGAAGGTCTCGGGAAGAAAGAGATCATCATTTGTTCCATATTCAGATAGACCCTCACTATAGGGATCATGGGCCTCCTGACTGAACACAACATCAGCTGAAAATATTGACGGCTTCTTCTTCTTCCAGGAGCCGAGAGCAGGGCTCAAAAATAGGTTTGATCTCTTTACAGGTATTTTCAAACGGCGTGTTCCAGTTTTAGATCCTATATCTAACTCTGGTAACGCTGCAGCTACCACGCCACCATAGGTACTCACATCGGGCCTTGATCTAGTCATCGTGTCGATCGGATGAGATGCCGACGCTATCAAAAAGACTCTCGGAGGCACCACAACATGGCCCTCCCTCAAGGAAAGGCAGACAACAGATCACCATTTCAACGAAACTGCAAGACCGCTGGCCGGGACGGAACCCTCATGATCAAGAAGCATACTCTTTTCTTCTTTGATAATAACACTCATCGCATGTTGATACCAGGTAGTGTAAACATGTAAAGCCTTCGAAATATGATTCGGCTCGGCCATCAAGAAATGAAACCTTGTGTTCAAGCGCATGAAATGATGGATAACATCGTGCAACGACTCTGAAATCCTTGTACAAATGTAAGTTATTCAAATGTATAGAAATGGTATTTCAGCCCACTTAGGAGTTATAAGTTAATTTTGTTCAATAAAAACAAGAAACAATTTGCAGCTCACTGGTTAGTATTCTCTACTGTTGTGCCATAGCCTATGTGTTCGATTCCCATCAGTCCCAATTATTTTTTTAATTTTTTCTTTTTAACTTTTCGGATACCCAAGAGTTGCACGTGCAATACACGGAGAATAAAAAAGTTTCAGAAAAATCGAACGGGATAAATGAGGAGTTAACACAAATTAAAACACATGGCACAAAATTTGAGATAACTGGACAAATCTCAACCACCCAAATGCCCCATCTAGTTGCTACCGGCGGTCCACCTTGCTTTAATTTCCTCTATTCTTTGCCCGTGCACCCCTTCAGCTCCCCTCTATTCCATTTTCTTGTTTTGTTCTTTGAAACTAACCAGAGACTCTTCAATTCCCTATTAATCTTATTTTAAATTATTTTAAATCAATTCTTCAATTCACACACCTCCATTTCATCCCTATAAATACCACACCATTCCCTAGCTCTCCCATATTCTAAAAATTTCTCAAAAATTCTCTAAGTTCAAGAAGGGTTAAGGCTATTCAAGTGGGGTTAGCGATTAAGTTCATTCCATCGAAGACTGGAACCATTCCCGACGATACCGCAATGCCATGAAGACTTCCTCTCGATCCCTTACTCTTTTCTCGATGCTCTAAAACTGCAAGTCCCTATTCCTCTCTTCCATTTTGACTTAAATCGCATTCTAAAACAATATCGAGAAAATGGAGTTGACCTTGATATTAATTATTTTAAAAAAATTTAGCATCTTTTATAGGCCAAATAAATCACACTAATCCTCTAATATCACTTCAAAATATTATTCACCTTATTTAACTTTTTATATAATTAAAATTTCGATGTGAAATAAACATGTAACGAATTTTTCATATAAATACCATGAGCTTTAAATATAACCCTTTATTCGATAACCGGCATATATACCTCTAGAAAATTCATGGAGGAACGAACTAACCCATAACATACACTACGGTTTCATAGCATAAGATTTTTAATGTATGTTTAAGTTAAAGAATATGATTTACAATAAAATACCATTGCTTTTACAAATAAATGTTTTTTATCGATATTTTTAAGACCTTTGCAATTGCGCCTCTACAACCATTTTAGGGGAACCCATTTACGGATGGTGTACGTTATTGCACGTCCTAAAAATAGTAGAGTGAGATACAAAACTCCTTATGGAGAATTCGGTCTCGAAAGGAAATAAAAATATGGTTTAATGAAATATGACTTTTTAAAAAAAATTAAAAATTTGGAAAATTATATAAAATTATGAATCCATATTTTCAATAAAAATATTGTGAAAATTATATTTTAAAATAAAAGATTAAAATTTTAGTAAGAAATACCATCAAATTTCCAAAAGTAGTAGTTTTCATAATAATATCATAAACTTTTAAAAGTTAGGTTTCATCACTAAAATACATTTCCATAAAAACTCTTAATATTCTAAATCACTCTCGAACTTTATTTTTAAATAATATTAAAACATTTTTTTCATAAAACCCCCTCGAAAATACAAACAATATAAACAAACTAGAATAAATCTGTAAGGACTCTAGATTAACATAAGTTTAAGCGGTATAATTTCTCTTGAGTCCCAGGGAGCCGGAGAAAGTGAGTGCTTGCCTACTCAGGTTAGATAGTACTCCAACTTAACGAAGTTATCAATGGCAATTGTCTTGGAAAAAGACACAAATCCTGCCGTCCATGTGCAGCAGTTAACCGATTACTCCCGAACTTAAGAATTTCAACAATTAAATCCATTCACAAGAAATGTCTATAACTCGAAAACAAACTCGAATCTAAACTTGAATTTAAACTCAAACATGAATCCAAATTCGAACCCAAAATTGAACTCGAACTCGAACTCATTCTACTCGAACTAACTTGACTCGACCCAGGGTTGCAATTGACATGACTCGCATTTTACTTGACTCACTCGACTATGTTTATTCACTTTTTCAATCTATGGTTTCGATCAAGATATGTTAAAATCAACCAAGCAATCAACTAAGGATATCTAACAGTTATAATACATATTATTCAGGGTGTATGGGATAGTTTCATGTGTGAATCCAACGAAACTTCAGGAGTCTCGTATTAACCCATTCGAATTCTATTTACTCGAATCTCAGTCGAGTTGACTCCTCCACAGTTTGGAGTCCCAATAATAACACATAAAATAGGCCCATGTTTCCTTACTCCTAGGGCCCCACTCTTGAGCTCGTGAATATTTCTATGGTTGCATTGAAATTCACACTTGGAACTTAACAGTAACATAGTGACCATATAAATACCTATAATACATATAACCATGTTTATTTACATATACTTGTACTCGACATATACATTACTTCATGACTACTCTATACTTGTCACTATCACTTTTATTCTACCTTTGGGACTTACCGAGCGCTAGTTCGCTAATGGGCATTCCACCTACCTTTGTTTTCTTTGAATGTTCGTCAGATACAGTAGAGACTGAGGAGGTGGATGCTACAGAGGATTACGATCAGATCGCGGCTCAGGCTTAGACTAGTTATTCTTTTCTTTCAGTTTAAATATGCCACCTGTTTAGGCATTTGTGTTATTGTATTTAATTTTCAGTTGAACACTTGTATCTGTAAATATTTCAAGCTTGAATGTAAATAAAGATATTTTGTTGAAAATTTCACAGTCTCCATTTATTCATGTATTGTGTATTATTGTTTCAATACGCTTAATATATTTATTTAGGGAATGACCTTCTCTGGATAAATATGCCGCGGGCTTGCCACATCACCAATTCCGTCTACTGGGAAGCGGGGCGTGACACATTGTGAACAGTCTCCTCCGAAGTGATAGGGTTAACGAAAAAAGCCTCAAGGGGAACACCATGATCATAGCCTAATTACCGAGCAAAGTGATGTGGGCTATAGCGCATGAATAACACAGAAGCATTTCGTCGATATACTAGGAATTCGGATCTGATAGAGTAAAAGTGCGTGACTTCCATAGCTTTTAAAACAGAATCCTTAGCACATTATACAGTGGATGGACCACTCTCGAAAGTTCTTTGCTAGTGGTAAGAACCCTTTCGATGAAAGCCATGTCGTCCTCCATAGGGTGAGAGCACATGAGCAATTGCCGAGCCGTCCGTTGCGTTGGATCAGGAAAAGAAGCGTCAACCAACTTCATAACCCGCGGAAAGTTATATCCGCTATAGAACTCAGGTCTCTTATGCTCGCCAAAGGTACCCAGCATGTGCATTTCGATACACGATGTAAAATAGTGAAGAGAGAAGCTTAAGGGCTCCACACCCGGCTGGGCGGTGTCAGCTGCAACACTTAAACCATCATATAAATAGGCCAACCCCGTAATACCGATAGCCAGATGCGTTCCCTTCGCGATGCGGTGAGCAGGATAAAGGACAGATGGTCTCATGAATTGATGATGCGTAGGAATCGCAAACCATCTAAGCTATAAACCGATAAAGCCCACAAGAAACATTTCTTCGTCAATGCCAAGGGCAGCAATTTCTTCGAAAGAAGTGACGGGAGCGTCCGGAATATAAAATTGCTTTAGATCCTTATCAACAAGCGGCAGTTTGTCCAAACCAAACCCGAAAGGATCGTTAAGCTTCATGAATTTCGCAGTCCCCCTGGAGAAAACGTCCGCTCGAATGAAACGGGCGATGAAGTCTACGAAGCTGACCCCATGACCTCCTGATTCTAGATATGAGCTATTATAGATATTCAACACCTTGATGATACCCAGAAATTTATGTCAAATGTCATTCTCAGCCGTTAGGCCACTAACAACTAATTCTGGCGCAAAAACGTATTCGTCAGAAGGAAGTATCTCCTCATAATGCTCCCCTCTGATGGGTAATCCAGAGATTTCTCAAAACTCTTCCAGAGAGAACGATACTTCCCGGTCTGATAGTAGAAAGGTATAGGTTGGGATATTCCATTATTCTAAGAATGACTTGACCCACCAGACATAAGAAGTGTGATAATAAAACAGGGATGCGTACATTATCGGGTACAATCCAGTCTTCAACAATAATGACTTCTCAGCGGATAGGATATAGCGAGCCCGGGTGAGGTAACCCGTCGGATGTCATGGGGTCACCCTTATGGTATAAAAATGCCCCTACGGCCACACATATTCTTTGCATATCCGATGCCCTAAGATATCTATGGCTATTGGGGTTGGACCGGTTGCTTACCACCGAAAACTGGACTGAGGCGTTAAGACGTCTAGCCTGAATTTGGAGGAAATGCTATTTAGACATATCCATCCACCTCTCTGAAGATACCAAGTTGATTTATGGTACTGTATATCGGAGGTTTGGATAGATGTAACCGATGTAGCAGACTTTATCAGATTGTCCCTCATTTGTGAGGGGGTTTTTATTGTGGGGATGCTCTTCCCTGTAGGAACAAGCCCTTGCAATTAATTTCGTTATCGCGTTGCGATAACAACTTTCTTCTGCTCCGGTAGGTCACTTCGTGTCGTTTTATATTTGGTTTATTTTGGTTGCCCATAGATTGTATACATAGACTAGTTTATGTCGTCGTCCGTAGGACGCGAATTATTCCAAATCTGTATATTAGATTTGGGGTTTGAACCTAGGTTGTATGTTCCATCAATTCATGGGATATTTTATTTTTATTTAAGAACCGTTAATTTAGTTTTTAGATTAAAATCGACTTAAATATATGAGCATATGGGCTCAATTTATTTTAACTAATAATATGTTAGTCTTGTATAAGACTAAGATCAACTTAGAAATATGTTTAAGGATCATTCAATCTTGTTAAGTTCCATCAACAGAGCATATGGGCTCGACTGTAGTGAAATTTCAGAGACTTAGCCAATTTTGGGCTCAGTCCTGGGCTTTTTCCCTCATTCAGCTGTGCTAAGCACTTAGTCTTTTGACTATATATAGTGCTAAGCACTTTTCTTTAGCGCTCACGTGAGGCGCTGCTCCTTTTTCCTGCTCACGTGTTGCCACGTGAGGAGCTGAGTTTCTTGGCGCTTAAGTGCGTTTCACATGAGGTGCTGAATTTTTAGGCGCTCACGTGTGTTTCACGTTAGGAGCTGAGTTCTTAGACATTCACGTGTGTTTTACATGAGGTGCTGAGCTTTCATTTATGGGCGCACACGTGTGTTTCACATGATATGCTGAGCTTTCATTTATGGGCGCTCACGTGTGTTTCACGTGAGACGCTAAGCTTTCATTTATGGGCATTCACGTGTGTTTTACGTGAGGTGCTAACCCCTTGGAGATTTAATCTCTGTTTATTTTTTGCAAGAAGTTAAACTTCTATTAATGGTGTTTTGACCATTGACGATCACCAAGATTTCTGTTTTGAAGATCTGGGATCGGGTTTTTGGGAACTAAGTTCTTACGTTCCTTTTTTTATAAGAACTAAGTTCTTTTTATAGGGTTAAACCCTGTTTTTAGAGGAAATGAATTCTTGGGATATAAGCTCCATTTCTTTTCTTCATGTTTCCTTTCTCATATCTAGCTTTTCCCCTAGATCTTGAGTCTGAAGAGCAAAATCTTCCTGATGAGAATTAAATTCTCAACTTATAGAAGATTTGTCTTGCGAATCTCCGATCCAGAGAAAGAACTAAGTTCTTTATAGAAGGTTAAACCCTTGTATTTATGTATGGTAGGTAAAGGGGATATTTTGATCTCTGTTTTCTTTACCTATGGTTTGAGAGGAGAAGGAACCTTTCTTCTGCCAGAGAATTAAATTCTCGATTGTAACTTTTTTATCACCTTATGGGTTGATTCTTCTTTTTTGAGACTTGAAGTCTCGGATCCTTTATATAGGTGATAAAAAATCGTTGATTAGTTGAGAAAATCTCTCATTAAGAGATACCAATCGATTTAATTGATCTTAAAAATCACCCGGGGAATTTTGTCCACCGTTGGATTTTTGATCCGGTGATTTTCTTTTTAACAGAAAATATTTTCTATTTGTTTTAGCAAGATTAGGAAAATATTTTCCAAATAAAGAAATTGATTTGATTTTCTGATTTGGTCGGTGATATTATAATCACCGTTGGATTTTGAATCCAAAGATTCTCTTTTTAACAGAGAAAAATCTTTCTCGTTTTGGAAAGATCGGGGCGATATTTCCCTAATAGAATTTAATTCTATCTGAAGCTAGCACTTCAAAATGATTTGCTCACATGTTTAACACGAGACCCCCAGTATGGGTTTTAGCCTTTCTATATTCAGCGCTGATATACTTTGCATATGAGCGCTCACGCATTCAACACGTGAGGCCTGTTTGGCTTTTGGTTATTTACTTTCAGCGCTCATGTGCTTTGCATGTGAGCACTCACGTGTTTAACACGTGGGGCCTATTTGGCCTTTAGTTATTTATTTTTGGCTTCATGTGTTTAGCATATGAGCGCTCACGTGTTTAACACATGGGGCCTGTTTGGCCATTTAGTTACTTATTTTCAGCGCTCATATGCTTTCCATATAAGCGCACACGTGTTTAACACGTGAGGCCAAACTGTGGCTTTTAATCCTCCTTAAAGCCAGAACGCCCACGTGCTTTGCATATGGAAGGAATTCGTCTCTTCTTTCTTTTCTTCCCCCTTTTAAGGGAACGCTGGTATTGATGCGATAGACGGTTGAAGTCGGCCATTTACAGTTCAATTAATTTCCTCTACTGCATAAGCAGTCTGCGGAAAGTCCGCGTATTGAATTAGAGGGATTGGCTCTGACGGTGCCTCATAGGCAAAGCTGCGGCGTCCCCGAATAATATAACTGTACCATGTCCCCCATAAATGAAGGGATTTCTATTCCGGATCATAGTCTCGAATCAAGGCAAGGGCTTCACGATCAGTAGGCGCGTCAGTAAAGGCACTCTCTGAACAAGTATAAATAAATTAGGGAATCAAAGTCATACTACCTGAAAAGAAACCAAATGGAAAATTAGCAAAAAGTGTTAGAATCACTAACTCTAAAAGGTAGTGGACCCTACAAAATCAAAATGGCGGCTCATTAAAATAGGAGCATGGGTCTAATGAAAGAGATCTAAAAAGATTTTTCTCATATAAATGTTGGAGTAAAACTCAAAAAAATACCCAAAAAGGATAATGTTTAATAAATTTTTATTAGAGCTTAGCTCTATTCAAATAAAAAATGATGATGATGAGTTAAACTCCAAAATTCCCCATTAGAAGTGCTTAAAAATAAGTATCAGATCTAAGATCTGTAATAAAACGGAGTTAAACTCCAAAAAGTTCCCCAATGGGGAAATGCTCAAATCGGCATTAAAGCCAATCCTTTTAGAAATAAAATGGAGTTAAACTCCAAAATTATTCAAGAACACTCAAATTTTAAGTGTCAGAATCAAGATCTACAATAAAAAAATGGAACTCTAAAATTCCCAAAGGGAATGTTCAAATCGAACATCAGAGCTAAGCTCTGTTAATGGATAAGTTTCCAAAATTAAATATAAGAGCTAAGCTCTGCTAATATTGGTGTTTACCAGAAATCTTAGCAAGACCAAGTCTGTTCAAAATATTTTAAAGATGAAGAACTAAGCTTTAATGGCAGTGCTAAGCTCCAAAAAGGAGAATTAAATTCTCAAAGAAAGAAGAAGATAATAAAGGTATGGCCTTCTCCTAGGGCTTAGTGCCCTATTTATAGGGATGTGGGGTCGATTCAGATCACCCACGTTGTGAAGATGATCGGACAGTTTAGGGGCTGGACACCGGTGTACCCACATGTAAGGCACGTGGGAGCAATGGTGGGAGGCATTTGTTCCCTCTTAAAAAATATATAGCGGTGCCTCATGTGCAAAGCATATAAGCGGCGCCTGCGTACAAAGCACATGAATGCTAAGGCCATATGATATAGCAGCGCCTGAGTGTAAGGCACATGAGCGCTATAGGCCATATAATATAGCGGCGTCTCATGTACAAGGCACGTGAGCGCTATAGACCATATATATGGCAGCGCCTCACGCGCAATGCTCGTGAGCGTCACTCTAGATAGAATTAAATACTATATGGAAAATATTTCCCTAATATTTCTAAAACGAGAAAGATTTGCTCTGTTAAATAGAGAACTCTTGGATTATAAATCCAATGGTGATTAAAAATCACTATTTGAATCAAAAGATAGAAAAATATAGAGAATTGAATTCCTTCAATCTTAAGAAAAATATACTCTGTTAAACATAAAGTTGTGCATCTAAGATCCAACGGTGATTAAAAATCACCACTTGATTATGAAATCATGTCGAGATCTTTTAAATGAGAGATCCTCTCAACTAATTAACAGTTTCTCATACCCTATATAAAAGATTCATGAGATTAAATCTCATAGACAGAATATCTCTCATAAGCTTCTAAAAGAAAAAATAGAGAATTGAATTCTCCTTGAAAATCATCTTCATTCTTCCAAACCCTAGGTAAAAATAATGGAGAAATATCTCTCCTATACCTATCACGGATGTAAAAAAAGGGTATAAACCTTCGTTAGAACTTAGTTCTTTCTCTGGATCTAAGATCCATAAGACAAGTCCCCCACAAAAAGAGAATTTAATTCTCACAGAGAGATCTTGATCTTAAAATTAAGGTCCAGAGAAGAACTTTGGTGTTCTGCCCACCATCAAACAAATAATAATAATAATAATAATAATAAAGAGAAAAGAAAGAAAGATGGAGTTTCTATCTCCAGGAACTTAGTTCCTTTACAAAAATGTCAAGAACTTAGATCTTACATGAACAAGATCTTCAAGTTCTTAAAGAACTTTCCTTCTCATGACCCCAGATCCTGAAAATAGTAATCTTGGTGATCGTTAATGGTCAAAATACCATTAAAAGAAATTTAACTTCTCTAAAAATATGAATAGAGATTAAATCTCTAAGGACCCGGCGCCTCACGTGACATTTACATGAGCGCTCATAAAAAAAATTAAGACTCAGCATCTCACGTGATGTCTACGTAAGCGACTGAGATTGAGCGCCTCACGTGATACATACGTGAGTACTCAAAATCCATGAAGACAGCGCCTCACTTGATATCCGCGTAAGCGCTCAGATGCTGCAGACTTAGAGCCTCACATGCCATACGCATGAGCGTCTGAGTGTGAGCGCCTCATGTGATGCACATGTGAGTGACATATATATCTGAGTGCTTAGGATAACTGCGTAACATAAAAGTCCATCATTTAGCCCAAAATGGGTTAGGTTCCCAGAAGTTAAAATTCTCTGATTATAAATCAACAGAGCCCATATGCTCGCTATATTTGAGTTGATCTTAGTCTAATACATGACCAACGGTCCTTAGACATATCCTTGAACTGATAGAACATATGACCTAGGTTCAAACCCAAGTATGATATGTACGGATTTGGACTAATCCATACCCTACAGGTGATGACATAAACTAGTCTCCGTATACAATCCACAAGCAACCTCATATACAAAAACATAACACGACACGAAGTGATCTGCTTGGAGCAGGTGAAAGTTGTTATCGCAAAGAGATAGCGTAATTAACTGCAGGGGCTTGCGACTATAGGGAAGAGCGTTCCCATAATAAAAAAAACACATCAAAGAGGGGGAATCTGATAAATTCACGCTACATCGGTCGCATCCATCCAAACCTCCGATATACGGTACCATAAATCAACTTTACATCTTCGGAGAGGTGGATGGATATGTTCTAAATAATATCTTCCCCCAAATTCAGGCAAGACATTCTAACCCACTTCGTCTCTGTTTTCGGTGGTAAACGGGGGCTTTCCTACGTATGCTATTGGCGTGGGCTCATCCAAATAAACAATCTCTTCTTTAAAGAGTTCCTCTATGCTTTGTTCAAAATAGCAGTTGTAGAAATCAACTTCCTCCTCATATGGAACTTCATTGATTGCGTTGACTTCAAAGGGCTGTTTATAAGGGTCACTTAGATGGCTTCCTAAGTTAAAGATATTTAAATCAACTGTTATGTTCCCAAAAAAAAGTTTTATCGAACCATTTCGACAGTTAATCAAGGCATTAGTGTTAGCTTATGGATTTTGATAATATTAGTTTATCCATTCTCGCTTTGTTTCGATGATATCTAAAACATGAATAGGTGTTTGGTGTCTCATACTTTATCTTGTTCATTTTATCGACACCAAACTTGTATACACTTGTGTATTAGCTTGCTTTTCATATATCTTGTGTATACCGAGTTATATATTGATATCAACATGCTTTGCTTGTGTTACATTCTTTGATATTGATATATTACTCGCATTCATTGTTTTGATGATTCGCAATATGAATATGTATATACATGTGTTCTATACCTTGGTTTTCATATAACATGTATATATATGGTATATCAATATCTCATGCCTTGCTTTTGATTTAAATCTTGATATTGATATACTATTCATAGTTGTGATATCGAAACAATGAATGTTCATATATAGTGTTTATTATCTTATTTATTTCGTAACATTGTATATGATGAGCTTGGTCTATGAGATTGCATTTCAGGATATCTCGAGACGAAGCTCTATAAAGGAAGATGGAGGAAATTGAGCCTAAATAGAATATCAAATGGAGGTTGGAGGATACGGACAAGTGCTTCTCAAATTGCATATTCAAGCTTCGTGAAGCCAAGTAGCCGAAGTATAAGGGTTCAAGAGTTCATGCTACATATAGCGAAGAAGCTAGAAGCCAAAGTCTGAGTTTGTTGCGTCAAAGATCGAAGTCGAAGCGATATTCATTTGAAAATTAAATATCGATTTCAAGACGCACGTGTGTTGAGCGGCGAAGATCAAAGGAAATCTAATTGAAGATCAAGCGATTCGTCGAAGTTTCAAGAGCTCAAGACTTCAAGAATTCAAGATTCGAAAATTTGCGTAAACCGATATAGGAATTCTTGTAAGTACTCTATAGATTATGGTTATATCATTTAGAGCTCTTGAATACTCACACTATTGCATGCATGAAAAACTTGGCCAAAACATTGTAAAGGTTTTCATTCAAAACAATTTTCGATTTCAAGTTCAAAGTTTTCTGTGTTTATCTCCCTCAGAGGTTTGTATAATATGCCTTCAGACGTCTGTTTGCTTTGAAAACTAAATATCAGTTTCAATATCAGTTTTTTGGTTCAGAACAAACATCTGAACCTTTTTCAGAACAAACGTCTACATACTTGACAAATGTCCGTGCTAAAGTCTTGGGTTGAAATCTTTTCTTCTTCAGACGTTTGTCTTATGATTCTTCAGAAGTCTGTTTGTTCTCAGTGCTTTTTTTGACTATCTTTGAAAAATATCGACAGACGTCTGAACCTTTACTTGAAAAAAAATTGTAGTTGTTTTGATTTGAAAAACTAGTCGTTTATAGCCGTTGGGGTGTTTTCTATTTTCCTTCAGACAAACGTCTGATTTGCCTTCATTCGTTTGTCGTGTTTTAAAATTGTTGTCCCCACTTGTTTTGAGTTAGTTTTTCTTTGGGACTAAAAATAGACTTTTTCTTTGGATTTTTGAGTCCTAATCACTCATAGATTTTCACTTGCTTATTCTTGAGTGATATTGAAAAGAAAAATCTCTCTTATGAGAATTGAAAAGAGTTTTTCATTTGATTATCTAAATCATTCTCACACTCATTCAATAACTCTATTTGCATATCCATACTTCTTATAGTAGTAGAAGTGAACTTGAGAGAAACTCTATCAATAGTATTATTCTTCAATTGTAATCTTTTCTTTCTTTATGTTTGGGATCTTGAGTGCAAAATTTCCATTGTAAGAGAGGAGAGCATTTTTGTAAAGAGAGAAGCTTGTAGAGAGAAGAGATGCACAAGTGTGAGCACGTATGATTGTATTGAGAGAAGAGTCACTCGTGTGTTGAGTGACGTATAGGAAGGTTGTGGGTGCGCAACGTGTTGTCTCGGTAAAGACGTGTTGTACCGGTTGCAAGTGCGCAATGTGTTGTCTCGGTGGAGACGTGTTTAGTGGAATGGGCTCGTGCGTCTAAAGAAAGTGGACTAAGAGATCTCCCGAACCAATATAAATCTCCCGTGTTTGAGTTTGCAATTTCTTATCTCTTATTTTCTTATTATTTTAGAACTTGCATGCTCAATACATCTTGCTCTATATGCTCATTGCTTGCTCTTTATATTCCTTTTGCTATATATTCATTGTTTCACAATTTTAGTTTGCTTAGCCACTTATCATATTGGTATATCATTTGTTAAGTTTTGCAATTGTGTTCTCTATTTGCAGACGTAGTTTTTTTTATAATTTGGGCATATCGGTAGTATATTTCTATTCACCCCATTTAGGAATACTTTCAATTAGAAGTGATTAGGAATGGTCGACCTAAAATCACTGGAATTTGATTCCTAGGATTCGATACTGGTTGTGTTTCTAAAACAATAAAGTCAACAGGGAATATGAATTCTCATATCATGATCAACACATCCTCTATCTCACCTTTAGGCGTCTTAATAGGGCGATCGACCAACTGCAAAGTGACTTTGGTGGGTTTAAGCTCACCCAACCCTAACTGCTCATAGACTGGAAAAAAATGAGGTTCATACTAGCGCCTAAGTCAAGTAAAGCCCTATTAATGACCTTGTCTCCTATAATGCAAGAAATTGTAAGACAACCGGGGTCCTTATACTTTATTTTCATATCATTACGCAATACGTCACATATATTTCCAGCCAGAAATACTTCTTAGATACGTTTGTTTCCTCTTCTTTGTACATAGGTCTTGAAGAAACTTAGCATAGGTAGGAACTTGTTGAATTGCGTCTAAAAGAGGTATGTTCAGTTTGACCTACTTGAATATCTCCAATACATTCTCCATGCGTGCAGCGTGCTTCTTGGCCTTCAAACGATAAGGAAAAAGTGCTCATGGATCAAGAGAACTATCAATAAAAGGAGACTGGAATGTAGGAGCAGGAATAGGAATGGATGCCGGATTTGCATTTGAATCGGTAGAGGATGGCTCATCATCAGTTGGTATTATAATATAATCTTCAGTCATCCTTGCTTGGTTATTAACTTATTTGCCAGATCTCAAGGTTGTAATTGTATTTGCTTGAGCAGGATTCATACCATCCTTGGGATGCGTAATAGGTTGAATAGGAAATGTGCCTCTTTCTCTCCCTCCCACTGCCGCTGCTATTTGGTCAATCTGTATTTCAAGATTCATTATTGCTTGTTTGTTAGCAGTTGTGGCTTGACCCGATGGTTGCATAAAAGTGACCAACTATTTTTCTATGTTAGCATTAGCTTGAGCAGAGAATTTCATATAGGCGTCAAGTCCTTTCTCTAAATTAATAAGCCGTGTATTCTCATTCCCAAACCCTTGAAATGTGAATTGTTTGTTTGGTTGGGTAGGATTGGATGGGGGTCCCACTTTTTGATTTTGGAATTTTTGGTCAGTATTGGAATTATACGTGCCTTTATTCCAAGATAAGTTTTGATGGTTCCTCCAACTTTGATTATATGTTTGAGAATACGGGTTATTATTTAGTCTTTGAAATGTAGCATTAACATATTCTTGAACTTGAGGACCGCCTATGAAGGGACATTCCTTATATAGATGAAAGGAATCTTGACAGTTTGAATAAGAGGACTTATTGACTTGTTTGACAGGGGATGGGTTGGTGACCTGCATTGTCTTCATCTTGCACATGATAGAAGCTAATTTTGTTTCAA
The DNA here is from genome assembly GCA_030015575.1 of Agapanthus africanus. Lineage (NCBI taxonomy): Eukaryota > Viridiplantae > Streptophyta > Magnoliopsida > Asparagales > Amaryllidaceae > Agapanthus > Agapanthus africanus. The sequence continues at coordinate 61,622,897 of CM057338.1, forward strand.
CACCGATAGAAGCCTCCACGACGTACATCCCTCCCTTCGATATAGTTGTCGCCCTCTCGTTTATGCCTTCCCATTACATGGTCTTATCAGACAACTCTTCTAGAAAGCTCCATGCATCATCCTCGAGTATGTTCATGAAATCTCCGTGGCACATCGATTCAAGCATCACTTTGGATTCTAACCCTTTATACACTGTTTGGCAAAGTTCCCACTTTGATATCCCATGATGTGGACATTAATTAGGAGGTCTTTAAAACGTTCAAAATATTTCCAAAAAGACTCATCCCCTAATTGAAAAGATTTCCTAATTTCATTTCTGAATTTAGATGTTTTAAAATAGGGTAGAATTTCTTCAAGAAAGTGTTCCCACCCAAAATTTGGGCGCTCAGGAGTGCAAACTCCACAAGGGCGCAAGTGCACCAAGTTCAATACACAGGCGCAAGCGCTAACTTTAGATGCGCTAGTACCAACCGTGTAAAGCATGGGCGCAAGCACAAGTGTGCTACGTGCAATGCATGAGCGCAAGTGCAAACCCTTGAGTGCAAGCTTGAATGCATGGGCAAGCACGTGCAATGCAAGTGGCACAAGCGCTCCTTTATGGTGAAGCGAAGGCTTCAGAATCGAGCCAAAGCTCTATTTGGAAATAAACTTTTCCCCATAACTTTCTAAACAGAAATATGGTCTTTCTAAACTGAAAGATCTTAGATTCTAAGACCCCGCGGTACCTAAGCACACTGAATTGATAAAGATCAATTCAAATCTTATAGTTAGGGATTTACCCTAACTACTCTCCTCCTATAAATAGGAGTAGATGATATCAATCACTAGACGTATAGATATACGCGCATATAAATTCAGAGAGAAATTTTCAACAAGAGACGGTACCCTCCATCATCAAGGAAGAAAAATCTGCAAAACCCTAATCACTAGGTAAATAAAAGAAAGAGAAAACTCCCATCCCCTTCTCCTCTCGAAGCTTAGGCTTCATTAGAACTTCGGTTCTTTTCTTGAGATCAAAAGATCTCTAGGTTCATCTCCTCTCTACAAAAATCTAAGCTCTCATGAGGGAGATGATCTTTAGATCCAAGATCTTGAGGAAAAAACCAAGTTTTTCCTCCATAAAAGTATAAAAGACCCCTAGAACAAGGGAAAACTGAAGCCTCGGCTTCATGGAACTATTTTTCCCATCAAGAAGATGACCAAAATATGGAGAGAAAAACAAAATAGAAGCATACGCTTCATTGAAAGCTTCTGCTTTTTGAAAGTGCAAAACTTTCATTATCAGGGTGCACCCTGCATAAGGACGCAAGTGGTTGTCACGCCCCGCTTCCCAGAGTACGCTAAGATAGGCACGTGACAGAGCCAACCATGCTACCTGTGAATAGGAAATATCCCTCCACAGTCACATTACGGCTGTAGAGATATCAAGAACAATAATAAACAACTATCTAATACATGTCCATGAGCCAGAATAACGAGTCAAGAATAAAATAATGCGGAAGCAAAAAGATCCAATACAATAATAACTGAAATATATGTCCCATAATGCGAGCTCACATCAGGAATGAAAATACTGAAAGGGAAACTAAACTAAACTAATAACAGGTCCTTACTGCTCGGCCTGTTCATTGAAACGCTCCTGATCGGCCTGCAGCAAAGGTAAAGGATCTGGGCCATGCAAAACCCAGACGTCAGTGCGTCATAATATCAAGAAATAATAAAATCAAGGAGTAGTAAGGCATGCAGGTACGAGTATGAACAGTAAAATAGGTATAACAGTAACATACATAAAGACAGTGAAGGGAAAAGGCACAGGTGACGTGCAGCGAGTAATCTAAACTGGTCTACTGGGTTAACTACTCTCAAGTCTTTGAAATCAAATTGATGAATCATCGATGTAACTCAATAGTATCCCGTGCGTGCCCGGGACCACGGTCAAGACTCTCGGGCTGAATCCGAGACGTGCCGCTAGGCAGTAAAAGGTAGTATGTAAAGACGAATGATGTCAGCAGCATTATTCCGGGGCTGGCCTAGCCCGTAAGACTGATCAGTAAAGGCATCGAACTGTCGAGTTACAAGTCAGGTTTTATCATTGATTTCCCCATACCCCCAAGTTATGTGTTCAAGTCAGGTATTGATAAATCTGAAGCTAATGCCAACACAGGATCAAACAGGTACAGGTTTGTCTGAATAGACAACAGGAAATATCCGTAAGAACAAAAGGTCGAGATTGTCAGCATTAGTAACAAGATCAGGTAACATGTCAAACTGTGGTATATCAGGTCATGTGAGGTGGTATACATGTATCAAGTCATGTCAAGTAGTGGTGTATCAAGTCATGTCAAGTAGTGCACAGGTGTCGAGTGGGCATGTCAAGTAGTGGTGTATCAAGTCATGTCAAGTAATAAGTGTGGGTACACAAAATCAAGCATGGAGTACTAATGTAACAATAAAATGGAATAATGTGATATGGTATGCAAATAGATATAAATTCAAAGATATGGATGCACAATTATCGATTAGGGTTACATTTATAGTTCCAATACTAATTAGGATGCTCTTTATTAAACATGGGATGTTAATATCACAGTGTTATGTATTAATATGATCTATGGATGCAGTTATATGTATTTTAAATGAGATGGATGCCAACGGGTATCCGAAAACAGTAAAACCGTAAAATGGTAATGTGGGATGTACAACTAAGCAATATGTGATATAAATATTGATATGGATGCAGTATATTGTAATCTTGTATGTAACAAGATAAGTTTTCATGACCTAGATCTGAAATGATATGAATGGATACAACCGGAACATCGAAAAGCTATAATATGACACATGGGATACTAGATTTAAAATACAGGTATGATATTTATCTAAATAGGTATATAATGAGTTATATAGCATATAGCAAGATTAACTTGCCTCGACGGATCAAGAAATGGATGTGTACGGTACGTCCGACGTCCGCAAAATCTCGCGACGCGCGCACGGTACATGGAACGGGTCCAAGAAACGCACGAGGGTGATCACGTAGATCAGGTACGTCGTCTGGATCGTCGGCGTCATGTCCAGCTCCGGCGATCTACAGAAATCAAGAATTACAGAAAAGAAAAGAAAGAAAGAAAGAGAAGAAAGGAAAGAGGAAGAAGAAGAATGAGAAGAAGAGAAAGCTCACTGTGGTTGCAGAGAGGAGTCGTGAGGGTGTCGAAGGCCGTGAACGAGCTCCGGCGAAGCTAGGGTTTAGTGTTAGGGTTTCGGTTAGGGTTTGGGTTTTGGTTTGCTGGGTTTCTAGGTTGGTTGGTGGGTGCAGGGTTCTGTGAAGGGGAGAAGACAGAGGAGAGAAGAAGAAGGAGATGGTGACGGGATGAGGTGGTCGGCGGAAAAGGAAAGGTGGTGGTGCTGAGTTCTCGGGTGTAGTGGGGGTTGCTCGGTAACGAAAAGAGAAGGCAGAGGAGAATGAAGGAGATGATGGGGATGAAGGTGGAGGCGAGATCGAGAGAAGAGAGGCACGGGAGTTAGGGTTAGGGTTTGAGGAGGAGTGAGGAGTGATGGGCTCTCGTGGGCTTCTGGGGTTTTTTAAAAGGAAAAGGAAGACGAGGGAAAATGAAATGGTGAAGGGAGGTGACTGCAAGCGTAGAAGGGAGGTGCGCGGATTCAATCTCACCGCGAGATGAGAGAGAGAGATGCGAGAGGAAAGAGATAGAGAGAGGGCGAGAGGAGAGAGATAGAGAGAGGGAGAGAAAGAAAGTTGTATTTTAGTGGAAGAGAGAGAGAGAGATCTGCGCTCTGAGTGAGAGAGAGAGGGATGTGGTGCCCAGGCACAGAGAAAGAGAGAGAGAGAAAGTGTTTACTGTTAAGGAGTTAGGATTAAATTTGGAAAAGATTTTAGTTAGTTAAGTTAGAAAATATTTAGGTTGTTAACAAAATTTTAAATGAAAAATTTAAAATAAATATTAAATAAATTTGAATTTTGGCAGGATACAAAAATATTCCAAAACGCGCCCGGGTCGGATCTAAAATTTCAGTTTTAAAATACGAAAAATATATGCGACTTTCAAAATTCAAAATGAATGCTCTGGTAACGAAAAAGCATACCCCCAAGAACGGATGCACGTACGTGCGCGTAGCCATCCAAATACGTCCGTTTCACTGAACGGAACGAGAACAAGATACGTGGATGCTACCACGGGGTTAGGGGTATCATGCAGGCCAAGTTATGAAATTTTAAATTATATTTTATGCGACTTAAAATGTTATCTGGTAAAAGATGCAATGTCAGATAAAATGCCAGTATACAGTATTCATGAAAATGCACTTGTCTATTTAACAGTTAAGATAATTCCCAAATATGAATCAAACAAGTTCAAGCAAGCGGGTCGGGTCGAATGCAAAATAAAATATAAAATACCATTCGCACCCAAATCACGATAAATCAGGAAAATACCACAATTAAGGAAATACGAGAACTGGAATTGGTATAAATGAACTAGGTTGGTACATTATACCCAACTACAAAAAGAATTTCTTTCTCGATATTCCAAGAACAAGGAAGGATAAACAATCAAGAAACTACAAGAATAGATGTGGAAACTTCTGCCGGATTTCATCTTCTCGTTCCCAAGTTGATTCTCCATGCGAGCGATTTCCCCAAGAAACAAGTACGAGAGGGATAACCTTGTTCTTAAGAACCTTTTCCCTTCGATCCACAATCGACATCGGTCGTTCCTCAAAGGTTAAATCTTCACGTACAGTCAGCTCCGAATGATCCAGCACGTGTGTTTCATCTCGAACATACTTATGGAGTTGAGATACGTGAAACACGTCATGAACATTCTCCAAAGATTGTGGTAAAGCCAAACGATACGCCACTTCTCCAATACGCTCCAAAATCTCGAAAGGCCCAATGAATCGAGGACTAAGCTTGCCTCGACTTCCAAAACGAATCACTCCTCTAGTCGGTTATATCTTCAAGAACACCAAATCACCAACAGCGAACTCTAGAGGTCTTCTCGATGTGTCGGCCCAACTCTTCTGCCGATCTTGTGCTGCCTTCATATGTTTCCGGATAGTGTTGACCTTCTCTACCGTCTGCACGATCAAATCCGGTCCCAACAATCTTCGTTCTCCAACATCATCCTAACAAATGGGTGAACGACACTTGCGACCATACAATGCTTCGAATGGAGCCATCTGAATAGTCGCCTGAAAACTGTTATTGTAAGAAAACTCCATCAAGTGTAAATGATCCTTCTGTGCAGTCAACATCTGAATTGCTGGCAACCGACTAAGCACATCCGGCACAACATTAACTTTCCCCGGATGGTACTTAAGATCAATAGCGTAGTCAGCCATCAGCTCCAACCATCTATGATGCCTCATATTAAGCTCCTTCTGTGTGAACACGTACTTTAGGCTTTTGTGATCGGTGAATACTTCGACCCTTTCGCCCAATAAGTAGTGTCTCCAAATCTTAAGAGCGAAAATCACAGCTGCTAGCTCCAAATCATGAGTTGGGTAATTCTTCTCATGGGTCTTCAACTGTCTCGATGCGTAAGCTATAACCTTCCCATGCTGCATCAAAACACATCCCAATTCTTTTCCAGACGCGTCGTTGTGAATCACCAATCCTCCGGAACTGTCTGGTATGGTCAAAATAGGAGCGGTTATCAATCTCTGCTTCAATGCCTCAAAAGCTGACGCACACTTATCCGTCCACACAAATAGTACTTCCTTGCACGTAACCTTGGTCAAAGGCTCAGCCAAATGAGCAAAGTTCTCCACGAACCTTCTATAATACCCGGAAAGTCCAAGAAAACTTCTGATCTCTGCAACGTTCTTCGGAATCGGCCAATCTCGAACTACTGCAATCTTTTCGGGATCAACGACGATTCCATCTCCGGACACGACATGCCCTACAAACTTCACTTCTTCAAGCCAAAACTCGCACGTGCTCATCTTTGCATACAATCTTTCTTTCCTCAATGTCTGCAGTGCGATCTTCAAGTGTTCTGCATGCTCTTCTATGCTCCCTGAGTAAACCAGAATATCATCAATGAACACCACTATAAACTGGTCTAAGAATGGTGAAAAGATTCGGTTCATCAAGTCCATAAATATCGCCGGTGCATTCGTTACTCCGAAGGGCATCACTAAATACTCGTAATGTCCATACCGAGTTCTGAACGTCGTCTTGCAAATATCTTCTGATTTAACTCGGACTTGATGATATCCGGATCGCAAATCCAGCTTCGAGAATACCCTCGCACCACTAAGCTGCTCGAATAATTCGCTAATGCGAGGGATCGGGTACTTGTTCTTAATAATCACCCGGTTTAATTCTCGATAATCGATGCACATCCTCCTTGTGCCATCTTTCTTCTTGACTAGAAGAACTGGAGCTCCCCAAGGTGAGTTACTGCTGCGAATCCAACCCTTCTCAAGTAATTCGGTAACCTGCTTCTTGACTTCTTCCAACTCTACTGGTGCCATTGGATAGTACGCCTTTGAGACTGGCGCTGCACCAGGAACAAGATCGATCGCGAACTCCACGTCCCGTTTCGGCAGTAAACCTGAGATGTCCTCGAACACGTCCATGAAATCTCTAACTATAGCTGACGCTTCTTCCTTATCAAATTCCATCGACGAAAGAACATTGTTTGTCGGCCTAGCCCTAAACTCGACTGGCCCGACAGAACTGCTTCCTCCAATAAAGATAAACTCTGGATGTCCGGGAATCTGGAAAATTACTTTCTTTGCCCTACAATCAATATGAGCGTGGAAAGTGCCGAGAAAATCCATTACCAAGACGACTTCATAGCTGCCTGTATCAATCACCAAGAAATCTGCAAATAACTCCCGTCCGCAAACAACAACTGAACAATCCTTACATTCTCTACTGGCTATGATCTTCCCATTCCCAGTGTGTATGTCCCAATAACTAGATGAGGTCCTGCACGGAATCGAGTGTGTAGCAATAAACTTGGACGACATAAAACAATGGGATGCACCAGAATCGAATAACGCTAATGCGGGAAAACCATGAACAAGTAGGATACCTGAAACAACTTCTCCTGAAGCCTTAGCTTCCTCAGCCGTCAGAGTAAATGCTCGAGCTTGATTGGGTCCCCGAGTCAGCTGCTTCTGTCCCTGAAACTGCTTCTGCGGTGGCCTCTGAACATCATCTTTCGTGCGAAGCTTTGACGGACAAGCGTTGATAGTATGATCCGCCGATCCGCAAACCAAACAGAGTCCCCGCATCCTTCGACATTCCCTTTGCACGTGTCTAGGTAAATGGCAGTATTCACAAATCACGATCCTTCTTTGATCAACAACGACAGGCTTCTTCATAGGTGTTACGCCACGTCGGTTCACCGGAATACCTCTGCGTACATGCGCTCGGTTCGGTGCAAATGCCAGCTTCCGCACTGTAACTGCTTGCTGCTGCGTACCCCCAGTCTTCATAGATAGGCTCTGCTGCTCTCGGGCCGCTGTAAGTACTTGTGAGAAAGTGGTCAAATCCAGGGATATAATTTGCCTCTGGATGTCCACATCCAAACTGTGCATAAACCTTCGTGCCCTATCAGCTTCTTTGGCCACCAAAAGTCCAGCGAAACGACTGAGCTGCGTCCACTCAGCCGCATGGGCATCCACAGATCCGCCGTTCTGCTTCAAACTAATAAACTTTTCTTCCATTTCCTCCCGTGCAGTCTGCGGGAAGAACTTCTCGAAGAAACTCTTCGAAAAATCCGCCCAACTTATCGGCTTGGGCAAGCGGGTCTCTTCCACAAGCCACCATTCACGGGCATAGTCCACCAACTGGATACGTACCACATCCACTCTCTTGTCCTCTGAGATCTGTGCCGCAATGAGCAAATTCTCCGTATCAACCAGTCACTGCTCCGCTGGCAACGACTCTTCCAGGCCAGCAAAGACGGACGGACCAAGTCTCCTGAAATCTGCCACGGTACCCACACGATCAACTGGTCTGGCCACAACATTATTTACGGATTGCTGGACGGTCCGCAAACCTTCCTGAAAAGCTTCGGCTTGCTGCTGGTTCAGCTCGGTCTGCCGTTTCTGGTTCTCCAGCATCCCACGAATTACTCCAAGCAAAGCGGCTTCATCAACACGCCTCTGGTACGTTTTCAGATTTCTGCCTGCCATGTTCCTGAAACCAAAACACCGAAAAGATTAGTATGATAACAGATTCAAAATATAGATCAAGGATATGAATTAAGACTAGAACTCCAAGTTACTCAAATAGAGTACCGCATTGTAACCATGCCGCAGTACATAGTTACAATCACATAACTCCACCCAAGTCGCCTAAATTCTAGAGATAAACAATAGGAAAGCAAAGTTTCAAGTCGAGATGCAAAGAGGTTTGCATACTGTCAAGGTAAGAATCACAAGGAAGTTAAGATTCAAAAATGGCAAGATGGCAAAGTGGCAGGGCATGTTCCTAATCACGAGTATTCTGATTCGTGTATTGGGTCCAATACCCAACTACAAAAGAATCAAACCCGATTAACCTATATCCTATGTCTCTGATACAAAACAAACCCTGTCATGCCCCGCTTCCCAGAGTATGTTAAGATAGGCACGTGACAGAGCCAACCATGCTACCAGTGGATAGGAAATATCCCTCCACAGTCACATTACGGCTGTAGAGATACCAAGAACAATAATAAACAACTATCAATACATGTTCATGAGCCAGAATAACGAGTCAAGAATAAAATAATGCGGAAGCAAAAAGATCCAATACAATAATAACTGGAATGTACGTCCCATAATACGGGCTCACATCAGGAATGAAAATACTGAAAGGGAAACTACTAAACTAATAACAGGTCCTTACTGCTCGGCCTGTTCACTGAAACGCTCCTGCTCAGCCTGCAGCAAAGGTAAAGGATCTGGGTCATGCAAAACCCAGACGTCAGTGCGTCATAATATCAAGTAATAATAAAATTAAGGAGTAGCAAGGCATGCAGGTACGAGTATGAACAGTAAAACAGGTATAACAGTAACATACATAAAGACAGTGAAGGGAAAAGGCACAGGTGACGTGCAGTGAGTAATCTAAACTGGTCTACTGGGTTAACTACTCTCAAGTCTTTGAAATCAAATTGATGAATCATCGATGTAACTCAATAGTATCCCGTGCATGCCCGGGACCACGGTCAAGACTCTCGAGCTGAATCCGAGACGTGCCGCTAGGCAGTAAAATGTAGTATGTAAAGACGAATGATGTCAGCAACATCATTCCGGGGCTGGCCTAGCCCGTAAGACTGATCAGTAAAGGCATCGAACTGTTGAGTTACAACTCAGGTTTCATCATTGATTTCCCCATACCCCCAAGTTATGTGTTCAAGTCAGGTATTGATAAATCTGAAGCTAATGCCAACACAGGATCAAGCAAGTACATGTTTGTCTGAATAGACAACAGAAAATGTCCGTAAGGACAACAGGTCAAGATTGTCGGCATTAGTAACAAGATCAGGTAACATGTCAAACTGTGGTACATCAGATCATGTCAGGTGGAATACATGTATCAATTCATGTCAAGTAGTAGTGTATCAAGTCATGTCAAGTAGTGCACAGGTGTCGAGTGGGTGCTCGTAATCAAACTGTAATAAGTGTGGGTACACAAAATCAAGCATGGAGTACTAATGTAACAATAAAATGGAATAATGTGATATGGTATGCAAATAGATATAAATTCAAAGATATAGATGCACAATTATCGATTAGGGTTACATTTATAGTTCCAATACTAATTAGGATGCTCTTTATTAAACATGGGATGTTAATATCACAGTGTTATGTATTAATATGATCTATGGATGCGGTTATATGTATTTTAAATGAGATGGATGCCAACGGGTATCCAAAAACAGTAAAACCGTAAAATGGTAATGTGGGATGTACAACTAAGAAATATGTGATATAAATATTGATATGGATGCAGTATATTGTAATCTAGTATGTAACAAGATAAGTTTTCATGACCTAGATCTGAAATGATATGAATGGATGCAAACGGAACATCGAAAAGCTATAATATGACACATGGGATACTAGATTTAAAATACAGGTATGGTATTTATCTAAATAGGTATATAATGAGTTATATAGCATGTAGCAAGATTAACTTGCCTCGACGGATCAAGAAACAGATGTGTACGGTACGTCCGACGTCGGCAAAATGTCACGATGCGCGCACGGTACACGGAACGGGTCCAAGAAACGCACGAGAGTGATCACGCAGGTCAGGTACGTCGTCTGGATCGTCTGGATCGTCGGCGTCACGTCCGGCTCCGGCGATATACAGAAATCAAGAATTACAGAAAAGAAAAGAAAGAAAGAAAGAAAGAGAAGAAAGGAAAGAGGAAGAAGAAGAATGAGAAGAAGAGAAAGCTCACTGTGGTTGCAGAGAGGAGTCGCGAGGGTGTCGAAGGCCGTGAACGAGCTCCGGCGAAGCTGGGGTTTGGTGTTAGGGTTTCGGTTAAGGTTTGGGTTTTGGTTTGCTGGGTTTCTAGGTTGGTTGGTGGGTGCAGGGTTCTGTGAAGGGGAGAAGACAGAAGAGAGAGGAGAGAAGAAGAAGGAGATGGTAACGAGATGAGGTGGTCGGCAGCAAAGGAAAGGTGGTGGTGCTGAGTTCTCGGGTGTAGTGGGGGTTGCTCGGGAACGAAGGGAGAAGGCAGAGGAGAATGAAGGGGATGATGGGGATGAGGGTGGAGGCGAGATCGAGAGAAGAGAGGCACGGGAGTTAGGGTTAGGGTTTGAGGAGGAGTGAGGAGTGATGGATTCTCGTGGGCTTCTGGGGGTTTTTTAAAAGGAAGAGGAATACGAGGGAAAATGAAATGGTGAAGGGAGGTGACTGCAAGTATAGAAGGGAGGTGCGCGGATTCAATCTCATCGCGAGATGAGAGAGAGAGAGTGATGCGAGAGGAGAGAGATAGAGAGAGGGCGAGAGGAGAGAGAGAGGGGAGGAGAAAGAAAGTTGTATTTTAGTCGAAGAGAGAGAGAGATCTGCGCTCTGAGTGAGAGAGAGGGATGTGGGGCCCAGGCGCAGAGAGAGAGAGAGTGTGTGTGTTTACTGTTAAGGAGTTAGGATTAAAATTTGGAAAAGATTTTAGTTAGTTAAATTAGAAAAGATTTAGGTTGTTAACGTAATTTTAAATGAAAAATTTAAAATAAATATTAAATAAATTTGAATTTTGGCGGGATACAAAAATATTCCAAAACGCGTCCGGGTCGGGTCTAAAATTTCAGTTTTAAAATATGAAAAATATATGCGACTTTCAAAATTCAAAATGAATGCTCTGGTAACGAAAAAGCATACCCCCAAGAAAGGATGCACGTACGTGCCCGTAGCCATCCAAACACGTCCGTTTCACTGAACGGGACAAGAACAAGATGCGCTGATACTACCACGGGGTTAGGAGTATCATGCAGGCCAAGTTATGAAATTTTAAATTATATTTTACGTGACTTAAATTGTTATCTGGTAAAAGATGCATTGTCAGATAAAATGCCAGTATGCAGTATTCATGAAAATGCACTTGTCTATTTAACAGTTAAGATAATTCCCAAATATGAATCAAATAATTTCAAGCAAGCGGGTCAGGTCGAATGCAAAGTAAAATGTAAAATACCATTCGCACCCAAATCACGATAAATCAGGAAAATACCACAATTAAGGAAATACGAGAACTGGAATTGGTATAAATGAACTAGGTTGTTACAGTGCCAAAGGCATTCTCTGCAGAAACTTGCGTTGTGCCACGTGCAGCGCAAGTGCTAATGGAGCTCCCTTCAAAAGGTCATATACGCCATCACCACGTGAAACGCACGGGTGCAAGCACCAACTTCAACACCAAGTACGCCACATGAAATGTACGGATGCAAGCACACATTATTCCCAAGTGCGCCACGTGCAAACCACAGAAACAAGCGCCATGAGTATATGAGCGCTAGACCATAACTCAAGACTTAGCAAGATTAGCTAAGTAGTGAAGCCTAGGCTTTCCCAATGATCTTATGATCAACAAAGAGCAAAACTCTACACATTCAACCAAGCTATCTAGATAGGCCTAGTTCTCAAATGAGACTAAGTGTCCTTAGATGAAGCTACTGCTTCCCCAATGATCCAAGGACCAACAGAGAACAAAGTTCTCAATTTTTAGCCAAACCATTTAAGTAGAACTTTGTCCAAGGAGGCTAAGTGTCCCTAGATGAGGCCTATGCTTCCAAATGGGGAACCAAGTCAAAAGACTTGATTGGCTGGAACTTAGGTTTCCAATTCCAGTAAAGTTTCTGCTTTCAAAAAGAGAACTTATTGACCTCGTAATGTGAGAATTAAACATAAGTTCATCCTTATTGGCAAACCAAGAAACTAATATGGGCATCGCCAAACAATACTTGACCAACATATGAAATATATACACGGATTTGGACTAATCTGCGCCCTACGGGCGATGACCAAATTAGTCTCCGTATACAATCCAAGGGAAAATCAAATAAAAAAGAAACTAAAAAACACAACATACAAAGAAACAAGCTGGAGTGTAGAAAATTGTTATCGTTTGCGATAACGTAATTAACTACATGGGCTTACGCCTGTAGGAAAAATGTGTCCCCATAATCAATAAACCTCTCACCCGAAGAGGGAATCTGAATTCAAGTTACATCGGTTGCATATATTCAAACCTCCGATATATTGCGCTATAATCTCTTAGTGTTTCGGAGAGGTGAATGGATCGACCCATGCATCTTCCCCCAAATTCAGGCAAGGCATTCTAACCCAGTTCGTATCCCAGTTTTCAGCGGTAAACAGGTTTTGGAACGCTCGGTGGGACAATTTTTCTCTTTCCACTCCACACTTTGTGTGTCATGTGTTTTAGCGAACAAAATCATGGTTTTTTTTAATTGCTCTTGGATTTTGAAGTATACTGAACCTGGTGTTGTCTTTCCTATGGAGATTTCAATGGCATACAATACCAACTCCGATTCTAAAACTGTTGTACCTCAGCTGATCCTTTCTGGGCAGATTATAGCCCCGTTGTTCGGCATCCCAATAGCCTAACTAATGCAAGAATAGAGTGGGATCCAATTCGGACAGCTTCCTCCACTCCTCCCTGCCATTGGTGCCTCAATGCCAAAAGAGAAAGTTCCAAAGAATTTAGTCTTCGATAGGCTAATTCCAGCTCTGCAGGCTCATCTAAGAAGGCTATGAAATCAAAGAAATCAATTTTCAAGAGGCTGACTCCTGCTGTCATGGCTGCTCCCAGAAAGTCTGTCTTTGACAGGCTGGCTCCTAATGTTCCTACGCTGCCAAAGAAGTCAGTCTTCAAACAATTCATTCCTATTGAAGGTCAAGGTCCACACGGGGCATGGTAATGAATCTCCCAAAGCTGAAGAGGTTCCCTGTAATACCCAGCCCCTTTTCTACCAATATGTGTATTTATGTTACTCTTGAAGTTTATTTATTTTTATAAATATTATTTTAGTATTATAACTTTTTCCTAACCCTAATTTATCTCAAGCCCATTACCTATCGATTCTATATTTTACAGATTCTTGTATTTCATTTTTATTTCCCTACTCTTATTTATTTCCAAACCAGGTCCCTTTTGTATTCTCTTATTCTTTTATTTCACCCAATCCCAAGCCTATTCTTTTTAAATAACTTAATTTCTTTTATTACACCCAAACCTATTTTCCCTCAGCCCATAAACCATTTTCCCTTTCAAAATTCCCTTCAGCCCAACAAAAACTAAAACCATATATATATATATATATATATATATATATATATATATATATATACTGTTTCCCCTGTCCCGGCCCACTTCTTTCTCCTTCCTCAATAAATTAAAATTTCCTTAGCCAGCCCGTTTCCCCAAGCCCAGCAGACCTAGCCCAATTCTTTTCTTTTAATTAAATTTAATCCCTTCTTAAAAACCGGCCCACACTCTCTTTCTCCATCAATTTTCTCTTATTTCCTTATCACGGCCCGCTCCCATGCCTCCGACCCGACCCGCTTCGCACCCATCTTCTTCCAACGGCTCTCTCCTTCTCCCCCGCTCGCGCGATCCACCATTCTCGCCAACGCTCGCGCACACTTCGCCGCACCTCGCGCCCATGCCCATGCCCCGCTCGTGCGTCGTTACCCCCACGTCGCGACTCCCTCTGGGCCGTCCCTCTCAAACGCACAGACTCTCAAACTCCTCACCTCTCTCTCGAAAACCCATTAACACCACTGAGCATCCAACTCCGCTCGACCCTCGACGGCGACGGCCACAACCCCTCACCCTCCTCACCGTCGCTCGCCTCCTCCTCACCTTCATTCTCTCCACTTTTTCTCTTTCCCTCCACCTACCTTCCTTGACACACTCCCCTGCACCCACTCGGGTCCCTACACACCCGCTGTTCCCTCGCCGCCAGCTCTCCTCCACCGCAATCACCCTAACCTCCTCCCTTATCCCCTCATCTCCCTCTCTGCCGAGCCCTTCTCTCGAGCATCCCACCCCTGCACACCCGAGCTCGAGACGAGCCCTGCACCCATCTCGACCCCCACCTGCGCTCTCGCCGGCGAGCCTCCTCTCACCGGGATCGCCTCGCCGACCGCATCATCATCATCACCATCTCCATCATCTCTCACTACCTCTTCCCCTCTCTCTTTCTCACTCCCTCTCTCTCAATCTCTCTGTTCTCTCTCTAATTCTCTCTCTGTGATCTCTCTCACTCTCTGTCTCTCTCTCTGATCTCTCTCACCCCCCCCCTCTCTCTCTGTGTTCTCTCTCTCTCTCTCTCTCTCTCTCTCTCGATCTCCTTTCTCTCTGGCTCTCTCTGGCTCTCCCTCTCCAGTTCTCTCTCACTCTCACTCTAGCTCTCTCTGACTCTCTTTCTCTATATCACTCTCTCTCTCTCTCTGCCCCCTCTCAATCTCTCTATCTCTCTACAACTCCATCTCTTTCTCTCTCACACTCCTATCAACCAGCCAACACCAGTGCCAAAACCGAGCCTGTGCCACCAAGTTCAAGCCGAGGCCGAATCTTGTCGTTGTTGCCGCGCGTGTGTCATTGCCGCTACCGTGTGCCCCAAAACGTCTCCAGAAAAGTTCCCTACTTGCTACATGCTACTTTATGTTAATTACAAATTACAATCGTATATATTCCATGTTTTACTTTTCCGTTAAACTATACGGCATAACTGTTCGATGCATGGTCCCTATGGAAATCCTCATCTGATTTGACGGAACCTAATAGCATGGTCTGGCCCGTAGGGTAGTGAACCTAGTGTGAAAATCTTACTGGAAAATACGAATGTTAGTGACTAAAATGAATACCCCCAAATATACCGATAAAACAAGAAATTTCTTGTACCTGAATACCGTTAAAATCACCATAAATTATATACAAACTGGAATGATGCGTTCGAGGGCTCAAATCGAAGCTGACTCGACGAACTATAACTCTATGCAAGTTTCTAATTGTTTCTGTACTTAAACTATGACAATATTTGGATCGGAGTGGGACTCTGGACTGCAGTCCAGAGCGACTCTAATTACTATTCACTGTCCCGTAATGGGTACCACCCTGTTTCCTTAACTCGTAGGCTGCGGAACTCCACAGTTTATTAAAGGTGAAACTGTTAGATAGATAACACAAGTGGTTTCATTCCGTTTCGTCATCGTTTGCTATTTAATCTGTAATTTAAAAGATCGGGACGTATAACAGTCCCAACAGAATCAGAATTGACATACTAGTATTGAACAGCGTATAACTCATAACGTACATATGCGATTGAGAATCCGTCTATTGCGTTGATAACCTTACTGAAAATCCTAGATTTCACTCAACTGTAGAATCGCTAAATTCTGATCCCAACTGGGATTAAAATGCGTTACAAAACGGACTTCCGATTCTGAAACCGGATTTCCAGCCGTGAACGCTTAAAATGAAATAGCCATAATTAGTGATCCTGAAACCCGATAGGCGTGAAACCAAATTCGCTGGATAGATAATTGAACATACTAATTTATTCCCCATTCATTGTTTCACTAAACTGTAAACATATGATTTATGATAAAATTATGCAAGTGGTAGATTACTGATTTATGACATCCTAATCATGCTTTACATACTGTTTACGCATCATATCATACATATGTCACTGCATTGATAACCTAGTGATAATATGCATTACCCAGTGTTAGGTATTAGTGATGATTGTGGCAAGTACGTTAGTGTTCGTGTATAAGTGAATAAGTGAAAGTGACACGTACTTGTACACAATCAGTGAACCTTATTATTCTATTGCATTGTCGACGTCTGTGGGACGCGTGTACGTGTGACTATAAGTGGTATGGGACACTTATGGAAACTCTCGCATGGGTGTCACAGATAAGGCACCAGACACTGCCATTTATCTTAGATATTAGTCGGGACGTGCTTGATGGAGGTCCTGCCTCCAGTTCTCGCGCAGACTTTTCACAGACCGATTAGTATTTAAGGTTATGGTTAGCGTTTGATGTAGACCACGGGGTATGGGGTAGTTTGAGTGTGAGTTCAACAGAATCTCGGGAGTCCCTTGCCGGCTTATATATATGGAGATATATGGAGATTTACAGGGTACATGATTATTACCGTGAGTTACATGTTGGGCCCGTGGTCCCTTACCCTTGGGTCCTACCCTTGGGTGGAGGACACTCGCGAGTGGTTGACTCTCACACATGGACTGACGATAGGCTTAGTGACCTGTACAGTAAGACTTAGAGACTGATAGGGGTGATAGCATCGACATGCTTACTCACTGTGTTGACAAACTTGGCATATTATTTCACTGCTTTTACTGTTCCACTGCATTGATTACTGCATGTTCATACCTATACCGTCATTGATTTACTGTATATATATTTATTATCACTGTTAGAGTTGTCACTTGGATTTATATATTATATTGCTATTGTGTCGCTCTGACGACCTGAGTATGCATGCTCAGTGTGAGGAGAGGATTTAGCCTGGACCAGGACTAGACGTACATCACGGACATCTTGATTTGCTATCCAGAGTTATACCCCCTTGTTTCCCATCAGGTCAGTTCTTTATATTGTTTTGTTCTAGTTACTGCATTTCTCATTACATGCGCATTATTTACTGTTTACCACGTAAAGCTAGAAGCTGAAGTGTGACTACGGCAGGACATTTTCTTGACCGTAGGAGCATGGCTGGCCTTGTCAACCCTCGTATTCCATATTTTGGGAAGCGGGGCGTGACATTCCCACTTCAAGATGTGCCCGAAGCCGTTATTGGCGTGGACTAAGGAAGACCGGGGGCATCACCCTATCAGGACTGGCTCCATCAATGCCAGGCTCAACTATCGATTCAGTTGTCTCAACTGAAAACAGTTTTGAGCCGATGAGAAGGGTCAGGATAAATTCACCTACCTCCATCTTGAAGAAGTTTTCCACCACCTATAGAGGTAGTAAAGGGGCAGAAGCAAGTGCTCTCGCCGTGACTTTCCTCAAGAATCTACAAAGTCTGGAAGAAAGTACATGACTTTGTCATCAACACTAAGCCATCTCCAAAATCTGAGAAGCTAAGGAATCTGCCAAAGGCCGACGACTTAGCTTCCAAGTTCAAGGCGACTCTTCCAAAAAGGCAAAGGCCAGAGAGATCCCCATCGCCCAAGGTAAACCCTAAGAGGCGAAATATCAAAGGCCATATGTACAACGCTGAAATAGTAAACACCGTGCGTATGGTAAATGGAAGTGAAAACAACGCTTCAACTAATCATAGGCCTCATACTCGGTCCTTGACCGCATTAGAAGCTCAAAGGCAACAAGACCTGCAGGAAATAGCTGCACAAGCCGCGACACTCGTCAGCCCACCGTCAAAGTTGTGCCCAGAGGATCAACAAGAAAATCCGGAAGAGCAAGAGTCAGATGTTGTCTCTTTGAAACGCGCTCTTGATAAAAAAAAGAGAAAGAAGCGGTGGAATGACCACCTATATGAACAAGATGGCCCTTCTCCTACAAAAAATGTGTGGGATGATGTCTCAGCAGTCGGAACCGCCAATTGAAGAACTGCCAATGATTCCTGATAATGCGAAGGAGGACGCTATAAGCCCTCTGCAAGCCCCGTCAGCTGCAAAAGATGATATGATCTCGAAGGCGGAGCTCAATGAGTATATTGCCCAACAGATCAAAGTTCATTCTGCCAGCGAAGCAGCCACCAAGCTGGTAAAAATAGGTCGACCATATCCAGCGTGGTATGACCAGAAGCAATACCCCGCGGGATATACGATCTCGAAGTTCAACATCTTCATGGGAACCGGGAATCCCCATGAACACATCGCATAGTTTAAGGCAATGTGCGGCAAGACCAGAGGTGATGATAAGCTGCTCCTCCGACGGTTTGGCAGATACAGTCTTCAAATGGCACTTGAAGCTTCCAAATTACTCCGTAGAGACTTTCGCCGACATGGAGTTGTTGAACAGTCAACCATACTCAGGGAGTATAGAGACCGATTTGCATATAACTACTCCGAGACGCTGAGACTTGATCCAGAAATAGCAGTACACAAACTGGCTATAATGCCGGGGGCAAAGCCCATCAAGCAAGCACTAAGAAGGATTATGCTTGAACTTAATATGAGCATCAACGCCGAAGTCAGGAAGCTAATTGACACTTTCTTTATCCATGAGGTACAATATCCTGATTGGATAGCTAACATCGTGCCCGTAGTGAAGAAGAATGGATCAGTCTGAATCTGCGTGGATTTCCAGGACTTAAATAAAGCGTGCCCGAAAGATGATTTCCTTGTACCAGTCACAAAACTCATGATCGACAATACATCCACTCAAGAAGTATTTTCGTTTATGGATGGGTCTTCTGGCTACAAACAGATAAAGATAGAACCCGAAGAACAGAAGCACAAAACCTTTCCACCTCGATGGGCGTCTTATGTTACAAACTAATGCCCTTCGGACTAAAGAATGCCGGAGTGATATACCAGAGAGCAATGATGAAGATATTAGATGACTTGATCCATGAAATCGTCGAATGTTACATAGATGATCTCATGGTCAAGAGTACGTCTCTTGAGGAACACTGGGGCATCTCAAAATTGTCTTCGAATGCCTTAGGAAGTATAACCTAAAGATGAACCCGTTGAAATGCGCCTTCGGAGTTTCATCTAGAAAATTCTTAGGATTTATAATCCTACATCGAGGGATTGAAATTGATCCCTCCAAAATCAAGGCAATTACAGGAATTCCTCCACCAAGAAATCTCAAACAACTGCGATCGCCCTAAAGAAAGCTCGCATATATCCGGTGATTCATCGCAAACTTATTCGGTAAATGCTTTACTTTCAGCCACCTCATGAAGAAAGGAACCCCTTTCGTGTAGGATGAAAAATGCCAAAAGGCGCTAGAAGAAATCAAGCAATACCTGCACAATCCGCCGGTGTTAGCTGCACCCGTCACAGGAAAACCCCTCATTCTATATACAACCGTACTCGATAACTCTCTAGGCGCTCTATGGGAACAAGAGAATGAGAAAGGCAAAGAAAGAGCATTGCACTACTTAAGTCGAGTTCTGTTGGGGGCAGAGTGCAACTACTCACCCATCAAGAAGCATTGCCTGGCGTTGGTCTTCGTAATCACAAAGCACAAGCATTACGCTTTGGCGCATAAAGTCTATCTCATCTCAAAGACGGACCCTCTCAAATACTTAATAACACGGGACATACTGACTGGATGACTCACCAAATGGGCCTTCTTTTAATGGAGTTCGTAGTCACCTATCGCCCTTTCAAAGCGATAAAAGGACAGGCTATCGCCGACTTCCTTGCCGAGCATCCCATCTCAACCGACTCCCCTCTAAACTGTGAATTACCGGATGAACATGCATTCAACGCAATCATCAGGGAGAAAGAAGAGAAAGAAAAGTGTCGGTGGGAACTCTACTTCGGCGGAGCATCATCAATGAAAGTGAGAAGAAAGAATACCCCTATAATCAAAGCGGGATAATATGCTTTGCAATCTCATTTTCAGAACCTAGAACGAACAATGAGGTGGAATATGAAGCCGTCATAGCCGATCTTGAAATTGCGATCGACATGGGCATCAAGGATCTTCACATCTATGGGTATTCTCATTTGATCGTCAGCCAAGTCAATGGCGATTACAACACATGCAAGCCAGAGTTAATAAGGTATAGCGCAAAGGTGCAAGAGCTTCTAAAGCAAGTTCCACCATACAAGCTGGAGTGCGTACCGCGAGTGAAAAACAGTAAAGCGGACGCACTAGCCAAATTGGAAAAAGTGCTAGCAGATGAAAATCTCGATGACGTAAGGATCATCGTACAAAGTCGAAAGATCCTAGCTCCTGCAGAAATACCTTCGGAGTCTTTAATGGAAACATTCGAAGAAAATGTTCTTCAAGTACAAGAAGAACAAGACTGGCAAGAAGTCTCCATCGACTACTTTGGGTCTCAAAAAGTACCTGAAGATGCGTCATAAAGACACCATCTCGTAAAACGAGCTCTTTCATTCACCTTCAGCGATAGTACTTTATACAAGAGGTCCTTCGACCATATATGGTTAAGATTCCTAGGGCCGAAAAAAGCAAAGAAAGTCGTCCAAGAAATCCATAACGGACTTTGCGGATCTCATCAAGTCGGTCCGAAGATGAAGTTGAAGATCAAGAGAATGGGGTACTACTGGCCCTCAATGATTCGAAACTGCATAAAGTACGCTAAACAATGCCACTCATGTCAGATACATGGCGACTCTATCCATCCATCAACATCCGACCGTATCCAGTTGGCCTTTCGAGATATGGGGGACCGACGTAATTGGCCTTATCGAAACAGTATCGTCCAAAGGGCATCGGTTCATCTTGGAAACCACCGACTACTTCTCCAAATGGGCAGAAGCAGTACCGTTGAGAGAACTGGAGAAGGAAAATATCCTAAACTTTTTCAAAAACCATGTTATCTGTTGGTTTGGAGTCCCACGATGAATAAGCTCGGACAATGGACCAGTATATAGAAGCCACAAAATAATTTGCTTCCTGCAACAAAAAAATCGACTGGAGATACTTTTCCATCTACAATTCCTGAGCCAACGGTCCAGCTGAAGCCTTTAACAAGACTTTGACCAAGCTCGTCAAGAAGATGGTGTCCAAGAACAAAAAAGACCCGCACGAAAAATTACCCGAGGCTCTTTGGGCTTACCGAACAACGTTCAAGACAACTACGAAGACAACGCCCTACTCACTGGTGTTCGGTGCTGAAGCGATGCTTCCACTAGAGATCGAACTCCCTTCATTACAAATGGTGATCCAATATGAGCTCGCTGATAAGGAAAAAGCACATATCCGGATCGAAGAACTCGACGCTCTCGATGAAAACCGTCGTGTGGCGTAACAAAGTCTGGAATCTCACAGGGCAAAAATGACGCGAGCATGTAATAAACTATATAGACCAAGAGCATTTCGCAAAGGAGAACTAGCATTGGTCGTCAAGAGGCCAATGATCCCCAATAGTGCAAAGCGTGGGGATTTTGAACCAAATTATGAAGGCCCGTATATAATAGACAAAGTCTATCAAGGCGGAGCCTACATGCTAACGATATGCATGGAGAAAGGCCATTTCGACTTATAAATGGTCGCTTCCTCAAGAAATATTATGCTTGAAAATTCTTGACTTGGGTTGATGATAGATGACGCTCGTTTCTGCTCCCTATCTTCCTAGGTCAAGACCCTAAAAGCCCTACATCTTCCCGAAATCATGGTGAGCAATGCTCCCTAAATATCTCTTCCCTGCAACCAGTCTCCAAATTGACTATCGTACATGATCCATGAGATACTTGTAACAAAGTTGCATCCCAACCCATATTGGCAAACCAAGCTACCATTGTGGAAAAGACCCACGCATGCGTCCTTACGACACATGAGGAGAATGGCATTTACAATATCCTCTCGATTCGTAAAGAGAAAGCACTCTTATGAGATCCTTACGACTCACAAGGGAAAACACACTTGGGGGTTCTCACGAATCCTAAGAAGAAAATACACCTATGAGATCCTCTCAACTCATAGGAAGAAAAATACTTTTATGAGACTCTCACGGCTCATAAAATTGAAAAGCCTTAGGTGACATGGACTTAAACCTGTCTCCTAAGCCATTTCCCTGTGGCCGGTATCCAAATTGACTACCGTATACAATCCATGGGCTACTTGCAACAAAGTTGCATCCCCAAAGTCCTTTCAAAGATAAGCAAACATCCCGGTGTGTGGTGAATGTCACTTGTGAGTCCTCCCAACCAACAAGGAAAAAGACACTTACGAGATCCTCTCGACTCGTAAAGAGAAAACACTCTTGGGAGATCATTATGACTCTGTTCCCTCTAAAAATAATAATAATAATTAATACATAGTAACCCATAGGACTTAAGTCCATGCACCAGAAAGATGTGCGCTGCCAAAAAGCATGCGGCAATGATTCCTGACGTTGCACCAATCTTTGAGGCTTCCGCTTCTTTGATAGCTTAAGCTATATTTGGAAAAATAATTTTCCTATCTTTCTCAAATATAAAGAATAAATCTGGTTAACCAGAAAATCTCTAAATAAAAGATTTAAAATACATAGCTTAAGCTATTTAAAATATTCTCTATTTTTCTAAAAACAGAAAAATAATTTTTTTAATAAGTGATAAAATCTTTTATAAATAATGAAAAATATAAACCTTATTAATAATGACCCTCGGATCTATAATCCAACGGTGCTTAAGCACCCGGGCTAATATCAGTAACATTAGCGCTTAAACAAAAGAATCAATCGAATATCTTACTTAAATAAGAAAGATATTAATTATGTTAACAGTAACTCTTGGATCTATAATCCAACAGCGCTTAATCACCCGGGGCTTGATCTTAAGATCAATTAGAGAAATCTCAAAAAGAGATTGTCTCTACTTTCCCAACAATATCTATACCCTATATAAAGGAACCTAGAGGTTGAAAAATCTCACATGCAATAATACACACAATAAGAAAGAATACCTCCATAAGCTTGATTAGGAACTTAAATTCTCTGTAATCAAAGCTTTCTTTTTCTTCTTCATCTTCATCACCATCAACCGAGGTGAAAAAAGGAGATCAATCTCCATGATATAAAAAGCTTAAGTTTCATCCATAAGAAGGTTAACCTTTATATTCAGAACTTAAGTTTTTTTACCGATCTTAAGATCTTTAGATGATACTTCACCTTGAGAAAACTTAAGTTTTCATCAGAGATATTCCTTTGATCTTAAGATCCAGGGTTTGAGAGAAGAACCGAACCCCTTCGTAAAAAGTGCAACGATGATGAACGAGGAAATTTAAATTTCCAAAGAACCGATCATGTGACCCATACATAAAAAAAATAGAGATCCCAGATCATATAGTATTGATCTTGTTGATTGTTAATGGCAAAAATAGCCATTAACAGAAGCTTAAGTTTCATGAAACTTAAGTATCAAAATATAAAGAGATTAATTTCTATGAAAACCTCTAAGCAGCCATGCTCCAAAGGCATATGCACTAATGGGCATGTGCTACATAGGCATGCGCCAACAAAAGGCTATGCGCCAATATGAAAGGCATGCGCCAAAAAAAGGCTATGTGCCAATATAATGGTTATAAGCCAATATAAAGGTTATGTACCAATGGAGACCTGCTACGTAGCATGCGCCACAATCTATGGGCGTCGATTTTTAATGTGCTAGATACCAAAAGTCGAAGGCATGCGCCAATCCCTATTGTACACGTGGCATGCGCCGCAACCCTAATGTGCCAATAATTCAATGTGTCGTAGACCCATATACATTTGTCTGTGTGACACGTGGCATGAGCCAAAACTTTTGGGCGTCGGTATATATACTCCAAACCTAATTCTTAGTCCAGATTGACTAAATGTTATAAAGCTTAAGTTTTTATAGTATTCCTTGATCCCATATGCTCAACGATCTTTAAGTATATTTCTTAAGTTGATCTTAGTCCCGTATACGACTTACGATCCTCAAATAAAAACACAAATATACCCTAAAATGATGGAACATATGACCTAAGTTCAACCCAAATATGAGATTTACAGATTTGGACTAATCTGCGCTCTACGGGTGACGACGATATTAGTCTTCGTATGCAATCCAAGAGAAGCCCCAAAATAAATAATATATATAACACGACACACGATAATTCACGAAGTAGAGAAAGTTTTTATTGCTTAGCGATAATATAATTAACTGCAGGGGTTTGTGCCTGTAGGAAAAAAGTGTCCCCATAATAAAAAAAACCCTCACATATGAGAAGGAATCTAATAAATCTGCTACAGCGGTCGCATCCATCCAAACCTCCGATATACGGTGTTATAAATCAACTTGGTATCTTTGGAGAAATGGATGGATATGTTAGAATATCATTTTCCCCCGCATTCAGGCTGGACACGCTCTCCGTGCCTCAGTCCGGTTTCCGGTGGTAAACAGACTCACAAGGGAAAAGACACTTGAGGTCCTCATGACTCCTAAGGAGAAAATACACATACGAGATCCCCTCAACTCGTGGAGAGAAAATGCTTTTATGAGACCCTCACGGCTCATAAAATTGAAAATCCATAAGGGACAGGGACCTAAACCTGTCTCCTAAGCCAGCGCTTTCTTATGGGCAACGGCAAATGATGAGTCGCTTCTGACACTACGTTTAAGTGTTAGCATGCTGATGCTGAATGAAAACCAAATTCAAATATTCCCAAGGAAAATGATGAATTTCTCTTGGCACCCGTGCTCTAGTGTTACCAACGCTGATGCTGAAATGACGGGGCAACTCGCGATAAAAATCAGCGAGTAAAAAAATAGCCGAAATGATGGGACAACTCGCAATAAAAATTGACGAGTGAATAAAAATAAATAGCCGAAATGAGGATAATCGCGACTTTCGAGATAAGAAAGGCTAAAATGATAGAGCAATCGCATTGAAAAAAACTGCTCTACAAGCATATCTATATTGACTCTTTCATATAATCCAAGAGGCGCAAATAAATAGGAATGAACAATATGTTCCACCATACTCTACCAAACAAGGAAACTCGTCAATGACGATCTGGGTCTCGACGATATACAACCTAAAGACCACTTGGAAGTCCTTTCTACTCCAGCAGAGTACGGACGTGACATCGGCAAGGTTCAAAGTGCCAAGACAAAAATGAAGTGACGGAAATTTCCTAGTTCTAGGTCACGATGGCAGTATATACATGCCTAAAGACCGCTAGATTTCATCTCGCATCAGAAGGGTGTAGACATGAGTTCTCTGGGACTCACAGAGTCTGACCCCAAAGTAAAGTGCAACGGTGCGGCATAACACTAAATCTCTGACAACAATATATTTCAGCCTTGGAAGATTATTTGGGAAGTTGTGTCACGTCTCAGTAGGGCTGGGATATACAACGAGTGCGTTGACTACTCAAACGTCGTTTTAAGGGAATGCGAACCAAGATGAACTAAACCAACATGATGGTATAACGGATTACACCAAGTACCGCAAACTTGAGAGCCTCCTATACTTAATGTCATGGTGAGTTTATTCATATCTATAAGGAGAATAAAATGAACGCTCCGGAACGAGTACGCAAACTAAGCTAATGTTTCAAAAGCACAAACACAAGGGAAAAATTGCAACTCGTAGAGATACAATATACAACATGCAAAAATGGAGTGTTTTATTCACATGTCAAAAATAGGGAAGAGATACAATTTTTACAAGAAACAATATAAAAATGGATACAACAAAAAAATGATAAGGAGGAGGAGCTCTGCTCAAAGCAATAACGAGTTTGCTCTCTTCTTGAAGCTTTGCCTCGCGCTCCTTCTGGGAAGCCAATATCGCTTCAGCATTCTTCCCTTACTGCCGAGCCAATTCTTGTTTGCTGGTGATCCCCTGCTCCACAACTTCCTGGCCCAGCAATACCTTTTCCTTTGCAACAAATGCCTCCTCCAATGCTATGTATTTGCACAAAAGATCCTGAAAAGTCCTCCAGGCGGCCTGGATCTGTATGGCACTAGCCAGTCACTGGGCTTTTAAGCGAGCCACCTCCTCAGAAGCCACTTCATATTCAGATCACTTCTTGGTCAACATCTGACCATAGGAATGAACTCGGGCGGTGCACTGGACGGCTTGCTTGCTCAACTGAGCTTTCAACTACGAGTCCTCTTGAGTGATGTGATTGTGCTTAAATCTCATTGAGGTGGGTTTCAATTTGCTAGCAATAATGTTGAAGTTAGAGTAATTCGAATGTTTCTGTTAGTAGTTTGTTAGTAGTTTGTTAGTAGTTAAGTTGAATAAATCTCCTGGGCAGGTTTGTTAGTAGTTTGTTAGTAGTCAAGTTGAATAAATCTCTTAGGCAGATTATGTGCCGATGGAAATAGTTAAACAGTTAAGATTTTCTAGGCTAAGAATTTGCTCTACTTTCAAGTCACGTTTAGCTTGTAATGCCTATTTAAAGGCTTTGTTTTTTACTCTAATAAAAATGATCTGCAGAATCACTTATGCTTCCAATTTTTCATTATTGCTCTGTCAAAATCTCCAACAAAAGTGATATCAGAGCCAGGTTCTTTCAGAACTGGGAATTTTCTTTGACTGCTTCACTCGCAAAAATGGCTGCCAACGCCGGTGTCAGTACTTCACAGCCACAAATTCCGCTATTCAAAGAAGATTCATATGAATTTTGGAGCATCAAAATGAAGACACTGTTTCGATCTCAAGATCTATAGGATTATGTTGAAACAGGATATGAAGAAAATAAAGAAGACGAGACTCGCAACAAAGAGCATCTAAAACGAGATGCCAAAGCTCTCTTCTTCATCCAGCAGGCAGTGGATGAGTCGATTTTTTCCAGGATAGCCGCAGCTACAACGGCCAAGCAAGCGTGGACCACGCTCAAGACTGAATACCAGGGTTCCTCCAAGGTAATAAGGATAAAGTTGCAATCCCTAAGGCGTGATTTTGAAACTTCTTCCATGAAAAATAACGAGTTTGTGCAAGATTTTCTGGCAAGAGTTTCGTCGGTTGTAGGGCAAATGAGATCCTACGGAGATCAGATATCAGACGAAACAGTCGTTGCCAAGGTTCTAAGGAGTCTGCCATCCAAGTTCGATCATGTGGTGACTGCAATCGAAGAATCTAAGGACCTGTCCACCTTCTCGTTTGATGAACTGATGGGATCAGTTCAAGCTCATGAGGCACGAATCAACCGATCTAATGGGAAGGAAGAAGAAATAGCCTTTCAGACCAAGGGGGAGTCTGAATCCTCAAATCAATATGGAAGAGGAAGAGGCCGAGGAGGCCATAGAGGCAGGAGCCGAGGTAAAAACAATACTGTCAAGTGCTCATACTGTAATAAATTTGGGCACTCTGATAGGTATTGTTGGTCCAAACCAGAAGAGGCAAATTATGCTGAAGAAAAGGAAGATAACTTCCTGTTTATGACAGAAGCAACAACAACAAAGAAGAATGACATCTGGTACATTGATAGCGGCTGCTCTCATCATATGACCGGAGATCGCTCCAAATTCAAAGAGCTCGATGAGACTGTCAAATCACAAGTACGGCTTGGAGATGATAAACAACTACAGATTAAAGGCAAGGGCATAGCTGAGATCTCAGTAGGTAACCAGAAAAAATTTATTAAGAATGTTCATTTTGCTCCATCTTTAGCACACAACTTGCTGAGCGTTGGACAATTGAATGAATCTGGTTACATGGTGGTATTTGATGATTTTAAATGCACGGTGAAACACAAAATCACTGGTAAAATTCTTGCTTGTGCTCGTATGTCATCAAATCGTATGTATTCTCTTGATTTTGCTGAAATAACAGAAAGAGCCATGGTGAGCAAGACTCTTGCGGAAAACGAGCTATGGCATCAGCGATATGGCCATCTAAGCATTAAAGGACTGCAGCTGCTAAAAAACAAGCAAATGGTGAATGATCTTCCTGTCATCAAGTCATTAGAGAAAGTCTGCGAAGGGTGCATGATTGGAAAGCAAGCAAAACAATCTTTTCCGATAGGAAAATCAAAGAGAGCTGAAGATATTCTCGAGCTCATCCATGCCGATCTGTATGGTCCCGTGAGAACAGAATCATTAGCTGGCAGTAAGTACTTTCTCCTATCTATTGATGATTTTAGTAGGATGAGCTGGGTATATTTCTTGAAGCACAAATCAGAAAGCTTCGAGTGCTTCAAGAAGTTCAAGACACTTGTGGAAAAACAAAGTGGGAAAGTTGTAAAAATACTCCGTACCGATCGTGGAGGTGAGTTTACCTCAAAAGATTTCGATGCCTTCTGCGATGAACAAGGAATAAGAAGGCAGCTCAGAACACCGTATACTCCCGAACAGAACGGCGTGGCTGAACGCAAGAATCGGACGGTTGTGGAAATGGTTCGATCGATGTTGAAACAAAATGGAATACCAAATTCTTTTTGGGCTGAAGGAGTTGCAGCAGCTGTTCATATTCTCAACATCTCACCGACCAAAACAGTATGGAACCAAACTCCGTATGAAGCATGGAGTGGAAGTAAACCCTCCGTAAGTCATCTTCGAGTGTTCGGGTGGATATGTTATGTCTTGCTTACAACAGGACGACATAAACTAGATGGGAAATCACAAAAGCATGTGTTTATTGGTTATTGCACTAAATCAAAGGCTTACCGAGTATATGATCCCTTAAGTAAAAAGATTACTGTTAGTCGCAATGTTGTATTTGACGAACAGGCCAGTTGTGATTGGGAAGCCAAAGACAACAGCCAAATCCCTCACATTCAGACTGAAGAAGAACAAAGTGCCCTTGAACAAGTCGAGCCCGAAAATGATGGTTCGGAAGGTTCACGGTCTTCAACTCCGGAGAAATCAAGCTCAGTCTCAACATCTGAAGAATCTTCTCCGAAAGAGTCAGCTCAGCTACGTAGAAGTGAGCGGGGGAGAGTTCCTGGACGTCGGTTTGAGATTGAGGAGAACGCAACTTCAGCACTGGTTCTATTTGCTGGGGACCCAATCACTATGGAAGCAGCCATATCCTGGAGTTCAAAGAAACAGGCCTCAGTGGCTTTATCTTCGACAGAGGCCGAGTATGTGGCAGCTGCTGCAGCAAGTTGTCAAGCAGTCTGGTTAAGGAGGATTCTAAGCGACTTGGGGCAAGAACAGATCAAAGGTACTAGTATGAAATGTGATAACAAGTCAGCAGTGATGTTAGCAAAGAATCCGGTGCACCACAGCAGAACGAAACACATCGAAATCAAGCATCATTTTATAAGGGAGCTGATTACTAAAGAAGAAATTCAGTTGGATAACTGTGGAACCAATGAACAGATTGCAGACTTATTAACCAAGAGTTTGCCACAAGCAAAACATGAAGAGTTCAGTACACAATTGGGAGTTTCAACTTTCGAATAAAGGGGAGTGTTGAAGTTAGAGTAATTCGAATGTTCCTGTTAGTAGTTTGTTAGTGGTTAAGTTGAATAAATCTCCTAGACAGGTTTGTTAGTAGTTTGTTAGTAGTCAAGTTGAATAAATCTCCTAGGCAGATTATGTGCCGATGGAAATAGTTAAACAGTTGAGATTTTCTAGGCTAAGAATTTGCTCTGCTTTCAAGTCACGTTTAGCTTGTAATGCCTATTTAAAGGCTTTGTTTTTTTACTCTAATAAAAATGATCTGCAGAATCACTTTTGCTTCCAATTTTTCATTATTGCTCTGTCAAAATCTCCAACAAATAATGGGCCCAAGACCGAACTACATCATCGCCGTGGAAAACACCAAAGCTGGCCAATAAAGAATTGATCACGTCGGCAAACTCTTCTACAGGAGGAAAAACTCCAGTGCTAAGCTCTTCAATATAATCAGTAAGGATTCGCTTGCTATTTTCAGCTCCATTGGAAGGAAGGGAGGACTTGCGTTTGGTAGAAGAGTTTGCAAGCAAATGAATGTGAGACTCAAACGGCATGGAAGCCGGTAGAGCTGTTGTAAATCAAAGCATGCACAAGAAATACGTCACATTTCCAGTCTAAAAGAAAAGAAAAGGGACATTCAAGAGTTTAAAACTCAACACACATATGGCTGAAAGCGGCGAATCAAAACGAGCAGATGTAGAGGATCCGGCCAAGTCCTCTGCTCCTTCACTTTGCAAACCAAGAGGGGAGGGAGATCCCATCGCAGTCCTCCTACGAAACACCCGACATGATGCAAAATTGTGGCGTACCCTCTCAATAGCCGTCTGCTCTGTGTGTGATTGCGTAAAGGATCTTATAGCCCTTGATTCTGAAATACCGGAAAGAAAGCACAAGAATCAGAAGAAAATTAAAGTAAAAGATGGTAAGATAAAAAAAACTCACCATCGATGACCCTCTCGATCCCGAGTAAGACCATGGCCCATCGACCCTCTTCGTCAAATGTTGGCCGGCGCTCGCAAGGGACTACAAGAGTAGTGCCAAGGGCTGAAGTGCTGGCCAAGGAAGACTCCCCAAGCTGGATGTCGCGGGAAGATACGTAGACGACATTCAGAGGCATTGAAGCCGGTACAATTGCCGCAGATGGGATAGTTATTATACTTGCATCTAAAACAAAGATAACATCATAAAAAATGTTCAAGAAACAAATATGAACATAAAATGATGTAATGCAATGTATCATAGGCCGGTGGGGCTATAGAAGTGGACCACTCAGAGGGCGGCAGGGTAGGACCCACGGTTACCTCCTGAACGATGCTAGTCTCGGCAACCACCATGAAAATGTCATCAGCCTCAACTTCTAGTACAACATTAGAGGCAGAAGTGAGACGCATATCCCCAGTCCCTAAATCAACAGCTAACGTCGTCGAATCAGCATCACCAAGAAATTCTTGAGATCCGTCACCAGCTGGAGCAACTTGCTTAGGATCTCCCCCAGTTCCCGCAGGGGCAAGGACATTCAAGACAGCATCCTCATTCCCAGGAGTGTCCATGGAAGGGTCATGGCTCTCTCCATCAGAACCATTATGCTCCACCGCCTCACTAAATACTACATTGCGTAAAGGGCCAGCGGACGCCTCACCAACAACCAAGGGCTCTGACGACTACTCAGACGCCGTGGGAGAAGAAAGAACTTCCTCAACAGAGCGACAGGGGAACATGACCTGCTAGAACTAGCGCCAGCAGTAGAAAGACCTTCTAAAATAGGGAAAGAGTTAAAATACAGACAAGATTACCATTCGTTATACAATGCGAAAAAGAAATAAATAAGTTATACCAATTCCCATGGAAAAGCGAATCCTCTCTTCCTCATGAGTTGTTTGCCACGACGCCTGCAGAACACTCAAAGGGATCTCATCGTATGGATCAAACCTTGTCACAGAAGTTTTCATAGGATCAGACGACACAAGCATGCTGGGAGGCAATTCCCCGCCCAAAAGATCATCTTTTGAGCCATATCGGGCAAGGCCCTCATTCAAAGCAACCCCTGAGTCGAATGAGGTAAAGCTCTTTTCCAGACCCAACGCATCAGCAAGTACAGACAGTGGTTTCTTCCTAAGCGATCCCAAAGCGGCTCCTAATGAAGCCTGCTTTCGTCCTCTGGGCTCCTTCTGCCTAATAGCTAGAACATGATCCCAACGCACTCCGGGGATACCCGGAGCATATATGCTAGCGGCCAACTCATACGCCGTTGCAACCGAAAAAGTGCCACCAACGACCGGAGTTGGTCGAGGCTCCGACGCCCTGAAAGGAACCACTGGAGCGCAACCGGCCGCAGCTTTAAAGAAACTGTGGGGTCTCTCGCCTTCTTCCGGCCATAGAGACCAAGGAAAACTCGAGCCTCATCATCGATAATCGCACCCATAGAATGTGCGTACCAAGACTTATAGGAAGATAGGGCCTTCCAAGGATGATTTGGTCAAACTATCACAAAGCCAAACCAGCATTCAACCACATGAAATGGTGAAGAGAGTTCTTGGTCGACACCCCTGAAAGGATAGGATTTATAAGAAAAGCATCAAGAGGGATGCCCCGGTCATAACTGAAACCGATGAGGGTTATAAGGCATATGGAACACAACTTTGTTCCGCCTGCAGACCAAATACCTAGGTCTGATAGAATAAAGATGAGCGACTTCTCTGGCCTGTAAAACTATGGCCCTGTATTTCATTCTTTCCTTCAACGGTTGACCAGCATGTGCAGATGCCGTGCCAGCATGAAGGACCATGTCGACAAAAGATTAGACTCCTTGAGGTTATGCAGACGAAGGGTCAGCTTCCAAATGTCCCGTGTCGACGTATGGGCAGGAGCTCCAATAAGCTTCATCACCCTTGGGAAAGGACGTGCATCATAGAATGTAGGTTGCTCATGTTCTCTAAATGCAGCTGATACATGCATCTCGATCCTGAAGCGAAGTAGTGAAGCAGAAGGTACACGTGCTTCGACCCGGGATTGTCCGTGTTGGCCGCTTCACCCAAACCCAGATACAAGTGGGATAGCCTAGCAATGCCGACGGCTAAGCGCGTGCTGATAGCTATGCGATGGGCTGGATAGAAAATAGATGGCTGCATCAACCAATGGTGTGCAGGCATCACGAATCAGCTCAACCACAGGCCGATGAAGAACGACTCCTTGTCCATCCCTGGAGCGACAACATCTTCAAATACAGGGAAAGGTACCCCTGGAGTATAAAATCTCTCCAATGACTCGGCGTCCTCTGGTAATCTTTCCACCTTAAGTTTGAAAGGATTACCAAGCCGGGCAAACTCTCCGATCTCCATGGATAGAATATTCAGGTGCAGAAATTTCCTGATGAATGTCTCAAAATCAACTCCTTGCCTTTGGGGTGCCATATCCAGCTCTTCATATATGCCCAATACCTTTCCAAGACTGGGAAACTCAAGAACTAATGCATTCTCGTCTATCAGGCTCTTTGAAGGTGGGCATGCGGCAAAGATGAATTCATCGTGAGGCAACAGCTCCTCGTAATGATCTCTAATGATCGGCATCCCGGAGATCTTCTGAAAGTCCGACAGAAAGATCGACACCTTCCGGTCTGACAGCATAAACATGCTGGTGTCGATGTTCCAATACTCTAAGAATGCTCTATTACACCAGAATGAAGCTTGGGTTACGAGAACAAAGATGCGTACACCGCCGGATAAAGTCAGCTCTTTATGAACAAGGGCTTCTCGGCAGCCAAAATAAATCTAGCCCATACATTGTAGCCGGTCAGAAATGATGGCGTCACACCAATGTTTTGAATGGATCCCCACAGGCGCGAGTCATCCTAACTGATATGGCGTCCTAGGACGTCTACGACCATCTTCGGCATGACCGACTCCAAAGATGGGTGGAACCGGCCATAAGCGGTCCAATCACCCATATCCTCAATGTAGCAGATAGAAGGGGTCGGATCGAGTGCTTCAGCGCATCTAAAACCGGCATGTCCCCGGATGATCTGGTTATACCATCCGGACCACAGGTGAAGATTCTCGAGTGCAGGATCATAAGCCTGGATCATCTTCATGACTTCCATGTCAGTGGGTTCGTGTGGAAGCAGACCCTCTGGGTGATCGTAAGAAAAGCTGATTAAGGAATCTATGAAATCTGAAAAGGAAAACGAAGGGGCGTTAGTTCAATTCACTGGAAAACACGGTAAGTTTAAAAGGTGGGAAGTCTTTAGCTTCAGAGCTAAGAGACCCCACTGAACCAAAAATGACCCACTAAAGCTGGGGCCTAGAGCATGCCCTCTATAGAAAATCAAAAGATTTTCTAAAAGCAACAGAGCCTAGGCTCCAAAGTCCCAAAAGGGGTTCTAAATAGAATAGGAGTGCAAGCTCCAATAAAAGAAAGGGATTTGTGTTCTTACCAAGATCCAAGCAAAGAAAATTCTTTTTTTGGAAGTGAAGAAGGAAGCTTAAGCTTCAGGATGAGAGCGCAAGCTCTAAATGAGAACTGAATTTCTCAAAGATTTGGAAGAAATGAGAGATGCGGCCTCTCCATTAAAGCGTAGGCTTTATTTACAGGGAGCTGACGTCGGTTCAGCCTCCCCGGATCTCGAGGTGATCCAACGGCACACAACCGTACACCACTTCACCTACGTGCAATGCACGTAGGCGTGATGGTGGGGGCATTTTTTCCCACCCAAAATTTGGATGGTTTGGAACGCAATCTCCACAAGGGCGCAAGTGCACTACGTGCAATGCACAGGCGCAAGTGCCAACCTTGGGTGGACTAGCACCAATCATGCAATGCAGAAGTGCAAGCGCAAGTGCGCCACGTGCAATGCGCAAGCGCAAACCCTTGAGTGCTAGCTCCAGTGCATGCGCAAGAACGTGCAATGCACGTGGTACAAACGCTCCTTTATAGTGAAAAGAAGGCTTCAAAATAGAGCCAAAGCTCTATTTAGACAGTAAAGCTTTCTCCATAACT
Organism: Agapanthus africanus; assembly: GCA_030015575.1. Lineage (NCBI taxonomy): Eukaryota > Viridiplantae > Streptophyta > Magnoliopsida > Asparagales > Amaryllidaceae > Agapanthus > Agapanthus africanus. Next base: position 61,657,391 of record CM057338.1, read on the forward strand.
TTCTATACAAAAAGATGGTCTTTCTAAACTGAAAGATCTTGGATTCTAAGATCCAACGGTGCCAAGACACTCTGAATTGATAATGATCAATTCAAATCTCATAGTTAAGGATTTACCCTAACTACTCCCCTCCTATAAATAAGTGTAACATTTTGGAAAATTATAAATATTAATTTATAATTTTAAATATGAATTTAATAGATTTACAAAAATGATATCGCTTATGAAATTGGGTATCGGAATTATATCCGTAAAAAATGTAAGTATTTTGGTAAATACAAAGAAAAGTGTGCGATATCATAAAAATGATATCTTAAGTATTTTAACATGACATTGTATTTTATATTAAACTAATGATAATTAAGTGTTATGATAAACATTTCATTTTTCATGGATTTAGATTTGTAATATGAAAGTTTTTCTTTATTATTGTATTTCTTCTAATGATGGTTAGTATATGACATGCAAGAATTGAACCATCACAATACCCTCACCTCAAGCACACCTCACCCATGCTTAACTCCCTCCACCTCCTCCTCTTTCACTTTACACCACCACCTTACACTACTCCACCTCCTACTTCTTAACTTAATACCTCCTCCTTCTCAAATGCCACCTCCATCTCACCACCCTCCACCTCATGCATTTTCTACACAAATCCTAACACCTCCACCTTATCTTATCATCACACTTAGAAATTCTTTAGTTATTCTAAACTGAACATAACATAGCTACTTCAAGTTCCAAACTGAAAATTCTAAGTGTTCTTCATATCAAGAGAGAAATTCCATAAATTCCTTCACCAATCTTGCTCACACCATCAACCTAGAAGCTACTATAATCCCTAAGGGTCTCCATCATACCATCCTTGAGCTGAAAACCTTTGTGCATCATTCCAATAGGTATATCTTCTTCTCTCTTTACTAAATCAATTCTGTTCAAATATCAGTTTTCATATGCAGTATAGAAAAACATGAACTTATATGATATTTAGCCTACTGTAATTGAATCTGGAACTAATAGGTATACCACTAGAAAAACTAGCAACGCCATAAGTATCATAAGACCACTAGGAGACTTCAATTAAAGCTCTAGCCCCTAATTCAATGATTGACCCGGCGACAATAGCATATTTTCCGGCGTCGCCAAACTTCTTTGGGTATTTGGTGTGGGTTTTTCCTCTGTAGCTTTGGTTTGGTATTTTGTAAGTTACTGTATTATTTTATTTACTCCAATATTCATGTATAGAAATCTGGGAGTGATTAGTTAAGGTTTTACCAAGTTTTCCGATATTCCGATACGATTTTCCGTATTTCAGTACTGCAACTGAAACGTTGACGTTCGTAAGTTAAGTTCAGAGGCATTTGATCGTCTTTGGGGTAAGTGAGCTGTAGGTTCTAACCTATGGGTGCTTAGCTCATTGTTTTGGTTTTCGATATGATATTTACGCCGATATTTCATAAATACGATTATATGTAGGATCGCGAAGGTTTTCGAGATAGAGTTGACGGACATAGCAGCGTGGATTTCGGCAAGCTCATCATGTTGGTGAGTAGATTTACATTTACGGGGGAAGTCGGGTGGATGGCGTATAACACCCCCGCAACTTATAAATAGTATTATGATATATAGCGTCTTAGTAATTATTTAAGATATGGATATTAGAATTAATTTGCATCTAGCATGATACTTATTTGTATATAGTTTACGGATGGTTTGGTAAGTTTGTACGAAAGATTATTCCGTACTAGAGATGATTTAAATATAGTGATAATGTGAGGAAGTATTCGAGGAATTTTACCGTATTGATGATAATGAGATTAGGATACCAAATAACGATCCAGTTACTTTAGAATCGTAAATTAGTGTTTTATTTCCTTTTTGAACGTAGTACTTGAAGTGAGCTATACTTTTTTAAAAACTAACGTTTCGTTTCATTTTCCAAGATAATGGTATAGCTCATAGCGAGTAGTGATATTATTAGATACGCTTAGGATTACTTTACTTGTGCACGTTATAATGATGGATGTTATACGTTTCCGTAATACGAACACTCTGATAGAACACTGCACAACTACCAATGAGTACTATGTTGTACAGGCACGTATATATATATGTTACACTATACCTCATTGGTACTGCCATGTCAATGTAGAACCGTTCTGTTATATAATGCGTATATATATATATATATATATATATGTTAATATGAATAGGTTATTACACCTGTAAAACACTTGCACAAATACTAATGATTGCCATGCTGCACGAGCACAGACGCGTATGTTACACCACACATCATTAGTAGTGTCATAACACAGTAGAATTGATATCTTTGTACCTGTATGATTTAGTTACGCAGTCTTCGTTTATTATCTGTTGCATATTACCAATATCAGTACTATGGGTGTTTATATTTGATTCTTATGGATTTTTGGATATTTTACCCCTGATGATATATATCAGTGGTATGGGACACTGTTATATATGTATATATATAATATATCATCAGAATGATCTATGTAAGTATTCTCATTCTTTACTTGACATTTCTGGATATGATGAGTTGACGTCCATCATGAATTTGATGTTTCTGATTGTTTTATTCCGAACCGAGTGGGGTAGCTATACGGTTTCAGACTTGTTTTTATCCAGACTGAGTGGGGGAGCTATACAGTCGGATACATGGTGGACTCGGGTCGAGACCGAGGGCAGGAAAGTCGCATTATAGGCGTGGAGCCTAGCGAGGATACTTGATACCGGAGATAGAAATGAGCACGCCGAAGATCCAGGGGATACTGACCGGGGCCAGGGATATCGGGTGGCGATCATCTGTTGAGATGGTGTCGACGATATCTGCATTTTCGTGTCGGTGATGGATATGAGAGATTTCTGATTTCGGGTGTCGATGCTGGACATTCATATAGATTGATATAATTGCTATCATGAGGTCCATGGTTAGATTACAGTTATTGTAGCCGACCAGGACTGATCCGGGGGATAGTACCTACATCCCTTTTTACGAGTAGTTGCATATAAAAAGAAATTCAAAATCGAGCTATAGCCTCATTATTTTGACGTGTCTGATATGACATTTAAATCTTTTAAATTGTAAAGCTCATAACACTGTTCATTAAAACAGCAGGACATATGTCTTAAATAAGATATCTACTATATTTCATACTTTCACGTCTGCTTTTATGCCGAGATATAGGTATTCAGCGGCTATTTTAAGAAAGAGGTTTATATATATTTTTTCGGCTACTTATGGGCGTATACTTAGATACAGGTCAATTGCATTTGAGATATTCTATATTGGGACACGTGATAGATAGACTCGCATTTATGATAGATATGCATTTCATATATTATATTAGTACAGGATATGATAGTACTATACTTATGACTTAGGTATCGTTGTGCATTTAGATTTTTACCTTTAGATGTACTTTTATTCACTGAGTTGGCAACTCACCCCCGTTGTGCCATAGTTTCTTGCAGGTTTTACCGCTTAGATTATCAGCGGCTTAGCACACATTCTTTTCGGTGATTGATTGGTAAGTGGGTTACTATTGTATCGTACTCACACTTGATTATTCATATATTCTTGTATCTGGTAAAACTCTATCAACTTAGAAATGGTATATTATGGACTTAGAAGCGAGACTTAGAGTTGTGTGTTGTGGACGTCGTACTCATTGGAGTCGACCTGTTTATATTGTTGATTTTGTTTCGCTTTTCTTTCTTCGCCATTATGCGTCGTATATTCTTTGCTTGGTTTCTTCGCCGTTTGGGCGTGGAAGTTAGCTCCCGCTGGGATGCTATTTATATTATTATGTTGTATCGGGTTTTATACAAAATGCAAAGGAGGTGCTATCGAATTTCAAAACGTCATGGATTCTTTTCAAACATACTTAGTTAAATTTAAATGTTATTTACACCGATTCCATCTGATGACTATTTTAAACTCACCTCCAATATTTTCAAAAAGGGTTTAGATTCCGGGTTTCGGCTTACTTGAACTGCGTCGACGTCTTTAGATGTCACGTGATTTAAGTGCCGGTCACGTGCCACATTCGGGTCGTGACAAAGTTGGTATCAGATCGTTTGGTTTAACTTTTGTTCGAGTCTAGGTTTGGCTATATGGGGTCTAGGCATGCACTTTGTTACCTAGACTTTACCTTATAGAACTTAGACTTGACTTTGGGGGTCTTATACCCGAACTTTCGTTATATAGGATGACCTTTGTTGATGGAGTAGGTACTAAATAGAGTGACGTACCGTACATATGTTCCACGACATATTTACGATATGATACTCCGCCTAGTTACCTTAGGATTTATATCTTGAGATCTTCCTTCTATTCATTCCGTTGATCTATCCTCGTCAATGCATGTTGATTGTTCCAGTCCCCATGTTTATGGGAGCCGAGAGGGCTGCAGCTAGAGTTACGGTCAGAGCAGACTTGTCTGGGACAAGGGCTGACCAAGGTGACATTCCGATGATATAGTGACATGCTGTTTATTTATATTTGATCGGGTTCTAATGTTGGAACGAGTTTCTTCGGGATCCGTGCCAGATGGTCGAGTCATTGCTGGAGATCAGCCAAACTTGAGGCATGCTGTTTTCTCCTCTCTGAAGATCGTGGTGTTGCGTACTGTTCAGACAGTGGTACCAATCATTGCTGAGGTTATCGAGATGTTGCTTCTAGAGTTCATGAAGTTAAAGGTTGATGATGTCTATAAGTGTAGATGGATTAGAAGAATTCGTAGCCGTTCAGATGTGGAATGGTCAGGACTTTTAATCCGTTGTGGTGCCCCGATACGAGATCAGTGAAATTGAATTGCTTCTTCCGATGGATCTTGCTCAGACCTGATGCAAGTCGCTCGAGAAAGAGATCGTGCAACAATTTTTCCTCCGATGAATTGGGACGAGTTTTCGAAGGTGAGCTTAGCCAGATTCTTCTACAAAGTATCAGAGATGTCGGATTCGTGTTTTTGGGAGTTTTATACGACTCCGAGTTTAGTCATAATCGAGTATGACTTGCAACTCGCATGATTATCGTGATACGCTCCTTAAGTGGTTGATATTGGAGATTTATGGAACATGAGATTGGTGCGAAGTTTCAGTGGACAGTTGTTCTTCACCGTTGATATTGAAGATTTGATGCATATACTGAGACGCGTACGACTACACTTTCAGGAGGAAATAAAAAAGGAATGACAGTTATTACTAAAGAGAAAGTGGATTCAGTATTGAGTGCTAGTTCCGGGCAGGCTGAATAGCTGAGATCAGCAGGAGACTGGAAGGGGTTCTTTCTGAAAGTAGATAATAAGTAAGATTGGACCCAGGATCAGTTGTTAGCAAACAAGCAGAGGATAGAGATTTTCGTCATAAACATGTTGCGTTACAAGAGACTGGACTACTAGTCAAGAAGATATGATGGGAAGTATCGGTAATAAGACGAATGGTGTCGTTACTCCTCACCGGACGATCGCATAAAGAAGCCATGGTATTGAGGTCCGCAAGAAGAACCAGAATTCAGAGACAAAGAACGCTATATCGTGGCAGACGGCAAGTAGTAATCCTTGCTCTGCCAATTCCGGCTGTAGAAACACCTTCTGACATTGAAGAGGATATGCTTCGATGTCATTTGAGTTCGATTTGCGTTTTTATGATCTAAATATTGTATTTTTAACGGTGAAGAAAGGACAACTCAATGTCCATTATTTAGATATATGTATTTTTTAGGATTTGAGGGTCACCTAATATTTCGTGCACACCAGGTGCACTTGTTGAGATTTTCATGCGAGGTGACTGCACTCAATTGGAGTGCTGTGTACACTGGATGCACTACACTGATATTTCCGTGCACATCAGATGCACATGGTTAAGGAATTATATATATATATATATATATATATATATATATATATATATACACACCCTAGATATACTGGGTATGATTTCGTGCACATCAGTTGCACGTTTTGATTTTTGTGCACTCTGATGCACTTGATTTTGATTTTGTGCGTCCCGATGCACTTGAGGGTTTTTTTTGCACTCTGATACACTTGATTTTGATTTTGTGCACCCCGATGCACTTGATACTACTTTGTACACTTTGTTCCATGCACAGTGGATATCATTTCGTACACACCTTTTGCACTTAACGCTGTTTTGTTTTCATGCACATCGTGACGTATGGTTTGAGATTTGCACGCACACCTATTAGGGTTGATTCTGTTTTCGTGTTTTGCACTTGATAGGATATGTTATAGATCTGATTTATACATTTTCGCTTGGTCGTGTGCGCCGATATTGCAGTATGATTATGGCATTGATTGTGTACTTATGATACTCAACGGTTTTCGTATTTAGAAATTTGCATTATAACTGGAGTAATTCTCATAACAACCGCTAGAGTTATAGTTATGTGAAATTATATCTTTTGAGTTTTCACGCACACTGTTGCGATATGATGCGTTTTAGCTCATGTGGGATTTTGGAGTTCTATTATGTTGAGCGGACTTTGTATTTTAAATTTGGACCCCAGAAGATTGTTTTGAATTGAGTTGGTTGGATTAAGAAAAATATTTTAAGAAGGGGATTTAATTTAAATTCGGAGACCGAATTTCTTTAAGGAGGGATAGAATGTAACATTTTGGAAAATTATAAATATTAATTTATAATTTTAAATATGAATTTAATAGGTTTACAAAAATGATATCGCTTATGAAATTGGGTATCGGAATTATATCCGTAAAAAATGTAAGTATTTTGGTAAATACAAAGAAAAGTGTGTGATATCATAAAAATAATATCTTAAGTATTTTAACATGACATTGTATTTTACATTAAGTTAATGAAATTAAGTGTTATGATAAACATTTCATTTTTCATAGATTTAGATTTGTAATATGAAAGTTTTTCTTTATTGTTGTATTTCTTCTAATGATGGTTGGTATATGATATGCAAGAATTGAACCATCATAATACCCTCACCTCTAGCACACCTCACCCATGCTTAACTCCCTCCACCTCCTCCTCTTTCACTTTACACCACCACCTTACACTACTCCACCTCCTTCTTCTTAACTTAACACCTCATCCTTCTCAAATGCCACATCCATCTCACCACCCTCCACCTCATGCATTCTCTACACAAATCCTAACACCTCCACCTTATCTTATCACCACACTTAGAAATTCATTAGTTATTCTAAACTGAACATAACATAGCTACTTCAAGTTCCAAACTAAAAATTCTAAGTGTTCTTCATATCAAGAGAGAAAATCCATAAATTCCTTCACCAATCTTACTCACACCATCAACCTAGAAGCTACTATAATCCCTAAGGGTCTTCATCATACCATCCTTGAGCTGAAATCCTTTGTGCATCATTCCAATAGGTATATCTTCTTCTCTCTTTACTAAATCAATTCTGTTCAAATATCAGTTTTCATATGTAGTATAGAAAAACATGAACTTGTGTGATATTTAGCCTACTGTAATTGAATCTGGAACTAATAGGTATAACCATTAGAAAAACTAACAACACCATAAGTATTATAAGACCACTAGGAGACTTCACTTAAAACCCGAGCCCCTAATTCAATGATTGACCCAGCGACAATAGCAAATTTTCCGCCGTCGCCAAACTTATTTGGGTATTTGGTGTGGGTTTTTCCTCTGTAGCTTTGGTTTGGTATTTTGTAAGTTACTGTATTTTTTGATTTACTCCAATATTCATGTATAGAAATCTGGGAGTGATTAGTTAAGGTTTTACCAAGTTTTCCGATATTCCGATACGATTTTCCGTATTTCAGTACTGCAACTGAAACGTTGACGTTCGTACGTTAAGTTCAGAGGCATTTGATCGTCTTTGGGGTAAATAAGCTGTAGGTTCTAACCTACGGGTGTTTAGCTCATTGTTTTGGTTTTCGACATGATATTTACGCCGATATTTCATAAATACGATTATATGTACGATCGCGAAGGTTTTCGAGATAGAGTTGAAGGACATAGCAGCGTGGATTTCGGCAAGCTCATCATGTTGGTAAGTAGATTTACATCTACGGGGGAAGTCGGGTGGATGGCGTATAGCACCCCCGCAACTTATAAATAGTATTATGATATATAGCAGTCTTAGTAATTATTTAAGATATGGATATTAGAATTAATTTGCATCTAGCATGATACTTGTTCATAACAGAATACGGCATTTTATACCGCCCATTCTTATGCTCGTGTGTTTATAGGTAGGTACTTTTAATCCGTGTTTGTTACATATTTACAGAGTACAGGTTTTCAGTCCAAATATTGCAAATCAAGACAAAATCTCCACAGTTACACCAAATACAGAACATCTGTCACAGCAGATAAAAGCCGGGTTCCGGTCATCCACATCCGTCCAGTGCCGAGTATCAGTTCCAGAGACAAGACATATGACAGTGGTCATTCGTGTCTCGGACAAGCACAGAGCACGAGGGGGCAGCACAAGAATCAATGGGTGCGCGGAGCTCGAGAGAGATAGAAGTCAAAAGTGAAGAAAAGATAGCAATCTTGGACTAAGAATTCTGAAGATATTCTGGAAAGATTATCAGAAAATACATGTACCAGACAACAGGGGACAGCAGACCAGGGCCGTACAGAAAAGCCCATGCCCTAACTCCATCATAGGGCCGCGGATCCGCGGCCAATAGGGGGTATTGGCGGCGGATCAGCGGCCGTACTGGCGCCGTAGATTGTCAACTTTTGTGGGTATTTTGGTCTTTTCACATGGGTCCAGTTTGTTGCCCTAGATTTCATTTTCCCTGCCTATAAATACTCCAGAATTGAGCTAAGCCAAGGGTCATTCTTTTGTTCCTCTTTTGTAGTCTTTTGTATAGTTTTTCTTCTTCTTCTTCATTCTTTTTCCATGAAAATTGTAGTGAGAGCTTTTTGAGTGGGAGATCAATGAAGATGAGGGTTTTGTATCATTCTCTTTTGTTTCTTCTTCCCCTTGAGATTTTTGCTTTCTCTTGATCATTCAACCTCTTCATTGAGCTTGAATGGTTAAGGGTTAGTTATTGATCTCAAGGATCGTATTCTTTCATGGAATTAGCACTTCATTTCACATGCGTTCTCTACCCTTCCCTTGATCTTGCAACCTCTTGATTGAGCTTGCAAGTTTAAGGGTTGGCTATTGATCACATGCTTGTCTTGAGTCCTAGTTTCTTGTTCTTTTTATCGCTTTTTATTACTTGCTTATTATCTTGCTTTTCTTTCTTGCAATTTTATTCATGCACTTAATTACTTGTAATCTTTTCTTTTCTTTGTTCTTTTCTTTTTGTTCTCTCTTTTTGGTTCTTTTTGTGAATGAATGTAATTATTATTGTTAAGAAGAAATACGGTATTATAAGTTAACGTTTCTTTACCCATTTCCTTTTCCCGTATTTTCCATTGAACTCCGCCCAAACGATACGCAAGCGCTCCGTTAGGCACCATACCCTGACAAGGTAACGGTGATTCCTAACCGCGACCGGTTGCGTTCGGTTTGGCCGGAGGCGAAAGCAAGAGACAAGAACGGAAGGACAAGGGTAAATAAGCCGTATTCCACGAATACCGCGCTTAAATCCCCTAATCCACGTTGTTGCCGATTGCTCTAGCTTCAATTGGTCAAGACTCGGCTCAAAGGTTTTGAGTACGGATTTCTTTAGCTTATAATCTCGTATCTTTTTCTTAACAACTTTATACTTACAAATATTACACATAGGATAGTCTTGAACAAACACATACAAATTCTTTATTGACTCGTCTAAAACAAGAACGAACATACAACCATCTCCCTGTGGATCGACCCGTGCTCAACCGGCTAGCTGCATAGCGACACCGTCTTGATTGCGGTAAACTTAAATTCTTTCAATCAATACTCATTTGTATATAGTTTACGGATGGTTTGGTAAGTTTGTACGAAGGATCATACCGTACTAGAGATGATTTAAATATAGTGATAATGTGAGGAAGTGTTCGAGGAATTGTACCGTATTGATGATAATGAGATTAGGATACCAAATAACGATCCAGTTACTTTAGAATCGTAAATTAGTGTTTTATTTCCTTTTTGAACGTAGTACTTGAAGTGAGCTATACTCTTTTAAAAACTAACGTTTTGTTTCATTTTCCAAGATAATGGTATAGCTCATAGCAAGTAGTGATATTATTGGATACGCTTAGGATTACTTTACTTGTGCACGTTATAATGATGGATGTTATACGTTTCCGTAATACGAACACTCTAATAGAACACTGCACAACTACCAATGAGTACTATGCTGCACAAGCACGTACATATATGTTACACTACACCTTATTGATACTACCATGTCACTGTAGAACCGTTCTGTTATATAATGCGTATATATATATATATGTTAATATGAATAGGTTATTACACCTGTAAAACACTTGCACAAATACTAATGATTGCCATACTGCACGAGCACAGACGCGTATGTTACACCACACATCATTAGTAGTGCCATGACACAGTAGAATTGATATCTTTATACCTGTATGATTTAGTTACACAGTCTTCCTTTATTATCTGTTGCATATTACTAATATCAGCACTATGGGTGTTTATATTTGATTCTTATGGATTTTTGGATATTTTACCCCTGATGATATATATGAGTGGTATGAGACACTGTTATATATGTATATATATAATATATCATCAGAATGATATATGTAAGTATTCTCATTCTTTACTTGATATTTCTGGATATGATGAGTTAACGTCCACCATGAGTTTGATATTTCTGATTGTTTTATTCCGAACCGAGTGGGGGTAGCTATACGGTTTCGGGCTTGTTTTTATCCAGACTGAATGGGGGAGCTATACAGTCGGATACATGGTGGACCCGGATCGAGACCGAGGGGCAGGAAAGCCGCATTATAGGCGGGGAGCCTAGCAAGGATACTCAATACTGGAGATAGAAATGAGCACGGCGAATATCCAGGGGATACCAACTGGGGCCAGGGATATCGGGGTGGCGATCATCTGTTGAGATGGTGTCGACGATATCTGCATTTACGTGTTGGTGATGGACACGAGAGATTTCTGATTTTGGGTGTCGATGCTGGACATCCATATAGATTGATATGATTGCTATCATGAGGTACACAGTTAGATTACAGTTATTGGAGCCGATCAAGACTAATCTGGGGGATAGTACCTGCATACCTTTTTACGAGTAGTTGCATATAAAAAGAAATTCAAAATCGAGCTATAGGCTCATTATTTTGACGTGTCTGATATGATATTTAAATCTTTTAAATTGCAAATCTCTTAACACTATTCATTAAAACAGCAGGACGTATGTCTTAAATAAGATATCTACTATATTTCATACTATCATGTTTGCTTTTATGCCGAGACATAGGTATTCAGCGGCTATTTTAAGAAAGAGGTATATATATATTTTCGGCTACTTATGGGCGTATACCTTGATACAGGTCAATTGCATTTGAGATATTCTATATTGGGACATGTGATAGATAGACTCGCTTTTATGATAGATATGCATTTCATATATTATATTAGTACAGTATATGATAGTACTATACTTATGACCTAGGTATCGTTGTGCATTTTGATTTCTACCTTTAGATATACTTTTATTCACTGAGTTGGCAACTCACCCCCGTTGTGCCACAGTTTCTCGCAGGTTTTACCGCTTGGATTATCAGTGGCTTGGCACACATTCTTTTTGGTGATTGATTAGTAAGTGGGTTACTATTGTATCGTACTCACACTTGATTATTCATATATTCTTGTATCTAGTAAAACTCTATCAACTTAGAAATGGTATATTGTGGACTTAGAAGCGAGACTTAGAGTTGTGTGTTATGGGCGTCGTACTCATTGGAGTCGACCTATTTATATTGTTGATTTTGTTTCGCTTTTCTTTTCTTTGCCACTATGTGTCGTATATTGTTTGCTTGGTTGCTTCGCCGTTTGGGCGTGGAAGCTAGCTCCCGCTGGAATGCTATTTATAGTATTATGTTGTATCGGGTTTATACAAAATGCAAAGGAGGTGCTGTCGAATTTCAAAATGTCATGGATGCTTTTCAAACATACTTAATTAAATTTAAATATTATTTAAACCGATTCCATCTGATGACTATTTTAAACTCACCTCCAATATTTTCAAAAAAGGTTTAGATTCCGGGTTTCGGCTTACTTGAACTCCGTCGACGTCTTTAGATGTCACGTAATTTAAATGCCGGTCACGTGCCACATTCGGGTCGTGACAATAAGAGAAGAGGAGATCAATCTCTAGACACATAGATATACGCACATATACATTCAGAGAGAAATTCTCAACAAGAGACGGTACCCTCCATCATCAAGGTAGAAAAATCTGCAAAACCCTAATCACTAGGTAAATAAAAGAGAGAGAAATCTCTTTCCCTTCTCCTTTCGAAGCTTATGCTTCATTAGAACTTCGGTTCTTTTCTTGAGATCAAAAGATCTCTATGTTCATCTCCTCTCTACGAAAGGCTAGGCTCTCATGAGGGAGATGGTCTATAGATCCAAGATCTTGAGGAAAAAACCAAGTTTTTCCTTCATCAAAATATAAATGACCCCTAGAACAAAGGAAAACTGAAGCCTCGGCTTCATAGAACTGCTATTCCCATCAAGAACATGACCAAAATATGGACAAAAACCAAAATAGAAAGATACACTTCATTAAAAGCTTCTGCTTTCTGAAAGTGCAAAAGTTTTATTATCAGGTCACACCCTGCATAAGGGCGCAGGTGCCAAAGTCATTCTCAACAGAAACTTGCACTGCGCCACGTGCAGCGCACATGCACAAGAGCCAATGGCGTTCCCTTCAAAAGCGCATATGCGCCAGCGCCACGTGCAATGCGCGGGCGTAGCCACCAACTTAAACTCCAAGTGCACCCCGTGCAATGCATGGACGCAAGCGCACATTATTCCCAAGTGCGCCACGTGCAACGGACGAAGGCAAGCGCCATGGACCAAGCGCATATGAGCGCTGGACCAGAACTAAAGTCTTAGCAAGATTAGCTAAGTAGTGAAGCCTAGGCTTCTCCGGTGATCTTATGATCAACAAAGAGCAAAACTCTACACATTCAACCAAACTATCTAGGTAAATCTAGTTCTCAAATGAGACTAAGTGTCCCTGTAACGACCATGTTTTTTCTATATTACTTTTTAATAAATAAAAATATATTTGTTTCTAAATGATTTGTTTTGTAAAAAGAAAAGGTTTTGAAAGATTTTTTACAAAAATATTTATTTTGACATAAAGAATTTGTTCAATTTTGTTTGAAAGGAAAATTTTGAAGAAAAAAAAAAGAATTTGTTTTATTGAAAGAAAAATATATTAGTTTAATAAAATCCGTTTATCTTTTAAATTATTCTCTTTTGAAACTCTGCATATATTTATTTCTATTTAATTATATGCAATAGTAATCTTGTGGCCCATTGGTTAAGTTATTGCATTGCTAGCCCATAGTATATAGCTTAGAACCTTATGTCTTGCAATTACTTTTATCAATTTTTTATATATCTTTCATAACCTAAAAATGACCTTTCATTTTATCTTCCTTTTAACTCCCGAAATAATGAGATTGGCTATGAATATAATTAAGTGGAATTATGATGAAATAAACCACTTGTTATATTTTAGTACTCTTTTTCTTTTCTTCTTCGTTCACATTTTATTTGATTCTTCATCCTTTCTTCTCCATCCTCAAAACCTTAGCTCTCCAGAAGAAAAAAATCAGTTGATGTTGGTATTCTCTCAAGTTTTGAAGTCTCATTAGTAACACGAGACTATCGGCGGATAAACAAGCCCGGTGAGGATACCAGCTTTACGGGTAAGTCCATCCTCCTCCTCTTTCTTTCCCTCTTGTTACAAATTCTCCCCTGTTAGCATTCCTTTTGTTAATTCTCCTTCTCTTTGCCATGTCTCTACTTGCACATACTTTGGTAATCCTCATATTTAAATAACATATTTAAAATAAAATTAATTATTCTAGTACACAAAGACGATATGTTGCCTACATGCTTGATAACGTGTTAAGTGATTGTTACGATTTTTCTTGTACATGTTCATGGTAAATGGTAATATTATTAGTTTATGAGAATGAATGAATCATATCACTCTATATTGCATGTCATCTCAATGAACCCGATCTTTTATTTTTTTAAAATGAAGTTGCAAATAAATACCATAATTTTGTTATTCACACATACGACTTTAAAATACCCTTATATTCGAAATAAATTCTAGAAAATCAATCCGGACTTCTAAAAATTATAGGAAAATTAAACTATATATTAGATAGAATTTTAGATCTACTGTAAAATTTTTAGATCGAACCGCATAACGATTTAGGATTTACGACGTGTTTTTATTCACTGTTTTTAAATATAGAAAACTTCTTTTAAGGGCTTTCTTCGAGAAGCCATAACTCTATCATATATAATCAAAATTAACTGTTTTCAAATGTTTTGGACATCTAAATCAAAATATATAGATTTTCTTAGTTCTATAGATTTCCTGAAAATCGAACTAAAATATAGAAAACCGCGTTACAAAATTAAGTGACGAATCTGGACAAAATCTGTCCTGATTCGCACACTATTTTTAAATACGACATAACTTGAGTTTTCGATATTCGTTCATGATAAACTTTAGATGTATAGATGTATAATTAACAGACCTATTACTTTCCTATATACTCGGTGACCCGTAAATGAATAGAACAACCCGGTGTATGCTCTGCAATACAACACATAGTTGTTGTCCAGAAATCAGAATTTACGTTTTAAACCCTGACGTTAAAATGACCATAACTAGAGTTTCAGGAATCCAAATTTCACGGAACATAGTTTTTTGGATAAATACAACGAAAGGCCTACAAGTTTTTAGTAATTTCCAAAACTTGAAAACCAACAGAAATTAACGCAAACCGTGTTTTAAAAATGTGTGTCGGCGCTGGACAGATTCTGATCCGTTCTGCGTCACGATACAAAAATGCGTATATCTCCAAAACTAGTAGTCTTATTTAGGAGATACTTAAACTCATTTTTGCATAATATTTAGGGCTATATTTTCCGTTTATATTCTGAATCCAATTGACTTGAATAATTAGTCGTACATAATACTTCTTTATAGCATTGTTTCTAATCATTAATTGAATGATATACTTGTCTCATTTTATGCTCTGTGAATACTTATTTATTGTATCTACATGACTTGTGTGATAAAACCTATTGCATGCTCGATTTGATTTGACTCGAACCATGAATACAACTTGACACGAATACTTGGACATGACATGAATACTTGAAACTTGACATGAATATATGCACTTGACATGAACTCAACTCGAAACCTGAACGTGTACTCTCTCATTTGTATTCATGGATTCGGGAAAAACTTGTGACATTATCTACAATCTAGAATACGCGGGGTGTTGGAATAGTTTGAGTGTGAATCCAAGGGAATCTCAGAAGTCCCATTACTCTCTTGACATGGGTCGACTCCTCCACAACTTGGGGTCCCGTTGTTCGGGCCTATGGTTCCTTGCTCTTGGGGCCCTACTCTTGGGTTCGAGAACAGTCTTGAGATTAATTGACATTCAGCCTTGAATTTACGTTAGTTAATCTACCCTTGTAGAGACCTTTTAGGATACATTGACAATCACCTCATGTTCACCAATACATACTTATTACACGCTTATTTTTACCAACACGTGCTATACCATATTGCCATGCTCATGTATCATATATTGCTTATATACATTGCCATACTTATGATACCTTTCCATACTCATATAGTTTCCATGTTTAATTGGCACTCTTACTTGCCGCTACTACATTAGATTTCATGTTCTACTTACATGCATGTCCTTTATCACATTGATACTTATATCCTCTTTGGAGACTTACCGAGCACAAGTTCGCTGACGGGTATTCTACCATGTTTTCTTTTCTATCTTAGGGATGTTCTTCAGGTCACTTAGAAACGGAGGAGGAGTACTCTCAACTTGCATCACAAGCAGACTTCTATTTCATTTCAGCTTTATTTCAGTATGCCTCTTTTTTAAGGCATCCTTGTTATTGTATCATTGTTTACGTTATCTTGTATCATTTTGAAACTCTATGGAAATCTTGAATATAATATATAGTAACTGGATTTTATTCTTTTATTTATTCTTTTCATATTTTATATTGTTTATATACACTTAACGTATTTGTTGCGAGAAATGACCTTCTCAGAATAAATATATCACAGGCTTGTCGCGTGTCTGCTCCCGTCTTTTGGGAAGCAGGGCAAAAAAGTCCCTAGGTGAAGCTGCTGCTTCCCCAATGATCTAAAGATCAACCGAGAACAAAGTTCTCAATATTTAGCCAAACCATCTAGGTAGACCTAGTTCTTCAAGGAGGCTAAGTGTCCCTATATGAGGCCTATGCTCCCTAATGGGGAACCAACTCAAACGACTTGATTGACTGGAACTTAGGTTCCCAATTCTAATAAAGCTTCCGCTTTCAAAAAAGAACCTATTGACCTCATAATGTGAGAATTAAAAATAAGTTCATCCCAATTGGCAAACCAAGATACCAATATGGGCATCGTCAAGCAATGCTTGACCAACATATGAAATATATATACGAATTTGGACTAATCCGCATCCTACGGGTGATAACCAAATTAGTCTTCGTATACAATCAAGGGCAAACCAAATAAAAAAGAAACCAAAAGACACGACATATGAAGAAACAATATGGAGTGTAGAAAGTTGTTATCGTTCGCGATAACGTAATTAACTACAGGGACTTGCTTCTTTAGGAAAAATGTGTCTCCACAATCAATAAAGCTCTCACCCTAAGAGAGAATCTGAAGTCAGGTTACATCAGTAGCATTTATTCAAACCTTCGATATATGGCTCTATAATCCCTTAGTGTCTTCGGAGAGTTGAATGGATTAACCAATGCATCTGCCCCCAAATTCAGGCAAGATGTTCTAACCCAATCCGTCTCCTGGTTTTCAGCGGTAAACATAAAGTTTTAGTGAATTCCTTCCAATTGTGGATAGTGTTTGCTGGAATACTATAAAGCCAATGTTTGGCTTTATCAATGAGTGCAAAAGGTTTTAGCCTAAGTATTGCTGCATCAACATTTAATTTCTTCAACTTTAGCATTTGGAAAAGTTCATCAAATTCCCGAATAAAGACGTATGCATCTTCAGATTCAAGGCCATAGACTTTAGGAAGAGAGTTTATGAAGGCGGGTTTAATCTCGTAGTTGTCATCAGTGGTTGGTTGCAACACGATGCAGGAAGGTAAAGAGGTACGAACAGGAGCGTTGGTGCAACGGGGATCATATCACCCATGTTGTTTATTTTATCAAAACGAAATAAGCGGTTTTTATTGTCCCTGCCCCAAACTTGTATGCACCAGAAAAGTAAAAATATAACAAATTATATTCTTTTTTTAAACTAAATATGCAGAAAAGGAAATACTAAAATTAAAACTATATTAAAATTAAACTACTTAAAACAGGAATGGAAATCTTACAACTTATAATCTAGATCTAAGATTTGTCTGTGGACGAGCCGGAGCCAAATCATAAACCAAAACCTTTGAAAACAAGAATCGCTGCAAATTGGAAGTTGAAAGTGCTGGATTCCAAGCGCTCGCGCAGCGGAAGCGAATATCAAAGGTGGAATACAAAACGAAAATCATACGAGCACAAGGAACCTTAACTTAAAAATCGATCCAAATACTAAACTAGCAATATAACAAGATTTCAAGCTGCAAATTTGCAAAAATACAACTTTTGTAGCGTGTCCACCTAATTGTGGAAGACCCCTCCAATCTCCGTAGGCCGTCGCAAACGTGCTTGAGAGTCGATCGCCCTTATCGAAAACGATCCACATGAAGGAAACCAATTCAAGCTCCAGCTTCACTCCAAAGCGAACTTTGAGGAAGTAACTCACCATCTAAACTTGCTAGAGATGGAGTGTGAGGGATGTAAGAATTTATCACTTTCATTTACTATTAAATTTTCAAGCTCAAGAGTGCTCAAGAGCTAGAGGAAGAATGAGGGGGAAAGGATGAGAGAGAGTGTAACATCTAATGAGCTAGAGAGAGTGAATGAGAGTAAGAGAGATAATTTTTTAACCATAAAAAAATATCATAACATTTTACGATTAAAAGATGAGCTCATCCCTCTCTACCTTACTCTCTTTACACCTCACCCTCCACCGTATTTCTTTTTCTTCTAATAAAAAGAAAACTCAAAATGTGGTGTCCTCCTTCTAGAAGTATCTATGTATAAATAAATAATACTCGGTATATGTGTCGCATACATATACGTGTATCCGTATAACAACATGAATAGCCAAGAGAGAGAAAATGAATAGTGAACATAATACTAGAATATATATATATATATCAAAATATATATATTATTATTAAATCGATACCTGATTTAATAACCCAACTTAAATCCAAGCCGGCTAGTATTATCAATTGTCCGATTAAAGTTCGTGTAGCCAGTACATGTATTTAATCGGATCCCAGCACGTATCAATATATGCCTTCTACGTCATATCGCCTAAACCGGGAAAACGCTCTGTGTGGGACTCTAAAGACTCGATAATACGCTGGCAGTGAGTTACTGGATAAATCTATAACCACAAGCATGTTAGTCGTACTAGCTGTACATAATGGCAACCCAGGTATATGTCGAAAAGGAGATCGGCAATCAAGTCCATCTGTACCCTACTGAGCCTGTAAATGACAATCTCCGTACAGTTCAGTCTCTTCGTTAAAGAGTGTCGCATATCGGGTCTAGGAGGTGGATAACGTCAGACCCCTAATAACTAAATAAGTCATGCCGGTGTCAAGCTCATCACCTACCGAGAAACTACTTATCTCCTATCAGTAAATCTCATCCACCCTGACCAGATATTTTTGGTGATGACAAACAGAGCACAGCGCAACATCAACTCCCTATGCCGGAAGAGACGAATCCCTTCCGATTGCTCACTACCTCCATGTGACTCAAGACCGTACCCAACTAAAACCTGTTTGCACGACTCCTTTGAGCCGTGGCAGGGTAGTAATCTAAGTACAGTGGGAACTCACACAAGACAAATGATGATCTCAGATCTAAAAACTACCTTGTATTCATGTCACCAGAGAACTGCTGTCTGACGATAGGTATAATACCATCTAGAAGTTTTCGGTGAGTCCGTTATGTGTACTCATGATTAGTGAAATTTATTCCATATTTTTATATCACATTTATCATTTTATTTTCATATCTTATGTTGTTATTGTTAGTGCTATGTATGACCTAGAGGCCATTACTGTACACACGATGTATAATGTAGTGGATGCTTGGACATATATAGGGAGGACTTTCTTCCTCGACATGATAGTATGCTATCTGGTTACTCTTTATCTTAACATGTACACTGATTGTCTCTATGTTACATATTGATAACGCCTTTAGGATGAGTACTTGACTACCAGGACTATGATGCAGATCATACTAGTGGGGACAGTGTAGTCGCCAAGTACATCCTTCAAATGTTCCTAGTCGTGGGAGTACCGAGACAGGGCATCGATACTCCAGAGTAGACTAGCGTATGCGCTTCTTGACCCATATGATGGGCGATGGATGATCCCATATCCATTGGTGTTTGACATCAGAGTGTTAGTTATGTATATGCCCTAGAAGCCATTGTTGTACATATGATGTATATTATAATGGATGCTTGGATATATATAGAGAGGACTTTCTTGCTCGTCATGATAGTATGCTATTTGGTTTCACTTTATCTTAACATGTTGACTTGTATTGGTTTACTGTCTTACTCTCACATGTTGATAAAGCCCTTAGGATCTGTACTCGACTACTGGGACTATGATGAGATCATACTAGTGGGGCCATTGTAGTCGATGAGTACATCCTATAACTGTTCCTAGTCGAGGGTGTGTCGAGACAGGGCATCGATACACCAGAGTAGACTAGCGTATACGCATCTTGACCCATATGATGGGCGATGGATGATCCCATATCCATCGGTGTTTGACATCAAGGATGGTGTACGAGTGCTTAGTGGAGACTGGGTACACTGGACGGACTCGCCGAGAACTCCCAGATGGTGATATACCACACGTCAGATGGCAGTTATCCGGTGACACTGGTACAGGGTAGTCTGTAGACCCGAGATAGTCATAGAGTCTTGTGTGATTCCCACTGTGCTTTGATTTCCACCTTACCACGTCCAAGAGGGCATGCAAAACGGTGGCTTTTGGGTGCAGTCTCGAATCACATGGAGGCAATGAGCGATAGGAGGGGATTCGTCTCTTCCGGTATAGGGAGTTGATGTTGTGCTGTGTTCGATTGGCTATAACTGGAAGTCCCTGGCCAGGGCCGATATAGAGATTTACTGGTAAGTGTTACCAGTAGTTTCTCGACCTGTTATGAGCCTCACATCGACACGACTTATCGGTTACTGGGGTCTGACATATACCACCCCTAGACTTGATATGCGACATATCAGACGAAGAGACCGGACTGTACGGGAGTGTTACTGATTGGATTCACAGGAGAACGTACAGGTTAGCTTGTTGATCTTCTGATCGCTCAATACCTGGGTAGCTGTTACGTTTAGCTGACCGCTTGCAGCTTGTGGGTGTTTGATATGATCATCACCTGCTATCGGCGTATTGACAATTCTTTAGAGTCCTACACAGAGGTTTCTTGGCTCAGGCAAAACAGAGTAGAGGCACATATGTGATATGTGCAGGGCCGAGGATAATGTGATATGAGATACCGTATTATATTCTCGTGATATTTAGATATGAACCGGGTCATCGGATCAAGTGTTGATTCGATGAATCGGTACATGATATATTAGTCGGTTATATTCGATATAGCCGGATCGTCGGATCAAGTGTTGATTTGATGATTTAATGTATAATAATATATATGATATATTGTATTACATTATCTAATATTGGCTCGCTTTATTATTTCATTTTCTCATCGGGTAATACATTGATATATATGCGATATATGTTAATTGTATTATTTTCTTTTGTTACAAATATATAATATATATGTGATATATATTATTGTGACATGATATGATTAATAATGGAACATGTTTAGTGGAGATTAAACAAGGTTAGGGTTTGATTAGGGTTAGTTGCTTCTTGCACCTTCTAGAAGCTTTCCTTTTGTCATGAGTTAGATATTATGGTTGATATTTATCCATGACTCATTCTTTAACCCAACCAAACCCTAGCCCTAGTTAATTCTCTACAAGGGTTATCCTTGTCATCCTAAACCATGGTTGCATTATTAATTCATATAATCATTTCATTATTCATCACAAAAGGATTAACTCATTTTTCATCATCTTCTTCTCTCTTGAGCTTTGAGAAAGCTTACTAGTTTTTCCTTTTGTGATGTTTTCATGTGAGAATTTGATATAAAAAGATAGCATAAATACTACTCCATCATCCTCATCTAATCTAGCCCATTATATTAGGGTGTTCACCTCATTAGAGTGAGAGGGCTTGAGTTATAACAACTTCGACGTAGATCATCGGAGAAAAGGAACACTACAAGCTAGCATGGATCGTTCGAGTCGTGGAGCCTCTCTTGAGTCCGGGAGATCGTGGATCGCGGCGAAGGGACTTCTACTCGGAGCTTAAGAAGCGAAGGAGCGGACTACAATGGTTGTAATCCCTCACACTTAGTTGTAAAGAAGTTTACTTGCATGTTAAACCCTAATAATCTAGCAAAGATCCCGGTTTTGGGTTGTTCGGCACGTCTAAAATTTTATTCGGGCATGGTTGATGCCTTATGAACCCTCACAAGAGTGCTTAGGAACCCTTCAGTGGTATCAGAGCCTAGCTAGAGCATTAGGTTACGTGTATACGAAGTTAAAACTCCGAACGAACCCCGAAACGTCAAAATGACCCCCACTCTGGACAATTTTTAAAACTGTGTTTTTTTCTGAATTAAAAATACCTAAAAAAATCAGCAGGTAATTTTAAGCATTACAGTAAAAAACGAGCGCATAATCCGTACAAACCGCCGCGGATCCACGGCCGTACCGCGCTTGGA
Organism: Agapanthus africanus; assembly: GCA_030015575.1. Lineage (NCBI taxonomy): Eukaryota > Viridiplantae > Streptophyta > Magnoliopsida > Asparagales > Amaryllidaceae > Agapanthus > Agapanthus africanus. Next base: position 61,679,572 of record CM057338.1, read on the forward strand.
CCGCGGATCCGCGGCAGTACGGAAGACTATGCACTCGTTTTAGCACAGTAATGACCGTAGCTGCAAGTTTAGTTTTCTGGGTATTTTTAATCTGACTCAAGTGTCGAGTGTTCTGGGGATTATTTTGTATTCGTTGATTCGATCGGAATATTTAATTTTGTTATGTTTTCCGGATATTTAGAAACTGTTAAAATGTTCGAACGGATATCATTAACTCACTTTTTCCCGGCACGAAAAACTTTCAAGTGTTGAATTTTTATCGGGTTTAAATCTTTCGGAAAAATGTGCAAGTAACGCGGTGGACCCTCTAGAAGAACACAAACCTTAACTCGATTATGTGACCGTCTAAACCGCCTCTAAACCTTAGGGTTTGGGGCAGTACGGCGTGCCACATGTGAGGCGTTGGCTTGACCCTTTTACGGCTGGATCATCAGTACTGTGACTTATTCTGGGATTATTTGAACTCCGCTCAAGTGTTTAGCTATTTATGAAATCTTGGGTATTTGATTATCCGATCGGAAAGTTTAATACTGTTTATTTATCTAGAATGCGATATAATATGTGGAATTCATATAGTTAGGCATGAAATGCGAAGTATGTGATATTTCGGATTTACGATGTCTAAAGTGATTGTGGATTCCAAATGTTGTAGTTTTACAATTTCTTTTCTGTGACCGTAAGTGTAGTATGTAGTTGTATTGCCGGTTTTCGTTGCTATACATCAACGACGATCGGTGTATGCATACTTACTTACGTTGATGATATGTGATATTATGTGTTGCTGTGATATGTTATATTGGATCGTCGTGTTCTGAATAGCCGGGGGTTTTATGTGAGATGAGGGTTTTTATTTTCATTCATGTAAAATTCATTTGTATGTAATATTCTTTTATTGGGGCACTTCCGGGCTGAGGGTGATGGCTCCATTGTCTATTATTTACTTTTCCGCATTAGGTATGTAAGTGCACGGCAGCGCCCCGGCCGTCATTCCGAGGCCAAAGCGCGGAAACGAAACTTTTACAAAACTTGTAAACCGGCACTACCACGCACTTTAAACCCGGATCGGGCCATTAACCTACTCCTAGCTAACTAGAGAATGGGAAGGAAGCTATACCGAGCGATCCGTGTCCTTCGGTCTTCGGCCTCCACTCCGATCTCCTCACGGAATCTCCGGTCTTCAGCTCCTCATCGGAACGGGCACCACATCGCCGGGTTCTTTTACGGGCTTCCACTTCTGGACCGAGGCAACTCGGGCATGAAGTTTTTCGAGCCGACGTGCCTAAGAATACTGTAGGCTAAGTGTAGAATCCATTGTCTCAATGGGGTATGAAGTTGCCATTGATGTGGAGGTGGAGAAATCAACTAAGGAAATGTGCTATGGAATTTTGGTGGCAAGAAAATGAGATGAATGATGTATAATTTCCCTCCATCAAAATGAACCCTCTCCCTCTCCCTCCAAAAATGTGGCCGGCCTCTCTCATGGTGGAGGGGAAAAAAAGAATCATAATCCAAGAGAGAAATGAGAGTGATATCAAAGAAAAAGATCACATTAATTTCAAATCCAAATCCAAATCAATTCTCATCTCATTAATGCTAGCCATGATGAAAGGAAAAAAAGCAAAGATGTTATATCTATCATAATCATTCTTTTACAAGAAACCCCCACCACAATGCTAATTTGCAAATATGCAAATTAGCCCCTCCCATCACAAAAGTCCGGCCGTGAAGGAACAAAGGAAAACTGGCCGAAACGGAATGCAAACTGGCAACTTCAAAAACTGATCCCGTAATAAATTACAGGAAAACCCTGCGACCGTATATACATACCCGCATTTGTATTCTAACCGAATACAAATGCAATGAGACAAAATCTACACTGTACAATATTAGGATCCGGCTTAAACCAAAGCCCGCTAGTATTATCCGTCCGATCATGATCCGTGCAATACCGCACGTATATGATCGAACCCTGCCATATCTCCATACGGCCTCTACAACGTTTCGCCTGAAACTTGAGAAACTGTCTGTGGGGGACTCTAAAGACTCATCAATACTTTGGCTATGGATTTAACCACTAGCACGTCAGAGGTATTAGCCATACGTGATGGGCTACCAGCTATTGACCAAAAGGGACGTCTGTGAGCGAACTCATCCTAACACCCTACTGAGCCTGTCAGTGACAATATCCGTACAGTCCGGTCCGTTCGTCTATGAGCATCGCATGGCTGGCCTAGGGGGTTGGTAAAAGTCAGACCCCCAAAAGCGGTACAAGTCATGTCGGAGTGTAGCCCAAAACACCCTGAGATATTACTGGAATACCTACCAGTAAATCTCCTGCCTTGACCAAGGACTTCATGTAATGGCTCTTCTAGACACAGCGCGACCTCACCCCCAATATCGGGAGAGACGAACCCCTGAAGATCCGCTCACTGCCTCCATATGGCTCGGGACTGTACCCAACTAAAACCTGTTTGCACGACTCCTTTGAGCGTGGTAGTGTAGTAATCAAACTACAGTGGGAACTCACACGAGACAAATGACGATCTCAGGTCGATGAACTAACCTGTACACATGTCACCAAGGAACTGCTATCTGACGTCAGGTATAAGACCAACTAGCATGTTCCCGGCGAGTCCTGTCTAGTGTACTCATAACCCAATGATCACCTGTATACATCTTAGGTGAACCAACTGACACCAGTGGCTTGTGAGACCGGCCACCGCCCCTCGTCGGGGTCTCGACTGTATACACTAGTCTACTCTGGAGTATCGATGCCCTGTCTCGAAAACTCCTACGACTAAGGACCTTTTAAGGATGTGCTTATAGACCCCAGCTCCCACGTATATGATCGCCCTCATACTGCTGGCAGTCAAGAAAGAATCCTAAGGGCTCTATCAATGTGCAATAGTGACTTGTAAGGTTACCTAAAACAGTACACGATGATAAAGATAAACCAGATAGCATACTATCATCTCGAGTAAGACTGTCCTACCGACATAGGTCCTCTCTCAATCATTGCAATCACGCGCCTGTGATCCAATAATTGACTCTGAGGGCACTATACCCAACAATCTCCCACTTGCACTCAAGGCTAATTATTGCAATGTCGCATACTCACTGCCCGTGTGATACCGAACACCCAACTCCTCTACTAATCAGTCTCACAAAACCTGTTTGCGAAACTAATGCGTTCGAGGAATAGCCTCAGTGAGTGGATCCGCTCAGATGTTTCTTTCTATGTCTCTCTTTATCTCAAGTTCGCGGAGAAATCCATCTCCCGAAATGAGCAATACCCGTCTTAGAATATGTTTGGATGTCTGATAGGACCTAGTTCATAAATGAACTCCAAATCCAAACTTCTTAGACTGTATTGTCAACTGAACTTAATCAGTATCCTGCGCCATGCCTCCCTTAGTATCCGCTTGGACCACCTGTCCAAAATACTGCCCCTCGTCAGAGGGAAAACTATAACTCTGACAGTCACTCTGTCATCCAGGTCACCTTGGAAGCGTTGAATGATAACTGTCTCCCGAAGGAGGATGTCGTTATCATTTCCTCTAGAACATCCACTTATGTTCTAAAACTGCTTCCGAATGTTTCTCCAGGATTGGATCAATATCAATTTATTGCATCTAATGCAAAAACAACATCTGGTGTGGTACTTGACATCTCATGATTGACTCAATTGCCTAAGCAAGTGATTTGCCAATCATGCGCATCCCTCTTTCCTTTAGTCTGTAAGACACCTTTAGAGAGGGTGACTCCATCACCTGCAGGTACACTACCGTGCCAGGAGTCGTCCATTCTAAAACACCTTTAGAATGTTGTCTAAGTACCCAGATTGGGAAACTACCCAAATCTAGATCTAAAAACATAGATCTAGTAACTAGAATATCTGATATAATAACCATATCCTATGTGGAGAAACCACTGTGTGATAACCAAACTATAACCGATCGTAGTATAGGAATTTCACTTCCTACTCTATGTATGTCATCCAAATACCAGGACATCACACCCTACTACCTTCTTAACAGATCCATCCCCTTTTCTGATGAAGTCAAACCTATGACTGTCACATCAGAAATAGATGATCTATCTCCGCTATATCTGCTTTAGTCTATAAATAGACATAAGCCACTTGTCCACTATGCTTCCGCTGCTCCCACTAACTACGACAACCCTCTGGCAGAGTCATATAGAAGTACACTTCTAAAGCTAGTTCAGAACGACGCTAAACTCATCCTCCTGCTGGGTCTCACAGCCTGGAACAACTGCAATGGAAAGTCTGGGTAAACAAGAACCTCCCTGTCACCGTCCTTGAGGCTACTGGAGTACCTCTCGAGTGCTTGAGGTTATCCATCATGTCTGCGGAGTGGCCAATGGAATGTCAAACCAGATTGAATCTTTAGGTTCTTATCAAATCTTCAGTAATCGTTTGCGGTTCTGGAATTACTTCCAGTTCTACCATACTCCCACTACTGTTTTCTGAAAAAATCCATTTTTATTAAAACTGTGGCGAGTCAAGAACAATATCACTATTGATCTTCCAGATGGTAGAAAATCAACCCTCGTCATAGCCCGGGTCAACCCACAAACAGCCATTACAGAAACGTGCCTTGAGTTGTCCAGTATCTGGTTTTAAGCATTAGCTGGACAACTCCCCGTATCTTAACAATGTCAAGATATGAACTGTTCTATATCCAATACAGAAACAGAGGCACTGATTTAATTGGAACCAGATTCAAATCATGCAGCTGTCTCCAGTGCATGTCAACTAAATGGAAAGAGGCCGATCAGTATTACTCAACTTAGGAATGCTTCCAATTATGAGTAACCTGAAAGAGAAGCAAGTTCTCTTAATCATTACTATCATCTGAATACCATACATAAGTATCTACATCTTCGATCATCTTGAAGAATCCTGATACTTGCAACACCTGGTTCTCTACTTTATTCTTATACCTATAACTTCTCAAAACTCGGACCTTGTATTTCTACGAAACACATGTCTAAGAACTAGAGAAGTCACAAGTAAACAGAATATAGTACGAGGACCAACCCCTCTGTCATAATGGACACTGGACAACATACAATACTCTGTATAAGTCCCCTGAGTCCAATTTCTCATTCTCTGTGTGCCGTAGGTTGAAAACTGTACTATGGTTATGAAGAATTACACCGATATTTAATGCTCCTTACCTAACCATCCACTGATATAGGTAAACGTCATAGACATAATTTCAAAAGGGTATATCTCACTCTATAAAAATAGACGTACAGATATATCAATTTGAAATTGGTGCATAACAACGGATATTCAAAACCAAATATTTGCCGTCCGGCAAACTACCCAGGTGATTTCCTCAAATATCACCAATTACAACGAATTTCGATATAATGAGGATAACCACTTAATTCCCAATAACTTACTCCCACTCATCATCTGTAAAACCATACAGATGTGAGAATCAAACCTGGTAAATACATACCCTGGAGTAAGGACTAATTGGGAAATCAGTTTTCTTTTAACAATACACAGTGAAACAGAAACATTGAAATGTTTCGATGGGGTATCCGGGTATTCCTAGTAATGCCTTTTCCATTATCCAGATTCACAACTGTAACCGTATATTTCTTTGCCATCTTTCCAAATCCCTTCATATGTCTTTAGTCATTACCTTCTGTACACCCTCTTAGGCTAAATGGTTTTCTTCCTTCCCTACCTTTCAGCACCAGCCTATGGTTTGGAAGAAGACTATCCAATAAGCATAATGGGTGTACTGTCCTAATCCTAGGAGCACTCGCACCCGAGATAAGGTAAAGATAAAAGACACCTGAATAAACCTTATTCCTATTTCTCCTGAACCAGAATCCATCCCCGAACTGGAACAAGTTTCTTTCAAGTTCGTATATAACCATACGATGGAATATCCAAATAACTGTGAATCTTCGTAGTGATACGGAGTGTTCTGGAGAAATACAAAGGTGAAGTGGGAATGGTAATGAAATACTTGGTTTGGTCGTGAATAGCAGTCGCAATTTACTTTGCCCTCTTACTAATCCCTTTATTTGTCTTTGCTTAATACCTTCTGTACACCTTTTAGGCTAAATGGTTTTCTTCATTCCCTACCGTTCGGCACCTGCCTATGGTTTGGAAGAAGACTATCCAATAAGTGTAATAGGTGTATTTTCCTAATCCAAGGAACACTCGCAACCTGAGAGAAGGTAAAAGGAAAAGACAACTGAATAGTCCTATTCGTTTTCTCCAGAACCGGAAACCATCCTCGAATAAAATCCTTCGAGTTCGTATATAACCATACGATGGTTTTATCCAATGGAAGTGGACGTTCGTAGTAATACGGGGTGTTCTGGAGAAAAGGGTAAAAGTAGGAGTGGCAATGAGGTATGCAACTCAGACAATCCAAAAGCCAGTCTTATAAGAAGGTTCGGTTAATTTAGGTCACTGAGTCATAGTCTAGGGTCGGGCCATGGTTGCTGCCAAAGAGAGAGAGAAAAGAAACACTCAGTATGCACTCTAACCTAGATCAGAATGGTTATCAATTTATCTAATCAGGAAGCCTCCCATTGTAACGTCAAATTCTTCTCCAAACCTGAAAGAAGAATTAGTCGGGATCACCCGAGGAGCAAACCAACTCATCAGTGGGAATCGGGATCCAACTATCATCGCATGATAACGTGACGGAATCCGCTCACGTTATCACACTCCAAAAGGTATGCGCATATCTGGCAAGTTTCAGTTTCTTTAGAAACTCCCGATGTGATTTTTGCCCCATACTCTTATGGCCTTGACTAAGGCCAACAAATCATAAGTCACATGTCAAGTTCTACCTGTCATTGTCCAGGTTAATTTGAACCCACCCGTACAAGCCCTTGACTAGGGCCAACAAGGCTATACGACTATTTCAAACCAACGCATCTATCTATGCAGCAGAAAGGTAACAAGCAGCTACCATACACTATGCCTTGACTAAGGCCAACAAATATAGCATGAATACTACGTGCTACCCGTCTGAAATGACGGAGGCTACGAATGGTTTTTGGCGAAAAACCTTTAACGTAATGAACTTGATATCGTTGAAGGAACTGGATAGCTTTTATAAAAATATAGTGGCGAAAACCTTTGCTAAAGAGGTCACTCCCGGTGAAGGGATCTCGGCTCTTTCCCCGTAGAATGAGGTGCAGGATATTCCAACTGAATACCACGATGCAAAGCAAAAGTAATCGACTATAGTGAAGTTATTGCCCTGACGCAAACTTCTGTCCAAGGGGTCACTCCCGGTGAAAGGATCTCGGCCCTTGCCTCGTCGACTGAGGTGCTGGATATTCATAACCGAATACCACTATGCAAAACAAAAGAGAACATCCTTGCAATAACAGCTTTTTGAAAAATTGTTCCAACAACATCAGAATAGGTTTGTTTAGCTTGCATTGATCCGAATCAACGCAGTCCCATCAATTGATCACACCAATAAAGAACAAAAATAATGATGTACGTATATGCCATCCGCATTCGCCACTGCGTCCCGTCATCACCCGTTAGGTTACTTAACTAATGGCAGAGCGGGGACTGGACTAGCGCGGATGCAAAACATATACAACATCTACTAGTATATATATCAATATATAATATTCGCTCAAGGCGTGATAAAATGCAACATCACAGAAATGTAATAAGCATCACAGAACAATACAGATATCTGGGATCCCCGGGTTTCATAGAGCCGCTACTGAAACCCGACGTTCCCCTGATCGTGTGGATAGCCTGTGCAACGAAATCCTAGACCCCTACGGGCACGGCAAGTTACTCGCCAAAACCTGAAGCGAGGCAGCCCCTTCAACAACATGAATGGACCACCCAGCACTTCACAGAATTCGGTAACTTGGGCACCCCTCCTTAGGTCAACCTATACCCCCTACAAGTGTGGCGAATAGCCCGCCAATTCTAGAGTAAAGCCCCCTCCGTCTCAACGCCATGAGATGCGGGCCCGTTGCCCTCTAGAACTATGCTACCCGTGCACCCCTCCGCGGGGTAATCCTAGTACAGAAAGTAAAATATATACAATGGGTACATCGACCTCAGCCCGGTCGTGCCCCAAAAGAATAATATACAAACAGGCAGTAACGGCAGTCCACATGTCGGACGCTCGCCCCGCAATATCAAATGTACATACAAAACCAAACTGTGCTAACATTGCATCCAGGCTATCCCCACGACAAATCCGCAACATCACAGCACAACACAGAACATCAACGTGAATGTCACGTTCGCAAATCCGTTTAAAAGGGCTATAGCAGATAGACAGGATTTACCGATCAAATGACATTCACGGTCGCAGATATAATGTAAATACTGTGAACTAACATGTTTAAAATTTTCGATCGACTAAATTTCCTGAAGCAGGCCCCAAGCACAACTGTAGCACTCAAAAACATCTAGGCCCAAAACGAATATACCAGAAACCCTATTTCCATGTCAGAGAGCCACTGTAAAAATTTGATGCAGTGAAGCCAAATTTCGGCGGCGGATCAGCGGCCAAAACGTGGTTTTGGCTGCTGATCCGCCGCTATACAGTAACTTCAGCTTACCAAATTTTCACAGAATCCATAGAAAACCCTGCACGTATTTTTACAATATACCAAATAATTTTTAAAGCACTGGAAAAATTCGACAGAAACTTGACATGGAAACGCGGTTTTTGGAAAATCCGTTCGATCGAACTTGTAAACACGTTAGAGTAAGCCAGACTAGGTTAATGGCGTGGCTCTGATACCAGTAAAAGTGCACGGCAGCGCCCCGGCCGTCATTCCGAGGCCAAAACGCGGAAACGAAACTTTTACAAAACTTGTAAACCGGCACTACCGCGCACTTTAAACCCGGATCGGACCATTAACCTACTCCTAGCTAACTAGAGAATGGGAAGGAAGCTATACCGAGCGATCCGTGTCCTTCGGTCTTCGGTCTCCACTCCGATCTCCTCTCGGAATCTCCGGTCTTCAGCTCCTCCTCGGAACGGGCACCACATCGCCGGGTTCATTTACGGGCTCCCACCTCTGGACCGAGGCAACTCGGGCACAAAGTTGGCGAGCTGACGTTCCCAAGAATACAGTAGGCTAAGTGTAGAATCCATTGTCTCTATGGGGTATGAAGTTGCCATTGAAGTGGAGGTGGAGAAATCAACTAAGGAAATGTGCTATGGAATTTTGGTGGCAACAAAATGAGATGAATGATGTATAATTTCCCTCCACCAAAATGAACCCTCTCCCTCTCCCTCCAAAAATGTGGCCGGCCTCTCTCATGGTGGAGGGGAAAAAAAGAATCATAATCCAAGAGAGAAATGAGAGTGATATCAAAGAAAAAGATCACATCAATTTCAAATCCAAATCTAAATCAATTCTCATCTCATTAATGCTAGCCATGATGAAAGGAAAAAAACAAAGATGCTATATCTATCATAATCATCCATTTACAAGAAACCCCCACCACAATGCTAATTTGCAAATATGCAAATTATCCCCTCCCATCACAAAAGTCCAGCCGTGAAGGAACAAAGGAAAACTGGCCGAAACGGAATGCAAACTGGCAACTTCAAAAACTGATCCCGTAATAAATTACAGGAAAACCCCGCGACCGTATATACATACCCGCATTTGTATTCCGACCGAATACAAATGCAATGAGACAAAATCTACACTGTACAATACTAGGATCCGGCTTAAACCAAAACCCGCTAGTATTATTCGTCCAATCATGATCCGTGCAATACCGCACGTATATGATCGAACCCTGCCATATCTCCATACGGCCTCTACAGCGTTTCTCCAGAAACATGAGAAACTGTCTGTGGGGGACTCTAAAGACTCGTCAATACTTTGGCTGTGGATTTAACCACTAGCATATCATAGGTATTAGCCATACATGACGGGCTACCAGCTATTGACCAAAAGGGACGTCTGTGAGCGAACTCATCCTGACACCCTACTGAGCCTGTCAGTGACAATATCCGTACAGTCCAGTCCGTTCGTCTATGAGCATCGCATGGCGGGCCTAGGGGTTGGTAAAAGTCAGACCCCCAAAAGCGGTAGTGTCAGAGTGTAGCCCAGAACACCCTGAGATATTACTGGAATACCTACCAGTAAATCTCCTGCCTTGGCCAAGGACATCGTGTAATGGCTCTCCTAGACACAGCGCGACCTCACCCCCAATACCGAGAGAGACGAACCCCTGAAGATCCGCTCACTGCCTCCATATGGCTCGGGACTGTACCCAACTAAAACCTGTTTGCATGACTCCTTTGAGCGTGGTAGGGTAGTAATCAAAGTACAGTAGGAACTCACACGAGAAAAATGACGATCTCAGGTCGATGAACTAACATGTACACATGTCACCAGGGAACTGTTATCTGACGTCAGGTATAAGACCAACTAGCATGTTCCCGGTGAGTCCTGTCCAGTGTACTCATAACCCAATGAGCACCTGTATACATCTTAGGTGAACCAACTGACACCAGTGGCTTGTGAGACCGGCCACCGCACCTCGTCGGGGTTTCGACTGTATACACTAGTCTACTCTGGAGTATCGATACCCTGTCTCGAAAACTCCCACGACTAGGGACCTTTTAAGGATGTGCTTATAGACCCCAGCTCCCATGTATATGATCACCCTCATACTGTTGGCAGTCAAGAAAGAATCCTAAGGGCTCTATCAACGTGCAATAGTGACTTGTAAGGTCACCTAAAGCAGTACACGATGATAAAGATAAACCAGATAGCATACTATCATCTCGAGTAAGACTGTCCTACCGGCATAGGCCCTCTCTCAATCATTGCAATCACGCGCCTGTGATCCAATAATTGACTCTGAGGGCACTATACCCAACAAGGTAGACCCAAGGAGGGGAGCACAAGTAACTGGGTTCTAGGGTCCAGTGGGAGGCCATCTCGAGGAGTCGAGACCGGGTCTCCTAACCCTAGAATTGGCAGTGTTACTTGCCGCTTTCGTAGGGGTCTAGGGATGTGGGTTTGGCTATTCATCGCGACCGTGGAATCCGTGTTTTATACCGGCTCGTATTAAAAACACGGACATCCTAGTATATCCAATATTTCATATATGTTCTTCTGCTGCAATGTTCTGTGATGAGATCATATTACTGCCTGAGATAAATGCTTATACTATATATATATATGCTGATATATAAATATTACTGCTTTCGTTTCTTCTGTGATGCTTAGGAAGCATAAGCTGATGGGATTTATTAATGAGATTAATAAAAAAGAAAAGAAACCTAAAAGATGTTGTAGAATCAAAACTTTATAAAAAAGGTAGCTACAGTTTTGCTTTGCATAGCGGTATATATGATATACCCTGCTTCTTATTCGATGAGGAAAGAGCCGAGATCCCTTCACCGGGAGTGACCTCTTTAGCGAAATTGGCAGATGCTACAAACTCACGGTTTAGTTTTTGGCAGCTTATACAGTTCTTGCTTTGCATAGTGGTATATATGATATACCCTGCACCTTATTCGATGGGGAAAGATCCAGATCCCTTCACCGGGAGTGACCTCTTTAGCGAAACTAGAAAAGCCTCAAAAACACTCCTTTTTCAAAAACTACTAGATTCTGCGACGATATCAAGTTCATTACGCTCATGGTTTTCTGAAAAACCTGCGTAGCCCTCTGACATTTCAGATAGATACTACTTAGTATTCGTGCTACGGTAGTTTGGCATTCGTCAAGGCGTAATGTACGGTAGCTATTTACTATTTATCTGTAGCATATGATGCGATTGGATTAGGGTATTCGTACGTCGTTGTTTGGCATTCGTCAAGGGTCGTGCGGGTGGGTTTAATTCAATCAAGAAATGTACGGGTTGAACTTGACTAGCGGACTATGGGTTGTTTGGCATTCGTCAAGGTCATAGCACGTTAGGGGCAAAAGCATTATCGGGAATTTCAAGTGTTGAAATTTGCAATGAGATTGCATACCTCCTATGAGATAGTTGGATCCCGATACCCAGTGCGAGTAAGAGTTACTCCTGGGAGAGTTTTACACAAGACAATAAGCAGATCAAGTAGGTGTCTAGAAAAGTGTTAACGGGGTTACGCCTCTGGAAAAACGAGGTTTACTTTAATTAGGTCCGTGCGAAAGCACGGGGAACCTCCCTCAAGTACCGACACTGATCTGGCTGAAAGATTGACGAAATTGTAGAGTGTAATTAATCCTGGCTAATCTTACCTTTTAGGGTTTGAAGGAAGATTTGATAAAAACAATGGGAGACATCCTGATTAGATAAGATAATAACCAATCTAATCTTGCAAGAGCATACGCTAAAGTATTTTCTTCTCTCTCTCTCCAGGTAGCGACCATGTCAGGCCATAATCAAGATAATAATATGGATGTATTGACTGAACCCGATTATTATACTGAGCAAGAGAACGTTGGTCCCGTTCTTTCTTATAAGAGTTATAAGATTGAACAGGAAACAGGAGAATATCTGGATTCTCACGCCGCCCAAACGGAGAACATGCATGTTGATGCACCTTCTTCGGGTGTGTTAGTTATTGAGAACTGTTTCTCAGTTCACCCTACGTCCTGGGTATTAGATACCAGATCAGGATCCCACATATGTAAATTATTACATGGGCTACGGAAAGGTAGAGAACTGGGAAAAGGTGATCATTCCGTTCAAGTAGGGAATGGTGCAAGTATTGCAGCCAAAGCAGTTGGCGAATATCACCTAGTATTACCAAGTCGTAATATACTGATTCTAAATCAGTGCTATTATATACCGAACATGATGTGCAACATTATATCAGTTTCATTATTAAGTAAAGAAGGATATAATTTTGTAGTACAGGATAATGTTATGAACATCTTCCTAAATCAAAAGTTGATTGCATCAGGCTCGTTACATAATGGCATATTCATTCTCAATTAAAATACAGTTCTCAATATACAAAACACACACAAGAGGAAAAGTTCAGAAATGAACGAATCCTTCTTGTGGCATTGTAGACTTGGTCATATCAATGCGACACGACTAGCTAAGTTACATAAGGATGGATATTTGAATCCGTTCGAATTATCATCTTATGATACTTGCCATTCATGTCTCAAAGGAAAAATGACCAAAGCTCCGTTTAGTGGACACGGAGAAAGAGTTACGGAACTCTTAGGACTGGTACATAATGATGTATGCGGTCCCATGTCTACGCATACCAGGAACGGTTCTTCCTACTTCATTACATTCAATGACGATCTTTCTAGATACGGACATGTGTTCCTGATGAAACACAAGTCTGAAGCTTTTGAGAAATTCAGAGAATATAAGCACGAAGTAGAGAACCAAACGGGCAAAAGTATTACGATCCTTCGATCTGATCGAGGAGGTGAATACTTAAGCAATGAGTTCCTAGAATATCTAAAAGAAAATGGGATTCTCTCTCAGCTTACTCCTCCTTATACACCACAGCACAACGGTGTATCGGAACGGAGGAATCGCACCCTATTAGATATGGTGCGCTCTATGATGAGCACTGCTGAGTTACCTATTTCCTTCTGGGGGTATGCGCTTGAGACAGCCATACACCTATTGAATATGGTTCCTACCAAATCAGTGCCTACCATTCCATATGAGATATGAAAAGGGAAGAGACCATCTTTTAAGTATGTTAAGATATGGGGTTGTCCAGCCTATGTCAAAAGACAAAATCCGGACAAACTCGAGACAAGATCTGTTTTATGTAAGTTTGTAGGATATCCCAAAAATTCACAAGGGTATATCTTCTACCACCCCGAGGAAAAAAAGGTGTTTGTTTCTCGACATGCCACTTTCTTAGAAAAAGGTTTTCTTATGAAACAGATTAGTGGCATTGAGGTAGAACTGGAAGAGGTTCCAGCGACACAAACTATAACACAAGACTTGGTAGAACCAGAGGATTCAGTAGTACCCGACGAACCCCAGCCTCTCCGCCGATCTAGTAGGGTTTCTTATCCACCTGAGAGAAACTATTGTTTTCTCATTGATGGTGGAAGCGAGGACTGCATCATGGAAGATGATGACCCGACTAGTTTCGAGTAGGCCATCACAAGCGGTGACTCTGTGAAATGGCTGGATGCAATGCGATCTGAGATGGAATCCATGTACACCAATAAAGTATGGACTTTGGAAAATGCTCCTGAAGGGGTAAAACCCATTGGGAGCAAGTGGATCTTTAAAAAGAAATTTGGTGTAGATAGAAAAGTTGAGACTTTCAAAGCTAGACTTGTTGCAAAGGATTTTCGTCAACGACCAGGTGTGGATTATGACGAAACTTTTTCTCCAGTGGCTATGCTTAAGTCCATCCGGATCTTACTTGCCATTGCTGCATGCCATGACTACGAAATCTGGCAAATGGATGTTAAGACCGCCTTTCTAAACGGTGATTTAGAAGAGTGCGTGTACATGACTCAGCCAGAGGGCTTCGCAGATAGTGGGAGCAGCGGAAAGGTGTGCAAGCTGCTTAAATCCATTTATGGGTTAAAGCAAGCATCACGGAGTTGGAACATCTGTTTTGATGTTGTAGTCAAAGAGTTTGACTTCATCAAAAATATAGATGAACCTTGTATCTATAAGAAGGTAGCAGAGAGTAAGGTAGTCTTCCTCGTATTGTACGTCGATGATATACTCTTAATAGGAAATGATGTTCCTATACTGCAGTCAGTCAAGCTCTTCTTATCACAAAGATTCTCAATGAAAGATCTAGGTGATGCCACCTGCATACTGGGAATAATGATCTATAGAGATAGATCTAAACGGATACTGGGATTATCCCAATCCAGGTACATTGACACCATACTAAAGAGGTTTAGTATGGAAGAATCCAAGCGTGTGAACCTACCCACGATCTCTGGACTCACTCTCTCCAAAGAGATGTCTCCCAAGACTGATTTGGAGAGAGCTCGCATGCAAGGGATACCCTATGCTTCGGCAGTAGACTCTATCATGTATGTGATGCTATGTACCAGACCCGATATAGCATACTCACTAAGTGTAGTGAGTCGGTATCAAGCAGATCCTGGAGAGAGTCACTGGACAGCTGTGAAGAACATTCTCAAGTACTTGCGAAGGACTAAGGAGATGTTTTTGGTGTATGGTAACGGAGAACTCCAGGTGGAGTCCTTTACCGATTCCAGCTTCCAAAGTGATAAGGACGACTCTAAGTCGCACTCGGGATTTGTCTTTACCCTCAATGGAGGGGCGGTATGTTGGAAGAGTTCCAAACAGGATACCGTTGCAGATTCGACGATGGAGGCTGAATACATCGCTGCCAACGATGCTGCCAAAGAGGCTGTCTGGATAAAGAAGTTCATTAGTGAACTTGGTGTGGTTCCATCCATTGAGCATCCAATACCTCTGTATTGCGATAACAATGGAGCTGTGGCGTTGGCGAAGGAACCCAGGTCCCATCAAAAGTCCAGACATATTCTGAGGCGGTATCACCTCATCAGGAAGATAGTTGATCGCCGGGAGATCGAGGTCAGGAGAGTAGATACGAAGGACAACACTGCGGATCCATTTACGAAGGCCATTCCCCAGATACAGTTTGAGAGATTATTCAGGATGCTAGGTATGGGATACTACAGCAGCTGGCCTTAGTGCAAGTGGGAGATTGTTAGTTATGTATATGCCCCAGAGGCCATTGTTGTACATATGATGTATATTATAATGGATGCTTGGATATATATAGAGAGGACTTTCTTGCTCGTCATGATAATATGCTATTTGGTTTCACTTTATCTTAACATGTTGACTTGTATTGGTTTATTGTCTTACTTTCACATGTTGATAAAACAGTTAGGATCTGCTCGACTACTGGGACTATGATGAGATCATACTAGTGGGGCCACGGTAGTCGATGAGTATATCCTATAACTGTTCCTAGTCGGGGGGTGTCGAGACAGGGCATCGATACACCAGAGTAGACTAGCGTATACGCATCTTGACCCATATGATGGGTGATGGATGATCCCATATCCATCGGTGTTTGACATCAAGGATGGTGTACGGGTGCTCAGTGGAGACTGGGTACACTGGACGGACTCGCCGAGAACTCCCAGATGGTGATATACCACACGTCAGATGGCAGTTCTCCGGTGACACTGGTACAGGGTAGTCTGTAGACCCGAGATCGTCATAGAGTCTTGTGTGATTCCCACTATTCTTTGATTTCCACCTTACCACGTCCAAGAGGGCGTGCAAAATGGTGGCTTTTGGGTGCAGTCCCGAATCACATGGAGGCAATGAGCGATAGGAGGGGATCCGTCTCTCCCGGTATATGGAGTTGATGTTGTGCTGTGTTCGATTGGCTATAACTGGAAGTCCCTGGCCAGGGCTGATATAGAGATTTACTGGTAAGTGTTACCAGTAGTTTCTCGACCCGTTATGAGCCTCACATCGACACGACTTATCGGTTACTGGGGTCTGACATATACCACCCCTAGACTTGATATGTAACATATCAGACGAAGAGACCAGACTGTACGGGAGTGTTACTGATTGGAATCACAGGAGAATGTACAGGCTAGCTTGTTGATCTTCTGATCGCTCAATACCTGGGTGGCTGTTACGTTTAGCTGACCTCTTGCAGCTTGTGGGTGTTTGATATGATCATCACCTGCTACCGGCGTATTGACGATTCTTTAGAGTCCTACACAGAGGTTTCTTGGCTCAGGCAAAACGGAGTAGAGGCACATATGTGATATGTGCAGGACCGAGGATAATGCGATATGAGATACCGTATTATATTCTCGCGATATTTAGATATGAACCGGGTCATCGGATCAAGTGTTGATTCGATGAATCGGTACATGATATATTAGTCGGTTATATTCGATATAGCCGGATCGTCGGATCAAGTGTTGATTTGATGATTTAATGTATAATAATCTATATGATATATTGTATTACATTATCTAATATTGGCTCGCTTTATTATTTCATTTTCTCACCGGGTAATACATTGATATATATGCGATATATGTTAATTGTATTATTTTCTTTTGTTACAAATATATAATATATATGTGATAAATATTATTGTGACATGATATGATTAATAATGGAACATGTTTAGTAGAGATTAAACAAGATTAGGGTTTGATTAGGGTTAGTTGCTTCTTGCACCTTCTAGAAGCTTTCCTTTTGTCATGAGTTAGATATTATGGTTGATATTTATCCATAACTCATTCTTTAACCCAACCAAATCCTAGCCCTAGTTAATTCTCTACAAGGGTTATCCTTGTCATCCTAAACCATGGTTGCATTATTAATTCATATATTCATTTCATTATTCATCACAAAAGGATTAACTCATTATTCATCATCTTCTTCTCTCTTGAGCATTGAGAAAGCTTACTAGTTTTTCCTTTTGTGATGTTTTCATGTGAGAATTTGATATAAAAAGATAGCATAAATACTACTCCATCATCCTCATCTAATCTAGCCCATTAGATTAGGGTGTTCACCTCATTAGAGTGAGAGAGCTTGAGTTATAGCAACTTCAGCGTAGATCATCGGAGAAGCTAGCATGGATCGTTCGAGTCGTGGAGCCTCTCTTGAGTCCGGGAGATCGTGGATCGCGGTGAAGGGGCTTCTACTCGGAGCTTATGAAGCGAAGGAGAACATATGACTTTGACTCTGAGTCCTGCTTCAGTCTCTTCTGTACAGGATTACAAAGGTTGTAATCCCTCACACTTAGTTGTAAAGATGTTTACTTACATGTTAAACCCTAATAATCTAGCAAAGATCCCGGCTTTGGGTTGTTCGGCACGTCTAAAATTTTATTCGGGCATGGTTGATGCCTTATGAACCCTCACAAGAGTGCCTAGGAACCCTTCACAGAGAAGGTATACGGGTGCTCAGTAGAGACTGGGTACACTGGACGGACTCGTCGAGAACTTCCAGATGGTATTATACCTCACATCAGATGGCAGTTCTCTGGTGACACCGGTACAGGTTAGTCTGTAGACCCGAGATCGTCATAGAATCTTGTGTGGCTGCCACTGTGCTTTGATTTCCATCATACTACGTCGAAGAGGGCGTGCAAAATGGTGGCTTTTGGGGACAGTCCCGAATCACATGGAAGCAATGAGCGATAGGAGGGGATTCGTCTCTCCCGGTATAGGAAGTTGATGTTGCGCTGTGTTCGATTGGCTAGAAGTGGAAATCCCTGGCCAGGGTTGCTGAGATCTACTGGTAAGTGTTATCAGTAGTTTCTCGAACTGTTATAGATCTCATATCGACATGACTTATCAAGCTGCTGGGGTCTGACGTTTACCACCCCTAGGCGAGATATGCGATATATCAGACGAAGAGACCGGACTGTATGGGAGTGTTACTGACTGGATTCGCAGGAGAAAGTACAGGCTAGCTTGTTGATCTTCTGATCGCTCAATACCTGGGTGGCTGTTACATTTAGCTGACCGCTTGCAGCTTGTGGGTGTTTGATATGATCATTACCTACTGTCGGCGTATTGACGATTCTTTAGAGTCCTACACAGAGGTTTCCTGGCTCAGGCAAAACGGAGTAAGAGCACATATATGATATGTGCGGGACCGAGAACAATACGTGTATATGATACCGTATTAGATTCTCGCGATATGAAATATCGGCCGGGTATATGTGATATAGCCGGGTCATCGGATCAAGTGTTGATTCGATAAACTGATACAGATTATATTAGTTGGTTATTTGTGAAATAGCCGGATTATCGGATCAAGTGTTGATTCGATAAATTAATGTATAATTATATATTTGATATATTAAATTACATTAACTAGTATAAGCTCACTAAAAAATTCTTTTTCTCACTCGGATAATACATTGATATATATGTGATATATGTTAATTGTATTATTTTATTTTGTTACAATAAATATTGTATATGTGATATATAATATTGTAACAGGTTAAGGTTAATAATGCAACATGATTAGTGGAGATTAAATATGGTTAAGATTTGATTTTGGTTAATTCTTTCTAGAAACTTCTAGAAGGTTTTGTTTTGTTTTGAGCAAAAATATTTGTGTTGATATTTTGCATAGATATTTGTTTAACCCAAACCTTTTAACCATGGTTCAATCTCTACAAGGGTTACTTCTTCAAACTAATACCATGGTTGCATTTCTAACCTCACACTTGAGTTATTCATTATTAATCATAAAAGGTTTTGGATATTCTTCTTCTTCTTCCTTGATAAAAAGCTTTCTAGCTTTTTACTTAGTGATGAAAATGAGTGAGATTAAGAAAACAAATGAGAATTAAAATCCTACTTCATCATCCTAATCTATCCTAGCCATTTAGATTAGGGTGTTCACTTCATTTAGTGAGAGAGGGCTTATGTTAAAGAAACTTCAAGGCAGATCATCTTAGTTATCGAAGATCGGAAGCAAGCTTGCATCTTTCTCTTCGTGGAGCCTCTCTAGAGTCCGGATTCTCGATGATATCAGCGAAGAGACCTCAACACGAAGCTTTAGAAGTGAAGGACCGGACTAAAAAGGTTGTAATCCCAAACTCTTAGATGTTAAAGTGTTTAACATGCTTTGTTTCGCCTAATCTCTAGTAAAGATCTTGGTTAGGCTTGTTCGGCACGTCTAAATTTTAAATCGGGCATGGTTGATACCTTATAGTGTAAGTCCATGTCACGCACCCTACAAACTTGCGGGGAGGCGGAATATATGAAAAACAATTATCAAAGCTTCGTAACACGGACTTGAGCGCATGAATCGTATCTAAACCATTGCTAACTATCTACTAGAGGTTTAACTACTCGGATTCGAAGTTATACCTCACGTTATATGTCCTTCGGGTCTTCATCGCTGTCCTCCACTCCTCGTAGGCTCCTTAGAACATCGGCACCTCAACGGCCTCCTCGAGTCAAAGACGATCCACCCGAAAGCTCCTACGCCAAGCTTAATCCCTAAATTGAGATAACTAGGTTGCTTAAAGTGCTAATCTAAGCTACCTAGGGGATATAGAGTGACGTTATGGATGTATTAGTCTAGCTAACCCTTGATCTCAACACATGAGAGGTTAGGGTTAGGGTTTGAAGAGAGAGTGAGCTTGAGGAGAGAGAAGGTGAAGATGAGAATCATAATGAGATAATGATCTACTATAATATATATGAAGCATTATTATTTATTCAAAAATGAAATAAAAGATTTAACAACCATGCTTCATAAATACATATGAGTGATTCATCTCCATGAGTCATTAAGCATTTATGATGTATTAATGACATGGATGAATCACACAAATGAGTCACTAATCCCATTTAATGCAATGCCACCTTACCCCCCCAAGTCACCACTCTTCTAGAAGCTTCACGACAAATTACGAGGACGCCCCTCCAATCCGTGAAAACACGGAAAAACTTTAGACTGTATAAATCTAATAACCCGATACTAGAATCTGGCTTAAACCAAAGCCGGCTAGTAAAAACTGTCCGAAAAGTCGTACGTGCGTAAACACACGTACGCATCCGAACCCTTGTCGTAAAACCATACAACCTCTATATCGTTTCACCTGAAGCAGGGAAACTCTCTGTGTGGGACTCTAAAGACTCGACACTACGCTGGCAGTGGGTTTAACCACAGACCGCAAGCGGCACTAGCTGTACGTAACGGTCCCCAGGTAGATGTCGATAAGAAGGCCGATGAGTAAACTCATCCGAACTCCCACTGAGCCTGATGTGACAATCTTCGTACAGTCTGGTCTGTTCGTCTAAGACTATCGCATATCAAGCCTAGGGGGCGGCAAGCATCAGTCCCCTAATAGCTGTATAAGTCGTGTCGGAGCGAAGCCCATTACACCCTGAGAAGCTACTGGAACCTACCAGTATATCTCGCTTGCCCTGGCCAGGGACTTTGCGTAATGGCTCTCTGACACAGCGCGATATCATCTCCCAATACCGGGAGAGACGAATCCTGTCTAACCACTACTGCCTCCAAGTGCTCGGGACTGCACCCAACTGCTACCTGTTTGCACGACTTCTATGAGCCGTGGTAGGGTAGAAATCTAAGAACAGTGGGACACACTCGAGGCGAAGTAGCGGTGTCAAGTCTGCGGACTATGCTGTATTCATGTCACCTGGGAACAGTTAACTGACGATGGGTATAATACCATCTAACAGTTCCCCTGCGAGTCCTGTCCGGTGTACCCGTAACCTAACGAGCACCTGTATACTATCTCCAGTACGACGTACTGATGGCTATGGGACAGACCATCTCCCCAATTGGGATGAGAAGCGTATACACTAGTCTACTCTGGAGTATCGATGCCCTGTCTCGATAATCCTACGACTAGGGACCTGTATAGGATGTTGCTTATAGACTACCCAGCCCCCACTAGTGTGACTGCCATCACAACGCTGGTAATCAAGCAAAGAACCTATGGGCTCTACTAATATGTATAAGTGATACATTACAAGAAACATATGCACATATTAAAGTAGACACAAACCAAGTAGCATACTACCATTTTTAGCGAGACTGTATATATAACTGTGAATATCCCAAGCTTCCATTAAGTAATATACAATCTAGTATGATACAATAATGGCCCCTAGGGCATATACACTAACAATCTCCCACTTGCTCTAGGGCCATAAGCTGGCATATCGTAGACCTATCATCTCGAATAGCCTCTCGAACTGCGTCTGAGGAATGGCCTTCGTGAATGGATCAGCAATGTTATTCTCCGTCTCTACTCTCTTTACCTCGATCTCCCGGCGATCTACGATCTCCTTGATAAGGTGATACCGCCTTAAGATGTGTCTGGACTTCTGATGGGACCTGGGTTCCTTCGCTAAAGCTATAGCGCCGTTGTTGTCACAATGCAAGTGTATTGGATCAACACTGGTAGGAACCACCTGAAGTTCTGTGAGGAACTTCTTCATCCAGACAGCTTCTTTTGCGGTATCGCAAGCAGCTATGTACTCTGCTTCCATCGTTGAGTCAGCAACGGTCTCCTGTTTGGAACTCTTCCAACAGACCGCCCCTCCATTGAGGGTAAATATATAACCCGACATGGATTTGGAGTCATCTTTGTCACTCTGGAAGCCGGAGTCGGCAAAGGCCTCAATCTGGAGGTCTTTTCCGCCATACACCAAGAACATATCTTTAGTCCTCCTCAGGTACTTGAGTATGTTCTTTACTGCTATCCAGTGATTCTCCCCTGGGTTTGCCTGATACCGGCTTACAACGCTCAATGCATATGCTACATCTGGTCTGGTACATAATATCGCATACATTATAGAGCCTACTGCTGAAGCGTAGGGTATAATCGACATGCGATCCCTTTCCAAATCAGTCTTGGGAGACATCTCTTTGGAGAGGGTGATTCCGTGACAAGCCGGTAGGTTACCGCGCTTAGAATCTTCCATACTGAATCTTTTCAATATGGTGTCTATGTACCTGGACTGCGAAAGTCCCAACATCCTTTTAGATCTATCACGATAGATCTGGATCCCCAGAATGTAGGTGGCATCACCCAGGTCTTTCATGGAGAATTTATGTGACAAGAATCTTTTGACTGACTGTAACATAGGAATATCATTTCCTATTAGGAGAATGTCATCCACGTACAAGACGAGGAATACTACAGCTCTCCCTACAATCTTACTGTATATGCATGGTTCATCTGGATTTTTGACAAAGTCAAATTCCTTAACAGTATCATCAAAACAGATGTTCCAACTCCGTGATGCCTGCTTTAGTCCATAAATGGACTTAAGCAGCTTGCATACTTTACTGCTGCTCCCACTCTGAATGAACCCCTCTGGCTGATCCATATAGACGCTCTCTTCCAAATTTCCATTTAGAAAAGCTGTCTTTACGTCCATCTGCCAGATCTCATAATCGTGGAAGGCAGCAATAGCAAGAAGGACCCGAATGGATTTCAGCATAGCCACTGGAGAAAAGGTTTCGTCATAGTCCAAACCAGGTCTTTGACGGAAACCCTTTGCAACAAGTCTAGCCTTATAAGTTTCAACATGTCTATCTACACCAATCTTCTTTTTGAAGATCCATTTGCATCTTACGGTTTTACCCCATCTGGAGCAAAGTCCAAAGTCCATACTTTGTTAGTATACATGGACTCCATTTCGGTCCGCATTGCATCCAGCCATTTTACTGAGTCACCGCTCTTAATGGCTTGCTGGAAGCTAGTAGGCTCATCATAGTCAATAATGCAATCCTCTCTATCCCCGTCTATGAGAAAACCGTAGTATCTCTCGGGTGGATGAGATTTCCTACTACTCCTGCGGAGTGGCGTCGGGATGTCCTGTTCTTCTGAAGCCTCAGGTTCTACCATACTTTCAGTAGTAGTTTGTGGTTCTGAAATTTCTTCCAGTTCTATTCCGCTCCCACTTGTTTCCTTTTCTAAAAACTGATATTCTAGAAAATGGGCATTACGAGAAACAAAAACTTTTTGTTCCTCTGCGTAATAGAATAGATATCCTTTGGAGTTATTTGGATATCCCACAAACTTACAATGTACTGATCGTGCCTCGAGCTTGTCCGCATGCTGCTTTTTAATAAAAGCTGGACATCCCCAAATCTTCAGATACTGAAGATAGGGTTTCTTCCCACTCCACATCTGATATGGTGTGGTAGGCACAGTCTTGGTAGGAACTAGGTTCAAAATATATGCAGCTGATTCTAGTGCATATCCCCAAAATGATCGCGGTAACTCAGCGCTACTCATCATGGAATGAACCATATCTAATAGGGTTCGATTCCTCCTTTCCGATACACCGTTGTATTGTGGTGTGTATGGAGGAGTAAACTGAGAGAGAATTCCATTCTCTTTTAAGTAACCCAGGAACTCGTCACTTAAGTATTCACCACCTCGATCAGATCTCAGTGTCTTTATACTCTTGCCTGTTTGTTTTTCCACTTCATTCTTGTATTCTTGGAATTTCTCAAAGGCCTCGGATTTATGCTTCATCAAGAAGATATATCCATACCTAGAGAAATCGTCCGTAAAAGTAATGAAATATGAATAACCACCTCGTGCATGTGTAGACATTGGACCGCACACGTCACTGTGTAGGAGTCCCAAAAGCTCGCTTGCTCTTACTCCGTGTCCAGTAAACGGAGTCTTTGTCATCTTTCCTATGAGACAAGATTCACAAGTAGCATAAGATTGATATTCGAACGGATTCAAATATCCTTCTCTATGTAACTTAGTCAACCTTCTCTTATTGATGTGACCTAGTCTACAATGCCATAAGAAAGCCTGATTTAATTCCGGAGACTTTCTTTTAAGTGTATTCTGGACATTGAAAACCTGAGCTTGACTTAATACGTATATACCGTTATCTAATGTACCTGACCCAATCAGAACTTGATTTAGGTTGATGTTAACTACATCGCTTACGAATGTAAAATCATATCCCTCTCTTGAAAGTGAGGACACTGCTATGATATTGCAAGTCATACTAGGTACATACAGACAGTTACGTAGAATCAATATCTGCCCACTTGTCAAACCTAGGCGATATTCTCCCACGGATTCAGCGTCCACGCTCATTCCGTTTGCAACTCTGAGAGACAAATCACCCACCTTCATAACTCTATGGTTTCTCAAAGCATGTAATGAATTACAGATATAAGATCCTGCTCCAGTATCTAGTACCCAGAAAGTAGAGTTAATTGACAAACAGTTCTCAATTACAAATACACTTGAGGCTGAAGCCACAACATGCTTCGTATCCTGGCTACTGGCTTTAAAAGCCCTGCAATCTTTCTGCCAATGTCCAATCCCATAACAATAGAAACGTTCCTCTTTTACTACATTCAGTCCCGAAACTTTTGCCTTCTATTTCCTTCTACTTTCCTGGTTTCCTTCAGGGTAGAAGGCAGAGACTGTAGAATCAAGTCAGTATCTGACTCGTTTCCTAACGTGGTCTCCAGGTCCTGGAGCTCATCAATATAGCTAGTCATTGTAAGGACATTGTCTCCTACAGATGACCCGAAATCCATCCTCGCTTGAATTAATTCGTTCGAGGTCTTATATCTACCGATATGAGATTGCTCTCCATATAAATCTTTGTTATGGAGAAAGATGGAAACTGAGTCCATCTTCTCGTGCTGCTTCTGGTATACACCATCAACTGGAGCTAACATGAGGCACTTGGCTTTCTCTTTATCCTTTTCCCTTGTCTGACGGATATCCATATCCGCGACGGTGGAAACTGGACCTGGGACGGTGGGATCTTGAGTAGTAATAGGGTGGTCCAGCTTGTCATAGGCAATGGACATCTGGACAGACCTTTGCCGGTTATATAAGTCAGATTCAGTCAATTTGTTATCTAGATGTAACCTAGTCGTGGTCATAAGGTCGCTGCAATTAAGAGAGAGAGAAGAAAACATTTTAGCATGATGTTGTTGTAAGTTTAGATTAATTTTTAAACAGGATGGCTTCCACTATTTCTCGAATCGTTCATCAAACCATAAAAGAAGAATTAGTCAGGACAATTCTCATCGTACAATACTTGCTTAACCGTTCAGCAAGGCCAGCGTCGATACTTCGAGGAAGGTTTTCCAACGCTTTCGCGAAGTTCCTTAATTAAATAACCTCTTTTCTCTGGGGGCGTAGCCCCGCTGACACCTTTCTCGACACCTACTTGGTTTATAGCATTGATCGTTAAGTGACGAATCTCCTGATAAGTAGTATATACTCACAGTAGGATTGGGATCCAAAATATCATCGTATGATAATGTTGAAGGAATCCTACCAACATTCATCAAACTCCAAAATGGTATGCATCTATCTGCAAATTTCAGTTTCTTTAGAAATTCCCGATATAAATTTTTGCCCCATGCTCTTATGACCTTGGCGTTGGTCAAAATGTCATAAGTCACATGTCAAGTTCTACCCATCATTATCCTAGTTAATTTGAACCCACCCATACATATCCTTGACGTTGGACAAAATGATAATATGACTGTCCCAAACTAACACATCTATCTATGTAACAAATGAAATACCCAGCAGCTACCAAACACTATGCCTTGGCGTTGGTCAAAATGCATAGTTTGAATACTACTGAATACCCAAATGAAATGACGGAGGGCTACTAATGGTTTTGGTAAAATCGTGAACGTAGTGAACTTGATATAATCGAAGGAACCTGATAGCTTTTTAAAAGGAGTGGTTAAAGCTCCGCAATTAAAAATTCTGCTCTTTTAAAATAACCGAGTGGTTTCTTTTAAATTTGTTCCAACGATTCAACTTTGGTTTATTTTCTTTGCATTATAATAATGCGTCCCATCATTTATCCTATCATTGCAGAAAACAACGAAAATACCACGTCCTCTTATACCATCCGCATTCGCCACTGGGTCCCGTCATCACCCGTTAGGTTACTTAACTAACGACAGAGCGGAGGCTGGGCTAGCGCGGGTGTAAAACATAAGTGACGTCTAATAGCTATCATATATATATATATATTGTACATTCATCAGACGCAATAATAAGCATTCCAGATCACAGATGAACTTTATTGGATTTATTAGCAATCCGCATTTGCTTTGAGCCTGCAATAAAAGACGGATTACACAGTTGTGATGAATAGCCATTACCCCACCCTAGACCCCTACGGGTACGGCAAACTACCCGCCAAGTACCCGAAGTGAAGCGGTCTCCCTCAACAACGTGAGTAGGCCACTAAACACTTCGACGTACCCGGTAGTTTGTGTACCCCACCTTGGGTCTATCCTAGGAGCAAAAACAGTAAAAAGAAATAATACAACGGTGGCTACAACCGCAACCTGGATGTGCCCCGCAAAAGAATATTACATCAAATTACATTTACATTGAATGAATGAATATTAAACACATCTCAAACCCCGCTAATCATCATAACAGTTCAACACAGTTCATATACACAAACAGTAAACATTTCAGAAATGTGCAACCCCCAGCCAACCGACATACTAGAAGTTAAGGGAGGTTTACGAACACATTAAACATTACAGATAAAAACCCAATTAGCAAATATTTTAGAATATCGATCGATTACCATATTCCGTGTCTACCCCAAAAGCAAACCAGTACTGAAGTAATCTGGGCAGAAACAGTATATACAGGAAAACAAAACACCACAAAAAAGGAATAACAGAGAAAATCGGAGTCAAAACCAAGTTGACTCTGCAGCGGATCCGCGGCCAAAAGCACCATTTGGCCGCGGATCCGCGGCCGTCTTATCGTTTTTTGTGCTCGTATTTTCCCAGAATTTATCAAATTCCCTGCTGTGAATTTTAAGGTATGTCAAATATTTTTTCAGACACTTTTAAAATTAACAGAAACTTAGGGCACGGGGTGTTTCGTTTTCGTGTTTTCCGTCGATCGAACTTCTAACTAGTTGCTAACAAGCTAGTAATGGTTTAGTTGGCTCTAATACCACTGTAAGTCCATGTCATGCACCCTACGAACTTGCGGGGAGGCGGAATATATGAAAAACGATTATCAAAGCTTCGTAACACGGACTTGAGCGCATGAATCGTATCTAAACCATTGCTAACTATCTACTAGAGATTTAACTACTCGGATTCGAAGTTATACCTCGCGTTACATGTCCTTCGGGTCTTCATCGCTGTCCTCCACTCCTCGTAGGCTCCTTGGAATATCGGCACCTCAACGGCCTCCTCGAGTCAAAGACGATACACCCAAAAGCTCCTACGCCAAGCTTAATCCCTAAATTGAGATAACTAGGTTGCTTAAAGTGCTAATCTAAGCTACCTAGGGGATATAGAGTGAGGTTATGGATGTATTAGTCTAGCTAACCCTTGATCTCAACACATGAGAGGTTAGGGTTAGGGTTTGAAGAGAGAGTGATCTTGAGGAGAGAGAAGGTGAAGATGAGAATCATAACGAGATAATAATCTATCATAATATATATGAAGCATTATTATTTATCCAAAAATGAAATAAAAGATTTAACAACCATGCTTCATAAATACATATGAGTGATTCATCTCCATGAGTCATTAAGCATTTATGATGCATTAATGATATGGATGAATCACACAAATGAGTCACTAATCTCATTTAATGCAATGCCACCTTACCCCACCAAGTCACCACTCTTCTAGAAGCTTTCCGACAAATTACGAGAACGCCCCTCCAATCCGTGAAAACACGGAAAAAATTTAGACTGTATAAATCCAATAACCCGATACTAGAATCTGGCTTAAACCAAAGCCGGCTAGTAAAAACTGTCCGAAAAGTCGTACGTGCGTAAACACACGTACGCGTCTGGACCCTTGTCGTAAAACCATACGACCTCTATATCGTTTCGCCTAGAGCAGGGAAACTCTCTGTGTGGGACTCTAAAAACTCGACACTACGCTGGCAGTGGGTTTAACCACAGACCGCAAGCGGCACTAGCTGTACGTAACGGTCCCCAGGTAGATGTCGATAAGAAGGCCGATGAGTAAACTCATCCGAACTCCTACTGAGCCTGATGTGACAATCTCCGTACAGTCTGGTCTGTTCGTCTAAGACTATCGCATATCAAGCCTAGGGGGCGGCAAGCATTAGTCCCCTAATAGCTGTATAAGTCGTGTCGGAGCGAAGCCCATTACACCCTGAGAAGCTACTGGAACCTACCAGTATATCTCGCTTGCCCTGGCCAGGGACTTGCGTAATGGCTCTCTGACACAGCGCGATATCATCTCCCAATACCGGGAGAGACGAATCATGTCTAACCACTACTGCCTCCAAGTGCTTGGGACTGCACCCAACTGCTACCTGTTTGCACGACTCCTTTGAGCCGTGGTAGGGTGGAAATCTAAGAACAGTGGGACATACTCGAGGCGAAGTAGCGGTGTCAAGTCTGCGGACTATGCTGTACTCATATCACCTGGGAACAGTTAA
Source organism: Agapanthus africanus (assembly GCA_030015575.1). Lineage (NCBI taxonomy): Eukaryota > Viridiplantae > Streptophyta > Magnoliopsida > Asparagales > Amaryllidaceae > Agapanthus > Agapanthus africanus. Next base: position 61,708,515 of record CM057338.1, read on the forward strand.
CTGACGACGGGTATAATACCATCTAACAGTTCCCCTGCGAGTCCTGTCCGGTGTACCCGTAACCTAACGAGCACCTGTATACTATCTCCAGTACGACGTACTGATGGCTATGGGACAGACCATCTCCCCAACTGGGATGAGAAGCGTACACACTAGTCTACTCTGGAGTATCGATGCCCTGTCTCGATAATCCTACGACTAGGGACCTGTATAGGATGTTGCTTATAGACTATCCAGCCCCCACTAGTGTGACTGCCATCACAACGCTGGTAATCAAGCAAAGAACCCATGGGCTCTGCTAATATGTATAAGTGATACGTTACAAGAAACATATGCACATATTAAAATAGACACAAACCAAGTAGCATACTACCATTTTTAGCAAGACTGTATATATAACTGTGAATATCCCAAGCTTCCATTAAGTAATATACAATGTAGTATGATACAATAATGACCCCTAGGGCATATACACTAACATATAGATTCTTGTGAGAGTGCCTAGTAACCCTGCAGTGGTATCAGAGCCAAGCTAGAGGTTTAGGCGAAGTTTAAAGTCCGATCGAACTCCGAATACCCATAAAACCCTAGTTTCTGGAAAAAATTTCAAATATTGATTTTTTCTGTATTAAAAATACTCAGAAAATTAAGCAGGGTATTTTAGGAATTACTGTGCAAAACGAGCCTCTAATACGATTAAAGCGCCGTGGAACCACAGTCGTACTGTGCATTGAGCGGCGGTTCCGCGGCCATACAGTAGACTTAGGGTTTGGGTTTTGAACAGTAATATCCGTATGTACTTCTGCTTGTTTCTGGTAATTTTTAATTATACTCAAGCGTTGAGTTTTCTGGGATGTATTGGGGACTCGTTGATTCGATTGGATAATTTAACTTCGTTTATGTTTTTCCGGATAATTTTAGAACGTGTTAAAAAGTTCGAACGGATATCAATAACTCACTTTTTTCCCTGCCGGAAAAATTTCCAAGTGTTGGATTTTTCCGTAGTTTAAGAACGTTTTTAGTCATGCAAGTAACGCGGTGGACCCTCTAGAAGAACACAAACCTTAACTCGATTATGTGACCGTCTGAACCGCCTCTGAACCTTAGGGTTTGGGGCAGTACGGCGTTGCCACATGTGAGGTGTTGGCTTGACCCTTCTACGACTGGACCATTGGTACTGTGGCATGTGATGGATGTTTTTAAATTAATTTCAAGTGTTGAGAACTATTTGGAAAATCTTGGGTGTTTGTTTATTCGATCGGAAAGTTTAACATTGTATATTTATCTGGAATGTGATACAATATTTGGAATTCACAAGTAGTTATGAGATAACTAATTTGAATATTATAAATCTAGCAGTTTAGTCTCATTTGATCGGTTGCCACGGGATTTTCATGCGATCAAAAGTCCGTCGCAATCACGTAGCGTACGCGAATACTCGCCAGGTAAACTTAATAGACAGCCACGCCCCATAGCCCCGATCGAGTGACTGTAGGAGAACCCCGTCGCCAAAAGCATCCGTTCGGGTGCTCGCAGCAGTGGTGTTCCGCCTTAGTGCACTTCGTCGACGACATCCGGGGGTGCGGCCGTCTACTAAAGTTTGCGACGAGCATTCGACCAGGATGTCGAGAATCTTGTTGAATTGCCCGACTAGATATTGAAAAGTGTTTTCGAGATCGAGGCTGAATTGCGGGGTTTATAATTGTTAGGCATGCGATGTCTAAGGAATTCATTTGGTTAGGTATGAGATGTCTAAGGAGGTTGCGGATTCCAACTGTTGTAGTTTTACACTTTCTTTTCTGCGACTGTAAGTGTAATATGTGGTGTATCGCCGGTTTCGTTGCTATACATCAACGACAATTGGAGTACGCATATTTACTTACGTTGATGATATGAGATATTATGTCTTGTTGTGATATGTTATATTGGATCGTCGTGTTCTTAAAATCCGGGGGGTTTTATGTGAGATGAGAGTTTTTTCTTTTTCATTCATGTAAAATTCAATTGTATGTAATATTCTTTTATTGGGGCACTTCCGGGCTGAGGATGATGTCACCATTGTATATTATTTACTTTTCCGCATTAGGTAGACCCAAGGCGGGGAGCATAAGTAACCGGGTTCTAGGGTCCAGTGGGAGACCACCTCGAGGAGTTGAGACCGGGTCTCCTAACCCTAGAATTGGCAGTATTGCTTGCCGCTCTCGTAGGGGTCTAGGGATGTGGGTTTGGCTATTCATCGCAACCGTGGAATCCGTGTTTTATACAGGCTTGTATTAAAACACGGACGTCCTAGTATATCCAATATTTCATATATGTTCTTCTGCTGCAATGTTCTGTGATGAGATCATATTACTGCCTGAGACGAATGTTTATATTATATATATGAGATATATGTTATATTGAAGATTTCGTTTCAAAAGTGATGCTTGTGAAGCATAATAAAATGGGACTTCATTAATGAGTTAATGAAACTAAAAGAAAGCTAAAGATGTTGTAGAAACTTGTCTCAAAAACAGGTAGCTCTAGTTCTTGCTTTGCATAGCGGTGTTCCTTGTAGAACATCCAGCACCTTATTCGATAAGGAAAGAGCCGAGATCCCTTCACCGGGAGTGACCTCTTTAGCGAAACTAGCAGATGCTGCATACTCGGTTTGTCTTTTGATTGCTTCTATAGTTTTTGCTTTGCATAGTGGTATTTGTGAAATATCCTGCACCTTATTCGATGAGGAAAGAGCCGACGATCCCTTCACCGAGAGTGGCCTCTTTAGCAAAACTAGAAAAGGCCTCAAAAACATTCCATTTAAAATCACTCGATTCTACAACGATATCAAGTTCATTACGCAAAGGGTTTTCTTAAAAACCTGTCGTAGCCCTCCGTCATTTCAGATAAGTACTGCTTAGTATTCGTGCTGCGGTAGTTTGGCATGCGTCAAGGCGTAGTGTACGGTAGCTAACTAGTGCTTATCTGCTTGCATACGATGCGATTGGATTAGGGTATTCGTACGGCGTTGTTTGGCATGCGTCAAGGGTCGTGCGGGTGGGTTTAATTCAATCAAGAAATGTACGGGTTGAACTTGACTAGCGGACTATAGGTTGTTTGGCATGCGTCAAGGTCATAGCACGCTAGGGGTAAAATATTATTGGGAATTTCAAGTGTTGAAATTTGCAATGAGATTGCATACCTTCTATGAGATAGTTGGATCCCGATACCCGCTGCGAGTAAGAGTTACTCCTGAGAGAGTTTTACACATTACAATTAGCCGATCAAGTAGGTGTCTAGAAAGGTGTCAACGGGGTTACGCCCTTGGGAAAACGAGGTTTACTTTAATTAGGTCCGTGCAAAAGCACGGGGAACCTCCCTCAAAGTACCGGCACTGGCCTGGCTGAAAGATTGGCGAACTTGTAGGGTGTAATTAATTCCGGCTAGTCTTTCCTTTTAGGGTTTGAAGGAAGATTTGACTAAAACAGTGGGAGACATCCTGATTAGATATATTAGATAACCAATCTAATCTTGCAAGAGTATACGCTGAGTGTTTTCTTCTTTCTCTCTCTCCAGGTAGCGACCATGTCACGCCTTAGTCAAGATAATAATACGGATGTATTGACCGAACCCGCTTGTTATACTGAGCTGGGGAACGTTGGTCCCGCTCCAACTTATAAATTGTTATAAGACAGAGCAGGAAATTGGGGATTACCAGAATTCACGTGCCACCCAAACGAAGAAAGTGCATGCTGATGCATCTTCTTCGGGTGTGTTCATTACCGAGAACTGTTTCTCAGTATCCTTTACGTACTAGGTATGAGATACCGGATCAGGATCCCGCAAATGTAATTTGTTACATGGGCTACAGATAGGTAGAGAACTGAGAACGGGTAATAAATTTCATGAGATAGAAACGGTGCAAGTTTTGCAGCCAAGTCTGTTGGTAGTTATCACCCTGTATTACCTGAATACATTGATTCTGAACGAATGTAATTAGATACCGAACCTGATATACAATATCATATCGGTCTCTTTATTAGTAAAAAAAGATATAATTTTGTATTGTTGGATAATGTTTTGAACATTTCCTAAATCAAGAGTTGATCGGTTCAGGCACATTATCTAAAAGCATAGACGTTCTAAATCAAACTACAGTTCTTAGTATACAGAACACACACAAGAGAAAGAGTTCAGAAATGAACGAATCTTTCTTGAGGTATTATAGACTAGGTCATATCAATGTGACCCGACTAGCTGAAGTTACATTTAGATGCATATTTAAATTTGTTTGAATTTACATATTGTGAAACTTGCCGGTCATGTCACAGAGATAAGATGACCACAGCTCCGTTTATTGGAAACAGAGAAAGAGTTAGTGAACTCTTGGGATTGATACATGCTGATGTATGAAAGTCCCCTGTCTACACATGTCAGGACCGGTTCTTTGTACTTCATTACATTCACTGATGATCTCTCAAGATTCAGACATATGTTCCTGTTGAAACACAAGTCTGGAACTTTTGAGAAATTCAATGAATATAAGTTAGAAGTAGAGAACCACAAAAACTGGGTATAAGTATTATGTCCTTTGATGAGATCAAGGAGGAGAATACTTGAGCACGGGATTCCTGGACTATTCTAAAGGAGAATGAGATTCTCTCTCAGCACTACTCCTCCGTATACACCACAGCACCTCGGTGTATCGGGGCGGAGCAAATACACCCTATCTGATATGGTGCGCTCTATGATGAGTACTACTGAGTTTCCTATTTCCTTTTGGGAGTTATGCACTTGAGAAGCTGCATACCTATTGAATAGGGTTCCAATCAAATCAGTTGCCTACCACTTCATATGTGATATGGAATGGAAAGAGCCCATATCTTAAGTATGTTAAGATTTGGGGTTGTCCAGCCTATGTCTAAAGGCATAATCTGGACAAGCTCGAGGCAAAGTCAGATCTGTGGAAGTTTGTTGGATATCCCAAGCATACGCAAGGGAATATCTTCTACCTAACCGAGGAACAAAAGATGTTTTGTTTCTCAACATGCCACCTTTGTGAAAGGGAATTTCTTGTAAAAAAATTAGTGGTCATGGGGTAGAACTGGAAAGAGTTCCAACTATACAAACTGCAGCTGATTTGGTAGAACCAAAGGATTCAATAGTAACCAACGAACCACAGCCTCTCCGCCGTTCTAGTAGGGTTCCTCACCCACCTGAGAGATACTTCGGTTTCTCTATGACAGTGGGAGCGAGGATTGCATCATGAGATGACGACCTAACTAGTTTCGAGCAGGCCATCAGGAGTGGGACTCTGTAAGAATGGATGGATGCTTAGCGATATGAGATGGAATCCTTATACACCAACAAAGTATGGACTTTGGTTGCTTTATCTGAAGGGTTAAATCCCCATCAGGAGCAAGTATATCTTGAGAAAATTACTTGGTGTACATGGAAAAGTTGAGACTTTCAAAGCTATGCTTAAATCCATCCAGATCCTACTTGCCACGGCTACATACCATGACTACGATATCTGGTGGTTGGGTATCATGATTGCTTTTCTAAATGTTGATTTGGAAGAGAGCGTCTATAAGTACACATCCAGAGGGCTTTGTAGACAGTGGGAGCAGCGGAAACATGTGCAAGATGTTTTATGTGATAAATCAGGCATCGCGGAGTTAGAACGTCTGTTTTGATGTAATAGTCAAAGAGCTTGACTTCATCAAAATGGTAGATGAACCTTGTATATACAAAAAGGTAGTAGGGAGTATGGTGGTGATCCTCGTATAGCACGTAGATGACATACTCTTGATAGGGAAGGAGTTTCCTATGCTACGCTCGGTCAATCTCCTCTTATCATAAAGATTCTCTATATGATCAAGGTGATACCTCTTAAATCCTGGGTTATGGATCTATGAGATAGATCTAATTGGATGTTAGGATTCTCACTAGTTTTTGTGAGATGGTATCAATCGATCCTGGGGAGAATCACTGGAAAAGTTCCAGGGTGATAAGGATGACTGAATGTCAGTCGCAGGCATTGTCTTTACCCTCAGTGGAGGGACGGTATGTTGGAAGAGTTCTAAGCTAGATACCATGACTTACTAGACGATTAAAGGCAAGATACATCGTTACCAAGGATGCTACCAAAGAGGAAGTCTGGATATATTTTAGTTTATGAGATGAACTTCGTTCCTGCCATTGTGTGACAATGGAGTTGTGGCTTATGCCTAGGAACCCCCGTCCTATCAGAGATCCAGACATATTCTTAGGCAGTATCGCCTGATCATGGAGATGGTTGATCTCTAGGAAGATCGAGGTTAGGAGAGAAGACACAGAGGACAACAGCGCGGATCCACTCACAAAGGCCTATTTCCCAGTAGAGATTTTTATGGGATGGTTGAGTATGAGATACTTCAACCACAGCTTATTGTTGGGTATACGATATTAAGACAGATGGCCCTAGTGCAAGTGGGAGATTGTTAGTGATATGTATGCCCTAGAAGCCATTACTGTACACACGATGTATATTGTAGTGGATGCTTGGACATATATAGGGAGGACTTTCTTGTTCGACATGATAGTATGCTATCTGGTTACTCTTTATCTTAACATGTACACTGATTGTCTCTATGTTACATGTTGATAAAGCCCTTAGGATGAGTACTTGACTACCAGGACTATGATGCAGATCATACTGGTGGGGACAGTGTAGTCGCCAAGTACATCCTTCAAATGTTCCTAGTCGTGGGAGTACCGAGACATGGCATCGATACTCCAGAGTAGACTAGCGTATGCGCTTCTTGACCCATATGATGGGCGATGGATGATCCCATATCCATTGGTGTTTGACATCAGAGAAGGTATACGGGTGCTCAGTGGAGACTGGGTACACTGGACGGACTCGCCGAGAACTTCCAGATGGTATTATACCTCACGTCAGATGGCAGTTCTCTGGTGACACTGGTACAGGTTAGTCTGTAGACCCGAGATCGTCATAGAGTCTTGTGTGATTCCCACTGTGCTTTGATTTCCATCATACCACGTACAATAGGGCGTGCAAAAAGGTGACTTTTGGGTACAGTCCCGAATCACATGGAGGCAATGAGCGATAGGAGGGGATTCGTCTCTCCCGGTATAGGGAGTTGATGTTGTGCTGTGTTCGATTGGCTATAACTGGAAATCCCTGGACAGGGTTGCTGAGATCTACTGGTAAGTGTTATCAGTAGTTTTTCGAACTGTTATAGACCTCATATTGACACGACTTATCAAGATGCTGGGGTCTGACGTTTACCACCCCTAGGCGAGATATGTGACATATCAGACGAAGAGACTGGACTGTACGGGAGTGTTACTGACTGGATTTTCAGGAGAAAGTACAGGCTAGCTTGTTGATCTTCTGATTGCTCAATACCTGGGTGGCTGTTACGTTTAGCTGTCCTCTTACAGCTTGTGGGTGTTTGATATGATCATCACCTACTGCCGGCGTATTGACGATTCTTTAGAGTCTTACACAGAGCTTTCCTGGTTCAGGCAAAACGGAGTAGGAGCACATATATGATATGTGCGGGACCAAGAACAATACGTGTATGTGATACCGTATTAGATTCTCGCGATATGAGATATCGGCCGGGTATATATGATATAGCCGGGTCATCGGATCAAGTGTTGATTCGATGAACTGATACAGATTATATTAGCCGGTTATTTATGAATTAGCCAGATTATCGGATCAAGTATTGATTCAATAATTTAATGTATAATTATATATTTGATATATTAAATTACATTAACTAGTATAAGCTCACTAAAAGATTCTTTTTCTCACTCGGGTAATACATTGATATATATGCGATATATGTTAATTGTATTATTTTATTTTGTTACAATAAATATTATATATGTGATATATAATATTGTAACAAGTTAAGGTTACTAATGTAATATGATTAGTGGAGATTAAACATGGTTAAGATTTGATTTGGGTTAATTCTTTCTAAAAACTTCTAGAAGGTTTTGTTTTGTTTTGAGCAAAGATATTTTTGTTGATATTTTGCATAGATATTTGTTTAACCCAACCAAACCTTTTAACCATGGTTCAATCTCTACAAGGGTTACTTCTTCAAACTTATACCATGGTTGCATTTCTAACCTCACACTTGAGTTATTCATTATTCATCACAAAAGGTTTTGGATATTCTTCTTCTTCTTCCTTGAAAAAAAGCTTTCTAGCTTTTTGCTTAGTGATGAAAATGAGTGAGATTAAGAAAACAAATGAGAGTTAAAATCCTACTTCAACATCCTAATCTATCCTAACCATTTAGATTAGGGTGTTCACTTTATTTAGTGAATGAGAGCTTGTGTTAAAGAAACTTCAAGGTAGATCATCTTAGTTATCGAAGATCGGAAGCAAGCTTGCATATTTCTCTTCGTGGAGCCTCTCTAGAGTCCGGATTCTCGATGATCGCAAAGAAAGGACCTCAACATGGAGCTTTAGAAGTGAAGGACCGGACTACAAAGGTTGTAATCCCAAACTCTTAGATGTTAAAGTGTTTAACATGCTTTGTTTCGCCTAATCTCTAGTAAAGATCTTGGTTAGGCTTGTTCGGCACGTCTAAATTTTAAATCAGGTATGGTTGATACCTTATAGACCTTTGTGAGAGTGCCTAGTAACCCTACAGTTATGAGTGTTTTTATGATTTATTGCAGATTACAAGACTTAATTGCAAAAACACGGAAAAGTGCGCTAAAATGAAGATCACGTGCGTGGAATATACTTCATGCAGATAATCAGAAAAACTGAAGCAATTATCACAATTGAAACAAACTTTGAGAATCTCAACACAAAATAACAAAAGACATAACAAACTGCTTACGTGCGTGCGATAGAAATCAATGCAGAGCCAAATCAAAAATCGAGAATCAATTAGCAGTTTTGGAACAAACTTTGAAAATCTAGAGATTAAAACAAATATTATGGAAGAAACCAAAATATCCTTGGTGTCAAAATTTCGTCCAAAATACCCCTAATAAAAGATTCGGCAGGTTTTTCAGAGCATATCAAGTCCAGATTTTTAGCAACGATTCGTGTTTTTCAGTTATTTTGTAAAGTTTGTTCCAAGTCTCACAAAAGATTATAAAAACTCCAGTATATTCCAGGGTTTAAATCATCTCTCTCTTGGCAATAAACTTTAGGATTTTATTTTGAGAGATCAACTACTTGTAAGTTCTGTACTTTTCTAAATAAAGATGTTTAGTTTCTTTTTAACCATGCTTGGCTAAACTTTGCATATAGGGTTTTGATTTGTATTCTATTATGGTGGGTATTTCAAATATGCTTGGCTAAACTTTGCATAAAGATGTTTAATATAGATATCTATTCTGATCTATATCATTCTCTCTTTATTCTTAATCTAAAAAATCTAATTTTTACAATGAAAAATTGACCCCTTTAAGTAAGAATTAGGGATAAATAAGAAACCTAGAAACTAATTAAGTTCATTATAGTTGACACCTAGAAATCTAATTAGGGACGGTAGAGATAATTATAAAATCATAGATATTCAAACTAGTTATTAATTTGATCTGGGAGAAAACCTGGTAATTGTAGTTTCTAGACCTACAAATACACATAGACAGTTAAATCTAGTAAACTAGAATTAGGGTTTTAATTAAATCTAAATGATATAATATAATTAATGAGATAAGATTAAATCAAATAATTTATTCTATACTTTTATGTTATTAATAGATCATTAATTGAACTTAGGAAAGAATAGAAGTTTTATCATATAAACCACCATATTGGAAAAGCAATTCAAAAACCCTAGATCTTATTTTTATTATTCAAATCAACCTTTTTAATTCCTTTTTTAGTTCTTAATCTAAATCAACTATCTTATAAACTTGACTTTAGAATTAATTAAATCACAACTCTTTGTGGATCGACCCGTAAACGCATTACTACAACAACCTTCCTCAAGTATTACGATTGCACCACCGTATACTTGCGGTTTAATTTGGAGACTATAAAAAATCCTTATCAAATTTTTGGCGCTGTTGCCGGGGAGGCGTAGTTTTTAATTAATTTTAATTTAAGATGTACTTTTAATTTAGTTATTTTAGTTATATTTTATAAGATTTGATTCTGCGAATTCTCTGGTTTAAATTTCAGGGAACGAGACAAACTTCCAGGACGAGAAAATCTAATCGAGCAAAAGGGAAGTTGGATTTTTTGCCCAGGTTAAAAAATTTCGGCCGAAACCAACATATAGTCAATTTCGGCCGAAATTTTTAGGGTTTCACAAAAAATTCAAGTTGCTGTTTATTGCATTTTTTTAGTACATTCTAGAACTTTGTTCCATTGTTGATAAAAATGCCAGGCTTGCAGCAGAATCGAGCCAAATCACTTGACTTTAGGTACGATCTTATTCTTCCCTAAATCTTTTTATTCCAACAAACAGTTTTGGAGATTTCTTTGCGCTGCATAAAAAAATCAAAAAAAATTAGTTTTAGTTTTTTTTATAGATTTTTTGTGATTTTATTTTTGTATGTTTAAAAAGATTCTAAAGGGCAACAACCCAATCAAGATTTGGTGGGGATTTCATCGCCCTTCTCAGACCCCACAAATCACAACCGAACATCCGCATTCAACCCACATTAATTAAAAAAAATATCTAGACTCAGCCCCCTAAATACATTCGCGCTCAATAGGACAAGAGGAGATTGTAGGTAATCTAAAGATTACCCGATTCAATCTTAAGGTGTCTAAGTGACGTGTGACTAAGTTGTTATTTAATTAAGGCATGCTATTTTGATGATTCATATAGCCGAACCCTTCCACTTAACTGGCACTGATCTGGCTTCAAGGTTGAAAAAGAGCTGTTAGAGAATATATCCTGCAACTTGTCTTTTGAAAGTTTAAGAGCAGGTCTAGTATTGACTTAGGTGACCCTAAATTTAGGGATTGCTTGCGCATATCTTTTGGTTGTAATTTCCTTCATATTATTTTTATAATATATATATATATATATATATATATATATATATATATATATATGGGTGATGAACATATGAAACTGATTTTATATGAACTATGTTATCCAGTTAACCCAACACTTGCCGATCATATTCGAATGAATAAATATAGGAGCGATTATAATTCACTTTACACCACACCCGAACCAATATTCACTTCTTCCAATTTTACAGACCAACAACAATTCCCATCAGATCCATATTATTATCCTCCTTATGAAAATACCCAATCAAATTATTATCAACCATACCAATCTTTTCCATCATTAGACGTTGATAAAGATGAGGAGACGAGACTTGCTAATATTGAGATATAGCTAGACATTTTTCTGAAAAACGCTAATGCTACCAAGTAATGAATGACTAATGTTGAAATTCTTCTTGGCCAGATAAGAGCTTAGAATATCATAACAAACCTATTGGGGAAGTGGTTGAGAATAACTATGGTTTGGAATGTATAACTGAAGAACATTTAAGTTATAAGTTTCCTATGTGCGGGTGAAAATTTACGTCAATAAAGATTAAGCGATATAAGGAGTGCCCAATTTATGAATACACATTTGAATCATATGGTTTAGATGAGTCTGATTTATTGGTGCATGAGAGAAGTGCTGATGAGTCCTTCTGGTGAGTTTAAAACCTACCCTCAAAATTATGGATTTCCAATTTGGCCTCCAACAACGAATTTATATGAAGATGATTTAATTGATGATATAGTCGAGGTCGATATATTTGATTTTCCTGATGGATATGAGAAAATATTTGAGTAAAATACTTATGCTTTTGATGAAGGTGACTTGAGTAAAAATTGATGAAGATGTTTTTAATGAAATAAAAGTAGCAGATATAAATTTTGAGAAAATTTTAGATATAAAACCCGCTTCTGTGAAGGATACTTGTGATTTTAATGGGGTTGGCCTAGATATAATTTTTTATGAAACTATTGATAGGGAACACAAATTTTCATTAGGAACGAATAATGAAATTTCTAAAGAAAAGTTAGAATGGGATCCCATATTTTTAGAAGATAAAAGTCAACCAATAAGTCAATTTAAGGAGAAGGTGAAAGAATTGTTGGATGAGAGATTTGATGATATTTTTAAAGAAGATCCACCTATTATAATAGAAAAAGTGAATGATGAAAAGCTGGTTAATTTTGAAGAAGGATATTTTGATCAAAGTTTTGAGTAAATTTTTAAGGATGAATTTAATCTTATAGAAGATTTAGATTTCCCAAACTATCTTAGAAATTGTGAGTATCCTATAGAACCGTTAACAGTTGAACCAAATTCTCCACCACTTTCAGTCATTATTGAAACCAGTCCTATTGAAGAGATAGCACAGTTCAATAGGATTGGTTTCAATAAAATTCGCATGTTGAAACCTTTGATCCAATAAGAAAAATATTTGATAAGATAGTGCAGTTACACGATTCTTTTAGATTTAAATCTTTTATTACTGCGCTAATTTTTCGACAAAAATTGGATCACCATTTTGTTCACATATTCATAAACATCATATGCATATCATACTTATCAAATTTAGGGTGTTTATTAATGCTTATCGCTACAACTTATGTTACTATTCCTGCATGATCATAGATAGAAAAAATTGAGTGGTTAATATTAACCTATAGGTTAGAAAAAGTATCGTGTAAATTATTTTTTCTAACTTTTTCCTTTTATGGGTTTAGTTGCTAATTTTATTCTTGAAGAATTTTTGTGCAAACTTACCTAACCCCTTATATATAGTCAAACTGTGCCTTAATTCCCAAAAAACCAAAAAGCAGTTAAGCAACAATAGAAAAAAGAAGGCGGCCCTTAAAATTTGAAAGCATACAAATTACCCCAGATTTCTAGAGAAGGTAATCTTTCTTTCTCATTCTAATATTATTTTCTGCGTAAATTGCTCTAGTTATCATACATAATTTCATAATTTTGAAGTAGAATAAGGGGTAGAGAACAGTGAGGACGCTGTCTAAAATAAGTGTGGGGGTGGTTTGGTTTTTTACAAAGTTTTCTTTTATTTTTAGGTTCTTTTGAAGAAGAAAAAATTAGAGAATTTTGAAAATGAAAATTAGAAAGTGAAAAATATATATAAAAGAAAGAAAGAGATTTTATGAAAAATAAGAAAAAGAGATGTTTTGAATAGATCTAGCAATAAGTAGTCATGAGCCCGTTCCCAAAAGTCGAGTGATATGAAGGATTTACTGAGTTTGAGAAAAGAAATGAAAGTGGATCATATTCTTGAGTCCAACTTAGTGAATATGTACCCTACAAGCTGCACATACACACATCCTCAAGCTTTGAACGGTAGAGGATACCATGACATATCATTACCTGAAAGCCTCAATATGAAAGAAAAAACGATATTTAAAGCTAACCACGAAAAAAATATTGCTGAAAAAAATTATATATAAATTTGGATTGTAACTTACTTAGGGCTATGATAAAAATAGAAAAAATATATAGTAAGGGTGCTTTATCACCCAGTGCTTAGACCAACTAGTCTGGGAGACACTGCTGAGCTCGAGTTAGTTACAAGACTAGATTTATATATATGAAGCTATTTATGCCTTAAGCTCATACATTCGGTAATCGGTTGATTAGTACCTAAGCAAGCATTGGTGGTCGCATGAAAGGTGTGTGCGCACAAATCCATCCATCCTTAATAAAAAGAAATAGTACTAAGATAATTAGGGTAATGGTACTGTAACATTTCAGAAAAATAAAATATTATTTTTGGGATTTTTTTATAATTTAATAATAAAATATTGAATATTTTAATAAGGCGGTATAATTTAATACCGATAAATTGGGAAAAATTTGGAAAATTATGAAAATTACTAAAAAGAGGGTGCTTTATGTGATTTAAGCAAATTATGAAATTTTATGATTTATTATACACTAACTTTGTGCTAATCGCGATTAAAAATCGCTAATCGGGCTTTAAGTGTATTTTGTGCACATGACATGCACATGTCATTTTAACACTTGTTACTTTTTCCTACATGATTTTGGGCGTATGGTTATTGTTTTGGGTTTACTATTGCAAAGAGAAGGAAATAAAAGAGAAGAAAAGGAAAAGATAAAAAGAGAACAAAAGAAAAAGGGATATGATTAAACAATAAGGTATAGGTGAGAGAGAGAGAGAGAGATGAGGGGTCTCCTTTGACTTAACCATTTTCTTTCCCTCTTCATTCTCTTCATCTTTCTCCTCCCTCTTCACCATGGCAGCACCCTCCTTTCCCCTCCACTTCAAACCCTAACTTCATCATCAAATCTCCATCAAAACCCCACTCCCACTTCACAAAAATGTGCACAAGCTCTCAAGCAACCCTTTGGACCAAGAAAGTTTGAGTTTTGGCGCTGTAGAGGATTCATGAGTGCAAAAGGAGGTAATATCCCATCATTAGTGTAGAATTTCCATTGCTTTAGCATCTATGTTAAATTAGAATCGATATTATATGGTTTTGGGGACTTCGAAAACTTTAAGTTGAGAATTAGGGTATGACTTGAAACCAAAGGTGAAATTGAGACTAGTAGAGGCTACACAACTCCTGTGGTGATTGATTGGAGACCTAAACCAGAGACTAGAACCCATTTTAGCAAACTTAGAAACCCGATATCGGAAGAATTGTGGATTCTGTGTGTGTATATTGAAATTTGCTAACAACCGGAGCCTCTGAAAATTATTTAGCAAACACAGAGTGATGTGCAGGCAACCTGGAGTGTACCACCAAAACCCTAGGCCCTAACCATCAACCCTGGCCACAAATTAATTCATTCTGGCCGTAATTTGCGGCCAGAGCGGTTTGGAATCGATTCTTTTTTGTTCCAGGGCTTTATCTCCAGTAAACTAGACCCTTGGCATATGCAAAATCGACTAATTTGACCTAGGGTAAAATCTGGGACCATTTTCAGGAGTTGCTATTTTGATTCTGGGTTTCGTTTCTTGTATTTTGAATTCTGGATTGTTGTATCTGTGTTTTATCTCGATCACTTGACGTTTGTATGACAATATCGAAGGTTGTTGGTGGTTTTGAAAGCGTAGTCCATGCGTTCTAACCTATAGGCCTTTAGCGTGTCGTTTTGGTTTTCCGATGTAATTTTAATGCGCATTTGTGATTGTGTATATGTGTAGGTACCCCACGTGATGTCGAGACGTTGAAGATGAAGATGGCGACATTGGCATCGGCACACAAGAAGCAAGGTGAGTAGATTTATATCTACGGGGAGAAGTCGGGTGGATGGCGTATAGCACCCCCGCAAAGTTGTAAGGAATTACATGATGGGATACGATATATGTACCTTTATATGTTAGGATGTGATATGAGCCTTAGCAAGAAAGCTTTAGGAGGTTAGGGGTTAGTGTTAGCGAGTATGGATGAAAGGACTCTAGTCGATTTCTTAGTCCCGAAACCCTAGGGTAAAGATTTGCATACATGCACATACACATACTCGCATACTTTGACTTCCTTGTGTGTATTTGGGACATATTTATGTTGGTATTCCTATGCTTGGATGACGAGAATGTTATATGATATTTGGGAATGAGTCGATCTGATCGGGCATAATGCCGTGAGATATTGAATGGGTGACCGAGATATATCATGATGTTATAGCGGGTCATTGGACGACGATACTATGTTGATGATATATTTATGATAGTTGACGAGTTATACATCGAGATATAAGGTATGATATGTTACGATATTTATAATGGATCGCTTAGGCGATATATACTCCTATATGATGATAAGTATTGACGACACCGGATTGTATGAGACTTTAGATCAGTAACCAGATCATGATATTGTTGATGATATTAGTAGTGTACTAGACTCAGATCAGTACCCCCTGCTCACGATATGTGATGATGTGGATATCAGATGAATAATGAGATAAATATGATATTTGACCCGTACCTAGATTTGGGATGCCGTACGATAGATTTACCATACGAGAGATAGTTATGAGTATAGATCCGCGCTCTTGACTCGAGAATATCATATTATTTATTGTATCATACGTGATACTGTTGAGACGAGATCACCGACTACTAGGTATGTATGTATAGATCGACTCAGACTTAGGCGGATTCCCTTACCCTTTTGACTGGGCTCGAGTCATACTCATTTTCAAAAGTGGGGAGTCGTGAGTATGTTTATATTCTAAACTGTATGACTCGTATATTGGGTAGGCATATTTTCAGTGTTGCAGTTACTACATCACTTTCTGTATATTCATGATATTTCATCGCATTGCATGTTTGTACATATGCCATTATTGATATCATGCTGTCAGGACACCAGCACTATTACCGATGATGCGTATGTTCCACATACACTTACTTGCCGGCTCACACACATCATCATCGGTAATTGCCATGTCACGAACACTTTAGAGAATATTACTCATTGACATAGCTTGTTAACTAATAGTTCGACATGGTATTAGCGTACTCGTCTTTATATGCTAGTTTGGCATTGCAGTTATTACTTGCTTCTGCATGCATATTAATATTCACTGTTTACTTGCTATTGATGATTGGATTTCTGATTTTCATGAGATTTCCTGGATTTGGGAGAAAACCGCAAGAATATATATAAACTTCTCTTTCTCTCTCTTTTTAAAATGAAAAGTGCGGTTTTCTCGTGATGTATGAGTCGTCCACCATGATGTTTTCTCGGTTATGAGATGGATTTCGAGACCCAATTCGAGGAGTTGGATGAATCGTTTGCGGGTACATGGTGGACCCGGTTAGGTACCCCGGAGCAAGAAGCCCGAGGTGTAGACAATGATCCCGACAGGGGCAGACTGCCTACCGGTGATTTTACCTGGCACGTCGGATATCCGGGGGATACCGTTCGTGGTCGTGTGATTGATGATAGGGGCCGATCCGGACTGACAAAGCCCTAAATTTTGAGATTTGAGATATTGAGGTATTGAGATTTGATGATACAGGCCAGTCCAGATAGCCGGAGCCTGAGATATCGAGATATTGGGATTTATGTTTTGTGTCGATGCTAGGCACTGTTTATGTTGATTTCATTGATGATACCTCGTTTTAAATATACAGAAATCTCACTAAGTTATGAAAGCAGTTTTCTTCATTTGCATGTATTCTGTTTTCATGCATTCATACCTCATGTTTATGATATATTGCTACCTGAGGCACTGATATAAGCTTGAAGTATTACACTTATACATAGATGGACCAGGATATTTAATTGAGGATATTACTTGATATGACATAGGATAGCGTCATGCATGCGATTTCTACTCGTAGAGGTTTTCTACTCACGAGTTGGCAACTCACTCCCGTTGTACCACAGTTTCTTGCAGGTTATGCCATACAGATTTTGTCGCGGCTTTGCTGGCACACTGCTCCCTTTCCGGGTGATTTGATTTGGTAGGTGGGTTTACTTGCATCGTGACCACCGTTATACCTTATATATTATTTATTTCAGCTGTATCTAGTAAAACTCCATCAACCAGACATGTATATTTTATTGACTTAGAGACCAGTGATGTTTATTCTTTCGACCTTAGAGTCGCGTGTTGTATTATTATATTGCATGCTGTTTTGAGTTTCCTTTTCAGTATTGATCCTCGCCCTTCGGCGTTGTATATTATATTGCTTGCGTGGTTTTGACCGTCAATTGACGAAGAGCTAGCTCCCGCTTGGGGATGCCTTTTAGCATTATGTATATATTTCTCATGTTATACTCCGTTCGGGGCCAGTTTTTACAAAGGAAACTCTGCCTAAATTTTTAGAAAAGACTTATGATTTTAAATATGCATACTTCGGCTTATGTTGCTAAACTACTTAATTTAAATTGGTTTTTCCTTCACTCTACTGTTTTTCTTGGTTTTGATTTCTGGGTTTTGGCTTACTTAGATTACGTACGCCTTGAGACATTTCGTAATTTAGGTACCAGTCATGTTCCGTACTTTCCGGGTCGTGACAAAGTTGGTATCAGAGCGTTAGGTTTTACTTTCGGAGTGTAGGATGACCCTTGGTTGATGGAGTAGGTAGCTTGGGTAGAGTGACGTACCGTACGTATGTTCCGCGGCATATTTACGATACGATACTCCGCTTAAGAAGCCTTAGGATGTACATTTCTTTGCATAGTATTATATTCATTCTTATGATCTATCATCATCAGTACCAGTTTATGGTTTTGCTACCATGATCACGGCAGAGAGAGAGAGCTACGGCTAGAGTTGCGATCAGCATGAGCTCGTCATGGATGAGTACTGACCAGGGCGTGATTCTAGGGATATACGATTGCATAGAGCGGCGTCGTTTTATTGTGTTTTCACGCCATGAGCGTTGGATGGATCGCTGTTATGAGATTTCTCAGACGTGCAAAATTGCACCAGAAGATTGAGCCACTGATAGAGGCCAGCCAGAATTTGATGACCATTGATGTATCGCTTATTCATGATGATTGAGGCACTGTTCATCGTGCAGATGAATGAGCCAGTTGTTGCTGTGAACGACAAGATATCACCCCAGATGTTGGAGCTATTGTAGTACGAGTTGTACTTAGAGATATGATAGAAGGTCGCTAGTCATCCGAGGATGAATGACTAGGACATGTGGTTCATTCGCTTACCCCGATGCGAGGTCATCAGATTGATTGATTCCAGCTAGAGACGACTTCACGCAGGTACGTTGAGAGTCGATGGAGGCGATCGAATGTCAGAAACCCATATTCCAAGTTTAAATTATTCAAAAAGACATGCAAGCGATTCTATGGACCCTCTAGAAGAATGAAACCCTAACTCGAAATAATGACCGTGTGAAAGCCTTTGAACCTTAGGGTTTGCGGCAGTTCCGCGGTGCTATTAGTGAGGCTTAGGTTTACCCTTCTACGGCTGGTCCACCGATATTGTGGTATGTACTCGATACTATTAAACTGTACCCAAGATTTTGAGCTCTTTGGAGATTATGAGGTTTTGACGAATCGATCGAATGGTTCGACTTCATTCGGATGCTATGTAGTGAGATGCATTTCTTGGGAGACTCCAGATACGAGTATAGCCGTTGGAGCACAGTCCATGCAGCCATGAAGAGACGAGTCCGGAGCAGTCGACATTAGATAAAAAGTGGAGTAAGAGGTTCATACGAGATCTTGATGAGATGACATTCCACTCCGCCGACACCAGAGATGTGATACGCATGCAGAGGCGTTGTATATAGATATATCTTCCAAAAGGAGTCGCGATGAGTATGCAGCCGTTCCGGAACAAGAAACAAATTTAGTGAAGGGTGATAACTTCCGGACAGTTCGGCAGAGACGAGATTTGGGAGAGATCTCGACAAGACCTTTCTGGAATGATGCACGAGAAGACTTGGATCCAGGAGTGGTCATTTTATGCACACCAGCAGGCCAGAGTTCGGCATCGTCGACGAGATATGTTATGAGTGACCATGACAGTTGGCCAAAGATTTTTAGAGGATGTGCTTGAGCGGGACTATTCCACCATACTTGATTTCGGTATTTTGGGCGATCTATTCGCATGATTGAGTTTTAATGATTGAGTTTATCATATTTGTTTTCGTGCACCATGGTTGCACCTACTAAATATTTACGATTTATGCACAGTTATTGCACTTGATATCGTTTTCGTATCTTGATTGCACATGTTTATGATTTCATGGGTTTCATACAGTTGAGATGATTTTGTGCATATGTACGCACACGATTTGGTTTTTGCACTCGGTATAGTTCACATATGCTTGCAGTGCATTGATACGTATTTATGCACCGCAGCTGCGCTGGACTACGATTTGATATCATTTGAGATATGGATTTGGATTGTGATACATGATATTTGTTTTGTACACCTTGTGCACCTGATTGGATTCTTGCGCATATTTGACGCGCTTGGATTGGATTTTGCGCATGTTCGACGCTTGATATTTGATTTCGTGATTTCGAGCATGTTGGATGCATACGATTAGATTTTATTCGTGCATGATGGATGCACCTGATTTGGATTTTCGCGCATAATGACACATGTTATAAGATGCGATTTTGGTGCACACCAGATGCACTAAATCGAGATTCTTCGTGCATTTCAGATACACCTGATTTTGTTTTCAGGCACACACGTTGCCTCTGACAGGAGTTTCGTGCACACCCGTTGCATTTAGATGTTGTTTCTGTGCATATGTATGGCACATATATGGATTTTGATTTCCGTGCGCACCAGACGCACGTAGCATTTATATGCACATTTGGGATTGATTTCTTATAGAGCAGTACGTTTTTTTATGATATTTACTATTGTTTTTCATACTGAGCAGGACTAGTCAGAGGATAGTACCTGGATGTATTTTGCATGCATTGTTAGTTATCGAAGAGATTTCCAAAAAGAGAGCTATAGTCTCAGTATTTACCTACGTGTCTGATATACCACGAAACATCTAAAATAAGGGAACCCTTCTAAATTGTTTTCAAAACGGCGGTACGTCATGTAAACAAAGAATATATATATATATATATATATATATATATATATATATATAGAGAGAGAGAGTTATACTAGAGACGTCCGCCACAGTGCAGTGTTATGCGCATCGCACAGCGACTTAACACGGTTTGGCATGCATTTCCATCAGGTGTTTATATGCATAGTGTTGATGTATATCATATTGGTTTTCGTATTAGGTTTAGACATTGATGTCTTCCCCATGACTCCGATGATTGCGGGATACTTGATGGAGTTTTGATTTTGAGTTATCTGCTCATTGTTCATGCGCACTCACTGCGCTACGACATGTTTTATGTATTGATGGTTTCGGAACCCCGACGACTTGGACTTTTTACTGAAATGTTTTAGTATTGGGGGGTTTAAATTTAAATTCGGGGACCAAATTTCCTAAAGGGGGGAAGACTGTAACATTTCAGAAAAATAAAATATTATTTTTGGGAATTTTCTTTTATAATTTAATAATAAAATATTGAATATTTTAATAAAGCGGTATAATTTAATACCGATAAATTGGGAAAATTTTGGAAAATTATGGAAATTACTAAAAATAGGGTGATTTATGTGATTTAAGCAAATTATGAAATTTTATGATTTATTATACACTAATTTTGTGCTAATCGCAATTAAAAATCGCTAATCGGGCTTTAAGCGTGTTTTGTGCATATGACATGCACATGTCATTTTAACACTTGCTACTTTTTCCTACATGATTTTGGGTGTATGGTTATTGTTTTGGGTTAACTATTGCAAAGAGAAGGAAATAAAAGAAAAGAAAAGGAAAAGATAAAAAGAAAACAAAAGAAAAAGGGATATGATTAAACAATAAGGTATGGGTGAGAGAGAGAGGGGTGAGAGGTCTCCTTTGACTTCGCCATTCTCTTTCCCTCTTCATTCTCTTCATCTTTCTCCTTCCTCTTCACCATGGCAGCACCCCCTTTTCCCCTGCACTTCAAACCCTAACTTCATCATCAAATCTCCAACAAAACCCCACTCCCACTTCACAAAAAATGTGCACAAGCTCTCAAGCAACCCTTTGGACAAAGAAAGTTTGAGTTTTGGCGCTGTAGAGGATTCATGAGTGCAAAAGGAGGTAATTATCCCATCATTAATGTAGAATTTTCATTGCTTTTGCATCCATGTTAAATTAGAATCGATATTGTATGGTTTTGGGGACTTCAAAAACTTTAAGTTGAGGATTAGAGTTTGAGTTGAAACCAAAGGTGAAATTAAGGCTCGTAGAGGCTACACAACCCCTGTGATGATTGATTGGAGACCTAAAACAGAGACTAGAACCCATTTTAGCGAACTTAGAAACCCGATATCGGAAGAATTGTGGATTCTGTGTGTGTATATTGAAATCTGCTAACACCCAGAGACTCTGAAAATTATTTAGCAAACACAGAGTGATGTGCAGGCAACCTGGAGTGTACCACTAAAACCCTAGCCCCTAACAATCAACCCTGGCTACAAATTAATTCATTCTGGCCGCAATTTGCGGCTAGAGCAGTTTGGAATCGATTCGTTTTTGTTCCAGGGCTTTATCTCCAGTGAACTAGACCCTTGGCATATGCAAAATTGACTAATTTGACCTAGGGTAAAATCTGGGACCATTTTCAAGAGTTGTTGTTTTGATTCGAGGTTTCATTTCTCATATTTTGAATTCTGGATTGTTGTATCTGTGTTTTACCTCGATCACTTGACGTTTGTACGACGATATCGAGGGTTATTGGTGATTTTGAGAGCGTAGTCTATAGGTTCTAACCTATAGGCCTTTAGCATGTCTTTTTGGTTTTTCGATGTGATTTTAATGCGCATTTGCGATTGTGTATATGTGTAGGTACCCCACATGATGTCGAGACGTTGAAGATGAAAATGGCGACATTGGCATCGACACACAAGAAGCAAGGTGAGTAGATTTATATCTACGGGGAGAAGTCGGGTGGATGGCGTATAACACCCCCGCAAAGTTGTAAGGAATTACATGATGGGATACGATATATGTACCTTTATATGTTAGGATGTGATATGAGCCTTACCAAGAAAGCTTTAGGAGGTTAGGGGTTAGTGTTGGCGAATATGGATGAAAGGACTCTAGTCGATTTCTTAGTCCCGAAACCCTAGGGTAAACATTTGCATATATGCACATACACATACTCGCATACTTTGACTTCCTTGTGTGTATTGGGGACATATTTATATTGGTATTCCTATGCTTAGATGACGAGAATGTTATATGGTATTTGGGAATGAGTCGATCTGATCGGGCATAATGCCGTGAGATATTGAATGCGTGACCGAGATATGTCATGATGTTATAGCGGGTCATTGGACGATGATACTATGTTGATGATATATTTATGATAGTTGACGAGTTATACATCGAGATATAAGGTATGATATGTTACGATATTTATAATGGATCGCTTGGGCGATGTATACTCCTATATGATGATAAGTATTGACGACACCGGATTGTATGAGACTTTATATCAGTAGTCAGATCATGATATTAGTAGTGTACTAGACTCAGATCAGTACCCCCCCCGCTCACGATATATGATGATGTGGATATCAGATGAATAATGAGATAAATATGATATTTGACCCGTACCCAGATTTGGGATGCCGTACGATAGATTTACCGTACAAGAGATAGTTATGAGGATAAATCCGCACTCTTGACTCGAGAATGTTATATTATTTATTGTATCGTACGTGGTACTGTTGAGGCGAGATCACCGACTACTAGGTATGTATGTATAGATCGACTCAGAGTTAGGTGGATTCCTTTACCCTTTTGACTGGGCTCGAGTCATACTCATTTTCAAAAGTGGGGAGTCGTGAGTATGTTTATATCCTAAACTGTATGACCCGTATATTGGGTAGGCATATTTTCAGTGTTGTTGTTACTACATCACTTTCTGTATATTCATGATATTTCATTGCATTGCATGTTTGTACATATGCCATTATTGAGATCATGCTGTCAGGACACCAGCACTATTACCGATGATGCATATATTCCACATACACTTACTTGCCGGCTCACACACATCATCATCGATAATTGCCATGTCACGAACGCTTTAGAGAATATTACTCATTGACATAGCTTGTTAACTGATAGTTCGACATGGTATTAGCGTACTCGTCTTTATATGCTAGTTTAGGCATTGCAGTTATTAGTTGCTACTGCATGCATATTAATATTAACTGTTTACTTTCTATTGATGATTGGATTTCGGATTTTCATGAGATTTCCTGGATTTGGGAGAAAACCGCAAGAATATATATAAACTTCTCTTTCTCTCTCTTTTTAAAATGAAAAGTGCGGTTTTCTCGTAATGTATGAGTCGTCCACCATGATGTTTTCTCGGTTATGAGATGGATTTCGAGACCCGATTCGAGGAGTTGGATAAACCATCTGCGGGTACATGGTGGATCCGGTAAGGTACTCCGGGGCAAGAAGCTCGAGGTGTAGACGATGAGCCCGGCAGGGGCAGACTGCCTACCGGTGATATTATCCGGCGCGTCGGATATCCGGGGGATACCGTTCGTGGTCGTGTGATTGATGATAGGGGACGATCTGGACTGACGGAGCCCTAGATTTTGAGATTTGAGATATTGAGGTATTGAGATTTGATGATACAGGCCAGTCCGGATAGCCGGAGCCTGAGATATCGAGATATTGGGATTTATGTTTTGTGTCGATGCTAAGCACTGTTTATGTTGATTTCATTGATGATACCTCGTTTTAAATATACAGAAATCTCACTAAGTTATGAAAGCAGTTTTCTTCATTTACATATATTCTGTTTTCATGCATTCATAGTTCATGTTTATGATATATTGCTACCTGAGGCATTGATATGAGCTTGTAGTATTACACTTATACATAGATGGACCAGGATATTTAATTGAGGATATTACTTGATATGACATAGGATAGCGTCATGCATGCGATTTCTTCTCGTAGAGTTTTTCTACTCACAAGTTGGCAACTCACTCCCGTTGTACCACAGTTTCTTACAGGTTATGCCATACAGATTTCGTTGCGGCTTTGCTAGCACACTGCTCTCTTTCCGGGTGATTTGCTTTGGTAGGTGGGTTTACTTGCATCGTGACCACCGTTATACCTTGTATATTATTTATTTCAGTTGTATCTAGTAAAACTCCATCAACCAGACATGTATATTTTATTGACTTAGAGACCCGTGATGTTTATTCTTTCGACCTTAGAGTCGCGCGTTGTATTATTATATTGCATGCTGTTTTGAGTTTCCTTTTCAGTATTGATCCTCGCTCTTCGGCGTTGTATATTATATTGCTTGCGTGGTTGTGACCATCAATTGACGAAGAGATAGCTCCCGCTTGGGGATTCCTTTTAGCATTATGTATATATTTATCATGTTGTACTCTGTTCGGGGCCAGTTTTTACAAAGGAAACTCTGCCGAAATTTTCAGAAAAGACTTGTGATTTTAAAATTACATACTTCGGCTTATGTTGCTAAACTACTTAATTTAAATTGGTTTTTCCTTCACTCTACTGTTTTTCTTGGTTTTGATTTCTAGGTTTTGGCTTACTTAGATTACGTACGCCTCGAGACGTTTCATAATTTAAGTGCCGGTCATATTCCGTACTTTTCGGGTCGTGACAGGTATGATTGCTTGAATTGAATTTTTGGAATGTAAGGATAACATTTTCACACACGTAGAGGTATAGGATCAATGTGTGGACGAGAGATAGACAGGAAAGATAAGAATGATATGGAGGAAGTAACTTTCAGATTTGATTAAGACTATTAAAGTATGGTTCATGAACAATGAAAAGCTATTGAAGTTTAAAACTCTTCATTTTCATATTTTTCTTGATTTGTTACTATCTTTGTATGTAGTTTTCACGCTTTTATTTTTGTTTCCCTTATTTTCTTTTCATTCTTGGGAGTTTGTGGGTAGTATCTGCTGGAAACCTTCAGGAGAAAACACTCCTCCTACTAAGGTCTCCGAGAGATTTAAAGGCTTATTGCATGCTCTCAATACAATCGCATGCCCGCGAAAGGTGCATAGGAGTAGGAGTCAAAGTAGGATTTAGTTAGATTGTAGTTTAGTTTAGTTTAGAGTTTGCAACCCAAATTTTCTTGAGAACTAACAAAAGATAAGTGTGCGGGTATTTGATTATTGCACATTTTTATATCACACCTATCATTTTATTTTCTTATTTTATGTTGTTCTGGGTGTTTTTATGATTTATTGCAGATTACAGGACTTAATTGCAAAAGGTCGGAAAAATGCGCTAAAGTGAAAATCACGTAGATGGAATGTATTTCATAAAGATAATCAGAAAAACTGAAGAGCAATTATCACAATTGAAAAAAAAAATGGGAATCTCAATACAAAATAACAGAAGGCGCAACAAAATGTTTATGTGCGTGTGATGGAAATCAATTCGGAGCCAAATCAAAAACCGAGAATCATTTAGCAGTTTTGGAACAAACTCTAAAAATCAAGAGATTAAACCAAATATTATGGAAGAAACCAAAATATCCCAGGTGTCAAAATTTCGACTGAAATTCCCCTAATAGAAGATTCGGCCGGTTTTTCAAATCACATCAAGTCCAGATTTTTAGCAACGATTCATATTTTTTAGTTATTCTGTAAAGTTTGTTCCAAATCTCACAAAAAAATATAAAAACTCATGTATAGTTTAAGGTTTAAATCATCTCTCTCTTGAGAATAAACTTTAGGGTTTTTTTTCCAGAGATCAACTACTTGTAAGTTCTCTATTTTTCTAAATAAGATATTTAGTTTCTTTTTAACCATGCTCGGCTAAACTTTGCATCTAGGGTTTTGATTTATGTTCTATTGTGGTGTGTATTTCAAATATTCTTTTATTCTTGCTTTAATATGAATATCTATTCCGATCTATGTTATTCTCTCTTTGTTCTTAATCTAAAAAATCTAATTTTTACAATGAAAAGTTGACACCTTTAAGTAAAAATTAGAGATATATAAGAAACTTAGATTCTAATTAGGTTCATGATAGTTGAAACCTAGAAATCTAATTAGGGATGGTAGAGATAATTATAAATTATAAATATTCAAACTAATTATTAATTGGTTCCAGGAGAAGACCTAAAATATGGTAGTTGTAGCTTTTAGAACTAAAAATGCACATAGACGGTTAAACCTAGATTAAATCTAGTAAACTAGAATTGGGGTTTTAATTAAATCTAAATGATATAATATAATTGATAGGATAAAATTAAATCAAATAATTTATTCTATATTTTTATGTTATTAATAGATCATTAATTAAACTAGGAAAAAAATAGAAGTTTTATCATATAAACCACCACATTAAAAAAGCAATTCAAAAACCCTAGATTTTCTTTTTATTATTCAAACCAGCCTTTTTAATTCCTTTTTTTTAGTTCTTAATCTAAATCAGTTATCTTATAAACTTGACTTTAGAATTAATTAAATCATGCCTCTCTATAAATCGACCCGTAAACGTATTACTATAACAACCGTCCTCAAGTATTACGATTGCACCACCTTATACTTGCGGTTTAATTTGGAGACAATAAAAAATCCCTATCAACTCACCTCTAGTAAGTATCTGTATACAATTTTAGGTGCCAAAACACCAATAGCTTGTAAGAAAGGCCGCCACCCCTCGTCGAGGTCTAGAAAATATACACTAGTTTACTCTGAAAAATCAATGCTCAGTCTCGATACTCCTACGACTAGAAACATTTAAGGATGTGCTTATGGACTACCCAGCTCCAAGATATACGATCGCCATAATAATATTGGTAGTCAAGTAAGAATCCTATAGGCATTATCATTATGTATTAACGACACGTAATAGTAAGTAAAACATATATACATAATTGTAAAAACAAACCAGATAGCATACTATCATTTCGAGCAAAACTGTTCAACCCATATAGGTGCTCCCTCAATTACTATAATTGCCTACCGACAATTACAATAATTACCTTGAGAACACTATATCCAACAGAAAGTGTTGTGGATTTGTTTCGTTACGTATGCATTCTTGACACTTCATTCTGAAACAATCTGGAATTGAATAGAGAACAGAAAGACCAACTCCAGCGATCTGGCATGACTCCCGAGGCGATGAAATCCCGGCGATGCGCCGAATCTTGTTGGGTTTTTGCCGGCGGTTTGGTTATGATGAGTCTGGGATTTTTCTTCAAGCTCTGTCTCGCTCCAAATCGTCCACTGTAGCACAAAATTTCCTGAAACAAAAAAAAAAATAGCAGAATAAAATAAAGAAAAAATAATTCGAAAAAGGACTAACTAAAATTGCTACCGTCCTCCCCGGCAACGGCGCCAAAAACTTGATGAGGTATTTCTTAGTCTTAAATTTATACCACAAATGCATGGTCAATCGATTGTAGCACTTTTGGTTCGATCCACGGAGAGGATGAGAATTCTAGTTAGTCTAAATGAATTTAAGATTAAACTTTGATTTAAAAAGCTATACTAATGAAAAGCAATATTCAAAAGAAAGTAAATAGAAAAATAAAATAAATTCTTAAAAAAAGAGAAAAGTCTAGGGTTTAGAATTATCTTATCTAATCATGATGTTTTAAATAAATATCTTTCCTTTTGTTAATTTTCCATCTTTAAATTAATTACCTATCAATTAAAAGAAAGCATAAATCATATATCCATCGTAATAAACTATCAATCCATTAGAAAACATAATCCATATGATCAAAGTATTACCCTATCAATCAACAATTAGACAAGCAATAAATTTAAAGATTAAATTCTAATTAATTAGGAACTAGTTAGATCTAACCTTCTACTCGGTAAACTCAATGATCGTCAATTAAAATCCTATCTTGCTTTATCGTCGAGTCTAATCTATCCCTAGATTAACTAGATCAAAAATAAACAATAAAAATATGAACTTTATCTTCCCTAAATAACTTTCATGGTATTCAATCACTCATCAAATTAACTAGTTTATCGGCAATACGTATTCTTTTCCTAAATAAACCTCA
This sequence comes from Agapanthus africanus, assembly GCA_030015575.1. NCBI lineage: Eukaryota > Viridiplantae > Streptophyta > Magnoliopsida > Asparagales > Amaryllidaceae > Agapanthus > Agapanthus africanus. The sequence goes on from CM057338.1 coordinate 61,737,079, forward strand.
TGGTCGTCAATCACTCACCGATCTATCCAGTTTATCATAATAGCATAAAAAGAACATATTTTTATTATTAAGTATTCTTCATTAATATCATAGAAAAGGAATAGAATAATTAAAACAAAAACCAATCATAAATCAAGAATCATCCAACCCTAGATAGAAAATTACCTACTCATGGCATAAGAAGAAAAACAAATAATAAAAAGGAAATTCATTGCATAAAAATTAAGAAATAAACTTACAAACTTTAGATCCTCTCAAAACCTAGACGGCTATCAAAAAGAGAAGATGAAAACCTTAAATAATAATACTGCGGTATATATAGGCTCTCCGGCCGATTACAAGAGATTAAAATATTTATTTAGGAAACCATGAGAATCACGTAAAATTTCAAGACTAGACTCGACAAGGAGTCGGGGAATCGCCAGGTTTGGGTCGGATTTTTGTCGACCAATTTGGCCTAATTGATTCCAAATTTGGTTTGCTGTCTTATTTCTCTGAGTTGATTGTTTTGGCTCTACTCTTGTATCAGTTTCTTCATTGAATTGTTTACTTCCAATGCATGTAAGTTCGTATTTTGTGTACTTTTGCACTTGAGACCCTACAATCTGCATTTATTCATAAAATATATCTCGAGGAGTATTAAATAGATAAAATAAGATAAATACAGATATAAAAATATGCAATAAATTACACCAATCAAGCCGTCAGGAGTAATAGCATTCTGTTTCACCTCCGAAACCTCTGTTAATAGGAAGGGGAATTCGAGACCCTTACTACAGCCTTATATATCCCCAAGCTACCTTAGTCCAATCTTGTTTAGTTATATGTGGGTACAGATAGGCGTTTGCATGCGACTCTATTAGGCAGGGTAACAAAAGGGTTCACTTTCTATATTTAGGTCTTCCGTAACGGAATCTTCACTTTCATATGTAGGTCATCCGTATAACGGAATCTTCACTTTCATATTTAGGTCATCCGTATAACGGGATCTTCACAAACACCCATATCTAGGTTCACGCGTCTAACCCTAACTATACCAGATAACATGTCATGTAGAGTTCCATACGTTAGGTTAAGTATCTCATTCAAGATGTGAAGGGTAGGCAAGTCCATCTATAAGAAGTAAGTATAGGGTATTATTGGGTAACTAGAGTTTAATAGAAGTTCATGGAATTTAAGTGAAAATAATAACTTTTAGAAAGGATATGGTATTTTATTTAAGTAGGATCTTTCAAAGTTCTGGTAATTATTTGAAAAGGTGTTATAATAGTTTAGGATGTTTCTTTGAAAGAGGATTTATATAAGTTTAGGGTATTTATTTGAAAATACGACTTTAGACAAGGTCGATGTATTTATTTGAAAATACGACTTTAGACAAAGTCGAGGTATTTATTTGAAAAATACAACTTTAGAAAAATTTAGGATATTTTAGTGAAAATACAAGTTTTGGGAACTTAGGGTATTTTTTGAAAATACGGGTCTCAAGGAAAATACGAGGTTAGGGCCTCGAGAGTGTTTTTATACATACAATGATAATATGGGGTATTTTAGCGACAACATGTTCATTCACAATTTGGCAGAACTTCGGCTTGTAAAAGGGTGTTTTCTCAAGATAGATTTGGGCAGCATAACCACGAGGGTGGGTTTCACCGAAAACAGATAAAAAAGGGGTAGGATGTTACCACGTGCTTAAATTGTGTAAAAAAATCTATATGTGTGAGAGTCATGAATTAGGTATAGTTAACATGAAGTTCATCGCATTTTATCGATTAGAAACTAAACTAGCATAACCAAGATATCTGTATTAAGTTTTTGGAGAGAAGATTATCGATTGAATAGATTTAGCATGCTAGAAGAAGTAGTGGGATCGAGAGGTAAAGAGACGGATCTTACCTTTGAAACAAGTGAATGGAATGAAGTCGAGAATCATCGAGTCGTACCGTAACACAAACCCCTCTCTTCTTGGATTTTTCGCCGAAAAATTGGACAACACCATTGCGAAGAGGACGTCGAAACGAAGAAGCGGGTTTTTTTTCCAGAATCTTGGGAGGAGAAACGAGGAAGAAATGGGGTGTGAAAGGGAGGTATTTATATTCAAAAACCCCAGCCAAGCCGACATAATCCCTCGGCTCGAGCCGACCGTTGCCCCTGCACCACGTCGCTATTCCCTTCGACGCATCCCAACCGTATGATCATCCGATCGAATGATCCGGATTTCACCCACGTGGGCGTGTGCTTGCTTGTGCAAGCACACGGGCCCTACACGCCTCCGTGTGCTGGCGCAAGCACAAGGCAGGCCTGGTCTTGGGCCCGTGCCTAAGGCCTAAAGCGTTATGTTATTTTATTTTATTTTATTTTTAATATAAAACTGCTTTTATAAATCGTTTTTCTTTTCTAAAAACTATTGTAAAGCACTTTTAATTACAAGAAAAATATGGAAATTTTGTAGGAAAATTCTAAATAAATATTTGCACATTTCCAGCCATTTTCACCTCGAAAATAATTCCTTCTTTCCCGATATCCATTTTTAAATAAATCCTAAAAATTACCCCAAAATTATATTTAAATTCTTAAAAATTAATAAAATTAGTTTTAATTATAAAACAACGTTCTTAAAGTATTTTCCATCAAAATAAGCATTAAAACAAATATTAGACACCGGAAAATTTATAAAAAGGCCTTTATTAAATATTTAGAAATTACAGACGCTACACAATTCATACCCATGTATCAAAATTTATGAGATTTGAAGATATTTATCAGATGGGCTAAAAATGACTTTTTGGTATGAGCACTTAATGGTTGTTTTAGCTGTCTCCAAGTAGGAAATATTTTGGGAATTAATTGTTTAAAAATTAAATAGCAAAATAGTGTTGGAAAAAACTTATTTAGCAAAATAATATCGGTGGGATGATTAGGGAGTATCAGCGTGTTTTAACTAAAACCCCATTTTTAAAGTGTGGTATTAGACGTGTTCAAAATCTAAATCCAAATCTTAACTCAACAAAGAGCCAGGAGGAGGATTTTGCAAGTAAGTTAAAAACCGTAATTGCAAAGTACAGTTTTAAATGCTGAGTTGGATTTGGGTTTTCAGCAACTGAAAACCAGACTTTAAAAGTACGGTTTGCGTTAAAACGTGCTAATTACCCCACCAACACCATATTGCTAAATAATTATTTCTAACCCCAATTTGCTATTTTTTTTTCCTAAAATTGGTCTACTCCCAAAAATTCCTTTCCAAATATCCTGATTTTTCATAAGCAGGGTTTTTGAAACTTGTTGATCACAATGACCTTTACGGTCTATGAAACACAGAGGGAGAAAAGTTGGACTCAAATTAAGAAATAAGGCCTCGCGTCCTATAATTGGCTCCATATACATGATACGTCTATAATTAATGTTTTTTTTTTTAACTCTGCAATATTTGGTGAAAATAGTCCTATTTTTAAATATCTGATGATCTATGATATAAGAGTCTGAAAATAAGGAAAATAATTATTTGCATATTTCTGTTTTTTTTCTCTTACCACAAGATTGTGTGGTGATGTATGTAAGAAACACATGTGCTGATGTATAAATTTAATAGTTTTAATAAAAATTTTGGATTAAGAAAAAAAACCTAGGAGAAAAAACCTAGGGTTTCCTGCCGTCGCCTTCTGACGGCCTAATGGCCACCATCAAGAGGCCTTCCCTATCGAAGATCCCTCAACCCCCTCTCTTAAGATCTCTTATGCATCATTACTGAACAAAAACCTATATTTGCCGCCCATTTATGTGCCAGAAAATGAGGTCTCTTTATCAGTGGATGGTGATCATGTCATACTTTTCTCTCAAGAAGAAATATTGAGATCTTCCGAGCCATTCAACCATTCCATAATTACGAAATATTCCTACGACAGACCGAATATCCAAGATACAAAGTAGCTCTTGAAGCAACATTTTTCAATCTTAGAGCATTTCGTCATTAGTCATCACGATCGTCGTCATCTGCTATTATGTTTTCATGTTCTGAAGATTTCACAAAGGTATGGATTAAAGAATTTCTATATGTTAAAGGATTTTTATTCCGTTTCTTCAAATGGACAGCTTTTTTTACTCCCGATCATGATCCCACATTAGTTCTAGTATGGATCTTTCTCCCTGGTTTGCCACCAAATTTTTACACATAGATGTGCTTCGATCTATAGTGAAACCTATTGGTAATCTTCTTAAAGTCGATGTCAATACGTTGCATAAGAACGGACAAAACCAGGATTTGTGTTGAATTGAATCTTCAAAAAAAAAAAGCACTGTAAAAAATTTGGATCGGTACATCTTTTAAATTTTGTCAAGCTGTGATCTACGAAAAAGATTTCAAATATTCCTCAATCTGTTTTAAACATAGACATGCATCAAAGTCTTGTAATAAGCATATCAAAAAGTCCTCAGTAGAAGAGAATGGTATGCCTATCAGGAATACAATCGATATCCCATCATCTGCTTATAAAGATGACAATTCAAGAAAATTAAATTCGAGGTTTATTTCGATAGTAGAAACTCGAAAAAAAAAAGTTTGGCGCCCTACAAGCAAGATTATTACTCCAGCACATTCTACTGAAATTATAGATGTTATTTTTATACATTTTGTCAATTCCATACCCTCTACGAGCAATCAAAGTCTTTCAATCTCGATAGAAAATGTGAATAAGCAAAGATGATCTCAAGATTCACAAGCTTGATAGTATGTTCATATCTACTAAAGAATGGATACAAAAAACCTTTACCACAACACATTTTAATGCCCCATGTGACTCGTTGACTGACTTTGCTTTAGTCTCTACTGAAGTACTAGTACATAATGAGATTCATCACAAAAATTCAGAGCCTTCTATGGTGCAAAAAATAGTTGATACTCAGCCAGTCATAATGAACGCGGCTAATGATTTCGCTAAGTCCAAACAAGAAGATTTGCATAAATCTTTAACTCAAATCACTCAAGAAAATATGGTATCTGAACCCGTAAGCTCAGATAACTCAGTCGTGCAAATTTCCTCTTCGAATGAGTTGGACTCGGACGGAGACCTTATAATCTCTCTTCGATGCAAACCACATCGCGCTAAGAAGATCCCCAAGAGAAAATTGTTTACTTTTGCTACTTTTAGTAAACATCATTCTCTATCGCATGGATCCATTTCTGCGTTCAAGAATGCTAAGGAGAAACCGGATACAAAACGCTCTACTCCAACTACTAAATCTCTCGATGATTATAACGATAATGCCATTATGAATATTTAATAGTGTTTCGATAAGAAGAAAAGTAAGAAAGATTCTTCAACCTGAATTTTCAAAGCATTGAATAAAGTAGCCACCAATATTTGAAATAACTGGTAGGGGCTTTTATTTTACATATCCGACTTTTATATGACGTAAAGGTTTTTGTTTGGACTATCCCAAATTCGAGGTGGGTGCTTTTTTCGGTCCGCTCCTATTGCATCTTTTCAATCGGACAGTGCCAAAAGAGGATAACAGGGATCTAGGGATTGGTGCTGAGATGGGGCTGAGATCTCCACAGAGCACGAAAATAGCATCTTATTGAATTCGGATCCGGGTCGATTTGGAGTTCGGATCCAATTGACTGCTCCTCCCTTCTTCTTCTCTCCCAAAACCCTAAAAATCTCGCCTTTTTCTCTCAATCTCTTCCTCTTCAGCTCGCAATAATCTGGAATCATCGATACATGTATTGTTTCAAATCCCTAGAGCTTACCCAATCCTTCAATTCCTCAACAAGCCCCTCTCAATTCTTCGATCTCTGCTCAATTTTCCAACAAGAATGAAGCCTCTCTTCACTTGCGATGAGATTCCTCGTTCTATTTCGCCCAATTTCCAATCTTTTGCGTTCCCGCCTTCGAATCTCGCCTTCTCTCAATCTCTGCACCAATGGGTATCGATCCGATGAAGACGATGACTCAACCTCAAACTCAAACCCTAACGATAAAATCTCTGATTTTGATGACAATTACGATGACACCCTCCTCGATATCCCTGCCATTGATTTCACTCCTCGACGGCGATTCTTTGAGGGCGTCAAACTCGAAGCCGATAAAATCTTTCAGATTTTGCTGCAGGATGGCCCGGGCTTCGATGTGTGCTCGGTGCTCGAAGATATCGAATGCTTTAGTTCGAGAAGTCCTTTTGGAAATTTTGATATCTATCAATGATTCTAACAAGCTGCAATGCGCGAAATTAGCTTACAAGTTCTTTGTTTGGTCAAGGCAGCAGAAGAACTATAAGCATACATCCAACAGTTATAATCTCACAATAAAGATTTTGCAGAGACCGGAGAGTTGAAGGCAATGTGCATTTGAACTTGCGGAGAAGCCGGCATGACTCCGAAAGTAGTCCAGAGGTTCTTAAAGTCGAAAACTTTTAATTATCGGCCGTTTAAGAATTCGTTTAATGCGATACTCCATTCATTGTTGACGGTAAATCAGTTTGGACTGATTGAATGGGTTTATCAGAAGATGGCATTAGAGAGGCACTCGCCTGATGTGTTGACTTATAATGTGATTATGAGACCGAAATATCGATTGGGTAAGTTGGATCAATTCCATGGGTTGCTCGATGAGATGGGCAAGAGTGGATTTGCTCCGGATCTTCATACGTTTAACCTTTTGCTTCATGTACTTGGGAAAGCGGATAAACCCTACGCCGCTTGAGTTATTGGAATATATGGAACTTATTGGTTGTATTCCGAGTGTTCTTCATTTTACTACTTTAATCGATGGGCTCGGTCGTGCTGGAAATCTCGGTGCTTGTAAGTATTTCTTCGATATGATGGTCAAAAAAGAATGCAAGCCCGGTGTGGTTTGTTATACTGTGATGATAGTGGGATTTGTAGCTGCGGCTGAGTATGGTAAGGCTCATGAATTGTTTGATGATATGCTAATAAAAGGGCAGCTGCCTGATGTGTATACGTACAATTCTATGATTCGATGGCTTTGCGTTGCTGGGAAATTTGATAAAGCTTGTTCGATGTTGAAGAGTATGGAAAGTAGAGGATGCACTCCGAATTTCTCGGTGTATAGTACGTTGGTGATTAGGTTGTGTAATGCAGGGAAAGATTCGCCGGCCAAGAAGATCATTAGTCATATGGTGGACAAGGGACACTGTCTTCATTTATTTTCGAGGTTTAGAAGATATAAGAGATGCTGATGGAAAATATTTTGTCTCGCCAATGATATGATCGATATGTGAGCTCTAGATGCTATAAAGAGGAAAGTTTCTGCTGCCAATATGTAAGATTTTAGTCTTTACCCATTAAATTAGTTCTAAGAATCAAAGAAGTTAAAGGCATATTACCTGTGTTGTATTTTTGAGATAAATTAGTGAAGAACGTGATGCAGTAAATTATGCAAGCTGCATATGTAACTTGATTTAAGTAAAATTCTATATATCTAGTTTATCTTATGCATATCTTACTTTTAAGTGAATTTCTTTATTAAGTTTCTGTTTGCAGTGTGTTTAATGCTCATTACATTACAAAAGTTCCTTTTTTCTTCTGCTAATCTACTTTGTTTAAATATATGATTTCATATTTGTTCTTGTGCCCTTTTGCTTGTTATGCTAGAGCTCTGCCTGCAGGCGAGATTTCTATTTCGTCCAAATATCCTAGATCAGGATTCAATAAGTCGCCATATTGAGCGTGCATGTGTTTTATCGATGCTATATATGTACAGAAATTTATACTATAGATGCTTGTGGACCAAGATGGCATCGACGCTTGTTTCAGGCATTATAAGAAGGAATTGGACCTTGTAATTGTTATAAAAAAAATTGATAGGAATTAGGAGGAGCATGGAGGCACACTTCCTGAAAGCTAGAATGTTCATTAGATAGTGACTCAACCAGCCGCCAAATGCAGTGTGGACTAATCCTTTAGGCATCTCTTAAAAGTCTGTACTTGTCAGTTTCAATTAGATTGCCCATAACAATATTCAGAGTTTTAGCATATGTACATCACAAAATCGTCTCCTACAAGTTCACACGTTTAAGGGAATACAAATGTCTTGATAATGAGTACCAGTCATCTTAAAGGGAAAAGAGTGACACAACATTTCTCTATGCTAATCCTAAGCTGTATCTATACGATGTAGAAAAGTGCCGGATAAAATTTCCTTGTTGATGTAAGTAATAATGATGCCCGCACAATCTTGTTTTCGGTTTCCCTTACTCATGATGTTCTTTCAACTGTAACCCCATTTAGCTCATTTTATTAATTTTTTGTTGCTTATTATTATTATTATTTTAAATATAGGAAGCGGTCAGAACTATAATCTCACATATTATGATAAAATATATTAATGAAGCTATTAGTGAAACCAAGTACTAAGTAAACCTGATATGAGCAAATATGAAACATGCACTTCCAGACAACTAATCTTCCAGCAAGTACATCTAAATTGATATGGGAAAAAAACAATATATATCTCAGAAACCTCAGCCAATCTCACATTATATTCATTCCAGTAAATGCACTGTGGTTCCTACTTAAAATTACAAGGTCTGAGGCTATCAACTGAATAGTTATGCATCTTTCACCATATTTATTTAACAATTAAATCAAGCTCAGCAACATCTTAGTTTGCTCATATCTAATAAACAAGTGAGCTTCAACATTAATTTTGTATGTTTGAAACAAGTCAGTCATTCATCTATAAGTGCATAGAACCTTAAAATGCTGCAAGCATATCAAGTTTCTATAGTAAAATGAAAAAGAAAGCAACAGAATCCAAGCTTATATGCAATATATTCGATACCAATTACATTACATCATCACTTCTGGTCCAATGTTTAACAGGAAAGGGGTAGGGGGAACTCAAGGAAAACTTGAAAATATACATCCCCAAAACTGATCTTATTTTCCCTTTTGTACCAAAGAATTACAATAAACAAACATCTCTTTATCTCTCCTCTCAATTGTCTACATTTTACTTCTCTATAAAAAGAATGTTTGTAAATATGATATACAAGTGTGGCATTTTCTGAATTGGTACAACAGATCTCGGGTCGGGCATTAAACCCGAAGCCGAATTCCGAGGGAAACAAAAAAACGCTTCACCAATTAAAATACAATTGGCCATTATTTCAATCATGAGTCTCCCTGCTGCTGAAGAATTTGATCCCTAACCTTTGTGGTGAGCTGCATGCAAACATGAGGGTTAAAAAAAGAAAGAAAGAAGGGAGAAAAAAATTCCATGTTACCATAAAGAACCGCTGTGCTGATATAATTCAAAGGATGAATTGTATGAAACCTCCCTTATTTTTGCCCCTATAGCAGAAAACTACCATGACCTAAGCCCTGCACTTTGACCCTAATTATAGAAGTTGTTCAAAAATTAAATTCCTACCGGTTTCTCTTTCCAAACTACTCGTTGATGAAAGTATAAAAACGCTTTGCGACTGAAAATTTGGCACAAATATGGATAATTTGGGAAGAAAGAAGTGCCAGAATAGGAATTTCTCAACGGCTGTTAAATTTTGGCTCAAGTGCAGATTTTTCCCAGGGCAGTTTACTGCCATGCGAGCAAAGGTAAAATCTTAGCCTAATATAAAATTATTTAAAAATATTCTCATGGAATTAAATATTATAAAAACACTTACATCAGGATCGGCGATGACGATCAGCTGTTTATCAGCTGTGGAGACAAAAAGATTTGTATTGTCGTTGTTTAGAGCTATAGCGGTAACATCTTGGCCGTCTCCCAGAGCCAAAGAATGAATTGCCTGCAGGTACAGTTCATCAACAATAGCAGTACAATTACTTGAGATTGGGTTCTATTTTCATCTTATATTTATAAAACAATATTTTTACCTTCAGTGTATGCAAATTGAGGAAGAGAATCGACGGAACAGGCAATACTGTTTTGTTTTCACTGCCTTCATTTGAAACTGGACTGTTCGACTCCTCCGATACACTATATTCTGTAGAACTACTAGCATCACTGGAAGAGCAAGTACCAAGCAAAGCATTCTCTCCATCATTTGATATCTCAACACAGTTGATACTTCCCGAGAAAGGCGATAAAGTTTTTGTAGCAATGGGAATCCCATTTACAGTGAAAGTAGATATCCTTTTCTCCAACTCATTCCAAATCAATATCACTCCCTGAGATGAAATGCATATTTTATGCACAATCCCAACATCTAGCTTTCGAATTAACCTCCCTCTTCTCAAAGAATGCAAAAGTACACCCAAAGTGTTTGAGCACGAAGCAATAAGGCCTAAATCGGAATTGACACAGCAACATGCTACTTCATCAAGATGGCCTCTAAACACATGTACAGGGCCTTCGATTTTTCGTCTATGATTAGCTTCTAAAGAACCGCTGAAGCTGTTGCTATTTATTAAAGTACTTGTTGGTGTTACCGGTGTGCTCGATGAGATTTCCGATATGCTATTTAAATGTGAGTTGGAGCGGTGTATTCTCCAAAGTATAACTGTTGTATCGCGGGACCCAGTGACAAGATAGTTACTGTTGGGGGAGAGTCCAAGACAAGTGACGGGTGCACAATGTCCTGATGCGGTTTCGATGGTTTTTGCTCCATCCGTGGAGATCAATTTAATAGAGTTATCAGCATGCCCGCCTACATTTTCCAAAAAATAAACTTAAAGACAACCTTTTTTTGGGACGTCTACAATACACTAGACGTGGATGTATATTAGAAATCATGTGTAAAGAATGATACATCCAAGTCAAATTAGGTACGCATGATGGATTAAAAAAGGGTAATGTGAATTTAATTTTACGACTTAAGTTTAAACCTTATATTTGATATCTTTGTTAAAGAGCAGGTCTAACTTTTTGTGCAAGTGATTTACAGTGGAGGGATTTTCTATGCAAATTATTTATATATTTCAACTCTATACTTTTCAAAATTGAAATGAAGACTACGTACAAACTTAAATTATGCTGCCTCACATTATTGAAATATTTCTATTGCCATATTATATACTTCTTCTTTTTTTTAATCCTTCCTAGCGTGGCAACTCTGAAAATACTATACCACATTACAAAACATTACTGCAAAAGGACTGAACTACATGTAACAACCACCAAAAGAAAGAAAATATTTAGTCATTCATTTAAAACTAAAAGGCAAATGGATTGAAGAACAAATTACATACATACCAGTGATGACTTCTTTGTCGCAGGTAACGGCAACAACAGCTGAACTTCTTATTCCAGATGCAGCAAATGCTGAAGCCTGAGGGAACTGCCACTCTTCAAAAGTGGAACCTGGCCCTTTCAACATGCGCAAAAAGGCTCCGCTGGTGGACCCCGCAGCAGATTTCCCATGATGGAATTGAAAAGGTGTTCCATTTTCATCAGGAGTGTTGGGCTGCCATTTATGCATCGCTATATTTGCAGAAGGTGCATTTAAATCTACAACTATAACGGAGTCATTTAATGCAGAAATAGCAGCAGCAGGCACATTGCAGTGCTCTGGACTCGGAACAGCATAAGGTTTAACTTGGCTGGGGTTGCGAAATATAGTCTGAGATGGAAACAGTGAGAAAGAGGTTTAGCATTGTGTTTTCTGAACGATGGTTTCTCTTAATTGAAGATAGAACCAGGAGGGGTAATAAAAAGCCATGGTTTAAAATCTCGGCCGATTCCAATCTAAAAAATGATTCTGATACAAGTTATATTTGGTGATGAGTGTAATTTATTGCACATTTTTACATCCGTATTTACCTTATTTTATCTATTTAATGCGACTCGTGATATATTTTGTGAATAAATGCAAATTATAAGGTCTCAATTGCAAGAGTGCACAAAAGATGAACTTGCATGCGTTGGACGTAAAGAATTTAATAAAGAAACTGATACAACAGTCGAGCCAAAAAAACCAAGCAAATAGCCAAACGAGTCAGCTCAGAGAGCCAAGACACCAGACCAAAGCTGAAGCCATTTGGGCTTAATTAACCGGCCGATCGCCGACTTGGGCCTGCTAATCGCCGTCCTTTGTTTGAGTTATATCCTGATTTTTCACGTGCATCTCATGGATTTAAAATTATATGTAATCAGCCAAAAGCCGGTGAAAAGTTGGACCCACACAGTGAATCGCCGGATTTTAATTGCCTCGGAATTCATGCCTTCTCGCTGGAGTTGCTCTTTCAGTTTTATGTTCAATTTCAGATTGGGTCAGGATGAAGTGTCAAGAATGCCAGCGTAACGAAGTAAATCTACGGCACTTCAACCTTCCAGTTTGCAGCGATTCTTGCTTCCTAAGGTTTTGGTCGAGGGTTCTGGCTGCGGCTCGACCACAGACAAATCTTATATCTAGATTGTAGGTTGTATGTTTCCAATTCCTGTTTTAAGTAGTTTAATTTTAATTTAGTTTTAATTTTAGTATTTCCTTTCCTGCATATTTAGTTTTAAAAAAATATTTTAAAAAAGAATATAATTTATTATATTCTTACCTTTTTGGTGCATGCAAGTTTGGGGTAGGGACGATAAAAACCGTTTATTTTGTTTAGATAAAGTAAACACCATGGGTGATATTGATCCTGCTAAACCGACATTTTAGGATAGATGCTATTTTGTTCGTACCTTTTTACCATCCAGCATTCAGTTACCAACAGTAACTGGTGACAACTTCGAAATTAAACCAGCCTTCATAAATTCTCTTCCCAAATTCCATGACCTTGAATCCGAAGAAACCTATGTCTTTAATAGGGAATTTGATGACCTTTGCCAAATGCTAAAATTAAAGCAATTAAATGTGGATGCAGTAAAACTTAGGTTGATATTGTTTGCCTTGTCTGATAAGGCCAAACATTGGCTATACAGCATTCCCACAAACACTATTCACACATGGGAGGAATTTATTAAAACCTTTTTAAAGAAATTTTACCCCCACTTTCAAACTGTCAAATTTAGGAATGAAATTAGATTGTTTCGTCAAAATATGGAGGAATCTTTTTGAAAATATTTTGAAAGGTTTAAAAACCTATTAGTTAAATTTCATCACCATGAGATAGCAAAATGGAAGCTATGCCAAATTGTGTACGAAGCGTTGGATTATAACTCCAATACCATGTTAGAATCTATATGTCAAGAAGATTTTATGCAAAAAGATGAAAATGCTGCATAGAGTTTTTTCGAATATCTATCTGATAAAACCATGCAATGAGAGAGTGCTAATGAGATAGTGACCACTACTTCCAAAGGAGGAATGCACGTAGTAGAGACTTCTATCGGTCTGGAAGCTAAGTTAGCCGCAATCATGCGCAACTTGAAATGATGGAAGTGACTACACCATCCCCTGTTAATCAAGCTAGTCAAGCCTTTTGTCTAAATTGCCAAAACTCCTAACATATCTATGAAGAATGTCCTTTACTTGTTGGTCCTCCAGGTCAAGAATCTGTTAATGTTGCATTCCAAAGACCTAATAACAACCCATACTCTCAAACATACAATCAAGCTTAGAGGAACCATCCTAACCGTTCTTAAAATCAAGGCACAAATAATAATAATTCCAATATGGACCAACAATTCCAAAATCAGAAGGTAGGGCCCACAACGAACCTTCCCAACCCAACATACAATACGCATCTTAAGGGGTTGGGAATGAGAGTGGGAGTGTTGTCAACCTAGAGAAAGGACTGGACGCCTTTATGAAAACTATTGGCCAAGCTATCTCTGCTAATGCTCAAGCCTCTTCTAATCTAGAAAAGCAGTTGGCCGTATTTATGCAAACATCCGGTCAAGCCTTAACAACTAATCAACAAGCTATAGTAAGGCTTGAAATGCAAATTGGCCAAATAGCAGCGGCAGCGGAAGAGAGAGAGAGGCACCTTTCCTGGTCACCTTGTTACAAATCCCAAGGACACTTACGTAGATTTTGCTCCAGTGAATTCTATTACAACCTTGAGATTAGAAAAACAGGTTGATAACCAAATAAGAATACCTGAAGATTCTACGGAGACACTCGCTGATGATGCGTGATCTTTTTCTGATTCAAGTGCACAGTCGGCATCTCAGCCTATCATATTCTTACTCCTACTCTTGAGCCACGAGCACCATTTCCTCATCGTTTGAAGACGAAGAAGCAAGCTACATAAGCGGAGAAGGTTCTAAAATTATTTAAGCAAGTAAAAGTCAACAATTCTCTTCTTGATACAATTCAACAGGTCTCCATGTATGCAAAATTTAAGTAAAAGTCAACATTCCTCTTCTTGATACAATTCAACGGGTCCCCATGTATGCAAAATTTCAAAAAAAAAAAAAAAGATGTGCACCGAGAAGAGAAAAACACGTATGTCTAAGAAAGTCTTTTTGGCAGCTAATACTTGTGAAGTCTTGTCCAATAATATGCCGCTGAAATATGGCCCATGTTTTCCTACAATTTCATGTAAAATAGATGACAAGTTTATCAAACGAGTTTTATTAGACGTAGATGGCAGTGTTAACATTCTTGCTTATTCGGTTTATAAACAATTAGGGTTAGGTGAGCTTAAACCTACTAAAATCACTTTATAGTTGGCCGATCGTTCAATTAAAAAATCAAAAGGATAGATTGAGAATGCGTTAATTAAAATAGGAGAATTCATATTTCCCGTTGATTTCATTGTCTTAGAAACACCACATGTCTCCAATCCTAAAGGTCAGATTCTTGTTATTTTAGAACGGCCATTCCTAGAACATCAAATGCTTTGATCAATTGTCGAAACAGTTTAATGAAATTTTCTTTTGGGAACATAACAGTTGATTTAATATTGTTAATCTAGAAAATTAACCAAGTAGCTTTAATGATCAGCCTTTCGAAGTTAATCAATTCATAAAATTGAGGAAGGAATTAACTTTAAAGAGGACCGTCTTTTCGAGGAAAGTTTTGGGAAGATTTTCGAGGGAGAACTTATGCTTATGGAGGACTTGGATGTACTAATTAATCACTATTTCGAGCAAAGATTCGAGAAATTTTTTAAAGAGGAGCTCGTGATCTTGGGAGGATGAGAAAGTTGACGTCGACTATTATTTAGATCAAAGTTTTGAGAAATTTTTTGGGAATGAACTCATGTTTTTACATGAATTAGACTCATCAAATTATCAAGCCTTATACATTAAAAGGGAACATCCTCACTGTACTCAAATAAATCCTTCGAATTTTGAAGTTATTAGTTGCCATATGGACACCTTAATACAATCAGGTGTTGCTAGGGTTAAACTTCAATCTGCTTTGGTTCTAAGATATGATATAAAATATCAATTTAATTCACCCAAATCTAAACATGACACTATTTTAGCACCTATTGAGTCTACCATAGCTATTGAGCTTCATTGTTGTATTATGTTTTACAAATTATATATACGCAATGATCAATTATTTGAATGGTTGACTCTAATTTTTAGACTTTCTAAAGCATTAAGTAAACAATTTTTAGAATTGGATGATAATCACAAGGAGGATCTCATGGTATCCCATGACCGCATTCTATTATATGATTTCTTTCATTATGTACATTTGTAAATTCATTTTCTTTTTTGTTTTCCACTCATGTCTATCTGAAATTCTAATTTATTGACACAACATTAAGGACAATGTTAGAAATAAGTGTAGGGTTGGTTTGCATATTTTTGTTTTCCTTTAATTTTTCATTTTTAGGTTTATTTTTGGTTTTTCTTCTCTATTTTTTTTAAAATTTAAAACAGATTTTGAATCAAGCTGGTAATAGGTGATCTTGAATTTGAAATCTGAAAATTAAGTGATACGAAAGAAAACTATTGAATCTGAGAATAGAACGAAATCTAAAAAATAACTACATCTCGAAATTAGATATAGTTAATATACACCCTACTGGTCGCACAAGCACGTGTTCTAAATCTTGAGATAGTAGAGAACTAGAAGTTCTTTGTTGAAATGTCTTCGTAAAAAAACCAAAAATATGCGCATAGTGGGTAGTCTAAACTACTGTAGGGTGCCAAGTAAAAAAAGTATAAATATAATAAGTTTAGTTTTATGATTGCTTCGGACGAGTAACTCTTCAATCTTTAGAGGTGCTTTATCGCCTAGTACCTTAGGCCATCTAGTTTGGGAATCAATGCTGAAGGTCCTAGGTGGTTACAAAACTAGACATCATAAAACCAATACACTGAGTAATCGGTTATCCAGACCTCATAAGGCACAAGGTAGTCACACTGAAAAGTGTTGTGGCGTTAAAAATAAATAAAGAGAGAATAAATACGAGAATATGAGACATTGATATGATGGCTTGAATTGAAATCTGAAGACGAAAAGATGCATTGCACATACACATGGGGATATAGGATCTACATTTAAGGGGAAAATGGGAGTGAAAAATAAGATTGAGTTCTATTGAAGGAGGATAGAAATTCTGAAATTGAAACGATAATTTAGAATGACAGTTCTTGAAAACCGAAAAACTAGCGAAATTCTACCTTTTCTTTTTTTCCTTTTCTTTGTTTATAGTTTTATATTTTCTTCATTTTTAATTTTCTTTTAATTTTCTTTTTGGAATTTTATGGGTAGTATCCGCTGAAAACCCTCACGAGACAACATTCGTCCACTTGGGTAATCTTCGAATTTAACGGCTTGTTGCACGTGCTAAGTGCAATTGCAACGTCTGTGAAAAGGAACACATTAGGTAGACCTTAGATAGTTTTTATATTTCTTAGTTTTTAGTTTTTGTTTTGCTCGAACACTAGCAAAAAGTAAGTGTGGGGGTATTTGATAAGTGTAATTTATTGCACATTTTTATATCTGTATTTACCTTTATTGTATCCATTTAATACTACTCGAGATATGTTTTGTGAATAAATACAGATTATAAAGACTCAATTGCAAGAGTATACAAAAGATGAACTTACGTGCGTTGGACGAAAACAATTTGGTGAAGAAATTGATACAAGAGTCGATCCAAAGAACCAAGCAGATAGCCAAACGGGTCAACTCAGAGAGACAAGACACCAGACCAAAGCTAAAGCCATTTGAGCTTAATTAGCCGGCTAATCGCCAACTTAGGCTTGCTAATCGCTGCCCTTTGTTTGACTTTTTCCTGATTTTTCACATGCATCTCATGAATTTAAAATTATATATGTTTCTATCTCTTGTAATCAGCCAAAAAACCTATAAATACTACAATATTATTATTTTAGGATTTTGGGATCTACTCTTTTATTTTTATGGAGGCTAGGATTTGAGAGAATCAACGTTTAGTAAATTATTTTCTTAATTTTAATGTAATGAACTTCCTTTTTATTATATGCTTCTATTATTATGCTATGGGTAGGAAATTTTCTATTTAAGATTTAGATGAAATTAAATCTATGATTGGTGTTTGATTTTATTGTTCTAGTTTTTCTTCTATGATCTTAATGACGAATACTTAATGATAAAAATAAGTTTGTTTGCAATTCTGAGAAACTGGATAGATCGATGAGTGATTGACGACATGGGGTATATTTAAGGAAAGGATACACATTGCTGATAAAATAGTTAATTTGATGATCGATTGACAACCATGAAAGTTATCTAAGAAAAGTAAAGTTCATGTTTTTATTGTTTATATTTGATAAGTTAATTATGGTTAATATTGACTAGTCGATAAAGCTAGGTAAATTTTTTCTTGACAACCATTAGGTTTATCTAGTAGAAAGTTAGATCAATTTAATTCTTAATTCGCTAATAATTTTTATAATAATTATCTTCTCTTTTGATTTGATACTTGTTGCAACGATAGAAATCAACAGAAAG
This sequence comes from Agapanthus africanus, assembly GCA_030015575.1. NCBI lineage: Eukaryota > Viridiplantae > Streptophyta > Magnoliopsida > Asparagales > Amaryllidaceae > Agapanthus > Agapanthus africanus. The sequence goes on from CM057338.1 coordinate 61,754,836, forward strand.
AAAAACGTTTTTATTTAATAACACCGTGATTAGATTTAATGGATTCGAAAACCCTAGATTTTTCTTTATTCATATTTTTACCAAACTTGTTTTTATTGCTTTAATTATTTTCCTTAATCTTTGCAATTTACTTTCTTAATTATTGCATTTAATTTATTAGATCAATCATTTCAAATCAAGTCATCTCCTTTAATTCGCTTAATTCGACTAAATTGCACATCCTCTGTGGATCGATGCATAAGTGCTACATCGATTGACCGTGCACTTACGGTATTATTTTAAGATTAAGAAAATCACCATCATTGAGTTTACCATTTGATTAGTAGGTGCTGGTATTAAGTTTATAATTGGGTCAATGGCTATATTAATAGGTTATTAGGGTGATGGTTTATTTGACAATCATCAATCACTAAAAATTATTAGGAAAAATGGATCTAGCTCCATGGGCACGAAAGGCAATAGGGAAAACTTCTGGGCCCAAAAAAACTTGTGAAAAACTCTCCATCCCTAAAAAGCATTAGGTTTAAACCCCTCAAGTACACCAACCACTTTATAATTTTTCAATATCTTTATACCATCTTTGTAACTTTTTTGCAAATAATTACTGCATTTATCAAATAACCACTATATTTAGCATATAACTACAACCCAATGTTTGCACGTCTTTTCAAATTGTCGCTCTTTATATGTAGTAGTCATCTCGTGAATGTAGTTGTTACTGATAAATATAGTGGTTAACTTATAATTGTAGTGGTTATTTGGTAAATGTAGTAGTTAGTTGATAAATATAATAGTTATCTGCCAAAAAGTTACGAGGGTGGTATAGTGATATTGAAAATGAAAAAAAGTGATCGGTGTACTTAAAGGACTTAAATCTACTGTTTTTTGGAGGTCGGGAGTCTTTCACGAGTTATTTTTTGGGGCATTTTTTGGGGCTTTTTGGGCCCAGGAAGCTAGACCCAATTTTCCTAAAAATATATCATAAATATTATAGTTATGGTTACCAAGCATTAAAACCATCATTTAAGTCATCATTAATTGTTAAAGAATTTACCAAATTGTTTCTAATTGTTTTTATGATTTATTTAAAGCATTTCATAAATTAAATTTAGTTTGTCAAACGATATAAAATCCGATATTTCTGAGACAACTGATACAGCCAATTCCAATCCCAGAATTTACCATTCAATACCGTAAATGAGATTTTAGACCTCGTGAAAAGCAAGGAATGTTGATGTATGAATTATTTGGCTGACAAGGGAAGTTGAATTGACTGGAAACAATAGTCTAATGTTACATCATGATAATCAGACACCAATATAACTGACATCACAATCAAATTTCTCCAACAACCAACTGCCATGAAAATTTAAGTGCTGAAAACGGAAAAGAATAGTGATTCCAGTGTTGTACTATACTAGGTTCATATTTATACTTGTATCTGATATGTTCCAAAACTATGAATATTGAAAAGTGCTATCCTCCAAGTGTTATTTAGGGTTTTCTATTAGTCAGGTGCATGGACTAAGTTACCTCTCATATTCTCAAATAATAAAGAACCCATGTGTTTTAAACCTTCAGAACTGAGAGATTCAATAAAAGAGAAAAAAAAAATCTCAGTTGTCTCATTCTTAGTCAAGTTTGTCGTTCTTCTAACATTTCCTCTCCAACAATTCTTCGTCATTCCAGTGCTCTACTTGTCAATGTGTCCTCTCTTTGGAACATCTTAATACAACCTATTGGTTCTTAAGTGGATAGTAAAGGCAACAAACATAAGGTCCGTCTCAAGAAAACCATATTTGAACAATTCTCAAGACTTCATTATGTTTGGTTATCAAGAACTAATGATAAAAAGGTACTATGGCTCATCAAAATGCTATTGCACATACCTATGTCTCAAAAATACCCAGATTCATGACAAATGCATGCCTACAACTCACTACGAATAAATCATGAGTATCAGGAAAGTAAAGGTTATAACAAATAGAGTACCTGCAGGTGCAAGATATCTGCCAAAGGACTTCTCTTCACGTGTGGGACAGTCAATAGCTGAGAAGGTGTCTGTCCAAAATACGTGACCTGGTCTTGAATGGTACATTGTCGCGCCTTCAAATATTTTATGAAAGAAACATAAGAAACCATCACATCGAATAATAGCAATATAACCATTTAACACTTACAGGGTCTACGATTTTATCAATGTCGACAGTTCCCTCATATGTAATATAGTGAAATACATTATTGGCCGAGACCGCTTCCTCACCACGCTGTTTGTAACTGATGCATCGATTTATCCATGTAAACTTTTAACCATAATAAATAAAATGGCAAGCAGCATTTGCTTATAACTATTTTATGATCGTAAATGTAGAAATATTATGCAACAAACATTAAACCCGACTTATAAAGAAAGAACAAGGACAACTACAAATTGTTATACCCAAAAATGAGGTCAATCCACTCATGCAAATGGGTTGACACATAATCACTCTCAAGAGCCATGCGATGCTTATGAATAAAATCCACCGGATTGTCAGCCCAAGGAGGAAGTTTGACAGAATCTGCATCAAACAAATTAAAGTAAGTGCCTATTAAAGGTATCAACTGACACATCATGTACTGAATAAGTATAATGTATCACTCTCACCAAACTCTCTGCCAAGATTAATTGATTTATCATTTGTTAGTATCTCAGGGAGATAAAACATCTCTGGAACCTAAAAAACATACCAGGAATAAATTCAACTTTGAAAAGGACAAGACTGATTGCTGAAAATTATGGATGACTATTATATCATTAGTATTGCTGTAAGAGTCACCATGGAAGGTTAAACTGAAAGTTATAAATCAGAAATCTACCAATTCTTTCACATCATTCATTTCTTCAAGAACACTATTCCACGTACTGCCAATATTCGAAAACGTGTGATTGGCATTGTCAAATTTCCCACCTTGAAGTTGGAGCGAAAGAGAAGTGAATGGTTCCAATCTAACAAGGTAATACAGGGCCTGCGCAAGGTATGTTGTTAGAGGACAATCACCTTATTTCTGTCAGTTACATAAACTATACCAAACAACAGCTTGTCATGTAGAAAACTAAGGGCACAGAAACCTTTGGATAACAGAATATCTATTTAAGAAGGATTCATTTTAGCGTGTTAACAGCATAGTAGAAGAGATGAGCATTTTATCATGCATTCTAAACACCTTTAACTATAAGAATGAGTGTGTAATCCCATAGAGTTGTACATAAGCAAAGTCATCAAATAAAAATAAAAGATGAAGAATTACCGTTTCAGCACTAGAATAATGTGAACCATAATGAAACTTTGGGATAACTGGATTTTCAAAACTAGAGTATCTTTCCTGGAACTTCTTTAGGCGGCCAGGATTTAGTGCGCCGATTGGCTGCAAGATCAGAAAATCTAGGCATTTGATATGCTGAAGATTGGGTATGAAACGGATTACAAAAAGAAAGGTAAGCAAATTACAACTCATATATACTTTTGAAAGATCTCTGTACGAAGAATAATTCTCAAGATCCAAAGTCTTTGAACTGTAATCTGCTATGATCCATGGGAAAACATGATACTGCAAAGAGTATAAGGCCGTTAGGAACTAAGCTTAGAAATGGCTATAGATTTAAGATAACTGAGAGTCTTCTTTAAGTCTACCTGTGTGATATCATTGTAACTGCGACCAGAAAGAATATTAAGTTCCATTAGATATTCAAAATTGCTAATCTGCAACAAAATGTGATTATTCTTAGATCTTAGCGTACAATGCCAGGAAAGTAATGGTGTATATTGTAAAGGGAAAGCAAGCATACTTTACCTCCCACCTAGCCCAACGCTCCATAAGTTGAGTTCTTTTCAGGAGTTGTTCAGGCCTCTATAATTAATATAAACAAAAGAGAAAAAAGAATTTAAGTAAACTGATGCAATGCCAAGTTATTTATAAATCAAAAGCACTCACCTGTGTTTCCATATAGATACTGTTCAAACGAGGGGGCCGCACATGAGCAATAGCATGAAAGGCATTCTTACGCCCTTCAATACTCTGGATTAAATACCAACATCATATTAATCCGAATCCAACAGAGTAGCTGAATTTATACTTAGACCAAAAGATGACCTAAAAGGGGTTTCAGTCCTGACATTAAAAGCGAAGGATGTGATGTGATTGAAATTTTACCCCAAAATCGAAGAAGTAGCTTGACCGGTCAACCATGAACAATTCTAAAGCACTCGTCCTCAGAAGATATCTGCCAAAATAATTCCAAGGGTAGGTATTTGATGATGCAGATCAAGTTAGCAACTAATAATACATAATATAATGGAATGTAGACTGAAAACTCTCTGGCATCAGAAGTCAACCAGGCCATAAACATAAAAACTAAATGAACTCAAAATGCTGCAGGCTTGTGCGAAATGCTTAGAAGTCCATAAGCAAGCAATGTGGAAGGACAAAAAAGGCAAAACACCAAAATGAAAACAGAAAACAAAAGGTTTACTGTTTTAAGTTTTAACTATCTCTTACCCTCATGGTGAATATTTAAAGATATTAATGAAACAGATCATCTACTTGAATGGAGATAACTTTGAACAGTGATCGAGAAATAGGTATGCCTTTCTATAACTTTGTGACAATAACTTTTTTTTTTTCTATTTTTTCTTTTCTTTTCTTTTTTTTGGGGTGGGGGGGTGGGGGTGGGGGATATTTGGAGATGATTTCGTATATCATTCTTGTATTCTGGAGCCACTTTTCATAATTCCTCTACGAAAATTCTAATACATAACGGAGGAACCCTAAATCTTGTCCCAAATGCCACAGGCTATGTTATATTCTTTGTATGCTATGCTGTAGTTCATTGTTTATCTGAAGGTTTTTAACACACTTGAGTAGCGGCCATGAATAATAAAGACAGTAACAAATGATGTGATTTTACAGCAGCCAATAATTTACAACCGATTTAAACCATGCATGTCAGTTAACATCAGAAGGATTATCAACCCATTATATTAACCCTATATGTACTATAAAATGAGGTTTTTGAATTTGAATTTTCACATGTAGAGATATTAAATTATAGAGAACATGGTGAATGGTGTGTCATACATATCTTATATGGATTAGAAGTACTCGTTTTCTTATTTTGCATTTGCAATAAAACAAATATTATCAACTTTGCAGCCATTAGATCCACATTGGGATATGTGTGGACAATCCATTCCCATGAGGGACACACACACACACACACAGAGTTCCTGCCGTCCTGCGTGTGTCCATTCAAGTAATTAAGTGATCACTTTAATATTGCAAATTTAACTCTTATTTATGATGCAAGCACAAAATTGAAAAGGGGAAGGGAGGGTGGGGCTATACTTATAAATGGGTATATGGATCTAAGGTTGGCCCTGCCGCCCTGGGTAAGTTGGCCAAGGTTACCTTTAAATTTACTATCACTACAGGAGTAGATTAAGAGGTGACAGAGGAAATAAAAGCTCAAAACTTTAAGGCAAGGAAATGGAGCAGAAAAAGGAAATGCATATAGATCTTTCTAATCAGACTGATAGTTTGACACTTTAATGAAGAGGGAGAAAAATAATACGTACAGATAAACATTTATTATTGGACTAGATTAGTTTGTGCACAAGGAAACTGCGAACTTATAACCTATAGGCAACAGTGTGGAAGAATTTTATTATTTTTTAAACAAAAAAGAATACAAATTCTTTCCGAAAACAGATTGATATATGTCATTATAGCATGAAGAGGCTGCACTGGAGCACAGAGAACAGCTCCCTTTAATTCTTAACAAATAGTTAGAGTCAAATTACGTTACCTTCGCCTATACATTTGATGAAGGGAAGAGATCAGCCAGCTTCTATTCTTGGCCTGCTCCTTTTTTTGAGTAGCTATAACTGAACTATTGTTATTGTGCTCATCGACGATGAAATTAATTCTCTTTGTTGTTATCTGAAAAAAATGAATTCCATATCAAAACTTGATAGCTACTCAAGTAATAAACGGTGAATTGGCAATGTGCCTACCAGTGATAATATAGTAATTAAAAATCACAAATGAACATCAGGTACATTGGATTAGAAATCAGGATCTATGCAGCTGTAAGAAAATGGAACATTAAGTGAAAGGCTCTTAGGTTAATCACATGATATACCAAAAAAATGTGCAGGAGAAGAACAAATTAATGTTCTAAACTTTTGTGTGGCAGTCAGTAGTATGCTATCCTAAGGTTAGGTTCTATGTTGTTATCAACATACATATTGCCTAAATGAAAACTGTGTCGTGACAACTAGTATTTAATCACTTATAAGGTTACAAGACTGACCCTTCCTGTTAGCAAAGATTGTGTATTCATTAACTTACGATTTCGTACAAGTGAGGTCCTGCCGACTTTCATGGTTCAGGTTCCATATGTAAATTACAATAATATGATAATACATGAATACTTGGACATAATTGTTAGTTATATATATGCCCTAGAGGCCATTGTTGTACATATGATGTATATTATAATGGATGCTTGGATATATATACAGAGGACTTTCTTGCTCGTCATGATAGTATGCTATTTGGTTTCACTTTATCTTAACATGTTGACTTATATTAGTTTATTGTCTTACTCTCAAATGTTGATAAAGCCTTTAGGATATGTACTCGACTACTGGGACTATGATGAGATCATACTAGTGGGGCCACGGTAGTCGATGAGTACATCCTACAACTGTTCCTAGTCGAGGGTGTGTCGAGACAGGGCATCGATACACCAGAGTAGACTAGCGTATACGCATCTTGACCCATATGATGGGTGATGGATGATCCCATATCCATCAGTATTTGACATTAAGGATGGTGTACGGGTGCTCAGTGGAGACTGTGTACACTGGACGGACTCGCCGAGAACTCCCAGATGGTATTATGCCTCACGTCAGATGGCAGTTCTCCGGTAACACTGGTACAGGTTAGTCTGTAGACCCGAGATCGTCATAGAGTCTTGTGTGATTCCCACTGTGTTTTGATTTCCACCTTACCACGTCCAAGAGGGCGTGCAAAACGGTGGCTTTTGGGTACAGTCCCGAATCACATGGAGGCAATGAGCGATAGGAGGGGATTCGTCTCTCCCGGTATAGGGAGTTGATGTTGTGCTGTGTTCGATTGGCTATAACTGGAAGTCCCTGGCCAGGACGGATATTGAGTACTACTGGTAAGTGTTATCAGTAGGTTCTCGACCCGTTATGAGCCACACATCGACACGACTTATCGGTTACTGGGGTCTAACGTATACCACCCCTAGACTAGATATGCGACATAATAGACGAAGTGACCGGACTGTACGGGGGTGTTACTGATTGGATTCACAGGAGAATGTACAGGCTTGCTTGTTGATCTTCTGATCGCTCAATACCTGGGTGGCTGTTACGTTTAGCTGACCGCTTGCAGCTTGTGGGTGTTTGATATGATCATCACCTGCTACCGGCGTATTGACGATTCTTTAGAGTCCTACACAGAGGTTTCTTGACTCAGGCAAAACGGAGTAGGAGCACATATGTGATATGTGCAGGACCGAGGATAATGCGATATGAGATACCGTATTATATTCTCGCGATATTTTGATATGAGCCGGGTCATCAGATCAAGTGTTGATTCGATGAATCGGTACATGATATATTAGTCGGTTATATTCGATATAGCCGGATTGTCGGATCAAGTGTTGATTCGATAATTTAATGTATAATTATATATGTGATATATTACATTACATTATCTAATATTGGCTCGCTTTATTATTTCATTTTCTCACCGGATAATACATTGATATATATGCGATATATATTAATAGTATTATTTTCTTTTGTTACAAATATATAATATATATATGTGATATATATTATTGTAACATGATATGATTACTAATGCAACATATTTTGTGGAGATTAAACCTAGTTAGGGTTTGATTTGGGTTAGTTCATTCATGAACCTTCTAGAAGGTTTTCTTTTGTTTTGAGCTAAGATATTATGCTTGATATTTTAGTGACTCATTGTTAACCCAACCCAAAGGACTCAATGAAAGTATATTGTTCGATAGAAGTGAGTGGAGATAGAGGATTCATGTGCTGGATCTGGCGTGATTCTCATGTTGGTTCATGTAGCCTACCCCATATGCTTGGGATAAAAGGCTCAGTTGTTGTTGTATTGTTAACCCAACCCAAACCCTTCACCCTAGGTTAAATCTCTACATGGGTTAGTATACTCATTATCAACTATGGTTACATTTGTAATTATCACTTCAATTTCATTATTCATCAAAAAAAGGATTTTCCTTCTGCTTCTTGCTTGAGCTTTGAAAAACCTTTCTAGGTTTTCTTTAGGTGATGAATTAAAGTGAGAATTTGATATTAAAAGAGAGCACAAATACTACTTCATCATTCTCATCTAATCTAGCCAATTAGATTTGGGTGTTCACCTCATTAGAAAGAGAGAGCTTGAGTTATAGAAACTTCGAGGTAGATCATCGGAGAAAAGGAAGACTACAAGCTAGTATGGATCATTCGGGTTGTGGAGCCTCTCTTGAGTCTGGGAGATCGTGTATCGCGGCGAAGGGACTTCTACTCGGAGCTTATGAAGCGAAGGAGCGGACTACAAAGGTTGTAATCCCTCACTCTTAGTTGTAAAGATGTTTACTTGCATATTAAGCCCTAATAATCTAGCAAAGATTCCGGCTTTGGATTGTTCGGCACGTCTAAATTTTTATCCGGGCCAGGTTGATGCCTTATAGACCCTTGTATGAGTGCCTAGGAACTCTATAGTGGTATCAGAGCCTAACTAGAGCATTAGGCGACGTGTTTACGAAGTTAAAACTCCGATCGAACCCCGATACATCGAACTATACCTCTCTGGAAATTTTGTAAAAATGTGATTTTTTTTCTGCATTAAAAATACTCAAAAAAATCAGCAGGGAATTCTAAGAGTTACTGTGCAAAACGACACCAAAATACCACTAAAGCGCCGCGGAACCGCGGCCGTACCATGCCTTCTGCGGCGGTTCCGCGGCAGCACAGTAGTATTAGGGTTAGGTTTTTGGCACAGTACATCCGTAGGTATTTATAGCTGCTTCTGGGTATATTTAATCTGACTCAAGTGTTGAGTTTTCTGGGGATCTTTTGGTACTCGTTGATTCGATCGGAAAGTTTAATTTCGTTTTGTTTTCCGGATAATTTAGAAACTATTAAAATGTTCGAACGGATATCATTAACTCACTTTTTCCCGACACGAAAAACTTTCAAGTGTTGAATTTTTCTTGAGTTTAAATCTTTTGGAAAAACGTACAAGTAACGCGGTGGACCCTCTAGAAGAATACAAACCTTAACTCGATTATGTGACCTTCTGAACCGTCTCTAAACCTTAGGGTTTGGGGCAGTACGGCGTGCCACATATGAGGCGTTGGCTTGACCCTTCTACGGCTGGACCATTGGTACCGTGACATGTTCTGGGAATATTTGAACTCCGCTCAAGTGTTGAGCTATATAGGAAATCTTGGGTATTTGATTATTCGATCGAAAAGTTTAATATTGTCTATTTATCTGGAATGTGATACAATATGTGGAATTCATATAGTTAGGCATGAAATGCGAAGTATGTGATATTTCGGATTTACGATGTCTGAAGAGATTGTGGATTCCAAATGTTGTAGTTTTACACTTTCTTTTCTGTGATCGTAAGTGTAGTATGTAGTTGTATTGCCGATTTTCGTTGCTATACATCAACGACGATCGATATATGCATACTTATTTACGTTGATGATATGAGATATTATGTGTTGTTGTGATATGTTATATTGGATCGTCGTGTTCTGAATAGCCGGGGGTTTTATGTGAAATGAGAATTTTTATTTTCATTTATGTAAAATTCATTTGTATGTAATATTCTTTTATTAGGGTACTTCCGGAATGAGGTTATGTCACCAGTGTATATTATTTACTTTTCCGCATTAGGTAGACCCAAGGAGGGGAGCACAAGTAACCGGGTTCTAGGGTCCAGTGGGAGGCCGTCTCGAGGAGTCGAGACCGGGTCTCCTAACCCTAGAATTAGCAGGGTTGCTTGCCGCTCTCGTAGGGGTCTAGAGATGTGGGTTTAGCTATTCATCGCGACCGTGGAATCCGTGTTTTATACAGGCTCGTATTAAAACACGGGCATCCTAGTATATCCAATATTTCATATATGTTCTTCTGCTGCAATGTTCTGTGATGAGATCATATTACTGCCTGAGACGAATGCTTATACTATATAATATATATATGCTGATATATAAATATTACTGCTTTCGTTTCTTCTGTGATGCTTAGGAAGCATAAGCTGATGGAATATATTAATGAGATTAATAAAAGAAAAGAAACCTAAAAGATGTTGTAGAATCAAAACTTTATAAAAAGGGTAGCTACAATTTTGCTTTGTATAGCGCTATATATGATATGCCCTGCACCTTATTCGATAAGGAAAGAGCCGAGATCCCTTCACCGGGAGTGACCTCTTTAGCTAAACTGGCAGATGCTACAAACTCACGGTTTAGTTTTTGACAGCTTATATAGTTCTTGCTTTGCACAGCAGTATATATGATATACCATGCACCTTATTCGATGGGGAAAGAGCCGAGATCACTTCACCGGGAGTGACCTCTTTAGCGAAACTAGAAAAGTCTCAAAAACACTCCTTTTCAAAATCACTTGTTTCTACAATGATATCAAGTTCATTACACTCATGGTTTTCTGAAAAACCTGCGTAGCCCTCCGTCATTTCAGATAGAGAATAGTCAGTATTCGTGCTGCGTTTGTTGACCTTAGCCAAGGCGTAGTGTACGGTAGCTAATTAGTATTTATCTGCTAAAACATGAGATGTGATTGAGTTAGGGTAGTCGTACGACTTTGTTGACCTTAGTCAAGGGTCGTACGGGTGAGCTTAATTCAATCGGGAAATAACGGGTTGAACTTGACTAGCACTTATGATTTGTTGACCTTAGTCAAGGTCATAAGTTACTAGGGGCAAAAGTATTACCGGGAATTTTAAGTGTTGAAATTTGCAATGAGATTGCATACCTCCTATGAGATAGTTGGATCCTGATACCCACTGCGAGTAAGAGTTACTCCTGGGAGAATTTTACACAGGACAATTAGCCGATCAAGTGTTTAGAAAGGTGTTAACGGGGTTATGCCTCTGGGAAGACGAGGTTTATTTTAATTAGGTCCGTGAGAAAGCACGGGGAACCTCCCTCAAGTACCAATACTGATCTGGCCGAAAGATTGACGAAATTGTAGGGTGTAATTAATCCCGGCTAATCTTACCTTTTTGGGTTTGAAGGAAGATTTGATAAAAACAGTGGGAGACATCCTGATTAGATAAGATAATAACCAATCTAATCTTGCAAGAGCATACGCTAAAGTGTTTCCTTCTCTCTCTCCAGGTAGCGACCATGTCAGGACATAATCAAGATAATAATATGGATGTATTGACTGAACCCGTTTATTATACTAAGCAGGGGAACGTTGGTCCCGTTCTTTCTTATAAGAGTTATAAGACTGAATAGGAAACAGGAGAATATCTGGATTCTCATACCACCCAAACTGAGAACATGCATGCTGATGCATCTTCTTCGGGTGTGTTAGTTATTGAGAACTGTTTCTCAGTTCATCCTACGTCCTGGGTATTAGATATCGGATCGGGATCCCACATATGTAAATTGTTACGTGGGCTACGTAAAGGTAGAGAACTGGAAAAGGATGATCATTCCGTACAAGTAGGGAATGGTGCAAGTATTGCAGCCAAACCTGTTGGCGAATATCACCTTGTATTACCAAGTAGTAATACACTGATTCTGAATGAGTGCTATTATGTACCGAACATGATGTGCAACATTATATCAGTTTCTTTATTAAGTAAAGAATGATATAATTTTGTAGTACATAATGTTATGAACATATTCCTAGATCAAAAGTTGATTGGTTCAGGCTCGTTCATCATGGCATATTCATTCTCAATCAAAATACAATCCTTAATATACAAAACACACACAAGAGGAAGAGTTCAGAAATGAACGAATCCTTCTTATGGCATTGTAGACTTGGTCATATCAATGCGACACGGCTAGCTAAGTTACATAAGAATGGATATTTGAATCCGTTCGAATTATCATCTTATGATACTTGCCATTCATGTCTGAAAGGAAAAATGACCAAAACTCCGTTTAGTGGACACGGAGCAAGAGTTACGGAACTCTTAGGGCTGGTACATAATGATGTATGCGGTCTCATGTCTACACATGCCAGGAACGGTTCTTCCTACTTTATTACATTCACTGACGATCTCTCAAGATTCGGACATGTGTTCCTGATGAAACACAAGTCTGAAACTTTTGAGAAATTCAGAGAATATAAGCACGAAGTAGAAAACCAAACGTGCAAAAGTATTAAGATCCTTCGATCTGATCGAGAAGAAGAATACTTAAGCAATGAGTTCCTAGATTATCTAAAAGAGAATGAGATTCTCTCTCAACTTACTCCTCCTTATACACCACAACACAACGGTGTATCGGAGCGGAGGAATCGCACCCTATTAGATATGGTGCGCTCTATGATGAGTACAGCTGAGTTACCTATTTCCTTCTGGGGGTATGCGCTAGAGACAACGATATACCTATTGAATAGAGTTTCAACCAAATCTGTGCCTACCACTCCATATGAGATATGGAATGGGAAGAGATCATCTCTTAAAAGAGTTAAGATATGGGGTTGTCCAGCTTATGTTAAAAAGCAAAATCCGGACAAGCTCGAGGCATGATCAGTTCTTTGTAAGTTTGTAGGATATCCAAGCAATTCGTATGGATATCTATTCTACCACAGTGAACAACAAAAGGTGTTTGTTGCTCAACATGCCACCTTTTTAGAAAAGGAATTTCTTGCAAAAGAAATTAGTGGCGATGAGGTAAAGCTGGAAGAGGTTCCAGCACCGCAAACTACAACTGATGATTTATTGGAAACAGAGGATTCAGTAGTACCCGACGAACCCCAGCCTCTCCGCCGATCTAGTAGGGTTTCTCATCCACCTGAGAGATACTACGGTTTTCTCATTGATGGTGGAAATGAGGATTGCATCATGGAAGATGATGACCCGACTAGTTTCGAGCAGGTCATCACGAGTGGTGAATCTGTGAAATGGCTGGATGCAATGCGATCTGAGATGGAATCCATGTACACCAACAAAGTATGGACTTTGGAAAATGCTCCTGAAGGGGCAAAACCCATTGGGAGCAAGTGGATCTTTAAAAAGAAAATTGGAGTAGATGGAAAAGTTAAGACTTTCAAAGCTAGACTTGTTGCAAAGGGTTTTCGTCAACGACCAGGTGTGGATTATGACGAAACATTTTCTCCAATGGCTAATGCTTAAGTCCATCCGGATCTTACCTGCCATTGCTGCATACCATGACTACGAAATCTGGCAAATGGATGTTAAGACCGCCTTTCTAAACGGTGATTTAGAAGAGAGCATGTACATGACTCAGCCAGAAGGCTTCGTAGATAGTGGGAGCAGCGGAAAGATGTGCAAATTGCTTAAATCCATTTATGGGTTAAAGCAAGCATCGCGGAGTTGGAACATCTGCTTTGATGTTGTAGTCAAAAAGTTTGACTTCATCAAAAACGTAGATGAACCTTATATTTATAAGAATGTTGCAGAGAGTAAGGTTGTCTTCTTCGTATTGTACGTCGATAACATACTCTTGATAGGAAATGATGTTCCTATGCTGCAATCAGTCAAGCTCTTCTTATCACAAAGATTCTCAATGAAAGATCTAGGTGATGCCTCCTGCATATTGGGAATTATGATCTATAGAGATAGATCTAAACGGATACTGGGATTGTCCCAATCCAGATACATCGACACCATACTAAAGAGGTTTAGTATGGAAGAATCCAAGCGTGGAAACCTACCCACGATCTCTGGACTCTCTCTCCAAAGAGATGTCTCCAAAGACTGATTTGGAGAGAGCTCGCATGCAAGGGATACCCTATGTTTCGGCAGTAGGCTCTATCATGTATGCGATGCTATATACCAGACCCGATATAGCATACTCACTAAGTGTAGTGAGTCGATATCAAGCAGATCCTGGAGAGAATCACTGGACAGCTGTGAAGAACATTTTCAAGTACTTGAGAAGAACTAAGGAGATGTTCTTGGTGTATGGTAACGGAGAACTCTAGGTGGAGTCCTTTACCGATTCCAGCTTCCAAAGTGATAAGGACGACTCTAAGTCGCACTCGGGATTTGTCTTTACCCTCAATGGAGGGGCGGTATGTTGGAAGAGTTCCAAACAGGATACCGTTGCAGACTCGACGATGGAGGCTGAATACATCGCTGCCAACGATGCTGCCAAAGAGGCTGTCTGGATAAAGAAATTCATTAATGAACTTGGTGTGGTTCCATCCATTGAGCATCCAATACCTCTGTATTGTGATAACAATGGAGCTGTGGCTTTGGCCAAGGAACCCAGGTCCCATCAGAAGTCCAGAAATATTCTGAGGCGATATCATCTGATCAGGGAGATAGTTGATCGCCGGGAGATCAGGGTCAGGAGAGTTGATACGAAGGGCAACACTGTGGATCCACTCACGAAGGCCATTCCCCAGATACAGTTTGAGAGATTATTCGGGATGCTAGGTATGAGATACTACAACAGCTGGTCTTAGTGCAAGTGGGAGATTGTTAGTTATATATATGCCCTAGAGGCCATTGTTGTACATATGATGTATATTATAATGGATGCTTGGATATATATACAGAGGACTTTCTTGCTCGTCATGATAGTATGCTATTTGGGTTCACTTTATCTTAACATGTTGACTTATATTAGTTTACAGTCTTACTCTCATATGTTGATAAAGCCCTTAGGATATGTACCCGACTACTGGGACTATGATGAGATCATACTAGTGGGGCCACGGTAGTTGATGAGTACATCCTACAACTGTTCCTAGTCGAGGGTGTCAAGACAGGACATCGATACACCAGAGTAGACTAGCGTATACGCATCTTGACCCATATGATGGACGATGGATGATCCCATATCCATCAGTGTTTGACATCAAGGATGGTGTACGGGTGCTCAGTGGAGACTGGGTACACTGGACGGACTCGCCGAGAACTCCCAGATGGTATTATGCCTCACGTCAGATGGCAGTTCTCCGGTGACACTAGTACAGGTTAGTCTGTAGACCCGATATTGTCATAGAGTCTTGTGTGATTCTTACTGTGCTTTGATTTCCACCTTACCACGTCCAAGAGGACGTGCAAAACGGTGGTTTTTGGGTACAGTCCCGAATCACATGGAGGCAATGAGCGATAGGAGGGGATTCATCTCTCCCGGTATAGGGAGTTGATGTTGTGCTGTATTCGATTGGCTATAACTGGAAGTCCCTGGCCAGGGCGGATATTGAATACTACTGGTAAGTGTTATCACTAGGTTCTCGACCCGTTATGAGCCACACATCGACACGACTTATCGGTTACTGGGGTCTGACGTATACCACCCCTAGACTAGATATGCGACATATCAGACGAAGAAACCGGACTGTATGAGAGTGTTACTGATTGGATTCACAGGAGAATGTACAGGCTTGCTTGTTGATCTTCTGATCGCTCAATACCTGGATGGCTGTTACGTTTAGCTGACCGCTTGCAGCTTGTGGGTGTTTGATATGATCATCACCTGCTACCGGCGTATTGACGATTCTTTAGAGTCCTACACAGAGGTTTCTTGACTCAGGCAAAACGGAGTAGGAGCACATATGTGATATGTGCAGGACCGAGAATAATGCGATATGAGATACCGTATTATATTCTCGCGATATTTTGATATGAGCCGGGTCATCGGATCAAGTGTTGATTCGATGAGTCGGTACATGATATATTAGTCGGTTATATTCGATATAGCCGGACTGTCGGATCAAGTGTTGATTCGATAATTTAATATATAATTATATATGTGATATATTAAATTACATTATCTAATATTGGCCCGCTTTATTATTTCATTTTCTTACCGGATAATACATTGATATATATGTGATATATATTAATAGTATTATTTTCTTTTGTTACAAATATATAATATATATGTGATATATATTATTGTAACATGATATGAATACTAATGCAACATGTTTTGTGGAGATTAAACCTAGTTAGGGTTTGATTTGGGTTAGTTCATTCATGAACCTTCTAGAAGGTTTTCTTTTGTTTTGAGCTAAGATATTATGCTTGATATTTTAGTGACTCATTGTTAACCCAACCCAAACCCTTCACCCTAGGTTAAGTCTCTACATTAGTTAGCCTACTCATTATCAACTATGGTTGCATTTGTAATTATCACTTCAATTTCATTATTCATCAAAAAAAAGGATTTTCCTTCTGCTTCTTCTTGCTTGAGCTTTGAAAAAACTTTCTAGGTTTTCTTTAGGTGATGAATTAAAGTGAGAATTTGATATTAAAAGAGAGCACAAATACTACTTCATCATCCTCATCTAATCTAGCCAATTAGATTAGGATGTTCACCTCATTAGAGAGAGAGAGCTTGAGTTATAGAAATTTCGAGGTAGATCATCGAAGAAAAGGAAGACTACAAGCTAGCATGGATCATTCGGGTTGTGGAGCCTCTCTTGAGTCCGGAAGATCGTGGATCGCGGCGAAGGAACTTCTACTCGGAGCTTATGAAGCAAAGGAGCGGACTACAAAGGTTGTAATCCCTCACTCTTAGTTGTAAAGATGTTTACTTGCATGTTAAGCCCTAATAATCTAGCAAAGATCTCGGCTTTGGGTTGTTCGGCACGTCTAAATTTTTATCCGGGTATGGTTGATGCCTTATAGACCCTTGTATGAGTGCCTAGGAACCCTACAATAATGTAATAAATTCACAGGCACATAAATCTAATCTTGCACTTACTTGGAAGTTTCCTTGTAATATCTTGAAGGACTGCACCATTGACGAGGGAAGTTCAAGGATAATCCTTTCATTAGCTTCACTGGGAACAAATCCAGGTGCAACCCCTAACGTAGAACAAACCAGATTGTGATCAGAGGCCCCAGAATTTCGAGAATCCATTTTCTCAGCGGAGGATGAAAACCTATGTTTGTCGACCAGATTGTGGTCAATATTATTTGTTGATAATTTCTCCTCATTATTATCATCATTAATGTTGCTGTCCTTCATAGGTATAGCTTCTACCATTAGAGTGGAATCAAAACGGGGAAAGCTAGTGGTGTATGGAGTCTCTGAACCATTGTAGTTCCTTTTTAAGTATCTTCTCATCCTGAAAGAACTTACTGTAAAATCTAATCGCCAGAAAACCTGAAGCACATCAAATTAATGGCTTTTCAAAGCACTCCTTTTCTCAGGGTAAAAAAAACGCTCATATTTACATGATAAGAAAAAAGAAAACATTGATGCTAATCATAAATAGGTAAGCATTAATAGTCTCAGTTCAACTAATATGTTAGAGTTGCACATACATAATCAGGATTGCATAGGCAGTCTCCTAAGGGTCCGAAAAGTCCACTCGTCTCAATAAGGCAATGAAGAAGTTTTCGCCATGCACGAGTTCCAGTGGAGACACGGTATCTATTTAATGTTTCAACTTGCGTACGCCTATCCACCTGCAACCAGTCTCATATTCTAAGTACAGAAGAAGATAGAAACAAAATAAGATTTTTTTTTTTTCTTTTTTTTCCTTTTGGTTTTTTTCTTTTTTTTTTCTTTTTTTCTGGGGGAGGGGGGAGGGGGGATTTGACAAGTTGAAAACCACATATACCTCCATCCGCTGCAAGTTTCTTGCCAATGCGAAGCTCGTAACAAGAACAGCTACATACTTATAAGACAGTGCCGATAAGTCTCTCCCTGAAGCAGATTTTGAATCGAATGGCTGTAGGCATTCTGTCCAAGCAGAACCCATAGCTTCAGAAGAACTCCATCTCTTTGCACGATCAGCGTCAGTTATACTCCTCCTTTGGGCGGATGTGGCCATAGCTACAGCACTAAGTCCTCTTCCAGAACCAATCTTGGCAGTTCGTTCAAGGTCCCGTGCAGCAGCCAGAGCAGCAGCCTTAGAAGCTGCTTTGTCTTTAGGCACATTTGGGGTTTTGTTAGGTGTCTCAAGAGGCTTTTGAAAGCTAGAGAACGTATGTAATCGGGTTGTTCTGCGCTCAAGTAAAGAAGTGTCCCGCCTAAGTGGTGTAGTTCTGGGAGGAGTCACGGTTTCTCCACCAGCAGTGCCTGCGGCTATCATTGCTAATGCCATTGCAGCAGGAGGTGATGCAAATGCTGCAGCCCAGCCGGGTGATATCATTGAAAGAGCAGCCTGAATGAACTCAACAACTTAAGTTGATGATTCTGTATGCAAAGACCAAAATTCTCATATCTTCTAGTTGGTGTAGATATTATACATAGGAACATTGCAATAGTGTGACAGGACGACAGAACATATGCATGAAGTCAATTTGTGATATAATACTAAGACTGGAGTTAGGAACATGACCAGAATTATAAAGCATAATGGAAAAGGGAATGGGAAAATATCAATTGTTTGCAATTGATAAGAATGAGAAAAATCTGCAATGAAATGGTTACAGATGCCTGCAAGTTTTCTCAAAAACCACATTAATAACTTATTAAGAATTTAATTGCAGAGCAGTACCAGATAGTCAAGGGATCACCATTAATAACTATAGCATGATTAATCTGAATTACTATATAGGGAAAATTTGCTGGTGTTGCAACATTGATATGATGGACATAGATTTCTGAGCACATATTAGGTGTGCAGGAATATGTCTGGTGTGGATATGAAGCTAATATTATTATACTCGGGATGACGCTTAAGTTATTGACATAGTTTCTTTTTTCAAAAAACTTATTATCAGTGGGGTTTTTTTTTCCTGAAATCGACCCCTTCAAGGTTCGAACTTGGGAGAGGAAATTGGTACCAACGGAGCTGAGCCCAGTTGGTTTCTATCAATGGTTTTATTGTAGGTTGTAGATAGTGTACAACTGTGCTGAGTTTACAACAGTTACTGCAGTCATATATTTACTGTAGCAGTCATATATTTACTAACTCGGTCTAGTTACTAACTAAGGAATTTTAACTGATATTGTATTCATTTACTAAGAATATATATACACTGAGCACATATAATTAATGGAGTAAATTAAAATTGGCTGCTCAGATTTCTTGTGTAACTTTCATTTTAAAAAGCATGATCGAGAAGAAATTTATTTAATATGGAAATACTAAAGGAAATTGAATTACAAGATGCACGCTTGAATACAATCTAAATACCGAAATAACATGATATAATTCTAGACGCTTCATAATATTCTGATGAATGATCATAAATCCATATATTTAGAGCTACCAAAGAACAAAAAACAGCTGCAGGCAAACAATTTTTAATGTAAAAAAAAATCTTGGTGGTATCAGTTATGATTTGTCAAAAAAAAAATCATTACTTACAAACCTAAGTATCGTGCGATATTTTTTTTAAAAATTGTCCTAATTCAAAGGCAAGAGAGTAGTTACCTCAAGAGGCAAGGAATCAGCAGCCAAAGCAGGATCATCAACTGTAAGGGGATTTTCATAATCTGAAGACATAAACTCATGAATACCAGCCAAAAGGGGTCTCCATCGCCTTAGAATGGCAACAAATGGTGGCAAAATAGACTCTACATATCGTTTTCTGAGAGGCTTTCTGTCTCTTCCAATTGCATGCCATACCTGCATCATGAGAATAATAATTGAATTATTTCTTTGTAATATATACTAAACAAGAAATGTCGCTACCATGTAAAAATATTAAAGCAACCAATAGTTATTTGTGAATCATATTTAAATAGTTGTACTGTTTAGAGCCCGGGCGAGAGCAACAAGAGCTGGTGTTACTATACAAAGCTTGGTTTGGGACAAGGAGCACGAGAGCCAGTTTACCAGCCACCATGATGGGTAAGGCAGGGAATGGTTATTTGCTAGCTGATTCTCTATTTTTTCTATTCTTCTTTCTATCTTGTCTGTGTTTCCTTTTGCCTTTCGGTTTATCTTTAAATAATGAAGTTCTTCCTTTTTCCCTTTTTTAAAAAAAATCTCACATAGCTATAATTTTTATTTGCTGCTGTCATCTATATTCTTGATTCTTTTTCTCCTAATGTCACCTATTGATTGTTGCGTATATGCCTTCACAGTGCTCTTCTTTTTTCCCAGTAAGAACTCCGGTAAGTGAAGCTCTCCCTTACTGTTTCTCATTTTGTATCATTGCAACAGAGAATGAATATTTACCTAAAATAGGGTTAAATATAGGCACTATGTATCCTCACAATCAATCTAGATTCTTATTTTCTATATTTTTCTGTAAGCCGGGCGTATTTTATCAGGCAGTGCCTGGTCATGGGCACTATTTAGTCTACTTCAGCCAACTATTTGTTAGCCTTTCCTTTGAGCAAGCTATAACAGGGTTCAAGCAACATATGGGTTGCAATTGCAATGCTAGCAAATTGATAAAAGCCATGAGAAGGTGATTTATGCATAGAGGTTACTATCGATAACAAATAAGTAAAATTAGTTTAGAGTCTTCTAGACAGGGAAAGCACGCACAAAGGAGAAACAAATTTTAACTAACCTCAGAATATAAAATGCAAGATGTAACTAACACCCTCTGTCTCTTGGATTCAGATACTGGCATGTTAAGGATAGGTCCAAGCACACTGTAACATATTGACAAATTAGTAAATCAAACCGTTCTGATTAAACCAGCAAGAAACTGCATGATATTCAAGAAAATGCTACAGACAACAGTTGAAGCATGGAATCTGTGATTGAATAAAATCTCGAAACGTTGTATATGAAACACTGATTTAGGATATTTGTGCACTTTTTAGAAGTGAATCCATTTTAAAATTGCATCACATGTATGTTGTTGTGTATATATGCATGTATGATAGCATCTATTTGTATAGCACATCTGTGATAAGAAGAGAAAAGCTAAACAACCAAATTGAGGAACAAGCTAATAAATGGGATATAGTTAATAAACAGATAATAACATGAGTGGCTTTAAAGTAAATTATACCTCCAAAGCAGAGCAGAGCGTGGCTTTCTTATTAACAAACGACTATTGCTTTCTGATGTGGTTTGATAACTCAAACCTTCTGTGATTCCTTCCTTAATGCTAATATTTCTCATAAAAGCATCCTCCTCCCCATTATCATCCTCTCTCATAGAAGCAAGCACCATGCGAAGCATGCACAGAAACGGCTGGTCACTGTCGAGCAATTGATAAAGCGCTTTCATTCCTCCCATTACAGTGCCCGAACCACATCCAGCACCAATACCTCCACCAATTGCACATTCATCTAATAGCAGTGCTTGGAGCATTGCAACCGACTTCTTCACAAGCGGGAGTTCGATCCAGTTTTCATTCGAGTCTTTCTCCAGAATGGAGTTCCATGTTTCGAAACCACTGCCTCCACCTCCACACGTGTTTGAGGGAAGTCCAACCCCATACCATAATCTGCTCCTATTCTTCCAACCCTCTGATAGATCTAGAGCGCAGCTTCCATAAGATAAAAAGGCACATCGAACAGATTCGTAAGGTTCAGCTGCTGAAGCTGCTGTGAGGCGCTCCATAACTGCTGCAGAAACTTGGCCATTTGCGTCAGCCATTGAAGCAAGGACCTGGTTTGAACCATGATAATAAAGAACTACTTAAAAAAGAATATATTTCATTGTCTTCGTGAATGCTATTATGTTAGATTATTTCGATTTAGTCTATAATTTTTATAAATAATTTTGATTATTTATTTTAATTATATTGGAATTTGGTGATTGGAATAAGAATTAAATTGGTTGGAGAATATATTCAAAAAGTCTCATACATATGGAGTTGTCCATGGTTAAAATCTTAAGGGAATTTAATTTAAATACAATAACCTCTTAGGATTACATTGGTTTTTATCCAAGCACTTGACTTAAGGCCAAGTAAAGCCCATATGAGATGACAGGGTTTGCATATATTCGTTCAATTAAAACAATTCTGAAGGGTTGCTTTTGATGCCACGAGATAACGGCAGTAAATTTTGAAAAGGCTAATTCTCATTATTGATTAGACGCGACTCTTGCCGCCGGCCTTTTGTCGCAGCTGTCCATGGCTATTTAAAGACTCCATTGCAAATAACAGAGATATCCTATTACAGAAAAAGCACTTCTCTGTTAAACTTTTCTCAACTCCAAGACATTGCAAATAACAGAGATATCCTATTACAGAAAAAGCACTTCTCTGTTAAACTTTTCTCAACTCCAAGACCAGCTGTTTCCTCAATTTATTCTTCATTTTAACACCGTTTTCGGAGATTCCTTTTTCATCGTCTTCGTTTTTTACGGACTCTGTTAGAATACAAGATCAAAATCAACCGGGGAATCGGATAGGCCAAAGAGTGTTGTGCCTTGGGGATGTTTTTGTTGGTATAATCCATACGAATGGAAATACGTTCGGCAGCACAACTATCTGCATGCCTTGATTTGACATACTTGCCTTTCTAACTTCTATTTGATTTTACTTTGTTTATGTGATTATTTTTGAAATATTTTTGATAAATTATATTTTGGATAAACAATTATTATTTGGCAATTATTTATGAAATTTAACCAGCATATAAAATGTTGACACCACAAACACAATGCCTGGGAGTAAAGAACCACAGGTTTGTCAGGTATAGTATAAAACAAGTGACTAGTGAAATGAAAGTCTATAACTATTTACACAATGAAACATAAGTAAACTGATGTTAAACAAAGAAATCAGTTTTCGGTTTTCATATCGATCATGCATTTCTATTTCTTACGATTTGCAGAACAAAGAAGCCTTTCATAACAGAAAAAAAACAAAACTTATAAACAAAGGTAAAAAGGAATGTTTAAACTAATATATAGAAAATTTACAAAGAACAAAAGTTTTGCAAATGTAGTTGCTGGAACCGAAATAGGGACAAGTAATTAGAATAATTAGAAAAAGATTTAAATTGCTTTTTCAAAGAATTTCTTCTATTATGTCCAAATGCATTCCAAAAGATGCAAGTCCAAAGTACTATGACCATTTCATAACAACTAAAAATTATAGCTTTTGCTTTAAGAAGCATTTCTTTAAGAACAATGTCCAAAGAAAAAGAGAGAGCGAAGAGGTCAATTGCATATGAAACAGTTAAACAGTAGTACACGGAAACAACATCAATAGCCTAGACATATGAAGGAAATGTAAGGCATAAAATGATAAAAATAACTAGAGAGATATTGTTCTACATACGTCAAGAGAAAACCCTCCCGATTCGCAGGATATTGATGATCTCTTGGGACCAAAAGTATCGAATAATTCACTGGCAGTTCTACTCAAAGAATTTGATCGACTGACGGTTGTTGAATTTACTGTAACAGGAGAACCAAGACCATTAGCTGATCTTGAAGAGCGAGATAGCTGTGCCTGTAACCTTAGGTGATCCTCAACAAGCATCAAAACAACGATCGCATTCTCAGCCAAAGCCACAGAAAGCTGTGCAACATTTTCTGCTTCTGCTTTAGATTCCTGCGGTGGCAAACCCTCAGCAGCAACACCCGCAGCAGCTGCTGCAATAACTTCAGTCTGCTGCAGAAGAAAATCTGGATTAAGATATAATGCAAATCCCTTAGTTGTCAAATAACAGGGGAGAGATATAGTTGAATACTCGCTTGTATTTAATTGATTAGCGACACATAACCAAGGATAACCTAAAAAAACCCATTTTGTAAATAAGTAAACATCCACCATCTTATTTCCCCTAAACCTAAACATGTCTAGTTAGTAGAACAAGAAATGATATCATGCTTTTACAGCATAAAATACTCAAATGTAACTTGTTGTCGCCCAGTTTCATGCAGCAGTGTAAGAGAGTTCTTTAAGCTAAAATAATCATTGGCCAATTTTTAAGTTTAAAATGGCAGTCTATACCAAAAGATACAGATCTTCAAGGATAGCCCATACACCAAAATACTCATAACGAAAACAACAGCCTTTATCCCAAATCTTTTCTCTGTTCTGATTTGTTACTGTTCTCATCTAATTAAACAGCAGGTATTATATCTTTTTAATATCCTAAGCCTCTTTCGTCAAGTCTAACCCTTAGTCTAAGAAGATCGAGTACAATCCTACCACTCCGACTGACTTAGATCACAAATTGGTCACTGCGCCATCCAAATCACATGAACTGATTCTCCCGATATGTCCTTCAAGGCTCAAGTTATATCTACCTCTAATATCTTAACAATTTATTCACTAACTATCCTATTTCACGAGTTTTTTATCCAACTTTTAGCACATTACCATTCACCGATCTTAACACCCCACAAAGAGTCATAAAGGCTGGATCGGTTCACTGAATGCAAACCATGTGTACCAAGTAGCTACAAGAACACCCGGGTCAACGAAAGCGGTTGTCTGGCACAACAATCAAAATACCCTCTTCTGATAGACTCAACTCAAATTACGAAAAGGAAAGTGGAAGCTACAGTTGAAAGGGCGTTTATACTTTAAATTGAAGCATCAAAGTGGAAGCACAAACATATAATATGTCGAAGTTACCTGAACTTGAAGTTCCCTAGAAGCGAAGTCAAGCAAACCACTCAAGAGTCTTCGTTTGAAAATAGGCAGTGCTTCCTCCCGTCTTCAAGAATGAAACAGTTCAATGAGCATATATAGAATATAAATAATATTTCTTAACAAATTTTGGAAGAAAAAAAGTCATAATGGATGTAACAAGATATTGCTAAACATGTGTGTGGTTGTGTGTGAAAATAATGGAGGAAAGAGGCCCTAGGAGGCTTTTTCGTTAGGAGGTGTTCAAAAACTACACCCTCCAATATTTTATTCGACGATCGGCACCGTTCATCTTGATCTTCATCATCTAGTATGTCGATATGCCAAATTTCATGTTATTCTAACACTTTTTCACCGTTGATTTAGTGGGTGCAAAATTAACGGTTTACCGACAATAGAACTTTTTACATTGCTGAATCAACAGTGAAAAGGTATTAGAATCACATGAAATTTGGCATATCGAAATACTAGATAATGAAGATCAAGATGGCCAGTGCCGATCGTCGAATAAAATGGTGGAGGGTGTAGGTTTTTGATGCCACCTAACGAAAAAGCCTCCTAGGACCTCTTTCCTCTATTGTTCTCAAGTGTGTTCTTCATGAATGTCTTTACCTCATAAATGCATGAGTCTTCATTAATTATATTGGCATTTATTTATGAGATAGAGCCTCTCATGAAGTGCCACGTAGGTGACTCCTTAGGTTGCACCCTAAGGTGTTGTTTTAGAAACATTTATATATATATATATATATATATATATATATATATGTTGAAAATAAAAAAAACAAATAATGGGACTTTAAAGATAGTCTCACATAAGAAACACATGGGTATAAGATATAAGATGGGCCAAACCTTAACAAGGCTTGAATCTTATTGTTGGAACCCACTTATATCAAAGGCCCATGTATGCCTATAAAAAGCTCAGCACTCCCTTAACTTTAAATAAACTTTAAAAAACTTTAACATGGTATCAGAGCCTCTACGTGACAACCACACCAAGAAAAAATGATGATTGCATGTAAAGTGAGGGAGAGTGTTGAAAGTAAAAAAACCAAATTATGGGACTTTAAAGATAGTTCCATATTGGAAACAACAAAATAAGCACATAGGTATAAGATATAAGATGGGTCAAAACTCAACAAGGCTTGAGTCTTATTGTTAGAACCTACTTATATCAAAGGCTCATGTATACCTATAAAAAGCCCATCACTCGCTCAATTTTAAATACTCTTATCTCTTTAACAATTTATAATGAGGTTTGGTCCCAGTAAAGTTTCCTTGCTTACAAGAATAAAGTGATAAAAGCAGCATGAATATCATAGGTTTAGTCCCGTTTACATATCAATATGGCTACCCTTGCTCATTTAAAAAAGTCAACTGATCAGAACAGGATGCAACAGACCGCTATTTTCAACAATGTTGATCATAGTTTCTCACTATAAGAAGAAACACGGGACTCAAAAGGCAAGTTTGATAATCCTTCTTCCATTAAGTAGCATACTATTTTATCCAGTTGATATCAAATGACTCTTTCACATAACTACCTGAGTCTCTGGTCGCCTGTACTTGATCCCCCAATCATGGAGAGCCACTCTGCACAATGAATGGTTGCTTCGACATCCTATAAAAGATAAGGGGCTAAGTAAATTTAGAAAGCAAGAAGCAAACTATTTAAACACAAGCCTATTAAGCTACATTAGGCATGATATATATATATATATATATATATATATATATATATAGTGAGAGAGAGAAAGAGAGAATAATGGAGGAAAGAGGCCCTAGGAGCCTTTTTTGTTAGGTGGAGGCAAAAAGTACACCCTCCACCATTTTATTCGACGATCAGCACCGCCCATCTTGATCTTCATAGTCTAATTTGTTGATACACCAAATTTTATTTGATTCTGACACTTTTTCACTGTTGATTTAGCAATGTAAAAAGTTCTATTGTTGGTAAACCGTTAATTTTACACCCACTAAATCAACGGTTTACCAACAATATAACTTTTTACATTGCTAGATCAACGGTGAAAAAGGGTCAGAATCAAATAAAATTTGGTGTATCGACATATTAGACGATGAAGATCAAGATGGACAATGCCAATCGTCGAATTCAATGGAGAGTGTACTTTTTGCTGCCGCCCAACGAAAAAAGCCTCCTAGGGCCTCTTTTCAAAGTTCGTGAATTTGAAAAACACGAACCCGTCTTAGCGGATCTGCACCCTATATATATATATATATATATATATATATATATATATATATGGAGAGAGAGAGAGAGAATAATGGAGGAAAGAGGCCATAGGAGGGGATCTCCTCCAATGACGTCGAAAAAATACAAGCTCTGCCATTTTTTCTGACGATCGGCATCCATCATCATCGTCGTTATCATCTAAGATGTGCTTACACCAAATTTCATGTGATTCCACCACTTTTTCACCGTTGAATTAGCAATGTAAAAAGTTCTATTGTCGGTAAACCATTAATTTTGCACCAACTAAATCAACGGTGAAAAAATGGTATAATCACATGAAATTTTGTGTATCCACATCTTAGATGATAAAGATAGAGGTGATATATGTCGATCGTCGAAAAAAATCATGGAGGGTGCATTTTTCCGACGCCATAGGAGGAAATTCCCTCCTATGGCCTCTTTCTTACATTATTCTTATATATATATATATAACAATAATGTAAGAAAGAGGCCATAGGAGGGAATTTCCTCCTATGGCGTCGGAAAAATGCACCCTCCATGATTTTTTTCGACGATCCGCACCCATCAACTTCATTTTTATCATCTAAGATGTGGATACACCGAATTTCATGTGATTCTACTGCTTTTTCACCATTGAATTAGCAATGTAAAAAGTTTTATTGTCGGTAAACCGTTAATTTTGCACCCACTAAATCAACGGAGAAAAAGTGTTGGAATCAAATGAAATTTGGTGTATCCACATCTTAGATGATAAAGATGAAGATGATGGGTGCCCATCATCAGAAAAAATTATGAAGTGCGTATTTTCGACGCCATAGAAGGAAATTCCCTCATATGGCACATTTCCACCATTATTCTATATACCTATATTTATGTATACATAAATGTATGTATATGTATGTATACATATATGTATGTATATGTACATATATGTATGTATACACACATATATGTATAGAGAATAACAGAGGAAATGTGCCATAGGAGGAAATAATTTCCTCCTATGGCATCGAAAAAATACACCCTCCGTGATTTTTTCTCCAATTGGCACCCATCATCATCTTTATCATGTAAGATATGGATAAATCAAATTTTATGTGATTTCATCACTTTTTCACCATTGATTTAATGGGTGCAAAATTAACGGTTTACAAACAATAGAACTTTTTACATTGCTAATTCAACGGTGAAAAAGTAGTGGAATCATATGAAATTTGGTGTATCGACATATTAGACGATGAAGATCAATATGGACGGTGCCGATCGTCGAATAAAATGGAGGGTGTACTTTTTGCCGCCACCTAACAAAAAAGCCTCCTAAGACCTCTTTCCTCCACTATTCTCATATACATGCATACATACATGTCTATGTATGTATATATGTGTGTGCGCGCGTGCATATAAAAGAAAGACAGTGAACAAGAAGAGAAAATTAGCTTATAAAGGACTGGGTAACCTTCCATCCATCTTTTTGTCTCATTGAATGTTCAAGCATGATTATGAGGAAATTGTGAATTAAATCTTCTATCTCGGCAATGCTGACACCATTTAAATCTTCGCTTGAACCCATCTGTAAAGACATGCAACTTAAAGTGAAGTGCTAACCCACAATAAAGATTACAACCAGACACAAATGTGCTGTGCACGCTTGAACGCAATGATTACTTAGTGTCAGAACTATTACCTCATAATTTGATATGATAACCTCCAATATCCATTCTGGCCACTCTGCCATGCAAGTGAGACTAATTCTATTTTCTGGATGACTGCAAGCCAAAAACAGAAGATCCTGAAATCATATGAAACGAAATATTTAGATGAAAGAGGAACACATGAGTTTGCTCAAAGTTCTAGACTGAACTATTAAGTAGCAGACACGATAAACAATGATAAAATGATTGTTGGGGTCAAAAATTATACCCTGGTTGACCAAGTCAAAGTCAAAGTCAACCCCAAGTAAATGGGCCCATATCCAAATCGAGCCCCGCGACCGGCCTACCCAATACCAAAACGAAAATTATGTAATAAATAATTTTGATGTAATTTTTATGAATAAATGTAAGAAAAATGGCATAAAACCAAATTTTTGTAAAGCCCATGGCTCATGTGCAAAAGAAATGAGCACATGAGGTATGAGATGGGCAAAATGCCATTTTGTAAAGCCCAAGAGACTATATGTAAATTTGCAAGCCTATATAAGGCAACATGATGATGAAATGAGAGGAAAAATAATAATTGATTCCTCTCAAAATCTAGGGTTTCTGTGTCTTCTTCTCCTTTCTCAAGCTTCTAAACCTTCTTCTTTTTTTTTGAATTAAATCAAGAGTTTAACTCTACTTTTTCCAAAAAGAAACAGTTTTTCACCATAAACCCCTTGAAAGGAAACTCAGATCTCCCATCGAATCCCAAAAAGGGATGATTTTTAAGTCTCGCCCTCTTTTTTCTCCAAGATCCGGCCAACAGAGAAAAGAAAGAAAGAGACTCATCTCCAAAAACCCTACTTTGGGAAGATCTAAGGCTCAAAAGAAGATCTAGGGCTCAAAAGAGAAGAAAAGTGTCCCCTTTCATCATCTCCGAAAATCTCTTGGGAGTTTAATTGTAACATCTTAGTTCATTTATATCAGTTCTATTTTGGGTATTTCTTTATTTATGATTTTTCTTGATTTATTGTTGTTTGGGTGTGAATAGTGTAATTGGTATCTGTATTTGCATCCGACCCGACCCGCTTGCTGGAAACCGTATTGATTCATGTGTATGATTTATCCCGGCTAGTTACGAGGATCCGTGCACTTTTAATATGGTTTATACTGTATACTGGTATTATTTCTGGCATCTGCATTTTTTTTAGTATAACAAATAAAGTCAAATAAAATATTTTAAAAATATCTTGCATGGCCTGTATCTTACCCCTAACCCTGTTGTAGCATCCGTACATCATGCTCTCGTCCCGTTCAGTGAAACGGACTCGTTTGAATAGCTACGTGCACACTGCATGTATCCGTTCTTGGGGATATGCATTTTCGTTACCCGGATATCATATTTCAGTTTTGGTTGACACGTATATTAATCGTATTTTCAAACCATAATTTTAGACTCGACCCGGGCGTCATTTAGACTATTTTGTATTTAGCCAAAAACTCAAAATTAACTAATATTATATTTTAATATATTTCTAACTATTATTATATATATACGTTTAAAAAAAATTTATAACTGAAATATATTTTTTAAAATTCAAATCTCACCTGCTCTCTTTTCTGATTTATATATATTCTTTTACATTTTTCTTAACCCTATTTTTTTTACCCACTGTTCCCCACGTCCTCTTTCTTCCTCCTCATTCATAATTTTTTCCTTCCCACCTCCCGCCTTCGCCTCCACGCCCCTGCCCTCGCTCGCGGCCGTCGCCCGTCGCCGCTCAACCGTCGACCTCGCCGACGCCTCCCTCTTCTCCTTCTCTCCTCCACTCCTCACCTCCCAACGACTCTCCTTCCCCGCTGCAGAACCCCGACGACGAACCCAAGAACCCATCGCTCGTCGTCGCCTTACCCCGACACCCTCGTCGTCGTCGACCTCTCCTTCTCTCCTCAACCACCTCATCACCTTCCTTTCTTCTTCTTCTCCCGAGCCATGCAGCCCCACAACCTACGCGAACCCATCGATACCCTCATCATCGCCTTGCCTCACCTCGCCGTCGCCGATCCCCGACCACATCACCATAACCTCCTCGGCCTCCTCTCCTCCTCGACCACCTCACCTCTCTCTTCTCCCTCTCTTTCCCGACCGCTGGAACCAACCCAAGCCCCTACACAAGCCTCGTCGCATCCACCGCACCTCCACCTTCGTCGTCTTCCTCTCTCCTCACCTCTCCCCTAATCCCCAGATCCCGAGACCAGAACCCTGCATATAACCCCGACCCGACTTCAATAACCCACAGCCTTTTTTGCCGTGAAACCTCGCCGAAAACCCATGACTCATCCTCGGCGACTCCCTTGACACCTCCTCCGACCCCAGAGCATGAACCCAGAGAGTGTACCCCTTCTCTTCCTTCTTCTTCTTCTTCTTGTTCTTCTCTTTCTCTTTCTAGTTTCTTGATTTTCCGGTGATCGTCGGAGCCATGCCGCTGCCGACGAGTAACCCAGTGGACATCCCCAGACAGCGTAGTCGTGTTCTTGCTTTGCCTGATCCTGTTCTATGCGCGCGTATGTACATTGCGACGTTTACCCGACGTCGGACGCAGCGTACGCACCCCGTCTGGAGATCCGATCAGGCAAGTTTATCTTGCTACATGCTATACTGCTATATTTTGCATTCATGCGAATAATAATATTACATATTGTTTAGTTATGCATCCATATTACTATTTTACAGTTTTTCGATACCCGTATGCATCCATACCGTTATTTACATATCTAGTCGCATGTAAGTTCATCTTACTACATGCTATGTATCTTATTTTGCATCCATATGAATAAAAATATCACATGTTGATTGCACTGTACACCCATATTAAAGTTTTACTGTTTTCGGATACCCGTTTGCATCCATATCATTTATTATATATGTAGCTGCATTTACAGATCACATTAATTCATATTACTGTTACATTAGTACTCC
Organism: Agapanthus africanus; assembly: GCA_030015575.1. Classification (NCBI taxonomy): domain Eukaryota; kingdom Viridiplantae; phylum Streptophyta; class Magnoliopsida; order Asparagales; family Amaryllidaceae; genus Agapanthus; species Agapanthus africanus. The sequence goes on from CM057338.1 coordinate 61,786,400, forward strand.
ATTCTTGATAATTTGCATCCTACATAGTCATGAAGCTGTAGTTGTAACCCCTGATAGATAATTGTGCATCCATGTTTTATTGTGTACCCATACCATTAATTCTATATATCTAGTTGCATGTCATGCCAGATTAATTCATATTACTGTTGCATTAGTTACCCATGTTTGATAATGTGCATCCTATATAGTTATGATGTAACCCTGATAGATATTTGTGCATCCATGCTTCCACCGTACATCCGTACATTTACCGTGATTCGATACTTGCTACATTTTACTGTTGGGCACCCATTCGATACATGTGCACTATCTGACATGACCTGATATACCACTGCTTGACATGTTAACCGATCATGTTTCTAATGCCAACAATCCTGACATGTTGTCCTGATGGACGTTATTGTTGTCTGCATAGACAAAACTTGTACCTGCTTGATCCTGTGTTGGCATTAAATATTGATTGGCAATACCCGACTTGAACACATAACGTTGGGGGTAAAGGGAAATCAAGAATGTAACCGAACGTAACTCAAAGAGCTATTATATTGTTTGCCGTTTTTCCGGGCGTTACGGAATATATTGTTTGCCGTTTTTCCGGGCGTTACGGAATATATTGTTTGCCGTTTTTCCGGGCGTTACGGGATAAATCCTGTTATCGTGGTCCAGTGGGGAATGAACGGGACATAGACCGATGGGTTACGATGAGAATTACATTAATTGATTTCGAAGACTTTAGATTAGATAACCCAGTAGTATAGTTTAGATTACTCACTGCACTTCACCTGCACGTATACATTTCACTGTTGCATATCCATGTTTATGGTTATATTCATGTCATCGTTTATATTCATGCATGCATATCTCGTGTATCCTGTTCATTTATTATTGTTGATATTATGACGCACTGACGTCTGGATTTTGCATGGCCCAGATCCTCTATCTCTTTCGCAGGCTGATCAGGAGTATTTCAGCCGACAGGCCGAGCAGTGAGGATCCTGTTAGTATCCAGTTTAGTTTAGTTTTATTTTCCGTACTTTCATTTTCTGATGTGAGCCCGTATTTGGAACGTACTTTCCAGATGTTATTGTTTATTGGATTTATTGCTTCCGCATATTATTTCTTGACTCGTTTATTCTGATATATGGACATGTACTAGATAGTTTATTTTTATTTTCATGTTCTTGATATCTTATATACAGCAGTAATATGACTGTGGAGGGATGTTTCTTAGCCACAGGTAGCATGGTTGGCTCTGTCACATGCCGATTTTAGCGCACTCTGGGAAGCGAGACGTGACATTAACTCCACAAAATATATATATATATATAATAAATCTTTATTATTAGGAATTTAACTCCAAAATTCAATCGGGAGTACAACTCCCAGTGCAGGGGCTAAACCCCTTTCTCCTTTTTTAAGGAGTTTAACTCCAAAAGTCAATTGGAAGTACACCTCCCAGTATAGGGGCTAAGCCTCTTTTTCCTGCTGCCGTCCGGAGCTCCCGTGCCAACCATGTGAAACGCTAGCGCCCAGCGCCCGCGTGCTGGACACGTAAGGCGCTGACGCCCACGCGTCCTTTGGACGCTATTTTCCTTTATATACACACACACTCCACAACACTGTCCCCCGTTAAAAAAATTCTAACGGGGCGCTGCCGCACATCCCGCAAGGAGGCTGCTAGCCCCCTTGACCCCCAACCCACTATCCGGGTAACGGAACCCCTGTAAACTCTGCGAGACACCTGATATACCCAAGACCCGTCAAAACACAACACACGCACATTGCACATTGAGTTCGCATGACCAGTTTGACCGTCAATCGGAAATTCCTTCACTTCAAAGGTAAGGGATAATTAACGACAGCTTAGTCCGCGGCTGCCGCAGATTCGGATCCCCACAATCAATAAACCCCCGCCTACCCTAAGTAGGGAGAATCTGTAGTATGCCTGAGAAGCGACGCGTATTCCCATCTCAATGGGGTGACGAAAATACCCTACAGATTCTGGCACACCCGGTAGGACCTTTTATTTCCTCCCATATTTCGGGTTAAACGTTCATGCGAACCCAATCAATATACATATTGATATTAATACTGAAATAATGCTCTTTCATACAGGATTTCAAGCGATCAAGCCTCAACAATATCTCCAAGGACAAGTTCAGCTCTCGACAAAACTCCTATCTCCTACACGATGAAGATGGACGCTAGGACTGTCCTCCCGGCCAGTCTCGGGCGACAGTGGGAGGAGCCGCTGCTACCATTTGCTCTATTTTGTTCGTGTCAGCTAACGCCGCCCGTGCTCTTCAAGCCCCAATGATGGATTGACCGGCCTCAAAAAGGAAAAAGCCGAATGTTATGGTCGCGAAGGCACTTCAGCCCAAGCACAAATCCGTTTCCGAACGACTCTCTATTGCTCCAGCTGAGGGCAAGGCCATCAACACCAACAAAGCAACAAGGCATCTCGGACAAGCTCCAGTGGTGTCCCTGAACAACTGGTCAATTGGGTATCTTCTCTAAGCTCCCCGTTAATCGACTCACGATGACTTCCTGGATGACGGATGTCCATCAAGCCCTCAAAGTCGAGAAGCTAAGGCAGAAAAGGCTCAGATATAGAGCCAACAAAAGAGCTAAGGCTCATGCTAGGCTGAACTTCATGAGGTTCCAAGAACAAGGTTACCCCGCCAAAGATAAAGAGATGGCTGGATATGTGGTTCACACTGTCTACAAGGTGGGCATGCGCAGCAAGAGCAAGGACGGGACCACTACATCTCAAATCCAATCTAGTATGAATGTGGCTGCCACTTCCCAAGACCAGCAACCTCTGGAAGGTAATGAAAACCCTTCCAGTGAAGCTGATAAGTTGAGAGAGATCTCGGTTCATGAGGAGTCAGACTCGAAAAGCGAAGAGGGGACAATCTTCCGCCCCAAAACCGCAGAGCAGCAACTTCTCCAAGAGCTCCAGAAGCAGCTCAGAAACAAAGGCAAGGAAATGGCCGAGCTCTACTCAAAGATTGACGACTTGACAAATGTCGTTTCACGGCTCACGACCCAACTTGCCTCTCAGCCGCCCAATCAAGCATAAGGCTCTGCTCATGAACCGGGAAACAGTGTCATGAGGCAGCCGACGCCTATTCCCTCAAATCCAAAGGTGGGTGAGTTGCATGAAAGTCGGCCGCATCCTATCTCGGGAAATGTCTTGACTACCGATGACAAGAACCCGCTAACATAAGATCAAATCATGGATTTGGTCGCCAACAGAGTCAAAACATAGGTAGCCGAAGCGCAAAAAAATATCTGCAGTAGTGGGAGACCATATCCTGTTCGGTATGATCTGGTAGAGTTTTCTGGCGGTTATGACATCCCCAAGTTTGGAAGATTTGATGGGACGAAAAATGTGAATCAGCACATCGCCAATTTTAAAGCCTCATGCGGGAATACTGGGGCAATGATGCACTTCTCCTCCGCCAGTTCGTTAATAGCTTAATCGATGTCGCTTTCGACTAGTACGCGAGCATACTAGATGGCTCCGTTACTAGTTTCGTCCAAATGGAATCTCTGTTCCGACAAAAGTTCATGAGTGTCAGCGATAAGATCACCATTGCCGACCTCGTAAAGACCAAGCCAAAGAACAACGAAAACAGCACGGATTTTATAATCTGATGGCGTAATCTCTCCATCAAATATGAACCACTGATAGAGCAGGACCAATCTGTCAGCCTCCTCGTCGGAAATCTCAACAATTGGATGGCCCCGTTTCTATGCACCGCGGGTCTCAAAACATTCCAAGAGCTGACCAGGAAAGTTCAGATATTGGATTGCTCAAACCAGGAGTTCTCTTCCGATTCCCAAAATAACAATAGGTCCTGAAGAAACCGAAAGGACACTAATCGCAAAGACGGAAATTCCGACGATGCTGAATCTTTTAACAATTCAGCTAACCGAAATAAGCGAGGGATGAGCGGGCGTAATGCCAACCAGCCTCGGAAGCCAGTGTTCGGAGAGAGAAGAGAATCTCCACTGAAAGAGAAACTTGATAAGGTCTATTCCTTCAGAAGGAACAAACTCCGTAAAATATTCAAGGATGCCCTAAGAAACGGTCTACAATTGCCAGAATCAAAAAGACCTCAAGAAGCGAATATGACCGATGACCTCAAATATTGCCTCTATCACAGAGTGATAGGTCATGCTATTGAGGACTGCTTCGTCTTCAAAAATTGGGTCGAAAAGCAATACAAGACGGGAGAGATAGAACTGGCTAAAGGTGTATTAGCAAACAGTCAAGCTGCGACCGCCAATTTCATACAAACGGAGACCGAAGTCCTTCGGAAACCTGATTCTCTCAGCCATCTGTCTCTAAACTTTCAACCCAATAGACCCCCAAGTCTTTAAACTGGGAACAGATAACCTCTAAGTCGTTAAACTGGGAACAGATGGCCCTAAGTCGTTAAACTGGAAACGAGAGAAATCCCCTCACGGCAGTTGATGATTCGCTTCTGGTACCATATTCTAGTGTAGCGGTGCTGATGCCAAACCAAAACCAAAATCCCCAAATCCTCTCATGGCAAATGATGATTCGCTCCTGGTACCATATTCCAGTGTAGCGATGCTGATGTCAACCCAAATCATATCAAGTCAGCAAGACAACCAACGACCTTCCTGGTGGAATCAAGCTCCACCTCAGAAACAAATCGAATCTCGACACCGCAGAAAATGGAGCAAATCAACTTCAACCACTGACACCGTAGAAAGCGAAGTAAGTCAAATCCAATCCCTGACACCGCAAGAAGTGGAGCAAGTCAAATCAAGCACCGACCGTCCAAGTCGCAAAAAGAGCAGCACCGACTGTCCAAGTCGCAAAAAGGGCAGCAATGACCTCCCCGTCGGAATTATACTTCGTCTCGGAATAAGGTCAACCAATGACCTGTCGGAATTATGCTCCGTCTCGGAACCAATGACCCCGTCGGAATTATACTCGGACTCGGAATCAAGTCAACTAACAACCTCTGCGGCAGAATCATGTTTCGTCTCAGAATGTATCCTGTGCCGAAATCAGCTTCGCCTCGGAGTACATGCTTTCTCCGTCGGAATTATGCTTCGCCTGGGAATTGACCTCTGCGTCAGAATCATGCTTCGTCTCAGAGTGTACCCAGTGTTGAAATCATGCTTCGTCTCGGAATATCTGCCTTTCCTGTCGGAATTATATTTCGACTCGGAATCAACCTCTGCATCGGAGCTATACTTTGTTCAGAATGTTTGCCATGTGCCGGAACTAAGCTTCGTCTCAGGATACATCTGTCCCGTGTCAGAATTATGCTCCGATCCCCGGAACTATGCTCCGCTCTTCGGAATTATGCTCCGGTCCCCGGAATTATGCTTCGCTCCCTGGAATTATGCTCCGCTCCCCGGAATCATGCTCCGATCCCCGGAATCATGCTCCGATCCCCGGAATTATGCCCCCGGATTGATGTTCCGCCTTGAAGTCCAACTCCAAGATCCATCAATTTCATACACACAACTCATATACGCGGTATGCATTTATTGATGGGGGGCACTTTGTTGGGGTCAAAAATTACATCCCGGTTGACCAAGTCAAAGTCAAAGTCAACCCTAAGTAAACGGGCCCAAGCCCAGATCAAGTAGGCCATACCCAAGTCGAGCCTCGCGGACGGCCTACCCAATGCCAAAACGAAAATTATGTAATAAATAATTTTGATGTAAATTTTATGAATAAATGTAAGAAAAATGGGTATAAAGCCAAATTTTTGTAAAGCCCATGGCTTATGTGCAAAAGAAATGAGCACATGAGGCATGAGATGGGCAAAATACCATTTTGTAAAGCCCAAGGGGTTATGTGTAAATTTGTAAGCCTATATAAAGCAACAAGATGATGAAATGAGAGGAAAAAAATAATTGATTCCCCTCAAAATCTAGGATTTCTGTGCCTCCATCTCCTTCCTCAAGATTCTAAACCTTCTTTTTTTGAAAATTAAATCAAGAGTTTAACTCTTCTTTTTTCAAAAAGAAACGGTTTTTCACCATAAAACCCATAAAGAGGAACTCAGATCTCCCATCAAATCCCCAAAAGGGATGATTTTAAGTCTCACCCCTCATTTTTTCTCCAAGATCTAGCCAACAGAGAGAAGGAAAGAGACTCATCTACAAAAACGCTACTTTGGGAAGATCCAAGGGTCAAGGGAGAAGAAAATAGTCCCCTTTCATCATCTTTGAAAATCTCTTCGGGGTTTAACTCCACAAAATATATATATATATATATATATATATAATAAATCTTTCTTTTTAGAAGTTTTAACTCCAAAAGTCAATCGAGAGTACAACTCCCAGTGCAGAGGCTAAGCCTCTTTGTCCTTTTTTAGGAGTTTAACTCCAAAAGTCAATTGGGAGTACACCTCCCAGTATAGGAGCTAAGTCCCTTTTTCCTGCTGGCACCCAGCGCCCGCGTGTCAACCACGTAAAGCGCTGGCGACCAGCGCCCGCGTGCTAGGCACGTGAGGCGCTGACCCCCACGCGTCCTTTGGACGCTATTTTCCTTTTTTTATATATATACACACTCCACAACACTGTCCCCCGTTAGAAAAAAATTCTAACGGGGCGCTGCCCCGCACTCCGCAAAGGGGCTGCTAGCCCCCTTGACCCCCAGCCCGCCATCCAGATAGCGGGACCCCCGTAAACTCTGCGAGGCCCCCGATATACCCAAGACCCCTCAAAACACAACACGCGCACACTGCATATTGAGTTTGCATGACCAGTTTGACCCGTCGATCGAAGGTTCTTTCGTTCCAAAGGAGAGGGATAATTAACAGCAGTTTAGTCCGCGGCTGCCGGAGATTCTGATCCTCACAATCAATAAACCCCTGTCTACCCTAGACAGGAGGAATCTGTAGTACGCCTGACAAGCGACGCGTATTTCCATCTCAATAGGGTGACGAAAAACACCCTACAATGATATAAATTCTACTCATTATTTTATTATCAGACAATATGTGTGTTCATATAGGTTGGACTATATTTTTCTTGGTTTAAATATGTGACCAGCTATAAAACTAACAGTTGGTCATTCTAGTTCTGACTTCCGATCAATATATAAACTAACAGAAAAGGCAATATCATCTTAATAGGTTAACTTGATGGGTATATGAAATGTCATTCAAAATCCTTAAAATGTCCAAAAGTTGCCGACATAAGAATATTTTGAAAGATGAAATTCCACGTAACACCATTACTTGGTACAAAATTAAAATTAAGAAATTAATTTTCTTAATTTTAAAGCATGTATCGCTCACCTGAACAGCTCGAGCCTGGACTGTGGTGGAAGCATATGGAAGTGAGCGTAGAAGAATCAATAAAAGTTTGACATGTTCAAAGCGATGACCAGAATCATATAAATTTAACTCCTCATCTGTTGAAGAAACATTTATCTGAATCAAGAACAAAATATCCACGTAAGCATCTGATTTATAATGGAATTGGTAGACGCAGTTGATGCAAAGAGGTTTAAGTTCTGCGGAACACTTTAAAAGATACAATGTGGATACAAATTTCTGGTTTTCAAGGAAATGTGTCATCCAATAAAATATACCAACTCAAGTTAATGGTCAAACTATATTAGTTAGAAGATTGATAGATGAGAATGAGCAGATGTTATAATTGTCTTACCGCTGCACCCAACAAAGCAGTATACACATTGGTAGTCATTAGCCTCTGAGGTGCCGCTTGGAAAGCCTTCTGCAATGAAAAGAGTAATAAAGAGACTTTATCACCAAACATCGTGCTGCCTTCTTCATGCAGCAAACCGTTCCAAATGTTACTTGGTGGACTCTCAGAAGCAGCGTTTGATCCAAACTTTAGATGACCTGATCTAACTAAGGCGCCCAATAGGTTGATTATCCCAACCACCACTCCATCACCATTGTCAATGATATTAAATACATTGTTTCTAGCACTATTGGCACTAATAGAAAAACTTATGCCACCCAAATTCTTTAAGAGTTGAGACTCAGAAGAAGCTGATGCCATTCTTTCAATATCAGTGCTGAAGGATACCCTCAGAGAACTATTATCACCATATAAGGATGCAGGATATGAACCTACTTCACTGGGAACATAATCTTTTTCCAACGCAGGATCTTCCTTTGGCACATCATTAATTACATTTAAGGAAGAGGCCTCGAAAATATTATGCTCACCAGTTTTCACTTCTCGCTGTAAAAGAAAAAGAAGTGATTCTACACCCCCGCAGGATAAGAATGATTGAGCAAATGTGTGTGCCCGGGTTGTATTAGGCTGCACCACCAACCTGTGGATTAGGAGCAGCACTCTCGCCACCTGGACAAAAGTTTTAATGCTTAAAATAATTCCAAAGTCTATCAGTCCAAGATTAGCATATTATAAAGAGAAATGCACAGAAAACAAGTCATCATTTTATCAAGACATGAAGCACGTGTAACATAATAAGTAAAACATAAAACAGTTAAAGAATTATATACCATATAAATCATACAGTGTACATGCATATCTTTACTATTATAGTGGCAACTCTCAAGTGATAGCAAATTGATTTTGTAGCTAATACACAATTACACATGTATATCTATTATAGAAATACACAGGGGGGGAGGATGGCCATTTATAATGAACTAGGGAATGTCAGATCACCATAATAAGAGAATAAAAATGAAAACAACTTCCGTCCATTTTCACTAAATTTTAGGATATAAATTCAAACCCAAAAATGGAACCAAATTTCAATAGTAGAGTTTTGTACAGCACCAATAAACTACATTTATAGTTTTTTTTGACGATAATAGTTATGAGAATAGAGAAGGGGAAAAATACTCATCGCCAAATTAAATCAAGTTTAACTAATTAAAAATACACTCTAATAAAAAATAAGATGTAAAAAATTGGAAAGTACAAACTTTCTAAGAAATAAAATCTATGGAGGAGAGTACATGAATCTATTGAACAAACACAGATAGCGAACATATAATGGATTATGATCGATCACACGAGTGTACTGCAATAGGCATATTGGTGGTTCAATCCAATCGTTAGAATGGATTTCTTAAGCTTTCCTCTATTGTTGTCAGGAAGGTAAAGTGACATGTATTTTTATTTTCATTGTATGACTTTTTTAATGTGTATTTTATTGTTTTTAATTTGCAAGTTTTATAATTTAGTTGAAGGGCATAGTATTGGAATATTTGGTATTGGGTCCACAAAAGATGCCACTTTGCAATGGTTTGGAGGTACCAGATTATAATAAAATATTAAGTTTTGGCATTAATCTTTTTGATGATATGGTTAATGTCTTTGTTATTTTTAATAGGTATAAAAAGGAATATAATGGTTCTTTATATTGTAGCAAGGCATTAATTTTGCAAAGATGGTTGAGAGATACATACAAAAATTTTGAAGTATTTTATTTAATTTGTGAAGTTGGTATAATACCAAAATGTCATTTTTTTTCCTTCTAAGACCAACCCTTTATTGTGTATAAATGGCATGAGGGGTATACTATTTTCTACAAATAAAACAGGGGTTCATCATTGCCATATGCCAAAATATTTTCCTGAGCTTTATTGTTTTGTCGATGTAAGCAAATATTATTTTTTAAACTTAATTATTACACTATAGAAATTGTAGTTTGTGTGAATGATTTTTGAAACATAATGGAATTTGAAAATCTAATAGAACCACAACAATGTACATAATGTATTTTTTTTGTGGATTTGCATATAAATAACAATGTTCTAAAAAGCGGTCTAAGAGGCCGCCTAAGCAAAAGTAATCCTAAGCCACTCCGCTTTGACTTTAAGCAGATGTTTTAAACGGTCTAGACATTTTAAGCACTCGAGTGGGCTCTCCCCTTATGTGGTTTCTTAAGTGAGTTATACTACAAACATCATGGGTCAAGTTTAAAGGTTTATTTCAAAAAATATCTGAACCAAAATCCTTTCTAGAATACAATACATGTCTCAATCTATTTTAACTTACACGAACAAAGAAACCCGAAAGTATTCTCGTCTTGCTCTAGCTCTCCTCTCTTCGTTCTCCTTCTCCCGACATCATCTCTCCTAAAGGATTATCGACGGATTCCTTCAACTCTAAAAGAATCGTCGGCAAAAATCCTAAGCAATTTTGTTCAAATTATTTTATGTTCACATATTTCTTTTCTGTTCTTCAATTTCATCTCACAAGGTATATAATTTGCAAGTTGAAAAGTTCAATAAGAAATTTTTGGTTTTTCATTATGTTTCATATGATGACATGTATTATAAATTTTTTGATATTAGGCAATCCATTCAATGTGAAGTTGCTACTTAAATTTAGTATGTTTTCTAATTACATTGTTGTTAGAATTTTTCTACGATTTTTGCTATTTTTTGTGTGTACAAGAACTTAGGGCAGTGCTTAAGCGGCGGTTAAGGGCCAGACGATACCCTAACCTCTTAACTCCACCTAGCGCTTTTACAATCTTGTCAAATGGGGGAAAGACAAGTTGTATATTGTAAATTTGATCTCATCATAGATGGTTAAGGCTTCCTTCAGTATAATACTTTGAACTTTTTGTTAAATACATGCATCACACGTGAATAATACTAGTATAGTAAGGTCTAAGAGATGAGTCTAAGCTTTTAACCAGAGAGCTTTGGTACCAAGCCTAAGATGACAAATAAATAAAGCCACAGCACATATATACAGGATTTGACTAAGAATATATACATAAGGCAGAGCTGAGCCCCACTCCCACCCCCACACCCCAAAAAAAAGATCACGCGGTTACCTATATAATTAATTGTGCAATGAAAATATAGAACCCATGAATACTGCAGTCACCTATATAGATGCATTATTACTATAAGAGTATAAATTATTGTGCTATTCATGATATACAAATGTTTCTATACTTTGCCATTTTTAATTACCTTTTAAAATTGTTTCATTCTTGAGTTTTCTATACAAATACTCCCTCTAAAAATCTTTTTTCGCTTTGTTTTCTTTTATCAAATTAGTTGTCCATTTGGAATTTCAAAATAAATGTTTTACTACATGTTTCTAAAATCAATGAACTTTAAATGAGGAGAACTAAAACTATCCCTAAAAGCTCAAGAGAGTTAATGAAGACTATCATAAGGTTAAATTAGAGATTTCATATCTATGACATTTGAGAATTTATAGAAGTTTTACTCTCCTTAACAAGTGTGAAAGAGGCCAAAAAGACTTCTATTATGTAACAGAGGGAGTAATAATTACATCAATTCTTGTGTGCAATTAATATCACCATTAACTGATATACATAAAGTCGAAGGGTTCAAACAGATCAAAATTTTTAACATAATTACATTGTTGCCTAAATTCTCTTGCTTGACTTGAATTAGATAATAAAATTGGTCAAGGAGAGGTTTGGATCACTTTTTAAACTCCATTTGCCTTATATTAAAGTTTGTTCAATTGAGGATATCTATGAGTTTGCTTGTTTTTCCTATTCTTTCATAAATGTTTTTTTAGCATGAAATAAATGTCCACTTCTATTTTTAATTAAGGAATCTATAACTAAATTTTATTATGTATTAAACCCTTATCATATTCGTTATGTTTATGTATCCCTGCTCATCTGCCGAAGAGGTTTATGAGAGGAACAGTTTGGTTTCAAAAAGTAACAATGTTGGTTTATTAAAAAAGAATCGCATATGCATAATAGCATATACATGCTTCACTACCTGTTATCTATATGTTATGCTGTAATCATATTACCATCGATAAGAGGAATGTGATATGCCTTTAACTAATGACTAAGATGGGGATATGTGTTTCAAATACCTATAGAGTAAATACTAAATATGGTGTTTTAACTTTCCCATCAGTGGGGTAATTTAGTCATAAACACCACACCATTTCAGAGATGGTAAATCATGATGCAATGTTCAAACAAATTTTCTAGTATCAACTAAATTGCCAAATGCACATATTCATCAAGAAAATGTAATTTAGTAAACAACTTACTATCTAATTATATAACATTTGATTCTACCTGATTAGGTTGTGGACAGTCAACCAGAAAGCTAATCAAACAACGAACATCATCATCTGCCAATGAAGAAGGTGCTGATCCAATCAAAATCTCAACAGTCGCTAGGAGTTCATCAATTAAAGCATTTACTTCACCCAAAGGCCTCATCGATCCATGAAGCGAAAATGTATCTACAGAATCAGTTTCACGAACAACCCAATAACATCGTCTGCAGCCATCAAGAAGCATTTGCAACGCATTTGCATCACGCATGGCCAAAGACTCGGTAAACACCATGTCTGCAAGTGAAGACAGAAGTTTCTTCTGTAAACCATAATTGCACATACTCCACATCTTTAGATCCAAAAGTAAAGTACTAAAAAGCTGCACTTTGAGTGTGTGGTTATTTTTCTGAGATTGGCATAGAGACACAATTGCAGCAACAAGCTCCTCGTCACTTGAACCACTTCGATGTTCATGTCCTAGAGTTGATATTGTGGGTAGAAGAAAGTGAAGAAGACTTGATAATAGTTCGGGTGCTTGTGTGCGACATAGCTCCTCGTTATTTCCAGGGTGTTGAATAGCCATGGAGATGATTCTGAAGATAGAGGCAGAAAGTAAAGCAGTTGCAAGAGATAATGGAATATCACCGACTTTTGGTTCCAGGCTATTTATCTGCACATTGCTTATTGTCATTGGAAGTAAAGCCATTGGACCTCCATAAGATAGGGCCCACAAAGATTCTGCAGGGCGTAATCGGGCAGCAACATGAATCTGGCCAAAGACCTCGGCAGATTTTCTCTGTAACCCTGAAATTTAATTTTTTTTAAAATATATATTTATCATCTCAACAAAATTTCATCACCACAAACCTATAATCTTATTTTAAAATAGGTTAAAAATATAATATCAGATTCTTGTATTAAATGGGCCACAAAGACGGAAACGCAAGGACATGTATTTTGAGGTTTTATCAATTGGATCCGGAGAGCAGAAAACTTTAAACAAAGCAGGTAATTTGAAAGTGTCATCTAAGAAATTTTATGCCCAAAACAAGAACTTATGTTTCATCATTTAGAACGATCAGAAGCTACAGTCATATTCTGCTGTTACTAGGATAGATCAATCAGAACATGGTCCACCTGTTTCAAGGATGGTGATAAAGAAGGCATGATGGTCTCCTTTGATGGAAAACTACATGAGCAGTGACAGTTTCTAATATCAGATCTACCTAAAGAATTGATCCATCTTAAAAATATGATGGTGCATGATCAGGTTTGTTAAACAACATCTATATAGTTAAATAATTAATCATACATGAAGAGTCGAAAAAACCCAAAAGTAGAAAATACCAAGATACACCTAAATGGTTGGTCCCCCCACCCAACCAACCACCCCTCCTTCCATGGTGAAGAAAATTAAATTCGCTTGAAAAACTATAGCATAGTGGTTGAACTTCTCACAGCTGATCTGTTGCGAAAAATTATACTTGAAGGGAATTTTAGAGGGTGGCTGAGGAGATGTAGTTGGAAGCTGGTGTCATTCAAAATAGTCCTGTAAAGACTTGGAGATTTGCTTAATGAAGATGTGATTGGAATATAGTGTTAATGGAGATTGTTAGAATACCCGTAGTGTAGACGGGTTTATTATATGTAATTAGATGCTTAATAGGGGTGTAATAGTGTAACACCCTAGACTATGATACGGTATACTAAATGTATTAGTTTGATTATTTTTCTTCTCAAATAAAATAATTATTTTATTTATTGGAGTTTAATATTTTTTTTTAGTTAAAATAGAAAATATTATGGTTGTTTAAAGTTTGTTCTAGATGTGGTTTTCCAAGTTTGTTAAATAAGTATATTATTAGCATTTAAATATTAGTTTGATAATCTAACAATTTCTATTTTAATATTCATGTTATAATTTTGTCATATTATATATATATATATATATATATATATATATATAGTTAATAGTTTTTATAAGTTATGTTAATATATTCGAAAATCATTATATGATCAAGTCACTTTTTAAATCTTTTAAAACAAACTATGGGAATTATTTTCCTATATATACATTTTCTTATTATTCTCTCTCCTATACTTAAATCCTAAACACACACACACACTATATATATATATTCCCTAATTATCTCTCTTTTCAACAAAACATTATTTCTCTCTTATCCATCTCTCTTCCCTGAATCTACTCTCTCTTTAAAATCATAATCTCTTTCTAAAACGAATACTATTTTTCTCTCTCCAATCACAATTTTCTCTCTCCTCTATATTAATCCACCGTCAAATCCTTACACATTTCACCTATCTTTCTCTCTCCAATCATGTCTTTCCAAACAAATCTCTCTCATTAATAATTATATATATATGACCCTCTTTGTTTTGATGGAAGTAAATATAATTTTTGGAAAATTAAGATGCAATACATTTTAGAATCTCTTGGTAGAAGTATATGGAAATTTGTTGATTGTAAGTATGTTATTCCTACCATTGCTAAATCTATGTAGAGTGATCATGAAAAAGTTTTATTTGCTTTGAACATTAAAGCTCTAAAAGTTTTACATAGTGTTTTAAATATCGATGTTCTTAACAATATCTATTCTTGCAAGACGGATCATGACTTATGGTGCTCATTAGAGAATATCTATGGAGAGCAAGCCGTTTGCAATAAAGAAGAGAATACCAAAAGAATGACTTCGATAGCGACTTTGGATGCATATCAACAAAAGCAAAAGCAAACGAGGTCAACCAACTCTATGGAGTCAAAAAAGAGATGTTTTGATCATAACGTTGTAAGTAACCCATCTTATGATTTCCACAAACTTATACATGAGCAATTGTTAGACGTTTTTAATACTCTTCATGATAGTCATATTTTGTTATCATCTAAAAATAGTTCCTTTGAAAAACGAATTTCCGTTTTTGAAAATAAAAGAAGTGATTTAGTTTCTTGTGATTTCTTTGAGATTTTAAACAAAAATTTGATTTCCAAATTTAGTGTTTTATATTCTACTCATGATTCGCAAACCGCTTTAATTGATAGATTAGAAGTTGAGAAAAATGAACTACTTTCAAAACTTGATTTGCAATGTGTTTCTATTGACGCTTTGAAAGTAGAAAATGAAAATTTGGTTTTAACTTGCAATGATTTAAGAAAGAAACACAATGATATAATTTCAAATTTTAAAAGCGAAATTGATTTGTTGAAATCTTCTCTTGATTCTCATGATTCATTGGCTTGTGATTTTACATCTCTTAGAAAGGAAAACGAGAACTTACTTTTATCTTGCGAGATCTTGAGGAAAGAAAACGAAAATGTGATTTCAAAGTTTTAAAAATGAAATTGAAGTTTTGAAATCTTCTTGTGTTTCTCAAGAGTCTCTCGTTTTAGAAAACACTTCTCTCAAAAAGAATTTTGTTTTTAAGTACTTCCCTTGTTAAGCTTTCAAACGTTGATTCTTTACTTAGCAAGGAAACGAAAGTTTTAAATCGAAGAGGTAGTGGTTTTAAAAATTCGAAATTTCAAAAACCCTCTTCAACAAGATTTGTCAAACATGCTTCCATGCAAGCTAAATCTCATATTCATTCACATGCATATCTTTATTGATTTAGCTCGAAACAAACTTTCAAGAAGCATGTGCATCATACTATTAATTTATCTTGCATTGACACATTTAGGACATCCATACGTGCACATACACACACTTCTCGCTTTTGTGGTGCACATGGACTCTTGGCATACACTTGCATTTTAAAGAAAATATTTCTTTGCATGCCAATTTGAGATGGGTTCCTAAAATTTACTCATACGAATCCAAGAAGACTTGGATACCGAAATCCCCTCATACCTTGTTTTGTAGTTATGGACAAATTGAATAAGTGAATGATTCGGGATCGTGATGAACAAGAGCGCTTCAATAGGATATTTGCTTAGCTCATCAATTTATGGGGTAATGTATTCCTTGTTATACTCTTTTAGAATATTGCCGGCTCATTTGTGCTTAATGTTGATATTTTAATTATGTATGTTACTTATTTATGCCCCTTGTGATGCCCTAGTATTATCTTAATTATGCATTTTTGTTCACGTATGAGATGCTACCTATATTGCTATTCTTTTGCTCATATGTGATCTCTTATCCTCATTAGCTTTAAATTTGAGTTTTTCTTTACATGAGCACAACATGGTTTGAAAACTAGTTTAGATTTGCATATCGTTTAGTTTTCTTACCATAACTCACTCTCACTTGCTTAAATTTTGTTTTTAATCTTAAATGTGAGAGTTTGTGTCCATATAGTTTTAAATAGTTTAAATCTTTTTCGTATGGATACTTTTGGCACATGTTTTTAAATTTGAACCATTTTCTTTTGGTATCATTATTTGTGCCTTATTTAGGGTGTGTTAGTGCTTATACTTGCTTTATTCTTGCATATTCCTTTTGCGTGAATCGACTATTTTCATTTGGTATTGACTTTTTCCTCTAACCAAATGACTTCTGCAACCCTTTCGGAGAACCTAGTTGTAGATTCCGTTAATTACAATAAATCATATTCACGGGTCCAGCGGAGAGAATCAGAGACCCTTCACTGGGAAGTCGATTCTTATAATGAGAAAACCAAGTCTTTCCTTGCACGGCTTAGGACTCATGCATGTCTTCACATGCTAGTTTAACTATGCATATCTTATTCATGTGAATGTGTTTGATTTATTCATGAGTTTAGTGTCATTAATTTTCTATCACTTGTGTTCCATTATTTATCATTTTTTAGCTCTAACAATTTGGAATACAACTGGTTATGAGAGCATTCATGAATGGATCGATTGGGCTTGCTTCTCGATATTGTGAGATTCAAGGAGTTAGGATAAGTAAATCGCACGCTATTAGGGTAAAAATTTTATGATTACTTCCCCATATCGTGTATGCTTGCTTAGAATTGTATATCCTTATTTCACACCTTCTTGCATGAGTTTACACTTCTTATGATTACACATTGTCGATTACTCATGATTGCCTTCACATGCTATTAGAACTTGCTAATCTCTTTCAAGTGGTTGTTTTTGCATGTATATTGCTTTACTTTGTTATCTCCTTATACATGCTTTTGGATACGGGTTATGCTTTCAAAAATTTTATTTTACTTGTGCTCGTATCTATCTCCTATTAGTTTCATATGCATACACTTAGAGGGAGTGATTCAAACGTTTGATTCGCTTTAAATGTACGCATATGTTTAGGAGGAGTAGTTCAAACGTTCTAAACTCTTTATGCACCCTTCTTTATTATGTCAAAAAGGGAGAGAATAATAAGAGTGTTGGTATATTAATATCGGATATTTGGTTATTTTTAATATAGATATATTATCTCATATTCATGTTTTGTCATCATCAAAAAGGAGGATGTTAGCTTATGGATTTTGATGATATTAGTATATCCATTCTTGCTTTGTTTTGATGATAGCTAAAACATTAATAATTGTTTGGTGTCACATTCTTTATCCTGTTTACCTTATTGACACCAAACTGATATACACTTATTATTTAACTTACATATCCTATATCTTATGTATATCGAATAATATATCAATATCGGTATGTTTTACTTGTGTTATATTCTTTGATATCGATATATTACTCGCATTCATTATTTTGATATTTTATAATATGAATATGTATGTACATGTATTCTATATCTTGGTTTTCATATATCATGTATATATATAGTATATCAATATCTCATGCTTTGAGTTTGATTTATATCTTGGTATTAATATACTATTCATAATTTGTGATAATCAAAACAATGAATGTTCATATACTCGTGTTTATATCTTGTTTATTTCATAACACTGTATATGATGTGCTAGGTCGTTTTGAGATTGCTTTTCAGGATATCTCGCGACACAAGCATATAAAGAAGAATGGAGGAAAACAAGCGTAAACAACATATCTAATAGAGGTTGGAGGATACGGACAAAAGCTTCTCAATTTGTATATTCAAGCTTCGTGATGCTAAGTAATCAAGGTTAAGATTTCAAGAGTTCAAGCTACGAATAACCTAAGAGGCTAGAAGCCGAAGTCCGAAATTAAAGCGTCAAAGTCGAAGTCCAATTTGAAAATCAAAGATCGACTTCAAGACGCTCGTGAGTTGCGTGTCGTAGTTTGAAGCTAAGTAGCCAAGAAGCCAAGTTCAAACGCATGCTAAGTTTCGATAGCTCGAGACGAAGATTCAAGATTTGAAGATTTGTGATAACCGACATAGGAATGTTAAGTACTCTTTGAATTATGGTATATATCAATTAAAGCTCTTGAATCACTCACACTTGCATGCACAAACATTTTACATTGCATAAACATCAGGGTTTTCGAGTTTAAAGTTTTTGTTTTCATAAAAACCCTAAATATTAGTTTTTCTGCTTGACCAGACGTCAGCCATTTTGGTCATCAGACGTCTGCCCTTTGGTTTTTTTTCAAATATCAGAAATATCTGAAAAACTGTTTTTTTGAACTGCAGATGTCTGCCCATTTGTACTGAAGACGTCTGCCCACTTACTGGAATCATGATCAACCCCATTTTCTTTAATTACATATCTATAATTTTTGGTGTGGCCAAACGGCTGAAAAATTCTTTATCAGATCTCTGTAGAACAAACTGGCAGACGTGTCTTGTGCTTTGACAAATGTCTGGGTGTTAATCCCTAGTTTGAATATTTCTATTCGTCAGACGTGTGCTGCTTTGTTGGTCAGACGTATGAAGTTATATAGGCATATAACCACTTTTTCTTTAAGTAAAGATATTTTTGTGAACAATGGAATGGTCCAGACGTCTACAGCTCTTATCAACAGACGTCTATAGTTCAAAAGTTTAGAAAAATATGACCGTTTATAGCCGTTGGGACTTTTCCAAATGAACTTCAGACGACTAGCCAATTGTTCCTCAGACATCTGTCGTGCTTTATTTTCTGCTGTCCCCGGTTCTTTTGGATTGTTTTTCTTGGATGCTATAAATAGGTTTTGAGTTGAATTTTCCTTAATCAATCACTTGAGCACTTTAACTTGCCAATTCTTAAAGTGATCTCGAAAAGAAAATCCCATCTCTTGTGAGAGTTTAAAAGGGTTTTCATTTCTTATACAAATCACTCTCACGCATAATCAAGAGCTTCAATTGATATCCATACTTGTTAGAGTATTAGAAGTGAGCTTGAGAGAAACTCTTCTAAAAGTAAATATGCTCCATTGTATTCCTCTTCTTTTCTTTTATGAGAACTTTTGAGTGCAAGAGTGTCTTTGTAAGATAGAAGAGTAAGAAACAAGGTTCTCTTTCTTTGTATGAGGACCGAGACGTTATTGATGTCTTTGTAAGAGAGAGGAGCTTGTAGAGAGGAGTGTTGCTCGTGTGTCGAATCTTTGGAGAAAACATGAAGTTAAAGGGAACTGGCTTGAGGGCCTAAAGAAAGTGGATTAGGGACCGAGACGTTATCGGGACGCCGAACCACTATAAACCTTTGTGTTTGCCATTTCTCTCTTGCTTTATATTTCAATTACTTAGAAATTGCATGCTAGATTTTCTTATGCCCTATATGCTTATTGTTCTTGCTTAATTGCTATATCTCTTGCTATATGTTTAAATATTCACAATTACAGTTTGCTTTGCCGCTTATCGTATGGCATATCATTTGTTAAACATTGCAATTATGCTCTCTATTAGCAAGTGTAGTATAGAATTTTAATTTAGGCATATCGGTAACATAGTTCTACTCATCCCCCTCTAGGACTATTGTGTTGTAGGCTTTCGCGGTCCTTACACGTTGGTCCTTTTTTCTGTCCCTCTGCGGGTATTTGGATGTGCTTGTTTTGTTCATAATCTACAACCATGGGGTTCTAAACTAGATTCCAAGGCCATTAAATGCATTTTTCTTGGGTATTCTCGGACTTAAAAGAAATATCGTTGCTATAGTCTTGAATTACGTCATCGATTTATATCAGTTGACTTTTCATGAGTCCGCCCCATACTTTTCTACATCCCACTCCTGTAGACATGGATAGCGACTTTCCTTTAGATTTCTCATATTTTTTGTCACACGACACTCCTTTCTGAGTTTGTTGATTCTCCACCTCCTGTGTTGAAAATCATTTGTATCATTCCTATTGACCCACATCCCATCATTGATTCCCTGCTATTGGGTCCCACACAACTAGTTACAAGGGTGTATGCTCTTCGAGTCCATACAGCTCCTGAACCTCAGCCTCCTGCTGCTGATCTTCCAGAGTCTCAAGCTCCGCCGGAGACTGACAATGATCTTCATGTTGTCTTATGGAAAGGCACACGGAGCTGCACTTCTCACCCTATAGCTCATCATGTGGCCACTTCTCACTTATCTTCGGCATATCGAGCATTTATCTCCTCCCTTGACTCGCATGCTCTACCAAAGTCCCTTTTCTGATGTTTTATCTCATAAAGGGTGGATCGGGCCCATGATTGATGAGATGCTTGCCCTCGAACTGAATCATACGTGGAACTTTGTTCCTCTTCCGATAGGGAAGAAGGCCACTGTGAAGGTTTGTGAAGCTTTATCCTTATTGGACCCTTTCCGCTTGAAAGCATGTTTGGTTGCCAAAAAGTATTCGCAGACTTACGGCATTGATTATGAGACCTTTTCTCCGGTAGCCAAGATGACTTCTGTTCGTCTACTTATGTCTCTTGTGGCTACCCATCGTTGGCCACTGCATCGGCTTGATATGAAGAATGTGTTTCTTCATGGATCTTTGGTCGAGGTCTTTTATTGCTCAGAGAAAGTCTGGTCTAATTTGCCGATTAAAGAAGTCATTGTATGGCTTGAAACCGTTTTCTCGAGCATGATTTGGGAAATTTACTAAGGTGATTATTTCGTTTGGCCTCAGACTGTGTGCACATGACTATTCGATGTTCTACCATGGCTTTCGCATTCTTTTGGTGATATATGTCAATGACATAGTGATTAAAGTTTCAGACCAAAGACCTTGGAAGGCTTAAATACTTTTTGGGTATCGAAGTTTCTCGGTCGTAGGATGGCACCTACATCTCGCAGCGGAAGTATGTGCTTGATATGCTGACTGAAGCGAGGATGTTAGGGTGCAAACACATAGAGGCTCCAATGGATCCTGATACTAAAATACTTCCGGGACAAGATGACTCAGTTGAAGATCTCGGAAGATACAGATGGTTGGTCGATAAGTTGAATTATTTCACCATCACTCAACCTGATATGTCATACCCAGTTAGCGTTGTGAGCCAATTCATGGCCGGTCCTTGAGTGACTCATTAGGATGCAATGATTCGGATACTTCTCTATTTGAAGAATGCTCCAGGAAAGGGTCTACGGTACTCAGATTATGGACATTCTCAAGTAGCAGGCTTCACTGATGCAGATTGGGCCGGGTCTCCATCCGATCGCAGATCTACTACAGGATATTGTGTGTTTGTAGGAGGTAACTTGGTCTCTTGGAAGAGTAAGAAGCAAAGCGTGCTGTCCCGCTTCAGCGCCGAGTCAAAGTACTGGGCCATGGCGAATACCACTTATAAGGTTGTATGGATTCGCTTTCTGCTAGGAGAGCTTGACTTTAAGCCCACTTCCTTTTTGTGACCATATTGTGATAATAAGGCTGCAATCTATATTGCCTCTAATGCTGTATTCCATGAGCGAACGAAACACATTGAGGTGGATTGCCACTTCGTGAGGAGAAGGTTCAAGATAGGATCATCGATACTTACTATTTTCAATCTGCTCATCGGTTGTCAGATTTATTCACAAAGCCCTTAGGAAGGAATAGAGTGTAGTTTATTTGTAACAAGCTGGGCATATTTGATATATATGCTCCAGTTTGATGAGAATGTTAGAATACCTGTAGTGTACACAGGTTTATTATATATAATTAGATACTTAATATGGGTGTAATAGCAAAATAGTTTTGCCTATATAAAGAGAAGGATTAGGCGTTAGACCTATCTATCTATTATATTTCCCTAAACATTTTCTCTCATAAATCTCTCTCTCCTCTAATTATTAACAAAGATTAAATGTAAGCTGGTGAGAGGATGACCCAAGAGAATTGTGGGTTTGTAATTTCTCATGTAAATCCAAATTTTTCCATTTATCTAGTAAGGTTACAATATTTCAAATAAAAATAAAATTATGGACTTGTATATACCTAAAGAGAATTGTACTGATTGATCCAAACTTTCAAAGGCAGAAGATTATACACTTCTCTATGGCTCACTCATCCGTATCTTCAATGTGCCCGGTCTGGTTAAATTTGAAGGTTGTCATCCATTTGGGACATTGCTAGTTTGCACAATTTATATGAGCTGAAAGGGAACATGCCCAGGATTAAAATAGTCACAGATAGAACATCAATAGAAACAGATACGTGACAGAATGTGTCTAGGGGTCTGGCAATTTGGTGTTCATCATCTTTACATTCTTGCAACATTCAAATAATCTTATGCCAGTCATGTGCGCTATCATCCTTCACTCAATTCAGTTAGTTTTAAATGCCTACCATAAGGTCATGTGTGACTTCTGCAACCATTAGATAACTCCAAACATAGTGGTTCATAACCATTGCAGTAATCAATATACTCATTCAAGCTTCCAGCTATTTCATAGAAATCAAACTTTTCAGGGGATACCATGTATTCCGAGATTGTGGACTGAATAGCATAATTAGTTAACTCAACTCCACTTCATTGCTACCAATGGGTTTACCGTGCATTGATTTGTTTTCAACTTATCAAAAGTTCCCATTGCTTAGCATACAGGTTTAGGAAAACCAGTCCAACGTTAAAAAAATTAGGGAGTAGGGACATGCAAATGACTTTGTAGACAATTAGTTGATTCGACTTCATATACTGTTCCATTGAGGAATGAAGTGCAGATTTTTTGGGGGGGACATTGTGATAGCTCATGTTTGCGGACTGTTATCACTTTATTTTGGATTTGTAACTCTATTCTGGTTGTGGGATCTCTTAGTTACCTAGTATTTATTTTCAAGTATGTGTTTTAATTTTCTGCTTGTATGATTCGAGGCTGGAAATGTTTGAGCCTGGTTTTGTAATGGGGACCTGTTCATTAAAGGTTTTTTAATGAATTGGTTTTTTTTATCCCACCCGTCTTTCTCAAAAAAATAAAATAAACTTCATATATGGTTCCTGTCTCAAATGAATTCATAGGTGCACTGTTATGTTTCTTTGTCTTCAAATTAAAATTTGGAATGCTTAGCATTAGAGTTTAGGATAACCAGTGTAGTAAAAATAATTATAATGTAGGGGCATGCAGATAAATTTAAGTAGATTTTTAAGACAATATAACATAAAAAGGTAATTTTCGAAGTAGGGGCATGCAGATAAGTCTGTGTGATTTTCTAAATACAAAAGAGAGCTGTATATTTTACAAGCATGTTTAAAAATGTCAAGTTATTATTTAAAAATATATATTTCCAACCTGCTGCGCCAGAAGGCGATATATCTGGACAAAACCTTCCACTGAGCAAATTAGGATGATAAAGAAGGTGCAAGCTCCCTCCAATCTCAGAATCCAACTTTGCGCTATCCTCTGCTAAATTCCTTACATGTTCATTCACTGCCAACCATGGTAACCCTGCACCATTTCCAAAAGAAGGAAGAGCATCTCCTCCCCTAGAAGCCAATCGCGCCATTTTCTCATGTCCAATTGGTTCCTTAAAAATATAAACAGGACCCATTTCACCAAAAATAGGGCAATGCTTTCGTCGTCTCTGCACATTAGCCATTGCAGGTGGCAGATTCGTCCCTATGCAACAACAAGCCAACGGCTTCGATACCCTTGGAAATTCAAAGGGACGACTCTCATGCAAATTTCCATCTACATACAATCTCACTTCGCTTTCCGCTTTCCCTAACAATCCTTGCTTACAAGTATGTTCGACCCCGATAAAATACCAACACCGCGGTTGAAACAAGTATGAGAAATGTATGGAGCCTTTCTTTCCTTTTCCACCACCAGTCTCCACTACCAAAAATTGCCCATGAAAGTAGGCCTCAACACCATAATTTTCCGATGATAAGAAACTAAATAAATAACTGAAAAGCCTAGGCATGTTAACTCCATCCTCAGCCATGGTAATCGAATCCGCAAAAGATTCCATATAGATCCATGTAGCAAACGCATACCCATTTGAAAACGGCCACCGAGGCTCCCCAGGACCGATCAAGCCCGAACTCTCTCCATCAAACTCGAAACTACAAGCGGGCCCACAAGCTTCTTTGCTCCCCACCGCCTTCTCCAATGCTAGAACTAACGGCATTGCCCAATCCGTCGTCAAGCTTCGCTTAATCACACCAAGCCAATGGTGCAAATCGATGACACTCAAGGAATGACCAGCCAAAACCTGAATACAGTGGCACAAATGGGTAAAATCCCATTTTGTTCCCTTTGCAGAACTTTTGTCAAACATCTTCTCTGCAGTCTCCAGCAACAATCTCAACAGCCCCGAATGCGTGCACATTGCTCGATTTCTCGTACACGATCGCAAAATCGTGAGCAAACCCTTAACCATCCTAGTCCTCGGGGACATGTAGTGACTCTCCGGCTCCCTTTTGAATGGGAGCCAAGGGATAAGCTCAACGGCAATCAATGCCGCAGTCGAATTCATTATAATGCTAGGAACAGGATCGATTCGAACCTCATCCAATCCCTCAGCACCTCCCATTGTATTAAGCAAAGCATCCACCACCTCTCTTGGGGCCTCGTCCCCTGCATCAAGAACCAATCTTTTCAACATCTCGACGCTCTCGCTCGACCCCATGATCGCAGAATCGACTAGATGCAAGATTTCCGGCGGCGTATCGGACATCGACAGCTTCCGTCTCGGTTTCATCGGGGGAAGCTTCGAAGAAGAAGGATCGGCTGCGGGATCGAGAGAATCAGCGTCCGCATTGCTGAGATCTCGAAGAGAGACAGGCTCGAAGAGGTCGTCTTCGGCGAGGGAGTCGGAGGAGCTCGTCATGGAGATGGTCATGGGCACCTCTCCTTCTTCTTCCTCTTCGTTGGGTTCGTTTGATTCTTCCTCCATTGTTGGGTTTGTGATGGAAATTGATGAAATGGGATTGATTCTGATGAAGAGAGACGAGATCTAGAGGAGATGAGATGAGATGAGATTGGAGCTTTTTCGGCTATTTTTTAGGGCAGTTCTTGAAGGGCAATCAATTGAATGCGAGCTGCCTTGACTTTGGACAGCGTTTTGATGATGATGATGATACGATGTTTTTTTGGGCGGGACACATGGTTGATATGGAAATAAACAGGGGGAATGTTGAGTGTGAATATGTCAAGGGGTTGGACCCATGGCATAGATATTTTAATTTTTCCAACAAATCTAGAGTCTGCAAACTCAACCGATTAATTTAAAAAACGATTAAAATCCAACGGGTTTTATTTAACCGCCATTTAAAATGAAGGTTAAAAATAAATATCAAACTGTTGCTTAAGTAATTTTTTTTGTACCGGTTCAGGGATATATCACCTATCGATTTTGGAACTGTGACTCCGCCAGAACACTCTACGTCTTCCTCAAGGAAGTTTTTCGAAGTGATCTCTCTATTTTGGAACTCTAGCTTGCGCCAAAACATGTCTCCGTCTTCCACAACGAAGTTTTTCAAAG
Source organism: Agapanthus africanus (assembly GCA_030015575.1). Classification (NCBI taxonomy): domain Eukaryota; kingdom Viridiplantae; phylum Streptophyta; class Magnoliopsida; order Asparagales; family Amaryllidaceae; genus Agapanthus; species Agapanthus africanus. The sequence goes on from CM057338.1 coordinate 61,812,126, forward strand.
TGGTTGCAGTAAAATTTTTACTTCTAAGTTTACATGTGCCAACGTGTTGATTAATCTAACCTTTGAGTGGACCATCCTTGAATTAGAAGAAGAATAAAGAATAGAAGTGGAAACAGACGAAAATTAATGTTTGAAAAAACATATTATTCATATCGATTTAATAACTACTGAAAAAAATGTTGAGTTTATATCATCGGCTAGTGGAAGCATGTGTAAAAATATTCCGTCTCCTAAATTCAGTTTTGATGAGAATAATGAAGGAGGTGTAACAAGTGATTCAAAATATGAAAATTTTGAGAATACTACATGTGATTTGGTAGAACCTGAAATTGGCATGATATTCAATTCACTAGATGATGCTTATAAATGTTACTCGGTTTATGCTCGAAATATTGGGTTTGCTATCAAAATTCGTTCTGCTCGTCGTGCAGTTCATAGTAATTCTGTAATCTCTACACCATATGAATGTAATAAGGCTGCAAAATTTAAACAGTTCAAACTCGATGTAAAGTGTAAAATATCTTTTTCGGCATTCCGAAAATGCAATTATATTGGATCCAACTGTGAAACTCGTATATTTGTTGTTGAAAGGAAAGATCGATGAATAGTAACTTCTTACAAGAGATTGCACAACCATCCATTTGTACTATGGTCAATGGCGTAATCCATATCTTGTCACAAAAGATTTTCTTAATTCGACATAAGCCAATTTTATAATTTGAAAGATAGTGGGATTGATACAAACAAAACATATATGATACTAGGATAAGATCATGGCAGGATAGAGAATCTTGGTTACGGAATAAACGGTGTAAAGTGTGTATTAAGAAAAATACATCATCAATCTATGAACGTATTGGACGCCCAAGCTACTTTAGCTTATTTGCAATCCATTCAAGTCGAGAAGCCTACTTTTACTTACGCAGTAAAATACGACGAAGAAAATCATATCGATACCCTCTTATTCATGGATGCACGCTTTAAAGTTTCTCATAAAACTTTTGGTGATACAATTACTTAATACCATATATCGAACTAACAAATATCAAATGTTCTTTGCCACATTCACCGGTGTTAATCATCATTGTAAATCCCAAATATTTGGCTTGGCGTTACTGCAAAATGAGTATGAAGAGTCTTTCATATGGTTGTTTTCAGCGGTGGTTAATTACGATGAATAATAAAGCACCACTATTTATAATCACTGATCAAAATCAAGCTATGACAAATGATATTGCCAAGGTATTTCCAAATATAAGACATCATTATTGCATATAACACATTAGTCAGAAGTATCCTAAGAAATTACAGATTTTAATATCATCAGTATACCGATTTTCAAAACGACTTCAAATGTTACGTAGATAAAAGTTCGACAGTTGAGTAATTCGAAGATAAGTGGTCCACTCTAAATGAAAAGTACCAAGTTAGTAGGCATAAATGACTTTCAATAATATACGGCATAAGGGAGAAATAGACGCTGGCTTATACAACAAGAATTTTTTTTGCATGAATGCGAACAACGCAACATAATGAGAGCATGAATGCTTTTTTTATGCTTATCTTAATTGAAACACTGCAATTAAAGAGTTTGTTATGAAAACGAGAAGTGTACTATAAATGCATTACGGGCACAAAGAAAAAATGGATTCTGATACGCTATGCAAAAATCGTATGTGTGTAACAAATATGCCACCGGAATTAGACGTTTCCAAAATTTATACCAAAAGCATTTTTGAAAAGATTCAAGTAGTGTTCTAAAAATCTCAATTATTTAATATCCAGAAAGTTTCAAAAGTTGAAGGGACAATCAGATATAAAGTTCATTGATTACCGCCGAAAACGGAGACAACTGGATTACCGTACAAAGTCGAAAGATCTTGGTGCCAGCAGAAATACTTTCAGAGTCTCTGATGGAAACATCCGAAGAAAATGTTCTCCGAGCGGAAGAAGAACAAGACTGGCGAGAATTCTTCATCGACTACTTTGAGTCTTAACGAGTACCTGAAGATGCGTCACAAATACACCGTCTCGTAAAATGAGCTCTTTCATTGACCTTCATCGATGGTACGTTATACAAAAGGTCCTTCGACCATGTATAGCTGAGATGCCTAGGACCGAAAGAAGCAAAAAAAGTCGTCCAAGAAGTCTATGACTGGATTTGCAGATTCCCTGAAGCACGTACAAAGATGAACCTGAAGATCAATAGAATGGGATACTGCTGGCCCATAATAATTCAAGACTGCATAGAGTACACCAAAAGATGCTACTCATGTAAGATACATGGCAGCTTCATTCATCTACATCCCAATCCTCTGCACCCAACCGTAACTAGTTGGCATTTTGAGATGTGGGGGACCGACATAATTGGCCCTATCAAACAAGTATCGTCCAAAAGACATTGATTCATCTTAACGACCACCGAATACTTCTTCAAATGGATGGAAGTAGTACCATTGAAAGAAGTGAAGACGGAAAATATCCTACACTTCTTCAAAACCCATATTATCCACTGGTTCGAAGTCCCGCGACGAATAATCTCGAACAATAGGCCAACATATAGAAACCACAAGATAAGTCACAGCAAGACAAAATAGATAGGAGATACTTTTCAGTCTACAATCCCCGAGCCACTAGTCTAGCTGAACCTTTTGTTGGATATGTATGCCCTAGAGGCCATTACTGTATATGTATACATGTGGATGCTTGGACATATGTATATACAGGACAATCTTGCTTAATATGATAGTATGCTATTTGGTTTGTCTTTATATTAACATGTGCATATATTTTACTTGTTATTACGTATTATTTATACATATTGATAAAGCTCGTAGGATCATTGCTTGACTACCAATGTTGTGATGGCGATCATACTTGTGAGAGCTAGGTAGTCGATAAGCACATCCTTAAATGTCCCCAGTCATGAGAGTATCGAGACAGGGCATCGATACTCTAAACTAGACTGGTGTATACTGTAACACCCTAGTTCATTTATACCAATTCTATTTCGAGTATTTCTTTATTTATGATATTTTCCTGATTTATTGTGTTTTGAGTGCTAATAGTGTATTTGACATCTGTATTTGCATCCGACTCGACCCGCTTGCTGGAAACCCGTCTTGATTCCCGTTTATGATTTATCCCGGCTTGATATGTGGATCCGTGGACTTTCATTTTTTTATATACTGCATACTGGCATTATCTCCGGCATTTGCATATTTTTCAATATAGCATATAAAGTCAAGAAAAATATTTTAAATATCTAGCATGGCCTGCATGATACCCCTAACCCTGTCGTAGCATCCGCGCATCTTGTTCTCGTCCCGTTCAGTGAAACGGACTCGTTTGGATGGCTACGTGCACGGACGTGCATCTGTCCTTGGAGGTATACATTTTCGTTACCCGGATATCTTGTTTTGGTTTTGGTTGACACGTATATTTTCCGTATTTTAAAACTGGATTTTTAGACCCAACCCGGACGTGTTTTGGACTATTTTTGTATTAGCCAAAATATCAAATTTTATTAATATTAATATTATATTTTTTTAACAGTTTAACTACGTTTAAATTTTCTGCGAACTTAAATATTTTAGATTTTTTTTAAAAATCCTTTTTAACTAACAGCAATCTCTCTCTCTCTCTCTTTTCCCCTATTCCTTTCTCTCTCCTCTCGCGAATCCTGTTCACTGTGAGATCCCGTCACCTCCTCCTACACTACGCTCACCTTCCTTCTTCCCTTTCTTTTCTTCTTCTTTTTAAAACCCCCTGCACACCCCGCGACGAGAACACACAGAACCCTAACCCTAGCCTTTACCTCGCGCTGGCCTCGACGTCGTCGATCTTTCCTCGACCGCATCTCCCCCTCGACCTCCTTCCTCTCTTTCACCTTCACCCCTCATCAACCCGAGCCTTCCCTGCACACTGCAAACCTTCTCCCAAGAACCCTCGCTGCACCCAACTCGCCGCCGGCGATCCCTTCGCCTCCTCCTCAACCACCTCACACCTTCGCAACCACCTCCTCTCAAACCCCAGCACCGCACCAGAAGCCAACCCCAGAGCACCTCCTCTCTTCCTCTTCTTTCTTCTTTCTTTTCTTGATCTTGTTTCTTTCCGGTGATCACCCACCGGAGCCGTGCTCGTCGCCGACGATCCGAGTGATCCAGTGACGTCTCCTGCCTGCGTGGTTATCCTCTTGCCTTGCCTAGACCCGTCCCGCGTGCCGCGTGTGCGTTGCGACGATTACCCGACGTCGGACGTGCCGTACGCACCCGTCGTGTGTTCCGCTCAGGCAAGTTTATCTTGCTACATGCTATACTACTATATTTTACATCCATGTGAATAATAACATTATATATTGTTTGGTTATGCATCCCACATTACCATATTTACTATTTTACTGTTTTCAGAAACCCGTACGCATCCACACCATTAATTATATATCTAGTTGAATGTCATGCCACATTATTTCATATTACTGTTATACTAACACCCTATGCTTGATAATGTGCATCCTATATAGTCGTGGAACGGTAGTTATAACCCTTGATAGTTAATTGAGCATCCATGTTTTATTGTGTATCCATACCATTAATTCTGCATATCTAGTTGCATGCCATATTACATTAACTCATATTATTGTTACATTAGTACCCCATGTTTGATAATGTGCATCCTACCTAGTCATGATATAACCCCTGATAGATATTTGTGCATCCATGCTTTCACCGTACATCCGTACCTTTACCATGATTCGATACTTGCTACATTTTACTGCTGGGCACCCACTTGATACATGTATACTACCTGACATGACCTGATATATCACTACTTGACATGTTACCTGATTCTGTTTCTAATGCCGACAATCCTGACATGTTGTTCCGATGGACATATCTTGTTGTCTGAATAGACAAACCTGTACCTGCTTGATCCCGCGTTGGCATTAGCTCCAGATTTATCAATACCTGACTTGAACACATAATCTTGAGGGTATGGGGAAATCAAAGGTGTAACCGAGTGTAACTTAAAAGGGCATTACTTGATCCGTGGTCCCGGGGGGTAACGGGACAGAGTCATTCGTGACTCTTACAGCTTGGTCCGTAGTCTCGGGGGAGTAACGGGACAGAACCATTCTTGGTTCACATATCTTGATCCGTGATCCCGGGGGGTAACGGGACATATTCTTTGAGTTACATGAGGAGTACATCAAATTATTTCGAATAACTTTAGAATAGATAACCCAGTAGCATGATTGGTCTCAAAAACTATCTATTACCGCAATCAAGAACGGCGTCGCTTGGTAGCTAGCCGGTGAGTACGGGTCGGTCCACATGGATGTTGTGAATTTTCTAATCGCTCTTACGAGTTAATTCCAAACGGTGTGAATGGATTAATTAAATCTAAAAATTGAAGTTGTGTGATACTAGGATTAGAAACTTGCTAGGATTAGGTTTAGGGAAAATTTGGTAAACAAAGATCCACACCTCTTTCCAATGCCGTTAATTAAATATATCATATTAGTGTTATGGTAAATATTAATAAAGGGGATTATGATGATTGGGAAGATGGTTCTTCCTCTAGATCCTTGTCCTTCCTTTCTTAATCTTTACCCTAACCTCCATGGAAAACCTTAAAATCCGGGCCTTTAGACTACGGTATCACCGTTACCTCAGGGGTAAAGTGCCGTAGGGAGCGGAATAAGAAGGTATGCATGGAGTTCTAATGTTCATAAAAGATTGGCAAAGAAAAGAGATGAGAGATCTTCATCTCTCAAACCCTTCCCTATTCCTAACCCTAATAAGCGAGGAGACTACTCACTCATTAGGGAATTGAAGAACATTTATCTAGGGCAGAGAATAAAAATTATCTAGGGCAAGAATTGAAATCTAAACTAGAGTAAGGAATTAAATCTACTTACAGATGCATCTCTCCAATCATCAATGCAGGGTTGTCAGATCTGAATTCATGAATTGAAAAGAAACACCGATGCTCTCCATAAAGAATTCTAAATTTATTAATGAAGGGAGGCATGAAAAGAATACAATGATTTGGGCTTCTATTTATAGGAGATAGAAACCCTAGGTTACAATTGATTCGCATGTCTACATTTACCAAAATATCCTTAGGAATACCTAGTCAAAGTAGACTTCCAAGTTTTGGTAAAATTTTATGTCTGGAAATTTTGGAACTGATTCTGGGCTTCTTGGGCTTTTTATTTCTTTGGATCTTTATTCAATTTGGCTTCTCTATTTCTTCCAGATCTCCAGTGAACAATTGCAGTGGACTTTTAACCGTTTGCTTTGTAATCTTGGACCTTGCGTTGCCTTGTACTGATCTTTTGTGTAGGCTTGATTAAGATCCTTCTATTTGTTGGTCAAAGTCCCTTTTTTGTGTCGTCTTTTGTCTTTTTCACTGTTTTCACTCCAAGAACCTGTAACCTGTAATATATAGCAGACATGCGTCAAAAGCACCTGTTTATTTATAAAAAGAATAAGAATGGGGAATATAATAATACAATATTATGGTGTGAACAAATACCCCCAAACTTATCCTTTGTTCGTCCTCGAGCAAACTTATTTTTTATTCTCGATAAAACCTAACCGCACTTTCGCAGGGAAACGCGATTGCACTGAGCACGTGCAACAAGCCGTTAAACCTCTAGGTGTCCCTAGTAGGAGGAGTGTTGTCTCCTGAGGGTTTTCAGCGGATACTACCCACAAAATCCTATCAATTCGGCTTTTCGACTTTTGTTCTCCAATTAGGGTTTCTAACAAGGAACTCTATTATCTTCGACTTGTAAATTATCCACCCACATTCTTCACACTTCCTCATCATCTAACTTAAGATTATATATGTTCTGCAGATCTACTTAGCTTTTGGCATTTCTTAAGTTTTCTTCCTAGGGTTCCATCTCCACTTAGGAATTTCTATCAACTCTATTAAAGATACAAGTTATATTCTTCACTCCTTTCTCTCGTCTAAACTCCAATCACATATCCCCACGTGTGTGTAAATATCACCCCTACACTTGGAAATTCAAATCAAGCAATCATACTCTTGTCCGTTGTCCAAAGTACTTATTAATTGGTGAATTTTTAAATGAAATTTGCTTACACATCCTTCATGCGACCGTTAATACTTCTTGAGGTACCAACGACCGATTACAAAATGCGTTTGCACTTTAAAGCGTACTTCCTAGTCTTGTAACACCCAAGGCTTTAGCAGTGACCCCCAAACCAGTTGGTCTAAGGCACTAGGTGATGAAGCACCCTCGCTAAATATTTTTCTATTTTTGCAGCCTTAAGTAATCACAAAAACCAGTGTTCATTTTTTTTTTCTTTATTCACTTTTTTTTTTCTTTTTTTTTCTTTTCTTTATACTAAGGACTTTAGACAAGAGCATTTCAAGGTCTCCTCTACTATTCCAAGTTTCAAGGTGCGTGATTGTGCAAATTGTAGGGTATACATTTTCAGAATCTAGACTTAAGCCAGGAACTATTTTTCAAACTTATACTCTAATAAGAACATCAATACTTTTCCTTTGTTTCGACTTAGCCCAAGAAATGAACCCAAAATTTGCCTATTTCTAAATAAACTACAAATGCATATACTTTTTACCGTTAAATTTTAAGGAAGGTTATTTTTAGGGTTTTTAATTCACTAAGTCTAAGATCTAGTTGTTCCTAGCCAGTTAACCTATTTGTCAAACTCAAGTCAATTAGCCAAAATTGAATACATTAATTTTTATAATTTTTGAAATTTTTCAATTTTTTATGGGTTTTCAAATAAGTATGCAAATGCAAAAATATGTACAAATGAATGCGAAGGAAGAAGACGTACCGAGCATACCCCCAAACTTGAACTTGACAGTGTCCTCACTGTCATGCTACACCAAAATGGTCAAAATGCCGGCACTCCCCTGTTTATTTATTTATAATTTTTTTTTGTATTTAATGTTTTGAATTTTTTTTTAAATTTTTTATAGAAAAAGAAAACAAAAATATATATACATATATACAAAAAGGTCCCCCCCCCCAAACTTAAGCTTGGCCTTACACAAGCCAAAGGTTAGCACCAACCATTCAAAAATCTTATCGTGGTAATGATCAAGTTGGTGAAATAATGGGGTGTAGAGGAAAGAAGTGAGAAACACGCGAGACCGTGTGGGAAGAAGAGAATATGGTCTCGGTGGGGGAGAAGAATGGCGGAAAGAAGAAAGAAGGGTCGCGCGATCTTGAGGGTGTAAATCGAGTAAATAAATTAGCGCAATTTGTGATGACCGATGTGTTAAAAGTGATTGCGCTAACCTATCAACTCGTCGAGAAATGGGATCAAATCCCTCAAGATTCGCAAGAGAACATCGGTACGCCGAACTTGGTATAGGAGATGAAAGCGTAACGGCCACTTGCACGGTCGGAATAATAGGAAGGACGAAAGGGAGTGAATTAGGGATAGTCTCATTCTCACCGTAGTAAACTGTGTCGAACTGGAAAGATTCCATCAATGGTTCGAAACTACTGTAAGCAACCGAGTCTGATGGATTAACTAATTCATCTGAAAATGCAAAGGACTCAAACTCGGGCGGTGAGACTTCAACATCGTCCGAAAAAGTGAAACACTCATAAGTGTCATCGGCTGTGAGAACTGTGTCAGATTCAAAGGAAAAGTTTTCAAGCTCACAGTCGTCAAGCGTGAAATGAGGCGTGGTCGGAACGATGGAAAAAAGGGAGGGTGATTTAGGTAAAGGTTCAAGAGGATGAATTGGAAAATCCGACACATCAAAGAAAAATGGTTCAACCTCAATATGATCCTCACTACTCTCCTCAATATTATCCTCAAAATTCTCCTCAATATTCAACTCATCCATGCCATTATCATCAAAATCAAGACGCATATGAGATTCGGGAGAAACATTTAATAACTCGGGATGATGATTTGAACATAAAATTTCAATTAAATCGACAGGTTCATCATCCGAAATATTCCCGGCGTCTATATCCTCAATCAAGTGAAAGTCAATTTCTTTAGACACCTCCTCAAAAGCATGGATGTTTATCAATGTAGGTTCTAGAGTGGAAGTGTAAAGGTCAAACGGATTGGGTGCTGTTTCACTCGAAGGGGGTTCCTCACAATTTGGCAAATCACACAACTCATTTTTATCCTTAACTGATGAATCATTTAGGACAATCGATGGAAAACCGGAGTTGTGGGCTTCAATTGGGTATGGGTAGGTTTGATTTGGAAATCCTCTCCCATTCTCACTCAGTCCAACCGCCTCCTCATATATTGAAAAATTTGGGGCTGGCGGGAAACTAGCTACCGGTTCAGCAGGTTGCATAAGGGCGGCCACGGACGCTTCCACATTCCTAACCATTTTGTTTGTTGCTGCGATATACGCCTCCAACGCCTCTTCCAAACTAGACTTGTGTGGTAAGGGGGTTTCGGTAAAAGATTCGAAATTGTGTGGATATGTGAAACTCCCTAATGGCTGTGTAGAATCAATGTCTAGTGACGGTGGGAAAGTCGGGTAGGACTGGTAGGAAGTGGGTGATTGGACAGGGGTAGGGTCAACATATGGATAAAAAGGTGAATAGTCTTGTGGATCCCTAGAACTAGAGAAGTGGAGAGGGGTGAAAGATCGGCTGCGAGATTGAGCAATATGCTCAGCAATGGACATCGGCTTAGGAGTGACAGCAGGACTTGAAAAAGTGGTATCAACATATGAAGGTGGTAAAGGTTGACTTGGTTGACACAAAGTGGGTTGCAAAGTCAAACTGTTTCTCCTAGACGCTTCTATTTGATCTTTCAAAGATATTTTAGGCATGGAAGGATCGTCTTTAAATCGACCGAAACAATTGACGTACGAGGCAAAGTTAGGTTCGGGATACCAAAGTTCGGCAAGAGATTTATGATGTGGGGTATCCATAATAGAAGAAAAAGAAGAGAAAGAAGGTAGGTGGTGCAAGGATTTCTTAGCGGCAAAAATTTGCAAGTTGTTTATAAAAGATTTTTCCTTTTTCCTTTTTTTTTATTTGTTTGGACTTTTTGCAAAAAAGATTTTCGATAAAGGGCTAAGACACACTTTCGATCAACTAAAAATGCACAATCAGGCCTAGATCTAGGGTCACCTAGGTCGGCTAGACAGCTCCTAACTAGGATTAGAAATAGGACCTCAAACCGCCTCTTCACCGCCAATTGCGGCCAGGTAAGTGCCAGGTAAGTGGGAAGGAACCACAGTAGTGAGCCTAATTAAAAACCACTAGTCTTGACACACTTGCCTAGTCACCGCAAAGTCAGGTTAGGATAAACGGCTGATGCCTATAACTAGTCCTCTGTCCTATTGAGCTCGAAGTCCTTAGGGCTGAGTCTAGTATTTTTTAATTAAGATATGGTCAATGCAAATGCCTTATGTGATTTCTGAGGTCCTAGGAAGGGTGATGAAATCCCCACCCAATTTGAATTGGTCAAAAACCCCTTAAAGTCAGTTTTAAAGATATGCAAAACAGAAAAATCACTTGCAATCAAATCTTTTTTTTGTGAATTTCAAAGTTTTCAAGTGTTCTAATTAAAACTTTCCTTTTTTCTCTTGCTCTTTATTTGGAAAGATATTTTTAGCAAAAAGATTAAGGATATGCAAATCAGAAAAGATCACTTGCAATCAATTATTATTTTAAGCATAACGCAACGAATCCTGCACAAAATTTGTTATTTGGAAGGGGAAAGATTTTTTTAAGCGCAAAAAAAAATCCTGCAGGAGATTTTGCAGAAGATATATCAAAGATTTGCAGAGGAGGAGATTCGAAGACTTACAGTTTTTTTTTTAATTGCGTGTCTGCTGCTTTTTTTTTTGCTCCAGATGTCGACCAGGCCGCGGCGGTTCCGCGGCCAGAAGGGATGTCCCGCGGTGGTTCCGCGGCTGGAAAGAGCCGCCGGCGCTTTTTTTTTTGTGCACCAGGTCGCGCGGTTGACTTGTTGACTCGATTCTCCAAATTTCTTCTGTTGTCTATTGTGATATTCCTCTGTTTGTTCGGATTTGATATTTACTGTTTTGATCTCTGTAGATTTCCAGATCCGAAGTTGTTTGTAGATCCTGCAAAATTCTCACAAAAATACCCTTTCCAAAAATAACAGATGATATATTTTTTATATTTTTTTTGATTTTTCAGATTTTTTTGATTTTTCAATTTTGATTAACCCGAAATCGCAAAAAGGAAATACTACGCCATCCCCGGCAACGGCGCCATTTGATTGGTCTCAAAAACTATCTATTACCGCAATCAAGAACGGCGTCGCTTGGTAGCTAGCCGGTGAGTACGGGTCGGTCCACAGGGATGTTGTGAATTTCCTAATCGCTCTTACGAGTTAATTCCAAACGGTGTGAATGGATTAATTAAATCTAAAAATTGAAGTTGTGTGATACTAGGATTAGAAACTTGCTAGGATTAGGTTTAGGGAAAATTTGGTAAACAAAGATCCACACCTCTTTCCAATGCCGTTAATTAAATATATCATATTAGTGTTATGGTAAATATTAATAAAGGGGATTATGATGATTGGGAAGATGGTTCTTCCTCTATATCCTTGTCCTTCCTTTCTTAATCTTTACCCTAACCTCCATGGAAAACCTTAAAATCCGGGCCTTTAGACTACGGTATCACCGTTACCTCGGGGGTAAAGTGCCGTAGGGAGCGGAATAAGAAGGTATGCATGGAGTTCTAATATTCATAAAAGATTGGCAAAGAAAAGAGATGAGAGATCTTCATCTCTCAAACCCTTCCCTATTCCTAACCCTAACAAGCGAGGAGACTACTCACTCATTAGGGAATTGAAGAACATTTATCTAGGGCAGAGAATAAAAATTACCTAGGGCAAGAATTGAAATCTAAACTAGAGCAAGGAATTAAATCTACTTCCAGATGCATCTCTCCAATCATCAACGCAGGGTTGTCAGATCTGAATTCATGAATTGAAAAGAAACACCGATGCTCTCCATAAAGAATTCTAAATTTATTAATGAAGGGAGGCATGAAAAGAATACAATGATTTGGGCTTCTATTTATAGGAGATAGAAACCCTAAGTTACAATTGATTCGCATGTCTACATTTACCAAAATATCCTTAGGAATATCTAGTCAAAGTAGACTTCCAAGCTTTGGTAAAATTTTATGTCTGGAAATTTTGGAACTGATTCTGGGCTTCTTGGGCTTTTTATTTCTTTGGATCTTTATTCAATTTGGCTTCTCTATTTCTTCCAGATCTCCAGTGAACAATTGCAGTGGACTTTTAACCGTTTGCTTTGTAATCTTGGACCTTACGTTGCCTTGTACTGATCTTTTGTGTAGGCTTGATTAAGATCCTTCTATTTGTTGGTCAAAGTCCCTTTTTTGTGTCGTCTTTTGTCTTTTTCACTGTTTTCACTCCAAGAACCTGTAACCTGTAATATATAGCAGACATGCGTCAAAAGCACCTGTTTATTTATAAAAAGAATAAGAATGGGGAATATGATAATACAATATTATGGTGTGAACATAGCACAGTTTATATTATTTACCGCACGTCACCCACACGTATACACTTCACTGTTTCATACCCGTGTTACTTGTTATACACTCATTACTGTTCATACTCATACTTGCATATCTCGTGTATCCTGTTCATTTATTATTGTATGATATTATGACGCACTGATGTCTGGGTTTTGCATGGCCAAGATCATTTATCTCTTTCGCAGGCTAATCAGGAGTATTTCAGCCGACAGGTCGAGCAGTGAGGATCCCGTCAGTATTTAGCTTTGTTTAGTTTAGTTTTCTTTCAGCATTTTCATTTCCTGATGTGAGCCCGTATTTGGGACGTACTTTCCAGATGTTTTGCTTATTGGATTTATTGCTTCCGCACATTTATGTTTTTTGACTCGTTTATTCTTGCATATGGACATGTACTAGATAGTTTATTTTATTTTCCTGTTCTTGATATCTTATAGACAGCCGTAATGTGACTGTGGAGGGATGTTTTCTAGCCACAGGTAGCATGGTTGGCTTTGTCACGTGTCGATTGTTCATACCATAATTTTGCATTATTTTATTCCCCATTCTTATTCAGTTTACAAATAAAACAGGTGCTTTTGACCCATGTCTGCTACATAGTTGCAGGTTATAGGTTCTCGGAACAAAAATAGTGAAAAAGATGAAAAGACGATACAAAAGTGAGACTACGACCAACAAATGGAAGAATCTTGATCAAGCCTACAGTTGAAGAATAAAACGAAGATCAATCGACGATTTCACAAAGAACAAAGGCAGCGCAAGGTTCAAGACTTCGACACGAAGGAAGCGGTAAAAGTCCACGACATTACTCACTGTGAAAATCTGGAAGAAAACTAAAAGACAACCTGAGAAACCAAGCAAGAAGACAAAGGCCGCCAGAAGATTCTCTAAAAATTGCAGCTAAAGAAGTCCCTATATGGCCGCGAAACCGTGGCAAAACCCTGCTCTTGGCCGCGGATCCGCGGCCATATGATGCCCGTGTCGGTGGAAATTTCTGTGACGGTGGCGGTGCGTTGACTAGTCTTTTCTTAGAGGGTAAACTTGTAATTGCAGATGTGAGTCGATTGTAACCCTAGGGTTTCTATGTTCTATAAATAGAAACTCTAAAACCTTTTTTAGGTTATGCCTCTTCTTGTGCCTCATTGTATCTATCCAAATTCAGATCTGTAAATTTCTAAAAAGAATGAAGAGTGCATCAAATTAGAGTAAGTTTTCAATTCTTGCCCTAGTTAATTTTATTATCCGCCCTAGTATAATTTTCTATTCTTGCCCTAGTTTAACTTTCATTCTCTGCCCTAGTTAGATAGTTAGAATATGTTTTTCAATTCCCTAATGAGTGAGTACTCTCCTCGCTTGTTAGGGTTAGATTTGGGGAAGACTTGAGAGATGAAGATCTCTCACCCCTTTCTTTCCCATCACACGTTTTTATAGGACTCCATGCATACATGCACACCCCGCTCCCTACGGCACCCTATCTCACGAGGTAGCGGTGATACTGTAGTATAAAAGACCGGTTGAGCGTGTTTTCCATGGAGGTTAGGGTAAGAATTGAGAAAGGAAGGACAAGAACCTAGAGGAAGAAACACCGTTTCTTCCCGATGGTACTAATCCACTTTATTAATTATTACCATAACACCTCATAGATCTTAAATAGGGCATAGAAAGCGGTGAGGAATATTGACTTTCCAAATTTAACCTAAACCTAACCCTAGCAAGATTTTAGTTTAGATCAACTTAGTTTTTAGATTTAATCAATCCGACAACAATCGGAATTAACTCGTTAGACCAAATTAGGAAATACACAAAATCCCTGTGGACCGATCCGTACTCACCGGCTAGCTACCAAGCGACGTCATTCTTGATTGCGGTTAATAAATATTTTTGACAAATCAAATGGCGCCGTTGCCGGGGATGGCGTGTTATTTTCTTTTTGTAATTTCGGGTTAATATAAAATAAAAAAAATCATAAAAACTGAAAAATAAAAAATATAAATTTTTTTTTATCATCTTTTATTTTGTGAAGGGTATTTTCGTGTGAATTTTGCAGAATCGACGAACGAGTTCAGATCTGGAAAAATCCAGCAAGCAAAACAGAAAACGACAGATCTGAACGACAGAGGAAAATCATAACAGAGGAGCAGAAGAAATCTCGGGAATCGAACCGTCGACACGACCGTGTTTCCGCCGCCGCAACCCACTTCTGGCCGCGCTTCCGCGGTCCTCTGGTGACGTCAGCGCTTGGAATCTCCACTGTAAATTTTCCCTCTCCTCCTCTGAAACCCCTGATATCTCCTCTGTAAAAATTTCCTGCAGGATTCTTTGCGCCAAAATATTTCTCCCCTTCTCAATAATTGGTCTTGTGTAGGATTCTTTGCGCTGCGCTAAAAAATTGTTTGCAAGTGATTGTGTTTATTGCTTTGCATATTTTAAATTGACTTTAAGGGGCTTTTACACCAATCCAGATTGGGTGGGGATTTCATTACCCTTTCCAGGACCCCAGAAATCACATAAGGCATATTGCATTGACCATCAATTAATTAAAAAAGATTAGACTCGGCCCTAAGGACTTCGCGCTCAATAGGATAAAGGAATAGTTGTAGGCATCGACTGTTGATCATAACCTGACTTTGTGGTGCCTAGGCTAGACAGGTAGTGAAAGGTAACTTTAAAAGGCCCGTCTCATGGTGATTCGTGAGCGGATCCCTCCTTTCTCTACTTGTGCTTACCTGGCCACAATTGGCAATGAAGAGGCGGTTTGAGGTCCTACTTCTTGCCCTTTGGAACAGTTAGGAGCTGTCTAGCTGACCTGGGTGACCCTAGATCTAGGCTTGATTGTGCATTTGTGATTGATTGAACGTGTGTCTAAGCCTTTTATTGAAAATCTTTTTTGCAAAAAACTCCACATAAAAAAACACAAAAAAAGAAAAAAGGAAAAAAAATTTACAAAAAAAAAACTTGCAGCTTGTCGCTAAGAAATCCGTGCACCCCACATTCTTTTTCTTCTCCTTTCTTACATCATGGGTACCCCACCTCCCAAAACTCTTGCCGAACTTTGGTACCCTCAACCAAACTTTGCTTCCTACGCGAATTGTTTTGGTCGAATTACGGACGACCCCTCCATGACTAAAATTTCTTTGAAAAATCGAATAGAAGCGTCTCGGAGAAACAGTTTGACTCCACAATCCACTTTTTACCAACCATTTCAACCTTCACCACCTTCTTTCGTTGATACCTCTTTTTCGAGTCCTGTTGTAACTCCGAAATCCATGTCTATCGCTGAACATATTGAACAATCTCGTAACCGATCTTTCACTCCTTTCAACACTTCCAGTTCTTGGGATCAACAAGTCCATTCACCTTTTTATCCAAATGTTGATCCTACTCCTGTCCAACCATTCAATTCCTACCAGTCCCACCCGACTTTCACACCTTCCCTAGACATTGCTTCTACACAGCCAATTGGGAGTTTTATGTATCCAAACAATTTTGAATCTTTTACTGAAACCCCTTCACAACCCATGTCTAGTCTGGAAAAGTCGTTGGAAGCGTACATTGCAGCAATAAACCTACAGATGAGGAATTTGGATGCGTCCATTGCCGCCCTTATGCAACCTAGTGAACCGGTAGCTAGTTTCCAACTAGCTCCAAAAATTTCAATGTATGATGAGGCGGTTGGACAGAGTGAGAATTTGAGTGGTGAGAGTGAGTTCTACACACTTCTAAATCAAACCTACCCATCCTCAATTGAATCCCATAACTCCGGTTTTCAAACAAGTGTCCCAAATGATTCACCAGTTAAAAATAAAACATTTAATGAGTTGTGCGACTTTGTAGTGCTTGATTTGCCAGATTGTGAAGAGCCCTTTTCGAGTGAACCCAAACCTAATTCTTTCGAACTTTACACCTCCAATCTAGAACCTGAATTGATAAATATCCATGCCTTTGATGAGGTGTCTAAAAAAATTGATTTTCACTTGATTGAGGATATTGACGCCGGGAATATTTTGGATGATGAACCCGTAGATTTGACTGAATTTTTCTCTCCAATTCATCATCCCGAGTCATTAAATGTTTCTCCCGAACTTCATATGTGTCTTGATTTTGATGATAATTGCATGGATGAGAGTATTGAGGAGAATTATGAGGATAGTATTGAGGAGAGTATTGATGATAGTATTGAGGATGAACCATTTTTGTTTGATGAGTCGGATTTTCCAATTCATCCTCCTGAACCTTTAACTGTTATACTTCCTAAATCACCCCCCTCCTTTCCATCGTTCCGACCAAGCAAAAGATCACGCAGGAGGACTGTGAGCTTGAAAAATTTCTGTTCGATCACAGCAGTTTGGACGCCACTAGTGCGTTCCTCTTTGAATCTGACACAGTTCTCACAACTGATAACGATTACGAGTGTTTCACTTTTTCGGACGATTTTGAAGACTCACCGCCTGAGTTTGAGTCCTTTGAATTTTCAGATGAGTTAGTTGAACCATCAGACTCGGTTGCTTACAGTCATTTTGAACCATTAATGGAATCCTTCGAGTTCGAGACAGTTTACTTAGGTGAGAATAAGACTATCCCTAAATCACTCCCCTTCGTCCTTCCTATCGTTTCGACCGAGCAAGAATTCATCACGCTTCCACTTTCAATGTTTGGTTTACCAAGTTCAACGTACCCATGTTTTCTCGCGAATCTTGAGGGATTTGACCCCATTTCTCGACGGGTTGATAAATCAGCACAGTCTCTTTTAACACATCGGTCATCATAATTTGCGCTAATTTATTCACTCAATTTACACCCTCAAGTTCGTACTACATTTCTTTCTCTCTTCCGCCATTCTTCTCCTAATAGACCGAGACCATATTCCACCCTTCTTCCCATAAGGTCTCGTGTGTTTCTCAACTCCTTTCTCTACACTCCATTCTTCCACCAACCCTATCATTATAACGATAAAATTTTTGAATGGTTGGTGCTAACTTTTGGCCTGTGTAAGGCCTTGTATAGTTTGATTTTTCTCCTCCCTAACTCTGAACTTTAAACGCTTAAAACAGTGGAAACACTGTTTCACTTAAGTTTGGGGGGGACCATTTTGTATATATATTTTGTTTTTCTTTTAACAATAAAAAAAATATTTTGTAAATAAATAAACAGGGAAGCGCCGACCATTTTGACCCTCTTGGTATAGCATGACAGTGAGGACACTGTCAAGGTTAAGTTTGGGGGTATGCTCGGTAAGCTTTCTTCCTTTGCATTCATATATACATTTTTGCATTTGCATACTTATTTTAAAATCCATAAAAATTTAAAAAATTATAAAAATTAAAACATTCAATTTTGGCCATATTTGACTTAAGTTTGACAATACGGTTAACTAGTTAGGAACAACTAGATCTTAGACTTAGTAAATTAAAAACCCTAAAAATAACCTTTCTTAAAATTTAACGGTAGAAAGTATATGTCTTTGTAGTTTATTTAGAAATAGGCAAATTTCGAGTTAACTTCTTGGGTTAAGTTAAAATAAGGGAAAAGTATTGATATCTTTATTAAAGTATAAGTTTGAAAAATAATTCCTAAGCTTAAGTCTAAATTATGATAATATATACCCTACAAATTGCACAAACACGAACCTTGAAACTTGGAATAGTAGAAGAGACCTTGAAATGCTCTTGTCTAAAGTCCTTAGTACGAAGAAAATAAAATAAAAATACAAGTGTGAATAAGGAGATAATAAAAAAAAATGAACACTGGTTTTTGTAATTACTTAAGACTGCATTAATAGAAAAAATATTTAGCGAGGGTGCTTCATCACCCAGTGCCTTAGACCAACTGGTTTGGGAGTCACTGCTAAAAGCCTTAGGGATTACAAGACTAGGAATTACGCTTTAATGTGTGAACACATTTTGTAATCGGTCGTTGGTACCTCAAGAAGTATTAATGGTCGCATGAAGAATGTGTGAGCAATTTCATCTAAAAATTCACCAATTGAAAAGTACTTTGGACGATGGACAAGAGTATAATAGCTTGATTTGAATTTCCAAGTGTAGGGATGATATATACACACACGTAGGGGTATGTGATTGGGGTTTAGATGAGAGATAGGAATGAAAAATATGACTTATATCTTTAGTAAAAATGATAAAAATTCCTAAGTTGAGATAGAACCCTAGAAGGAAAACTTAAAAGATGCCAAAAGCTAAGTAAGTTCACAAGAATATATATAATCTTAAGTTAAATAATAAGGAAGCGTGAAAAATACGGGTGGATAATTTACGAGTCAAAGATAATAGAGTTTCTTGTTAGAAAACCAAATTGGAGAATAAAAGTCAATGGGCCGAATTGATAGGATTTTATGGGTAGTATCCGCTGAAAACCCTCAGGAGACAACACTCCTCCTACTAGGGACACCTAGAGGTTTAACGGCTTGTTGCACGAGTTCAGTGCAATCGCGTTTCCCTGCGAAAATAAGGCTAGTTCTTTTTCGAGAATAAAAACTAGTTTTGCTCGAGGACGAGCAAAAGATAAGTTTGGGGGTATTTGTTCATACCATAATTTTACATTATTTTATTCCCCATTCTTATTCAGTTTACAAATAAAACAGGTGCTTTTGACCCATGTCTGCTACATAGTTGCAGGTTACAGGTTCTCGGAACAAAAACAGTGAAAAAGATGAAAATACGATACAAAAGTGAGACTACGACCAACAAATGGAAGAATCTTGATCAAGCCTACAGTTGAAGAATAAAACGAAGATCAAACGACGATTTCACAAAGAACAAAGGCAGCGCAAGGTTCAAGACTTCGACACGAAGTAAGCGGTAAAAGTCCACGACATTACTCACTGTGAAAATCTGGAAGAAAACTAAAAGACAATCTGAGCAACCAAGCAAAGAAACAAGAAGACAAAGGCCACCAGAAGATTCTCTAAAAATTGCAACTAAAGAAGCCCCTATATGGCAGTAGAACTGCGGCCAAACCCTGCTCTTGGCCACGGATCCGCGGCCATATGATGCCCGTGTCGGTGGAAATTTCTGTGACGGTGGCGGTGTGTTGACTAGTCTTTTCTTAGGGGATAAACTTGTAATTGCAGATGTGAGTCGATTGTAACCCTAGGGTTTCTATGTTCTATAAATAGAAACCCTAAAACCTTTTTTAGGTTATGCCTCTTCTTATGCCTCATTGTATCTATCCAAATTCAGATCTGTAAATTTCTAAAAAGAATGTAGAGTGCATCAAATTAGAGTAAGTTTTCAATTCTTGCCCTAGTTAATTTTATTATCTGCCGTAGTATAATTTTCTATTCTTTCCCTAGTTTAACTTTCATTCTCTGCCCTAGTTAGATAGTTAGAACATGTTTTTCAATTTCCTAATGAGTGAGTACTCTCATCGCTTGTTAGGGTTAGATTTGGGGAAGGCTTGAGAGATGAAGATCTCTCACCCCTTTTTTGCCCATCACACGTTTTTATAGGACTCCATGCATACATGCACACACCGCTCCCTACGGCACCCTATCCCACGAGGTAGCGGTGATACCGTAGTATAAAGGACCGGTTGAGCGTATTTTCCATGGAGGTTAGGGTAAGAATTGAGAAAGGAAGGACAAGAACCTAGAGGAAGAAACACCGTTTCTTCCCGATGGTACTAATCCACTTTATTAATTATTACCATAACACCTCATAGATCTTAAATAGGGCATAAAAAGCCGTGAGGAATATTGACTTTCCAAATTTAACCTAAACCTAACCATAGCAAGATTTTAGTTTAGATCAACTTAGTTTTTAGATTTAATCAATCCGACAACAATCGGAATTAACTCGTTAGACCAAATTAGGAAATACACAAAATCCCTGTGGACCGACCCGTACTCACCGGCTAGCTACCAAGCGACGCCGTTCTTGATTGCAGTTAATAAATATTTTTGACAAATCATCGATCTTAGCACACTCTGGGAAGCCGGGCATGACAGTGTTTGTTTGGTATCAGAGACATAGGATTTATGTTAATCGGGTTTGGTTCTTTTGTAGTTGGGTATTGAACCCAATACGCTAACCAGAAAACCCGTAATTAGGAGCATGTCCTGCCATATTGTTGTCGTGATCCTTGAATCTTATCTTTCTCTTGACCCTTGTCTTTACGATATGCAAACAACTTTGCATCTCGGGTCGAAATCTTTTTGGTTCCTTATTGTTTATCCTTTCCTATTCCTTTGATTCTGATACTAGGATTTGGGCGACTTGGACGGAGTTATGTGATTGTAACTATGAACTGCAGTATGGTTACAATGCAGTACTCTATTTAAGTAACTTGGAGTTCTAGTTTTGATTCATTTCCTTGTTTTAGGTCGTTATATTACCTTGCTTCTCTCTGTTTCATTGCTTACCAGTTCATGTTTTATCGCAAGCTTGAATCCTGTTTACGTGCTTATCTTCTTCAGTGTCTTGGCATCAGATGAAGTCATTTCGGGTATCCTACTTGTTCATGATTTTCCCGCATTAGTATTATTCGATTCTGGTGCATTCCATTGTTTTATGTCCTCCAAGTTTATTGCTGCACATTCGATTACTTGCATGACCCTGTCTAGTTGTTAGGACATACACACTGGGAACGACAAGACCATATATAGTAATCAGTGCAAGGTTTGTTCTGTTGTTATTTGCGGACGGGAGTTATTTGCAGATTTCTTGGTGATCGATACTGGCAGTTATGATGTTGTCTTGGAAATGGATTTTCTCGGCACTTTCCACGCTCACATTGATTGTAGGGCAAAGAAAGTGATTTTCCAGATTCCCGGACATCCGGAGTTTGTTTTTGCTGGAGGTAGCAGTTCTGTCGGGCCAGTCGAGTTTAGGGCTAGGCCGACAAGCACCGTTCTTTCGTCGATGGAAGTTGTTAAGGAGGAAGCGTCAGCTGTAGTTCGAGAGTTCATAGATGTGCTCGAGGACATCTCGGGTTTACCACCAAAATGAGATGTGGAGTTCGCGATCGATCTTGTTCCTGGTGCAACGCCAATCTCAAAGGCGTATTATCCGATGGCACCAGTGGAGTTGGAAGAAATCAAGAAGCAGGTTACCGAATTGCTAGAGAAGGGTTGGATTTGCAGCAGCAATTCACCTTGGGGAGCTCCAGTTCTTCTAGTTAAGAAGAAAGATGGCACAAGGAGGATGTGCATCGACTATCGAGAATTAAACCGGGTGACTATTAAGAACAAGTACCCGATCCCTCGCATTGGCGAATTATTCGAGCAACTCAGTGGCGCGAGGATATTCTCGAAGCTGGATTTGCGATCTGGATATCATCAGGTCCGAGTTAAATCAGAGGATATTTGCAAGACTGCGTTCCTAATCCGATATGGGCATTACGAGTATTTAGTGATGCCATTCGGAGTCACGAATGCACCGACGATATTTATGGACTTGATGAACCGAATCTTTTCACCGTTCTTGGACCAGTTTATAGTGGTGTTCATCGATGATATTCTGGTCTACTCGAGGAGCCTAGAAGAGCATGCAGAACACTTGAAGATCGCACTGCAGACATTGAGGCAAGAAAGATTATATGCAAAGATGAGCAAGTGCGAGTTTTGTCTTGAAGAAGTGAAGTTTTTAGGGCACGTCGTATCCGGAGATGGAATCGTCGTTGACCCTGAGAAGATTGCAGCAGTTCAAAATTGGCCGATTCTGAAGAATGTAGCGGAGATCAGAAGTTTTCTTGGACTTGCTAGATATTACAGAAGGTTCATGGAGAATTTTGCTCGCTTGGCTGAGCCTTTGACCAAGCTCACGCGAAAGGAAGTACCGTTTGTATAGACAGATAGTTGTGCATCAGCTTTTGAGGCATTGAAGCAAAGGTTGATAACCGCTCCTATTTTGACCGTACCAGACGATTCCGGAGAATTGGTGATTCACAGCGACGCATCTGGGAAAGGTTTGGGATGTGTTTTGATGCAGCATGGGAAGGTTATAGTCTACGCATCGCGGTAGTTGAAGATCCATGAGAAGAATTACCCAACTCATGATCCGGAGATTGCAGCAGTGATTTTCGCTTTGAAGATTTGGAGACACTGCTTATTGGGCGAAAGGATCGAAGTATTCACCGATCACAAAACCTTAAAGTATGTGTTCACACAGAAAGAGCTTATTATGAGGCAGCGTAGATGGTTGGAGCTGATAGCTGACTATGATCTTGATCTTAAGTATCATCCGGGGAAAGTTAATATAGTGCCGGATGCGCTTAGTCGGTTGCCAGCAATTCGGATGTTGACTGCACAGAGGGAGCTTATTAAAAATTTTCGGAGATTCGAGTTGGAGATCGTGCTACCGCACTCTTCGAGACAGTTGATGCAGCTGCAAGTACAGTCATCGTTGATTGAGAGTATTAAAGCAACACAGTCACAGGACCCAAGATTTCAGAAGTTTCGAAAACAGGTTGAAGCGGAACTTTGAACGGACTTGTTGATTCATGAAGATGGTTTGTTGCGATATGGCAGCCGTTTGTGTGTGCCGAAAGGAGATATTCGTGAAGAAGTTACGAAGGAGGCGCACAGTTCCGCATATTCAGTACATCCAGAAGGCACGAAGATGTATCGTGATCTAAGGCAACATTTCTGGTGGGAAGGCATGAAAAGGGAGATTGCCCGCTTTGTAGTGAAGTGCTTGGTATGTCAGCAAGTTAAAGCTGAACATCAAAGGGTGGCTGGTTTATTACAACCACTTCCGATTCTTCAATGGAAGTGGGAACATATAACCATGGATTTCGTGACAGCTTTACCGCGGAGTCCAAAGGGCAACAATGCAGTTGGGTGATTGTTGATCGATTGACCGAGGCAGCTCATTTCTTTCCGTTTCGAGTTGGTTAGTCAATGGAAGCGTTGGCAGAATGGTACATGCATGAGTTTGTGAGATTGCATGGATCACCTGTGAGCATCGTTTCTGAATCGTGATATCCGATTCTTATCGCACTTCTAGAGGAGCTTACAGGAAAGTTAGGGGACATGATTGAAGTTTAGCACCGCTTATCATCCTCAGACAGATGGCCAGTCGAAGAGAACGATCCAAACTCTTGAAGACATATTGAGAGCTTGCATGTTAGACTTCAAGGGTTCGTGGGAGGATCATCTACACTTGGTGGAGTTTACCTACAATAACAGCTTTCAGGCGACTATTCAGATGGTTCCATTCGAAGCATTGTATGGTCGCAAGTGTTGTTCACCTGTTTGTTGGGATGATATTGGAGAACGAAGATTGTTGGGACCCGATTTGATCCTGCAAATAGTAGAGAATGTTAATACTATCCGGAATCACATGAAGGCAGCACAAGATCGGCAGAAGAGTTGGGCCGATACATCGAGAAGACCTCTAGTGTTCGCTGTTGGCGATCTTGTATTTTTGAAGATATCACCGACTAGAGGAGTGATTCGTTTTGGGAGTCAAGGCAAGCTTAGTCCTTGGTTCGTGGGGCCTTTCGAGATTATGGAGCGTGTTGGAGAAGTGGCTTATCGATTGGCGTTACCACCATCTTTGGCGAATATTCGTGACGTGTTACATGTATCTCAACTCCGTAAGTATGTTCGAGATGAAACACACGTGCTAGACCATTCGGAGCTGACTGTAAGGGAGGATTTGATCTATGAAGAACGACCGATATTGATTGTTGATCGAAAAGAAAAGGTCATCAAGAACAAGGTTATCCCTCTCGTACTTGTTTCTTGGGGGAATCGCTCGCACGGAGAATCGACTTGGGAACGAGAAGACGAGATTCGACAGAAGTTTCCAGATCTCTTCTTGTAGTTTCATGTTTGTTTATCTTTTCTTGTTTTGGGAATTTCGAGGACGAAATTCTTTTTGTAGTTGGGTATAATGTAACACCCTAGTTCATTTATACCAATTCTATTTCGAGTATTTCTTTATTTATGGTATTTTCCTTATTTATTGTGTTTTGGGTGCGAATAGTGTATTTGACATCTGTATTTGCATCCGACCCGACCCGCTTGCTGGAAACCCGTCTTGATTCCTGTTTATAATTTATCCCAGCCTGTTATGTGGATCCGTGCACTTTCATTTATTTTTATATACTGCATACTGGCATTATATCCGGCATCTGCATATTTTTCAATATAGCATATAAAGTCAAGAAAAATATTTTAAAATATCTAGCATAGCCTGCATGATACCCCTAACCCTGTCGTAGCATCCACGCATCTTGTTCTCGTCCCGTTCAGTGAAACGGACTCGTTTGGATGGCTACGTGCACGGGCGTGCATTCATCCTTGAGGGTATACATTTTCGTTACCCGGATATCCTGTTTTGGTTTTGGTTGACACGTATATTTTCTGTATTTTAAAACTAAATTTTTAGACCCGACCCGGGCGTGTTTTGGACTATTTTTGTATTAGCCAAAATATCAAATTTTATTAATATTAATATTATATATATATTTTAACAGTTTAACTATGTTTAAATTTTCTGCGAACTTAAATCTTTTAGATTTTTTAAAAATCCTTTTTAACTATCAGCAATCTCTCTCTCTCTCTCTCTCTCTCTTCCCCTATTCCTTTCTCTCTCCTCTCGCGAATCCTGTTCACTGTGAGATCCCATCACCTCCTCCTACACTACGCTCACCTTCCTTCTTCCCTTTCTTTTCTTCTTCTTTTTAAAACCCCCTGCACACCCCGCGACGAGAACACACAGAACCCTAACCCTAGCCTTTACCTTGTGCTGGCCTCGACGTCGTCGATCTTTCCTCGACCGCATCTCCCCCTCGACCTCCTTCCTCTCTCTCACCTTCACCCCTCATCAACCCGAGCCTTCCCTGCACATTGCAAACCTTCTCCTAAGAACCCTCGCTGTACCCACCTCGCCGCCGACGATCCCTTCGCCTCCTCCTCAACTACCTCACACCTTCGCAACCACCTCCTCGCCTTCTCCCAAACCCCAGCACCACACCAGAAGCCAACCCCAGAGCACCTCCTCTCTTCCTCTTCTTTCTTCTTTCTTTTCTTGATCTTGTTTCTTTCCGGTGATCACCCGCCGGAGCCGTGCTCGTCGCCGACGATCCGAGTGATCCAGTGACGTCCCCTGCCTGCGTGGTTATCCTCTTGCCTTGCCTGGACCCGTCCCGCGTGCCGCGTGTGCGTTGCGACGATTACCCGACGTCGGACGTGCCGTACGCATCCGTCGTGTGTTCCGCTCAGGCAAGTTTATCTTGCTACATGCTATACTACTATATTTTACATCCATGTGAATAATAACATTATATATTGTTTGGTTATGCATCCCACATTACCATTTTTACTATTTTACTGTTTTCAGAAACCCGTACGCATCCATACCATTAATTATATATCTAGTTGCATGCCATGTCACATTATTTCATATTACTGTTATACTAACACCCTATGCTTGATAATGTGCATCCTACATAGTCGTGGAACGGTAGTTATAACCCCTGATAGTTAATTGAGCATCCATGTTTTATTGTATATCCATACCATTAATTCTGCATACCTAGTTGCATGCCATATTACATTAACTTATATTATTGTTACATCAGTACCCCATGTTTGATAATGTGCATCCTACCTAGTCATGATATAACCCCTGATAGATATTTGTGCATCCATGCTTTCACCGTACATCCGTACCTTTACCGTGATTCGATACTTGCTACATTTTACTGCTGGGCACCCACTTGATACTTGTACACTACCTGACATGACCTGATATATCACTACTTGACATGTTACCTGATTCTGTTTCTAATGCCAACAATCCTGACATGTTGTTCTGATGGACATATCCTGTTGTCTGCATGACAAACCTGTACCTGCTTGATCCCGCGTTGGCATTAGCTCCAGATTTATCAATACCTGACTTGAACACATAACCTTGAGGGTATGGGGAAATCAAAGGTGTAACCGAGTGTAACTTAAAAGGGTATTACTTGATCCGTGGTCCTGGGGGGTAACGGGACAGAGCCATTCGTGACTCTTACAGCTTGATCCGTGGTCCCGGGGGGTAACGGGACAAAACCATTCTTGGTTCATATATCTTGATCCGTGGTCTCGGGGGGTAACGGGACATATTCTTTGAGTTACATGAGGAGTACATCAATTGATTTCGAATAACTTTAGAATAGATAACCCAGTAGCACAGTTTAATTATTTACCGCACTTCACCCGCACGTATACACTTCACTGTTTCATACCCGTGTTACTTGTTATACACTCATTACTGTTCATACTCATACCTGCATATCTCGTGTATCCTGTTCATTTATTATTGTATGATATTATGACGCACTGACGTCTGGGTTTTGCATGGCGTAGATCATTTATCTCTTTCGCAGGCTGATCAGGAGTATTTCAGCCGACAGGCCGAGCAGTGAGGATCCCGTCAGTATTTAGCTTTGTTTAGTTTAGTTTTCTTTCAGCATTTTCATTTCCTGATGTGAGCCCGTATTTGGGACGTACTTTCCAGCTGTTTTGCTTATTGGATTTATTGCTTCCGCACATTTATATTTCTTGACTCGTTTATTCTGGCATATGGACATGTACTAGATAGTTTATTTTATTTTCCTTTTCTTGATATCTTATAGACAGCCGTAATGTGACTGTAGAGGGATGTTTCCTAATCACAGGTAGCATGGTTGTCTCTGTCACATGCCGATCTTAGCGCACTCTGGAAAGCGGAGCGTGACATATACGTTTCGAGACCCCGACGAGGGGTGATGGTTGGTCCCGCAGCCATTGATTTTTGGCATCTAAGATCGTATACAGGTGCTCACTGGGGGTGAGTATACTATACGGACATGCCGAGAACTGGCTAGATGGTATTATACCAATCGGCAGATAGCATTTCTCTGGTGACATGAGTGCAGATAGTCTGTCGACCTGAGGTCCTCATTTGTCTCGTGTGAGTTCCCACTGTGCTTTGATTACTGCCATACCACAACTCTATTGAGTCGTGTAAACAGGTTTTAGTTGGGTATATTTCCAAGCCACATGGAGGCAGTGAGTGACTGTTGGAAATTCGTCTCTTCCGGTATAGGGAGTCGATGTCGCGCTGTGATCGGTTGGCCAACACCATATGTCACACCCCGCTTCTTAGAGTGCGCTAAGATCGGCACGTGATAGAGCCAACCATGCTACCTGTGGCTAGAAAACATCCCTCCACAGTCACATTACGGCTGTCTATAAGATATCAAGAACAGTAAAAATAGAAAATAAACTATTTAGTATATGTCCATATGCCAGAATAAACGAGTCAAGAAATAATATGCGGAAGCAATAAATCCAATAAACAATAATATCTGGAAAGTACGTCCGAAATACGGGCTCACATCAGGAAATGAAAGTACGTAAAGGAAAATAAACAAAGCTAAACACTAACATGCTCCTCACTGTTCGGCCTGTCGGCTAAAATACTCCTGATCAGCCTGCGAAAGAGATAAAGGATCTGGGCCATGCAAAACCCAGACGTCAGTGCGTCATAATAGCAATAATAATAAGCAACCAGGATGTAATGAGATATGCAGGCATGAATAGGAACAGTAATATGAATGTAATAAGTAAACACGGATGTGGAACAGTGAATGGTATCAGTGTATGTGACGTGCAGCGATCCATCTAAACTGTGCTACTGGGTTAATTACTCTCAAGTCTTTGAAATCAATTTAATGAATCGTCGATGTAACTCAATAGTATCCCGTGCATACCCGGGACCACGGTCCAGACTCTCGGGGCTGAATCCGAGACGTGCCGCTAAGCACAAACAGGAAACATGTACAGACGAATGATGTCAGCAACATCATCCTGGGACTGGCCTGGCCCCTAAAACCGATCAGTATAAGCGTCGAACTGTTGAGTTACAAGTCATGTTTCATCATTGATTTCCCTTTACCCCTATGTTATGTGTTCAAGTCAGGTATTGATAAATCTGGAGCTAATGCCAACACAGGATCAAGCAGGTACAGGTTTGTCTATGCAGACAATAGGATACGTTCGTCATGACAACATGTCAGGATTGTCGGCATTAGAAACATGATCAGGTAATATGTCAAGTAGTGGTATATCAGGTCATGACAGGTAGTGCACAGGTATCAAACGGATGCTCATAATTAAACTGTAGCAAGTACGGTTGCACGATAAAAGTACGGATGGACAGTAAAACACGGATGCACAAATATTTATCAGGGATTACATCTACAACTCCATGACTACACATGATGCACATTATCAAGCATGGGGCGTTAATATAACAGTAACATGAAATAATGTGATATGGCATGCAACTAGATATATAATAAATGATACGGATGCGAACGGATATCGAAAAACGGTAAAACTGTAACATGGATGCACAATACCATAAACATGCAATATTCTTATTAATATAGATGCGAGTATAATAATATAGCCTGTATCAAGCTACTTGCATGCAACCAGATATGTAATTAATGATATGGATGCGTACGGATATCCGAAAACAGTAAAACAATAATATGGATGTATAATGCAGTCAACATGTGATATTTTTATTCATATGGATGCAAAATATGTATCGTAGCATGCAGCAAGGTAAACTTGCCTGAACGGATCTCACGACGGGGTGCGTACGCTGCGTCCGACGTCGGGTAAATGTCGCAATGCACACACAGCGTACAAAACTGAACTAAGCAAAGCAAGAATATGACCACGCTGGCTGGGAACGTCCACTGGGTCGCCCGAATCGTCGGTGATGGCACGGCTCTGGTGATCACCGAAATCATGAATCGAGAAGAAGAAAGAGAAAAATAATAAGAAGAAAGAAATAGGCTGGGGTGGCTCTGGTGTGGTGCTCTGGAGTTGTCTCGGGGTCAGAGGAGTTGGCAAGGGGCGACGACGATGAAGGGTCGTCGGTGTGAGGGTGCCGGAGATGGGAGGCCTGGGTTGCGGGTGTGCAGGGATCTTTAGTTCGCTCGGGGGTGTTGGTGTAGGGTCGAAGATGGAGAAGAGGTGTCACGCCCCGCTTCCCAGAGTACGCTAAGGTAGGCATGTGACAGAGCCAACCATGCTACCTGTGGATAGGAATTATCCCTCCACAGTCATATTACGGCTGTAGAGATATCAAGAACAATAATAAACTATCTAACACATGTCCATAAGCCAGAATAAACGAGTAAAGAATAAAATAATGCGGAAGCAAATGATCCAATACAAGAATAACTGGAATGTACGTCCCATAATGCGGGCTCACATCAGGAATGAAAATGCATAAATAAAACCAAAATACTAACAAGTCCTCACTGCTCGGCCTGCTGACTGAAATACTCCTGCTCGGCCTGCAGCAAAAGTAAAGAATCTGGGCCATGCAAAACCCAGACGTCAGTGCGTCATATTATCAAGCAATAATATAAACAGGGGGTAGCAAGACATGCAGGTATGAGCATAAACGGTAAAACATGTATAACAGTAACATAAAAAAAATAAGGACAGTGAAGGGTAAGGCATAGGTGATGTGCAGTGAGTAATCTAAACTGGTCTACTGGGTTAACTACTCTCAAGTCTTTTGAAATCAATTTGATGAATCATTGATGTAACTCAATAGTATCCCGTGCGTGCCCGGGACCACGGTCAAGATTCTCGGGCTGAATCCGAGACATGCCGCTAGGCAGTAAAATGTAGTATGTAAAGATGAGTGGTGTCAGCAGCATCACCCCAGGGCTGGCCTAGCCCATAAGACTGATCAGTAAAGGTATCGAACTGTCGAGTTACAAATCAGGTTTCATCATTCATTTCCCCATACCCCCAAGTTGCATGTTCAAGTCAGGTATTGATAAATCTGGAGCTAATGCCAACACAGGATCAAGCAGGTACAGGTTTGTCTGAATAGACAACAGGAAATGTCCGTAGGGACAACATGTCAAGGTTGTTGGAATTAGTAACAAGATCAGGTAACATGTCAAGCTGTGGTACGTCAGGTCAAGTCAGGTAGTGTACAAGGATCAAATCATGTCAAGTAGTACACATGTATCAAGTCGTGTCAAGTAGTAGTGTAACAAGTCATGTCAGGGGTGCACAAGTATCACGTGGGTGCTCATAGTCAAACTATAATAAGCATGGGTACACAAAAACAAGTATGGGATACCAATATAACAATAAAATGGAATAATGTGATGTGGTATGCAAATAGGTATAGATTCAAACATATGGGTGCACGGTTATCGATTAGGGTTAAAGTTATAGTTCCAACACAAATTTAGGATGCACTTTATTAAACATGGAATGTTAATATCACAGTATTATGTCTTAATATGATCTATGGATGCAATTATCTATACTCTAAATGAGATGGATGCAAATGGGTATCCAAAACATTATAAAAACTATCAAATGGTAATGTGGGATATACAACTAAGCAATATGTGATATAAATATTGGTATGGATGCATTGTAATGTAATCTACTATGTAAGAAGATTAGTTTTTTTATGATCTAGATCTAAAATGATGTAAACGGTGCAAACGGAACATCGAAATGTTATAAAATGAATCATGGAATACAAGATTTAAACTACAGGTATAATATTAATTAAATAAATATATAATGAGTTAAATAGCATGTAGCAAGATTAACTTGCCTCGACGGATCAAGAACGGATGTGTACGGAACGTCTCACGTCAGCGAAATTTCGTGACGCGCGCACGGTACACGGAACGGATCCAAACAACGTACAAAGGTGATCACACAAGTCAGGTACGTTCGCTGGCTCGTCGGGATCGTCGACGTCGTCACGGCTCCGGCGATCTACAGAAATTAATAAATACAGAAAAGAAAAGAAAGAAAGAAAGAAGGGAAGAGAAGAAAGGAAAAAAGAAAAGGAATGAGAGAGAGAAAGCTCACTGTGGTTTGGTGCTCTGGGGTTCCAGGGGACAGAAGAGATGAGGTAGTGGTGTAGGGTTCACCGGCGATGTGCGGCGATCGAGATGGAGGCTAGGGTTTCGGTGTTTAGGGTTTGGGTTTTAGTTTGCAGGGTGATCGGTGATGAGCGGCAAGGATCTTACTAGAATTTTAATTCTGTTTGGCGCAAAAGCCCCAGCGCGTGACACGTGTCACGCAGCACAGAGCGCAGCGCAACTGCGCTGACACGTGTCGCGCAGCGCACAGCGCAGCGCAACCTCGTTTGCGCTGACACGTGTCGCGTAGCGCAGCGCTTGAGCAACTGCGCTGACACGCGTCGCGCAGCGCAGCGCTTGCGCAACTGAAGCATTGCTTCCTTTAATTTTTGTTTTAAATAGAGGCTTGCTCTGATTGGGCGCGCTGCCTTGGGCGCTGCGCTGACGTATCAGCTTTTGACACGTGGCGCGCTGCGCGCAGTGCAAGGAATCTGAAGCGTTGCTTCTAATTTTGAATTTTTGAAATTCAAACAGTGCTTTGCTCTGATTGGGGGAAACAAATGCCCCCCCACCGTTGCGCTCACGTGGCGCGCACGTGAGTGCAGCGGTGGCAAGATCCTAGCCATTGGATCAACCGGTGAGGTGAAAGGGCGCAGGCGCCTATAAATAGGACCCTTGGTCCTTAGAAAATTTTTGCCATTTTCCAAGAACTTGATTTTCAGAGGTTTGCTCTTGCTTAAGAACTTCAGAGCCTTGCTCTTGTTTCTTCCTTAGAACATTTTTAGGTAAAATTTAACTTAAATAAATTAAATTAATTTTAATCAACAGAGCTTTGCTCTCATAGATTTTTGATCTAAAGAAAACCTCTTTGGGGTTTTTCACCAACAGAGCTTTGCTCTCAAGAATCCATAGTTCTGAAGAGATCTTGTTTCAGGGTTTTTTTAACCCATGAACAGAGCTTTGCTTATGGACCAAAAGTAGATCTCTTTAATAAAAAAATGAAGAACTCCTAAGAGTTTTCATGGATCTTTAGGATCCCAAAAAAAAAAATTTAATTTTTAGGAGTTTAAAGAATTTTTTTTAATAGATTTTCTCATCATTATCATAGAGCTAGGCTCTTTTAAGGAATTTTATTCCCCTGAGACCAGAGTCAGAGCTTTGCTCTGAAAGAGGAGATTTTCTCCTTGTCTCTAGGGATTTTTATTATTAATGAGAATATTCTCTTAGGGATTAACCGACAGTCTCATCCAATGATGGGGTTGTCTTATTAACTGATGCATTGTCATCCAGATTTTGTGGGTCCCCCTTTGGTCCCCTATCCACTGCACTGCAATATGGTGTAATTAATTTTAATTTAATTTTAATTAATTTTTAATTTAATTTAATTAATTAATTAATTAATAATTTTTTTTATTATATCTTTTTTTAAAACGCCAAGCGTTGGAATTACAACACCAACGGCTAATTTTGTCCCCTTGCAGTGAACATGTCTTTCGATACCTCATTCCCGTTTGTTCGTTCGGATGAAGGATTCCCCGAAGCGCCCGTGGACCGTGAAGTCCTAGCTATGATCAGGGACCACGACCCGGAATATAAGAATCTTCACCTTTGGGGGTCGTGGTACAACCAAATTATCATGGGTCGACGGAGCTTTTCGTGCGCAGTACCGTCAGAGCCTATTACGGCAATCCACTATGCCAGCCCACCCCCGGTGCAGTATGCCGTGGAGATGGTCGATTAGACTTCAAAAGGCTTTTTTCATCCTGCTATAGATGCAATTCCGGTTAAGCGTCCTATGGTTTTAGATATCCTGGGACGCCGTATTTGTCAAGGCGAGGCGCGACCTTGGGGGCAATCATTTAACATAGGTCTGATCCCCCGCCATCCGATCGGCTATCTGCCATGGGCTCGCTACATTCTGTCGGCGAAGAAGTCGCAGTTGATAAGGCTAGGGTTGTACACTACAGTCTACGTTTCCCTCTTCCAATATCCCACGCTTCCCACCTGGTGGTTTAAGGCCTTTTTGGAGCAGTGGAACATTCCTACTCACACTTTCCTCGCAATGGACCGGGAAGTGTCAATTTCTTTGGAGGAATTCACAGAGGTCTCCGGCTTACCGGTTATAGGGGAGCACTATGAGGAGTTGCTTCCTACAGACGAGTATGTCTTCGGTGCTAAGCCGGCAGTAAGGGGCCTCACTCCGGAGAATGCTGTTCAACATCAATTTCCTTGATCAAAGTGTTGAACATCTTTGAGGCCCTTTTTATTGAACGTGGGAGCCGCGGAGTTAGCTTCGAGGATTTCATCGCTCGATTCCTTCACCTAAACGTCCTCTCGGCAGAAGCTGCTAAGTTTGCCACACTTGATGACCCTTTCGGTCTAGGTTTGGATAACCTGCCGGCGAAGGAAATAGACCAAAAGGGTTTTTTCCTTCCTAACTCCCCAACTGTGTCTTTTGCGGAAGTTGCAGCCCCCGGGATGGACGAGGAGGCCTTCTTCTTAGGATTTCTTGGGCTATGGCTGAGTTGGTTTGCGCTCCCGATGCATTCTCGCCACATGTGGCCTTCTGTCTTTTACCTAACTCATCGGATGACCATTGGGGTAAAAGTGGCTGTTGGGATCGCCGGCTTGGCACACCTGTATCACGGCCTCAGTCAAGCGGCGGATGCTAATAAGCTGGGGTATTGCACGTGATCTTCCCGATGCACTACTTCGTATCATGGCTCGAGCTACATACATTGGGCGTCTTCGGTATGCACAAAAGGCCCTCGTTCTATGACAGGTGCAGCTTCCCTCGAATCATACGACTGATTGGCGCCTCAATTGTAACTCCATCGCCACGGAATGCCAGGGGTTTGCTCCTTCGTCCCCACACCGTTGGAGACTGTTCATATCAGATTTTTGCATTTTCATACCGCCCAATTTTTATCACATTGCATATCGGTAGATACTCTTGAGCCGTGTTTACTAGTCAATTGCAGGATACAGGTTCTTGGCTCTAAACGGTGAAATTCATGGAAAAACACGACAAAACCCGGGTTCCTGCCAACCACAGATAAAACACGGATCTCCGCTCTTTATCCGTTTGTTGCCACACACCAGTTTAAGAGACTAAATGGCAAATCGATTGTCGTTTTCATGCACAAGGCTCAATGGCAGCACAAGATCCAAGAAATCTACACGGAGCTCGAGGAAATCATGACAAAAAGATCCACATCAAATCACCTTTTGCTCAACAGAAATTCTGGAAAAATCGTGAAGAAAATCTGAGAAAAGATATATACCAGAATAAAGGTCCCACAGAACCAGGAAAAGCCACAAAAACTTAAGACCTAAGTCCTCTATATGGCCGCGGTTCCGCGGCCTAAGCATGCTTAGGCCGCGGTTCCGCGGCCGTACTGGCGCCGCAGATGAAGATTTTCCAGGGGTGTTTTGGTCTTTTCATATTTGTTCTGAATGTTGCCCTAGGTTTTCATTTTCCAGCCTATAAATACCCCAGAACCTTGTGAAGGAAAGGGTGCATAATCTTGTATTTTTTTTAGGTTTTAGAATACATGTTCTTCTTCCTCTTCTCATCTCTTCTCCATTGAAAAACTTGTAGTGAGCTTTTGTGAGTGAAGAATGATGAATAAAGAAGTTCCTTTTATTATTATGCTTGTCTTGTTCTCTTATTATTGCTTGTAATTTTCATTTGTTAACTTAGTTGTTGTTATTTCTTGTTGTTTCTTTCTTTTCTCTTTTCCTTTATCCTTAAAACAACCATGATGCTTACGCTTGATCCTTACCAAGGTGAGGTCGCAAATAGCCAGTTATTATCTTCTAATCTCTTTCTTTCTATCTTCCTCTTTTGTTTTGTTTTCTTTTCATTATGATGTGTGAGTAGTTTCATACTTGTTAGGGTAGGATAAGGGAAGTTTGAGAGAAGGAAATCTCTCTCACTCTTTCCTTACCCAACAACTTAATTTGACTCCCGTTAATTGAACCACAATCCGCTCCTTACGGCACCCTATCCTACATGATAGCGGTGATTCCGTAGTGAGACCGGTTGTGGTTGAATTAATCGGAGGTTATGGCTAAGAGCCAAGAACGGACGGACAAGCACCAAAAGGAAGAACTTATGCGTTGGAAAGCCTAGCTTATACTCGCAAGTTCCTTCCTAGTCGTGCTAATCCCCGTTGTTGCCGATTACCGTAACACCGATATTAAGAGTGGCAACGAAAGAAGTGAGCGACTCCTAACTCAAACTAACCTAATCCTAACCCTAACAAGCTCTCTTTACATATCAATTTAACACTTAGTTAATCACAAACAAATCTGGACCTTCGGACTTAACTCGTTAAAGCACATAAAAAAAGATTCCCATCTCCCTGCGGACGACCCGTACTCAACCGGCTAGCTACAAGCGAAACCGTCTTGATTGCGGTAATTAACTAAAACTTGAACACGCAGAATCACTTAACAATCAAATGGCGCCGTTGCCGGGGATACGGTAGTTTATTTCTTTGTGTAATTTCGGGTTAACTTATGAATATAAAAACAACCGAAAAACAAAACAAAAAAATATACTTTGTAAAAAAAATCATCTTGTTATTTTTGATTAGTTTTTGTGCAAGTGTGCAGGATAATACGAAGTTCGAGTTCAGTGCCAAAGACGTGGGAAGATAGACCCACATTTCGCGGCTACACCGCGACGGATCAAAACGAAGCAAACGGTCTACTGTACAAATCTGGAGCAGATACAGTAAGAAATTAAAAATTCAGCACATCTAGACAAGCAGAGGACAACCAAGGAAGCACCTGCAAGAAAAATCAAGCATCAAAGCCAACAAACCGTCGCGGAACCGCGGCATAAGGAGGCTTAGGCCGCGGAACCGCGGCCACTTGGTGCCCTCTGCATCTCAAAATCTCTGTAAGTGTTCCCTGCTTCTTCCTCACTCCTCTGGACTCCAATAAACTGTGTTTTCTGCAGCATTCTTTGCGCAAACTCTCTTCCCCCTTCCAATAAACTGTTCTTGTGCAGGATTCTTTACGCCGCGCTAAAGATAAAAATTGTTTGCAGTTGATTTGTTATCGCTTTGCATTAATTAATACGGACTTAAGGGGCTTGAAACCAATTCAGATTGGGTGGGGATTTCATCACCCTTCCTAGGACCCCAAAAATCACAAAAAGCATATGCATTGACCATTGTTAAAAATTAAAAAATACTAGACTCAGCCCTAAGGACTTCGCGCTCAATAGGACAGAGGACTAGTTACAGGCATCGGCTGTTTATCCTATCTGACTTTTGCGGTGCCTAGGCAAGTGTGACGAAGGAAAGTGGTTATTTAATTAAGGAACTTCGCGAAAGCGTTGGATAACCTCCCACTTACCTGGCACTTATCTGGCCGCATTAGACGGAGAAGAGGCGGTTTGAGGTCCTATTTCTAGCCCTCTGGAACAGTTAGGAGCAGGTCTAGTTGACCTAGGTGACCCTAGATCTAGGTGAGATTGTGCATATCTTATTTGTGATTGCTTAAAGCCGTAAGTCCGTACATATTTCTGTAAAGATCTTTCTAAAAAAAAACAAAAAAAAGGAAAAAATCAAAAACTTGCCCTTTGTCGCCAAATCCATTTTTCACCCACCACCCATCGTTTTTCTCCATTGACGTTTACTTACCCTCACCTTCTCCGCTTTGACTATACTAAACTCGTTTAGTGTATGTCCGCTTGGACTCGGGACACTAGCGCCCGTCTAGTCCGCGTTACGTTAGTCTCTACCGACTACGCGATCGACTCAGACGTCGAAACTCCGTCCACTCCTCTTTCACCCCTTCCTTTGCCGGCCAACTCCGACGTTGACCGGAATTCTGTTTATACATCTTCACCTCCACCATCACCAACCTCTTCTTCCGTGATGTCAGGATTTAATCCGAACATCTTTTTGACTACCCCTGGATTGGCTCCACCTTCTACGGAGACCAATAACCCACCACCACCGCCTGTTGTAGCACCACAGCGAATCGCGCTCCAGGATCGTTTCTATCCCACCCGTTCTGCACTTCCCACCTGCCTTTCTCTTCCACCGGCCAATGGGGAAAACTTTGAAATTAAGCCCCACTTCATCAACATGCTCCCACGATTTCATGGGCTTGAATCTGAAGATGCCTATATCTTCATCAATAAATTTCAAAACGTCTGTGCCATGATGAAAACTACCCAACTGTCGGACGATGCTATACGTCTACGGGTCATTCCGTTCACTTTATGCGATCTTGCTGAAAAATGGCTGTATAGCACCGCTTCCCACTCCATAACCAGTTGGGACGAGTTTGTAAAAGCGTTTCTAAAGAAATTTTATCCGAATCATAAAACCGCAAGGATTCGAAATGAAATCAACCAATTCTCTCAGCTTCCTTCTGAACCCTTCTGGAAGTGCTTTGACCGGTACAAATACCTTCTTGTTCAGTGTCCTCACCACGGTATAGAGAAATGGCAACTTTGCCAAACCTTATACGAGGGCCTGAACCCAGCAACGAAGCAGTTGTTGGAAACTATCTGTCAGGGCCACTTCCTATCGAAATCTGACGAGGAAGCGTGGCAGTTCTTTGACGACCTTGCGGAGCAAACGCTACAATGGGAGAGCCCCAGACCGACTTCTTCTTCTTCTACCTCCACTTCTACCGGTCAGTCTAGGGTAGGAATTCACCAACTTGATGTCTCTATTGCGATGAAAGCTGAAATGGCTGCAATAACAAGAAAGCTTGAAGCGATAGAGAGCAAATTTTCTTCTCCTGCACCTGCCCCTGTTCTCCCCCTTCGTACCATCTGCGCTTGTTGTTCCGATCCTTCTCACTTAACCGAAGAGTGTCCTTACAATCCGCCATCGCAAGGACAGGATCAGGTTAATGCTGCATTCCAGCAAAGACCGAGGAATGATCCATACTCTTCCACCTACAATCCCGGTTGGAGGAACCACCCCAATTTCGCCTGGAATCAGAATCAGAATCAATTCCAAGGCAACAATTTCCAAAGGGCCCCTCCACCGCAACAACAAGCGCAACAACAAACTCAACATCAATATCAGCAGCCCTTCCAACCCCAACCTTTTCAAAATCAGACGAACAACTTTGCACCCAACAATTCTTTTCCACCAAACAACTTTGTTCCGTCAAACAACGATAAGGTTTCCTCGCTCGAACGAAGTCTGGAGGCGTTCGTTAAACAATCGACACAATCCACCGCAAACATCCAGTCTTCCATTCAGTCCTTAGTGCAACATACTGCCGCTCACGGGCAAAGCATCAAGACCATCGAGGCCCAGATTGCACAGCTGAATGCGGCCTTAAGCGAGCGAGAAAAGGGGAAGCTCCCGTCCCAGCCACTCCCAAATCCCGGTCACCCACATAATGTACATGTTGCTCTTGAACAACAGAACCATAATGTGAGTGCCGTGACCACACTGAGATCGTGAAGGATGCTGCAAAACAACATTGGCACACGGATCAACGATGACACCCCG
Source organism: Agapanthus africanus (assembly GCA_030015575.1). Taxonomy (NCBI): domain Eukaryota; kingdom Viridiplantae; phylum Streptophyta; class Magnoliopsida; order Asparagales; family Amaryllidaceae; genus Agapanthus; species Agapanthus africanus. The sequence goes on from CM057338.1 coordinate 61,851,036, forward strand.
GCCGCTTCTTCTTCTACTTCTTCTTTTCTCCCGCTTCTTCGTCTTCTGAGCCTATTCTCCGTTCTTCACAAGGCTCTCCTTCCTCTTCTTCTGCTCTGAACGGACCCACTTCTCACTCCACGAAAACACCTGTTCTGGGATCCGTTCCAACTCCACAATCTCCTCCTCCAACATTAGACTCAACCAATTTTAAAAATGTTCCATTTCCAAACCGGTTGAGGTCTAATAAACAAAATCCTCAGATGGAGAAGATTCTGGAGTTATTTAAGCAGGTTAACATTAACATTCCTCTTTAGATGCTGTCTAACAAGTCCCGTCCTACGCGAAAATCTTAAAGGACTTGTGCACGAAAAAGAGGAAGTCTCAGGTACCCAAGAAAGTTTTCTTGACTAGTGCTGTGAGTGATGCCCTTACCCAATCTTTACCACAAAAACGGAAGGACCCTGGCTGTCCTACGATTTCTATTACTATTGGGGATAAGAACATCAACCGCGCACTATTAGATCTTGGTGCCAGTGTTAACCTGCTTCCGTACTCAGTATACGAGCAATTAGGCGTCGGAGAGCTGAAACCCACGCACTGCACTCTCCAAATGGCCGACCGATCGATCACCCATCCTAGGGGTGAGCTAGAGGATGTGTTAATAAAAGTCGGGGACTTCATATTCCCTGTTGACTTCATTGTATTAGACACACAGCCTATAGCTAACCCCCGGAATCAAATTCCGGTGATACTCGGTCGCCCATTCCTTGCAACCTCAAATGCTGTGATCAATTGTCGCAATGGTTCGATGAACCTCTCTTTTGGAAACATGACGATTGAACTCAACATTTTTAGGTTGGGGAATCAGCCCGCCGAACCTAATGCTCATATACTGGACGTCTGATCGATCCAGGAGATTACCCCAGAAGAATGTGAATTCGAGGAGTTTCTGTTTGATCACGATAATCTTAACGCCACTAGTGCGTTCCTCCTCGAACCTGCTGCTGTTTCTGCGCCCGACAACGACTATGAGTGTTTCACGTTCTCGAACGATCTTAGCCGTGCACAACCCGAGTTTGAATCTTTCGAATTTCCTGATGAGTTACCTGAACCATCCGACTCGGTCGCTTACACTCGTTTTGAACCTTTGCTGGAGTCCTTTGAGTTCGAGACCTCTGCACCAATCTTGCCTTCCATCGTTTCACCTCCAACGCTTGAACTCAAGCCTTTGCCGTCTCACCTTAAGTATGCTTACTTAGGTGAGAACGAGACCCTCCCTGTCATCATTTCGGCTTCTCTAGCTCCAGAGCAAGAGAAAGCCCTTCTCGCGGTCTTGCACAGCAACAGGCAAGCTTTTGGCTGGTCCATGGCGGACATCAAGGGGATTAGTCCCCTGATCGTTGAGCATCACATTCATCTGATGGATGATGCCAAACCAGCCCGGGATCCACAAAGACGTCTCAATCCAGTCATGAAAGAGGCTGTGAAGAAGGAGATCGTAAAATGTCTAGATAGTGGTATCATTTACCCTATCTCTGATAGCCAGTGGGTTAGCCCCATCCACGTTGTCCCCAAAAAGTCAGGTATCACGGTCATAACCAACGAGGCGAACGAGTTAATCCCTACTCGCACCCAAACTGGGTGGCGAGTGTGCATTGATTACAGAAAACTCAACGCCGCAACGCGGAAAGACCACTTTCCGCTACCTTTCATTGACCAAATGCTTGAACGATTGGCCGGACACGAGTACTACTGCTTTCTTGATGGCTACTCCGGCTATAATCAAATTCCCATCGCCGAAAAAGACCAGGACAAGACCACTTTCACTTGTCCTTTCGGCACATTCGTATATCGTCGCATGCCCTTTGGGTTATGCAATGCGCCCGCTACCTTCCAGCGGTGTATGATGGGAATCTTCTCTGACATGGTGGAAAAATTTCTGGAGATTTTCATGGATGATTTCTCCATCTTCGGCGATTCCTTCAACGAGTGTTTGCTGCATCTTGACGCTGTCCTTACCCGATGTAAGGACAAGAATCTCACTTTGAATTGGGAGAAATGCCACTTCATGGTGCGCGAAGGTATTGTCTTAGGACATATCATCTCGCAAAATGGCATAGAGGTTGACAAAGCGAAGATTGAGGTCATTTCCAACCTCCCTCCTCCCTGATGCGTCAGAGATATCCGAGCCTTCCTTGGCCATGCCGGTTTCTATAGACGGTTCATCAAGGACTTTAGCAAGATTGCTAGGCCCTTGACTCTTTTGCTGTCCAAGGATACGCCATTCGACTTCAACTCGAGCTGTGTGACTGCATTCGAGTCATTGAAACGCTCACTCACTTCTGCTCCCGTTCTTTCTTCACCTGACTGGACGCACCCATTTGAGATTATGTGCGATGCATCCGACTTTGCCATTGGTGCTGTCCTTGGACAATACATCAACAAGATGCCGCACGTAATCTATTATGCGAGTCGAACCCTGAACGATGCCCAACTCAATTATACAACAACTGAGAAGGAATTCTTGGCTGTTGTATTTGCTTTAGAAAAGTTCAGGCTCTACCTCATCGGCTCTCCAGTCATTGTCTACACTGACCATTCTGCTCTGCGCCATCTTTTTGCGAAGAAAGATGCAAAATCTCGGTTAATACGTTGGATCCTCTTACTTCAAGAGTTTGACCTTGTCATTAAGGACAAACGAGGATGTGAAAACGTAGTTGCCGACCATCTCTCACGACTTCCTTCTTCGCCTTCACTTCCAATTCCGATCAACGACGTTTTCCCGGATGAACAGCTCTTGACAGTATCTTGCGAACCCTGGTTCGCAGATATTGTGAACTATTTGGCCACGGGATTACTACCGACTGAATGGTCAAGTCAGGACAGACTTCGCTTCTTATCCCAAGTAAAACACTTTTACTGGGACGAACCTTATCTGTTCAAGTACTGTCCCGACCAGATTATTCGTCGGTGTGTCCCTGACGAGGAATTCAAGAGTGTGCTGTCATTTTGCCACGATCAAGCGTGTGGCGGGCATTTTGGCCCCAGAAAGACAGCTGAGAAGATCTTGCAATGTGGTTTCTACTGGCCACAACTCTTCAAAGACGCTCATGACTATTGCAAGACTTGCTCCCGGTGCCAACACATGGGCCGGATATCCCGGAGGAACGAGATGCCGCTCCAACCGATCTTGGTTGTGGAGATTTTCGATGTTTGGGGGATAGATTTCATGGGGCCGTTTCCCAGCTCTTTTGGGAACTTGTACATCCTTCTCGCTGTTGATTACGTCTCTAAATGGGTCGAGGCTGTGCCCAGCCGGACTAACGACAACAAGGTTGTCGTTAGGTTTCTTAAAGAAAACATTTTCTCCCGTTTTGGGCACCCCCGAGCGATCATTAGCGACAATGGAAGTCATTTCTGCAACAAGACCTTCGAGGCCTTGATGCGGAAATACTCCATTAATCATAAGCTATCCATGCCCTACCATCCCCAAACCTGCGGGCAGGCCGAAGTTTCAAATCGGCAAATCAAGCAGATACTGGAGAAGACGGTTTCCAAGAACCGTAAGGATTGGTCGCTGAAACTCACTGATGCCCTTTGGGCATTTCGCACCGCTTATAAGACCGACCTTGGCATGTCTCCCTATCGGCTTGTGTACGAAAAAGCCTGCCACCTACCTGTCGAAATAGAGCATCGCACATTTTGGGCGATAAAAGAGCTGAATATGTCTCTCGAAGATGCGGGCAGCCATCGGAAGCTGCAGTTGAACGAACTGAGCGAGCTTCGGGATGAGGCTTACGATAACGCGGTTGTCGTTAAGAACCGAACGAAGGTGTTTCACGATAAACACCTTTTGCGCAAAACCTTCGTACCTGGTCAGCAGGTACTGCTTTACGACACCCGACTTCACTTCCATCCAGGAAAGCTCAGATCTCGCTGGAAAGGGCCGTATTTCGTGCGGAATGTATATCCGCAGGGCGCTGTGGATTTGGAAAATCCAATGGACGGTTCATTTTTCAAAGTGAACGGACACCAACTCAAACCGTACCTTAGCGCCGAACCAACAGAGGAGCTCCTGGTCTTACAGGAGCCGGTATACCCTGCATGATCTTCCTCTGCCTACCACCAAACTTCGGTTATCCAGCCAAGAACAAGTGGACACTGTTCCAAATAAGTTTGGGGGTATGTACCATTTTGTATATATTTGTGGATATTCTTTTTCTTTTCTTAAAAAAAAAAAACAAAAAAAAAATTTGTGTATCGCTAACCGACAATTTTGACCCTTCAAATGATCTCTTCATGCAATGACAGTGAGGACACTGTCCAGTTTAAGTTTGGGGGTACGCTCGGTACGCATTTCTAACCTTCGCATTCATATGTATATTTTGCATCTGCATATTTAAATCCATAAAATCCATAAAAATCTGAAAATTTTCTAAAAACATAAAAACTTTTCTGTCAAGTTAGCTAGTGGGAGGACTCTGATTCAATATTTCGACGGTTTTGTTTGATAAAATAAGAATAACTAAATCTTATGTTTAGATTTTGAAAACCTGAAAGATAACTCTCCTTTGAAGTTAACTATAGCTGATATACGTCTTTACATCACACTCCACGTGTCGTGAGTTTTTGGAAATTAGATGACAAGTCTTTTATGTTTAAAAACTTTTAAATAGATAAATGATTTTCTGAGGATCAAATAGGTTTGTTCTGAAATAAGTAATATCAAGAATAGTTTATGAAGTAAAACGAATATGAAGGAATGTTATTGATACCTTAATTGGAATTAAGTCTGAAAAATAACCCATCTGGAACTTGATTGGAATGATTACACACTAAAACCCACTAAACACGTCTTTTATCCAAAAAAATAATTGAACTGCCGGTTATGTCTCCGTTCGTATTAAATCATCTGATTTTCACGCCAAACTGTCTTTTGTTTTTGGACCTAGGTAACTTGAGTAATTAAGTCCGCTGGGGTGTTTCTACACCTAATACCCTAAAACCAACTGGTTTGGGTGCATTGGCCCAAAGCTCGCTAAGAAGCCTAGAAAGTCCAGATTAAAACAAAGTCAAGCAAGTGTTCTCTCCGAGTTAAAATTCCTAACGGTTTTTTGTGTGAGAATAATCTTGATAAAAGACAGGCTTTTATAAAAATTTTAGCGGAGATATGAAGGTTTTATTCTATAATAAAGACTATTGCACGTTCACGGAGGTGTGTATGAAATGAAAACAAGAAAAAGGTGGAGTGAAGAATAAGACCTAGTTTCCTATTAAGGAAGATAGAAATTCTGAAGTTGAAACCTTACTGGAAAACGAAACTTGAAAAAAAAATGCTTAACTCTTTATAAAACTTATGTGATCCTTTCAAAATTCTTATCCGGGCTTTATTATGAGGACTTTATTCGACCTTTCTGGAACTTAACGATACTATTTGCACTGCACGTAAAGACATATAAAAGCTGTAGTTAAATAAGAAGCGAGGTGTGAAAAATAAGGGTTTGATAGTCTAGACTTGGGATAATAGAATTGTTATTTTCTGAAACAAAACTTTAGGGTTTGAATCATAAGTTATTTCGCAAAACTAGCTTGACCGGATTTTGTGGGTAGTATCCGCTGAAAACCCTCAGGAGACAACACTCCTCCTACTAGGGACACCTAGAGGTTTAACGGCTTGTTGCACATGCTCAGTGCAATCGCGTTCCCTGCGAAAGTGAGGTTAGGAAATTTTTTGTAAATAAATTGGCTTTGCTCGGGACGAGATGATAAGTTTGGGGATATTTGTTCATATCAGATTTTTGCATTTTCATACCGCCCAATTTTTATCACATTGCATATCGGTAGATACTCTTGAGCCGTGTTTACTAGTCAATTGCAGGATACAGGTTCTTGGCTCTAAATGGTGAAATTCATGGAAAAACACGACAAAACCCGGGTTCCTGCCAACCACAGATAAAACACGGATCTCCGCTCTTTATCCGTCTGTTGCCACACACCAGTTTAAGAGACAAAATGGCAAATCGATTGTCGTTTTCATGCACAAGGCTCAATGGCAGCACAAGATCCAAGAAATCTACACGGAGCTCGAGGAAATCATGACAAAAAGATCCACATCAAATCACCTTTTGCTCAACAGAAATTCTGGAAAAATCGTGAGGAAAATCTGAGAAAAGATATATACCAGAATAAAGGTCCCACAGAACCAGGAAAAGCCACAAAAACTTAAGACCTAAGTCCTCTATATGGCCGCGGTTCCGCGGCCTAAGCATGCTTAGGCCGCGGTTCCGCGGCCGTACTGGCGCCGCAGATGAAGATTTTCCAGGGGTGTTTTGGTCTTTTCATATTTGTTCTGAATGTTGCCCTAGGTTTTCATTTTCCAGCCTATAAATACCCCAGAACCTTGTGAAGGAAAGGGTGCATAATCTTGTATTTTTTTTTAGATTTTAGAATACATGTTCTTCTTCCTCTTCTCATCTCTTCTCCATTGAAAAACTTATAGTAAGCTTTTGTGAGTGAAGAATGATGAATAAAGAAGTTCCTTTTATTATTATGCTTGTCTTGTTCTCTTATTATTGCTTGTAATTTTCATTTGTTAACTTAGTTGTTGTTATTTCTTGTTGTTTCTTTCTTTTCTCTTTTCCTTTATCCTTAAAACAACCATGATGCTTACGCTTGATCCTTGCCAAGGTGAGGTCGCAAATAGCTAGTTGTTATCTTCTAATCTCTTTCTTTCTATCTTCCTCTTTTGTTTTGTTTTTATTTTCATTATGATGTGTGAGTAGTTTCATACTTGTTAGGGTAGGATAAGGGAAGTTTGAGAGAAGAAAATCTCTCTCACTCTTTCCTTGCCCAACAACTTAATTCGACTCCCGTTAATTGAACTACAATCCGCTCCTTGCGGCACCCTATCCTACATGATAGCGGTGATTCCATAGTGAGACCGGTTGTGGTTGAATTAACCGGAGGTTATGGCTAAGAGCCAAGAACGAACGGACAAGCACCAAAAGGAAGAACTTATGCGTTGGAAAGCCTAGCTTATACTCGCAAGTTCCTTCCTAGTCGTGCTAATCCCCGTTGTTGCCGATTACCGTAACACCGATATTAAGAGTGGCAACGAAAGAAGTGAGCGACTCCTAACTCAAACTAACCTAATCATAACCCTAACAAGCTCTTTTTACATATCAATTTAACACTTAGTTAATCACAAACAAATCTGGACCTTCGGACTTAACTCGTTAAAGCACATAAAAAAAGATTCCCATCTCCCTGCGGACGACCCGTACTTAACCGGCTAGCTACAAGCGAAACCGTCTTGATTGCGGTAATTAACTAAAACTTGAACACGCAGAATCACTTAACAATCAGAGACGGGGTGTCTTTCATTGACAAAGTACTGACTATTGGAAAGGCATCTACCACCACAGTGCGGCCATTGCAAGACACTTTCAAAGATGGGGCCTCAATTTTGACGGCCCGGGAGACCCTCCATCTATATTCTATCAGACCGGGCTTCCTGGTGTTTAGGCAGAACGGTGCGGCGATTTTCATGAGATACAACCCGCATCGTTTCGCCCAACAACTGAGCTACAATCAAGGGGTACCATTGGAGGCTTTCCTACTGGAACCTGCTGCTACTGAAGAAGGGATGGAGAACGCGCTGCATCACTTCATGCGTCTGAACATGGGTTCTCATTTTTTTATCAGCGAGCCGGCTTGCGCCCCACGACTCCTCAATGTATATACAGAATGGTACAATCATTCAACGGGCGCCGTTATAAAGGAAGAAAAGCGATTGCTGGTCGACCGTAAGGGTGTGCCTCCCGGTAGCGACCGCAAAGCTCCTCTGTGCCAAGGACCCCGGTAGTTCCTCCGCTGAAAGATGCTAGAGCCGGACCACCGCGTGCGCAGAGTCCTCCACGCGGATTGCTGCTTCCTGATACTGCGGATGCACCACCAGCGCCCCGTGCTCCAGTGGAGACAGTAGTTGTGGCTTCGTCGGAGTCTGGTGTGGGCGCGGACATCGGGACCCGCCGCCCCAAGGTGCCCGCAAAGCGCAAGTCGATCCCGGGTGCACCCAGGGCTGGTGGGCAGAAGAGGAAAAAGAAGTCGCTCTTCTCAGCTGACGTTGCGTTCGATCAGGAACCCCATGCTCCCTATAGCGAAGGACTGGGTGAGTACGGGACCAACAGGGGATTAATTATGCCGCCGGATGACACGGACTTGGCGGCCGCCATCGCAGCTTCAGAGCGATTGGCGAGGCGCGACGCATGGCTAGCTAATCTTGCGCAATCGGGTAATTACTAATCGCATTTTTTTTGTTGCATCATATCTTTATTATTGTCTTTGACTAACGTTTTTTTTTCTTATTACCACTGAAGAAGCCATTGCTGCTTCCCTCAAAACTTTCCAAGAGGAGGAACGACTTAGAGCGTCCTTAGGCCTTGGTACATTTCGATTCATCGAGACTTTATTCTCTTTTTTGTTATGGCCGATCTAATTCCCTTTTTTAATCATAGGAACCACAATGCCGGTCCCGCCAGGTGACGTGGAGACCCTTCCCGGGCCAGCCGCTGATGTTTCGGCCTCTTCGGGGCTACTGCGAGAGACCCGACTCGAAGAGCCGATGAGAGATGCCTTGAAGGCTCTGGAGGCAACTCTAAACAAGGACGACGAAACCTTGATGAAGGAAGCATCGAAGAGGTCCATCGCGACGGCCCGGGAGGAGAGGAAGCGGTTGAGGCGCGAAGCGAAGGTACGCAGGGCTGCTTTGGCCATTAGAGCGGGCCCAAGCACCGTCCCTCATGCTGATACTCCCTCAGAAGAGCCCCCGGTCGCCTTGTCTACAGCTTACAGACAGGCAGTGCGCGCCAATAGGGAGGCTAACGATAAGTCAGGTAATATTTCTTTCAAAATTTTGTTGTAAGAATTATAAATCTGTCGGTTCTTATATATTCTTTCCTGCAGGGCCAAGTCCAACCGAAGGGGAGGCGGAGACCGTCGAACCTGAGGGGCCAGAGGAAGAGGTATTGGTCGAACCCGAGCCGATGGCAGATGACACAACCGGGATTGCCGGGCCCGAGCTAGTGGCTGACGAAATGGTCACGTCCACTATGCTTGAGAAGGTGGCCGATGCCGAGCCCGAGGCAGCAGCGGACGGAGCGCCTGAGACTGATGACCCCGTGGCAACGGTGGACGAGGCGGCCGCGACTGCTGAGCCCGAGGGAGCAGCGGGTGAGGTGGACATGATTCCTGAGGACGAGCCGACCGCTCTTTCTCAAGAGTCTGGCAATGCTCCGATCATTGATCTCCCCGCCTATGGCCTTCCGCCGTCTCCTGGCCTCACGAGCACGACGATGACCTCGTAGAGTCAGGGGATGAGGCTACGGGTGGTGGACTTATGTCGATGGAGGAGGGAGACGCCTCTGTCTCGGCTGGAGGCTCATCAGGTAAATTTCGGATTACTGTCCTTTTTTCTTTATCTTGCAATCTTTCCTGACAGGTTTATCCTTGTTTTTAACGCAGGTGCGGCCAGTGCCGATGCTCCATTGTTCGAGGGAGCGCCGTCAACTACTGCCTTGGCGGTGGTCACCTCTCAGCCCTCCCTTGTACCATCAAAGATGTTGGAAGGTATGGGTTTGCAACTTATTAGTTTTATCTTTCAGACGCATAATTTATGTATTAAAGTCGTACTGTTGTGTCTTTTCAGGAGTGCTTTTTGACCATCTCTATCAGGTGTTGCTCCCACACTTCTCCTTCCCATCTGAACTCGCTTCTTCCTCTAGTGATGCTGGTGAGTATAGTTTCCAACTGATATCTTTCTTTTTCCATAATGGAATTATTTCTAACTTTCCCTTGTCCTGATTTCAGTGCTACAAATCGAAGGAGGGGATGAAAGATCGGCCGCGCCACCGGCCCTTCCGGCCTTGCCACCTGCTGCAGCTGGTATAGCAAACTATCGTATTGATGACCCCCTTTTTTTGTATTTCTTGAATTGTCATCTAATCGTATCTTGTTTTTTCATCCGTCGCTCCGATCTCGGCGCCTTTCGAGTCTCGTGTCACAATGCCGGCAGGCCCTTTCCTGAGACGTCCGTCCTCGAAGGGCGCCGTGAATAGTCTGCGCATGTTGAGCGACTACATTGAGGAACTCGACGTCGAAACTCCTACGTCTGCCGCGGATTTTGCTACGGCGGTTAACCCAATGCTGGTGATACTCGTAAACTTCCATAACGAGGGCATCGTCGCGTCTTGGGTTAATCACTGCAGGGAGATCGAGGCTCGCCTGCATCAACTGGAGTTCATGCGCCCTGCTCCCGAGACCTTAGCCGTAAGCCATCAAAGAGCAGCGTGGATTGAGCAAAGCGCTTCTTGCGTCCACCACTTGGAACAAGAAGCGGCTTTAAGGCTGAGGGAATGTCAAGAGTCTTCAAGCGAGACTGCTTGCCTACGTGCTGAAGTTGAGGCGAACGCTGCCCAGGTGAAGGCTATCTTCGAAGGTCTCCTGGAACGCATCTCAAATGGGCTGAACTTGAAGTAGAAACTTGACGCTGCCGAGCGTAATGCCCAAGGCCGCGAAGCAGCTCAGCAGGCCGTTGGGGAGCAGCTTGCATCCCTTTTGCAGCAACGGGCTCAAGTGGAGGCAGAACTAGCGGTGGTGGCCGATCAGGAAAAGGCGTGGAAGGAAGTGTGCGAACAACTGATAGGGCTATTTAAGACGCTTCCTTCCCAGTAGCTGCCTTTGTATCAATACACTTGTAAAATTTTTCTTTTTCAAATAATATGTATCCATTCTTTATTCTTTTGTACGATTCACCCTGTACTTGATTGAATTAATAAATAAAGATACACACTTTTTCTTTGCAATGTCTTGTATGCTCTTTTGTTTTCTCCCTTTCTCTTATTATCAGCGTGCTGTCTTAATAAACACGGTTGACAAATAATAGAGTAAACATCTTAGTTTTTTTTAAAGAAATAGCGATGGCTTAGGCCGCAGGTTCAGATCTGCCGCTTAAGACTTTTCAACTCTATGAGCCGTGAAGGTCTCATAGAGACTTTTCTCCCTACGGATCGAGAGGATCTCGTAGGTGTATTTTCTCCTTAGGAATCGTGAGGATTCCTAAGTGCGTTTTCTCTTATAAGTCGTAAGGATCCTATAAGAGAATTTTCCCTCTTACGAGTCAAGAGGACCCGTAAGCGGTTGTTTCCCTCCTTGTCGAGATTCGACTTTGGAGAGTGAGACCCGTGAATAGTATGCAAGAGACCATTTTAGACCGACTTGTAGGGTCCCCGTGCTCAGGAAACAAGTTTTTTAATCCCTGCTGCCTGAGGCTTTATCTTGCAAGTTGAGACGAGTCGGGAATTTCTCGTGGAGACACTGGTTTCTCTGCGGGCCGACGCGAATCAGGAGGCTCTCATCAAGGACGCTAGTTTCTCTGAGTTGAGGATTTTGCCAGGGACACTTGTTTTCCTGGGGTTGAAACAAATCGAGAATTTCTCGCGGAGACGCTAGTTTCTCTGCGGGTCGACGCGAATCAGGATTTTCTCGTCAAGGACACTGGTTTCCCTGAGTCGAAGGATTTGGCCGAAGACACTAGTTTCTTCGGGGTTGAAACGAATCGGGAATTTCTCGCGGAGACACTGGTTTCTCTGCGGGCCGATGCGAATCAGGAGGCTCTCATCAAGGATGCTAGTTTCCCTGAGTTGAGAAGTTTGCCAAGGACACTTGTTTCCCTGAGGTTGAAACGAATCAAGAATTTCTCGCGGAGACGCTAGTTTCTCTGCGGGTCGACGTGAATCAGGATTTTCTCGTCAAGGACACTGGTTTCCCTGAGTCGATGGATTTGGCCGAAGACACTAGTTTCTTCGGGGTTGAAACGAATCGGGAATTTCTCGCGGAGACACTGGTTTCTCTGCGGGCCGATGCGAATCAGGAAGCTCTCATCAAGGACGCTAGTTTCCCTGAGTTGAGGAGTTTGCTAGGGACACTTATTTCCCTGGGGTTGAAATGAATCGAGAATTTCTCGCGGAGATGCTAGTTTCTCTGCGGGTCGACGCGAATTGGGATTTTCTTCGTCAAGGACACTGGTTTCCCTGAGTCGAAGGATTTTGCCAAAGACACTGGTTTCTTCGGGGTTGAAACGAATCGAGAATTTCTTGTGGAGACGCTGGTTTCTCTGCGGGCCGATGCGAATCAGGAGGCTCTCATCAAGGACGCTAGTTTCCCTGAGTTGAGGAGTTTGCCAAGGACACTTGTTTCCCTATGGTTGAAACGAATCGAGAATTTCTCACGGAGACGCTAGTTTCTCTGCGGGTCAACGCGAATCAGGATTTTCTCGTCAAGGACACTGGTTTCTCTGAGTCGAAGGATTTGGCCGAAGACACTAGTTTCTTCGGGGTTGAAACGAATCGGGAATTTCTCGCGGAGACACTGGTTTCTCTGCGGGCCGACGCGAATCAGGAGGCTCTCATCAAGGACGCTAGTTTCTCTGAGTTGAGGAGTTTGCCAGGGACACTTGTTTCCCTGGGGTTGAAACGAATCGAGAATTTCTCGCGGAGACGCTAGTTTCTCTGCGGGTCGACGCGAATCAGGATTTTCTCGTCAAGGACACTGGTTTCCCTGAGTCGAAGGATTTGGCCGAAGACACTAGTTTCTTCGGGGTTGAAACGAATCGGGAATTTCTCGCGGAGACACTGGTTTCTCTGCGGGCCGATGCGAATCAGGAGGCTCTCATCAAGGACGCTAGTTTCCCTGAGTTGAGGAGTTTGCCAAGGACGCTTGTTTCCCTGAGGTTGAAACGAATCAAGAATTTCTCGCGGAGACGCTAGTTTCTCTGCGGGTCGACGCGAATCAGGAGGCTCTCATCAAGGACGCTAGTTTCCCTGAGTTGAGGTATTTGCCAAGGACACTTGTTTCCCTGGAAGTTGAACTGATCTGTGGTGGTCTTTCAGGTTTTATATAAGTTACCGTCAAAACCTTGAAGCTAGGAATTTGATCTTCGCTTCGTTTGCTGGCACTGCGTTTGCTGTATTGAGACGAATATCACGGTTGTCTCTAGGCTGTTGGTGAACTGTCGAGATTTGGCTTTGCTTTCTGGCGGAGCCTGTTGGGAAGGTGTGGTTCCCTCTTTGTTTGTGCCCTTGGATTGTATACAGGGATCGATGTGATCTCAACTACAGGGCAAAAGTTTCATTCATTTTTATTGTTTTATTTCCGCGATACTATATCATTTCAGCTTTTATATCGCGAAGGTCGCGATTGCCCAATCATTTCGGCTATTTTTTCGCGGTGCCCAATCATTTTGGCTATTTATTTTATTTTTACTCGCTGCTTTTTATTGCGAGTTGCCCAATCATTTCGGCTGTTTTATATGCATACGTTTTTACTTGCTGCTTTTTATTGCAAGTTGCCCCATCATTTCGGCTATTTCGTATGTATGTGCGGCTTACTGGCTTTTCACCGTAAACCTGAAATTAGACACCGATTTCGGCATCAACACCGCTACAACTGGGATATTGCCAGGAGCAAATCATCATTTGCCTCTGTCGATGTCGAACAAAGGTGGCTTAGCGAACAGGGTTAATGTCCTGTCGACTAAGGCTTTTAACTTCATGAGCCGTAAGGGTCTCACAAAGGTATTTCTCCCTACAAGTCATGAGGATCTTGTAGGTGTATTTTCTCCTTAGGAATCGTGAGGATTCCTAAGTGCATGTTCCTCTGTAAGTCGTAAGGATCCTACAAAAGGGTTTTCTCCTTGTAAGTCGAGAGAACTTATAAGGGTTGTTCATCATGCGTACATATCCCCAGTCATGGATGAGACTTGATTAGGGAAATGTTTATTCACGCCCGTGGATTGTATACAAGGGTCAGTATTGAGCCACTTGTAGGGTAATATCGAAGGTTGTGGGGGTTGCTTAAGCACAGGTTTAGGTCTCTGTAACTTAAGACTTTCAAATCTTATGAGCCGTGAGGGTCCTATAAGAGAGTTCTCCTTACGAGTCGTGAGGATCTCGCAAGTGTATTTTCTCCTTAGGAATCGTGGGGATCCCTAAGTGTGTTTCTCCCTTGTGAGTCGTAAGGATTTCACGCGGGTGGCTTCTCCTTACAAGGTCGAGAGGACCCTGTAAGTGTCCTTTAACGAGGTTGCGCCCTTTCGGGTTTTCACAAACACTCGCCGGTAGTCCTGCTGTTTTTACTCACGGAGCCCTTTTGGGTTTTCATCCGTGCCCATTTTGCTTATGGACATACCGTTTTTTTTCTTTTCTTATTCTTTTTATTCTTTTTTTTTCTACGAGGTCGAGCCCTTTCGGGTTTTCACGAACACTCGCCGGTAGCTCTGCTGTTTTTACTCACGGAGCCCTTTCGGGTTTTCATCCGTACCCATTTTGCTTATTGACATACAGTTTATTATATTTTTTTTATATATATTTTTTATTCATCTTGTCGGCCTAAGGATGCTGCGGTAGTAGTTTAAGGACGTTTCGGTCCGTCGTTAGTTTAAGGACGTTTCGGTCCGTCGTTAGTTTAAGGACGTTTCGGTCCGTCCAGGAGAAGGCTGGCTACTGCTTATAAAGTTTGAGCTTAGGAAGACAGCGGGCGGACATAGTCGTCGTCATCTATCATTGACCTAGGCGGTAACTTGCCAAGCGTAGTATTTCTTTGGGAAGCGACAATTTATTGGCCTGAAAGGCCTTTCACCGTGCATATCCATGAGTAGATAGGCTTCACCCTGGTAGACCTTGTCTATGATGTACGTGCCTTCATAGTTTGGCTTGAATTTTCCCCGCTTGGCGCGATTGGGGATCATAGGCCTCTTGACCACTAGCATGAGTTCGCCTTGGCGGAATGTCCTCGGCCGGGTCAATCTTTCATATGAGCACGTCATCTTTGCTTTATAGGCCTCCAGATTTTGTTGCGCTATGAGCAGGGTTTCATCAAGGGCATCAATCTCTTCAGGCCGAAGGTGAGCATTTTCTTCGTCCGTCAGCTCGTAGTGGACTGCCACTCATAGAGAGGGTAACTCTATCTCGAGGGGGAGTACTGCTTCTGTACCGAATACCAACGCATATGGCGTTGTGTTCGTGGCCATCTTGAACGTAGTTCGATACGCCTAGAGAGCTTCTTGCAGTCTCTCGTGCCAGTCCTTCTTATTTCGGGACACCGTTTTCTTCATGATCTTTGTCAAGGTCTTGTTGAAGGCCTCAGCTAGACCGTTAGCTCACGGATTATAAACCGAGGAATATCTCCAGTCTATATTATGTTGTCGCGCGAAGCGACTGATCTTGTGGCTTCTGTAAGCTGGCTCGTTATCGGAGATGATCCGTCGCGGAGTTCCAAATCGATATAAGACGTGCGTCTTGAAGAAATGGAGGATATTCTCCGTCTTCACTTCTCTCAATGGTACTGCTTCTGCCCATTTGGAGAAGTAGTCAGTCGTCGCCAGGATGAAACGATATCCCCTGGACAATGCTGGTTCGATGGGGCCGACTATGTCAGTTCCCCACATTTCGAATGGCCAGCTAGCCACCGTTGGATGGGGTGGATTTGGATGCTGGTGGATGAAGTCCCCATGAATTTGGCATGAGTGGCACTGCTTCGCATACTCAAGGCAGTCTTGAATCATCGTGGGCCAGTAGTAGCCCATCCGTTTGATCTTCAACTTCATCTTTAGGCCTGCTTGGTGAGAACCGCAGAGTCCGTCGTGAACTTCTTGAACGACCCTTTTCGCTTCTTCAGGTCCCAGACATCTCAACCACAGAGAATCAAACGACCTCTTGTAAACGACCTCTTGTACAGAGTATCATTGACGAAGGCGAAAGACAGAGCTCGTTTCATAAGCTGATGTCTTGAGGACGCATCTTCGGGCGTTCGGCGGTATTTGAAGTAGTCTATAAAGACTTCTCTCCAATCCTCAGCCTTTTCCCGGTCTTTTATTTGCAAGGTCGTCTGCTCAGTCGCTCCCTTTTCTTCGGATGATTCCGGAGATATTTCCGCTGGGGCGAACACCCGACGGCTTTGTACCACGATTCTTACGTCATCGAGGTTCTCATCAGCCAGTTCTTTAGCGAGCTTGGCTAATGCATCCGCTTTGCTGTTTTCCACGCGCGGTATGTTTTCCAAAGTGTAGGAGGGAATTTGGGTCAACAATTGTTGCACCTTTTCGCCGTACTTCACCAATTCTGGTTTGCATGTTTGGTAGTCGCCGTTTACTTGACTAACGACCAGTTGAGAAACTCCATATATGAGGAGGTTTTCAATTCCCATGTCGATGGCGATCTCGAGGCCTGCTATCAAAGCTTTGTATTCGGCTTCATTGTTTGTCCTCGGCTCTGTTAGGGAGAAAGCAAAGCGCATTATCCATCCTTGTAGAGTTACAAAGATGAGTCCTACCCCTGATTTGATCATAGGGGTACTTTGTTTGCGCTTCTTCATAGAAGATGCTCCATCGAAATAAAGCTCCCATCGGGTATCACCACCGTCGATCGCATCAAACGCATGTTCGTTTGGAAGATCGCAATTCAGAGGAGAATCGGCGGGTATCGGATGCTCAGCGAAGAAGTCGGCAATGGCCTGGCCTTTCACCGCCTTGAGAGGTTGATACGTTATCGAGAACTCCATCAAGAGCAGGGCCCATTTAGCGAGTCGCCCCGTCAATATGGCCTTTGACATTAAATATTTAACGGGGTCCACCTTCGAAATGAGACGGACTTCATGTGCCAACGCATAGTGTCTGAGCTTTGTTATCGCAAAGATCAGCGCCATGCGGTGTTTTTCAATGGAAGAGTAATTGCTTTTTGCCCCCAATAGAACTCGACTTAAGTAATAGAGAGCTCTCTCCTTCCCTTGATCATTCTCTTGTGCCCATAATGCACCTAAGGAACCTTCGAGGACGGTTGTATAAAGAATGAGGGGCTTTCCTTTAACCGGAGCGTATTGCTTGATCTCGTCTAGCGCGCTTTGGCATTTTCGGTCCCAGACGAACGGGGTTCCCTTCTTCATCAGGTGGTTGTAAGGACGGCACTTGCCTGAAAGGTTGGCTATAAATCGCCGTATATACGCGAGCTTCCCTTGGAGAGACCGCAGCTGTTTGATAGTCCTTGGCGGAGGCATTTCCATGATCGCCTTGATCTTTGACGGATCTATCTCAATACCTCAGTGTCGGACGATGAATCCCAGGAATTTGCCCGAGGAAACTCCGAATGCACACTTGAGAGGGTTCATCTTCAAGTTGTATTGTCGAAGGCGTTGAAATACGGTCTTCAGATGCTCGAGATGTTCCTCGTATGATTTGCTTTTAACCATGAGATTGTCGATATAGCATTCGACGATTTCGTGTATAAGGTCATCGAAGATCTTCGTCATGGCCCTCTGATAGGTGGCACCGGCGTTCTTTAGACCGAAGGGCATCACCTTGTAGCAGAATACACCCAAAGGGGTCCTGAAGGCGGTGTGCTTCTAGTCTTCGGGATGCATCTTTATCTGATTATACCCTGATGAGCCGTCCATGAAGGAGAAAACCTCGTGAGTGGACGTATTGTCTATCATCAGTTCGGTGACTGGCACTGGGAAATCGTCCTTTGGGCAGGCTTTATTTAGATCCCGAAAGTCCACGCATATGCGCACTGTCCCATTTTTCTTCATCACCGGGACGATGTTGGCGATCCACTCGGGATACTGGACTTCCTGGATGAAGCCAGAGTCGATCAGTTTCTTGACATCAGCATTGATACTCATCTCAAGCTCGAGCCGCATTCTTCTTGGTGCCTGTTTGACTGGCTTGACATCAGGGGATATTGCCAATTTGTGCACAGCAATTTCTGGATCTAGTCCCGGCATTTCGGAATAGTTCCATGCGAAGCAATCTCTATGCTGCATAAACAGGTCCTTTAATGAAGCCACCCTCTCTTCAGACAGCAGCTCACTAATGAATGTCGGTCGCGGGTCATTCGCCGTCCCCAACTCAATTTTCTTGAGGTTTATCCGCAGTGGTATGTATTCCATCCTCCAGCTCTTTCGGTGCTGGCGGAAATTCTGAGATCACCTCATCGCTGCTGTTTTCGAAGCACCAGGGAAGGTCATCCATGTTCTCGGGCTCTTCTTTTGATATCGTTATCATATGACAGGTACGAATTCGCTTCCAATCCCAATGTGGAATTGGTTCTGCTCTCGTGGCTTTGGGTTCGTGCTTCTGTGGCGGCGTTACCCTCCAGTTGCCAGACAGAGCGAACTTGCCAAGCTGATACTGATCTTCAACCCAATTCTTGAAGGTGAAGCAGTCCTCGAGAGGGTGCCCTATCACTCGGTGATAAGGGCAATAGTCCGGGTGAGAGACTTTGCTTGCTTGTTTGGGGTGTTTAGACTCCGGCAGTGTAAGCATCTGATGTTTTAAAGCGAGGTCAAGTATTTTCTTTGTCTTGTCCCGAGGAAAAGAGTACGCTCGACCCATTTTCCTTATGAGGGATAGATTGGAACCGCTCGATTCCAGCTTGCGTGGCCTCTTAGTCCCGCTTCATTGTTGTTGAGCGTCTTTTTCGCGTTTCGACTTGTTTCTGCCTCTGCGTCGAGCCTTTTTTATAACGGGTTGACAGAGAGCGGCATTTTCATCTTTCACAGCCTGTTGGAGGAGGCGTTGCGTTTTGGCTTTCTCGTAGATGGCCATTTCGCGGTTATGGTCGTCTCGGACTTTTTGACCAGCTTCCCTTATAAGCTTGTCCATTTGTTCTTCGAACGACGCACTGGGCACTTTTGCATCAGGAACTTTTACTGGTTCAGGATTAGCATCTTCCTATTGAGCATCCGCTTCTTCATCGAAGTCATGCACGACGTAGCAACCGTGGAATAGCTCTCGTTTCTTGGACCGAATGTATCCAAACCCGATTGTTTCCATTCTCCCATTAGGCAACTTGTGTTGAGTCCCGGAAACGTTCCAGACCTTGTCATAGAACTTGGCTTTTCGAGCGGTCTGTTTGAAGGATATCCCCTGGCGATTCAATAGCCTTTTCAAGCCTTCTGTATAATATCTGGGAAGACGGATGGGCTGAAGCCTGTCAAGCGTAGGATCCGCGCCGTGCCAGATTTCTTTCTCCATTTTGGTTTCCTCAGAGCGGTAGAATAGAATTGCCTTTTCACCTCTTCACCTAGGAGGGACGTAGAACGTCCGCAACTTCTCTACACTGTAGGTATCAAGTGCATCCAGTTCTTTATGGTGTTTAGGTGGAACCATGGTGACTTGCAGACTTTGCTCGTCAGCGGACGTTTGTATTGAAGGTCGAGCAGAGAATACAGCATGGACCTCATCTTCCGAGTCACTACCAAAGATCAACGTAGGAGCGGATGGTCCCGGTTTATTGTATTGGGGTGGACCCGAATAAATCATCTCTTCCTCTTCTTCAGTATCACTCCCGAAGACAGGAATGGTGGCGTTATCTTTGTTCTCTGGCTTGTGACACCTCTCAGTGTCTTCGAAATCCGGTAAGAAGTATTTGGCATCTTCATATTTGCGGACCTCGTTCACAGAGAACGGGTTCAGTTCTCCCGTCACGGTATACTCGAGACCATCCTTAAAATATTTCATTCATTGATGTTGCGTAGAAGGGATGATATTGTACTCGTGTAACCATGGTCGGCCGAGCAGAGCATTGTAGTACGTCTTGGCGTCTATGACGTGGAACTTAATGTCCGTGACGAGTAGCCCAAAGCGTAGCGTCAGTATCACAGACCCAAGAGTTCTTGATGATTGGGAGTCGAACCCGGAGATGGTGATCTTGTCTCGAGCAAGGTGCTGGACGCTCATGCAGATTTCTTTTAACACCCGCACATTGAGGAGATTAACGGAGGATCCATTGTTGACCAAGATTTTGCCTATCTTTATATCGTGGCAGTATCCTGAGACATAGAGGTGGCGATTGTGTTCGCACGTCCCACGGAGAAGGTTTTCATCGCCAAAAGTGACATCGGCCGTGTGCACTTCCCCCAATTCATCCTTCATCTTTTCTTCGGTCAGGAAAGCTTGGAATTGCTCCGGCCCCTGTAGTGCCTTGATTAACGGATCTCTCACCTCTTTTGATAGTAAAAGGGCGTCAAGAATGCTGAGCTGCGAGGGTAGCTTCCTCAGATGTGCTAAGACGTTGTAATCCACCTTATTTCTCTTCGGCGGGTCCTTGGCAGTTAGCTCCTCCACAACTTGGTCATCTAGGGCGATCTCCTCAGGGACCTTCTCTTTTCCCTTATCTTTTTTATTTGAGGGTCCGAGATTCTTTTCGGATAGTGTACGATTACGCAGCCGGATATTTTCACAGACCTTCTGCTCTTCTTCTTTTCCCGAGGCGGACTCTTTAAAGAGAGGGCTAAGAGCCGGCTCCTCGTCAGAATTGCTCCCGAATGTAAGCACTTGTGATCCCCCAGCGTTAACCATGCGACAATTGCCGGTAGTTCTGTTAAGCCCTTCGGTCGTATTTTTCCGCTCCCGACGAGTTTTGCGCTTCTCCCGCTTAAAATGTTGTCGGTGAGCAACATATCCTTGCCACCATCTATCGAAAGCTTTGCACTCTTCGGTGGGGTGCGAAATCTTCCGATGATACAAGCAGTAGGAGGGGTGCATTTCCACTTCACCAGTAATGCTTCCTTCAGAGGATGGTAGCTTCATGCCCATTGATATGGCCTTAGCAAACCTTTTCCTCGTCTTGAATTTGCTTTTATCCGTAGTGGATGTATTTTGCTCCAGCGGAAGTGTCTCAGCTTTTTCATCAAGTCGCTGGTGCTTGGCCCTTTCAAATATAGCCGTCTCGCGTTCCCGACCAGCTTTACTTTTCAACAGAGCTTCGTTGAGGAATGCGTCAATTACTTCATCTGATGGCCCCAGAATTTCTGGTTCAGGATCTGCCCCCAGCTTTTCAGTGCAAGGAGTCTCCTCATCGTCCGTAAACGAATGGGAAATCACATGACAGCTCGCTATGTATTCTTCAGATTCATCTGATGAACTTTCTCCCTCATCTTTCTCTTGAAAGACATGGTGAGGAACTCTTGGAGTGTGATGGGAGTCCGTGCTTTCTGGTTGTATTCCTCCAGCGCGTCAATTTGTTTTTGTAAGTCCGTGTGCTTGTCGCCAGGCTTCACAGGCTTCTTGGATTTCTTTTTCTTCTTCTTTGAAGATTTTGACGGCTGGTTGTGAGTGCTTGGGCCACTACCATCGGTCTTTGGAGTTGGACGCGGCTTCAACATCCCTTCAATGATCTGAGGTTCCAACGGGTTCTTCCACTTGATCGCTGGGCATGTTTGAAGATCGTTCAGCATTCTCTTTTTCTTGGCTGACAGCACAACCTCCCATGGGGCTTCTTCGACGAGAGAGCACGTTGCCCCCGGCATATTCATCCTTTTAGAGTCGTGAGGTTGCGGCGGATTCACCTTCCATCTGTCGGATAACGCGAACTTGCCTTGTTGGTACTGGTCTTCAAGCCAATTTTTGAAGACGTAGCAATCTTCGATCGGATGATCCAGTACTCGGTGATAGGGACAGTAGTTGGGCTCATTGACATCATTTGGTTGCGACAGACGTTTTGGATCCGGCAGATTTATGAGTCGGTTGCGCAACGCCAGCTCGAATAATCTTCTCGTTTTATCTCGGGAAAACGAGTAAGGACGCCCTAGCCTCTCTTCAAGGGGTACGTGTGGACGCATATTATTTTGACGAACAACCGGCTTCGAGTTGCTCGGCTGTTGTTGAGCATTAGCGACAACGATCGCTTTCCCCTTCCCCTTTTCATTTCGGGAGTCCGGCTTTGGAAGAGGAGGTCCATGGCCCATCTGATCCATTTGCGCTAGCTTGTCGATTAGGGCCTGGAAGGTGTCGGCTTGAAGAACATCATAAATTGCGAGATGGTTGCTTGCGGATCAAGGGTTCCCACAAACATACCCATTGCAGGAGCTTCTTCAATGCGTTGCTCGCATTTTGACCATAAGTTCCGCCACCTATAGCATATTGGACCCATGTCTCGCCTGGGTTCACCCTGGCATTAATCAATGCCGTCATCGGGGTGCGTTCACTGGCGCTTGCAAAACGCTGGGTAAACAACAGCTCCATCTCCGCGAATGTCTTAATAGAGTCATTTGGGAGCTCAGAGTACCACTCGAACGCTGTATTTGACAAGCTGCCAACGAACTGGCGAAGTAATAACTTATCATCATCGCCGGTGTTGCCGCAGAGCACCCTGAACTGGGCAACATGCTGGTGAGGATTGCCCGTCCCCTTATAGACATGGAACTTGGGTATTGTATAGCCCGGCGGGTACTTTATCTGATCGTACCAGCTCGATATGGTCGTCCTGTTTTTACGACCTGACCGGCTGCTTCAGTCGCATGATGAACCCGTATTTGTTGGGCTATATACTCGTCCAAGTCAGCTTTGGAGATTGTCTCCTCCTTGGCTGTTGACAGAGCCGGTGGAGGATTTGACGTTTCTCCCCTATCATCTTCAAGGACGATCGGGGGATCTTCAGCCGAAGGATCTTGTTGGATCATCATCCCCACCATGTCTTGGAACAGGAGGGCCATACGCTTTATGTTGCCTGCTTGTTCAGCAGCCTCTTTATCCTTCTTCTCCAATATCCGACGAAGGAATTCAGCGTCAGTTTCTTGCTCCCGGCGTTCATCCGAGGACGCTTCAGGGCTTCCTTTTGGCCCAGTGAGTGCGGCCATCGCATTCATCATCTCATGGAGCTTTTGCTGTTGCTCTTGAGCTTTGGTCACTGACCGTGTAAGCGGTCGATGACCTGTAGATGCACGGCTGTCCTCTTTTCCAGACGCCATGTAGACGATATGAACTACAATGCCCCCGGACTTAGGGCGTTTGGGTTCACCACCTTTGATATTCGTCGCAGGCGTGGAGACTTTCTCCGGCCTTCTTCGCTTGTAGGTCGTCGAAGTTGAAGGGGCCGTTGCTTTGGGCACCCAAGTGGTCGTCGTCTTTCGATGCTTGACAGGGGGATTTTCTTCCTGCCGACCTTTCGACTTCTTGTGCCGGTGAGAGAAATTCGGATCAATCACCGATTCTCGGACTCGTCGCCACGTCTTGTAGATCCTGGAGGACAGCGATTGAGGAGACTGCTCCGGCTTTTCTGCTTCCACGGCGGTCTCTACCGGTGGAGGAGATCTTTTGAACATCGCAGTTGGCAAATTTCTGCGTACCCTGTTCAGCAGCTCAAAGCTGTTCCCAGTTGGAACAGCAGCATTAACTTCCACCGTTGGAGCTGGCGGAGTTATCCCAGAGGGGGAGTTGCCCCCAGTCTTCCTTATCTGGCGCCAGTGGTGTCGTCGGGCGTGACGAGTTGTCGGTATTGGTTCAGCGACAGAGACAGCTTCTTCTTGCCCCCTGTCCGAATGAGGCGCTGCTGGTGCCAGCCTTTTAAAGACTGCGGTCGTCCTTTGAGTAGCGGTATTCAATCTGTCAAAGACAGATCCTCGAGCAGGGGCAGGAGTGGGAATAGCCAGCCTTGCAAAGACTGGCTCTTTGACAAGAGAAGCCGCCTTGGCGACTTCTCCTGTCAAAGCCGTCTTCTTTGGGATGGCCTTCTCAGGTATCATAGGCTTTTTGGCGGGCCTTTTGGAGTTCAGGCTCAGTCTGGAGAAGACCGGGGAGTTGGACGACTCGTTGAGAGGGGCCGTGGGAGTAGCAAGTCGATCAAAGACCGACTTCTTTGAAGCTTCCGGTACGGGCACAGGGATGGTGAAGCTTGCTGGCGGGAGCATGGTCTCGAAGAACAGGCCAGTAGTAGCCTGAGTCACTTGCTCCACATGCATAGTAAGGATGGAGGCCGCTTGAGGCCCATATGCTACGCCTCCAGGTGAGGTGGAGCGTCGGTTGCATTGGCACTTCGAGTAGTTCGAGCAATTTGAGGCCATTGATGCTTGATTTCTACGCCAGGCAAAAGACCAAATCTTAGTAACTTGAAATCCAAAGGCAACCATTAACAAACCGCGATTCGTTCACGAAGACGACACACGAAGTGTGGAGTGGAAAGAGGAAAAGGTCCCACCGGGCGTGCCAGAATCTGTTTCCCTCCGAATGACGGCCGAGACATGGACGTCTTGCCTGAGATTCGGGGCAGATGCTATTTGGTTTTATCCGTCCACCTCTCCGAAGATGCCAAGTTGATTTATGGCACCGTGTATCGGAGGTTTAGACAGACGCGGCCGATGTAGCAGACTTCGTCAGATTCCCCCTCGCTAGAGGGTTTTTTTGATTGTGGGGACGCTCTTCCCTGCAGGCGCAAGCCCCTGCAGTTAATTACGCTACCGCATCGCGGTAGCCACTTTCTCCTTCTCCAGAATTTCACTTCGTGTCGTGTGTGTTTGTTTTGTTTGTGGTTGCCCGTGGATTGTATACGGAGACTAAGGTATGCCGTCGCCCGTAGGACGTGGATTAGTCCAAATCCGTATTTACTTAGATTTAGGTTTGGTGTTTTAGTTTAAGGATACGTTAGCCGTATTTGAGGCTAAGATCAACTTAAACGTTCGTTAAGGATACATTATTCTGATTTAAGACTAAGATCAACTTAACGGAAAGAGCATTTAGGGGCTCTATTGTTCCAGTTTAAGGACATGGTGGTCCATTTCCAGTTTAGGGACATGGTGGTCCATCTCCAGTTTAGGGACATGGTGGTCCAACTTTCCCATTTGGGGACGAACATTAGTTTAAGGACATTTCGGTCCAACATTCCCATTTTGGGATGAATATTAGTTTAAGGACGTTTCGGTCCACGAGTTTAAGGACCCCACAGTCCGTATCGATGTGTGGTTGTCGGGACCCGTCACCTCTCTGACGTCGTTGAAGGATTACAACGATAAGTGTCAGAGGAATTCGGAGATGTACCCTTGAACCGGATGTAAATTGATTTAGGAGAGCAGTCTTGCTCAGTCAATTTAATTTGAGGACTTACGGCCATGATTGGGCTAAGTACAGTTGAAAAATGTTCAACATTTTTTTTGTCTTTGGCCTATTGGGCCTATGCTAGGGCTTTGCCCCTTTTTAATAATGCACTGCATTTTTTGTTTTGTTTGGGCTCTGCCCTTTTATAAATGATGCAGAGCATCTATTTTTTTTGGCCTCTGCCATTTTTATAAATGATGCAGAGCATCTATCTTGTTTGGGCTCTGCCCTTTTAATGCATTGCATTTTTATTTTGTTTAGGCTCTGCCCTTTTATAAATGATGCGGAGCATCTATTTTGTTTGGGCTCTGCCCTTTTAATGCATTGCATTTTATTTTGGCCTGCTAGGCCTTTTTGATTTGGGCCTGGCCCTTTAGTAAACAATGCAGTGCATTTGTCAGGCGCTTTGCGCCAATCATTGAGCGCAAGCGCTTGTGGTGGTGACACGTGTCACGTAAGCGCAGTGCGCTGCGCTTGCGCTGCTGACACGTGGCGCGCTCTGGTGAGGTGCGCCAATTTCAGAGAGTAATGCTCTATCTTAAAAGCATATAGCGCAAGTGGTTCTGGTGCTGACACGTGGCGCTCTCTGGTGGCTTGCGCCAACCCAGGAGCGCAACAGTGCAGTTTTGCAAGTGCAAGGCACTGTTTCAATAACTTGATCCAATTTTGGATTCAAGAAAAGAATTTTTCTGAAATTCCAGAACCAATGGTTCATAAAAAAGTGCAAGGCACTGTTCTTATTTATTTATTTTTTATTGAAGATCATTGATCTTGTTCTTAGATCAATGATCTATTCAGAAGAAATTCTTCTATTTTATAAAGGTTTTTTTTTACCTTTTTCTTGAATTTTCTTCAGAATTCTCTCTGTTTTGAAGTTCTTGATCTCTCACAATGTTGATGATGTTTTGAGTTGAGGTCTAGGGGTCTTTATATAGTGTCCATAGATTTGTTAAGTTTGTTAAAGAGATCATTCTCTGAGTGATTTGGGGAATTTTCCCCACCGTTGGATCTTTGATCCAAGGGCTTCTGTTTTACAGAAGACAATCTTCTTGTTTTAACAAGAACAAAAGGATCTTACTAGAATTTTAATTCTGTTTGGCGCAAACGCCCCAGCGAGTGACACATGTCACGCAGCGCAGAGCGCAGCGCAACTGCGCTGACACGTGTCGCGCAGCGCACAGCGCAGCGCAACTGCGTTTGCGCTGACACGTGTCGCGCAGCGCAGCGCTTGCGCAACTGCGCTGACACGTGTCGCGCAGCGCAGCGCTTGCGCAAATGAAGCGTTGCTTTCTTTAATTTTTGTTTTAAATAGAGTCTTGCTCTGATTGGACGCGCTGCCTTGGGCGCTGCGCTGACGTATCAGCTTTTGACACGTGGCGCGCTGTGCACAGCGCAAGGAATTTGAAGCGTTGCTTCTAATTTTGAATTTTTAAAATTCAAACAGAGCTTTGCTCTGATTGGGGGAAACAAAGATCGATCGCGAACTCCATATCTCGTTTTGGCGGTAAACCCGAGATGTCCTCGAACACGTCCATGAACTCTCGAACTACAGCTAGCGCTTCCTCCTTATCAACTTCCATCGACTGTTTGTCGGCCTAGCCCTAAACTCGACTGGCCCGACAGAACTGCTACCTCCAGCAAATACAAACTCCGTATGTCCGGGAATCTGGAAAATCACTTTCTTTGCCCTACAATCAATGTGAGCATGGAAATTGCCGAGAAAATCCATTCCCAAGACAACATTGTAGCTGCCAGTATCGACCACCAAGAAATATGCAAATAACTCTCGTCCGCAGACAACAACTGAACAATCCTTGCACTCACTACTAGGTACGATCTTCCCGTTCCCAGTGTGTATGTCCCAACAACTAGACAGGTCCGTGCAAGAAATCGAGCGTGCAGCAATAAACTTGGACGATATAAAACAATGGGATGCACCAGAATCGAATAATGCTAATGCGGGATAATCATGAACAAGTAGGATACCTGAAACGACTTCATCTGAAGCAAAGATACTGAAGAAGATAAGCACGGTAAACATGATTCAAGTTGAGGATAAAACATGAACTGGAAAGCAAGAGAAGCAAGGCGATATAACGACCATGAAACAAGAAAGTGAATCAAGACTAGGATTCCAAGTTACTTAAATAGAGTATCGCATTGTAACCATGCTGCAGTTCATAGTTACATTCACATAACTCCGTTCAAGTCGCCCAAATCCTAATATCAGAATCGAAGGAATAGGAAAGGAGAAACAATAGGGAACCAAAGGTTTTAAGCCGAGATGCAAAGTTGTTTGCATATCGTCAAGAAAAAAGTCAAGAGAAAGATATGATTCAAGAATCATGATAACAATGTGGCAGGACATGTTCCTAATCACGGGTTCTCTGATTCGTGTATTGGGTCCAATATCCAACTACAAAAAAATCAAACCCGATTAACCTAAATCCTATGGCTCTGATACCAAACTAACCCTGTCACGCCCCGCTTCCCAGAGTGCGCTAAGATCGGCACGTGACAGAGCCAACCATGCTACCTGTGGCTAGGAAACATCCCTCCACAGTCATATTACGGCTGTCTATAAGATATTAAGAACAATAAAAATAGAAAATAAACTATCTAGTATATGTCCATATGCCAGAATAAACGAGTCAAGAAATAATACGCGGAAGCAATAAATCCAATAAACAATAATATTTGGAAAGTACGTCCCAAATACGGGCTCACATCAGGAAATGAAAGTACGGAAAGGAAAATAAACAAAGCTAAACACTAACATGCTCCTCACTGTTCGGCACTGGAGGCCTATGCTGATTCCGGCTTCCAGAGTGATAAGGACGATTCCAAGTCCATGTCAGGTTATGTCTTACCCTCAATGGAGGGGCGGTGTGCTGGAAGAGCTCCAAGCAGGACACCGTTGCTGACTCGACGATGGAAGCGGAGTATATAGCTGCTTGCGATGCCGCAAAAGAAGCGGTCTGGATGAAGAAGTTCTTAACAGAACTTCAGGTGGTTCCTACCATTGTTGATCCAATACCTCTGTATTGCGACAACAACGGAGCTATAGCTTTAGCGAAGGAACCAAGGTCCCATCAGAAGTCCAGACACATCTTAAGGCGGTATCACCTGATCAGGGAGATCATTGATCGTCAGGAGATCGAGGTTCGGAGAGTTGCTACCGAAGAGAACATTGCTGATCCATTCACAAAGGCCCTACCTCAAATTCAGTTCGAGAGGCTACTCGAGATCATCGGTCTTCGATATGCCAGTACATGGCCCTAGTGCAAGTGGGAGATTGTTAGTGTATATGCCCTAGGGGCCATTATTGTATCATACTAGTTTGTATATTACTTAATGGAAGCTTGGGATATTCATATGTATATAACAGTCTTGCTAAACATGGTAGTATGCTACTTGGTTTTTCTATCTTAATATGTGAGTATACGTATTGATAGAGCTCTTAGGATCTTGCTTGACTACCAGCGTTGTGATTGCAGTCACACTAGTGGGGGCTGGGTAGTCTACAAGTACATCCTTATTCAGGTCCCTAGTCGTAGGATTATCGAGACAGGGCATCGATACTCCGGAGTAGACTAGTGTGTACGCTTCTCATCCCAGTTGGGGAGATGGTCTGTCCCACAGCCGTCAGTACGTCGTACTGGAGATAGTATGCAGGTGCTCTTTAGGTTACGGGTACACCGGATAGGACTCACAGGGAACTGTTGGTTGGTTTTATACCAGTCGTCAGTGAACAGTTCCCAGGTGACATGAGTACAGTATAGTCCGCAGAGTTGACACTGCTACTTCGCCTCGAGTGTGTCCCACTGTTCTTAGATTGCTACCCTACCACGGCTCAAAGGAGTCGTGCAAACAGGTAGCAGTTGGGTGCAGTCCCAAGCACTTGGAGGCAGTGGCGGTTAGACAGGATTCGTCTCTCCCGGTATTGGGGGTTGATATCGCGCTGTGTCAGAGAGCCATTACGAAAGTCCCTGGCTAGGGCAAGCGAGATTTGCTGGTAGGTTCCAGTAGTTTCTCAGGGTGTAATGGGCTTCGCTCCGACACGACTTATACCGCTATTAGGGGACTGACGCTTGCCACCCCCTAGGCCCGATATGCGATAGTCTTAGACGAACAGACCGGACTGTACGGAAATTGTCACATCAGACTCAGTAGGAGTTCGGATGGGTTTCCTCATCGGCCTTCTTATCGACATCTACCTGGGGACCGTTACGTACAGCTAGTGCCGCTTGCGGTCTGTGGTTAAACCCACTGCCAGCGTAGTAGTCGAGTCTCTAGAGTCCCACACAGAGAGTTTCCCTACTCCAGGCGAAACGATATAGAGGTCGTATGGCTTTACGACAAGGGTTCGGACGCATACGTGTGTTTACGCACGTACGACATCCGGACAGTTTTTACTAGTCGGCTTTGGTTTAAGCCAGTTTTTAGTATCCGGTTATTGGATTTATAGTCTAAAGTTTTTCCGTGTTTTCACGGATAGGAGGGGCGTTCTCGTAATTGCGCGAGAAGTTTCTAGAAGATGGTGACTTGGGGGTTAAGATGGCATATACATTAAATGAGATTAGTGAGTCATTTGAGTGATTCATCCATGTCATTAATGCATCATAAATGCTTAATGACTCATGGAGATGAATCACCCTCTTATATTTATTAAGCATGATGATTAATCCTTTATTTTTCTTTTATTGGATAAACGATAATGCTTGATATATATTATGATAGCTCATTTTCTCATCTCATGCTCTTGCTCACTTTCTCTCTCCTCAAGCTCTCTCTCTTCAAACCCTAATCCTCCCCTCTCATGTGTTGAGACCAAGGATTAGAGTAGACTACTTAATCCTTAACCACTCTCTATATTATCTAGGTTACTTAGATTAGCGATTTAAGAAACCTAGTTACCTCAAGTTAGAGGTGAAGCTTGTAGTAAAGCTCTCGGGTGGATCTTCTACTGCATAGAGAAGGCCGGAGAGGACGTGGAGAACGATAAGACGAAGGACTCGGTTCTTTAGGTATAATCACTTATCATAGTAGTTAACTCTTCTATGGTTTCTTGTTAGTTATTGTTTATGCAAAGATTCTCGGTTAGTCGATGTTTACGCCTAAAACAAGATCGTTTTTCATTATTCCGCCTCCCCGCAAGTCGTGGGGTGTTGTACATCGACTTACAGTGGTATCAGAGACTCGCTAAACAATAATTAACTCATTAGCAAAGTCGTAAGTATTTCGAACGCAAAAAGAACCGGAAAGATCATCGTTTTAACACAGTTTCTATCGAATTTAAAACAGACCCTAAAATTTTTTCAGGGACCTTCAGAATAACCAGCAGGAAAACTAGGGCTACTGCAGAAATTTGGACCTGTAACTCGGCTAACTCACCGCGGAACCGCAGCGGATCCATGCGATCCGCCGCGGATCCGCGGCCGAGTTAGGCCCGAGTCAGCCCAAATTTCTCAGTAACTCCTATGTGTTAATAATGATATTTCTGGGATATTTTATTTTCTGCTAAGATCTCAGGTGCACAGAGAAGTTTTGGAGCGGAATCTAAAGTGTTTGCTCGATCGAAATTTTACGATGTTTGCTAATATGATTATATCTGTGATTGTATAATGTGTTCGTAAACCTCCCCTAACTGCTAGTATGTCGGTTGGCAGGGGGTTGCACATTTCTGTAATGGTTTTTACTGTTTGTGGATGTGAACTGTATTGGACTGTTGTGATGATTAGCCGGGGTTTGAGATGGGTTATTATATTCATTCATTCAATGTAATTGTAATATGTTGTAAAATTATTTTGCGGGGCACATCCAGGTTGCGGTTGTAGCCACCGTTGTATTATTTCATTTTACTGTTTTTTCTCCTAGGACAGACCCAAGGTGGGGTGCACAAACTACCGGGTACTTTGAAGTGTTTAGTGGCCTACTCACTTTGTTGAGGGAGACCGCTTCACTTCGGGCATTTGGCGGGTAGTTTTCCGTACCCGTAGGGGTCTAGGGTGGGGTAATGGCTATTCATCACAACTGTGTAATCCGTCTTTTGTTGCAGGCTCTAAACAAACGCGGATTGCTTGCAAATCCAATAAAGTTCATATGAGATCTGGAATGCCTATTATTGCGTCTGACGAATGTACAATATCTATATATGATAGCTATTTAGACGTCACTTATGTTTTACACCCGCGCTAGCCCAGCCCCCGCTCTGCCGTTAGTTAAGTAACCTAACGGGTGATGACGGGACCTCGTGGCAAATGCGGATGGCATAAGAGGACGTTGTATTTTCGTTGTTTTCTGCAATGATAGGTTAATGATGGGACGCATTATTTATAATGCAAAGAAAATAAACCAAAAGATGAATCGTTGGAACAATTTAAAAGAAACCACTCGGTTATTTTAAAATATATGATATTTTTTTAAATTGCGGAGCTTTAACCACTCCTTTTAAAAGCTATCAGGTTCCTTCGATCATATCAAGTTCACTACGTTCACGGTTTCGCCAAAACCATTCATAGCCCTCCGTCATTTCATTTGGGTATTCAGTAGTATTCAAGCTATGTATTTTGACCTAACGCCAAGGCATAGTGTTTGGTAGCTGCTGGGTATTCATTTGTCGCATAGATAGATGAGTTAGTTTGGGACAGTCGTATTATCATTTTGGCCGAACGTCAAGGATATGTACGGATGGGTTCAAATTAACAAGATAATGATAGGTAGAACTTGACATGTGACATTTTGACCTAACGCTAAGGTCATAAGAGCATGGGGCAAAAATACATATCGGGAATTTCTAAAGAAACTGAAATTTGCAAAGAGTTGCATACCATTTGGAGTTTGATGAATGTTGGTAGGATTCCTTCAACATTATTATACGATGATATTTGGATCCCGATCCTACTGTGAGTATATGCTACTCATCAGGATATTCGTCACTTAACGATCAATGCTATAAACCAAGTAGGTGTCAAGAAAGGTGTCAGCGGGGTTACGCCCCCAGAGAAAAGAGGTTATTTAATTAAGGAACTTTGCGAAAGCGTTGGAAAACCTCCCTCGAAGTATCGACACTAGCCTGGCTGAACGGTTAAGCAAGTATTGTATGGTGAGAATAGTCCTGGCTAATTCTTTTTTTATGGTTTGGGGAAGGATTCGAGAAACAGTGGGAGCTATCCAGTTTAGATAAATTAAAAACCACTCTAAACTTGCAAGAGCATCATGCTAAAGAGTTTTCTTCTCTTTCTCCTAATTGCAGCGACCCTGAAAATGACTGGACTTAAGTGACTTTTAGAGAAAAATATACTGACAGGGCCAAACTATAAAGATTGGCTGCGGAATGTCAAAATGGCTTTGACCTATGACAAATTGGGGTACGTCCTCACCGCTAAGGCACCTGCTGTCCCTGGTCCCAAATCCAGTAATGCGGATGAGGAAATCCATAAAACCTGGGATTTCGATTGCGCGAAAGCCAAGTGCATCGTGCTTGCCTCGATGAACAATGAACATCAAAGGAGGCACGGGGATATGGAACTAGATACCATATTTCTCCATACAAAGGAACTTTATGGAGAGCAATCTCGTATAGCAAGATACGAGACCTTTAAAAACTTGTTTCGAGCGAGGTTGGCTGTCGGATCATCGGTAGGAGAACATGTCCTAAAGATGATTGGCTACATAGAAGAGCTTGCAGACCTTGGGACGACTTTGGATAATGAGCTCTATACAGACCTTATTCTCCAGTCCCTTCCTTCCACCTACGCCCAGTTTATTCTGAACTTCAACATTCAAAGAAAAGAAGTTGAACTTTCGGAACTCCTTAACATGTTGAGGAGTGCAGAGGGCACCTTGCAGAAGGCAAGGGAAACACCCGCTATGTTTGTTAGCGGTGCTTCTTCTTCCGGGTCCAAGGCTAAGGCCAAAGGAAGGAAGAAGAAGGCCGCCATCAGACCTAGAGGAGGTGTTAGTAAGGTGGGAACGAAGGGAAAGAAAAAGATTGCAGTGCCGGTAGTGGCCCAGGATGAGTGCTTCCATTATCACAGGAAAGGGCACTGGAAGAAAGATTGCAAGGCGTGGAACGCCAAGAACCAGGAACCGAAGTAAGCTGTGGCTTTGACTTCAGGTGTGTTTGTAATTGAGAATTGTCTGTCAATCAACTCTACTTCCTGGGTATTGGATACCGGATCAGGATCTCATATATGCAATTCATTGCAGGCACTGAGAAACCGTAGAATGCTGAAGGAAGGCGATATGACCCTAAAGGTTGCTAACGGAGCTAGCGTGAGAGCTGTGTCCGTCGGGGATTATCACCTGGGATTGACGAGTGGACACATTTTGGTTTTACATAACTGTTTTTATGTACCTAGCTTAACGTGTAATATCATATCAGTTTCCTTGTTATCAAATAAAGGTTATGATTTCACGTTTGTAAGTGATGTTGTTAACATCCACCTTAATCATGGTTTGATTGGGTCCGGTACACTAAATAACGGTATATATGTCTTAAACCAACTCCAAATTTTCAATGTCCAGAACACACTAAAAAGAAAGTCTCCAGATTTAAATAAAGCTTTCTTATGGCATTGTAGACCGGGTCACATCAATGAGAGAAGGTTGACTAAGTTACATAGAGAAGGATATTTGGACTCATTCGAATATCAAACTTATGCCACTTGTCAATCTTGTCTCAAAGGAAAGATGACAAAGACTCCATTTACTGGACATGGAGTAAGAGCGAGCGAGCTCTTAGGACTCATACACAGCGATGTATGTGGTCCAAAGTCTACACATGCAAGAGGTGGTTTTTCCTATTTCATTACTTTTACGGATGATTACTTAAGGTACGGATTCATTTATCTGATGAAACATAAATCCGAGGCTTTTGAGAAATTCCAAGAGTATAAGAATGAAGTAGAAAACCAAACCAGCAAAAGTATCAAGTCACCAAGATCTGATCGAGGCGGTGAATACTTGAGTGCCGAGTTCCTAGGTTACCTAAAAGAGAAAGGAATTCTCTCTCACCTTACTCCTCCATACACTCCACAGCATAACGGTGTATCGGAGAGACCGAATCGAACCCTATTGGATATGGTGTTGGAGATAGTGCCCTCAGAGTCAATTATTAGGTCACAGGTACGTGATTGTAATGATTGAGGGAGGACCTATCCCAGTAGGACAGTCTTGCTCGAGATGATAGTATGCTATCTGGTTTACCTTTATCATCGTGTACTGCTTTAGGTGACATGACACGTCGCTATTACACGTTGATAGAGCCCCTAGGATTCTTGCTTGACCACCAGCAGTATGAGGGCGATCATATAAGTGGGAGCTGGGGGTCTATAAGCTTATCCTTAAAAGGTCCCTAGTCGTGGGAGTTTCGAGACTGGGCATCGATACTCCATTAGTAGACTAGTGTATACAGTCGAGACCCCGACGAGGGGCGGTGGCCGGTCTCACAAGCCACTGGTGTCAGTTGGATCACCTAAGATGTATACAGGTGCTCATTGGGTTATGAGTACACCGGACAGGACTCGCCGGGAACATGCTAGTTGGTCATATACCAGACGTCAGATGGCAGTTCCCTGGTGACATGTGTGCAGGTTAGTTCATCGACCTGGGGATCGTCATTTGTCTCGTGTGAGTTCCCACTGTACTTTGATTACTACCCTACCACGGCTCAAAGGAGTCGTGCAAACAGGTTTTAGTTGGGTACAGTCCCGAGCCACATGGAGGCAGTGAGCGTATCTTCAGGGGTTCGTCTCTCCCGGTATTGGGGGTGAGGTCGTGCTGTGTCTAGGAGAGCCATTACACAAAGTCCTTGGCCAAGGCAAGGAGATTTACTGGTAGGTATTCCAGTAGTATCTCAGGGTGTTCTGGGCTACACTCCGACACGACTTGTACCGCTTTTGGGGGTCTGACTTTTACCAACCCCCTAGGCCCGCCATGCGATACTCATAGACGAACGGACCGGACTGCACGGATATTGTCACTGACAGGCTCAGTAGGGTGTCAGGCTGAGTTCGCTCACAGACGTCCCTTTTAGTCAGTACCTGGTAGCCCGTTACGTATTGGCTTATACCTCTGACGTGCTAGTGGTTAAATCCACAACCAAGGTGTTGACGAGTCTTTAGAGTCCCCCACATTCAGTTACTCAGCTTTCGGGCGAAAGGTTGTAGAGGCCGTATGGAGATATGGCAAGGTCCGATCAGATACGTGCGGTATTGCACGGATCAGGATTGGACAGTTTGTACTATAGGCCGTATGGTTATATGGCAGGGTTCGATCAGATACGTGCGGTATTGCACGGATCAGGGTCGAACAGATATTACTAGCCGGCTTTGGTATAAGCCGGATCCTAGTATAGTACAGTGTAGACTTTGTCTCATTGCATTTGTATTTCGGTCGAAATACAGATGCGGGTGTGTATGCACAGTATCGGGGTTTTCCTGTAATTTATTACGGGACCAGTTTTCTGGAGTTGCCAGTTTGCTTTCCGTTTCGGTCAATTTCCATTGTTTCGTTCATTGGCCGATGTTTGGTGGAGGAGGGCTTATTTGCATTGTTGCAAATAGGCAATTGTGGAAGGGGGTCTTTGCTTTTTTTCCTTGTATCATGATGGAGCACCTTAACTTGACTTCTTGACTTTGTTTTACATGATGGCTTGACTTTGGCTCATCATGGTTGCTGATCATGAGGTTGGTGGAAGGTGGTTGAGTGTGGGTTTTGATTTGATGATGATGAGGGGTTTGGTTGTTGAGTGAGGACTTTTTCTTTGTGATCATTTTCTTTTGATATGATAACCCTCCTCTCTCTCTCTCTCTTGGATCATTCTTTTGGTCACTCTCATTCTCTCCTCTCTTTAGGTGATGGCCGGCCACTCAATTGGGGGGGGGGCTGTCCAAATATTTTGAGGTGGGATTTTGCTTCAATTCATGTTGCAAAAATCCCACAAGTTCCATCTAAAAAGCTCCAAGTTCAATCCCTCCTCCAATGGCAATTCCACAACCCCAAGTGAGACATGGTTCTTCATATATTCTACAGCGAACCTTGGGCACGTCGAGTAGCCGGCTTCGTGCCCGAGTTGCCTCGGCATTGAGGTGGGAGCCCGTAAACGAAGAAGGCGATGTGGTGCACTTCCGGCGACGAGGAGGAGACGGGACTTTTCCGCAGGAGATCGGGACCATGACGAGAAGACCGGAGGACTTGGATCGTCGGTATATCTCTAACCCATCTTCTTGTTAGCTTAGACTAGTTAATGGTTTTCGATCCGGGTTATAGTGCGCGGTGGTGCCGGTTTGCTAAGTCCGCAAAATTTTAGTTATTCACCGCTTCCGCTTTCCGGCGTCGGATTGACGGCCGGGGCGCCGCCGTGCACTTACAGTGGTATCAGAGCCTCCCCATTAACTTAGTCTAGCTTTGTGTAATGTGTTTTTCAGTTCCGATCGATCGAAATGTCCGAAAACCCAAATACACCCACGACAGTTTCTGTTGAAATTTTTCAGTCTCCAAAAATTTTTCAGGTTGTAAAATATTGATGTACGAGAAAATATAAGAGTTCTGTAAAAATTCGACGATGTAACGCTACAGTGTGAGCGCGGAACCGCCGCGGAAACACCATACTTGCCGCCCTTCCGCGGTGCACTGTGCACGTCACATCACCAAATTTTTACAGATGCCTTCTGGGTTTATTTCAGGGGTTTTGGAACATTAAAATTGGGCCCATATTTTCTGTAACTGCTACAGTTTTGTTTTGGGGCCCACTTGTTAATATTCGATCGGTCGGATATTTTAAACACATTTTTCACAGTATTTACATTATATCTGCGACCGTGAATGTCACTCGATCGGTAAATCCGGTCTAACTGCTATAGCCCGGTTAGACGGATTTGCGAACGTGACTTTCACGTTGATGTTCTATGTATTTGCTGTGATGTTGCGGATCGGTCGTGGGGGATAGCCTGGATGCAATGCTAGTACAGTTGTGGTTGTATTATGTACATTTGATATTGCGGGGCGAGCGTCCGACATGTGGACTGCCGTCACTGCCTGATTGTATTATTATTTTGGGGCACGACCTGGTTGCGGTCGATGTACCCGGTGTATGTATATTTTACTTTCTGTACTAGGATTGCCCCGCGGAGGGGTGCACGGATAGCCGGGTTCTGGAGGGCAACAAGCCCGCATCTCATGGCATTGAGACGGAGGGGGCTTCACTCTAGGATTGGTGGGCTATTCGCCGCACTCGTAGGGGGTACAGGTTGACCCAGGAGGGGTGCCCAAGTTGCCGGATTCCGTGAAGTGCTGGGTGGTCCATTCACGGCGATGAAGGGGGCTGCCTCGCTTCAGGTTTTGGCGGGTGACTTGCCGCGCCCGTAGGGGTCTAGG
This sequence comes from Agapanthus africanus, assembly GCA_030015575.1. Classification (NCBI taxonomy): domain Eukaryota; kingdom Viridiplantae; phylum Streptophyta; class Magnoliopsida; order Asparagales; family Amaryllidaceae; genus Agapanthus; species Agapanthus africanus. The sequence continues at coordinate 61,888,318 of CM057338.1, forward strand.
ATTTCATTGCACAGGCTATCCACACGACCAGGGGAACGTCGGGTTTCAGCGGCTCTGTGAAACCCGGGGATCCCAGATATCTGTATTGTTTCTGTGATGCTGTTCATTTTCTGTGATGTTGCATTTTATTCACGCCTTGAGCGAAATATAATATATTGGTATATATATTAGTAGATGTTGTATATGTTTTGCATCCGCGCTAGTCCAGTCCCCGCTCTGTCGTTAGTTAGCTAACCTAACGGGTAATGACGGGACCCAGTGGCGAATGCGGATGGCATATACGTACATCAGTATATTTTCGTTCTTTTTGGTGTGATCAATTGATGGGACTGCATTGATTCGGATCAATGCAAAGTTAAAAACAAACCTAATCTGATGTTGTTGGAACACCTTTTCAAAAAGCTGTTATTGCAAGGACGTTCATTTCTGTTTTGCATCGTGGTATTCATTTGGAATATCCTGCTCCTCAGTCGACGAGGCAAGGGCCGAGATCCCTTCACCGGGAGTGACCCCTTGGACAGAAGTTTGCGTCAGGGCATTAACTTCACTATAGCCGATTACTTTTGCTTTGCATCGTGGTATTCAGTTGGAATATCCTGCACCCCATTCTACGGGGAAAGAGCCGAGATCCCTTCACCGGGAGTGACCTCTTTAGCAACGGTTTTCGTCACGACATTTTCAAAAAGCTATCCGTTCCTTCAACGATATCAAGTTCATTACGTTAAAGGTTTTCGCCAGAAACCATTCGTAGCCCTCCGTCGTTTCAGACGGGTAGCACGTAGTATTCATGCTATGTTTGTTGACCTTCGTCAAGGCATAGTGTATGGTAGCTGCTTGTTACCTTTCTGCTGCATAGATAGATGCGTTGGTTTGGGACAGTCGTATAGCCTTGTTGACCTTCGTCAAGGGCTTGTACGGGTGGATTCAAATTAACCTGGATAATGACGGGTAGAACTTGACATGTGACTTATGATTTGTTGACCTTCGCCAAGGTCATAAGAGCATGGGGCAGAAATCACATCGGGAGTTTCAAAAGAACTGAGACTTGCCAGATATGCGCATACCTTCTGGAGTGTGATACCGTGAGCGGATTCCGTCACGTTATCATGCGATGAGAGTTGGATCCCGATTCCCACTGATGGGTTAGTTTACTCCTCGGGTAACCCCGACTAATTCTTCTTTCAGGTTTGGAGGAGAATTTGAGGTACAGTGGGAGGATTCCAGATTAGATAAATTGTGACCATTCTGATCTAGGTTAGAGTGCACGCTGAGTGTTTCTTTTCTCTCTCTCTTTGGCAGCGACCATTGACCCGACCCTAAGACTTTGACTCAGTGACCAAGTTGACCGAACCTTCTTAAACACTGGCTTTTGGATTGTCAGAATTGCAAACCTCATTGCCACTCCTACTTTTACCCTTTTCTCCAGGACACCCCGTTTTACTACGAACGTCCACTTCCATTGGACAAAACCATCGTATGGTTAGATACGAACTCGAAAGAATTTATTCGAGGATGGTTTCCGGTTCTGGAGAAAACGGATAGGATTATTCAGTAGTCTTTTCTTTTCACCCTCTCTCAGGTTGCGAGTACTCCTTGGTTTAGGAGTAGTACACCTATTACGCAAATTGGATAGTCTTCTTCCAAACCATAGGCTGGTGCCGACCGGTAGGGAAGGAAGAAAACCAGTTAGCCTAAACGGTGTACAGAAGGTATTAAGTTCAGACAAAGCAAGGGATTAGTAAGAGGGCAAAGTAAATTGCGATTGCTATTCACGACCAAACCAAGTATTTCTTCGCCAATCCTAAATCACCTTTGTATTTCTCCAGGACACTCTGTATCACTACGAAGATCCCATTTTATTGGATAATCCATCGTATGGTTATATACGAACTCGAAAGGAACTTGTTCCAGTTCGGGGATGGATCATGGTTCAGGAGAAATAGGAATAAAGTACATTCAGGTGTCTTTTATCTTCACCTTCTCTCGTGTTGCGAGTGTTCCTAGGATTGGGACAGTACACCCATTATGCTTATTGGATAGTCTTCTTCCAAACCATAGGCTGGTGCCGAACGGTAGGGAAGGAAGAAAACCATTTGGCCTAAAGGGGTGTGCAGAAGGTAAAGACTAAAGACATATGAAGGGATTTGGAGAGGTGGCAAAGAATTATACGGTTACAGTTGTGAATCTGGATAATGGAAAGGGCATTACTATGAATACCAGGATACCCCATCGAAACATTTCAATGTTTCAGTTTCACTGTATAATGTTAAAAGAAAACTGATTTCCCGATTAGATACTTGCTCCAGGGTATGTATTTACCAGGTATGATTCTCACATCTGTATGGTTTTACAGATGATGAGTGGGAGTAAGTTATTGGGGATTGGGTGATCATCCTCATTATATCGGGATTCGTTGTAATCGGTGATATTTGAGGAAATCACCAGGGCTGTTTGCCAGTCGGCAAATATTTGGTTTTGAATATCCGCTGTTATGCACCAATTTCAAATTGATATATCTGTACGTCTATTTTCATAGAGTGAGATATACCTTTCTGAAATTATGTCTACGACATTTACCTATATCAGTGGATGGTTAGGTAAGGAGCATTAAACAGCGGTGTAATTCTTCTTAACCATAAGTACAGTTTTCAACCTACGACACACAGTGAATGAGTTATCAGACTCAAAGGACTTATACAGAGTATTGTATGTTGTCCAGGGTCCATCAGGACAGAGGGGTTGGTCCTCGTACTACATTCAGTTTACTTATGACTTCTCTAGTTTTTAGACAGGTGTTTCGTGGAAACACAGGGTCTGAATTTGGAGAAGTTATATGTATTTGAATAGAGTAGAGAACCAGGTATAGCAAGTATCGGGATTCTTCAAAGAGATCGAAGATGTAGATACTTGTGTATGGTATTCAGTTGATAGTAATGATGAAGAGATCTTGCTTCTCTTTCAGGTTACTCATAATTGGAAGTATTCCTAAGTTGAGTAACGCTGATCGGCCTCCTTCCATTTAGTTGACATACGCTGGGGACAGCTGCATGATTTGAATCTGGTTCAATTAAATCAGTGCCTCTGTTTTCTATATTGGATATAGAACAGTTCATATCTTAACGATGTTAAGGTACGGGGAGTTGTCCGGTTTATGATTAAAACCAGACACTGGACAACTCAAGGCACGTTTCTGTAATGGCTGTTTGTGGGTTGACCCAGGCTATGACCCGGGTTGATTTTCTACCATCTGGAAGATCAATAGCAATATTGTTCTTGACTCGCCACAGTTTTAAATTAAAAATGGATTTTTTCAGGAAAACAGTAGTGGGAGTATGGTAGAACTGGAAGTGATTCCAGAACCACAAACGATTACTGAAGATTTGATAAGGAACCTAAAGATTCAATCTGGATTGACATTCCATTGGCCACTCCGCAGATAAGGTGGGTAACTTCAGGCACCCGAGAGGTACTACGGTAGCCTCAGGGACGGTGACAGGGAAGTTCTTGTTTACCCACAATTACCATTGCTGTTGTTCCAGGGTGCGAGACCCGGCGGGAGGATGAGTATAGCGTCGTTCTAAACTAGTTTTAGAAGTGTACGTGTATATGACTCTGCCAGAGGGTTGTCGTAGTCAGTGGGAGCAGCGGAAGCATTGGTGGACAGGTAGCTTATGTCTATTTATAGACTAAAGCAGATGTAGCGGAGATAGATCATCTATTTCTGACGTGACAGTCATAGGTTTGACTTCATCAGAATAGGGGATGGATCTGTTGAGAAGGTAGTAGGGTGTGATGTCATGGTGTTTGGATGACATACACAGAGTAGGAAAGGAAACTCCTATACTACAACCGGTTATACTTTGGTCGTCACACAGTGGTTTCTCCACACAGGAATTGGATTCTATATCAGACATACTGGTTACTAGATCTATGGTTTTAGATCTAGATTTGGGTGGTTTCCCAATCAGGGTACTCGACAGCATTCTAAAAGTATTTAGGATGGACGACTCCTGGCACGGTAGTGTACCTGCAGGTAATGGAGTCACCCTCTCCAAAGATGTCTTACAGACTAAAGGGGAGAGGGACGGGCATGATTGGCAGATCACTTGCTCAGGCAATTGAGTCAATCGTGAGATGTCAAGTACCACACCAGATGTTGTTCTTGCACTAGATGCAATAAGTTGACATTAATCCAATCCTGGAGAAACAGTCGGAAGCAGTTTTAGAACATAAGTGGATGTTCTAGGGATATGATAACGACAGCCTCATTTAGGAGACAGTTATCATTCCAGGCTTCCAAGGTGACATGGACGACAAGGAGGTTGTCAGAGTTATAGTTTTTCCTTCTGATGAGGGGCAGTATTTTGGACAGTTAGTCCAAGGCAATACTGAGGGAGGCATGGCGCAGGATACTGATTAAGTTCAGTTGACGATACAGTCTAAGAAGTTTGGATTTGGAGTTCATTTATGAGCTATGTCCCATCAGACATCCAGACACATTCTAAGACAGGTATTGCTCATTTCGGGAGATGGGTTTCTCCGCGAACTTGAGATATAGAGAGACATGGAAAGAGACAACAAGGCGGATCCACTCACTGAGGCTATTCCTCGAACGCAATAGTTTCGCAAACGAGCTTTGTGAGACTGACTAGTAGAGGAGTTGGGTGTTCGGTATCACACGGGCTGTGAGTATGCGACATCGCAATAATTAGCTTTGAGTGCAAGTGGGAGATTGTTGGAGATAGTGCCCTCAGAGTCAATTATTAGGTCACAGGTACGTGATTGTAATGATTGAGGGAGGACCTATCCCAGTAGGACAGTCTTACTCGAGATGATAGTATGCTATCTGGTTTACCTTTATCATCGTGTACTGCTTTAGGTGACATGACACGTCGCTATTACACGTTGATAGAGCCCCTAGGATTCTTGCTTGACCACCAGCAGTATGAGGGCGATCATATAAGTGGGAGCTGGGGGTCTATAAGCTTATCCTTAAAAGGTCCCTAGTCGTGGGAGTTTCGAGACTGGGCATCGATACTCCATTAGTAGACTAGTGTATACAGTCGAGACCCCGACGAGGGGCGGTGGCCGGTCTCACAAGCCACTGGTGTCAGTTGGATCACCTAAGATGTATACAGGTGCTCATTGGGTTATGAGTACACCGGACAGGACTCGCCGGGAACATGCTAGTTGGTCATATACCAGACGTCAGATGGCAGTTCCCTGGTGACATGTGTGCAGGTTAGTTCATCGACCTGGGGATCGTCATTTGTCTCGTGTGAGTTCCCACTGTACTTTGATTACTACCCTACCACGGCTCAAAGGAGTCGTGCAAACAGGTTTTAGTTGGGTACAGTCCCGAGCCACATGGAGGCAGTGAGCGTATCTTCAGGGGTTCGTCTCTCCCGGTATTGGGGGTGAGGTCGTGCTGTGTCTAGGAGAGCCATTACACAAAGTCCTTGGCCAAGGCAAGGAGATTTACTGGTAGGTATTCCAGTAGTATCTCAGGGTGTTCTGGGCTACACTCCGACACGACTTGTACCGCTTTTGGGGGTCTGACTTTTACCAACCCCCTAGGCCCGCCATGCGATACTCATAGACGAACGGACCGGACTGCACGGATATTGTCACTGACAGGCTCAGTAGGGTGTCAGGCTGAGTTCGCTCACAGACGTCCCTTTTAGTCAGTACCTGGTAGCCCGTTACGTATTGGCTTATACCTCTGACGTGCTAGTGGTTAAATCCACAACCAAGGTGTTGACGAGTCTTTAGAGTCCCCCACATTCAGTTACTCAGCTTTCGGGCGAAAGGTTGTAGAGGCCGTATGGAGATATGGCAAGGTCCGATCAGATACGTGCGGTATTGCACGGATCAGGATTGGACAGTTTGTACTATAGGCCGTATGGTTATATGGCAGGGTTCGATCAGATACGTGCGGTATTGCACGGATCAGGGTCGAACAGATATTACTAGCCGGCTTTGGTATAAGCCGGATCCTAGTATAGTACAGTGTAGACTTTGTCTCATTGCATTTGTATTTCGGTCGAAATACAGATGCGGGTGTGTATGCACAGTATCGGGGTTTTCCTGTAATTTATTACGGGACCAGTTTTCTGGAGTTGCCAGTTTGCTTTCCGTTTCGGTCAATTTCCATTGTTTCGTTCATTGGCCGATGTTTGGTGGAGGAGGGCTTATTTGCATTGTTGCAAATAGGCAATTGTGGAAGGGGGTCTTTGCTTTTTTTCCTTGTATCATGATGGAGCACCTTACCTTGACTTCTTGACTTTGTTTTACATGATGGCTTGACTTTGGCTCATCATGGTTGTTGATCATGAGGTTGGTGGAAGGTGGTTGAGTGTGGGTTTTGATTTGATGATGATGAGGGGTTTGGTTGTTGAGTGAGGACTTTTTCTTTGTGATCATTTTCTTTTGATATGATAACCCTCCTCTCTCTCTCTCTCTCTTGGATCATTCTTTTGGTCACTCTCATTCTCTCCTCTCTTTAGGTGATGGCCGGCCACTCAATTGGGGGGGGCTGTCCAAATATTTTGAGGTGGGATTTTGCTTCAATTCATGTTGCAAAAATCCCACAAGTTCCATCTAAAAAGCTCCAAGTTCAATCCCTCCTCCAATGGCAATTCCACAACCCCAAGTGAGACATGGTTCTTCATATATTCTACAGCGAACCTTGGGCACGTCGAGTAGCCGGCTTCGTGCCCGAGTTGCCTCGGCATTGAGGTGGGAGCCCGTAAACGAAGAAGGCGATGTGGTGCACTTCCGGCGACGAGGAGGAGACGGGACTTTTCCGCAGGAGATCGGGACCATGACGAGAAGACCGGAGGACTTGGATCGTCGGTATATCTCTAACCCATCTTCTTGTTAGCTTAGACTAGTTAATGGTTTTCGATCCGGGTTATAGTGCGCGGTGGTGCCGGTTTGCTAAGTCCGCAAAATTTTAGTTATTCACCGCTTCCGCTTTCCGGCGTCGGATTGACGGCCGGGGCGCCGCCGTGCACTTACATATGGTACGTTCCATGATGAGTAATGCTGAGTTGCCGCGATCTTTTTGGGGTTATGCGCTAGAATCAGCGGCATTGTAAGTCCATGCCACCTCTCCCGGTACTTACGGGCATGCGGAATTTGATGAAAAACAATTTTCTAGAGGCGGTAACATAGACTCAAAACGGATCTTTGTTAAACTATCTACCTAACAACCTAACTAAGAGTTGTTAACTACTCGGTTAGGGGGTTATACCTTTCTTTCTTGAACTCCTTCGTCTTCGACTCTCGATGGTGTACGGATCGGCTTCACCCCGTCGTCTCCTTGCGTCGAAGATCGATCCACCCGAAAGCTTCCACCTTTGGCTTCTTCTTCGAACTTTGAAGAAACTAGTTCACTCGGTTTGCTAAACCTTGTGAACTAGAGTGAGTAGAGGATTGTTTTGGTGTCTTTTAATCTCTAGGACAATGAGTCTCAACACATGAGAATGATTTGCCTTGAGGTAGAGAGAGCAAGAGGAAGAGGGTGAGAACAAGGGAATGAGAGAGAGCTCAAAGGAGGGAGAAAACCAATGAAAGAATGAGCCTCTCCTTTCTCTTTCACCCTCTCATAATCCAAAAACATCATGAGCCATAATGTTAATCAAGTATTATGTGATGGTTCATATCATATCAAAGGCAATATCATTTTCATGCACTCATTTTGCAAACCACAACAAGCAAGCAAAAGTCTTTTCATGAAAATGACAACCATTGTAATGATGATGGTCAACTAGTCCAACCTAGTCAACCGGTCAACAAAGTCAACAAGTCAACAAAGTCAACCCCTTTACAACCATGTCACTATAATACTTAATTAATATTATTGCTAATCACAATTCTTATTCTCATTAGGGTTAAGCAAAAGTCAACGGTCAACAGTCAACAACCCCAATGAGAATACTCCGCCTCTGTCTCTCTGTCAACTGTGCATACACACCTGCATCCGCGTTTCGAGGAACACGAATACAAACGAGATAAAAGCAATCCCAAAACGTACACTAGGATCTGCCTTAAACCAAAGACCGCTAGTGTTAACTGTCCGGACACTGTACGTGCACAAGTGCACGGATGTGACCGAACCCTGTCGCAAAACCATGCGACCTGTCGCAAAACCATGCGACCTCTACTCTTTTGCCTAAAGGCGAATAGCTTTCTGTGTGGGACTCTAAAGACTCGACACTACGCTGGCAGTGGGTTTAACCACAGACCGCAAGCGGCACTAGTTGTGCGTAACGGTCCCCAGGTAGATGCCGACAAGAAGACTGACGAGGTGAAACCCATCTGAACTCCTACTGAGTCTGAGTGTGACAATCTCTGTACAGTCCGGTCTGTTCGTCTGATACATCGCATGGCGGGCCTAGGGGCCGGTAAACGTCAGTCCCCTAATAGCGGTACAAGTCGTGTCGGAGTGAAGCCCAGAACACCCTGAGATAACACTGGAAACCTACCAGTATATCTCGCTTGCCCTGGCCAGGGACTACTCGTGTAATGGCTCTCCTAGACACAACGCGATGTCAACCCCCAATACCGGGAGAGACGAATCCTGTCTAACCGTCACTGCCTCCAAGTGCTTCGGAACTGCACCCAACTACTACCTGTTTGCACGACTCCTTTGAGCCATGGTGTTAGTTATATGTATGCCCTAGAGGCCATTACTGTACATTGGATGTATATTGTAGTGGATGCTGGGACATATATAGGTAAGACTTTCTTGCTCGATATGATAGTACGCTATCTGGTTGCTCTTTATCTTAACATGTATACTTTCTGTCTCTATGTTACATGTTGATAAAGCCCTTAGGATGTGTACTCGACTTCCAGGACTATGATGCAGATCATACTAGTGGGGCCTGGATAGTCCATGAGTACATCCTTCAATGTTCCTAGTCGTGGGAATATCGAGATAGGGCATCGATATTCCAGAGTAGACTAGCGTATATCTTCTCGACCCATGTGATGGGCAATGGATGATCCCATATCCATTGGTGTTTGACGTCAGAGATGGTATGCGGGTGCTCAGTGGAGACTGGGTACACTGAACGGACTCGCCGATAAATCCCAGATGGTATTATACCTCATGTCAGATGGCAGTTCTCTGGTGACACTGGTACAGCTTAGTCTGTTGACCCGAGATCGTCATAGAGTCTTATGTGTCTCCCACTGTACTTTGATTTCCACCCTACCACGGCTCTACTGAGTCATGCAAACAGGTGGTTTTTGGGTACAGTCCCGATTCACATGGAGGCAATGAGCGATAGGAGGGGATTCGTCTCTCCCGGTATTGGGGGTTGATGTTGCGCTATGCACGACTGGCCATAACAGGAAATCCCTGGCCAGGGTTGCAGTGATATACTGGTAAGAGTTATCAGTAGTTTCACGAATGTTATGGATCTTATGTCGGCATGACTTATTAAGCTACCGGGGTCTGACGTTTACCACCCCTAGGCGAGATATGCGACATATCAGACGAATAGACCGGACTGTACGGTAAGTGTTACTGGTTGGATTCACAGGAGTGTGAGCGGGCTTGCTCGTCGATCTTCTGATCGCTCAATACCCGGGTGGCCGTTATGTTTAGCAGACCGCTTACGGCTTGTGGGTGTTTGATATGATCATCACCTGCTGCCGGCGTATTGACGAGTCTTTAGAGTCCTACACAGAGGTTTCCTGGCTCAAGCGAAACGAAATAGGAGCACATATGAGATATGTACGGGACCGAGAATAATGCGTATATGTGATACAGTATTCTATTCTCACGATGAATGTATCGAATGGTTGTATGTGATATAACCTAGTTATCGAATCGAGGATTGACTCGATAAGCCGATACATTAGATATTAGTCGGTTATATGCGATATGATCGGATCGTTAAATCAAGTATTGATTTAATGATTTAATGCATAATTATATATTTGATATATTACTTTGCATTAACTAGTATTTGTTCACTTTAAAAGGATTTTCTCACTTGAAATGCACATTGTATATGTGATATATTTTTTTGTGCACAAGATTGTATCATGTTTGATGATACATGAATGTTTGGGTGTATGTTTAGTCTAAACCATGGTTATGTTAATGGTTAGGGTTTTGTTTATTTACTTACTTATTTATTTATTCATTAATTCTTTTTTTGGGCAAGAATGAAATGGCGGCTTAGTTTGTTTCTTTCTTGAAAGTTCATGAAGCTTTGAAGCTTTGACCATTTTGTCTCTTAGCCTTAACCTAACCATTCAACCTAACCCTAGTTTAGTCTCTACACCTAACCATGGTTGCTATATGATAAGTATTCATTTTATTTTCTATTTTGAATAATACTTATCATATTCTTTCTTCATCATCTTCTTCTTCAACAAAGGAAGAAAGCTTGCCTCCATCAATGGCAACTTGAGAAAAAGAGTGAGAAATCCAATTCTAAAGTGAACCTGTAAGTGCACGGCGGCGCCCCGGCCGTCAATCCGACGCCGGAATGCGGAAGCGGTGAATAACTTAAAATTTGCGGACTTAGCAAACCGGCACCACCGCGCACTATAACCCGGATCGTTACCATTAACAAGTCTAAGCAAACTAGAAGATGGGAAAGAGATATACCGACGATCCAAGTCCTCCGGTCTTCATCTCCAATCCGATCTCCTCGCGGGATCTCCGTCCGTCTCCTCCTCGTCGCCGGAAGTGCACCACGTTGCCTACATCGTTTACGGGCTCCCACCTCAATGCCGAGGCAACTCGGGCACGAAGCCGGCTACTCGACGTGCCCAAGATTCGCTGTAGAATGTGTAGTAGAACTTGTGTCTCTTTTTGGGGTAGTGGAGGTTGCCATTGGTGAAGGAAAAGAGAGCTTGGAGAGAGGTGAGAAAAATGGAGCATACTCAAGAAGGAATGTATCATATTTTTCTCCACACATCAAAATGAAAAAAGAATCCCATTCCCTCTCTTGGAATGGCCGGCCCACACCCCCCCTTGTGTGATTGGAGAGAGAAAGAGAGAGCAAGGTCAAGGGGTGGGTGGAAGCAATGATGCAAGAGGGCATCAAGAAAGAATATGATCACAAGCAAAAACCACACACAACCACAACCATCATCAACAACCATGATGCTAACAAAGTCAAGCCATCATGAAGTATGAAGTCAAGCAAGTCAAAGGAGGGTGCTATCATGATACAATAAAATGCAAAGACCCCCTTCCACAAATGCCTATTTGCAACAATGCAAATAAGCCCTCCTCCACCAATCTTCGGCCAATGAACGGAACAATGGAAATCGGCCGAAACGGAAAGCAAACTGGCAACTCCAAAAACTGGTCCCGTAATAAATTACAGGAAAACCCCGATACTGTGCATACACACCCGCATTTGTATTCCGACCGAAATACAAATGCAATGAGACAAAATCTACACTGTACTATATTAGGATCCGGCTTATACCAAAGCCGGCCAGTAATATCCGTTCGATCCTGATCCGTGCAATACCGCACGTATGTGATCGAACCCTGCCATATAACCATACGGCCTATAGTACAAACTGTCCGATCCTGATCCGTGCAATACCGCACGTATCTGATCGGACCTTGCCATATCTCCATACGGCTTCTACAACCTTTCGCCCGAAAGCTGAGTAACTGTAAGTGTGGTGGACTCTAAAGACTCGTCAATACTATGGCTGTGGATTTAACCACTAGCACGTCAGAGGTATATGCCAATACGTGACGGGCCACCAGCTATTGACCAAAAGGGACGTCGATGAGGAAGCTCACCCCGACACCCAACTGAGCCTGTCAGTGACAATATCCGTGCAGTCCGGTCCGTTCGTCTATGAGCATCGCATGGCGGGCCTAGGGGGTTGGTAAAAGTCAGACCCCCAAAAGCGGTACAAGTCGTGTCGGAGTGTAGCCCAGAACACCCTGAGATACTACTGGAATACCTACCAGTAAATCTCCTTGCCTCGGCCGAGGGCTTCGTGTAATGGCTCTCCTAGACACAGCACGACCTCACCCCCAATACCGGGAGAGACGAACCCCTGAAGATACGCTCACTGCCTCCATGTGGCTCGGGACTGCACCCAACTAAAACCTGTTTGCACGACTCCTTTGAGCCGTGGTAGGGTAGTAATCAAAGTACAGTGGGAACTCACACGAGACAAATGACGATCCCCAGGTCGATGAACTAACCTGCACACATGTCACCAGGGAACTGCCATCTGACGTCTGGTATATGACCAACTAGCATGTTCCCGGCGAGTCCTGTCCGGTGTACTCATAACCCAATGAGCACCTGTATACATCTTAGGTGATCCAACTGACACCAGTGGCTTGTGAGACCGGCCACCGCCCCTCGTCGGGGTCTCGACTGTATACACTAGTCTACTAATGGAGTATCGATGCCCAGTCTCGAAACTCCCACGACTAGGGACCTTTTAAGGATATGCTTGTAGACCCCCAGCTCCCACTTATATGATCGCCCTCATACTGCTGGTGGTCAAGCAAGAATCCTAGGGGCTCTATCAACGTGTAATAGTGACGTGTCATGTCACCTAAAACAGTACACGATGATAAAGGTAAACCAGATAGCATACTATCATCTCGAGTAAGACTGTCCTACCGGGATAGGTCCTCCCTCAATCATTACAATCACGTACCTGTGACCTAATAATTGACTCTGAGGGCACTATCTCCAACAATCTCCCACTTGCACTCAAGGCTAATTATTGCGATGTCGCATACTCACAGCCCGTGTGATACCGAACATCCAACTCCTCTACTAATCAGTCTCACAAAGCTCGTTTGCGAAACTATTGCGTTCGAGGAATAGCCTCAGTGAGTGGATCCGCATAGTTGTTTCTTCCTTTGTCTCTCTATATCTCAAGTTCGCGGAGAAACCCATCTCCCGAAATGAGCAATACCTGTCTTAGAATGTGCCTGGATGTCTGATGGGACATAGCTCATAAATGAACTCCAAATCCAAACTTCTTAGACTGTATCGTCAACTGAACTTAATCAGTATCCTGCGCCATGCCTCCCTCAGTATTGCCCTGGACAACCTGTCCAAAATACTGCCCCTCATCAGAAGGAAAACTATAGCTCTGACAACCTCCTTGTCGTCCATGTCACCTTGGAAGCCTGGAATGATAACTGTCTCCTGAATGAGGCTGTCGTTATCATATCCCTAGAACATCCACTTATGTTCTAAAACTGCTTCCGACTGTTTCTCCAGGATTGGATTAATGTCAACTTATTGCATCTAGTGCAAGAACAACATCTGGTGTGGTACTTGACATCTCATGATTGACTCAATTGCCTAAGCAAGTGATCTGCCAATCATGCACATCCCTCTCCCCTTTAGTCTGTAAGACAGCTTCAGAGAGGGTGACTCCATCACCTGCAAGTACACTACCGTGCCAGGAGTCGTCCATCCTAAATACTTTTAGAATGCTGTCAAGTACCCTGATTGGGAAACCACCCAAATCTAGATCTAATACCATAGATCCAGTAACCAATATGTCTGATACAAAATCCATTTCCTTTGTGGAGAAACTACTGTGTGACGACCAAAGTATAACCGATCGTAGTGTAGGAGTTTCTTTTCCTACTCTGTGTATGTCATCCAAATACCAGGATATCACACCCTACTACCTTCTCAACAGATCCATCCCCTATTCTGATGAAGTCAAACCCATGACTGTCACGTCAGAAATAGATGATCTATCTCCGCTATATCTGCTTTAGTCTATAAATAGACATAAGCTACCTGTCCACCAATGCTTCCGCTGCTCCCACTGACTACGACAACCCTCTGGCAGAGTCATATACACGTGCACTTCTAAAACTAGTTTAGAACGACGCTATACTCATCCTCCCGCCGGGTCTCGTAGCCTGGAACAACAGCAATGGTAATTGTGGGTAAACAAGAACTTCCCTGTCACCGTCCTTGAGGCTACCGTAGTACCTCTCGGGTGCCTGAAGTTACCCACCTTATCTGCGGAGTGGCCAATGGAATGTCAATCCAGATTGAATCTTTAGGTTCCTTATCAAATCTTCAGTAATCGTTTGCGGTTCTGGAATCACTTCCAGTTCCACCATACTCCCACTACTGTTTTCTGAAAAAAAAATCCATTTTTAATAAAACTGTGGCGAGTCTAGAACAATATTGCTATTGTTCATCCAGATGGTAGAAAGTCAACCCGCGTCATAGCCTGGGTCAACCCACAAACAGCCATTACAGAAACGTGCCTTGAGTTGTTCAGTGTCTGGTTTTAATCATAAACCGGACAACTCCCCGTACCTTAACATCGTTAAGATATGAACTGTTCTATATCCAATATAGAAACAGAGGCACTGATTTAATTGAACCAGATTCAAATCATGCAGCTGTCCCCAGTGCATGTCAACTAAATGGAAGGAGGCCGATCAGCGTTACTCAACTTAGGAATGCTTCCAATTATGAGTAACCTGAAAGAGAAACAATTTCTCTTAATCATTACTATCATCTGAACACCATACACAAGTATCTACATCTTCGATCACTTTGAAGAATCCCGATACTTGCTACACCTGGTTCTCTACTCTATTCAAATACCTATAACTTCTCAAAATTCGGACCCTGTGTTTCCACGAAACACCTGTCTAAAAACTAGAGAAGTCATAAGTAAACCGAATATAGTACGAGGACCAACCCCTCTGTCCTGATGGACCCTGGACAATATACAATACTCTGTATAAGTCCCTTGAGTCTGATAACTCATTCACTGTGTGTCGTAGGTTGAAAACTGTACTTATGGTTAAGAAGAATTACACCGCTGTTCAATGCTCCTTACCTAATCATCCACTGATATAGGTAAATGTCGTAGACATAATTTCAGAAAGATATATCTCACTCTATGAAAATAGACGTACAGATATATCAATTTGAAATTGGTGCATAAAAGCGGATATTCAAAACCAAATATTTGCCGACCGGCAAACAGCCCAGGTGACTTCCTCAAATATCACCGATTACAACGAATCCCGATATAATGAGGATGATCACCCAATTCCCAATAATTTACTCCCACTCATCATCTGTAAAACCATACAGATGTGAGAATCATACCTGGTAAATACATACCCTGGAGTAAGCGTCTAATCGGGAAATCAGTTTTCCTTTAACAGTACACAGTGAAACTGAAACATTGAAATGTTTCGATGGGGTATTCCGGTATTCTTAGTAATGCCTCTTCCATATTCACGTCTGTAACCTTGTAATTCTTTGCCACCTCTCCAAATCCCTTCATATGTCTTTAGTCTTTACCTTCTGTACACCCCTTTAAGCCAAATGGTTTTCTTCCTTCCCTACCGTTCGGCACCAGCCTATGGTTTGGAAGAAGACTATCCAAAAAGCATAAAGGGTGTACTGTCCTAATCCTAGGAGCACTCGCAACGCGAGAGAAGGTGAAGATAAAAGACACCTGAATGTACTTTATTCCTATTTCTCCTGAACCAGGATCCATCCCCGAACTGGAACAAGTTCCTTTCGAGTTCGTATATCACCATACGATGGATTATCCAATAAACTGTGGATCTTCGTAGTGATACGGAGTGTCCTGGAGAAATACAAAGGTGATGAGGGAGTGGTAACGAAGTATTTGGTTTGGTCGTGAATATCTGTTGCAATTTACTTTGCCCTCTTACTAATCCCTTGCTTTGTCTGAACTTAATACCTTCTGTACACCATTGTTATGCTAATTGGTTTTCTTCATTCCCTACCGGTCGGCACCAGCCTAAGGTTTGGAAGAAGACAATCCAATTTGCGTAATAGGTGTACTACCCCTAAACCAAGGAGTACTCGTAACCTGAGAGAGGGTAAAAGGAAAAGACAACTGAATAATCCTATCCGTTTTCTCCAGAACCGGAAACCATCCTCGAATAAATTCTTTCGAGTTCGTATCTAACCATACGATGGTTTTGTCCAATGGAAGTGGACGTTCGTAGTAACACGGGGTGTCCTGGAGAAAAGGGTAAAAGTAGGAGTGGCAGTGAGGTTTGCAACTCTGACAATCCAAAAGCCGGTGTTTAAGAAGGTTCGGTCAACTTGATCACTGAGTCATAGTCTTAGGGTCGGGTCAATGGTCGCTGCCAAAGAGAGAGAGAAGAAACACTCAGCGTGCACTCTATCCTAGATCAGAATGGTTACCAATTTATCTAATCTGGAAACCTCCCACTGTACCTCAAATTCTCTTCCAAACCTGAAAGAAGAATTAGTCGGGATCACCCGAGGAGTAAACCAACTCATCAGTGGGAATCGGGATCCAACTCTCATCGCATGACAACGTGACGGAATCCTCCCACGGTATCACACTCCAGAAGGTATGCGCATATCTGGCAAGTTTCAGTACTTTTGAAATTCCCGATGTGGATTTTTACCCCATGCTCTTATGACCTTGACTAAGGCCAACAAATCATAAGTCACATGTCAAGTTCTACCCGTCATTATCCAGGTTGATTTGAACCCACCCGTACAAGCCCTTGACTAGGGCCAACAAGGCTATACGACTGTCCCAAACCAACGCATCTATCTATGCAGCATATGAACACCCAATAGCTACCAAACACTGTGCCTTGACTAAGGCCAACAAACACAGCTTGAATACTATTGACCACCCATATGAAACGACGGAGGGCTACGAATGGTTTCTGGCGAAAACCTTTAACGTAATGAACTTGATATCGTCGAAGGAACGGATAGCTTTTTAAAAATTTAGTGACGAAAACCGTTGCTAAAGAGGTCACTCCCGGTGAAGGGATCTCGGCTCTTTCCCCGTAGAATGGGGTGCAGGATATTCCAAATGAATACCGCGATGCAAAGCAAAAGTAATCGGCTATAGTGAAGTTAATGCCCTGACGCAAACTTCTGTCCAAGGGGTCACTCCCGGTGAAGGGATCTCGGCCCTTGCCTCGTCGACTGAGGAGCAGGATATTCCAACTGAATATCACGATGCAAAACAAAAGTGAACGTCCTTGCAATAACAGCTTTTTGAAAAGTGTTCCAACAACATCAGATTAGGTTTGTTTTTAACTTGCATTGATCCGAATCAATGCAGTCCCATCAATTGATCACACCAAAAAGAACGAAAATATACTGATGTACGTATATGCCATCCGCATTCGCCACTGGGTCCCGTCATTACCCGTTAGGTTAGCTTACTAACGACAGAGCGGGGACTGGACTAGCGCGGATGCAAAACATATACAACATCTACTAATATATATACCAATATATTATATTTCGCTCAAGGCGTGAAAGAAATGCAACATCACAGAGAATGAACAGCATCACAGAAACAATACAGATATCTGGGATCCCCGGGTTTCACAGAGCCACTAATGAAACCCGACGTTCCCCTGGTCGTGTGGATAGCCTGCGCAATGAAATCCTAGACCCCTACGGGCGCGGCAAGTCACCCGCCAAAACCTGAAGCGAGGCAGCCCCCTTCAGCGCCGTGAATGGACCACCCGGCACTTCACGGAATCCGGTAACTTGGGCACCCCTCCTGGGTCAACCTGTACCCCCTACGAGTGCGGCGAATAGCCCGCCAATCCTAGAGTGAAGCCCCCTTCATCCCAATGCCATGAGATGCGGGCTTGTTGCCTTCTAGAACCCGGCTATCCGTGCACCTCTCCGCGGGGCAATCCTAGTACAGAAAGTAAAATATACATACACCGGGTACATCGACCGCAACCAGGTCGTGCCCCAAAATAATAATACAAACAGGCAGTGACGGCAGTCCACATGTCGGACGCTCGCCCCGCAATATCAAATGTACATAATACCACAAAAACTGTACTAGCATTGCATCCAGGCTATCCCCCATGACCTATCCGCAACATCACAGCAAATACATAGAACATCAACGTAAAAGTCACGTTCGCAAATCCGTCTAACCAGGCTATAGCAGTTAGACCGGATTTACCGATCGAGTGACATTCACGGTCGCAGATATAATGTAAATACTGTGAAAAATGTGTTTAAAATTTTCCGATTGATCAAACAATTAACAAGTGGGCCCCAAAGAAAACTGTAGCACTCACAGAAACAATTAGCCCAATTTTAATATCCCAAAACCCCTAAAATAAGCCCACAAGCCCACTTAAAGAAATTGGTGAAGTGAAACCTCATTTCCGCGGCGGAAGCGCGGCCAATGAGGGGCTAACGCCGCCCTTCCGCGGTCGAATGGTAGGATCACTTTACCAAATTTTTTCAGTAGTCTTAGAACTCCCTGCGCATCACTCTGAGACAACCTGAAAAATTTTTCGACACTAAAAATTTCCAACAGAAAACTGATGCGACAAAATACGGGTTTTTGGACTTTTTGATCGATCGGAAATGCAAACACATTACACAAAGCTAGACTAAGTTAATGGCGAGGCTCTGATACCACTGTAAGTGCACGGCGGCGCCCCGGCCGTCAATCCGACGCCGGAATGCGGAAGCGGTGAATAACTTAAAATTTGCGGACTTAGCAAACCGGCACCACCGCGCACTATAACCCGGATCGTTACCATTAACAAGTCTAAGCAAACTAGAAGATGGGAAAGAGATATACCGACGATCCAAGTCCTCCGGTCTTCATCTCCAATCCGATCTCCTCGCGGGATCTCCGTCCGTCTCCTCCTCGTCGCCGGAAGTGCACCACGTTGCCTACATCGTTTACGGGCTCCCACCTCAATGCCGAGGCAACTCGGGCACGAAGCCGGCTACTCGACGTGCCTAAGATTCGCTGTAGAATGTGTAGTAGAACTTGTGTCTCTTTTTGGGGTAGTGGAGGTTGCCATTGGTGAAGGAAAAGAGAGCTTGGAGAGAGGTGAGAAAAATGGAGCATACTCAAGAAGGAATGTATCATATTTTTCTCCACACATCAAAATGAAAAAAGAATCCCATTCCCTCTCTTGGAATGGCCGGCCCACACCCCCCCTTGTGTGATTGGAGAGAGAAAGAGAGAGCAAGGTCAAGGGGTGGGTGGAAGCAATGATGCAAGAGGGCATCAAGAAAGAATATGATCACAAGCAAAAACCACACACAACCACAACCATCATCAACAAGCATGATGCTAACAAAGTCAAGCCATCATGAAGTATGAAGTCAAGCAAGTCAAAGGAGGGTGCTATCATGATACAACAAAATGCAAAGACCCCCTTCCACAAATGCCTATTTGCAACAATGCAAATAAGCCCTCCTCCACCAATCTTCGGCCAATGAACGGAACAATGGAAATCGGCCGAAACGGAAAGCAAACTGGCAACTCCAAAAACTGGTCCCGTAATAAATTACAGGAAAACCCCGATACTGTGCATACACACCCGCATTTGTATTCCGACCGAAATACAAATGCAATGAGACAAAATCTACACTGTACTATATTAGGATTCGGCTTATACCAAAGCCGGCCAGTAATATCCGTTCGATCCTGATCCGTGCAATACCGCACGTATGTGATCGAACCCTGCCATATAACCATACGGCCTATAGTACAAACTGTCCGATCCTGATCCGTGCAATACCGCACGTATCTGATCGGACCTTGCCATATCTCCATACGGCTTCTACAACCTTTCGCCCGAAAGCTGAGTAACTGTAAGTGTGGTGGACTCTAAAGACTCGTCAATACTATGGCTGTGGATTTAACCACTAGCACGTCAGAGGTATATGCCAATACGTGACGGGCCACCAGCTATTGACCAAAAGGGACGTCGATGAGGAAGCTCACCCCGACACCCAACTGAGCCTGTCAGTGACAATATCCGTGCAGTCCGGTCCGTTCGTCTATGAGCATCGCATGGCGGGCCTAGGGGGTTGGTAAAAGTCAGACCCCCAAAAGCGGTACAAGTCGTGTCGGAGTGTAGCCCAGAACACCCTGAGATACTACTGGAATACCTACCAGTAAATCTCCTTGCCTCGGCCGAGGGCTTCGTGTAATGGCTCTCCTAGACACAGCACGACCTCACCCCCAATACCGGGAGAGATGAACCCCTGAAGATACGCTCACTGCCTCCATATGGCTCGGGACTGCACCCAACTAAAACCTGTTTGCGCGACTCCTTTGAGCCGTGGTAGGGTAGTAATCAAAGTACAGTGGGAACTCACACGAGACAAATGACGATCCCCAGGTCGATGAACTAACCTGCACACATGTCACCAGGGAACTGCCATCTGACGTCTGGTATATGACCAACTAGCATGTTCCCGGCGAGTCCTGTCCGGTGTACTCATAACCCAATGAGCACCTGTATACATCTTAGGTGATCCAACTGACACCAGTGGCTTGTGAGACCGGCCACCGCCCCTCGTCGGGGTCTCGACTGTATACACTAGTCTACTAATGGAGTATCGATGCCCAGTCTCGAAACTCCCACGACTAGGGACCTTTTAAGGATATGCTTGTAGACCCCCAGCTCCCACTTATATGATCGCCCTCATACTGCTGGTGGTCAAGCAAGAATCCTAGGGGCTCTATCAACGTGTAATAGCGACGTGTCATGTCACCTAAAACAGTACACGATGATAAAGGTAAACCAGATAGCATACTATCATCTCGAGTAAGACTGTCCTACCGGGATAGGTCCTCCCTCAATCATTACAATCACGTACCTGTGACCTAATAATTGACTCTGAGGGCACTATCTCCAATAGAACCCATCTCCTATTTCTTCATCCTCTACCTCTTGCCAAGTAGTATAGGGTGTTTTCTTCACAAGTTTCATGACTTGGTGAAGTTGGAGCTTGATCTTGAGTCGCCTCGACGTAGATCATCTTCGGCATCGAAGTCGACGACCTAGCCCGATCACTCTTTCGATGAAACCACCGTGAGAGTCCGGGATCCAAAAGGTACAGCGGAGGGACTTCATCGTGGAGCTAAGGAAGTGGAGGACCGGATCTACAAAGGTTGTAGTCACTTTCCTTTAGCAATAAAGTAGTTTACTTGCTTGCATCGCCTATACATCTAGTTAACGATCCGTATTAGGGTTTGTAGGCACTTGGAAAAATTTGAATTGGCCATGTTTGATCACTTGTGAGACCTCATTAGTGTGTCTAGAAACCCTACAGTGGTATCAGAGCCTAGCTAGAGCCTTAGGCGATGCGTAGACGGAGTTAGAAGTCCGATCGAACCGAAACCCTAACTCTAAAATGCTCTCTGGACATTTTTCAAAAACTGGGTTTTTTCCAGATTAAAAATTCTTAAAAAATTCAGCAGGAAGATCTAAGAATTATGGTGCAAAACGAGCTCCTGATTCATCTAAACCGCCGCGGAACAGCGGCAGAAGCATGGCTTCTGCGGCGGTTTCGCGGCCGTATGGTCACATTGCCCAATAATTTTTGCACAGTAATTCCTATATTTTAGTTCTGGATTTTCTGGGATTTTTTAAATATCACTCAAGAGTTGAGTTTTCTGGGTTGTATTGGGGACTCGGTGTTTCGATCGGATTGTCTAATTTTGTCTATGTGTTTTTCCGGGTAATTTTGGAATATGTTAAAAAGTTCGACCGGATATAAATACCCAATTTTTTCCCTGCCAGGAAATTTCCAATTGTTGGATATTTCTGTAGTTTAATCACGTTCTAAGTAGTGCAAGTAACGCGATGATCCCTCTAGAAGACAGCAAACCTTAACTCGATTATGTGACCGTTTTGAACTGCCCTTTGAACCTTCGGGTTTGGGGCAGTACGGCGTGCCACATGTGAAGCGTTGGCTTAACCCTTCTACGGCTGGACCGTTGGTACTGAGGTATGAACTGAATATTTTTAAACTTATATCATGTGTTGAGCTGTATCGGGAAAACTTGGGTGTTCGATTTTTTGATCGGAAAGTTTAATATTTTCTATTTATCCGAAATGTGATACAATATTTGGAATCCACAAGTAGTTATGAGATAACTGAATGAATGTTATAAACATAGCGGTTTAGTCTCACTTGATCGGTTGCCACGGAATTTTGATGTGATCAAAAGTCCGTCGCAATCACGTAGCGTACGCGGATACTCGCCGGGTAAACTTAATAGACAGTCTCACCCCATAGCCCCGACCAAGTGACTGTAGGAGAACCCCGTCGCCGAAAGCATCCGTTCGGGTGCTCGCGGCAGCGGTGTTCCGCCTTGGTGCACTTCGTCGACGGCATCGGGGGTGCAGCCGTCTACTAAAGTTTGCGACGAGCATTTGATCATAATGTCGGGAATCTTTTTGAATTGCCCGACTTGATATTGAAAAGAGTTTTCGATAATGAGACTAAAATGCGGGGTTTATAATTGTTAGGCATGTGATGTCTAAGTATTTCATTTGATTAGGCATGCGATGTCTGAAGATATTGCGGATTCCAACTGTTGTAGTTTTACACTTCCTTTTCTGTGACCATAAGTGTAGTATGTGATATCGCTGGTTTCGTTGCTATATGTCAACGACAATTGGGATGCGCATATTTACTTACGTTGATGACATGTGATGTTATGTGTTGCTGGATATGTTATATTGGATCGTCGTGTTTGAATAGCCGGGGGGTTTTTATGTGAGATGAGTGTTTTTCATTTTCATTCATGTAAAAACTTGTATGTAATATTCTTTTATTGGGGCACTTCCAGGTTGCGGATGATGTCACCATTTGTATATTATTTACTTTTCCGCATTAGGATAGTCCCAAGGAGGGGAGCACAAGTAACCGGGTTCTGGGGTCCAGTGGGAGACCAGCTCGAGGAGTCGAGTTCGGGTCTCTTAACCCTAGAATTGGTAGGGTTGCTTGCCGCTCTTGTAGGGGTCTAGGGGTGTGGGATTGGCTATTCATCACGACCGTGGAATCCGTGTTTTATACTGGCTCGTATTAAAAACACGGACGTCCTAGTATATCCAATATTTCATATGATATTTTCTGCTGCGTTATCTGTGATGTGATCATGTGATCTGTTCAGATAGATATTATATATAGTATATATGATATATTATATAGACGTTGCTTATGTTTTACACCCGCGCTAGCCCTGCCTCGCTCTGGCGTTAGTTACCTAACCTAACGGTGCAGACAGGACATCGAGGCGAATGTGGATGGCATAAGCGTACGTTATATTTATCTGTGATGTTTAGGTGGACTTTAATGATGGGATATTCATTAATGAGATTAATGAAAGAAAATAAACCTAAATGATGTTGTGGAATCGAATTTCAAAAATAAAACAGGTAGCTACAGTTCTTGCTTTGCATCGCGGTGTTCCTTGTAGAACATCCTGCACCTTATTCGATGAGGAAAGGACCGAGATCCCTTCAACGGGAGTGACTCCTTTAGCAATAACTGGCAGATGCTACACCCTCGGTTTGTCTTTTGATTGCTTCTATAGTT
Source organism: Agapanthus africanus (assembly GCA_030015575.1). Classification (NCBI taxonomy): domain Eukaryota; kingdom Viridiplantae; phylum Streptophyta; class Magnoliopsida; order Asparagales; family Amaryllidaceae; genus Agapanthus; species Agapanthus africanus. The sequence continues at coordinate 61,911,705 of CM057338.1, forward strand.
TCTGCTTTGCATAGTGATATATATGATATATCCCGCACCTCATTCGACGAGGAAAGGGCCGACGATCCCTTCACCGGGAGTGACCCCTTTAGCAAAACTAGAAAAGCCTCAAAAACATTCCATTTAAAAACCATTTGATTCCGCAACGAGATCAAGTTCAAAGCGTTAAAGGTTTTCTTAAAAACCATTCGCAACCCTCCGTCATTTTAGGAAGTAGAGTACTTAGTATTCGTGCTACGTTTGTCGACCATAGCCGAGGCGTAGTGTGCGGTAGCTAAGTGATGTCTTCCTACACAGCATATGATGCGATTAGTTAGGACAGTCATGTGGCTTTGTTGACCTTAGCCAAGGGTTATGTGGGTGGGTCTAATTAATCACGAAATGACGGGTAGAACTTGACTAGTACCTATGATTTGTTGACCTTAGCCAAGGTCATAGGTGCTAGGGGTAAAAACCATTATCGGGAGTTTCAAGTGTTGAAATTTGCAATGAGATTGCATACCTTCTATATGATAGTTGGATCCCGATACCCACTGCGAGTAATTGTTACTCCTGGGAGAGTTTTGCACTTTACAATTAGCCGATCAAGTAGGTGTCTAGAAAGGTGTCAACGGGGTTACGCCTCTGGGAAAACGAGGTTTACTGTAATTAGGTCCGTGCGAAAGCACGGGGAACCTCCCTCAAAGTACCGACACTGGCCTGGATGAAAGATTAGCGAACTTATGAGTGTAATTAATCCCGGCTAGTCTTTCCTTTTAGGGTTTGAAGGAAGATTTGATAAAAACAGTGGGAGCCATCCTGATTAGATAAAATATATAACCAATCTAATCTTGCAAGAGCGCACGCAGAGTGTTTTCTTCTCTCTCTCTCCAGGTAGCGACCATATCACGCCTTAATCAAAATAATAATATGGATGTATTGACCAAACCCGCTTGTTATACTGAGCTGGGGTAAGTTGGTCCCGCTCCAACTTATAATTGTTATAAGACAGAGCAGGAAATAGGGGAATACCAGAATTCCTATGCCGCCCAAACGAAGAAAGTGCATGAGATGCATCTCCTTCGGGTGTGTTCATTATAAAGAACTGTTTCTCAGTATCCTCTGAATCCTGGGTATTTGATACCGGATCAGGATTCCAGATATGTAATCTGTTACATAGGGCTACAAAAAGGTAGAAAACTGAGAACGGGCGATAAGTTTCATGAAACAAAAAACGGGGCAAGTGTTGCAGCCAAGTCTGTTGGTCACTGTCACCCTGTATTACCAATACATTGATTCTGAACGAATGTTATTAGATACCGAACCTGATATACAAAATCATATCAATTTCTTTATTAGTAAAGAAATGATAAAATTTTGTATTGATGGATAATGTTTTGAACATTTCCTATATCAAAAGTTGATCGGTTCAGGCGCGTTATCTAAAAGCATTGACGTTCTAAATCAAACTACAGTTCTTAGTATACAGAACATACACAAGAGGAAGAGTTCAGAAATGAACGGATCCTTCTTGAGGCATTATAGACTAGGTCACATCAATGCAACCCGACTGGCTGAAGTTACATTTTAGATGCATATTTAAATCAGTTTGAATTTACATCTTGTGAAACTTGCCAGTCATGTCACAAAGATTAGATGACCATAGCTCTGTTTATTGGAAACAGAGAAAGAATTAGTAAACTCTTGGGGCTGATATATGATGATGTATGTAAACTCCCCTGTCTACACATGCCAGGACTGGCTCTTTGTACTTCATTAGGTTCTCTGATAATCTCTCAAGATTCAGTCATATGTTCCTGTTGAAACACAAGTCCGAACCTTTTGAGATATTCACAGAATATAAGCTGGAAGTAGAGAACCAAAATACGGGTATAAGTATTATGTCCTATGATAAGATCAGGGAGGAGAATACTTGTGCATGGAATCCTTGGACTATTCTAAAGGAAAATGAGATTCTCTCTCAGTATTACTCCTCTGAATACACCACAGCACAACGGTGTATCGGGGCGGAGCAATCGCATAATATTAGATATGGTGTGCTCTATGATGAGTATTACTGAGTTACCTATCTCCTTTTTGGGGTTGTGCACTTGAGAAGCTGCATACTTATTGAATTAGGTTCGAATCAAATCAGTGCCTACCACTCCATATAAGATATGGTATGGGAAGAGCCTATCTCTTAAGTAAGTTAAGATTTAGGATTGTCCGGCCTATGTCAAAAGCAAAATCCGGACAAGATCGAGGTGAGGTCAGTTCTGTAGAACTGGAAAGGTTCCAGCTATACAAAACTGCAGCTGATGATTTGGTAGAACCAAAGGATTCAATAGTTTCCGACGAACCCCAGCCTCTCCGCCGAACTAGCAGGGTTCCTCATCCGCTTGAGAGATACTTCTGTTTCTCGATGACAGTGGGAGCGAGGAATGCATCATGAGATGATGACCCAACTAGTTTCGAGCAGGTCATCGAGAGTAGGGACTCTGTAAGAATGACTGGATGCTTAGCGATCTGAGATGGAATCCACATACACCAACAAAGTATGGACTTTGGTTGCTATATCTGAAGGGTTAAATCCCCATCAGGAGCAAGTATATCTTGAGAAGATTACTTGGTATAGATGGAAAAGTTGAGACTTTCAAAGCTAGACTTGTTAAAGGTTTTAGTCATCAACAAGGTGTGGATAATGATGAAACCTTTTCCAGGGACGATGCTTAAGTCCATCCAGATCCTACTTTCCACTGCTATATACCATGACTGCGATATCTGGTGGTTGGGTGCCATGACTACTTTTCTAAATAATGATTTAGAAAAGAACGTCTATAAGAACACAGCCGGAGAACTTCGTAAACAGTGGGAGCAGCGGAAACGTATGCAAGATGTTTTATGTGATGAAGCAGGCATCGCGGAGTTGGAACATCTGTTTTGATGAGTTAGTCAAACAGTTTGACATCATCAAAATGGTAGATGAACCTTGTATATACAAAAAGGTAGTAGGGAGTATGGTAGCGATCCTCGTAGAGTACGTGGATGACATACTCTTGATAGGGGAGGAGTTTCCTATACTACGCTCGGTCAATCTCCGCTTATCACAAGGATTCTCCAATAGGATCAAAGTGATACCTCCTAAATCCTGAGATTTGGGTCTATGAGATAGATCTGAATGGATGTTAGGATTCTCACTGGTTGTAGTGAGATAATATCAGTTGATCCTGGGGAAAATCACTTGAAAGGTTCCAGGGTGATAAAGACGACTGAATGTCAGTCACAGGCATTGTCTTTACCCTCTGTAAAGGGACGGTATGTTGGAAGAATTCCAAGCTAGATACCATGACAAACTAGACGATAAAGGCTGGTAACATCGCTATTAAAGATACTACCAAAGAGGCGGTTTGGGTGTATAATGGTTCATAAGATGAACTAGGTTCCCACCATTGTGTGACAATAGAAGTGTGGCTTTAGCCCAGGAGCCTCGGTCCCATCAGTGACCCAGACATATTCTGAGGCAGCATCACCTGATCATGGGGATAGATGATCTCCAGGGTGATCGAGGTTAGGAGAGTAGACTCAGAGGAAAACACAGCGGATCCACTCACGAAGGCCTTTTCCCAAAGAGAGACTTTTAGGGGATGGTTGAGTATTAGATACTACAACTACTGCTACAGATGGCCCTAGTGCAAGTGGGAGATTGTTAGTTATATGTATGCCCTAGAGGCCATTACTGTACATTGGATGTATATTGTAGTGGATGCTGGGACATATATAGGTAGGACTTTCTTGCTCGACATGATAGTACGCTATTTGGTTGCTCTTTATCTTAACATGTATACTTTCTGTCTCTATGTTACATGTTGATAAAGCCCTTAGGATGTGTACTCGACTTCCAGGACTATGATGCAGATCATACTAGTGGGGCCTGGATAGTCCATGAGTACATCCTTCAATGTTCCTAGTCGTGGGAATATCGAGATGGGGCATCGATATTCCAGAGTAGACTAGCGTATATCTTCTTGACCCATGTGATGGGCAATGGATGATCCCATATCTATTGGTATTTGACATCAGAGATGGTATGCGGGTGCTCAGTGGAGACTGGGTACACTGAACGGACTCGCCGAGAACTCCCAGATGGTATTATACCTCACGTCAGATGGCAGTTCTCTGGCGACACTGGTACAGCTTAGTATGTTGACCCGAGATCGTCATAGAGTCTTGTGTGTCTTCCACTGTGCTTTGATTTCCACCCTACCACGGCTCTACTGAGTCGTGCAAACAGGTGGTTTTTGGGTACAGTCCCGATTCACATGGAGGCAATGAGCGATAGGAGGGGATTCGTCTCTCCCGGTATTGGGGGTTGATGTTGCGCTATGCACGACTGGCCATAACAGGAAATCCCTGACCAGGGTTGCAGTGATATACTGGTAAGAGTTATCAGTAGTTTCATGAATGTTATGGACCTTACGTCGGCATGACTTATCAAGCTACTGGGGTCTGACGTTTACCACCCCTAGGCAAGATATGCGACATATCAGACGAACAGACCGGACTGTACGGTAAGTGTTACTGGTTGGATTCACAGGAGTGTGAGCGGGCTTGCTCGTCGATCTTCTGATCGCTTAATACCCGGGTGGCCGTTACGTTTAGCAGACCGCTTACGGCTTGTGGGTGTTTGATATGATCATCACCTGCTGCCGGCGTATTGACGAGTCTTTAGAGTCCTACACAGAGGTTTCCTGGCTCAAGCGAAACGAAATAGGAGCGCATATGAGATATGTGCGGGACCGAGAATAATGCGTATATGTGATACCGTATTCTATTCTCGCGATGAATGTATCGAATGGTTGTATGTGATATAACCTAGTTATCGAATCGAGGATTGATTCGATAAGCTGATACATTAGATATTAGTCGGTTATATGCGATATGACCGGATCGTTAAATCAAGTATTGATTTAATGATTTAATGCATAATTATATATTTGATATATTACTTTGCATTAACTAGTATTTGTTCATTTTAAAAGGATTTTCTCACTTGAAATGCACATTGTATATGTGATATATTTTTTTGTGCACAAGATTGTATCATGTTTGATGATACATGAATGTTTGGGTGTATGTTTAGTCTAAACCATGGTTATGTTAATGGTTAGGGTTTTGTTTATTTACTTATTTATTTATTTATTCATTAATTCTTTTTTTGGGCAAGAATGAAATGGCGGCTTAGTTTGTTTGTTTCTTGAAAGTTCATGAAGCTTTGAAGCTTTGACCATTTTGTCTCTTAGCCTTAACCTAACCATTCAACCTAACCCTAGTTTAGTCTCTACACTAACCATGGTTGCTATATGATAAGTATTCATTTTATTTTCTATTTTGAATAATACTTATCATATTCTTTCTTCATCTTCTTCTTCTTCAACAAAGGAAGAAAGCTTGCCTCCATCAATGGTAACTTGAGAAAAAGAGCGAGAAATCCAATTCTAAAGTGAACCCACCTTCCATTTCTTCATCCTCTACCTCTTGCCAAGTAGTATAGGGTGTTTTCTTCACAAGTTTCATGACTTGGTGAAGTTGGAGCTTGATCTTGAGTTGCCTCGACGTAGATCATCTTCGGCATCGAAGTCGACGACCTAGCCCGATCACTCTTTCGATAAAACCACCGCGAGAGTCCGGGATCCAAAAGGTATAGCGGAGGGACTTCATCGTGGAGCTAAGGAAGTGGAGGACCAGATCTACAAAGGTTGTAGTCACTTTCCTTTAGCAATAAAGTAGTTTACTTGCTTGCATCGTCTATACATCTAGTTAACGATCCGTATTAGGGTTTGTAGGCACTTGGAAAAATTCGAATTGGCCATGTTTGATCACTTGTGAGACCTCATTAGTGTGCCTAAGAACCCTACACGTGGTAGGGTAGTAATCAAAGTGCAGTGGGAACACACTCGAGGCGAAGTGACAGTGTCAAGTCAACGGACTAAGCTCTACTCATGTCACCTGGGAACTGATAACTGACGATAGGTATAATACCAACCAATCAGTTCCCGACGAGTCCTGTCCAGTGTACTCGTAACCTAACGAGCACCCGCATACTATCTCAAGTACGACGTACTGACAGCTGTGGGACAGACCGTCTCCCCTGCTGGGATGAGAAGCGCATACGTTAGTCTACTCCGGAGTATCGATGCCCTGTCTCGATAGTCCTGCGACTAGGGACCTGAATAAGGATGTGCTTGTGGATTACCCAGCCCCCACGAGTGTGACTGCCATCACAACGCTGGTAATCAAGCAAAGATCCTAAGGGTTCTACTAATATGTATAAGCGATATGCTAAAAGAAACACATGCACATATTGAAGTAGAAACAAACCAAGTAGCATACTACTATATTGAGCAAGATTGTCAATACAAGGTGAATATCCCATGCTTTCATTAAGTAATATACATACTAGTATGATACAGTAATGGCCTCTAGGGCATATACACTAACAATCTCCCACTTGCACTAAGGCCATGTACTGGCGTATCGAAGACCTATCATCTCGATCAGCCGCTCGAACTGAGTCTGGGGTAAGGCCTTCGTGAGTGGATCAGCAGTGTTATTTTCTGAATTTACTCTCTTCACCTCGATCTCCCGGTGATCTATGATCTCCCTGATCAGGTGGTACCACCTCAAAATGTGCCTGGACTTCTTATGGGACCTGGGTTCCTTCGCTAAAGCTATAGCGCCGTTGTTGTCACAATACAGCGGTATTGGATCAACACTGGTAGGAACCACCTGAAGCACCGTGAGGAACTTCTTCATCCAGACAGCTTCCTTTGCGGCATCGCAAGCAGCTATGTACTCCGCTTCCATAGTTGAGTCAGCAACGGTCTCCTGCTTAGAACTCTTCCAGCAAACTGCCCCTCCATTGAGGGTAAAGACATAACCCGACATGGACTTGGAGTCATCCTTATCACTCTGGAAGCTGGAGTCAGCAAAGGCCTCGATCTGGAGGTCTTTTTCGCCATACACCAAGAACATCTCCTTAGTCCTTCTCAGGTACTTGAGAATGTTCTTTACCGCTATCCAGTGCTTCTCCTCTGGGTCTGACTGATACCGACTTACAACGCTCAATGCGTATGCTACATCTGGTCTGGTACACAACATCGCATACATAATAGAGCCTACCGTAGATGCGTAGGGTATTGATGACATGCGAGCCCTTTCCAAATCAGTCTTGGGAGACATCTCTTTGGAGAGGGTGATCCCGTGACAAGCCGGTAGATTACCGTGCTTGGAATCTTCCATACTGAATCGTTTCAGTAGGGTGTCGATGTACCTTGACTGTGAAAGTCCCAACATCCTTTTAGATCTATCACGATAGATCTGGATCCCCAGAATGTAGTTGGCATCGCCCAGGTCCTTCATGGAGAACCTCTGTGACAAGAATCCTTTGACTGACTGTAGCATAGGAATATCATTTCCTATTAGGAGAATGTCATCGATGTACAAGACGAGGAATACCACATTTCTCCCTACAATCTTACTGTAAATGCATGGTTCATCTGGGTTTTTGACAAAGTCGAATTCTTTGACAGTATCATCAAAGCAGATGTTCCAACTCCGCGATGCCTGCTTCAGTCCATAGATGGACTTGAGCAACTTGCACACTTTACCGCTGCTCCCACTCTGATTGAATCCCTCTGGCTGATCCATATAGACGCACTCTTCCAAATTTCCATTTAGGAAAGCCGTCTTTACGTCCATCTGCCAGATCTCATAATCGTGGAAGGCAGCAATGGAAAGAAGGATCCGAATGGATTTAAGCATGGCTACCGGAGAAAAGGTCTCGTCATAGTCCAAACCAGGTCTTTGACGAAAACCCTTTGCAACAAGCCTAGCTTTATAGGTTTCAACCTGTCCATCTACACCAATCTTCTTTCTGAAGATCCATTTGCAGCCTACGGGTTTTACCCCTTCTGGAGCAAAGTCCAAAGTCCAAACTTTGTTGGTGTACATGGACTCCATTTCGGTCCGCATTGCATCCAGCCATTTTACCGAGTCACCGCTCTGAATGGCTTGCTGGAAGCTAGTAGGCTCGTCATAATCAATGATGCAATCCTCTCTATCCCCGTCTATGAGAAAACCATAGTATCTCTCGGGCGGATGAGACTGTCTACTACTCCTGCGGAGCGGCGCAGGAATGTCCGGTTCCCCTGAAACTTCTGGTTCTTCCAAGCTTTCAGTAATAGCTTGTGGTTCTGGAATTTCTTCCAGTTCTTTTGCGCTGCCACTTATCTGATTTTCCAAAAATTCAGTTTCCAAGAAGTGGGCATGCGGAGAAACAAAAACTTTTTGTTCTTCTGCGGAATAGAAAAGATACCCTCTGGAGTTCTTTGGGTATCCCACAAACTTACACAGTACTGAGCATGCCTCGAGCTTTTCCGCATGCTGCTTTTTTACAAAATCTGGACATCCCCATGTCTTAAGATACTTAAGACAGGGTTTCTTCCCACTCCACATCTGATATGGGGTGGTAGGCACAGTCTTGGTTGGAGCCTTGCTCAAGAGATATGCAGCTGTTTTTAGTGCATAACCCCAGAAAGATTGCGGTAATTCAGCCTTACTCATCATGGAACGAACCATATCCAATAGGGTTCGATTCCGCCTTTCAGATACACCGTTGTATTGTGGTGTGTATGGAGGAGTACGCTGAGAGAGAATTCCATTCTCTTTTAGGTAGTCCAGAAACTCGGCACTCAAGTATTCACCACCTCGATCAGATCTCAGTGTCTTTATACTTTTTCCTGTTTGTTTTTCAACTTCATTCTTGTATTCTCGAAATTTCCCAAAGGCCTCGGATTTGTGCTTCATTAAGAAGACATGTCCATACCTAGAGAAATCATCTGTGAAAGTAATGAAGTATGAATAACCACTTCGCGCATGTGTAGACAATGGACCACACACATCATCGTGTATGAGTCCCAAGAGCTCGCTCGCTCTTACTCCGTGTCCAGTGAACGGAGTCTTTATCATCTTTCCCATGAGACAAGATTCACAAGTGGCATAAGACTGATACTCGAACGGATTCAAGTATCCCTCTTTATGTAACTTAGTTAATCGTGTCTCATTAATGTGACCCAGTCTACAATGCCATAAGAAAGCCTGATTTGTTTCCGGAGACTTTCTTTTAAGTGTGTTCTGGACACTGAATATCTGAGCTTGATTTAATACGCATATCCCGTTATTTAATGTACCTGACCCAATCAGAACTTAATTTAGGTGGATGTGTACTACATCGCTTACAAAAGTAAATTCATATCCTTCCTTAGAAAGTAAGGATACATATATGATATTACAAGTCGCACCTGGTACATACAAACAGTTGCGCAAAATCAATATCTGCCCAGTTGTCAGTCCAAGATGATATTCCCCTACGGATTCAGCATCCATGCTCATTCCGTTTGCAACCCTGAGAGTCATATCACCTTTCCTGATAACCCTACGGTTTCTCAGAGCCTGTAATGAATTACAGATGTGAGATCCTGATCCGGTATCCAATACCCAGGAAGTAGGGTTAACTGACATACAGTTCTCTATTACAAACACACCCGAAGACGAAGCCACAACATGCATCGAATTCTGGCTACTGGATTTGCTAGCCCTGCAATCTTTCTGCCAATGTTCATTCCCGTTACAATAGGAACGTCCCTCTTTAACTACATCCAGTCCTGAAACTTTTGCCCTTGCTTTTCCTTCTTCTTCCCTGGTTTCCTTCAGGGTATAAGCAGAGGGCAGGGACTGTAGAATTAAGTCAGTACTTGACCCATTCTCCAACGTGGTCTCCAGGTCCGTGAGCTTAAAATAGCTGGTCTCTGTAAGGACGTTGTCCCCTACAGATGACCCGACAGCCAACCTCGCTTGAAGCAATTCGTTCGAGGTCTCATATCTCGCGATACGAGATTGCTCTCCATGTAAATCCTTGTTATGGAGGAAGATAGAAACTAAGTCCATCTTCTCGTGCTGCCTCTGGTTTGCACCATCAACTGAGGCTAACACGAGGCACTTGGCTTTCGCACAGTCTTTTTCCGATGTCTTACGGATATCACTATCCGTGACAGGGGAAACTGGTCCTGAGACGACAGGGGTTTGATTAGTTAAGAGGTGTCCCAGCATGTCATAGGTAATGGACATCTGGACAGACCTTTGCCAATCATAACAGTCAAGTTCAGTCATTTTATTATCTAGATGTAACCTATGTGTGGTCACTTGGTCGCTGCAATTAAGAGAGAGAGAAGAAAACACTCAGCATGATGCTCTTGCAAGTTTAGATTGGTTTTTAATTTATCTAAACAGGATGGCTCCCACTGTCTCTCGAACCCCTCCTCAAACCAAAAAGGAAGAATTAGTCAGGATCAATCTCACCGTACAATACTTGCTTAACCGTTCAGCCAGGCTAGTGTCGGTACTTCGAGGGAGGTTTTCCAATGCTTTCGTGAAGTTCCTTAATTAAATAATCTCTTTTCCCTGGGGGCGTAGCCCCGCTAATACCTTTCTAGACACCTACTTGGTTTATAGCATTGATCGTTAAGTGAGAAAGTTTCCGAGGAGTAGCATATACTCACAGTAGGATCGGGATCCAAATATCATCGCGTGACAAAACTGAAGGAATCCTACCAGAATCATCACACTCCAAATGGTATGCAGTGCTAGCAAGTTTCAGTTCTTTTGAAACTCCTGATGTGGATTTTTGCCCCATGCTCTTATGACCTTGACGAAGGTCAACAAATCATAAGTCACATGTCAAGTTCTACCCGTCATTGTCCAGGTTAATTTGAACCCACCCGTATATACCCTTGACGAAGGTCAACAAGGTAATACGACTGTCCCAAACCAACGCATCTATCTATGCTACATATGAACACCCAACAGCTACCAATCACTATGCCTTGACGAAGGTCAACAAACATAGCTTGAATACTATTGAATATTCATACGAAACGATGGAGGGCTATGAATGGTTTTGGCGAAACCTTGAACGTAGTGAACTTGATATAATCGAAGGAACCTTGATAGCTTTTAAAAGGAGTGGCTCAAGCTCCGCATTTAAAAGTTGGTTTTTGAAAAGAACCGAGTGGTTTTGAAGTGTTCCAATGACTTTTACTTGGTTTATTTTCTTGCATTAGTTCTTTTAATGTGTATTTTTCTTGCATTAGTTCTTTTAATTCGTCCCATCATTTAATCCTACCATTGCAGAAAACAACCAAAATATGACGTACGCTTATGCCATTCGCATTCGCCACGGGGCCCCGTCATTACCCGTTAGGTTACTTAACTAACGACAGAGTGGGGGCTGGGCTAGCGCGGCTGCAAAACATAAGCAACGCCTAAATAATATCATATATAGATATATTGCAATGATAGCCATTTCAGATCACAGATGACACATTGGATATACTAGGAATCCACAATTCGTACGAGCCTGTAACGAAAAGCGGATTACACGGTCGCGGTGAATAGCCAATACCCCACCCAAGACCCCTATGGGTGCGGCAAACTACCCGCCAAATATCCGAAGCGGAGCAACCTCCCTCAACGACGTGAGTAGGCCACTCGGCACTTCGAGATACCCGGTAGTTTGTGCACCCCACCATGGGTCTATCTTAGGAGCAAAAACAGTAAAAAGAAATTATACAATGACGGCTACAACCCTGACCCGGTTGTGCGGCCAAAAATAATATTACATCAATTTACATATTATATGAAATGAAAGATAAAAGAAAACTCTCATCTCACAACCCCCGGCTATTCACCCGCGATAATCCAACGAATTCATATACACATACCAGCAACATTACAGATCACAGATTTGTATAACCCCCACTAATCGACATATAGCGATTAGCAGACGTTCAATACAAATAACACATCACAGATAAATACCCGTCAGCTTAAGTCTTTAGAAACTCAATCAAAATACGGTTTTTAAAGCCCCAAAAACAAATTTTTCTTTCTGGAAAATCTGGGCTGAAAAAACATATACCAAAAATCCCAAAATACCCCACTAAGTATACTGCAGAGAAGAAAATCCACAGAAGAGTTAAATCTAGCAAGCTATTGCCGCGTTTCCGCGGCTCTTTGATGAGATCTCTTGATCGTTTTTCTTCAGTGCACTATAAAAACCCTGAGTCGATTTTTGAAGCATGATTTATTATTTTTACAGAACTTTAAAAATCGACAGCAAGCTTGATATCCGGGTGTATTTCGCGACTTTTTCTCCGATCGAATTTCTACTAACTTTGCTAACATGTTAGATAGTGTTTAACTAGGCTCTGATACCACTGTAAGTCCATGCTACCTCTCCCGGTACTTACGGGCATGCGAAATTTGATGAAAAACAATTTTCTAGAGGCGGTAACATGGACTCAAAACGGATCTTTGTTAAACTATCTACCTAACAACCCAACTAAGAGTTGTTAACTACTCGGTTATGGGGTTATACCTTTCTTTCTTGAACTCCTTCGTCTTCGACTCTCGATGGTGTACGGATCGGCTTCACCTCGTCGTCTCCTTGCGCCGAAGATCGATCCACCCGAAAGCTTCCACCTTTGGCTTCTTCTTCGAACTTTGAAGAAACTAGTTCACTCGGTTTGCTAAACCTTATGAACTAGAGTGAGTAGAGGATTGTTTTGGTGTCTTTTAATCTCTAGGGCAATGAGTCTCAACACATGAGAATGGTTTGCCTTGAGGTAGAGAGAGCAAGAGGAAGAGGGTGAGAACAAGGGAATGAGAGAGAGCTCAAAGGAGATAGAAAGCCAATGAAAGAATGAGCTTCTCCTTTCTCTTTCACCCTCTCATAATCCAAAAGCATCATGAGTCATAATGTTAATCAAGTATTATGTGATGGTTCATATCATATCAAAGGCAATATCATTTTCATGCACTCATTTTGCAAACCACAACAAGCAAGCAAAAGTCTTTGCATGAAAATGACAACCATTGTAATGATGATGGTCAATTAGTCCAACCTAGTCAACCGGTCAACAAAGTCAACAAGTCAACAAAGTCAACCCCTTTACAACCATGTCACTATAATACTTAATTAATATTATTGCTAATCATAATTCTTATTCTCATTAGGGTTAAGCAAAAGTCAACGGTCAACAGTCAACAACCCCAATGAGAATACTCTGCCTCTGTCTCTCTGTCAACTGTGTATACACACACGCATCCGCGTTCCGAGGAACACGAATACAAACGAGATAAAAGCAATCCCAAAACGTACACTAGGATCTGGCTTAAACCAAAGCCCGCTAGTGTTAACTGTCCGGACACTGTACGTGCACAAGTGCACGGATGTGACCGAACCTTGTCGCAAAACCATGCGACCTGTCGCAAAACCATGCGACCTCTACTCTTTTGCCTAAAGGCGAATAGCTTTCTGTGTGAGACTCTAAAGACTCGACACTACGCTGGCAGTGGGTTTAACCACAGACCGCAAGCGGCACTAGCTGTGCGTAACGGTCCCCAGGTAGATGCCGACAAGAAGACTGACGAGGTGAAACCTATTTGAACTCCTACTGAGTCTGACTGTGACAATCTCCGTACAGTCCGGTCTGTTCGTCTGATACATCGCATGGCGGGCCTAGGGGACGGTAAACGTCAGTCCCCTAATAACGGTACAAGTCGTGTCGGAGTGAAGCCCAGAACACCCTGAGATAACACTGGAAACCTACCAGTATATCTCGCTTGCCCTGGCCAGGGACTACTCGTGTAATGGCTCTCCTAGACACAGCGCGATGTCAACCCCCAATACCGGGAGAGAAGAATCCTGTCTAACCGTCACTGCCTCCAAGTGCTTCGGGACTGCACCCAACTACTACCTGTTTGCACGACTCCTTTGAGCCGTGGTAGGGTAGTAATCAAAGTGTAGTGGGAACACACTCGAGGCGAAGTGACGGTGTCAAGTCAGCGGACTAAGCTGTACTCATGTCACCTGGGAACTGATAACTGACGATAGGTATAATACCAACCAATCAGTTCCCGACGTGTCCTGTCCAGTGTACTCGTAACCTAACGAGCACCCGCATACTATCTCAAGTACGACGTACTGACGGCTGTGGGATAGACCGTCTCCCCTGCTGGGATGAAAGCGCATACGCTAGTCTACTCCGGAGTATCGATGCCCTGTCTCGATAGTCCTGCGACTAGGGACCTGAATAAGGATGTGCTTGTGGATTACCCAGCCCCCACGAGTGTGATTGTCATCACAACGCTGGTAATCAAGCAAAGATCCTAAGGGCTCTACTAATATGTATAAGCGATATGCTAAAAGAAACACATGCACATATTGAGGTAGAAAGAAACAAACCAAGTAGCATACTACTATATTGAGCAAGATTGTCAATACAAGGTGAATATCCCAAGCTTCCATTAAGTAATATACATACTAGTATGATACAATAATGGCCTCTAGGGCATATACACTAACAGGCATATCTTTTGAACATGGTACCTACCAAGACTGTGCCTACCACGCCATATCAGATATGGAGTGGAAAGAAACCCCATCTTCAGTATATAAAGATTTGGGGATGTCCATCTTTTGTTAAAAAGCAGCATGTGGACAAGCTCGAGGCACGATCAGTAAAGTGTAAGTTTGTGGGATATCCAAAGAACTCCAGGGGTTATCTATTCTATTACGCAGAGGAACAAAAGGTATTTGTTTCTCGAAATGCCCATTTTCTAGAACATCAGTTTTTAGAAAAGAAAACAAGTGGGAGTGAAATAGAACTGGAAGAAATTCCAGAACCACAAACTAATACTGAAAGTTTGGTAGAACAAGTAGTTCAAGAAGAACAGGACATTTCCGCACCCCTCCGCAGGAGTAGTAGGCCGTCTCATCCGCCTGAGAGATACTACGGTTTTCTCATAGATGGGGATAGAGAGGATTGCATCATCGTTGATGATGAACCTGCTAGCTTCCAGCAGGCCATCCAGAGCGGCGACTCAGTACGATGGCTAGATGCAATGCGGACCGAAATGGAGTCCATGTACACCAACAAAGTATGGACTTTGGACTTTGCTCTAGATGGGGTAAAACCCATAGGATGCAAATGGATCTTCAAGAAAAAGATTGGTGTAGATGTACATGTGGAAACCTATAAGGCTAGACTTATTGCAAAGGGTTTTCGTCAAAGACCTGGTTTGGACTATGAAGAAACTTTTTCTCCAGTGGCTATGCTCAAATCCATTCGGGTCCTTCTTGCTATTGCTGCCTTCCATGATTATGAAATATGGCAGATAGACGTAAAGACGACTTTTCTGAATGGAAATTTAGAAGAGTGCGTCTATATGGATCAGCCAGAGGGTTTCAATCAGAGTGGGAGCAGTGGGAAAGTATGCAAGTTGCTTAAGTCCATTTATGGACTGAAGCAGGCATCGCGGAGTTGGAACATCTGTTTTGATGAAACAGTCAAAGAATATGACTTTATCAAAAATCCAGATGAACCGTGCATATATAGTAAAGTTGTAACACGAACTGTCGTATTCCTCGTCTTGTACGTGGATGACATTCTATTGATAGGAAATGACATTCCTATGCTACAATCTGTCAAAGGATTCTTGTCACACAGGTTCTCCATGAAAGACCTAGGTGATGCCTCTTACATTCTGGGGATCCGGATCTATCGTGATAGATCCAAGAGGATGTTGGGACTTTCGCAGTTCAGGTATATCGATACTGTACTGAAAAGATTCAGTATGGAAGATTCTAAGCGCGGTAATCTACCGGCTTGTCACGGAATCACCCTATCCAAAGAGATGTCTCCCAAGACTGATTTGGAAAGGGAACGCATGTCTATTATACCCTACGCTTCTGCGGTAGGCTCTATAATGTATGCGATGTTGTGCACCAGACCAGATGTAGCTTACGCACTGAGCGTGGTAAGCCGGTATCAGTCAGACCCAGGGGAGAAGCACTGGATAGCAGTAAAGAACATTCTCAAGTACTTGAGGAGGACTAAGGAAATGTTCTTGGTTTACGGCGGAAAAGACCTCAGGATGGAGGCCTATGCTGATTCCGGCTTCCAGAGTGATAAGGACGATTCCAAGTCCATGTCAGGTTATGTCTTTACCCTCAATGGAGGGGCGGTGTGCTGGAAGAGCTCCAAGCAGGACACCGTTGCTGACTCGACGATGGAAGCAGAGTATATAGCTGCTTGCTATGCCGCAAAAGAAGCGGTCTGGATGAAGAAGTTCCTAACAGAACTTCAGGTGGTTCCTACCATTGTTGATCCAATACCTCTGTATTGCGACAACAACGGAGCTATTGCTTTAGCGAAGGAACCAAGGTCCCATCAGAAGTCCAGACACATCTTAAGGCGGTATCACCTGATCAGGGAGATCATTGATCGTCAGGAGATCGAGGTTCGGAGAGTTGCTACCGAAGAGAACATTGCTGATCCATTCACAAAGGCCCTACCTCAAATTCAGTTCGAGAGGCTACTCGAGATCATCGGTCTTCGATATGCCAGTATATGGCCCTAGTGCAAGTGGGAGATTGTTAGTGTATATGCCCTAGGGGCCATTATTGTATCATACTAGTTTGTATATTACTTAATGGAAGCTTGGGATATTCACATGTATATAACAGTCTTGCTAAACATGGTAGTATGCTACTTGGTTTTTCTATCTTAATATGTGGGTATACGTATTGATAGAGCTCTTAGGTTCTTGCTTGACTACCAGCGTTGTGATGGCAGTCATACTAGTGGGGGCCGGGTAGTCTACAAGCACATCCTTATTCAGGTCCCTAGTCGTAGGATTATCGAGACAGGGCATCGATACTCCGGAGTAGACTAGTGTGTACGCTTCTCATCCCAGTTAGGGAGATGGTCTGTCCCACAGCCGTCAGTACGTCGTACTGGAGATAGTATGCAGGTGCTCGTTAGGTTACGGGTACACCGGACAGGACTCACAGGGAACTGTTGGTTGGTTTTATACCAGTCGTCAGTGAATAGTTCCCAGGTGACATGAGTACAGCATAGTCCGCAGACTTGACACTGCTACTTCGCCTCGAGTGTGTCCCACTGTTCTTAGATTGCTACCCTACCACGGCTCAAAGGAGTCGTGCAAACAGGTAGCAGTTGGGTGCAGTCCCGAGCACTTGGAGGCAGTGGCGGTTAGACAGGATTCGTCTCTCCCGGTATTGGGGGTTGATATCGCGCTGTGTCAGAGAGCCATTACGCAAAGTCCCTGGCCAGGGCAAGCGAGATTTGTTGGTAGGTTCTAGTAGTTTCTCAGGGTGTAATGGGCTTCGCTCCGACACGACTTATACCGCTATTAGGGGACTGACGCTTGCCGCCCCTAGGCCTGATATGCGATAGTCTTAGACGAACAGACCGGACTGTACGGAGATTGTCACATCAGACTCAGTAGGAGTTCGGGTGGATTTCCTCATCGGCCTTCTTATCGATATCTACCTGGGGACCGTTACGTACAGCTAGTGCCGCTTGCGGTCTGTGGTTAAACCTACTGCCAGCGTAGTAGTCGAGTCTCTAGAGTCCCACACAGAGAGTTTCCTTACTCCAGGCGAAACAATATAGAGGTCGTATGGTTTTACGACAAGGGTTCGGACGCATACGTGTGTTTACGCACGTACGACATCCGGACAGTTTTTACTAGTCGGCTTTGGTTTAAGCCAGTTTCTAGTATCCGGTTATTGGATTTATACAGTTTAAAGTTTTTCCGTGTTTTCACGGATAGGAGGGGCGTTCTCGTAATTGAGCGAGAAGCTTCTAGAAGATGGTGACTTGGTGGTTAAGGTGGCATATACATTAAATGAGATTAGTGAGTCATTTGAGTGATTCATCCATATCATTAATGCATCATAAGTGCTTAATGACTCATGGAGATGAATCTCCCTCTTATATTTATTAAGCATGATGATTAATCCTTTATTTTTCTTTTATTGGATAAATGATAATGCTTGATATATATTATGATAGCTCATTTTCTCATCTCATGCTCTTGCTCACTTTCTCTCTCCTCAAGCTCTCTCTTTTCAAACCCTAATTCTCCTCTCTCATGTGTTGAGACCAAGGATTAGAGTAGACTACTTAATCCTTAACCACTCTCTATATCACCTAGGTTACTTAGATTAGCGATTTAAGAAACCTAGTTACCTCAAGTTAGAGGTGAAGCTTGTAGTAAAGCTCTCGGGTGGATCTTCTACTACATAGAGAAGGCCGGAGAGGACGTGGAGAATGACAAGACGAAGGACTCGGTTCTTTAGGTATAATCACTTATCATAGTAGTTAACTCTTCTATGGTTTCTTGTTAGTTATTGTTTATGCAAAGATTCTCGGTTAGTCGACATTTACGCATAAAACAAGATCGTTTTTCATTATTTCGCCTCCCCGCAAGTCGTGGGGTGTTGTACATCGACTTACAGAACTTGCCCACACAACTGAATTGGCCCTAATTCTGCAGCTAGACCAGCTATCAAAGCTCCACCTACTCGGTTAGCTCTTCCTGCACCACCTCCACGTGGACCACCTTTACCGCGACAACCAGCGATGTACCAGCATGAACGAAGAAATGTGCCGAGACGCCAGACTTACACTTTGGTGGCCGTAGAAGCTGAGATGGTTGGCCAGGGTAACCCTGGTAATTCTCTTCAACCTTTTCAAACTTTTACATCACTTTGTAATTATTCATACACTATCAAGTACTTCTATCACCAAACTTTCCTTGAATCTGTTACACTTTCCTTTTACAAATTTTGAGGACGAAATTTTTATAAGGAGGGTAGAATGTAATAACCCTAAACTTCCTGTACAACTTCCTGTACAAATTTTTCAAAAATACAGAAAGGGGTACTTTTGCCTGAGCACAAGTTATAAGTTTGTTTTGCTTTTTAATAGCAAGAAGGAGCTTGTAGCTCATTGGTAAGACCTTGCACTGCTGAACCAAAGCACCAGAGTTCAAATCCTATCACCCACATATTATTTTTGAATAAATTTCTTTTAAACTTTTAGAATCCTAAGAGTCTACACATGCTAAACCCGTGAACCCAAAGGTCACACTAAAAACAAACTGGCCCAGGAGGAAGACCAACCGACGGCGGACACGTAGCGACGAGCCCCGGTCCGACTCGGCCGAATCAGGCCGGCGACTCGGGCGAATCGGCCGGCGCCACCGGCCGACTCGGCTTGGATCGCCGAGTTCCCTTCATGAAAGTGGTGCGTTTTGGCCTTCCCATAACCTTTGTTATGTTTAAATACCCTGCATTATTACAGAGGATTAAAAATTAAATTAAAACTCTTTTTAATGCAAAAATTTAATACATTTTTTTTCACACCCTTTCACCTACCCTAACCCTAGTTTTTCCTATAAATACCACACCTAAACACACCCCCTCACCCTAAATCTCTGTCCAAAACTCTCAAGAAAACTCTCTAGAAATTTTGTGTGCAAGTGGAGTTAGCGAAGAGTGAAACTACGGCGAACTTCCGACGACAACTCTAGGAGCTCCCGGCGACGAAACGACGCATCGGCAACTCCTACTTCCTCCTTTCCCTCTCCTCTAATATGAAATTCCATAAGTCCCTCCTCCCTCTTCACTTTGCTATTCTATAAACTTGTATTTCTAAAACCCGACGGAAGTGGAGTTAATCCGACTTTCGATTCGGTTCTTCTTAAAAACTCCATCTTTACTTAAATACAAATATACCAAACCCTCACATCTTGAATATTAAATATTAACAAAATATCATGAACAAGTTTCATAGCAAAATATTTCATATTATAATTTTTATCGTACTTTTTCAGTAAAATACCATGTAGTTTAGTTTTGACATTAAACATCATATTTCTTACTATACCTTTAAATAGATCACAAGGTAATGACCTACCTCTTCACAACACTCATATGCAACATAGCACGATGCCTTTCGGGAATATAGAATACGAGAATACGAATTTACAATTAAATACCTTTTACTATTAAAACCGTTTTCTACAAGATCACGTGTTTTTACAAATCTTTGCAAAGCGCCGCTACAACCCATTTTGGGGAACCCGTCTGGGATGGTGCGGATTAGTGTACATTCCTGGGCTTATTAGTGCAAGATTCAGACCTCCGCAAGTAGCATTCGGTCTCGAAAGATTTAAAAATACAAATATCCTAAGAAAATGAGATTTCTAGAAAAATAATAAATTAAAATTATTTTATATAAATAAATATATATATGTATTATCAAAATATCTATTTTTGATATAATATAAATATTCCAACTTTTCTATATCAAAAGAATCACTTTACATGAAAATACCATAAAATTCTATAGAAGTTCAATACTTTACAACTAAATAACATATATTATGAAATTAGGTTTTGTTCACTAGAAATGTCTGTACCCCTCCGAAAGACGGCGCACAAGACTGCGAGGTCCTGACACTGGGATTCGGGGCAGATGCTATTTGGTTTTATCCGTCCACCTCTCCGAAGATGCCAAGTTGATTTATGGCACCATGTATCGGGGGTTTAGACGGATGTGGCCGATGTAGCAGACTTCGTCAGATTCCCTTTCGTTTGAGGGGTTTTTGATTGTGGGGACGCTCTTCCCTGCAGGCGCAAGCCCCTGCAGTTAATTACGCTACCGCATCGCGGTAACAACTTTCTCCTTCTCCAGAATTTCACTTCATGTCGTGGGTGTTTGTTTTGTTTGTGGTTGCCCGTGGATTGTATACGAAGACTAATTTATGTCGTCGCCTGTAGGATGTGGATTAGTCCAAATCCGTATTTACTTAGATTTGGGTTTGGTGTTTTAGTTTAAGGATACGTTAGCCGTGTTGGGGCTAAGATCAACTTAAACGTTCGTTAAGGATACGTTAGTCCTGTTTGAGACTAAGATCAACTTAACGTGGTGATCCGTTTATTATATGGCCGTCAGGACTCGTCACCTCTCTGACGTCGTTGAAGGATTACAACGATAGGTGTCAGAGGAGTTCAGAGATGTACCTTCGAACCAGAGTTGATTTGGAATTTTATAGTCCATTTGAGTGTTTAAGGATACGTTAGCCGTGTTTGGGGCTAAGATCAACTTAAACAGGACCGTTTAGATCCGGCAAGACAGCATTTGGGGGCTCTATTGCTCCAGTTTAGGAACGTGGTGGTCCGTATTACAGTTTAGGGACGTGGTGGTCCATGTTCCAGTTTAGGGACATGGTGGTCCATATTCCAGTTTGAAGACGTGGTGGTCTACATTCCAGTTTAGGGACGTGGTGGTCTATATTCCAGTTTAGGGACGTGGTGGTCCGACATTAGTTTAAGGACGTGGTCCAACATTAGTTTAGGGACGTTTCGGTCCGACATTAGTTTAAAGACGTTTCGGTCCGACATTAGTTTAAGGACGTTTCGGTCCAATATTAGTTTAAGGACGTTTCGGTCCAACATTCACATTTTGGGACGAATATTAGTTTAAGGACGTTTTGGTCCAATATTATTTTAAGGACGTTTCGGTCCAATATTAGTTTAAGGACGTTTCGGTCCAACATTCCCATTTTGGGACGAATATTAGTTTAAGGACGTTTCGGTCCAATATTAGTTTAAGGACGTTTCGGTCCATATTGACGTATGTGGTCGTCGGGACCCGTCACCTCTCTGACGTCGTTGAAGGATTACAATGATAAGTGTCAGAGGAGCTCGGAGATGTACCCTCGAACCGGATATAAATTGATTTAAGAAAGAGTTGTGCTCAGTCAATTTTATTTAAGGACTTACGGCCAAAATCGGGCTAAGTCCAGTTGAAAATGTTCACATTTTGTTTGCATTTGGCCTGTTAGGCCACTGTTTGGGCTTTCCCCTTTTTAGAATGATGCATAGCATTACTTCAGGCTATTTATACCTATTTTGACTGGGCTCTGCCCTTTTTATTATAATGCAGAGCATTTGTTTTGGTCCATTGGACCTCTCAATTGGGCTCTGCCCCCTTTAAATAATGCATAGCATTATTTTTGGTCTGTTTAGACTTTTTAATTGGGCTCTGCCGTTTTAAAATAATGTGCAGCACTTTTATTTGGTCTCTTAGACCTTTGATTGGGCTCTGCCCTTTAATAATGCATTGCATTAGATACCCTGACAGTGTCCCACATGGCTTGTCAGGTACTTTACGCAATTAATGAGTGCAAGCGCTCGTGGAGGTGACACGTGTCACGTTCTGGTGAGCGCAAGCGCAACAGCGCAGTGCGCTGCGCTGCTGCACTGCTGACACGTGGCGCTTCCTGGCGGCTTGCGCAATAGCGCAGTTTTGGCAAGTACTGGGCATTGTTCTTATTCTTTTGGATCAATTTCAGATCAGAGAAAACAAGTTTTTTCTTGTTTTCTAAAGAACCAGTGGTTCATATAAGGTGCAAGGCACTGTTATCTTAAGAATCTTTTAGATTCAGAACCAATGGTTCATAAAAGAAGTGCAAGGCACTGTTTATTATTTATTTCTTTTCTTTTCTTTTCATTAGAGATCCTAGATCTTGTTCTCAGATCAATGATCTGTTCATAAGAGAATTTTCTCTTTTTCTAAAGGTTTTTACCTTTTTCTTTGTTCTTAAGGATTTCTCTCCAATTCTTTAGAGTCTTCTCTGTTTAATTTTTCACAAAATGTTCCTCCTTTTGAATTGAGGTCTATGGTCCTTTTTATGGTGGTCCTTTTTATGGTGCCCATAAATTAGTTAAATTTGTTAAAGAGATCTTTCTCTGAGTGATTTGGGGAATTTTCCCCACCGTTGGATCTTTGATCCAAGGACTCCTGTTTTACAGAAGAAAATCTTCTTATTTTAACAAGAACAGAAAAGATTTCTTTAAAATTTCAATTCTGTTTTGCGCAACGCCCCAGCGCGTGACGCGTGTCGCGCAGCGCAGCGCTTGCGCAGCGCAGCGCTTGCGCAACTGTGCTTGCGCAGTTGTGTTTGCGCAACTGCGCAAACACGTGTCGCGCAGTGCAGCGCTTGCGCAACTGTGCTTGCACAGTGCACAACTGCGCCGACACATGTCGCGCAGTACAGCGCTTGCGCAACTATGCTTGCGCAGTTGTGCTTGCGCAACTGCGCCGAAACGTGTCGCGCAGTGCAGCGCTTGCGCAGCTGTGCTTACGCAACTGCGCAGACACGTGTCACGCAGCACAGCGTTTGCGCAACTGAAATGTTGCTTCCTTTATTTTTTTGTTTTAAATAGAGTTTTACTCTGATTGGTTGCGCTGCCTCGGGCGCTGTGCTGACGCATCAACTTCTGACACGTGGCGCATTGCGCGCAGCGCACGGGATTTGAAGCGTTGCTTCAAAATTTTGAATTTTTGAAATTCAAACAGAGCCTTGCTTTGATTGGGGGAAACAAATGCCCCCCCCACCGTTGCGCTCACGTGGCGCGCACGTGAGTGCAGCGGTGGCAAGATCCCAGCCTTTGAATCAACTGATAAGTTGAAGGGGCGCAGGCGCCTATAAATAGGACCTTGGTCCTTAGAAAATTCTTACAACTTTCAAGAATTTTGATTCTCAGAGCCTTGCTCTTGCTTAAGAACTTTCAGAGTCTTGCTCTTGTTCTTTCCCCAAGAACTTCAAAGTTCAGAACTTAGAATCACTCTAGGTAATTTAAATTTAATTAACAGAGCCTTGCTCTTATAGATCTTTGATCTAAAGAAAACCCCTTTAGGGTTTCATCAATAGAGCCTTGCTCTCAAAAACTTACAGATCTACAGAGATCTTGTCCATGGGTTTTAACCCATGAACAGAGCTTTGCTCTTGGATCAAATGTAGATCTTTTTAGATCTGAAAAATAAAGATTTTTTTATCAGTTTTCCTGGATTTTTCAAGATTTCAAGATTTTAATTCTTTTAAGTGTTAAAAAAAATTGATGGATCTTTCCATTATTACCACAGAGCTATGCTCTTTTGAGGAATCTTGTTCCCCTGAGACCAGAGTCTGACAAATGTCACTCTGTGACAGAGCTTTGCTCTAAAAGAGGAGATTTTCTCCTTGTCTCTAGGGATTTCCCATCAATGAGGATATTCTCTTGTGGATCTTTTTCATGAATTGACAGTCTCATCTAATGATGGGATTGTCTTATTAAATGATGCACCGTCATCCAGATTTTGTGGGTCCCCCTTTGGTCCCCTACCCACTGCATCACAGTGTGGAGTAAGATTTTAAAATGCCAAGCGTTAGAACACTAACGGTTATTTTTGTCTTTCTACAGGAAACATGTCTGCCAACTTGTCTTTCTCATTTGTTCGCTCGGAGGGAGGGTTTCCCCATGCACCAGTGGACCGGGTGGCTCTCGCTCTTATTAAGGATCACGACCCCGAGCACAAAAACCTTCACTTGTGGGGAAAGTGGTACAATGAAATCATCCAAGGTCTTCGCAGTTTCAGTTCCACCATGCCGTCTGAGCCCATAACTTCAATCCCTTATGCGGACGAACCCCCGGTGAAGTATGCCGTGGAGGTTAAAAATTGGAACTCGGATGACCTCCTCCAACCCGCAATTGGTGCTATTCCCGTGCAGCCACCGCCGGCAATAGATATTTTAGGAAGGCGAATCTGTCAGGGTGAAGCACACCCTTGGGGACAGGCCTATAATATTGGATTGGTGCCGTGACCGCCCGCCGGATACTTGCAGTGGGCCCGATACATCTTATCGGCGAAAATGACTCATTTAACGAAGATTGGATTGTATTCGGCCGTCTACGTCTCGCTCTTCGAGTATCCCTCTCCTCCAACGTGGTGGATTAAGGCCTTTATCAAACAATGGAATATCCCCACCCACACTTTCTTGATGACGGATAGGGAGGTCTCAATTTCTTTGGAGGAGTTTGCCGAACTCTCGGGTTTGCCGATGAGGGGGGAGCATTACGAGGAGTTTCTCTCTCCTGACGAATACGTTTTTGCCACCAAGCAGCTGGTGTTTGACCTGACTCTGGAGAACGCCGTTCAGCATCAGTATCCGGGCCTGGTGAGGATGTTGGAGATCTATGAAGGACTCCATCTGGAATCGGGCGACCGGGGCGTCAGTTTTGCAAATTTTATTGCCCGCTTCATTCGCCTGGAGTTCCTATCAGAGCGGAGTGAGAAGTTCGCCCAGCTCGATGACCCTTTCGGTTTCGGCTTGGACCGCCGACCCGTATCGGAGAATGATCAAAGGGATTTTTATCTCCCCGGCGCTGCCATCGTCCCTTTCTCAGAAATCGCCGTCCCGGCATGGATGAGGAGACCTTTTTTATTGGGTTCTTAGGCTTGTGGCCATGCAGCTTTGCGCTCCCCATGCACCCGCGTCATATGCGGCCCTCCTTCTTTTACCCAGCGCATCGGATGGTGGCTGGTTTGCAGTTATCGGTAGGAATCGCCGGGCTGGCCTACCTTTATAAAGGACTTAGCGTAGCGGCGGACGCTAGTGAGCCTGAGGTGCAGCCCGCTAACTTCCCGACGCACTATTTCACCTCCTGGATGGAGATGCACGTGCAAGGGGTGTTCGGTGCCCATAAGATTCTTCCGTTCTTTGAGAAATGCAGACTCCCGAGAGTCATCCGGTTGGTCAGCGCTTCAATTGTGGTTGCACCCCCACGGGAGTCTAGGGGGCTGCTCCTTCGTCCACATCTGGTCGGAGCGAAGGTTTCCTTTGTGGATAAGGTTATAACCATAGGCTCAGAGACTAATAAGTCAGTAGTGCCACTGCGCGATGATTTCAAGGACGGGGCTTCCGTATTGAAGGCTCGGGAAATCCTCCACCTCTACTCCATTCGGCCGGGCTATCTAGTGTTTAGGCAGAATGAGACAGCACTTTTTATGAGGTACAACCCGCACCGGTTTGCTCAGCAATCGAGCTACAACCAAGGGATCCCGATGGAAGCTTTCTTGGAAAAGCCCGTGGTCAGCCAAGAGGGGATGAAGAATGCAATGCACCATTTCACACGGCTTAACATGGGTTCCTATTTCTTTATCAGCGAACCCAGCTGTGTCCCTAAGATGCTCAACGCGTACGTGGCTTGGTATGCGCATGCGATGGGCCCAGTTATCTTAACGGAGAAGCGCATGCTGGTTGACCATAGGGGTGCGCCTCCTGGCGGTGATCGCAAGGCCCCCTTGAAGCCAAGGATTCCGGTCATTCCTCCGCTAAAAGATGCCGGAGTCGATCGACCACGCGTGCTGAGCCCCCCGCGTGGATTGCCGCCGTCTGCTATGGTGAATGCACCACAGGCGCCCCGTGATCCCATGAAGACGGTTAATGTAATATCGCCAGAGTCTGGCGCAGGAGCGAATATCGGGACCCGCCGCCCCAAGGTGACTGCCAAGCGCAAATCAATTCCAGGTGCATCTAGAGCTGGCTGGCAAAAGAAGAAGAAGTCGATCCTTTCCCTTGACGCGATCCTCAGTTTAGAGCCTGAGGCCCCTCTTACCAAAGGAATAAGTGAATATGGCAGCAATAAGAGCTTCTTGGTAGACCCCGCAGACACCAATTTGGCGGCCGCTATTGCAGCTTCTGAGCGATCAGCAAGGCTCGAAGCGATGTTAAGCAAACTCGCCGAGTCAGGTAATCATTAGCTGCTTTCTTCATCATTTCATCGCATTTTTTTTTATCATTATTCTTGACTAATACTTTTCCACATTTTCAACAGGTGTCTCTACTGAAGAAGCTATTGCTGCCTCTTTGAAAACCTTCCAAAAGGAGGAGGAGAAACACGCTTTAGCGGGCGCCGGTATATCCTACCCCCCTTTTCTTAAAACAAATTTCGTCATTCTTTTCGATGATCAACCTGACTTTCTTCCCTTGTTTCTTTCTAGGGGTTATACCAGTCGACGAAGAGATCCTTCCGGAACCCGTCACTGGAGTTCCGGTCTCATCGGGGCTGCTGCAAGAGCCTCGACTTGACAAGTCGACGAGGGATGCCTTGAAGAGCTTGGAGGCATCCCTGTATACAGACGAGGACGCCTCAATGAGAGAGGCTCTGGTGAGGTCCGTCTCAACGGCCCAGGAGGAGAGAAAGCGGCTGAGGCGCGAGGCGAAGGCGCGCCGGACTGCTTTGGCTACGGGAGAGAGCCCAAGCACCGTCCCTCGGGCAGATACTCCTTTCGGAGAGGCCCCTGTCGCCCTATCCACTGCTCGCAGACAAGTGGCGCGCGCCGCTTGAAGCGCAAATGATAAGTCCACTTCAGGTAACATTTCTTTCAGAATTTTTATTGTGAGAGTTATAATGCCGACGGTTCTTATATATATTATTTTGCAGGGCCAAGTCCGACCGAGGGTGAGGCAGAGACCGTTGAACCCAGGGGAACAGAGGAGGCGGTGCCTGCCGAACTCGAGCCGACAGTGGGCAACATCGTTGAGGGCTTGGAGCCTGATGCGGAGGTTGAGGGGCCTATAGCCGAGAAGGTTGTTGATGCCGAGCCTGAAGTGGCGGCAGATGAAATGATCATTACAACTGAGCCCGGGGTGGTGGCGGACGAGGCACTTGAGGCTGGCGACCTCGTGGTGACGGTAGATGAGCCGATGGAGACGGCGGAGCCCGAAGAAGTAGCGGGTGAGATGGGTACGACTCTTGGGGAAGAGTCAGCCGCTTCCTTCCAAGAGTCTGGCAACGCTCCAATCATTGCCCTCCCCGCCTACGATCTTCTGCCGTCTCCTGGTTGCGCAAGCACGACGATGGTCCCTATCGAGTCGGGCGATGAGGTTACGGGCGGTGGCATCGTGTCAATGGAGGAGGGAGTTGCCTCCGTTTCAGCCGGCAGCTCATCAGGTAAATCGAAAGTTGCTGTCTTTCTTTACCTTACAATCCTTTCTGACAAGTTTACCTTTTTCGTAACGCAGGTGCAGCCAACGCCGATGCCCTACTGCTTGAGGGAGCGCCTTCAACGACTGCCTTGGCGGTGGTCACCTCTCAACCCTCTCTCATACCATCTAAGATGTTGGAAGGTATGGGTTTGCAATTTATTAATCCTATCCTTCAGACGTATAATTTGTGTACTAAAGTCGTATTGTTGTGTATTTTCAGGAGTGCTCTTTGATCATCTATATCAAGTGTTGCTCCCACACTTCTCCTTCCCATCTGAACTCGCTCTCCCTCTGGCGGTGCTGGTGAGTATAGTCCCCGACTGATACCTTTCTTTTTTTGGTGATAGAATTATTTTTAACTCTCTCTTGTCCTGACTGCAGTGTTACAAATCGAAGGGGGAGAAGAAAGATCGGTCGCGCCACCGGCCCTTCCGGCCTTGCCACCGGCTTCAACCGGTATAGTAAACTATCTTATCTATGGCTTTTTCCATATCTGTTGAATCATCATTTAATCGCATTTTGTCTTTTCGGCTGTCGTTCCGGCTCCGGTCCCTTTTGAGTCTCGCGTCCTTTCACCGGCCGGCCCCTTCTTGAAACGTCCATCTTCAAAGGGTGCCGTGATGAGTTTGGGCATGCTGAGCGGGTATATCGAAGAGCTTAACGTGGACGCTCTCCCCTCTGCCACAGATTTCGCTGTGGAGGTTAACCCAATGTTGGCGGCGCTCGTAAACTTTCACAACGAAGGCGTCGTCGAATCTTGGGTTAACCACTGCAGGGAGATCGAGGCCTGCCTACATCGGTTGGAGTCGACGCGTCCTTCCAATAAAGTTTTGGCCATAAGCACCCAACGGACAGCCTGGCTCAAGCAAAGCACTTCTTATTTCCGCCATTTGGAGCAAGAAGCAGCTTTACGGTTGAAGGAACGTCAGGAGTCCTCAAGCGCAACTGCTCACCTGCGCGCTGAAGTTAGGACGAATGCTGCCGAGGTGAAAGCTGTCTTTGAAGGCCTCCTGGAGCGTATCTCTAATGGGCTAGCACTGAAGTGGAAGCTTGATGCCGCCGAGCGTGATGCCCGAGGCCGTGAAGCAGCTCAGCAGGTCGTTGGGGAACAGCTTGCATCCTTCATGTAGCAGCGGGCTCAAGTAGAGGACGAACTGGCGGTGGTAGCCGATCGGGAAAAGGCATGGAAGGAAGTGTGCGAACAACTGATAAAGTTACTTAAGACGCTTCCTTCTCAGTAATTCTCCTTGTATCGTTTGTACTTGTAAATAAAAAATGTATATGTATATTTTTTATTCTTTAGCACAATGTATCCTGTACTCAATCAAGTTTATGAATAAAAGATACACATTTTTTTTGTAATGTCTTGTGTCGTTTTCTCCGTCTTTTCTTTCTTTTATTATCAGTATGCCACCTTAGTAAACATGGTCAACAGATAATAGAGCACGCATCTTGACTTTCTTAAGAAATAGCGATGGCTTAGGCCGCAGGTTCAGATCTGCTGCCTAAGACTTTTCAACTCCATAAGCCGTGAGGGTCTCATAGAGATTCTTCTCCCTACGGATCGAGAGGATCTCGTAGGTGGGTTTTCTCCTTAGGAATCATGAGGATTCCTAAGTGTGGTTTTCTCTTATAAGTCGTAAGGATCCTATAAGAGAATTTTTCCCTCTTACGAGTCGAGAGGACTCGTAAGCGGTTGTTTCCCTCCTCTTCGAAACCCGACTTTGGAGAGTAAAACCCGTGAATAGTATGCAAGAGACCGTTTAGATCGACTTGCAGGGTCCCATTGTTCAGGAAGTAAGTTTTTTTTGGTCCCTGCTGCCTGAAGCTTCATTTTACAAGTTGAGACGAATCGGGAATTTTCCTGCGGAGACACTGGTTTCTCTGCGAGCCGACGCGAATCAGGAGGCTCTCGTCAAGGAGTGTTTGTATCCGTGAGTCGAGGAATTTGCTAGGGATTATTTTTTTGCCTAGCGCCAAGGATTATTTATTTCCTTGGGGTTTGAAACGAGTCGAGAATTTCCCACGGAGGCACTGGTTGCTCTGCGAGTCGACGCGGATCAGGGGGGCTCTCGTCAAGGAGTGTTTGTATCCGTGAGTCGAGGAATTTGCTAGGGATCATTTGTTTCCCTAGCGCCAAGGATTATTTGTTTCCTTGGGGTTTGAAACGAGTCAAGAATTTCCCACGGAGGCATTGATGGCTCTGCGAGTCGACGCGGATCAGGAGGCTCTCATCAAGGAGTGTTTGTATCCGTGAGTCGAGGAATTTGCTAGGGATTATTTGTTTCCCAAGCGCCAAGGATTATTTGTTTCCTTGGGGTTTGAAACGAGTCGAGAATTTCCCACGGAGGCACTGGTGGCTCTATGAGTCGACGCGGATCAGGAGGCTCTCGTCAAGGAGTGTTTGTATCCGTGAGTCGAGGAATTTGCTAGGGATTATTTGTTTCCCAAGCGCCAAGGATTATTTGTTTCCTTGGGGTTTGAAACGAGTCGAGAATTTCCCACGGAGGCACTGGTGGCTCTGCGAGTCGACGCGGATCGGGAGGCTCTCGTCAAGGAGTGTTTGTATCCGTGAGTCGAGGAATTTGCTGAAGACACTGGTTTCTTCGGAGTTGGACTGGACCGTCGAGATTTGGCTTTGTCTTCTGGCGGAGCCTGTTGGGAAAGTATGGTTCTCTCTTTGTTTACGCCCTTGGCTTGTATACAGGGATCGATGTGATCTTAACTGTAGGGCCAAAGTTTTATCATTTCTTCTTTATTTTTATTTTATTTCCGCGATGATCTATCATTTCAGCTTTTATATCGCGAAAGTCGCGATTGCCCAATCATTTCGGCTATTTCTCGCGGTGCCCAATCATTTCGGCTGTTTATTTTGTTTTCACTCGCTGGTTTTTATTGCGAGTTGCCTAATCATTTCGGCTATTTTGCATGCATACAATTTTACTTGCTGCTTTTTATTGCAAGTTGCCCCATCATTTCGGCTATTTCGTATGCATGTGCGGCCTACTGGCTTTTCGCCGTAAGCCGATTTCGGCATCAGCACCGCTACAACTGGGATATTACCAGGAGCGAATCATCATCTGCTTCCGTCGATGTCGAACAAAGGTGGCTTAGCGAACATGGTTAGGGTCCTGTCGACTAAGGCTTTGACTTCATGAGCCGTAAGGGTCTCACAAAGTTATTTCTCCCTACAAGTCGTGAGGATCTTATAGGTGTATTTTCTTCTTAGGAATCGTGAGGATTCCTAAGTGTTTGTTTCCTCTGTAAGTCGTAAGGATCCTACATGAGGGTTTTCTCCTTGTAAATCGAGAGGACTTACAAGGGTCGTGCGAACATATCCCCAGTCACGGATGGATCTTGGTTGGGGAAATGCTTATTCGCGCCCGTGGATTGTATACAAGGGTCAGTATTGAGCCACTTGTAGGGCAATATCGAAGGTTGTGGGGGTTGCTTAAGCACAGGTTTAGGTCTCTGTAACTTAAGACTTTCAACTCTTATGAGCCGTGAGGGTCCCATAAGAGAGTTCTCCTTACGAGTCGTGAGGATCTCGCAAGTGTATTTTCTCCTTAGGAATCGTGGGGATCCCTAAGTGTGTTGCACCTTTGTGAGTCGTAAGGATCTCACGCAGGTGGTTTCTCCTTACAAGGTCGAGAGGACCCTATAAGTGTCCTTTAACGAGGTTGCACCCTTTCGGGTTTTCACAAACACTCGCCGGTAGTCCTGCTGTTTTTACTCACGGAGCCCTTTCGGGTTTTCATCCGTGCCCATTTTGCTTATGGACATACCATTTTTTTATTCTTTTTATTTTCTTTTTCTCTTTTTTTTATGAGGTCGCGCCCTTTCGGGTTTTCACGAACACTCGCCGGTAGCCTTGCTGTTTTTACTCACGGAGCCCTTTCGGGTTTTCATCCGTGCCCTTTTTGCTTATGGACATACCATTTTTATTTATTATATTTTTTTCTTTATTTATTTTTTTTATTCATCTTGTCAGCCTAAGGATGCTGCGGTATTAGTTTAAAGACGTTTCGGTCTGCTATTAGTTTAAGGACATTTCGGTCCGACATTGAGAGGTTGGCTACTGCTTATAAAACTTGAGCTTAGGAAGATAGCGAGAGGACATGGTCGTCGTCACCTATCATTGACCTAGGCTGTGGCTCATTAAGCGTAGTATTTCTTTAGGAAGCGACCGTTTATTGGCCTGAAAGGCCTTTCACCGTGCATGTCCATGAGTAGATAAGCCCCACCCTGGTAGACCTTATCTATGATGTACGGGCCTTCATAGTTTGGCTCGAATTTTCCTCGCTTGGCGCGATTGGGGATCATAGGCCTTTTGACCACTAGCACGAGTTCGCCTTGGCGAAATGTCCTCGGTCGGGTCAGTCTTTCATATGAGCGCATCATCTTTGTTTTATAGGCCTCCAGATTTTATTGCGTTATGAGCCGGGTTTCATCAAGGGCGTTAAGCTCCTCAAGCCGAAGATGAGCATTTTCTTCATCCGTCAGCTCGTAGTGGACTGCCACTCGTAGAGAGGGTAACTCTATCTCGAGGGGGAGTACTGCTTCCGTCCCAAATACCAACGCGTACGGCGTTGTGCTTGTGGCCGTCTTGAACGTAGTTCGATATGCCCAGAGAGCTTCTTACAGCCTCTCGTGCCAGTCTCTCTTATTTCGGGACACCGTCTTTTTCATGATTTTCGTCAGGGTCTTGTTAAAGGCTTCAGCTAGACCATTAGCTCGCGGATTATAAACCGAGGAATATCTCCAGTCTATATTATGCTGTTGCGCAAAGCGACTGATCTTGTGGCTTCTGTAAGCTAGCCCGTTATCGGAGATGATCCGTCGCGGAGTTCCAAACCGATATATGACGTGCGTCTTGAAGAAGTGGAGGATATTTTCCGTCTTCACTTCTCTTAACGGTACTGCTTCTGCCCATTTAGAGAAGTAGTCAGTCGTTGCTAGGATGAAACGATGTCCTCTAGACGATGCTGGTTCGATGGGGCCGACTATATCAGTCCCCCACATTTCGAATGGCCAGCTAGCCACCGTTGGATGTAATGGATTTGGATGCTGGTGGATGAAGTCCCCATGAATTTGGCATGAGTGGCATTGCTTCGCATATTCGAGGCAGTCCTGAATCATCGTGGGCCAGTAGTAGCCCATCCGTTTTATCTTCAACTTCATCTTCGGGCCTGCTTGGTGAGAACCGCAGAGTCCATCGTGAACTTCCTGGACGACCCTTTTCGCTTCGTCAGGTCCTAAGCATCTCAGCCACAGAGAATCAAATGACCTCTTGTACAGAGTATCGTTGACGAAGGCGAAAGACAGAGCTCGTTTCATGAGCTGATGTCTTGCGGACGCTTCTCCAGGCATTCGGTGGGATTTAAAGTAATCTATGAAGACTTCCCTCCAATCCTCGGTATTTTCCCAATCTTTTACTTGCAGGGTTGTCTGCTCGTTCGCTCCTTTTTCTTCGGATGATTCCGGAGATATTTCTGCTGGGGCAAACACTCGACGGCTTTGTACCACAATTCTAACGTCATCGAGGTTCTCGTCAGCCAGTTCTTTAGCAAGTTTGGCCAATGCGTCCGTTTTGCTGTTTTCCGCGCGCGGTATATTCTCTAAAGTATAAGAGGGAATTTAGGTCAACAGTTGTTGCACCTTTTCACCGTATTTCACCAATTCCGGTTTGCACGTTTGGTAGTTGCCGTTTACTTGACTAACGACCAGTTGAGAATCCCCGTATATGAGGAGGTTTTCAATTCCCATGTCAATGGCGATCTCGAGGCCCGCTATCAGAGCTTCGTATTCGGCTTCATTGTTTGTCCTTGGCTCTGTTAAGGAGAAAGCAAAACGCATTATCCCTCCTTGTGGAGTCACGAAGATGAGGCCTACCCCCGATTTGATTATAGGGGTACTTTGTTTGCGCTTCTTCACGGAAGATGCTCCGTCGAAATAAAGCTCCCATCGGGTATCATCACCGTCGATCGCATCAAACGTATGTTCAACTGGAAGATCGCAATTCAGAGGAGAATCGGCGGGTATCGGATGCTTAGCGAGGAAGTCGGCGATGGCCTGGCCTTTCACTGCCTTGAGAGGTTGATATATTATCGAGAACTCCATCAAGAGCAGGGCCCATTTAGCGAGTCGTCCCTTCAGTATGACCTTTGACATCAAGTATTTAAGGGGGTCCACCTTTGAAATAAGACGGACTTCATGCGCCAACGCATAGTGCCTGAGCTTTGTTATCGCAAAGATCAACGCCAGGCAGTGTTTCTCAATGGGGGAGTAGTTGCTTTCTGCCTCCAGCAGAACTCGACTTAAGTAGTAGAGTGCTCTTTCTTTCCCTTGATCGTTCTCTTGTGCCCATAATGCGCCTAAGGAACCTTCGAGGGCGGTTGTATAAAGAATGAGGGGCTTTTCCTTGACCGGAGCAGCCAACACCGACGGGTTCTGCAGGTACTGTTTGATCTCGTCTAGCGCGCTTTGGCATTTTTGGTCCCAGACGAACGAGGTCCCCTTCTTCATCAGGTGGCTGTAGGGACGGCACTTGCCTGAAAGATTGGCTATAAATCACCGTATGTATGCGAGCTTCCCTTGGAGAGATCACAACTGTTTGAGAGTTCTCGGCGGAGGCATTTCCATGATCGCTTTGATCTTTGACGGATCTATTTCAATACCTCGGTGTCGAACAATGAATCCCAGGAATTTGCCTGAGGAAACTCCAAATGCACACTTGAGCGGGTTCATCTTCAAGTTGTATTGCCGAAGGCGTTGAAATACAGTCTTCAAATGCTCGAGATGTTCTTCGTATGATTTGCTTTTAACCACGAGATCGTCGATATAGCATTCGACGATTTCGTGTATAAGGTCATCAAAGATCTTTGTTATGGCCCTTTGGTAGGTGGCATCGGCATTCTTTAAACCGAAGGGCATCACCTTGTAGCAGAATATACCCAGAGGAGTCCTGAAGGCGGTGTGCTTCTGGTCTTCTGGATGCATCTTTATCTGGTTACACCCTGATGAGCCATCCATGAAGGAGAAAACCTCATGAGTGGACGTATTGTCTATCATCAGTTCGGTGACTGGCACTGGGAAATCGTCTTTCGGGCAAGCTTTGTTGAGATCCCGGAAGTCCACGCATATGCGCACTATCCCATTTTTCTTCATCACCGGGACGATGTTGGCGATCCATTCAGGGTATTGAACTTCCTGGATGAAGCCAGAGCCGATCAGCTTTTTGACTTCAGCATTGATACTCATCTCAAGCTCGAGCCGCATTCTTCTCGGCGCCTGTTTGACCGGCTTGACGTCCGGAGATATCGCCAATCTGTGTACAGCAATTTCTGGATCTAGTCCCGGCATTTCGGAATAGTTCCACGCAAAGCAATCTCTATGCTGTAGAAGCACGTCCTTTAACGCGGCTACCCTTTCTTCAGATAGTAACTCGCTGATGAATGTCGGTCGTGGAACGTTTGCCGTCCCCAACTCAATCTTCTTGAGGTTATCTGCAGTAGTATGGATTCCATCTTCCAGCTCTTTTGGCGCTGGTGGGAATTCTGAGATTATCTCATCGCTGCTGTTTTCGAAACACCAAGGGAGCTCATCTATGTCCTCGGGCTCTTCTTTTAATATTGTAATCATGTGACAGGTGTGAATTCGCTTCCAATCCCAATGAACCGGTTCTTCTTTCGTGGCCTTGGGCTCGTGTTTTTGTGGCGGTGCTACCCTCCAGTTGTCGGACAGAGCGAACTTGCCAAGATGATACTGGTCTTCGACCCAATTCTTGAAGGTGAAACAGTCCTCGAGAGGGTGCCCTACCAGTCGGTGATAAGAGCAATAGTCTGGGTGTGAGACTTCGCCTGCTTGTTCGGGGTGTTTGGACTCCGGCAGTGTTAGCATCTGATGTTTTAGAGCGAGGTCAAGTATCTTCTTCGTCTTGTCCCGAGGAAACGAGTACACTCGACCCATTTTCTTCATGAGGGATAGATCAATAACGCTTAACTCCCGTTTCCGTGGCTTCTTAGCCCTGCTTTGTTGTTGTTGAGCGCCTTTTTGGCCTTTCGACTTATTTCTGTTTTTGCGCCGGCCTTCTTTATAACAGGTTGACATGGAGCGGCCTTTTCATCTTTCACGGCCTGTTGGAGAAGGCGTTGCGTCTTGGCTTTCTCATAGATGACCATTTCGCGGTTATGATCGTCTCAGACTTTTTGACCCGCTTCCCTTATAAGCTTGTCCATTTGTTCTTCGAACGACGGACTGGGCACTTTTGCATCTGGAATTTTCACTGGCTTAGGATTAGCGTCCTCCCATTGAGCATCTGCTTCTTCATCAAGATCATACACGACGTAGCAGCCGGGTAGTAACTCTCGTTTCTTTGACCAGATATATCCAAGCCCTTTTGTTTCCATTCTCCCATTAGGCAGTTTGCGTTGAGTCCCGGGAATGTTCCAGAGTTTGTCATAGAAATTGGCTTTTCGAACGGTCTGCTTGAAGGATATCCCCTGGCATTTCAGCAGCTTTTTCAAACCCTCAGTATAATATCTGGGAAGACGGATAGGCTGAAGCCTGTCGAGCGTAGGATCCGCGCCATGCCAGATTTCTTTTTCCACCTTGGTTTCTTCAGAGCGGTAGAACAGAATTGCTTTCTCGCTTTCTCGCCTGGGAGGGATATAGAACGTTTGCAGCTCTTCTACATTGTAAATATTAAGTGCATCCAGTTCTTTATGGGGTTTAAGCGGCACCACGGCGGCTTGTAGACTTTGTTCTTCGTCAGCGGACGTTCGTATAGAAGGTCGAGCAGAGAATACAACACGGATCTCATCTTCCGAGTCGCTACCAAAGATTAACGTAGGAGTGGATGGTCCTGGCTTGTTGTGTTGGGGCAGACCCGAATACACTATCTCCTCTTCGTCCTCGGTATCACTGCCGAAGACAGGGATGGTGGCATTAGCTTTGTTCTCCGGCTTGTGACACTTCTTCGTGTCTTCGAAATCCGGCAAGAAGTATTTAGCATCTTCGTATTTGCGGACCTCGTTCACAGAGAACGGGTTCATCTCTCCCGTCACGGTATACTCGAAACCATCCTTAAAATACTTCATACACCGATGTTGTGTAGAAGGGATGATGTTGTACTCGTGTAACCATGGTCGGCCGAGCAAAGCGTTGTAGCATGTCTTGGCGTCTATGAAGTGGAACTTAATGTCTGTGACGAGTAGCCCGAAGTGTAGCGTTAGTATCACAGACCCAAGAGCTCTTGATGACTGGGAGTCGAACCCGGAGATGGTGATCTTGTCACGAGCAAGGTGCTGGACGCTCATGCAGATTTCTTTTAACACCCGCACATTGAGGAGATTAACGGAGGATCCATTGTCGATCAGGATTTTGCCTATCTTAATATCGTGGCAGTATCCTGAGACATAAAGGGGGCGGTTGTGTTCGCACGTCCCAAGGAGAAGGTCCTCGTCACCGAAAGTGACATCGGCCGTGTGCACTTCCTCCAACTCATCCTTCATCTTTTTCTCGGCCAGAAAAGCTTGGAATTGTTCTGGATCTTGTAATGCCTTGATTAACGAATCTCTCGCCTCCTTTGATAGCAAAAGGGCATCGAGAATGCTGAGTTGTGAGGGTAGTTTCCTCAGGTGCGCTAGGACGTTGTAATCCACCTTATTCTTCTTCAGCGGGTTGTAGGCGCTTAACTCCTCCAGAACTTGGTCATCTAAGACGATATCTTCAGAGACCTTTTCTTTCCCTTTATCTTTTCTGTTTGAGGGTCCGAGATTCTTTTCAGGCAGCGTCCGATTCCGCAGCCGGATATTTTCGCAGACCTTCGGCTCTTCTTCTTTTCCCGAAGTGGATTCTTTAAAGAGAGGGGCAAGTTCTAGCTCTTCATCAGAATCGCTCCCGAATGTAGGCACTTGTGACCCACCAGTGTTAACCATGCGACAATTGCCGGTAGTTCTTTTAATCCCTTCGGTCGTATTTCCTTGCTCTCGACGAGTTTTGCACTTCTCCCGCTTAAAGCGTTATCGATGAGCAACATATCCTTACCACCATCTATCGAAAGCTTTGCACTCTTCAGTGGGGTGCGAAATCTTCCGATGATATAAGCAATAAGAGGGATGCATTTCCGCTTCACCAGTAATTTTTCCTTCGGAGGATGGTAGCTTCATGCCCATTGATATGGCCTTAGCAAACTTTTTCCTTATCTTGAATTGGCTTTTGTCGGTAGTGGAGGTGTTTTGCTCCAGCGGGATCATCTCAGCTCTTTCATCAAGTCGCTGGCGCTTAGTCCTTTCAAATATAGCCGTCTCGCATTCTCGATCAGCTTTACTTTTCAGTCGAGCTGCGTTAAGGAACGCGTCAATCATTTCATCTGATAGCTTCGGAAATTTTGGTTCAAGATCTGCCCCTAGCGCTTCGGTATAAGGAGTTTCCTCATCGTCCATGAACGAATGGGAAATCATATGACAGCTCGCCACGCATTCTTCAGATTCATCAGATGAACTTTCTCCCTCATATTCCTCTTGAAAAACATGATTGAGGAACTCTTGGAGTGTAATGGGGGTCCGTTCCTTCTGGTTGTATTCTTCCAGCGCGTCAATTTGTTTTTGCAAGTCCGAGCGCTTGTCGCTAGGCTTCAAGGGCTTCTTTGATTTCTTTTTCTTCTTCTTCGAAGATTTTGACGGCTGGTTGCGAGTGCTTGAGTCACCACCATCGGTCTTTGGAGTTGGACGTGGCTTCAGCATCCCTTCAATGACCCGCGGTTCCAACGGGTTCTTCCACCTAATCGCTGGACATGTCTGAAGATCGTTTAGCATCCTCTTTGTCTTGGCTGATAATACAACCTCCCAAGGAGTTTTTTCAACGACGGAGCATGTTGCCCCCGGCGCATTCGTCCCCTTAAAGGAGTGGGGCTGCGGGGGATTCACCTTCCATTTATCAGATAATGCGAACTTGCCCTGTCGGTACTGGTTTTCAAGCCAATTTTTGAAAATGTAGCAGTCTTCAATCGGATGGCCTAGTACTCGATGATAAGGACAGTAGTTGGGCTCGTTGACGTCACTTGGTTGCAACGGACGTTTTGGATCCGGCAGATTTATGAGTCTATTGCGCAATGCCAGCTCGAATAACCTTCTCGTTTTATCGTGGGGAAACGAGTAAGGACGCCCTAGTCTCTCCTCAAGGTCTACGTATGGGCGCATATTATTTTGACGCACAACCGGCTTCGAGTTGCTCGGTTGTTGTTGAGCATTAGCGACGACGATCGCTTTTTCCTTCCCTTTGTCAATTCGGGAATCCGGCTTTGGAAGAGGGGGTTTATGGCCCATTTGATCCATTTGCGCTAGTTTGTCAATCAAGGCCTGGAAGGTAGTTGGCTTGAAAAACATCATAAATTGTGAGATGGTTGCTTGCGGATCAAGGGTTCCCACAAACATACCCACCGCGGGAGCTTCTTCGATGCGCTGCTCACACTTCGACCATAAGTTCCGCCATCGTATAGCGTACTGAACCCATGTCTCACCTGGCTTTACCCTGGCGTTAATCAGTGCCGTCATCGGGGTGCGTTCACTGGCGCTTGCAAAACGCTGAGTAAACAGCAGCTCCATCTCCGCGAAGGTTTTAATAGAGTCGTTCGGGAGCTCAGAGTGCCATTCGAACGCCGTATCTGATAAGCTTCCAACGAACTGGCGAAGCAACAGCTTGTCGTCACCGCCGGTGTTTCCGCAGAGTGCCCTGAACTGGGCAACATGTTGATGAGGATTTCCCGTCCCTTTGTAAACATGGAACTTAGGAATTGTATAACCGGGTGGGTACTTGATTTGATCGTACCAACTTGGATATGGCCGCCCCGTTTTTACGACCTGACCGGCCGCTTCGGTCGCATGATGAACCCGTATTTGCTGGGCGATGTACTCATCCAAATCAGCTTTGGAGATTGTATCCTCCTTAGCCATCGACAGAGCTGGTGGAGGATTTGATGTTTCTCCCCTATCGTCTCCAAGGACGATCGGGGGCTCTTCAGCCGAAGGATCTTGTTGTATCATCATCCCTATCATGTAGGCCCATACGCTGTATGTTGGCTGCTTATTCAACAGCCTCTTTGTCCTTCTTCTTCAATATCCGACGAAGGAATTCAGCGTCGGTTTCTTCCTCCTGGCGCTCATCTGAGGACGTTTCAGGATTTTCTTTTGGCCCTGTAAGTGCGGCCATAGCGTTCATCATTTCTTGAAGCTTTTGCTGTTGCTCCTGCGCCTTGGTCACTGATCGGGTAAGCGGTCGATGACCCGTAGATATGCGGCTGTCTTCTTTACCAGACATCACATAGACGGTGTGCACTACGATGCCCCCTGACTTAGGGCGTTTGGGTGCACCACCTCTGACATTTGTCGTCGGCGCGGGGGTTTTCTCTGGCCTTCTTCTTTTGTGGGCCGTTGAAGTTGAAGGGGCCGTTGCAGTGAGCACCCTAGCGATTGTTGTCCCCTGCTGTTTAACAGGACGGTCTTTTTCTTTTTGCACTTTCGTCTTCTTTTGTTGACGAGAGTGATCTGGGTCGATCACGGAGTCCCCTTCGCCAAACCTTGTATATTTTTTAGGACAGCCGTTGAGGGGGCTGTTCTTGCTTCGTTTTTGGAGCTCTCTCTGCAGGTGGAGGAGATCTCTTCAATGTAGCGGTTGGAGAGTTCTTCCGTACCCTCCTCAGCAGTTCAAAGTTGTTCCCAGTTGGAACAGCAGCGTTGACTTCCACCACTGGAGCCGGTGGAGTTAGCCCTGAGGGGGCGTTGCCCCCTGCCTTCCTCACTCGTTGCCAATGGCGACGTCGAGCATGACGAGCCGTTGGGACTGGATCGGAGATCGAGACATCTTCCTTTTGCCCCCTGTCTGAATGAGGTGCCGCCGGTGTTAACCTCTTAAAGACTGAGGTTGTCTTTTGAGGGGTGATATTCAACCTGTCGAAGACGGATCCTCGAGCAGGGGCAGGAGCAGGAATCGTCAGTCTTGAAAAGACTGACTCTTTGACAGGGGAAGCCACCTTGACGACTTCTGGAGCAGCAGTTATTGCTTTCTTTGGGACAGCTAGTTTAGAGTTCTGATTTAGCCTGGTGAAAACAGAGGCTGTCGGTTTGGTAGCGGGCGACCCGTTGACAGGGGCCGTCGTAGCAGTGAGCCGGTCGAAGACCGACTTTTTGTTCACTTCCGGTGCAGGTATTGACGCAGAGAAGCTTGTAGGCGGGATCATAGTCCCGAAAAACAGGCCGGTGGTGGCCTGGGTCACCTGGTCTACCGGCAGAGCGAAGAAGGAGGCCGCTTGGGGCCCATATGCTACACCTCCGGGGGAGGTGGAGCGTCCGCTGCAGTGGCACTTCGAGCAGTTGGTGCAATTAGAGGCTATTGAATCTTGAGTTCTGCGACAGGCAAAAGACCAAATCTTAGCAACTTGAAATCCGAAGGCAACCA
The DNA here is from genome assembly GCA_030015575.1 of Agapanthus africanus. Classification (NCBI taxonomy): domain Eukaryota; kingdom Viridiplantae; phylum Streptophyta; class Magnoliopsida; order Asparagales; family Amaryllidaceae; genus Agapanthus; species Agapanthus africanus. The sequence goes on from CM057338.1 coordinate 61,952,949, forward strand.
TTAACAAACCGCGATTGGTTCGCGAAGACGACACACGAAGTGTGGAGTGGAAAGAGGAAAATGTCCCACCGGGCGTGCCAGAATCTATACCCCTCCGAAAGACGGCGCCCAAGACTGCGAGGTCCTGACGCTGGGATTCGGGCCAGATGCTATTTGGTTTTATCCGTCCACCTCTCCGAAGATGCCAAGTTGATTTATGGCACCGTGTATCGGGGGTTTAGACGGATGCGGCCGATGTAGCAGACTTCGTCAGATTCCCCCTCGTTTGAGGGGTTTTTGATTGTGGGGATGCTCTTCCCTGCAGGCGCAAGCCCCTGCAGTTAATTACGCTACCGCATCACGGTAACAACTTTCTCCTTCTCCAGAATTTCACTTCATGTCGTGGGTGTTTGTTTTGTTTGTGGTTGCCCATGGATTGTATACAGAGACTAATTTATGTCGTCGCCCGTAGGATGTGGATTAGTCCAAATCCGTATTTACTTAGATTTGGGTTTGGTGTTTTAGTTTAAGGATACGTTACCCGTGTTGGGGCTAAGATCAACTTAAACGTTCGTTAAGGATACGTTAGTCCTGTTTGAGACTAAGATCAACTTAACGTGGTGATCCGTTTATTATATGGCCGTCAGGACTCGTCACCTCTCTGACGTCGTTGAAGGATTACAACGATAGGTGTCAGAGGAGTTCAGAGATGTACCTTCGAACCAGAGTTGATTTGGAATTTTATAGTCCATTTGAGTGTTTAAGGATACGTTAGCCGTGTTTGGGGCTAAGATCAACTTAAACAGGACCGTTTAGATCCGGCAAGAAAGCATTTGGGGGCTCTATTGCTCCAGTTTAGAGACGTAGTGGTCCGTATTCCAGTTTAGGGACGTGGTGGTCCGTATTCCAGTTTAGGGATGTGGTGGTCCATATTCCAGTTTGAAGACGTGGTGGTCTATATTCCAGTTTAGGGAAGTAGTGGTCTATATTCTAGTTTAGGGACGTGGTGGTCCGACATTAGTTTAAGAACGTTTCGGTCCAACATTAGTTTAGGAACGTTTCGGTCCGACATTAGTTTAAGGACGTTTTGGTCCAATATTAGTTTAAGGACGTTTCGGTCCAACATTCCCATTTTGGGACGAATATTAGTTTAAGGACGTTTCGGTCCAATATTAGTTTAAGGACGTTTCGGTCCAACATTCCTATTTTGGGATGAATATTAGTTTAAGGACGTTTCGGTCCAATATTAGTTTAAGGACGTTTCGGTCCATATTGACGTATGTGGTCGTCGGGACCCGTCACCTCTCTGACGTCGTTGAAGGATTACAACGATAAGTATCAGAGGAGATCGGAGATGTACCCTCGAACCGGATATAAATTGATTTAAGAAAGAGTTGTGCTCAGTCAATTTTATTTAAGGACTTACGGCCAAAATTGGGCTAAGTCCAGTTGAAAATGTTCACATTTTGTTTGCATTTGGCATGTTAGGCCACTGTTTGGGCTTTCCCCTTTTTAAAATGATGCATAGCATTACTTCAGGCTATTTATGCCTATTTTGACTGGGCTTTGCCCTTTTTATTATAATGCAGAGCATTTGTTTTGGTCCATTGGACCTATTAATTGGGCTCTGCCCCCTTTAAATAATGCATAGCATTATTTTTGGTCTGTTTAGACTTTTTAATTGGGCTCTGCCCTTTAATAATGCATTGCATTAGATACCCTGACAGTGTCCCACATGGCTTGTCAGGTACTTTGCGCAATTAATGAGCGCAAGCGCTCATGGAGGTGACACGTGTCACGTTCTGGTGAGCGCAAGCGCAACAGCACAGTGCGCTGCGTTAGTGCGCTGCGCTGCTGCACTGCTGACACGTGGCGCTTCCTGGCGGCTTGCGCAATAGCGCAGTTTTGGCAAGTGCTGGGCACTGTTCTTATTCTTTTGGATCAATTTCAGATCAGAGAAAACAAGTTTTTTTCTTGTTTTCTAAAGAACCAGTGGTTCATATAAGGTGCAAGGCACTGTTATCTTGAGAATCTTTTAGATTCAGAACCAATGGTTTATAAAAGAAGTGCAAGGCACTGTTTATTATTTATTTCTTTTCTTTTCTTTTCATTAGAGATCCTAGATCTTGTTCTCAGATCAATGATCTGTTCGTAAGAGAATTTTCTCTTTTTCTAAAGGTTTTTACTTTTTTCTTTGTTCTTGAGGATTTCTCTCCAATTCTTCAGAGTCTTCTCTGTTTAATTTTTCACAAAATGTTTCTCCTTTTTAATTGAGGTCTAGGGTCCTTTTTATAGTGCCCATAAATTAGTTAAATTTGTTAAAGAGATCTTTCTCTGAGTGATTTGGGGAATTTTCCCCACCATTGGATCTTTGATCCAAGGGCTCCTGTTTTACAGAAGAAAATCTTCTTGTTTTAACAAGAACAGAAAAGATTTCTTTAAAATTTCAATTCTGTTTTGCGCAACGCCCCAGCGCGTGACGCGTGTCGCGCAGCACAGCGCTTGCGCAGCTGTGCTTGCGCAACTGCGCAGACACGTGTCGTGCAGCGCAGCGCTTGCGCAGCTGTGCTTGCGCGGTTGTGTTTGCGCAACTGCGCAGACACGTGTCGCGCAGTGCAGCGCTTGCGCAGCTGTGCTTGCGCGGTTGTGTTTGCGCAACTGCGCAGACACGTGTCGCGCAGCGCAGCGCTTGCGCAACTGTGCTTGCGCAACTGCGCAGACACGTGTCACGCAGCGCAGCGTTTGCGCAACTGAAACGTTGCTTCCTTTACTTTTTTGTTTTAAACAGAGCTTTGCTCTGATTGGTTGCGCTGCCTCGGGCGCTGTGCTGACGCATCAATTTCTGACACGTGGGGCATTGCGAGCAGCGCACGGGATTTGAAGCGTTGCTTCAAAATTTTGAATTTTTGAAATTCAAACAGAGCCTTGCTCTGATTGGGGGAAACAATGTCATATATATCAAATCTACATCTATGAAAATTCTAAAAACGATAATTAAATACTTGAGGTGTATTTGAAAATTATACAAATTATTTTTATATAAAACCCCCTCAAGTTCTATAAATTACAATAAGGACCCTAGTAAATATAGGTTTAAGCGGGACCAGTCTCTTGAGCCTCAAGGAGCCGAAGATATGGGTGCTTGCCTATTTAAGGAAGACAACTTAACAAACGGTGTTATCAACACGGTAATCGTCTTTGAAAAAGACACAAATCCTGCCGCCCATGTGCAGCGGTTACCGATAACATCAAAACCTAATTCAGGACTTCAATTTCTTTTCTAATTGTTCTGACTCAGACTGGGTCTCATTATAAATAATCTAACTTGAATATGATTCAAGTACAAACTACAATTCAATATGAATCCATACATATATTCAATCTATTCAATCTGTATTGACCGAACCGAACCATGGATATACTTCCATTTACATGATTCTCCAGTTACATCCATTTACTGATATCATGGTTTCGGCAAGTCATCCATCTGTACAAGCTATAATACAAGACATTACAATTTACAATACAATTCAAACAATACAATCAATACATTGCGGGGTTTTAAGGGGTAGATTGGTACGGAAGGTGTTAGAAGTGGCACGAGACTGCAAGATTTAAGACACCTAACCTGAATTCATTTGCTGTTGTACCGTGGCATAAACGGTTCCTTGTACTCCATTTGCCTTTAGTTTTTGGCATATAGAGACTCCTCCCGTATACACTGGTATCCTTCTGTACCAAGTTACAAACAACAGCGTTAACGATATAATACAAATTTAAAAGTTATACTCTCTCTCTCTCTCTCTATTCTACTTCTCCCTTATCTTTAGGACTTACCGAGCGATTTGTTTGCTGACGACATTCTCTTTCTTCTTCTTTGAATGTCGTCAGGTGATTTGGATCTTCAGGAGATCGAGCCTATCCGCGAGGACTTGGATCAGCTAGCCTACGACCCAGAGCTTTAGATTCATTGTACACATTTCATTTCAGTACTTTCCATTTATGTTCTGTCATTGTTTAGGTATTGCTTTCATTCAGATGTATTTACTTTTCCATGTATTGTACAAAAGAATGTGAATAAATAAAGTTGTTGTTCATTACATTTGTCTCTTGTGTATATTCCTTTTATATTGCTTAGATATGCTTAGCGTATTTACTTCTGAGAAAATACGCAGCGGCCAGTCGCGCCCTCTGCCCGTACACCGGGAAGCGGGGCATGACAGTATTTTTAGTGTGGAGTGTATATAAAATGAGATGGGAAATGGCGTCCAAAGGACGCGTGAACGCCAGCGCCTCACATGCCTAACACGCGGACGCCGGCGCCCCACGTGCTTGGCACGCGGGTGCTGGGCGCCAGCGCCATACGTGCTTGGCACACGGGCGCTGGGCGTCAGCAGGAAAAGGGACTTTGTCCTTGCACTGGGATCTGTGCTCCCGATTTGACTTCTGGAGTTAAACTCCTAAAAAGAGATTAATTTATGGAGTTGAACTCCAATAGATCTTGAATGGAGTTAAACTCCTAGAAATCTTTAGAAATGATCAAAGGGGGCCTCTTTGTTTCTCTCCCTTTTGGCCCTGGATTTTCCCTGTTCCCCTCCGAAAGACACGGCAGAGACGTGGCGGACGTCTTGCCTGAATTTCGGGGCAGATGCTAATTGGCGCTATCTGTCCACCTCTCCGAAGATGCCAAGTTGATTATGGCACCATATATCGAAGGTTTAAACGGATGCGGCCGATGTAGCAGACTTCGTCAGATTCCCCCTCGTTTGAGGGGTTTTTGATTGTGGGGACGCTCTTCCCTGCAGGCGCAAGCCCCTGCAGTTAATTACGCTACCGCATCGTGGTAACAACTTTCTCCTTCTCCAGATGGTCACTTCCTGTCGTGGGTGTTTGTTTTATGTTTGGTTGCCCGTGGATTGTATACGAAGACTAAGTTATGTTGTCGCCCGTAGGGCGTGGACTAGTCCAAATCCGTATCTTTCTTAGATTTGGGTTTGGGGGGTTGGGTTTAAGGATACGTTAGCCTCGTTTGAGACTAAGATCAACTTAAACGTTTGTTAAGGATACGTTAGCCTAATTTTAGACTAAGATTAACTTAACGGGATCGTTTAGATCCGACAAGAGAGCAATTGGACTCTATTGTTTAGTTTAATGACATTGCGGTCGATAATTAGTTTAAGGACATTACGGTACATTGTTAGTTTAAGGACATCTCGGTCCATTGTTAGTTTAAAGACATCGCGGTCGAGGTTAAGGACATCATAGTCCGTGAGTTTAAGGACCCCACAGTCCAATGTTAGTCTTAAGATATCACGGTCGAGGTTAAGGACATCATAGTCCATGGGTTAAGGACCCCACAGTCCGATGTTAGTTTAAAGACATCACGGTCGAGATTAAGGACATCATAGTCCATGGGTTTAAGGACCCCACAGTCCGATGTTAGTTTAAAGATATCACGGTCGAGGTTAAGGACATCATAGTCCATGAGTTTAAGGACCCCACAGTCCATGAAATATGTGGTTGTCGAGACCCGTCACCTCTTTGAAGACGTTGAGGAATTACAACGACAAATATCAAAGGAGTGAAGAGATGTACCCTTGAACCAAGGTGAGGTGGTTGAAAGAGCAGATGTGCTCAATTCAAAATAAGTTGAGGACTTATGGCCAGAATTGGGCTAAGTCCAATTAAAATGTTTTAACATTTTATTTTTTGTTCTGGCTATTAAGCCTTTATTTGGGCTTAGCCCTTTTAATAATGCTAGGCATTGGGCTCTGACATTTTTGTCTTGTACTTTGTTCTGACAGTGCGCCACGTGGCGCGCCAGGCGCGTTGCGCCAGTCAAAGAGCGCATTGCGCTTCTGTCGGGTAGCGGACACGAAGAGGACACGTGTCGCGCTTAGCGCTAAGCGCTAGTTTGTTAGCGCATTGCGCTTTTAATTTATGAGCGCGTTGCGCTAGTCTGTTGGCGCGCCAGTGAGTGACACGTGGCGCGCTTGGCGCTGAGCGCCAGCCCATGAGCGCAATACTCTATTTTAGAAGCGCAAAGCGCAGATTGTGTCTCTGGTTCACACGTGGCAGGTTTTGGCGCTGAGCGCTGGTCCAATGAGCGCAAGGGCGCAATTCATGAGTGCAAGGCACTTTTCAATAGCGCAAGGCGCATCTGATTAATTTTAAGATCAAAGAACAAATTTATGTTCTTCAAAGGAGGCTTTTTCCTCAAGATCCAAGAACAAAAGTTCTTGTTTTTATAAAAGGGTCTGCCTTTATAGATCAAGAGATCTGTGAATGAAGTAAAATACTTCTTTTAGTCTTTTTATGATTAGATCTTTTTGATCTTTTCTTTATTAAAGACCTTGGTCTTTTTCTTAGATCTTTGATCTTTTTAGAAGATGGTTCTTCTTTTTACGAGATGGTTTTATCTCTATTATTCAAGAACATAGTTCTTTTTACCTTGAAGATGAAGAAAAAATCTTCTTTTTTCTAAGAGCTTGCTCTTTTTTGCAGAGGGTTTTTCTCTCTCTCTTCTTCTTTGTATTCTCTATGTTTTAAACTTGAAGTCTAGAGTCCTTTATATAGGGCCAAATGATTTGTTAAATCAGCTTTAAGAGATCTTTCTCTGATTGATTTGGGAATATTTCCTACCATTGGATCTTTGATCCTAAGGCTTCTGTTTTACAGAAGATAATCTTCTTGTTTTGATAAGATTGGAAAGATCTTTCCATAACAGAATTTTATTGCTACCCTACCACGGCTCAAATGAGTCGTGCAAACAGGTAGCAGTTGGGTGCAGTCCCGAAGCACTTGGAGGCAGTAACGGTTAGACAGGATTCTTCTCTCCCGGTATTGGGGGTTGATATCGTGCTGTGTCTAGGAGAGCCATTACACAAAGTCCCTGGTCAGGGAAAGTGAGATATACTGGTAGGTTATCCAGTGTTGTCTCAGGGTGTTCTGGGCTACACTCCGACACGACTTGTACCGCTATTAGGGGACTGACGTTCACCACCCTCTAGGCCCGCCATGCGATATTCTCAGACGAACAGACCGGACTGTACATGAGATTGTCACATTCAGGCTCAGTAGGAGTTCGGATGGGTTCACCTCATCAGTCTTCTTATCGGCATCTACCTGGGGACCGTTACGTACAACTAGTACCGCTTGCGGCCTGTGGTTAAACCCACTGCCAGCGTAGTGTCGACTCTTTAGAGTCCCACACAGAGAGCTATTTGCCTTTTAGCAAAACAGAGTAGAGGTCGCATGGTTTTGCGACAGGGTTCGTTCACATCCGCGCACTTATGCACGTTTGGTGTCCGGGCAGTTATTACTAGCAGGCTTTGGTTTAAGCCAGATCCTAGTATGCGTTTTGGGATTGGTTTTATCTCGATTGTATTCGTGTTTCTCGGAGCACGGATGCGGGTGTGTATGCACGGTTCACAGAGACAGAGGCAGAGGATTCTCATTAGGGTTGTTGACTGTTGAATTTTTCTAAACCCTAATGAGAATAAGAAATATGATTAATAATAATATTAATTAAGTATTATTGTGCCATGATTGAGTTGAAAGTTTGACTTTTATTGACTTGTTGACTTTGTTGACCGGTTGACTATTTTGGACTTGTTGACCATCATCATTTCATGGCTATCATTTCATGGCTATGACTTTTGCTTGCTTGTTGTTTACAAAATGCATTAAATGCATGAAATGATAATGCCATTGACATGAACCATCACAAATACTTAATTATTATTATCATGATTATTTTTATTTTTGAGAGCATGGTTGTAAAAAGTCTTTCTCATTCTATCATTCCCACTCTCTCTCATCCAAGCTCTCCCTCTTCCTCTCTCTTAAGGCTCTCATGTCTCATGAGTTGAGAAACATGAGCCATTGAGATAAAACCCTAAAAACACTTCTCTACTTATTCTAAAGTTCAAGGTCTAGAAAGCTGTTCCCCTCCGAAAGGCGGCGCACAAGACTGTGATATCCTGACGCTGAGATTCGGGGCAGATGCTATTTGGTTTTATCCGTCCACCTCTCCGAAGATGCCAAGTTGATTTATGGCACCGTATATCGGAAGTTTAGACGGATGCGGCCGATGTAGCAGACTTCGTCAGATTCCCCCTCGCTTGAGGGGTTTTTGATTGTGGGGACGCTCTTCCCTGCAGGCGCAAGCCCCTGCAGTTAATTGCGCTACCGCACCGCGGTAACAACTTTCTCCTTCTCCAGAATTTCACTTCGTGTCGTGTGTGTTTGTTTTGTTTGTGGTTGCCCGTGGATTGTATACGGAGACTGCGTAATGCCGTCGCCCGTAGGACGTGGATTAGTCCAAATCCGTATTTTCTTAGATTTGGGTTTTGGGTTTTGGTTTAAGGATACGTTAGCCATATTTGAGGCTAAGATCAACTTAAACGTTTGTTAAGGATACGTTAGTCCAGTTTGAGACTAAGATCAACTTAACGGGATTGTTTAGATCCGATAAAAGAGCGTTTGGGCTCTATTGTTCCAGTTTAGGGACACAGCGGTCCAATACCAGTTTAAGGACATAGTGGTCCATAGGTAGTTTAAGGACGTTTCGGTCCATGTTCCAGTTTAGGGACGCGGTGGTCCATGTTCCAGTTTAGGGACGTGGTAGTCCGTATTCCAGTTTAGGGACGTGGTGGTCCAAAATTAGTTTAAGGACGTTTCGGTCCAACATTAGTTTAAGGACGTTTCGGTCCAATATTAGTTTAAGGACGTTTCGGTCCAATATTAGTTTAAGGACGTTTCGGTCCACGAGTTTAAGGACCCCGCAGTCCGTATTGATGCGTGTGGTCGTCGGGACCCGTCACCTCTCTGACGACGTTGAATGATTACAACGACATATATCAGAGGAGTTCAGAGATGTACCCTTGAACCGGTCGTAAATTGACTTAAGAGAGCATTCTTGCTCAGTCAATTTAGTTTGGGGACTTACGGCCATGATTGGGCTAAGTCCCGTTGAGAATATTCAACATTTTTCTTGATCTTTGGCCTATTAGGCCTGTACTAGGGCTTTGCCCATATTTAATAATGCACTGCATTTTATTCTGTCCTGCTAGGCCTCTTTGATTTGGGCTCTGTCCCTTTATTTATGATGCAGAGCATTTGTTTTGGTTTGGGCTCTGCCCTTTTTTTTAAAATAATGCATTGCATTTTATTAGGTCTGTTAGGCCTTCATTAATTGGGGTTGGCCCTTTTGTAAGCAATGCAGTGCATTTGTCTGGCGCTTTGCGCCAAGTAATGGGCGCAAGCTCATATGGTGATGACACGTGTCATGCTCTGGCGAGCGCAAGCGCAACAGCGCTGTTCTAGTGCGCTGCGCTTGCGCTGCTGACACGTGGCGCGCTGCGGTGAATTGCGCCAGTTTTAGAGAGCAAGGCTCTGTTTCAAAAGCGCATAGCGCAATTGGTTCAGATGCTGACACGTGGCGCTCTCTGGTGGCTTGCGCCAACCCAAGAGCGCAACAGTGCTGTTTTGCAAGTGCAAGGCACTATTAACTTGAGAATCTTTTAGATTCCAGAACCGATGGTTCATAAGAGAAGTGCGAAGCACTATTTGATTTCTTGATCTAATTTAGATCAAAGAAAAATAAGTTTTTCTTGTTTTTCTTATCTCAGAGAACCAAAGGTTCATGAAAAGTGCAAAGCACTATTTTTATTTTGTTTTTTTATTAAAGATCATTGATCTTGTTCTTAGATCAATGATCTATCAGAAGAAATTCTTCTATCTAAAAGGTCTTTTACCTTTCTTCTTGAAATTTCTTCAGAGTTCTTTTTTTTTCTCAGAAAATGTTGATGCCTTTGAATTGAGGTCTAGGGCCCTTTTTATAGTGCCCATAAATTAGTTAAATTTGTTAAAAAGATCTTTCTCTGAGTGATTTAGGGAATTTTCCCCACCGTTGGATCTTTGATCCAAGGGCTTCTGTTTTACAGAAGAAAATCTTTTTGTTTTAACAAGAACAGAAAGATTTCTTAGAATTTTAATTCTGTTTGGCGCAAATGCTCCAGAGCGTGACACGTGTCGCGCAGCGCATCGCAGTTGCGCTTGCGCAACTGCGATGACACTTGTCGCGTACAGCGCAGCGCTGCTGCGATTGCGCAACTGCGCTGACACGTGTCGCGCAGCGCTTGCGCAAAAGCGACTGCGCTGACTCGTGTCGCGCAGCGCAGCGCTTGCGCAACTGAAGCTTTGCTTCTATTTTGTTTTTAATAGAGCTTTGCTCTTGATGGAATGCGCTACCTTGGGCGCTGCGCTCCCTGCGCTGGTGTGTCTGATTTTGACACGTGGCGCTCTGTGCGCAGCGCAGGGGATCTGAAGCGTTACTTCATTTATTTTAATTTTAATTTTCAATATAGAGCTTTGCTCTGATTGGGGAAACAGAAGCGTTGCTTCATTTCCTTCCTTGGAATTTGAACAGAGCTTTGCTCTGATTGGGGTAAACAAATGCCCCCCACCGTTGCGCTTACATGGCCTTCCAAACGTGAGCGCAGCGGTGGCAGAATTCCAACCATCGCGGTAACTCTTGGGAGTTGAAAGGGTATTTGATGCCTATAAATAGGACCTTTGGTCCTTTAGATGATTTTCATCTTCACAATTTTACTTTCAGAACTCAGAGCCCTGCTCTCTTGTTTAAACACTTTTAAAAGTTCAACTTTAGAGAGTTTTAGGTAAAAATATTAATTTTGATTAAATTAAATTAATTTTAAGAGCTTTGCTCTCAATAAATCGCTGATCTAAAGAAGACCCATTTAGGGTTTCACTTAGCAGAGCTTTGTTCTCTAAAAGATTTTCCTTGGATTTTCTTAATTAATGGAGCTTTGCTCCTTCCAAATCATATAGAAGAACTCTTAAGAGTTCTTCATGGCATTTGATACTATTATTATTATTATATCATTTTTTCCCAGAGCAGAGCTCTCAATGTTCTTAGGGAATTTTCCTCAAATTCTCCTCATAACTGATTTTGACTGGTGTCACTCCTGTCTGCAGAGCATTGCTCTAGAGGAGTTTAACTTTTAACTTTCTGTATTTTCTTATTTGTTAATCTCCCTGTACTGTTTTCTTCAGGTATTATGGCGGTTCGTCTATACAGCTTGCACGAGTTCATCACTTATGAGGATATCCGTGTACAGGGCCGTCAACAGAACCAGGAGTTTACGGATGCCCAGTGTGCGGAGGTCATGGGTCGCCTCAATGCAAGTGGTGGTTGGCTGCTTCCTCGTCGTTCAGCTCTCTTAAAGGTCGTGCTGGGAGCAATATGGAGAGCATTTTCGGGGTTTCACGAGGCCCTACCGCTCAATGCGCTGGATGATGCCGAAGACAAGGTGCATTCAGTGTACCTGACGGGGCTGATCTCGAAGAAACGGCGGGACAGCCTCATCGACATCCTACATCAAGTCTTCCAGCAGACGACGATAATCGATGCTTATCAAAGGATAGGGGGCCTTGCTGAAGACCTTGACACCCAGGAGCGCGAAAGGCTGCGCACGAGAATCATCAGAAAGGCCAGGAGAACTCTGGTTGGCCTTACTTTTGAATTCCTCAATCCGTGCCCTGGATCCGAAGTCATACCTTTGTAAACATTTTAATAATGTTATTATTTATTTCTCCGTGATTGTAAGAACCCCCTTTTTTATGATATGAATAGAAATTTTCCATTTCATCTTGTCTCATTCCTCATCCCGAACCGTTTGCACGTGCATGAATGAGTATGTCTTAAACGCTTGATCAAGTGTAAATCGGATGTTCTTTCTGTCACTCTCTTATTATCAGTATACTGTCACAATTAGCTGGTAAGCACCTTGATTTCTCCATGCAATAATAATGGCTTAGGCCGCAGGTTCAGATCTGCCGCCTAAGACTTTTCAACTCTATGAGCCGTGAGTGTCTCATAGAGACTTTTCTCCCTACGGATCGAGGGGATCTCGTAGGTGGTTTTTTTTTTAGGAATCATGAGGATTCTTAAGTGTGGTTTTCTCTTATAAGTCGTAAGGATCTTATAAGAGAATTTTTCCCTCTTACAAGTCGAGAGGACCTGTAAGCGGTTGCTTCCCTCCTTGTCGAGTTTCGAGTTTGGAGAGTGAGACCCGTGGATAGTGTGCTAGAGACCGTTTTGGGCCAACTTGCAGGGTCCCAGTGCTTAGGAAACAGGCTCCTTTTATGCTTATTGCCTAAGGCTTTATCTCACGAGTCGAGCCGCATCGAAAATTCCTCGCAAAGACATCAATTTCTTCACAAGTCAAGACGAATCGAGCATTTTTCGCAAGAATATCCTAACGTCACAGTTAACCTCTGCTATTTTCGACAGAAGTCCGTTAGGGTCTGTGGTACTTAGGGTTTTGGCCGTCGTACCATCGCATAAGCTGATATGTTCCTCGATAGGCAATCGTGCTGTTCGAGTAGCCCTGCAACTGCCGTGACTCTGATCCCTTCGGGGGCTGGACAAGGCGTCTTCAAGCAATCTTCCTAGGCAGTTTGACCGTCGGAAGAGCAAGCATTAGGAATTTGCCATGTCGCTTTTTACTTGAGGTTAGGCTTATTTTGGCGAGCCCCGATGAGTCATAACCACTCCGCGCTGGTGTGGGGATGATCTCCGATAGTCTTTCGGGCTTTATGTGAGTTGCCGTCAAGACCCTGAAGCTAGGAATTTGGCCTTTGCTTCGTTTGCTGGCATTGCGTCTGCTGTATCGAGACGAACGTCGCGGTGGGAACTAGGGATTTTGCCGTGGCTCCGTTTGTTTGATTATTGCGTCTGAACCCTGCCGGGGGAAGAATGCTATAGCAGCATCTCGTCTGCTGTATCGAGACGAATGTCGTAGTTATCTCTAGGTTGCTAATGAACCGTCGAGGTTTGGAACTAGGGATTTTGCCGTGGCTCCATTCGTTTGATGATGTTGCGTCTGCTGTATCGAGACGAACGTTGGGGTGACATCTCGTCTACTGTATCGAGACGGACGTCGAGGTTGTCTCTAGGTTGCTGATAAACCGTCGAGGTTTGGAACTAGGGATTTTGCCGTGGCTCCATTTGTTTGATGATGTTGCGTCTGCTGTGTCGAGACGAACGTCGTAGTTGTCTCTAGGTGGCTGATGAACCGTCGAGGTTTGGAACTAGGGATTTTGCCGTGGCTCCGTTTGTTTGATTGTCGTGTCCGAACCTTTCTAGAGGAAGAACGCTGGGGTGACATCTCGTCTGCTGTATCGAGACGAATGTCAAGGCGGAGCTGGGATTTTGCCGTGGCTCCGTTTGTTTGATGATGTTGCGTCTGCTGTGTCGAGACGAACGTCGAGGTGGTGACCATTTCACGCTGACATGAGACGATCTCCAGTTGTCTTTCTGGCTTTATATGACTCGCTGTTAAGACCTTGAAGCTAGGAATTTGGCCTTCGCTTCGTTTGCTTTGTCACGTCCGAATCCTATAGGAGGAAGAACGCTGGGGTGACATCTTGTCTGCTGTATCGAGACGAATGCCATGGTGGAGCTGGGATTTTGCCGTGGCTCCGCTTGTTTGATGATGTTGCGTCTGCTGTGTCGAGACGAACGTCGAGGTGGCGACCATTTCACATTGACATGAGACGATCTCCAGTTGTCTTTCTGGCTTTATATGACTCGCCGTTAAGACCTTGAAGCTAGGAATTTGGCCTTTGCTTCGTTTGCTTTGTCACGTCCGAATCCTGTAGGAGGAAGAACGCTGGGGTGACGTCTTGTCTGCTGTATCGAGACGAATGCCGTGGTGGAGCTGGGATTTTGCCGTGGCTCCGCTTGTTTGATGATGTTGCGTCTGCTGTGTCGAGACGAACGTCGAGGTGGCGACCATTTCACATTGACATGAGACGATCTCCAGTTGTCTTTCTGGCTTTATATGACTCGCCGTTAAGACCTTGAAGCTAGGAATTTGGCCTTTGCTTCGTTTGCTTTGTCACGTCCGAATCCTGTAGGAGGAAGAACGCTGGGGTGACGTCTTGTCTGCTGTATCGAGACGAATGCCGTGGTGGAGCTGGGATTTTGCCATGGCTCCGTTTGTTTGATGATGTTGCGTCTGCTGTGTCGAGACGAACATCGAGGTGGCGACCATTTCACACTGACATGAGACGATCTCCAGTTGTCTTTCTGGCTTTATATGACTCACCGTTAAGACCTTGAAGCTAGGAATTTGGCCTTCGCTTCGTTTGCTTTGTCACGTTCGAATCCTGTAGGAGGAAGAACGCTGGGGTGACATCTTGTCTGCTGTATCGAGACGAATGCCATGGTGGAGCTGGGATTTTACCGTGGCTCCGTTTGTTTGATGATGTTGCGTCTGCTGTGTTGAGACGAACGTCGAGGTGGCGACCATTTCACACTGACATGAGACGATCTCCAGTTGTCTTTCTGGCTTTATATGACTCGCCGTTAAGACCTTGAAGCTAGGAATTTGGCCTTCGCTTCGTTTGCTTTGTTTGTTGACATTGTGTCTGCATCTAGTTGGAGTGAGGAGAAACGCCGTTGGTGATCTCCAGGCTGTACATGTGGCCATTGAGATTTGGAACTAGGGACTACGCCGTGGCTCCGTTTCGTTGTGACTCTGAGGTCGGTTGTTGACGTTACGTCTGCATCTAGTTGGAGTGAGGAGAAATGCCGTTGGTGATCTCTAAATTGTCGATGTCGACGTCGAGACCTTGAGGCTAGGGATCTTCCTTTGCTTTGCTTGTTGACATTGTGTCTGCAATATTGCGACAAATGTCGAGATTGTCTCTAGGTTGTCTATGAACCGTCGAGATTTGGCTTTGCTTTCTGATGGAGCCTGTTGGAAAGGTATGGTTCCTTCTTTGTTTGTACATACAGGTATCGATATGATCTCACCTGTAGGGCAAAGAGTTTCATTCTTTCAATTTTTTTTCCGCGATGCTTTATCATTTCAGCTTTTATATCGCGAAGGTCGTGATTGCCCAATCATTTCGGCTATTTTTCGCAGTGCCCAATCATTTCAACTATTTATTTTGTTTTTACTCGCTGCTTTTTATTGCGAGTTGCCCAATCATTTCGGCTATTTATTTTATTTTTACTCGCTGCTTTTTATTGCGAGTTGCCCAATCATTTCGGCTATTTTGCATGCATACATTTTTACTTTCTGATTTCGTTGCAAGTTGCCCCATCATTTCGGCTATTTCGTATGGATGTGTGGCTCGTTGGCTTTTCGCTGCAAGCTTGGAATTAGACACCGATTTTGGCAACAGCATCGCTACAACTGGGATATTGCCAGGAGCGAATCATCATTTGCTTTTGTCGATATCGAACAAAGGTAGCTTAGTAAACAGGGTTATGATTCTGTCAACTAAGGCTTTTGACTTCATGAGCCGTAAGGGTCTCACAAAGGTATTTCTCCCTACAAGTCGTGAGGATCTCGTAGGTGTGTTTTCTCCTTAGGAATCGTGAGGATTCCTAAGCGTATATTCCCCTATAAGTCGTAAGGATCTTACAAAAGGGTTTTCTCCTTATAAGTCGAGAGGACTTACAAGGGTTGTTTACCAAGCGAACATATCCCTAGTCTCGGATGGGACTTGATTAGGGAACTGTTTATTCGTGCCCGTGGATTGTATACAAGGGTCAGTATTGAGCCACTTGTAGGGCAATATTAGAGGTTGTGGGGGTTGCTTAAGCACAGGTTTAGGTCTCTGTAACTTAAGACTTTCAAATCTTATGAGCCGTGAGGGTCCCAAAAGAGAGTTCTCCTTACGAGTCGTGAGGATCTCGCAAGTGTATTTTCTCCTTAGGAATCGTGGGGATCCCTGAGTGTGTTGCTCCCTTGTGAGTCGTAAGGATCTCACGCGGGTGGTTTTTCCTTATAAGGTCGAGAGGACCCTGTAAGTGTCTTTTAACGAGGTTGCGCCCTTTTGGGTTTTCACAAACACTCGCCGGTAGTCCTGCTGTTTTTACTTACGGAGCCCTTTCGGGTTTTCATCCGTACCCTTTTTGCTTATGGACATACCCTTCTTTTTTTTATTTTTATATTTTTTTGACGAGGTTGCGCCCTTTCGGGTTTTCACGAACACTCGCAGGTAGCCCTGCTGTTTTTACTCACGGAGCCCTTTCGGGTTTTCATCCGTGCCCTTTTTGCTTATGGTAATATCATTCTTTTTTTTTTATTTTTATATATTTTTTTACGAGGTCGCTCCCTTTCGGATTTTCACGAACACTCGCCGGTAGCCCTGCTGTTTTTACTCACGGAGCCCTTTCAGGTTTTCATCCGTGCCCTTTTTGCTTATGGTCATACTGTTTTTATATATTTTATTTTTCTTCTTTTTTTTTACTTCGTCAGCCTACGGATGCTACGGTATTAGTTTAAAGACGTGTCGGTCGTTTGCAAGTTTTAGGACATTGTGGTCCGTCATTAGTTTAAGGACGTTTCGGTTCGTCATCGCCGTCTTTGAGGCGAAGCTCTAGTTTACTGACTTTTCGGTCCCTGGGGCCTTCCCTATTAATGAGCATGATACCCCCGGCGTCTCCATCTTTCCCGATGCGTGCGGTTGTGGCGGGCTTACCTTCCAGTTTTCGGAGATGACGAACTTGCCTTGTTAGTATTGATCTTCAACCCAGTTTTTGAAGACGTAGCAATTCTCGATCAGGTGACCCAGTACTCGGTGATAGGGACAGTAGTTAGGCTCATTGATGTCATTTGGTTGCGACGGACGTTTTGGCTCCGGCAGATTTATGAGTCGGTTGCGCAACGCCAGCTCGAACAGTCCCCTTGTTTTATCTTGCGGAAACGAGTAAGGACGTTTCAACTTTTCTTGGAGGGGTTGCTGCTTGTTGTTTCGGCAAACAATCATTCTAGGGCCATTCGATTGCTGTCGAGCATTGGCTACGAGGGTTGTTTTTCCCTTCCCTTTATCCTTTTTACTTGATCCTCTGTTTGCGGAGCCAAGATTTTTTTCGAGTAGCGTGCGATTGCATGGCTGAACGTCCTCATAACTTCTCAATTCTTTCATCTTTGAAATGAATTCCTTGAGGAGAGGGTTGAGGGCAGCCTCTTCGTCAGAGTCGCTTCCAAAGGTGATAATTTGCGATCCTTTGGAGTCGGCTATATGACAGTCGTCGGCGGCTCTTCTGCGCTCATCTATCGTACTTTTTCGACGTCTACGAGCTTCACATTTTGTCCTGTTGAAGTGTTGCTTTTGAGTGACATACCCTTGCCACCAACAGTTAAAGGATTCGCAGTCTTCAGTAGGATGTATGATCTTCTGATGATATAAGCAGAAGTTAGGATGCATCTCTACTCCACCGAAAGTATTTTATTCAGAGGGTGGTAGCTTCATTCCTGCTGATAGGGCTTTGGCGAACCTTTTTCGCGTCTTGAATTTGTTTTTATCTACAGTGGATGGCTTTTGATTTGACGGGAGTGTCTTGGCTCTTTCCAGTATGGCCATCTCACGCTCTTGATTGGCTTTTGTTTTCAGACGAATCTCATTCAGGAAGGCATCGATCAACTCATCTGACGGCCGCGGAATTTCTGGTTCAGGGTCCGCCCCTGGTTTCTCGGCGCAAAGAGCCTCTTCATCATCCGCCAATGAGTGAGAGATCACGTGACAAGTCGCTACGTAGTCTTCAGACTCGTTTGATGAGTCTTCTCCATCATCTTCGTTCTCGACAAAAGAACAAGCTGCCCCTATCGTGTCCGTCTTCTTTGGAGTGTGCGGTTGGGGTGGATTTACCTTCCACTTTTCAGATAGGGCGAACTTGCCTTGTAGGTAGTGATCCTCGATCCATCCCTTAAACACAAAACAATCCTCGATTGGGTGACTTACCGTTTGGTGATAAGGGCAGTAATCGGGATTATTAAGATCGCCTGGTTGCAACGGACGTTTTGGATTCGGCAGATTGATGAGTCTGTTGCGTACTGCCAGTTCAAACAGTCTTCTCGTTTTATTCTGAAGAAACGAGTAAGGACGTCCTAGTCTCTGCTCGAGGGATGGGCGTGGATGCGCGTTATTTTGGCGAACGACCGGCTTTGAGTTGCTTGGCTGTTGTTGAGTGTTGGCAACGACAGTCGCCTTCCCTTTTCCTTTCTCATTTCGAGAATCTGGTTTTGGAGGAGACGGTCCGTGGCCCATCTGGTCCATCTGGGCTAATTTGTCGATCAATGCTTGAAAGGTGGTCGGCCTGAAGAACATCATGAATTATGAGATGGTCGTTTGCGGATGAAGAGTGCCCACGAACATGCCTACTGCAGGTGCCTTTTCTATGCATTGTTCGCATTTTGACCATAGGTTCCACCATCGTGTTGCGTATTGGACCCACGTTTCGCCTGGCTTTATCCTGGCATTAATCAGTTCTGTTATCGGGGTGCGTCCACTAGCACTCGTGAATCTCTGTGTAAACAGCAGCTCCATCTCCGTAAATGTCTTGACAGAGCCATTAGGTAGCTCCGAATACCATTCAAAGGCTGTTTCTGCTAAGCTGCTGACGAATTGGCGAAGCAACAGCTTGTCATTGCCTCCAGTGTTGCCGCATAAGGCCCTGAATTGAGCGACATGTTGATGCGGATTCCCTGTCCCTTTATATACGTGGAACTTAGGGATCGTATATCCTGGCGGGTAACTGATTTGGTCATATCAGCCCGGATAGGGTCGTCCAGTTCTAACCGTTTGTCCAGCCATTTCACTCGCCCGATGAGCTCGTATTTGCTGAGCTATATAGTCGTCAAGCGCGGCCTTGGAAATGGTTTCTTCCTTGGCTACTGAAAGAGCCGGAAGAGGATTAGATGTTTCCCCTCCGTCATTTCCGACACTGACTGGAGGGTCTTCAGCTGGAGGGTATGGCTGTAACATCATCCCTACCATATCTTGGAAGAGGAGTGCCATCTGTCTTATGTTAGCCGCTTGCTCTGCGGCTTCTCTGTCCTTCTTTTCGATGATTCTACGTAAGAATTCAGCATCAGTTTCTTATTCGTGATGCTGATCTGGTGATACTTTCGAACTTTCTTTCGGTTCGGTAAGTGCAGCCATCACAGTCATCATTTCCTGAAGCTTCTATTGCTGCTCCTGGGATTTCGTCACAGATCGGGTGAGTGGTCGGTGACCCGTTGAAGCACGGCTTTCCTCTTTCCCGGAAGCCATATAAACGGTGTGCACCACCATGCCCCCAGACTTGGGGCGTTTGTGTTCGGTGTCTTTACGATCTGCCAAAGACACAGGGGCTTTTCGCGGCCTCCTTTTTTGAGTGATTGGAGTTGAGGGGGACGTCGTAGTGGGAACCCAAGTAGCTTTTGTTTTTTGTGGTTTGACAGAGTAATCCTTCTCCTGCCGCACCTTCATCTTTTTCTGGCGGCGGAGACAATTTTTATCAATCACCGACTCTTGGACCTGTCACCAGACTTTGTAAATTTTAGAGGACAACCGTTGAGGGGGCTGTTCTAGCCTCTTCTCTGGAGTATTCTCTACAGGTGAAGGAGTTCGTTTCAACATCGCAGTAGGAGAGTTTCTGCGCACCGTATTCAGCAATTCAAAGCTGTTCCCGGTTGGAACAGCAGCATCGATCCCCACCATCGGAGCTGGTGGCGTAAATCCAGAGGGGGAGTTGCCCCAGCCTTTCTTACTCGACGCCAGTGGCGACGTCGAGCGTGTCTTGCGGATGGAGTCACCTCCGTTGTTGGATAAGCTTTTTCATGCCCCTGCCCTGGGTAGGGGAAGCAGCTTTGAGGACCTCGCCTAGAGCAGCAACCGGAATAGCCAGCCTTGTAAAAACTGACTTCTCAGAAAGAGGAACCTTTCCAATGATTTCGTCCGTTTGAGTCGGGATGGCTATCCGCTTTGGAATGGTAGCTTCGGGTATCGCAGGTTTGCGGACGTTCTGGCCCAGTCTGTTGAAAACTGAGGTATTGAAACTGGGCGACTCGTTGAGAGGGGTCGCGGCAATGGTAAGTAGATCAAAGACCGGCTTCTTTGGAGCTTCTTGCGATGTCATTGGGGCATTGAAGCTCATCAGTGGGAGCATAGTCCCGAAGAACAATCCAGCGGTGGCCTGAGTTACCTGCTCCACTGGCATCTTGAAAAGGGAGGCCGCTTGGGGCCCATAAGTCACCCCTCCAGCGAGGACGGAGCGAGAGTTGCGGTTGCAGGCAGTGCAGTTTGGAGCCATTGATCTTCAGTTCTCTACATGAAGCAAGACACCAAATCTTAGTACCTCGAATCCACAGGCAACCACAGTAAACCGCGATTTGTTCGCGAACACGACACACGAAGTGTGGAGTGGAAAGAGGAAAAGGTCTCACCGGGCATGCCAGAATCTGTTCCCCTCCGAAAGGCGGCGCACAAGACTGCGATGTCCTGACACTGAGATTCGGGGCAGATGCTATTTGGTTTTATCCGTCCACCTCTCCGAAAATGCCAAGTTGATTTATGGCACCATATATCGGAAGTTTAGACGGATGCGGCCGATGTAGCAGACTTCGTCAGATTCCCCCTCGCTTTAGGGGTTTTTGATTATGGGGACGCTCTTCCCTGCAGGCGCAAGCCCCTGCAGTTAATTACGCTACCGCACCGCGGTAACAACTTTCTCCTTCTCCAGAATTTCACTTCGTGTCGTATGTGTTTGTTTTGTTTGTGGTTGCCCGTGGATTGTATACGGAGACTGAGTAATGCCGTCGCCCGTAGGACGTGGATTAGCCCAAATCCGTATTTTCTTAGATTTGGGTTTTGGGTTTTGGTTTAAGGATACGTTAGCCATATTTGAGGCTAAGATCAACTTAAACGTTTGTTAAGGATACGTTAGTCCAGTTTGAGACTAAGATCAACTTAACGGGATCGTTTAGATCCGACAAAAGAATGTTTGGGCTCTATTGTTCCAGTTTAGGGACATAGTGGTCCAATACCAGTTTAAGGACATAGTGGTCCAATACCAGTTTAAGGACATAATGGTCCAATACCAGTTTAAGGAGAAAGTGGTCCATAGGTAGTTTAAGGACGTTTCGGTCCATGTTCCATTTTAGAGACGTGGTGGTCCATGTTCCAGTTTAGGGACGTGGTGGTCCGTATTCCAGTTTAGGGACGTGGTGGTCCAACATTATTTTAAGGACGTTTCGGTCCAACATTAGTTTAAGGACGTTTCGGTCCAATATTAGTTTAAGGACGTTTCGGTCCAATATTAGTTTAAGGACGTTTCAGTCCATGAGTTTAAGGACCCCGCAGTCCGTATTGATGCGTGTGGTCGTCGGGACCCGTCACCTCTCTGACGACGTTGAATGATTACAACGACATATATCAGAGGAGTTCAGAGATGTACCCTTGAACCGGTCGTAAATTGACTTAGGAGAGCATTCTTGCTCAGTCAATTTAGTTTGGGGACTTACGGCCATGATTGGGCTAAGTCGCGTTGAGAATATTCAACATTTTTCTTGATCTTTGGCCTATTAGGCCTGTACTAGGGCTTTGCCCATATTTAATAATGCACTGCATTTTATTCTGGCCTGCTAGGCCTCTTTGATTTGGGCTTTGTCCCTTTATTTATGATGCAGAACATTTGTTTTGGTTTGGGCTCTGCCCTTTTTTTTAAAATAATGCATTGCATTTTATTAGGCCTGTTAGGCCTTCTTTAATTGGGTTTGGCCCTTTTGTAAGCAATGCAGTGCATTTGTCTGGCGCTTTGCGCCAAGTAATGGGCGCAAGCTCATATGGTGATGACACGTGTCATGCTCTGGCGAGCGCAAGCGCAACAGCGCTGTTCTAGTGCGCTGCGCTTGCACTGCTGACACGTGGCGCGCTGTGGTGAATTGCGCCAGTTTTAGAAAGCAAGGCTCTGTTTTAAAAGCGCATAGCGCAATTGGTTCAGATGCTGACACGTGGCGCTCTCTGGTGGCTTGCGCCAACCCAAGAGCATAACAGTGCAGTTTTGCAAGTGCAAGGCACTATTAACTTGAGAATCTTTTAGATTCCAGAACCGATGGTTCATAAGAGAAGTGCGAAGCACTATTTGATTTCTTGATCTAATTTAGATCAAAGAAAAATAAGTTTTTCTTGTTTTTCTTATCTCAGAGAACCAAAGGTTCATGAAAAGTGCAAAGCACTATTTTTATTTTGTTTTTTTATTAAAGATCATTGATCTTGTCCTTAGATAAATGATCTATTAGAAGAAATTCTTCTATCTAAAAGGTCTTTTACCTTTCTTCTTGAAATTTCTTCAGAGTTCTTTTTTTTTCCTCAGAAAATGTTGATGCCTTTGAATTGAGGTCTAGGGCCCTTTTTATAGTGCCCATAAATTAGTTAAATTTGTTAAAGAGATCTTTCTCTGAGTGATTTAGGGAATTTTCCCCACCGTTGGATCTTTGATCCAAGGGCTTCTGTTTTACAGAAGAAAATCTTCTTGTTTTAACAAGAACAGAAAGATTTCTTAGAATTTTAATTCTGTTTGGCGCAAATGCTCCAGAGCGTGACACGTGTCACGCAGCGCACAGTGCAGCGC
Organism: Agapanthus africanus; assembly: GCA_030015575.1. NCBI lineage: Eukaryota > Viridiplantae > Streptophyta > Magnoliopsida > Asparagales > Amaryllidaceae > Agapanthus > Agapanthus africanus. Next base: position 61,975,369 of record CM057338.1, read on the forward strand.
AGCTGTGCTTGCGCATCTGCGCTGACACGTGTCGTGCAGCGCACAGCGCAGCGCAGGTGCGCTTACGCAACTGCACTGACACGTGTCGCGCAGCGCACAGCGCAGCGCTGCTGCGATTGCGCAACTGCGCTGACACGTGTCGCGCAGCGCTTGCGCAAAAGCGACTGCGCTGACACGTGTCGCGCAGCGCAGCGCTTGCGCAACTGAAGCTTTGCTTCTATTTTGTTTTTAATAGAGCTTTGCTTTTGATGGAATGCGCTACCTTGGGCGCTGCGCTCCCTGCGCTGGTGTGTCTTATTTTGATACGTGGCGCTCTGTGCACAGCGCAGGGGATCTGAAGCGTTGCTTCATTTATTTTAATTTTAATTTTCAATACAGAGCTTTGCTCTGATTGGGGAAACAGAAGCGTTGCTTCATTTCCCGCCTTGGAATTTGAACAGAATTTTGCTCTGATTGGGGTAAACAAAAGCCAAGGACTTTAGTTTCCTCTCGGTTGAGGTAGGAGCCCTAGGTAGAAGCTTTCGGGTGGATCCATCTTCGACAACAAGAAGAGGACGAGGTGAGGCCGATCCAACCACTCCAAGAAGCAAGAAGAGAAGGAGTTCAAGACCTAGGTATAACCCCTAACATAGTAGTTAAGCTTGTAGTTAGGTTGCTAGATGTTTGTTTAACAAAGATCCTGTTCTTGAGTCCATATTACCTTCACCGTAAAAATCGTTTTTTACCGTTTCCGCATCCCCAAAAGAACCGGGAAGGGTAATGTGGACTTACACTGGTATCAGAGCCTAGCTAAACACTATCTAGCATGTTAGCAAAGTATCTAGAATTTCGATCGGAGGAAAAATCACAAAACACGCCCTAGATTTGAACTTTCTGCCGATTTTTAAACTGCTCTAAAAATAATTTGACACATGCCAAAAATCGGCTCAGGGTTTTAAATAAACACAGAAGAAAAATGAGTCACTGACTCGGTCAACGCGCCGCGGAACCGCGGCAAGAACATGCTTCTTGTCGCGGATCCGCGGCCGAGTTGACTCGGCCGTGGCTCATTTTTCCTGCAGTGTACTCAGTGTGCTGTTTTGGGATTTTTAGAATATGTTGTTTCTGCCCAGATTTTCCAGAAAACAAATTTTTGTTTAGGGTGGTTACAAATCTGTATTTTGATCGAACTTCTGTAGACTTTAGCTAATGGGTTATACTTGTGATGTGATATATGTATTGAACATCTGCTAATCGCTGTACGTCGATTAGTGGGGGTTATACATATTTGTGATCTGTAATGTTAATGGTTTGCGTATATGAACTCGTTGGATTGTCGAGGATGAATAGCCGGGGGTTGTGAGATGAGAGTTTTCTTTACTTTTCATTTGATGTAATATGTAATTGATGTAATATTATTTTTTATGGCCGCACATCCGGGATGAGGTTGTAGCCACCATTGTATATTATTTCTTTTTCTGTTTTTGCTCCTAGGATAGACCCAATGTGGGGTGCACAAACTACCGGATACCTTGAAGTGCCGAGTGGCCTACTCACGTTGTTGAGGGAGGTTGCTTCACTTCGGGTATTTGGCGGGTAGTTTGCCGCATCCATAGGGGTCTAGGGTGGGGTCTTGGCTATTCATCGCGACCGTGTAATCCGCTTTTCGTTGCAGGCTCGAACGAAACGTGGATTCCTAGTATATCCAATGTGTTCATCTGTGATCTGGAATGGCTATCATTGCATCTGACGAATGTAAATATCTATATATGATATCTATTTAGGCGTTGCTTATGTTTTGCATTCGCGCTAGTCCAACCCCCGCTTTGTCGTTAGTTAAGTAACCTAACGGGTAATGACGGGGCCCGTGGCAAATGCGGATGGCATAAGCGTATGTCATATTTTCGTTGTTTTCTGCAATGGTAGGATAAATGATGGGACGCATTAAATTAATGCAAGAAAATAAACCAAAGTTGAAGTCGTTGGAACAATTTCAAAACCACTCGGTTTCTTTTCAAAAACAACTTTTAAACGCGGAGCTTAAACCACTCCTTTTAAAAGCCATCTTGTTCCATCGATTATATCAAGTTCACTACGTTCGCGGTTTTGCCAAAACCATTCGTAGCCCTCCATCATTTCAGTTAAATATTCGGTAGTATTCAAGCTATGTATTTTGACCTACGCCAAGGCATAGTGATTGGTAGCTGCCGGATATTTATGTGTTGCATATATAGATGCGTTGGTTTGAGACAGTCGTACTTCCATTTTGGCCTACGTCAAGGGTATGTTCGGGTGGGTTCAAATTAACCTGGTTAATGATGGGTAGAACTTAACATGTGACTTATGATATTTTGGCCTACGTCAAGGTCATAAGAGCATGGGGCAAAAATCCACATAGGGAGTTTCTAAAGAAACTGAAACTTGCTAGCGCTGCATACCATTTGGAGTGTGATGATTCTGGTAGGATTCCTTTAGTTTTGTCACACGATGATATTTGGATCCCGATCCTACTGTGAGTATATGCTACTCCTCAGGAACTTTCTCACTTAACGATCAATGCTATAAACCAAGTAGGTGTCGAGAAAGGTGTTAGCGGGGCTATGCCCACAGGGAAAAGAGGTTATTTAATTAAGGAACTTTGCGAAAGCATTGGAAAACCTCCCTCGAAGTACCAACACTGGCCTGGCTGAACGGTTAAGCAAGTATTGTATGGTGAGATTGATCCCGACTGATTCTTCCTTTTTGGTTTGAGGAGGGATTCGAGAAACAGTGGGAGTCATCCTGTTTAGACAAACTAAAAACCACTCTAAACTTGCAAGAGCATCATGCTAAAGTGTTTCTTCTCTCTCTCTCCTAATTGCAGCGACCAAACATCATGACCGGACTTAAGTTACTACTGGATAAAAACATACTGATAGGGCCAAACTACAAAGATTGGCTCAGGAATGTCAAAATGGCAATCACTTATGACAAGTTGGGGTATCTCCTTACCACCAAAGCTCCCCCTGTCCCAGGTCCCAAAACCAGCATCGCGGATAAGGAAATCCGTAAGACCTGGGAGATTGACTGCGCGAAAGCCAAGTGCCTCGTGCTTGCCTCTATGGACAATGAACATCAGAGGAGGCACGAGAATATGGACCTAGAATCCATATTTCTCCATACTAAGAAACTATATGGAGAGCAATCCCGTATCGCCAGATACGAAGTCTCGAAAAAGTTGTTTTTGGCGAGATTGGACGTCGGATCATCGGTAGCGGAACACGTGCTTAAGATGATTGGCTTTATTGAAGAGCTCACGGACCTTGGGACCACGTTAGAGAACGAGCTCTATACTGACTTGATTCTCCAGTCCCTCCCTTCCACTTACGCCCAGTTTATCCTGAACTTCAACTTGCAAGAAAAGGAAGTTGAACTTTCGGAACTCCTCAACATGTTGAGGAGTGCAGAGGGCACCTTACAGAAAGTAAGGAAAACATCCACTTTGTTTGTTGGAGGATCTTCCTCTTCTAGGTCCAAGGCGAAAGCCAAGGGAAAGAAGAAGAAAGCCCCCACCAAACCAAGGGGCGGTGTTAGTAAAGTGGAAGCGAAGGGAAAGGCAAAGGCAACAAAGGTAGCGGGAAAGCTTGTGGGAAGGGAAGAATGCTTTTACTGTCACAAGAGTGGACACTGGAAGAAAGATTGCAGGGCTTAGAAGGCCAGAAACCAGGACCCGAAGCATGTTGTGGCTTCGGCTTCAGGTGTGTATGTTATTGAAAACTGTCTATCAATAAACTCTACTTCCTGGGTATTGGATACCGGATCAGGATCTCATATCTGTAATTCTTTACAGGCATTGAGAAAGCGTAGGGTTTTGAAGGCAGGTGATATGACCCTCAGAGTTGCAAACGGAGCTGGCATGGATGCTGAGTCCGTGGGGGACTATCGCTTGGGATTGTCAGATGGACATGTTTTGGTTTTACGGGATTGTTATTTTGTACCCAGTGCGACTTGTAATATCATATCTATATCTTTAATGTCTAAAGAAGGTTATGATTTTGCATTTGTAAGCAATATTGTAAACATTCACCTTAATCAAATTCTGATTGGGTCGGGTACATTAAGAAACGGTATATACGTATTAGACCAACCACAGATTTTCAATGTCCAGAATACACACAAAAGAAAGTCTCCAGAAATAAATCATGCTTTCTTATGGCATTGTAGACTGGGTCACATCAATGAGAGAAGGTTGACGAAGTTACATACAGAAGGACATTTGGATCCGTTCGAATATCAATCATATGCAACTTGTCAATCCCGTCTCAAAGGAAAGATGACAAAGACTCCGTTCACTGGACACGGAGTAAGAGCGAGCGAGCTCTTGAGGCTCGTACATAGCGATGTGTGCGGTCCAATGTCTACACATGCGCGAAGTGGTTATTCTTGCTTCATTACTTTTACGGATGATTTTTCAAGGTTCGGACATGTCTTCTTAATGAAGCATAAATCTGTAGCCTTTGAAAAATTCCAGGAATACAAGAATGAAGTAGAAAAACAAACAGGAAAAAGTATCAAGACACTGAGATCCGATCGAGGTGGTGAATACTTGAGTGCCGAGTTCCTGGATTACCTAAAAGAGAATTGAATTCTCTCTCAGCTTACTCCTCCATACACTCCACAACATAACGGTGTATCGGAGAGATGGAACCGAACCCTATTGGATATGGTACGTTCCATGATGAGTAACTCTGAGTTGCCGCGATCATTCTGGGGATATGCACTAGAATCAGCTGCATATCTTTTGAACCGAGTTCCAACTAAGACTGTGCCTACCACACCATATCAGATATGGAGTGGGAATAAACCCTATTTTCAATATCTGAAGATTTGGGGATGTCCAGCTTTTGTCAAAAAGAGCATGCGGACAAACTCGAGGCACGCTCAGTACAGTGCAAGTTTGTGGGATACCCAAAAAACTCCAGGGGGTATCTTTTCTATTACGTAGAAGAACAAAAGGTTTTTGTCTCTCGTAATGCCCACTTTCTGGAACATCAGTTCTTAGAAAAGGAAATAAGTGGGAGCGCAATAAAACTAGAAGAAATTCTAGAACCACAAACTATTACTGAAAGCTTAGTAGAACCAGAGGGTTCGAAAGAACAGGACATTCCTGCGCCGCTCCGCAGAAGAAGTAGGCAGTCTCATCCGCCCGAGAGATACTGCGGTTTTCTCATAGACAGGGATAGAGAGGATTGCATCATTGATAATGATGAGCTGACTAACTTCCAGCAGGCCATTCAGAGCGTTGACTCGGTAAAATGGCTGGATGCAATGCGGACCGAAATGGAGTCCATGTATACCAACAAAGTATGGACTTTGGACGTTTCTCCAGATGGGATAAAACCCGTAGGATGCAAGTAGATCTTCAAGAGGAAGATTGGTGTAGATGGACAGGTTGAGACCTATAAGGCTAGACTTGTTGCAAAGGGTTTCGTCAAAGACCTAGTTTGGACTATGACGAAACCTTTTCTCCAGTGGCTATGCTCAAATCCATTCGGATCCTTCTTGCCATTGCTGCCTTCCACGATTATGAGATTTGGCAGATGGACGTAAAGACCGCTTTTCTAAATGGAAATTTAGAGGAGTGTGTCTATATGGACCAGCCAGAGGGTTTCATTCAGAGTGGGAGCAGCGGGAAGGTGTGCAAGTTGCTTAAGTCCATTTATGGACTAAAGCAGGCATCGCGGAGTTGGAACATCTGTTTTGATGAGACGGTCAAAGAATTTGGATTTATCAAAAATCCAGATGAACCATGCATCTATAGTAAAATTGTAGCACGAACTGTCGTGTTCCTCGTTTTATACGTGGATGACATTCTCTTGATAGGAAATGACATTCCTATGCTACAATATGTCAAAGGGTTCTTGTCACACAGGTTCTCCATGAAAGACCCGGGTGATGCCTCTTACATTCTGGGGATCCGGATCCATCGTAATAGGTCCAAGAGGATATTAGTACTTTCACAGTCCAGGTGCATCGACACCATACTGAAAAGATTCGGTATGGAAGATTCCAAACGCGGTAATCTACCGGCTTGTCACGGGATCACCCTCTCCAAAGAGATGTCTCCCAAGACTGATTTGGAAAGGGATCGCATGTCTATTATACCCTATGCTTCTGCGGTAGGCTCTATAATGTATGTGATGTTGTGTACCAGACCAGATGTAGCTTATGCACTGAGTGTGGTAAGCCGGTATCAGTCAAACCCTGGGGAGAAGCACTGGATAGCGGTAAAGAACATTCTGAAGTACCTGAGAAGGAATAAGGACATGTTTTTGGTTACGGCGGAAAAGAGCTCCAGATGGAGGCCTTTGCTGACTCCAGCTTCTAGAGTGACAAGGATGACTCCAAGTCCATGTCGGGTTATGTCTTCACCCTCAATGGAGGGGCGGTGTGTTGGAAGAGTTCCAAACAGGAAACCGTTGCTGACTCGACGATGGAAGCGGAGTATATCGCTGCATCTGATACCGCAAAAGAAGCCGTCTGGATGAGGAAGTTCTTGACAGAACTTCAGGTGGTTCCGTCCATTGTTGATTCAATACCTCTGTATTATGACAACAACGGGGCTATAGGTTTAGCGAAGGAACCCAAGTCCCGTCAGAAGTCCAGACACATCTTGAGGCGGTATCACTTGATCAGGGAGATCGTGGATCGCCGGGAGATCGAGGTTCGGAGGGTTGCTACAGAAGATAACACTGCAAATCCATTCACGAAGGCCTTACCCCAGACTCAGTTCGAGCGGCTGATCGAGATGATAGGTCTTCGATACGCCAGTACATGGCCTTAGTGCAAGTGGGAGATTGTTAGTGTATATGCCCTAGAGGCCATTACTGTATCATACTAGTTTGTATATTACTTGATGGAAGCTTGGGATATTCACAGTTGTATAGACAATCTTGCTCGAAATGGTAGTATGCTACTTGGTTTGTTTCTACTTTAATGTGTGCATGTGTTTCTTTTAGCATATCGCCTATACACATTAGTGGAGCCCTTAGGATCTTTGCTTGATTACCAGCGTTGTGATGGCAGTCATACTAGTGGGGGCTGGGTAATCTATAAGCACATCCTTATACAGGTCCCTAGTCGTAGGATTATCGAGACGGGGCATCGATACTCCGGAGTAGACTAGCGTATGCGCTTCTCATCCCAGCAGGGGAGATGGTATGTCCCATAGCCGTCAGTACGTCGTACTTGAGATAGTATGCGGGTGCTCGTTAGGTTACGAGTACACTGGACAGGACTCATCGGGAACTGTTGGTTGGTACTATACTTATCATAAGTTATCAGTTCCCAGGTGACATGAGTACAGCTTAGTCCGCTGACTTGACACTGTCACTTCGCCTCGAGTGTGTTCCCACTGTTCTTAGATTGCTACCCTACCATGGCTCAAATGAGTCGTGCAAACAGGTAGCAGTTGGGTGTAGTCCCGAAGCACTTGGAGGCAGTGACGGTTAGACAGGATTCGTCTCTCCCGGTATTGGGGGTTGATATCGCGCTGTGTCTAGGAGAGCCATTATACAAAGTCCCTGGCCAGGGCAAGTGAGATATACTGGTAGGTTATCCAGTGTTGTCTCAGGGTGTTCTGGGCTACACTCCGACACGACTTGTACCGCTATTAGGGGACTGACGTTCACCACCCTCTAGGCCCGCCATGCGATATTCTCAGACGAACAGACCGGACTGTACATGAGATTGTCACATTCAGGCTCAGTAGGAGTTCGGATGGGTTCACCTCATCAGTCTTCTTATCGGCATCTACCTGGGGACCGTTACGTACAACTAGTACCGCTTGCGGCCTGTGGTTAAACCCACTGCCAGCGTAGTGTCGACTCTTTAGAGTCCCACACAGAGAGCTATTTGCCTTTTGGCAAAACAGAGTAGGGGTCGCATGGTTTTGCGACAGGGTTCGTTCACATCCGCGCACTTATGCACGTTTGGTGTCCGGGCAGTTATTACTAGCAGGCTTTGGTTTAAGCCAGATCCTAGTATGCGTTTTGGGATTGGTTTTATCTCGATTGTATTCGTGTTTCTCGGAGCACGGATGCGGGTGTGTATGCACGGTTCACAGAGACAGAGGCAGAGGATTCTCATTAGGGTTGTTGACTGTTGAATTTTTCTAAACCCTAATGAGAATAAGAAATATGATTAATAATAATATTAATTAAGTATTATTGTGCCATGATTGAGTTGAAAGTTTGACTTTTATTGACTTGTTGACTTTGTTGACCGGTTGACTATTTTGGACTTGTTGACCATCATCATTTCATGGCTATCATTTCATGGCTATGACTTTTGCTTGCTTGTTGTTTACAAAATGCATTAAATGCATGAAATGATAAGGCCATTGACATGAACCATCACAAATACTTAATTATTATTATTATCATGATTATTTTTGTTTTTGAGAGCATGGTTGTAAAAAGTCTTTCTCATTCTATCATTCTCACTCTCTCTCATCCAAGCTCTCCCTCTTCCTCTCTCTCAAGGCTCTCATGTCTCATGAGTTGAGAAACATGAGCCATTGAGATAAAACCCTAAAAACACTTCTCTACTCATTCTAAAGTTCAAGGTCTAGCAAGCCAAGGACTTTAGTTTCCTCTCGGTTGAGGTAGGAGCCCTAGGCAGAAGCTTTCGGGTGGATCCATCATCGACAACAAGAAGACGACGAGGTGAGGCCGATCCAACCACTCCAAGGAGCAAGAAGAGAAGGAGTTCAAGACCTAGGTATAACCCCTAACATAGTGGTTAAACTTGTAGTTAGGTTGCTAGATGTTTGTTTAGCAAAGATTCTGTTCTTGAGTCCATGTTACCTTCACCGTAAAAATCGTTTTTTACCGTTTCCGCATCCCCGAAAGAACCGGGAAGGGTAACGTGGAGTTACATATATAAAAAAAGCGGCACTTATTTTGGTGGAACCAATATCAATTGATATACATCTATTTCTAGTGCATCCCCTTAATTGAAACAAAGGTGATTCAGCATTACTCATCATGGAGCGACCCCGCGGCTGAGCAATCTGAGAGAGAATCACATTCTCAATACGGAATATCTGGTACCAACCCATTGTCCATATGGACATCGGATAACATACATCAATATGTATAAGTCTCTAGAGTTCACTAACTCAATCTCCGTGTGCTGTTAATTGAAAAACATTCTTTTGGTTTAAAAGAAACATAAAGTTTGCTGTTTAGGCAAAACCTGATGATTTTTCTCAATAGCAACAATTGCACTGAAAACCAACATTGAGGGAAAAACCATCCATTCTCAATTCTCTAATCCTTCTTAGCATCTGTAACGTCCTACAGATGTGGGATTCTAATCCGGTATCAATATACCTAGAAGTTTGAGTTTATTGAGAAACAGTTATCCAAAAACACAGACATATAGGAAAATCTGAATCATCAAAATATTTCAGGTAATTGGTCGGGTATTCCTAGTATTGCCTCTTTCATTGCCCAAGCTCGTGACAGTAGTTGCAATTTCCTTTTCTCACACTTCAACCCCTTTTGAAATCTCTCCATCTTACCTTTATGTATACCGAACTTATACTAGTTGGTTTTCTTCTTACCATTCTTTTAGCACCAGCTTCGGGATTGAAAGAAGACTATCCAAAAAGTATAATTAGTATTATCTTCTTATATATAAGGAGCTCTCGAACTTGAGATAAGGTAAAAAAGAGAGAAAAATAAACAATTCATCTACTCTAGAACCAGTGGCCATTCTCGAACTGAAACAATTTCATCGAGCTCGTATCTAACCATACGATGGCCTTCCAAGCAAGATGGATCTCTATACCGAATACTGAGGGTTCTGGAATTAACAGAAGGGGAAGTATGATAGGTAAGGACATATGCAACTTTGTTGTGGATTTGGGCAATCTAGACATTCAAAAACTATAAGTTTTGTAAAAATGTCAGTTAACATGGTTAACAAGTCTTAGTTTAAGGTGAGTCAAGGGTCGTTGCTAGAGAGAGAGAGAGAAAAAATATTTAGCGTGCACTTTAACCTTGATTAGATTGGTTGATTAATTTATCTAATCAGGATGGTTCCCACTGTTCCGTCGAATCCTCCTTCAAATCCTAAAAGGAGAACTAGCAGGGATTTCGTATAAAAAATCTCTCGAGAGTAACAATTACTCACAGTGTGAATCGGGACCCAAACTATCATGGCGTGGTAATCTTGACACGGTCAAAAATTCACCCTACTTCATAAAAGTTATGCAATCTCATTGTGAGTTTCAATACTTGAAACTCCCGATATTAGTTTTTACCCCTAGTGGTTTATGACCTTGACACAGTCAACAAACCATAAGCTGCTAGTCAAGTTCAACCCGTCATTTCATGATTGATTTAGACCTAACCGCATAACCCTTGACATATTCAACAAGGTTACATGATTGTCCTAACCTATCACATCAACATACAAGCAGGAAGACATCACTTAGTTATCTTACACTACGTCTTGACACAATCAACAAACGCGGTACGAATACTAAATACTCTACTTCCTGAAATAATAAAGAGCTAGGCTGGTTTTGAAGAAAACCATTAATGTAATGAACTTGTTATCATCATCGGAACTGAGTGGTTTTGCAAACTTATAGTTACGTAAACTTTTGCCCAAGATCGAACTCCCCGTGAAGGGATCAAGGCTCTTTCCTCATCGAATGAGATGCAGGATATTCCTAACCGAATACCACGATGCAAAGCAAAAGAATATGGCTATAGAGTTTGCAAGTTTATAGTAACACAAACTTTTGCTCAAGAGCGAACTCCCTGTGAAGAGATCAAGGCTCTTTCCTCATCGAATAAGATGCAGGATATTCCTAACCGAATACCTCTACGCAAAGCAAAACAATCGACTATAATTTCATTTTTATTGACATAAACTTTTGCTCAAGAGCGAACTCCCCGTGAAGGGATCAAGACTCTTTCCTCATCGAATGAGGTGCAAAACATTCCTAACTGAATGCCTCTATGCAAAGCAAAAGAATCGAATAAAATATCCTTTTAGAAAAAGTTTAGTTCCTACAATGTATATGTTTGTTTTACTTTGTATTAATCCAATTAATACGATCTCATCTTTTAGATAACCATTATCTAGCATTTTTCTTCTCACACAATCACAGAAAAAATATGAAAAGAAAATAGAATGCACATATACACCATCCGCATTTGCCCCGGGGCCCCGGGTCTTCATCGTATGGTTACTTAACTTACGTCATAATGGGGGCAGGGCTAGCGTGAATGCAAAATGTATGTAGCATTTATTTATATATACTATATATCACATATATCAATATATCATCATATGCAAATGATCACATTACAGCATGCGGGAAAACAACATCATAGAATTGGATTGGTCGGATCACCTAGGAATCCCGCGTTTCGTTCGAGCTACAAACGAAACGCAACATTCCACGGTGACGTGATTAGCACATGTGTACCCAAAAGCAATATACCTGCAAGTGCGGTGAGCCACCTATCAATCCTTGAAAACGAGGCAGCCTGCCTCATCGCCGTGAGTGTTCCACCCAACTATTTCTTGAATCTGGTAGTTCGGGCACTCCATCATGGATGCACCTGTACCCCTTACAAGCACAGAGTGTCATCCGCCAACCTAGAACATGATGGCCCGGTCTCAACTCCTTAAGATGGCCACCTTCTGCCTTCTAGAATCCGATGACATGAGCGCTTCTCCGCGGGGGAATCCTAAACCTGTATTATTACAACGATAACATCGATCGCAATCAGATCGAGTCCTGACAAAAGAATAATACAACAAGCGGAAACGACGGCCACAAACCGGACACTCGTCTCAAATTAATGAATATACATATGCTTTTGAACATGAATAGAAAAATTGTATATAGCATATCACACAATTCCACATGGGGTTATTCATTTCGAGATAATTCGAACCGTTCCAAGCACAATATCGTATATCAACATAACCATCGTAAATAACTACTGTGAAACTTCGTCAAATTGACATATAGCAAATAGGCGACATCACATATCATTAAATGTGGAAAAACGATACTTTAATTTCGATCAAAAATCTTTCCGAACATCACAAAAACTAAACGAGATCACATCTCAAACCTGGGATAAAACAAAGTATACTAAAAATCTTATTTCCAAGCCTTTAAGCTACTGTACCAACCTGTTCCCCAAAATCCCTACTTTGGTCTCTAGAAAACCACTATGGGCGGCCAAAAAATTGAGTTGTGTGCCTGGGTTAAAACCACATAATTTTTAAAAGGTACACATCACTTTGCAATACTTTAAAAAAATTTCAAGTGAAGTTTAAAAAAATGAACAGAGGCTGAAATTTTGGAAATAGGATATCGGCAAGTTTTGTGATCCGATACCGTAACTTTGAACAAATGTAAGCTAAGGTTTGTGTCCATATCTGATACCATTATAAGGATGTCATGCTCACCGAACGGGTTTTTAAAACATTGCAGAAGCGAATATCGAAAATTCCTAATGAGCAAAACATCCTTGAACCTAGAATCTACACCACTGACACATAGCTTGCAAACTAAAAGATAGAATAAGGAGATACAATCTTTGAAACACCTTCATATGCTCTAATGGATGATCTTGGACTCCTTGATAGGCTCCGAGATGCTCCGGGTTCCGCTTGCTCGCCAATCGATTTGGCCGAAGATGATCCATGCGAGGACTCTCGGTTCTAACTTCATCTACATAAGAAACCCTTTCAAATGAAGAAACATACTTATACTAATTGCTAGATAGCATAAGGGAGGGATGTAGAATGATATATGGTGAACTCTCTTGGTCTCTTTCTTTTCCTTTGTACTTCTCTCATTTTCTTTTCTTTTTTATGAGAGAGGAAATCAAATTCTAAAATGAACTCATGGTTATGAGAAAAGAAATGAAACCCTTGTCATAAACCATTACTTTCTCTTTCATCCATTTTTTTAGCATAATGATGTGTAGGCAACAAGCCTCCACCTCACTCTCATGATATGCAAAAAGAAAATGGAAAATAGAAAAACTTATAAATATATGTACAAAATAATTATACATATAATATACAACCATACACTTAGTGAGAGAAAGAGAATGTCACATTAATACTAGTTTATATATGCACGATCATATATAAGTAATATCATTAAATCAAAACTTGATTTAATGACCTGGCTCAATCATAAGCCGGCTAGTATTATGAACCGTCTGATTAATACGCATAGTATCACATACACATGTTTAATTAGACTCCCATATGCATCGTTGTACGTGCACCATATCATTTTGCTAGAACCAGAAAACCCTCTGTGTGTGACTCTAAATACTCGACAATACACCGACAGTAAGTCGGGATCATATCCGATTAATCCGAAACACTTTTAGATCAACCTCTCACCGGGTTAACTTACAAGCACATCAGTGGTACTAGCTATGCGTAACGACTGCCCAGGTGTTGAACAAAAATCCAGTCGACAAGCAAGCTCATCCGTATCCTGCTAGAGCCTATCAGTGACATTCACCATACATTCCAGTCTCTTCATCTAAGACTGACGCATATCGGGTCTGGGAGGTAGAAACCGTCAGACTCCCAATAACTCAATAAGTCATGCTAACGTCAAGCTGACCACCAGAGAAACCACTGATAACACTTATCAATAAATCATGTCTGCCTTGGCCAAGGACTTATGGTCATGGCTAGCTATGCACTGTGCGATATCAACTCTCTATACCGGGAGAGACGAATTCCCTCGACCGCTCACTGCCACCATGCGCTTCGGGACCGTACCCAACTAAAATATATTTTCATGGCTATTTAAAACTGTAGTAGGGTAGTAATCAAAGTACAGCGGGAACACACACAAGACACTATGGCGATCTCAGGTCTAGAGACTACACTATACTCATGTTATTAGAGAACTGCTATCTGACAATTGGTATAATTCCATCTAGGAGTTCTCGGCAAGTCTGTAGAGTGTAACTCATCCAATGAGCACATGCATACAATCTTTGGTGTCAAACACCAATGGCTATAGGATTAACCATTACCCCTTACGGAGTCAAGAAACGTATACGCTAGTCTAAACTGGAATACCGATGCCCAGTTTCGATACTCCTACGACTAAGGACTTTTAAGGATGTGATTATAGAATGCCCAGACCCCACTAGTATGATCCTTATCATAATCCAAGTAGTCAAGAAAAGATATATAGGCTTTATCATCATGTATTAGTGATATGTTATAACAAGTATAACGTATACTCATGAATGATAAATGCAAACTAGATAGCATACCATGATCTCAAGCAAGATTGTTCTTAGTATAGCCCTTTCTTGAATTCAGTAATTACATTCCTGCAACTACGATAATTTCCTTGAGGTTACCGATATCCAACAATATGCGCATATAGGAGCGCACCCATGAATTAAGCGTGGAATATGTATACAGGAACGATGTGGGCATGCACATGTACATCACATGTGGAGCACTCGATTTTCTGCTTTAGCACTTTAGAGTGCATGGGTCTTGGCAATCAAGTGCGCATGCGCACTTGGGATGCGCATGTCATTGGCCCACGTGTGTTTCATGTGGTGCGCATGCATTTGTATGGCGCTTGGTGGAACTTTTGGTTTTAGTCGAGGTTAACACTTACGCCTAGCACTTACGCACGTGTTTTGCATGTATGCGCAGTGCAGCTCTTTAGAGAGCGCTCTTTTAATGGACGCCTGTGTTTTGCACGTGAGCACAACATATCTATATAGGGGGCGCATCTTTTTTGAGTGCGCCCTAACTTTGTAAAATGTGTTGTCTTTTAATAACACATTGCTTGTGATGAAGCTGGGTTTCTGTTAAACCATCCTCTGGGGTTGCATTTGCACTTCTGAGGTTACGCACAAGATTAGGGTACACATATCATTAAAACATATGTTTTCGATGGGACCGATTGTTCCATGAAGCCTATGCTTCATTTTTAATGAAAACCTTTGTTTTCTATGGGAACTTTTGTTCCATGAAGCCTACGCTTTGGTCCTTCCTGAGGATAGGAGATCATTGGTTATCGGGATCCAACCACCTCTCTGAAGATGATGAGGGATTAAAGCACCATATATCAAAGGTGTGGAGGAATGTACTCTAAACCATGCTCTGTTCAGAAGAGGATGGAGATTCATTCAGTGATCTTTTATCTCATGTTAAGAGCTTTAGCTCTTATGAAGTCGAGGCTTCAAGAAGAAGAAGAATAGATATTTTCTCTTCTCTTTAGAGGTCGCAGCCTCTCTTCAGGGGAAAAGATCCAAGCCCATTTCCTAATTTCTCCCTGCTCCTATTTATAGGAGATGAGAGATTATGGAAAATCTTTCATTTGAGAGATTTAAAGGATTTAAAGCAATCAGGGTGCATCTGCACCGTGGGATATTTGATCCTAAGATCTTTCTGTTTATAAAGATCTTAAAAGAACCTTGGCTCTACTATGAATCATTTGCTTCGCCATGAGGGTGCGCTTAGAGATGTTCGACCCTGATGCATATGCATCGCACATGCGCGCTTGGAGAGCACCATTGGCGCTTATGCACTTGTGCACTTGCATAGGGTGCACCCATGGAGGAAAGCTTAAGCTTTCAAGTGAAACGTATGCTTCCATTTGATGAAGCCTAGACTTTGAAGGGAAGATAAAGGAGGGATTGTTAATCGTTTGGACCCACCACCTCTCTGAAGACGATAAGGGGTTACAGCGTCGTTCATCGAAGGTGTGGAGGGATGTACCCTTAAACTATACACATTCATCAAGGAAGAGAACATGTAGGAGTAGTATGCTCTGAGATGCCGAAAAGGCTTGTTTGCGCTTGGTACACGTGTGTTGCACGTGTTACTCTTGGTACACGTATGTTGCACGTGTTATGCTTGGAGCTGACACACATGCGCTGCACGTGTTGTGCATGGCGCCGGTTGATTGGTGTAATTTATTACACATTTATCTAACCTATTTATCATTTTATTATCATATATTATGTTGTTCCAGATATGTTTTGTGAGTTATTATAGAGAACAGGGCTTGGATGCAAAAAGACGGAAAATTATGCTAAAATGAGGATTGCATGCGTACAATGGAGACATAAAGAAGTTATTCAGAAAATTAAAAAACAATTTGCAAATTTGGAACAAATTTGAGAATATTATTACAAATCAGCAAAGGTTGTAATAAATAGAGATGAATCAATCATCACAGCAACAAATCAATTGGAGAAACCAAATCAAATCAAATGTAACAAATCAACCTGCCTAATTATATGCCAAATTTGGAAACAATTCAGAGATCCACGCAACTACAGAAATACAGAGAGATATTCAAGATTTTATGAACTCAAAAATCATATAAATTCTTGATAAAACCACAAAAAAAAATCTGGAGCCACGAAGCCAAAATTCAGCGTCGGATCAGCGGTGTATCTAGTCAAATGGCGGTAGATCAACGGTCTATTTTGGGCCGTTCAATGATGTCACACCCCGCTTCCTAGAGTGCGCTAAGATCGACACGTGACAAAGCCAACCATACTACCTGTGGTTAGGAAACATCCCTCCACAGTCACATTACGGCTGTCTATAAGATATCAAGAACAGTAGAAATAAAATAAACTATCTAGTACATGTCCATATGCCATAAACGAGTCAAGAAATAATATGCAGAAGCAATAAATCCAAATAACAATAACAATCTGGAAAGTACGTCCCAAATATGGGCTCACATCAGGAACTGAAAGTATGGAAATAAAACTAAACTAAACTAGATACCAACAGGATCCTCACTGCTCGGCCTGTCGGCTGAAGTACCCCTGGTCAGCCTGCGACAAAGATAGAGGATCTGGGCCATACAAAACCCAGACGTCAGTGCGTCATAATATCAAACAACAATAAATGAACAGGATACACGAGATATGCAGGCATGAGTATGAACAGTAGTGAGTGTATAACAGTAACATGAATATGGAACAGTGAAGTGTATCGGTGTATGTGACGTGCGGTGAATAATCTATACTACTGGGTTAGATACTCTCAAGTCTTTGAAATCAATTTAATGAATCGTCGATGTAACTCAATAGTATCCCATGCATGCCTGGCACCACGGTCAAGACTCTCGGGCTGAATCCGAGACGTGCCGCTAGACAGTAAACAGGTAACATGTACAGACGAATGATGTCAGCAGCATCATCCCGGGTTTGGCCTAGCCTGTAAAATTGATCAGCATAAGTATCGAACTGTCGAGTTACAAGTCAGGTTTCATCATTGATTTCCCCATACCCCCAAGTTATGTGTTCAAGTCAGGTATTGATAAATCTGAAGCTAATGCCAACACAGGATCAAGCAGGAACAGGTTTGTCTATACAGACAACAGGATATGTCCATCGGGACAACATATTAGGATTGTCGGCATTAGAAATAGGATCAGGTAACATGTCAAGTAGTGGTGTATCAAGTCATGTCAAGTAGTGCACAGTGTAACAAATGGATACCCAACAGTAAAATGTAGCAAGTATTGAATCAGGATAAAAGTACGGATGTACGATAAAAGCATAGTTGCACAAATATCTATCAGGGGTTACATCATGACTAAGTAGGATGCACATTATCAGCATGGGGTACTAATGTAACAATAATATGAATTAATGTAACATGGCATGCAACTAGGTATGCAGAATTAATGGTATAGATACACATTAAAACATGGATGCTCAATTATCTATCAGGGGTTACAACTACAGCTCCATGACTAAGTGGGATGCACATTATTAAGCATGGGGTGTTACTACAATAATAACATGAATTAATATGATCTATAAATGCAGCTACATATATAATAGATGATATGGATGCATACGGGTATCCGAAAACAATAAAACTTTAATATGGATGTATAATGCAATCAACATGTAATATTTGTATTCATATGGATGCAAGATAAGTATTATAGCATGTAGCAAGATAAACTTGCATGCGACTAGATATGTAAATAACGGTATGGATGCATATGGGTATTGAAAAACTGTAAAATTGTAATATGGATGCATAACTAAACAATATGTAATATTACTATTCGCATGAATGCAAAATATAGTAATATAGCATGTAGCAAGATAAACTTGCCTGAGCGGAACACACGACGGGTGCGTACGGCACGTCTGACGTCGGGTAATCGTCGCAACGCATACACGGCACGCAGGACGGGTCCAGGCAAGGCAAGAGGGTAATCACACAGGCAAGGGACGTTCACTGGATCGCCTGGATCGGCAGCGACGAGCACGGCTCCGGCGGGTGATCACCGGAAAAGAAACGAGATCAAGAAAAGAGAAGGAAAGAAAAGAAGAAGAAGAAGAAGAAGAAGAAAAGAAATGTTTGGGGTGGCTCTTGTGTGGTGTTGGGGTTTGGGAGAAGGCGATGGGGTGGTTGCGAAGGTGTTAAGGCGACGGCAGGGATCGCCGGCAAGGATCGACGGCAAGGCAGGCTAGGGTTCTTGAAGTCGGGTGCTTGGGTTTGAGTTGCAGGGAAAGAAGAGAGAGGAGGAAGGAGATAAAGAGAAAAGGAGAAGAAAGAGGCGACGACGAAGTGAGGTCGTCGGGGTTAATGGAGCTCCGGCGATGGGTGTGTAGGTGATGGATTTCTTGGGTTGCAGTGGGTGTTATGGTCGTTGGTGCAGGAGAGGAGGTGACGGTGATGAGGAAGAAGAGAGGATGACGAGAAAGAGAAAGAGAAAATGGAGGCGACGACGAATATCGATGTAGGGGCTAGGGTTATGGTTTCACGTCGCGGGGTTTACAAAGAAGAAGAGGAAGAAAGAAAAGAGAAGGGAGGTAATTGTAGCAAGGAGGGAGGTAACGGGATTCGCGAGGGAACAGTATTCGCGAGAGCTGTGAGAAAGAGGGAGAGAGAGAGAGAGAGAGAAAGAGAAAGGGAGAGGGAGAGAGAAAGAAAGAGAGAATCTGTTATAAAAGATTTCTTAAAATTTAAAAATATTTTTCGTTACGAAAATTTAAGTGTAACAGTTTACAAAAAATATTATATAAATAAAATATTTGATATTTTGGCTAATACAAAAATAGTCCAAAACACACCCGGGTCGGGTCTAAAAATCCAGTTTTAAAATACGGAAAATATACGTGTCGACCAACACTAAAACAGGATATCCGGGTAACGAAAAGATATACCCCCAAGAACGGATGCACGTACGTGTACGTAGCCATCCAAACAAGTCCGTTACACTGAACGGGACGAGAACAAGGTGCGCGGATGCTACGACCGGGTTAGGGGTATCACGCAGGCCATGCAGTATATTTTTAATAAAAATTACTTGACTTTAAATATTATATTAAAAAAATGCAGATGCCAGATATAATGCCAGGATGCAATATATAAAAAAAATATGAAAGTGCACGGATCCACGTAACAAGCCGGGATAAAAGATAAACAGGAATCAAGACTGGTTTCCAGCAAGCGGGTCGGGTCGGATGCAAATACAGATGTCAAATACACTATTCGCACCCAAAACACAATAAATCAGGAAGATACCATAAATAAAGAAATACTCAAACTAGAACTTTTATAAATGAACTAGGGTGTTATATTATACCCAACTACAAAAAGAATTTCGTCTTCGAAATTCCAAAAACAAGAAAAGAAAAACAAGCATGAATCTACGAGAAGAGGTATGGAAACTTCTGTTGAATCTCGTCTTCTCGTTCCCAAGTCGATTCTCCGTGCGAGCGGTTTCCCCATGAAACAAGTACGAGAGGGATAACCTTGTTCTTGAGGTCCTTTTCTCTTCGATCAACAATCGATATCGGTCGTTCCTCAAAGGTCAAATCCTCCCTTACAGTCAGCTCCGAATGATCTAGCACGTGTGTTTCATCTCGAACATACTTACGAAGTTGAGATACATGAAACACATCATGAACATTCGCCAAAGATTGTGGTAACGCCAATCGATAAGACACTTCTCCAACACGCTCCATAATCTCGAAAGGCCCCACGAATCGAGGACTAAGCGTGCCTCGACTTCCAAAACGAATCACTCCTCTAGTCGGTGATATCTTCAAGAATACCAGATCACCAACAGCGAACTCTAGAGGTCTTCTCGATGTGTCGGCCCAACTCTTCTGCCGATCTTGTGTTGCCTTCATGTGATTCCGGATAGTATTAACCTTCTCTACTGTTTGCACGATCAAATCTGGTCCCAACAATATTCGTTCTCCAACATCGTCCCAACAAACAGGTGAACGACACTTGCGACCATACAATACTTCGAATGGAGCCATCTGAATAGTTTCCTGAAAGCTGTTATTGTAAGAAAACTCCACCAAGTGTAGATGATCCTCCCATGAACCCTTGAAGTCTAACAAGCAAGCTCTCAATATGTCTTCAAGAGTTTGGATCGTTATCTCCGACTGGCCATCTGTCTGAGGATGATAAGCAGTGCTAAACTTCAATCGCGTCCCTAAACTTTCCTGTAAGCTCCTCCAGAAGTGCGATAAGAATCGGGTATCACGATCAGAAATGATGCTCACAGGTACTCCATGCAATCTCACAATCTCCTGCATGTACTGTTCTGCTAACGCTTCCGTTGACTGACCAACTCGAAACGGTATGAAATGAGCTGCATTGGTCAATCGATCAACAATCACCCAAACTGCAATGTTGCCCTTTGGACTCCACGGTAAAGCTGTCACGAAATCCATGATTATATGTTCCCACTTGCATTGAGGAATCGGAAGTGGTTGCAATAAACCAGCTACCCTTTGATGTTCAGCCTTAACTTGCTGACACACCAAGCACTTCGCTACAAAGCGAGCAATCTCTCTTTTCATGCCTTCCCACCAGAAATGTTGTCTTAAATCACGGTACATCTTCGTGCCTCCTGGATGTACGGAATATGTGGAACTGTGTGCTTCCTTCATTACTTCTTTGAGAATATCTCCTTTCGGCACACACAAACGGCTACCATATCACAACGAACCATCTTCATGAATCAACAAGTCCGTTCGAAGTCCCGCTTCTACCTGTTCTCGAAACTTCTGCAATCTTGGGTCCTGTGACTGCGCTGCTTTAATACTCTCGATCAACGACGACTGTACTTGCAGGGTTATCTTTCTACATAGATTAATATGAGATGTAGGGTTTCATCTTTCGAAGATTCTGAAGGCACGCAACAGTATCCAACAGAACAATTATATTAGATTTTCATAGTTGTTATCAAGTTGATTCTCTTGTATTTTTTATTACTTGTTCTCCAAACTTTCTTAGCTCTATATAAGCACTTGTATAGCACTAGGGTTTCATATCTTTTTCATAGGCTTCAAAAATTAGGGTTTGCAAAAGTGGGAGAGATCAAGAGTAATTGTAAGTTTTATTTCATAATGAATAAAGTTTATAATTTCATTTCTATGAGTAACTAATTATTTTTCTAGGGTTTTGTATTGTCTTTCATTTTATGGTTGGATGTTCTTTTTGATCTTCTTTTCTTTTACTTCATTATGAATTGCTTTTGATATAATTCCTTTCTTATAGTTTTCAATATATAAACTAGATCTTATAGGGATAATTGATGCTTTGAATTAAATCTAGGGATTGATGATATGCCTAAAAACTAATTAAGATAATAAAGCTTTGACAAACTAGAACCCTAATTAGGGACGGTAAAACATATGGTTTTTATTAAAATAAATTCAACCTAGATAGTTAAAGAGTTCTAGGTTAATCAACATGATAGTTTAGATTAGCCACCAATTACTATTAATCAAAAATTCAACCTAAGTCATTCTTAATTATCTAAAACTATGTTTTTAATATAGTTTCTAAATGAACTTTTATACGTGATACGCTATTTTTAATTAATTTAATATAATCTATGTTTTTATATTAAGTAATAGAAACATACTAGAAATAGATAAAGAAAAGAAGTAGTATCTTTTAAACTAACCATAGAAAGAAAAGCAATACAAAAACCCTAGAACTTTCTCTCACATAAAAAACCCACTTTTATTTCCACTTTAAAAAAAATCTAACTCTTTAAATTAGTTTAAAAGTAGTTAACACACCTCTCTATGAGAACGATTCTCAAGTACAACTGTACTAAGCTGTATACTTGCGATTAAATTTGGAGACTACTAAAATCCCCATCAAGTTTTTGGCGCCGTTGCCAGAGAGGTGTAGTTTAATTACATTTAAATTTAAGTTTTAGATTTTAGTTGTATATTAAATTAGATTTCTTTAAATGTATTTGATTCTGCAAAATTTCTGTTTAAAATTCCAGGAATCGAGACGAACTTACTAGAAGAGAAGATCAAACAAAACAGGAGGCAAATCTAGATAAGATCTCGTTCTTCCCAAAATCTCGATTTGATTCCAATTAGCAGATTGTTGCAGGATTATTTGCGCCATAAAATAAATTAGTTTAGATTGCATTGCATATTTAAAAAGATTCTAAGGGGCAACAACCCAAATCCAGATTAGGTCAGAATTTCATCACCCTTCGTAGACCCCATAAATCACATCTGAGCATCCGCATTAACCTACATTAATTTAAAAAATATCTAAGCTTCAGCCCCCTAAGGTCATATCGTGCTCAATAAGGCAAGAGGAGGTTGTAGGTAATCTAATGGTTATCCGATTCAATCTTGAGATGTCTAGTGACGTGCGACTAGTTGTGGTTATTTAATTAAGGCTCGCTATTTCGGTGATTCGTATAGCGGAACCCTCCCACTTAACTGGCATTGATCTGGTTTCAAGGTTGTTAAAGTGCTGTTAGAGGATCTATCCCGCAATTTTTCTATTGGCAGTTAGGAGCGGGTCTAGTAACTTGACTTAGGTAACCTTATATCTAGGTTGTTTGCGCATCTTCGTTATTTATTAGAATCTTTAGTTCAAAAAAATGGGTGACGGGTATGCCAAACCAACTTTATATGAACTATGTTATCCAGTTAACCCAACACTTGCCGATCATATTAGAATGAATAAATATAGGAGCGATTATAATTCACCTTATAGCACAACCAAACCAACATTCACTCCTTCTAATTTCACAAAACAACACCAATTTCAATCATACTCATACCATGATATCGGCCCTTCTTATGACAGTATCTGATTAGATTATTATCAATCATACCAAACTTTTCCACCATTAGAAGTTGATAATGATGAGAAGACGGGGCTTACTAAAGTTGAAACACAGTTGGCCACTTTTATGAAAAACGCTAATACTACCAAGCAATCAATGACTAATATTAAAATTCTTCTTGGCCAGATAAATACTGCAATCACTAATAGGAAAGAGCAAGAGACCATCCTAATGCCAACTCACACCAACCTGATTGTTTCCAACACTTTAGAAAATCATAACAAAGCTATTGAGGAAATGGTTGAGAATAACTATGGTTTGAAGTGTATAACCGAAGAACGATTAAGCCATAAGTGTCTTATGTGCAGGTGCGAATTTACGTCAAGGGAGATTGAGCGATATAAAGAGTGCCCAATTTTTGAATCCACATTTGAATCTTATCGTTTAGATGAGTCTGATTTATTGATGCATGAGAGAAGTGATGATGGGTCTCCTTCTAGTGAGCTTGAAACCTACCCACAAAATTTTAAATTTCCAATTTGGCCTCCAACAACAAATTTATATGAAGATGATTTAATTGATGATGCGTTCGAGATTTAGATGTTTGATTTAACCGATTGCAACATGTTTTAGGAAGATATTTCTGACGAATTAACAGTTACAGGTATAAATTTTGAGAAAATTTTGAATATATAAACCGCTTCTGTAAGGAAAATTTGTGGTTTTGATGGGATTGGCCTAGATATAATATTTGATAAAACTATTGATAGGGAACTCACACCTTTAGTTGGAACAAACAATGAAATTTTTGAAGAAAATTTAAAGTGGGATCCCACAGTTTTAGAAGATAAAAATCAACCAATAAGTCAATTTAAGGAGGAAATGAAAGCATTGTTGGACGAGAGATTTGATGATATTTTTGAAGACGATTCACCTATTATAATAGAAGAAATGAATGATGAGAAGGTGGTTAATTTTGAAGAAAGATATTTTGATCATAGTTTTAAGAAAATTTTTAAGGATAAACTTAATCCTATAGATGAATTAAATTCACCAAATCAGCCAATAAATTGTGAATGTCTTTTTGATCCTAACAGTCGAATCAAACCCTCCACTATTTTCGGTCATTATTAAAACCAATCTTATTAGAATGTAAGATGAAGTTGTGTCTTTAACTCCTATAACTAGATCACTTATTTATACTCCGCATTTTCGTGTTTTAGAATTTAATCCAATTAGCCAATTCTTTGATAAGATGGTACAGTTACATAATTCTTTAAAATTTTCATCATTTATTTCTGTACTAGTTTTTTCGGCAAAACACGGATCACAATTTTCTTCACTCACATATAAACACCATACCGATATTTTGCATATCTATTTTAGGGTGTTTATTGATGCTTATTGCTACAAATTATTTTACTACTCTTACATAATTAAAGATAAAAAATTTTGAGTGGTTAATATTTACTTATGGGTTAGCAAAAGTATTGTGTAAATTATTTTTTGAGTGGTTGATAATTTCGTGAATATGAGGTAGAAGACAATGTGAACACTATCAAGTTTAAGTGTAGGGGATGGTTTTGTACATAGTTTTTAGTTTTTAAAAAAATTATTAGAAAATTTTGAAAATAGAAATAAAAGAGTGAAATGTATATAAGAGAGAGAAAGAGAGAGAGAGAGATTTTAAGAAAAATAAGAAAAAGAGATGGTTAAATGGATCTAGCAATAAGTTGTCATGAGCCCGTTCTCAGAAGGCTAGTATCATGAAGGGGTTACTAGCTTTGAGAAGATATAAGTGGAGCCTATTTTTGAGTCTAAATATTTGAACGTTGATACCCTACTATACGCACATGCACACATCTTGAAACTTGAGATGGTAGAAGAGATCTGTCATGCTTTTGTCTGTAATACCCTAGTACGAAAAAAATTATATCACCAAAAAAAATGAACACTGTCTTGGAATTATCAAGATAGCATAAAAAATTCAGCGAGATTGCTTTATCACCTAGTGACTTAGACCAAATAGTTTGGGATCATTTGATATGCTTTAGGTATTGCAAGATTAGGTGTAACAACCCTAAATTTCCTATACAAGTTTTTACAAAAAAAATTTTAAAAATCCATAAAGGAGTATTTATTGCCTGAGCACAAGACTTAAGTAATTAATTAGCAATTTAATTACAAGAAGGAGCTTGTAGCTCATTGGTAATACCTTGCACTGTTGAACCAAGCCACTAGAGTTCAAATCCCATGCCCTACATTATTTTTAATATTTATTTTGTTTTAAATTTTATAGAAGCCCAACAGTCAACACGTGATAACTCCAGATTTTCTCACTACACCCACAAAACTGAAAATACCAAAGCCTACATCTCGAGACCCCCACCTCCCGACCTTGCGACTCGGCTCGACTCGACCGGCGCCGCCGGCCGGACTCGGTCGGACGGCCGAGTCCCCAACATCAAAGTTGGGGCTCTTCATCTTCTAAACCCCCATGTACACTTCATTTTCCTAGATCGGTTCCAGAAAGGTCATAAAGCCCTTTTACTCCATTTTATTACAATTTATCATAATATTTTTATATTTTTTCAATTTAACTCTTCATCTACCCTAATCCTAGCCTAACCCTATAAATACCACCCCTACCTTCTACCCTCTCATCCCTAACTCTGAGCCAACTCTCAAAAATTCTCAAGAAATCTTGTGTACTTTGAAATTGAGCTCGAAGCGAAGCTACGGCGAAATTTCCAGCGAACTTCCGGCGATCATTCTAGGAGCTCTCGACGACGAAGCGACGCACCAGCGATCCCTCTCCTTCCATCTCACTCTCATTATTTTCCAAAACCGTAAGTCCCATTTTCTATCTCTCGGATGAAAGAGACTAGATTCACACCTACAGCTCCAGTAGAAGAGAAGGCCTTGGCTCTGGGGTACGAGCCTCTTAATCTACATCTTCCAAGGTAGTTATGTGGGCTTCTATTCTAAAAATACGGATTTACAAAGCCCGACGGAATCGGAACAAATCCGATTTCCGATTCGGTTTATTCATAAAACTTCACTTCTCGTTAATACAATTATGCTTAAACTCCCTCATGTTGACTATTAAACACTAATCAACTAAATTGATCAAGTTTCATTTCATAAAATGATAGCTATTTCAATTTATCGTATTTTTCACTTAAATACCACATTGTTTCAATTCTATATTTAACTCCATTAAACTTGCTATACATTTAAGTAAATCATGAGGTAACGACCTACCTCCTCACACACTCATATGCAACATAACACGATACTCTCGAGAACTTAGAATACGGGAAAACAAACATTTTCATTTAAATACCATTTACTTAATAAAACCATTTCTAAAAGATTTAGTATTGATACATCTTTACAAATAAATACCACTTATTATGAAAATAGGATAAGGTTGTGGACATTCAGTCGTTTATCTAAACCTGACTTTGTGGTGTCTAGGCTAGACAAGTGAGAAATATAACTTTAAAAGGCTCGTCTCACGGTGATTCGTGAGCGGATCCCTCCTTTCTTCACTTGTACTTATCTGGCCACAATTGGCGGTGAAGAGGCGATTTGAGGTATCTCACAACTTGTCACTTTGGACCAGTTAGGAGCAGTCTAGTTGACTTAGGAGACCCTAGAATATAGAATACGGGAAAACGACACTTTTTCATTTAAATACCATAATTAATAAAACCGTTTTCCTTAATGATTAGTATTTATACAAATCTTTGCAATGCGCCGCTACAACCCATTTGGGGAACCCGTTCGGGATGGTGCGAATTATCGCACATCTTAGTAGTGCGAGATTCAGACCTCCGCAAGGAACATCGGTCTCGAAAGATTTAAAATACGACATCTTAAGAAAACGAGATTTCTAGAATATTATATATATACTAAAATTATTTTCATATATATATAAATATATGTAATATAAAAATATCTATTTTGAATTATTACAAATATTCCACTTTTTCTAAAAATGTCACAAGAATCATTTTATACTAAAATACCATGAATTCCATACAAATCAATATTACAAATAAATACCTTTATTATGAAATTAGGATATTTTCACTAGAAATATCACAATATAAAATCTACATTCATTACAACTCTAAAGACGAATAATAAATACTTGTGGTGTATTTTGAAAAGTATATAAAAGTATTTTACATAAAACCCCCTCAAGTTCTATAAATTACCCTAAGGACCCTAATAAACATAGGTTTAAGCGGGACCAATCTCTTGAGCCTCAGGGAGCCGGAGAAGTGGGTGCTTGCCTATTTAAGCTAGACAACTTAATAATGGTGTTATCAATACGGTAATCGTCTTGGAAAAAGACACAAATCCTGCCGTTCATGTGCAGTGGTTACCGATAATATCAAAACAATCAGGACTTCCATTTACTGACTCAGAGTGAGTCTCATTATAATCTGACTTGAATATGATTCAAGTACAATTTACAATCTACAATCTACAGTCTACAATCTACAATCTTCAATATTACAATTCAACATGAATCCATGAATCCAATTATCAATCTATACAACTTGACTGAACCGAACCATAGATATACATTCCATTTACATGGTTCTCCAGTTATTCCATTTACATGATTCTACGGTTACATCCGTTACAGATATCATGGTTTCGATCAGTCATCTAATTATACAATCTATACAGTTTACAATACAATACAATCAAAACACTACGGGGTTTAAGGGATAGACTGGTACGGAAGGTGTTAAAAGTGGCACGAGACTGCAAGATTTAAGACACTTAACATGAATCCAATTTCCGTTGTTCCGGGCCTTCTAACGGAGCCTTGTACTCTATATTCTGTTTGCCCTGATCTCTAACATATAGAGACCCCTCTCATATACACTGGCATTCTTCTGTACCAAGCTACAAACAACAGCGTTAATACAACATTACAACAATATAATACAACATTAAAAGATACTCTCTCTCTCTCTCTTACTCTCTGTCTATTTCTCCTTTATCTTTGGGACTTATCGAGCGACCTGTTCGCTGATGACATTCTATTTCTTTCTTCTTTGAATATCGTCAGGTGTTTTGGACCCGTCAGAGAACAAGCCCACTGCTGAAGACTTGGACCAGTTCAGTGAAGACCCCAAGCTCTAGTCATTGTACACTTTCCATTCAGTACTTTTCATTTCCTGTTATGCCATTGTTTAGGCATCGCTTTTATTTTAGTTGTACTTACTTTTCGTGCATTGTACAAAAGAATGTTAATAAATAAAGTAGATGTTCAGTTTATATATCTTGTCTCTTGTGTATTTACTTTTATATTACTTAGATACGCTTAGCGTATTTACTTCAGAGTAAATACATAGCGGACCAGTCCCGTCCCCTTCGCCGTATACCGGGAAGCGGGGCATGACATTAGGATACCGCTATTTATGCCCAATAAGTGATCATATTTGGTAATCGGTTGGTTAGTGCCTCACGAATCTTTAACGGGCGCATGAAAATTATGGGAACAAATCCATCAATTTAATCATCAATTAAAAGTAATAGGGAGCGATGGGCAAGAGTATGGGAGCTTGAATTGAATTCTCTGAGTGTAGGGATGATTTTACACAGACGTAGGGTTATATGATTATATTTGGAAGCAAGATAGGTAGGAAAGATTGGAAGAATGATTAGGAAGTACTTTTCGGTATAGATCAAAGTCTATTAAGGTATGGTTCATGACGACTGAAAATCTAGTGTGGTTTAAACTCTTGTTTGTCACATTTTTCTTATCTATTCCTATCTTTGTATATAATTTTCATTTTCTTATTTTTGTTTCCTTTATTTTTTTTATAGGAGTAGGAGTAGGATTTACTAGTTTAGTTTAGAGTTTGAAACCCTAGATTTGTGATCAGCACATTTTTACTAGATTTTCCCTATCTTTTGTTAATTAATAAATTCCATTAATTACAATTTAAGAAATTTTATTGATTTATTTGTTAAAAACACATTTATATGTATCTTAAATAATAAATAGATAACTGTGAGTTAAAATGTCTAAATATTTTCTAAATAAATAGATGCTACTAAATATTTATTTGAGATATTTTGCAGATTTAAATACAACCAAATCAAGAAACAAATCAAATTAAGAGACCAAAATCAAATAAAGATCGACAATCATATCAGCCTAATTTGATAACAAATTGAGGATTCACGCAACCGCAGAGAGACGGAAAGATACTCGAGATTTTATGTGATCAAAACTACTCAAACCAAACCAGACGATCTCATAAAAATTGAAGGAAAACAGAGAAAATTTCATCGCGATTTAGCGGCCATAACAGAACAAACCACCGAGATTTAGCGGCCAAAAATCAATATCTGCCATTGAAATTTAATATGTGGCTTATAATTGTTTAGAATGAGGATTTTTTGATGTAACTCTATAAATATAAGGTCTCTGAAAATAACAGAGCCATATTCTACCTTAGGGTTAGTTTCTAACCACCAAATAAATTTAATTCTTTTCTTTTCATACATGGTGGAGTAGAAGATTAAGTCTTTGAGTTTGTATTTTTATTTTAATGGTATTTTTGCAATTTATTTTTTCTTGTGTTTCTTTTACTTACTTTTATTTTTAATCGTATTTCCTTCTTTTAATCTATGCAATTCTTGTTTCTTTAATTTTGGTATGAGTAGCTAAATATTAACATGCCTAGAGTAGGATGAACCTAAATTAGTAAAGTGGTTAATCGTATAAATTATTATTCTAAAAAGATGCACTTAAGAGATAAATGTTGGGTAAACATAGATTGATTTTTCTAGATCACTTTGATAGGTTACTTAGCATCGCTCATAGCCTATACTTAGGATTAGTAAGATCATATTTATGTTTAACTTGCATTAGAATATTAAAAATCATGTTTTTATAAACCTACGAACTATGTTGCTTGATAGGTTATATAGGATCAAAGTTCATATAGCCTATACTTTCAAATTAAATCATAGGTTGTAAAAATACGAATTTTAAGATTATAATTTATGCAGATTTCCTTTATAACTAGTCTAGCAGATTCAACACCCTAAATATCCCTTTTTATCATTAAATTTAATTAATCTTATTTTCTATTTTAATTTTAAAGTGGTAAAAATCATCTTTTTAATTTTTAAGTATAAAAAATAAATTTTTATTTTTAATCCGATTGAACAAATAATTATCTAACAGTCTTCCCTATGGAATCGACATGTACTTGCGCGCTTGCTACAAACGAGCCGTGCACTTGCGGTAATATAATTTTATCAACATGTTTTTGGCGCCGTTGCCGGGGAAGACAGTTTTAATTTTTTTTGTTCTTCGAATTAACAATTATCTTTAGTTTAGTTTTTTTAGATTTCAAATTTTCAAAGAAGCAGTAAGGAACAAGGGAGATCTGTGCAAAAATTTGGGTTTTGTGAGTGCTCTTGCATATCTTTTCTCTCAATCTTAATATTTCTCTTCTCTGTTTCTTGCAGGATTTCTTTACGCCGCTAAAAAATATTTATATTTTCTAATAGATTTGGTTGGATTTGATTTGTTGCATTCATATTTAAAATATTTTAAGGGCAAATCATAAACCTAAAAGATAAAATAGGGATTTCATCATTCTTCCTTGGCCCACAAATCATCTTTCATATTGCATGAACCCAAAGCTCTAATTAAAATCGATTAGACTTTAAACCATAAGGATTCACTTAGTTCACTAAGAAAAGTTGACTTTTAGGCTAACTAATATTTCGAAGGGTCTAGTCAGTTGGTGTCTAGACAAGTGTGACTAAGGCAAGTGGTAATTTAATTAGGCCTGCTATTTTGGTGATTTGTATAGCAGATACCTCCCACTTACCTGGCACTTACCTGGCTGACTACTTAATCTACTTTGGGTTTATCCAGCCTAATGGTTAACTCAGGAGTTGTTTAAGTCTAGGTTCACCATAGTGGACTATATTAGTTGCTTGGTTTGCTTGTTAATCTGAGATCTCGCTTTAGATTTAGAATCTTTTTAGATAAAAATATTATTATAAAAAAATGAATTTTTCTTGGAACAAACTTCCTTCCAATATAAATGTCCCATCTAATAACGACAATTATTGTAATATCAATTCTTATTACATGAATATGCCCTCTGATTTCACCGGTCCCTTAGGTTGTAATCAAGAAAATGCAACATATTATTGGCCTATAAATGATGATTATGATCCAACTTACGATCTAAATTATCCCAATTTTTCTTCGAACCAAAACGTTCCTAATCTTAGCTATAATAATCAATCTCAACCATACTGAAACCATACAACATGTCTATATTCTAATCTTAATCAACCAAATCCATTGTGTAATCCATTAGATTTTGCTGATGAGAGTAATAGGCAGTTGTCCAGTTTAGAATTAGTGTTGGAAGAGTTCATTAGGATAACCAAAATACTTTAAACCTAACCAATTTCATGGAACCCACTGGTCAACTTAATCAACTAAACCCTAGTTTCACCCCACCAGAATTTTATGATGAGAATGATAATCAGCATTACATTTCAGAAGATAGGTTAGAAACTTTTGTTCAGCCCTCTATTCAAGTTGATCCCAACACGAATAATGTGGCAGAGAGAGTGACAAATTTAGAGAAAAAATTGGAAATGTTTATAGAAACTTATGCACAAAACGCTCATGCTTTGCTAGGTTGGAAATTCAAATGGATCAATTAATTGCATAAATTAGTGAAAAGGAAGAGAGGAATTTTCCTAATCGACCTAGTCAAAACCCTGTGAATCAATGGTCTAGTTCGATTCAAACCAACATTATTCAAGATGACCCAATTCCCTAACAACTTTAAGGCCCGGCTTTGAAGTTGATATACACGTTGACAGACCTAACGATTCAATAGAGCCACATTCTCAAACATATTCTTCTAAGTCTAGATATCACTTTGAGTTGGATACTATGGATAATTGGAGTGAAACGAATGGTCAAAAATTTTCAAAGAAATATTTGAAGAGAAAATTAATTTTGAGGAGTATAGTATTGAGGAACCACCAAGATTAGAGCCCAAAATTCTTAATCACAATATTGCCAATTTAGGAAGCTAATATACTGACTCTTTTGACCATATTCCTAATGGCAATGCTTTTAATGATAAGTAGAAAGAAGAAACGTTTGACTTTGATGAGTATTCTTTAAAGAAACCTAAATTTATAAATGAGTTAGATGATTTTGATTCTCAAGTTTCAAATATTCCATGGGAACCTAATTTTGAACCCTGGATCTTACAAGTCAATGAAATTGATGAAAAGTCTACATAAGAAATATTTCCCTTTGATGATTTGTTTGAAGAAACTTATAATGAAAATTTGTCCTTCTAGAAAAGTTGGAGGATAACATATTTGAGTTTGATTTAGGAGAATTTTTCAAAGAAGAATCTATACTTTTGAAAGAATTATATCAAACCATTTCTCTAAGTTTACAAAACGAGTTTGAGTATTATTATTTAGAAGAACATTTTAAAGTGGAATTCATTGTCTTGAAAGAATTAGATTATTCAACCACTCTAGTTTCGCAATCAGAATCTTATCTTGAACTCATTATTAAAGAAGATCATGCGATTCCATCATTTATTGATACACCTTCTAATGAGCCATTGCATGATTATTCTTCTCTTGTCGACAACTCCTTATCATTCTAAAACCCGATTGAATCTCCTTGTATCCATATTCCTTATTTACTGCGGAATCTATTGAAATTTGATTCTATAAGTCGACATCGAGATGCTTTAGTGCGGAAAAGAGCTGAAAAAGTAGATCATTATATTCTTGTTTTTGTACTATATTATCCACAACACTCAATTATTGTATATCACATTAGTTGTGGCTATAACCATTCGTACTTATAGGAGAATAAAATTTTTGAATGGTTAATATTTATAACAAATATTGATAAATATGACCAGTTAATTTTTTATAATGATATAATTTTTGAATGGTTGATTATGACATTTGAGCAAGTACGGTCCGATTATGATTCACTTATGATTTTGGATACAATAGATCACCTTAATTCTTAACCATTTTTCCTTCTTATGAAAACTTGTGATTTAGAGAACGACTCTTTAGAGAAACTTTTTAAAGAAG
Source organism: Agapanthus africanus (assembly GCA_030015575.1). Classification (NCBI taxonomy): domain Eukaryota; kingdom Viridiplantae; phylum Streptophyta; class Magnoliopsida; order Asparagales; family Amaryllidaceae; genus Agapanthus; species Agapanthus africanus. The sequence goes on from CM057338.1 coordinate 62,008,652, forward strand.
AACTTATGCTTTTAGAAGAGGTAGATCAACACAGCTATCAAATTTCATACATTCAAATGGAACTTCATGTCGCATCTTTCATTACTCAAAATCAATTACTTTTATACATTGAGAAGCAATTCAGGTCAGCGCTTAAACCATTGATGAATTCATGGAAGGAGAGGCTCTTGAGGCATCTTCAAGGTAAGTTTTTCATTTTTAATAATTTAAGTTTACCCCTACTTAAATACGTACTTATATTAAATTATGAAAATAATTTGATATTGAATTGGAAAAAACGGAAAAAATGTTTAGGACACGATGACACAAGAGACAGTGTCTAGCTTAAGTGTGGGGTGGGTCTGTATATTATTTGGTTTTCTAAATTTTATTTTCTATGTTTTACTGTTAAATTTTTATTAAAAAAATTGAAAAAAAGTAATTTAAAGGTAAAGAAAAGAAAAATAAAAAAATAATTTTCTTAAAATTAAGTTAGTTTGTTTAAAAGTGAGCAATTTTGAGTCTAGTTCTTTAGTGAAGTTAATATAAAAGAAACTTATTAAATCTGAGAATAAAACTAAAATCTGAAAAATAGTTTCTTATCTTGAAATCAAATTTAGTGATTATACACCTTACAAATGGCACGAAAATAAATCTTGAAGCTTGAGACAGTAGAGAATACCTAGAAATATCTTTGCCTCAATATCTAAGTAAAAAAATAGAAAGAAAAAACTATAAATATAATAAATTTGGTTTTGTGATTACTTAGAGCGAGTAAATCTTCAGTCTTAAAGGTGCTTCATCACTTAGTGTCTTAGACCATTTGGTTTGGGAGTTACTGCTGAAGGTCCGAGGTAGTTGCCAAACTAGGCATAATTAAACTCACACATTGAGTAATAGGTTGGTTGGTGCCTCATGAAATATTAACGGTCGTATTGAAAGATGTGTGAGCATATCTATATATAGTTATATTAAATAAAATACAAAGATATGAGGCATCGATACTATAGCTTGATTTCAATTCTCTAGTTAAGGGATATTTTACACATATGGAGAGGGTATATGATCGATATTTGAAGGAAAGATGGGAGTGAAAACTAGGATTAAGTTCTATTGAGGGAGGATAGAATTTCTAAATTAGAAGCTAAAATTTAGAATGAAAACTCAAGAAAACTTAGGACTTTACAAGCTTATGAGGTGCTTTTGAATCATTTCCTAATCTTCATTTTCTTGATTCTTTTCTTCTTTTTATGAATTTGTGGGTGTAATTCACTAAAAACCCTCAGGAGACAACACTCCTCCTACTAAAGAGACCTAAAGGTTTAACGGCTTGTTGCACATGCTCTGTGCAATCACGATACCTGCGAAAGTGAGCTAGGATTTATCTAGATTTCCTTTATCCTTTAAGGATTTAATTATTAGTTTTACTCGAGGAAGAGCAAAAGATAGGTGTAGGGGTATTTGATCAGCATATTTATTGCACATTATTTACTAGATTTTCCCTATCTTTTGTTAATTAATAAATTCCATTAATTACAATTTAAGAACATTTATGGATTTATCTGTTAAAAACACATTTATATGTATCTTAAATAATAAATGGATAATTGTGAGTTAAAATGTCTAAATATTTTCCTAAATAAATAGATGCTACAAAATATTTATTTGAGATATTTTGTAGATTTAAATACAGCCAAATCAAGAAGCAAAATCAAATTAAGAGACCAAAATAAAATAAAGATCAACAATCATATCAGCCTAATTTGATAACAAATTAAGGATTCATGCAACTGCAGAGAGATGGAAAGATACTCGAGATTTTATGTGATCAAAACTACTCAAATCAAACCAGAAGATCTGATAAAAAATTGAAGGAAAACAGAGGAAATTTCACCGCGGTTTAGTGGCCATAACAGAATAAACCAAAGATGATTTAGCGGCCAAAAATTAAGATCTATCGTTGTTAATCACAGAAAACTGCATTTTAATACCTCTCATTCATTATTAATTTTGTTATATATCGGTACTATTAATCAGTGTCTGCTCAGTAATTACAGATTACATATATTCATGATAAAATACTGGAAACACACTCAATATCACGGATATAGAGTTTGGAAGCCGCCACTGCAATCAGAACAGAAAACCAACCGATATTCAAAGAGCTCTTTTGCAAATAATCATGTATACACGTTTTTGGTCCAACACAACACAAGTGTGCACATAGCTCTTTGGTTCTTGGACCTAGGTGGGGGCTGCCCAGGGCATATGGGGGCACAAGTGGACATGAGTGTTAAATGCTAAAAGTTTTGATATGATATGTAGCATCATGTTTCCCTCCAAAATCCCTGAGTAGTAAACATGAGTTTATACATAAATCAAGTAGCACCAGGATGATGTTAGAGAGCATTCGAGTCCATCATGCCAAGACGAGCCTCATTGCTCGGATCCAAACCGGCGGGCCTCCCAATAATTCCGGCGACGCCGGCCCCCCAGCTTCTTTTCCCCCCAATTTTTCTCCTGGCACTTTATAGGCATTACATCATCCATTCTATATTGTTTGTTTATTCTCTTTGGATGCCTATAAATACCATAACATATTAGAGAGAGGGGTGCATATATTATATAGTTTTGTTTAGTTTTTGGTTTAGGCTTGAGAGTTGAGTGGGCTTTAACTTGGTTTCTTCTTCTTCTTCCCTCTTGAAGCTTTCTTTTGAGAGCTTCATTATGGAGGTTGAACAAGTTATCAATATCTTGTACCTCAATTTGATAAAGTGTTAATAATATTGCTTTTGCTTTATTTACTTGCTTCTTTTGTTTCTTGCTTTTATTTTCATTATGTGTAACTAATTTTTCTTTGGTTGTGGTAATGGTAAGGAAATGAGATGAAAGGCCTTGTCTTCCTCCTCCTTTTGTTTATGTTTAATTTGCTTAATATGATTCTAATTTAAAGATTATTTATGTATTGATGCGATATGGTATTTTGAAACCATGGTTATTTTGTAACCTCTTCATAAACCATACTCACTCCCTTTCCCCATTTCACAATATTTAAGTTAAAATCAATTTGGTGTTAAATTTTTTAAGTTTAGATACGGTATTTTGTGACCAAGTGCTTGACAAACCCTCGGTTTTCATATACCTTATACTATCACAAACCCTTAGCAAAGTTAACACTAAAACTATTTGCTCTCACTTGCTACTTTGTGTTTTTGATATTGTGGTATGCTTACTAACCCTTGTGCTTAGTGTTGATACCTCAAGCTTGGACATACAAAAGGTAAGTGAACAAAAAAGACTCGTTTCGTGTTTTGCGTCGAATATCGGAATTTGATGACTTGTGCTCTACAACCGCCTTGACAAGTCATGCTTCACGCCGGGATCGACACAAGGACGAACAACTCATAATTAAGGGAGCGTCGAAGGAATCGTCGCGATTCGACCATCCGAGCCAAAGCCACGGCCATTTCTTTCTTAACTTATTTTTCTTTGTTTTCTTGTTTTATATTTTTGTGACAAACCAACCAATTCATTATTTGTTGAACTTTAAACAACAAAACCTAATTCACAATTCCTTACGGATCGACCCGTACTTGCCGGCTCGCTACAACGTGTCGTGCACTTGCAGTTTATAAATTTTAAAACGAGACCGAGCTCGCGTGCGCATTCATTTCCTTAAAACGATTCCATTTCCAAAATATATGCGTTTGTGCGCACGGGTAAGGCCCCAACAAGTTTTTGGCGCCGTTGCCGGGGAGTTGGTAGTCATTAAGAATTATTATTTCTGGTTCGTACTAACTCACTAACTACTAACTCAAAATTCTTTCAAAACTAACAAAATACACATTATTCTAACTTTACTCTCTGTTGTTATAACCTGCTATCACCCTGCATTTAAACTGAAAAATCAAAGTATACCATTAGAGCACTAAGATATCCTGGAGAAACCACAAATTTTTTTTGCTTCAAACCTTTCACTTAGACCGGCGACATTAGCCAAAATTCCGGCGCTGTCGGTGTCATTGTGATTTTTTGGGATTTTTCTTTTTATGGTATCTCAAGTGCATTGTTGGTATTCTAGTGATATTGTTTGATTTTTCTAATTATGTGTTTGCTGGAATTGGGGCATGTATATCGCTTTTTGCACTAAATATCATATTTTCCAACATTTTCAGGTTTCGACGGAATTACGAGGAGCAATCTTGTGGAGCGAGATTCAAGCTCAATTACAAGACGTTAGTGAAGTACAGTGCCAAAGATCCGGGTAGTTTGACCCGCGCAAGAGAACAATCAAAGACTCGGGATCACTTCAAAGAGGGTTTCTTAACCCAAATCACATTGGTACGTAATTTTCTAACACGTTCTTCTCGAATTCAACGCAGTCCAATATTTCTATCTTTTGCAGGATTCTTCGCGCAAGCTTGCCACCAATTGCACAGAGAACTAACCAGTATTTGTTGCAGCGCTTAAGCCTAAACGGAAAAAGAATTGCTTTATTGATTGAATTCTTAAATTCTTTTATTGATTTGCGCATTTGCATCTTAATACGGATAATAAGGGCACGAAACCAAACAAGATACAGTAAAAGATTTTATCACCTTTTTCCGTAGCCCACAAATCACAAAACTACATTCTTGCATACCCACAGTAATTTAAAATCAACTAGAACTTTGACTTTAAGGACTTCGCGCACTTTAGGAGAAGTTAACTGTGTTTAGAACACTGCTTAATGGTATATTATTCACAGGGTGTCTAGGCAAGTGTTCACGAGAAAGGGTTATTCTAATTAAGGAACTTCGCAAAAGCGTTGGATAACCTCCCATTATCTCTGCACTTACCTGGCTTTGTGATCTGTATATCTTGAGCCCGTTCCTCGACACAGTTTTACTTCGACAATCAGGTTTTTAAGCAGGTGTAGTTGACTTAGCATAACATAGACTGCTAGGGGTGTGATATTCTTGGTTTTTGTGATTTTTGTGAATTCTTGTTGATATGGGTGATACACGATTCAATTCAACTTTTCACGATTCTTATTTCTTTATTAATACTCATTCCCAATTCTTTTGTTCAAATTACCATGATTCTTCCCACATTCATGAAAATTATCCTTTTCTAGGGGGTGACCAATCGTCCCAGTGTTTTGCTAACGGTCACCCACCTAACACTCTTGAACCTAGTCCCACTTCAATTATAGACCTAATGATTGAAGATTTAGAGAAAGAGGTCGACAGGGTAACTGCTTTATCATCACCACCGTCACAACCCTCCCAACCTGAAACAATTAAGCCATCATTAGGGAATACCTGTGAGATGGATGCTAGGTTGACCGCTTTAGAGAAGGGTATTGAAGTAATGATTGCGGTCGAGAATCAAACAGCTGCGACGCTAGCCCTGTTTATACATCAGTCTAAGCAATTGTTTCACGCTCAAGCTCAATCTTTGGCTATAATTGAAGAGCATGTAGCTGTGAGGATTCTAGAGAGTGAACACATTCAATTAGAACCACATAGTGTCAATATCTATCATCTAGGAAATCACCCGAGTAAGATAAACGATCAATTGAATTTTGATAATTTCATAGATGATGATGCAATTGAATTGACTAAGTGTTATCAGGACAAACAAGAAAACCCTCTGAGTTGGTCTAATACTAGCCTTCAGGTACCTATTGAGCCTCTTGTCACTTATAATCTTGAGGTTGAATTAACCGATATCCTATTTGAAGAGGAAAATCTTGCACCGACTGATTGTTGCGCTCAAATTTTAGAAGAGGGAGCTTGTGAATTTTTCGGGTATGGTTGTGATAAATTGTTAGAGGAAATCAATGATCGGGAACCCACAATTTTTGTATCACCAGTTGATATTGTTTCGGAAGAAACGTTGGTGTGGGAACCTACTTCTTTAGATGACATATACCTACCCATTTGTGAATGTGATGAGGGAGAACTTGTTTTGGGAATTGTGAGTTGTAACGATGAGAATAAGATTGTGGAAGATTATAGGGAGGAAGGCAGCATTGAAAACTATTCTTTCATGTCTAGTTTTGATGAGATATTTGCGAATGAACTTGATATCCTAGGTGATTTTGAATCACGATCATTTTGGGAACATCCTAAGAACCTTTCTTTTGCTGAACTTTTTGAGGATGAACTCTAATTTTTGAACGAACTTGACTTTGGAACTCAACACGTTCTTTTTAAACATTCAATTCATCCAGGCAACAATTCTTTCACCTCTTCAAAACTTCACCTTCACCTTCAACGTCTTCCGATCCCTACTTTTACACGCCCAGACCCTTCACTAACAACTAACATATACATTTGCTTTTTCTTTTTTGTTATATACATATTCTTTTACAAGCCCTTGCACTATATAGACAAAATCTTTAAATAGCTGGTATTAATTTCTGAACTAACCCAATCTTTTAATTTATATATACTGTAATTAGTTTTAGGTTTTTTCTTTTTCTTCGAATAAAATTCTCACCCTGATGTCTACGTCTAGCTGCCGGTGACGGGGGCAACGATGAGGACATCGTAAAACTCTGGTTTGGGGATGAGCACTGCGTTTATTTTGCTGCATCATATGTATATTCTGCATTACATACATATTAAAAAACCCATAAAAATTGAAAAAATTTCCCAAAAATATAAAAACTTTTTCATGTTAGCTAGTGGGGGAACTTAGATTCGAAGTCTGACCGTTCGGTTGATAAGTTAGAAATAACTAAATCCTTTTCGTAAGACTGACAACCCGAAAGATAACCCTGCTTTGTGTTTAACCATAGCTGATATACATCTTGTATAACACTTTACACGTGTCGTATGTTTGTGAGAATTTGATGAAAGTCTGACATGTCTGTAAAACTTTTAAAATTGATAAATATTTTTAGGATCAAACATGTTTGTTCTGAGTTAAGTAATATCAAGAATAGTTCATAAACTGAAGTAGATATGAAGGATATTATTGACTTCTTAATAGAAGCTATAAGTCTGAAAAATAACCCATCTGGAACCTTGTTGGAGTAATTACACACCTTATCCACTTGTAACGTCTTCGGATTAAAAAGAAAAGCTGGCTACATCTCCGTTTTCACTGAGTTCAGAATATTTTAAATAAAACGAGTCTTTTGTTTTGTGGCCTTGATAACTTGGGTAATTAAGTCCTTGGGGTGTCTCCACACCTAATGCCCTAAAACCATCTGGTTTGAGAGTCATTGACCCAAACCTCGCTAAGCTTCCAATCGCCAAATAAAACAAGCTAAGCAGGTGTTCTCTCCGAGTTAAAAATCCTCACGGTTCTTTGTGGGAGAATAATCTTGGCGGAGACAAGTTTTCTATTAAAACAGTTTTTTTTTCGAGGAGATATGAAAACTTATATTTATAAAGACATTTTGCACGATAACTCGGATGTGTATGAACAAAAACAGATGAAAATAGGAGTGAAGAATAAGACTTGGGTTCTCTGATAAAAATGATAGAAATTCTGACTTGAAACCTAACTTGAGAACAAAACTTGAGAAAATCTTAACTCCTTTTCAAACTCGTGTAATCCCTTAGAAGTTTATCCTGGTTCATACTTATGACATGATGATCCTAATCAAGTTCTTAAAAACTTGTGGACACTATCCGCACAATTACGGAAAGACGCGAATAAGCTTTTGTTAAACAAATTGTGAGGAGTGAAAATTAGGGTTTGACGTTTATAACTTGGATAATAGAACTTCTAGTTTTGATTCTTAACCCTAAGATCAGAATCAACAGTTTCTCCGCAACGCTAACTTGACTGGATTTTTTGGGTGTAATCCGCTGAAAACCCTCAGGAGACAACACTTCTCCTACTAGGGACACCTAGAGGTTTAATGGCTTGTTGCACGTGCTCAGTGCAATCGCGTTCCCTGCGAAAGTGAGGCTAGAATTTTTTGTTTTGCTCGGGAAGAGAAAAAGATATGTTTGGGGGTATTTGTTCATCACAGAAAACTGCATTTTAATACCTCTTATTCATTATCAATTTTGTCATATATCGGTACTATTAATCAGTGTCTGCTTAGTAATTACAGATTACAGGTATTCGTGATAAAATACTGGAAATATACTTAATATCACGGATATAGCGTTTGGGAGCCGACACTGCAATCAGAACAGAAAACCAACCGATATTCAAAGAGCTCTTTTGCAAATAATTATGTGTACACATTTTTGGTCCAACACAACACAAGTGTGCACATAGCTATTTGGTTCTTGGACCTAGGTGGGGGCTGCCCATGGCATATGGAGGCATAAGTGGGCATGAGTGTTAAATGCTAAAAGTTTTGATGTGATATGTAGCATCATGTTTCCCTCCAAAATCCCAGAGTAGTAAACATGAGTTTATACATAAATCAAGCAGTACCAGGATGATGTTGGAGAGCACTCGAGTCCACCATGCCAAGACGAGCCTCATTGCTCAGATCCAAACCGGCGGGCCCCCCAATAATTCCGGCGACATCGGTTCCCCGGCTTCTTTTTTTCCCATTTTTCTGCTGGCACTTTATAGGCATCACATCATCCATTCTATATTGTTTGTTTATTCTATTTTGATGCCTATAAATACCATAACAGATTAGACAGAGGGGGTGCATATATTCTATAGTTTTGTTTAGTTTTTGGTTTAGGCTTGAGAGTTGAGTGAGCTTTAACTTGGTTTCTTCTTTTTCTTCCCTCTTGAAGTTTTCTTTTGAAAGTTTCATTACGGAGGTTGAACAAGTTACCGATATCTTGTACCTCAATTTGATCAAGTGTTAATAATATTGCTTTTTCTTTGTTTATTTGCTTCTTTTATTTCTTGCTTTTCTTTTTATTATGTATAACTAATCTTTCTTTGGTTGTGGTGATGGTGAGGAAATGAGATGAAAGGCCTTACCTTCCTCCTCATCTTGTTTATGTTTAATTTGCTTAAAACGATTCTAACTTAAAGATTGTTTATATATTGATGCGATATGGTATTTTGAAATCATGGTTTCTTTGTAACCTCTTCATATACCATATTCACTCTCTTTCCCCATTTTACAATGTTTAAGTTAAAATCAATTTGGTGTTAATTTGCTAAGTTTAGATACGGTATTTTGTGACCAAGTGCTTGACAAACTCTCGGTTTTCATATACCCTATACTATCACAAACCCTTAGCAAAGTTTACACTAAAACTATTTGCTCTCACTCGATACTTTGTGTTTTTGATGTTGCCGTATGCTTGCTAACCCTTGTGCTTAGTGTTGATATCTCAAACTTGGACATACAAAAGGTAAGTGAACAAAACAGACTCGTTTCGTGTTTTGCGTCGAATATCGGAATTTGATGACTTGTGCTCCGCAACCGCTTTGACAAGTCATGCTTCACGCCGGGATCGATAAAAGAACGGACAACTCATAAGTAAGGGAGCGTCGAAGGAATCTTCGCGATTCGACCATCCGATCCAAAGCCACGGCCATTTCTTTCTTAACTTGTTTTTCTTTGTTTTCGTGTTTTATATTTTTGTGACAAACCAACCAATTCATTATTTGTTGAAGCTTAAACATCAAAACCTAATACACAATTTCCTGCGGATCGACCCGTACTTGCCGGCTCGCTACAACGCGCCGTGCACTTGCGGTTTATAAATTTTAAAACGAGACTGGGCTCGCGTGCGCAGCCATTTCCTTAAAACGATTTCATTTCCAAAACATACGCGTTTGCACGCGCGGATAAGGCCCCAACTGCCGTCAAAATTTAATGTGTGATTTCTATTTGTTTAGATTTAGTATTTTTTGATGTAACTCTATAAATATAAGGTCTCTGAAAATAACAGAGCTTTCTTCCAATTTAGGGTTGGTTTCTACCCACTAAATAGATGTAATTCTTTTCTTTTCATGCATGGTGGAGCAAAGTCCTCAAGTTTATATTTTTATTTTAATATTTGTTTTTTTTTTGCAATTTATTCTTTCTTGTGTTTCTTTTACTTGCTTTTATTTTTAATCATGTTTCCTTCTTTCAATTTATGCAATTCTCGTGTCTTTAATTTTGGTATGAGTAGCTAAACATTAGCATGCCTAGAGTATGATGAATCTAGATTAGTGAAAAATTTAATCGTATAAATCATTATTCTAAAAGATGCACTTAAAAGATAAATGTAGGGTAAATATATATTGATTTTTCTAGATCACTTTGATAGATTATTTAGCATCGCTCATAGCCTATACTTAGGATTAGTAAGATCATATTTAGGTTTAACTTGTATTAGAATATTAAAAATCATGTTTTTATAAACCTACGAACTAAATTGCTTGATAGGTTATATAGGATCAAAGTCCATATAGTCTATTCTTTCAAACTAGATCATAGGTTGTAAAAATACGAACTTCAAGATTATGATTTATGCAGATTTCCTTTATAACTTGTTTAGGGGATTCAACACCCTAGGTATGCCCTTTTATCATTAAATTTAATTGATCTTATTTGCTATTTTAATTTTAAAGTGGTAAAAATCATCTTTTTAATTTTTAAGTATAAAAACTAGATTTTTATTTTTAATCCGATTGAGTAAATAATTAACTAACAGTCTTTCCTGTGGCATCGACCCGTATTTGCGCACTTGCTACAAACGAGCCGTGCACTTGAGCTATTATAATTTTATCAACAATTTGCTCGAGGACTAGGAAAAGATAAGTGTGGGGTATTTGATTGATGTAATTTATTGCACATTTTTCTAACCCATTTATCATTTTATTATCATATATTATACTGTTCCGGGTATATTTTGTGAACTATTACAGATAACAGAGTTTGGATGCAAAAAGACGGAAAATCATATTAAAATGAGGATTACGTGTGTAAAATGGAGACGTAAAAGAGTTATTCAGAAAATCAAATTACAATTTGCAAATTTGGAACAAATTTTGGAATATCATTACAAATCAGCAAAGATTGCAACAAATAGAGGTGAATCAATTATCACAACAACAAATCAGTTGGAGAAACCAAATCAAATCAAAATCAACATGCCAAATTTAGGAACAATTAGAAGATCCACGTAACTATAGAAATTGCAGCGATCCTAAAATTCCTATACCTTCGTATTACCCGTCTTTAATAAAATACGATATTTAATTGTTTTCCATATCATCTATTTTTTAATATTGTATTTTGTTTTCTAATACATATATTTTTTATTTATTTCCATTTAATCACTTCAATTATTTTTTGATCATATTATTTTCCAATACCCAAATTCTTTAACCCAAACTCTAACCCACATCCGTTTATTTTTTAAACAAAAACGAAATAATCCAAACTCAGCCCGACAACCTAATAAATTGTTTCTACCAAGTTGCTTTTTTCTATTTCCCCCTCTTTATTTCCATGCCAAAACCCACCAGCCAATATACCCTTTAATTTTTTTTAAAAACACAAAACCCAAAACAAATTCTATTTACTCTACTTCCTTTGCTCCATCTTTCTGCCTTTTCTTCTTCAGTTCTTTTCTTTTAAATTTTTTCTCCTCCCCCAAATATCTCAACTTAAATTCTCATTTAATTCTCTCATAACCATCCTTAAATTCCCAATATCTCGTCCCCTTATAATTTTTCTCATAATTCTTTCTTAACCCAAGCTCAAAATCAAAACCCCCATCTCCTCCTACATCGTCACCGTCGACTTCTTCTTCTCGTCAACACCCAAGCATCATCGCCACACCTACGAGCAAAACCATGACCCCATCATCTCCTCCGACCGGCTGCAACAGCATCGCCGCCATCTCCGACGACCTCGTCGTCCTACGCTTCGCCGCATCCTAGCCACCAACCTCGTAGCCATCGCCATCATCGTTGTCAACATCATCTCCACCTAGCCGAGCTCCTTCCCTTGCTGTCCTTGGCCGGCCACCCTCCCCTAAGCGGTGTACCCTTGCCGCTGGCCCCGCTTGAACCTGACCCAAGCACCTCATTGCCCGCTTTATCTCCCTCGAGCAAGCCGTGTTCGATGAATTGCCGCAATCAGTTTTTCCTTCGTTTCTCACTTATAAGTCCCCTCTTCTCTTTCTTCTCTCAATGATTTTAAACTGTGTTTTTGGGTTGAGGTAAGAATTAGGAATATTTATTATGATACATTTGGAATATAAATGCAAAATATCAAAGTGGTATAAATGCACTGGACATTAGCTCTTGGCTGATTTCCATATTTGTTTAACTTCTCTGATGACTTTGAAGACATATATGGATTCCTATGACCAGTCCGATATTACTCACCCACTACGAATGAGATTAATGTGATAAAAATTAATTTTGATCTTGGAGTTTGATTCCTTTCTTAAAATTAAAATCACCAAAAATGTTAAAGAAATTTACGTTAGCTTGACTTACCTTAAATCACCATGCTTATAGAATGTAGTGCTGATTGTAATTGTTTAATACAACAGAGGTGATGTCATGTAAAAAGCTAAAGGTAGAAAGATTTTATTGGGTATAAACCCTAGGTTTTGGAATTAATGCTTTATTGGAATCCACAAAATTTTATAGCAAAATTCTAAAAGAACAAAATATAGCAGTATATTATTTCGTGAACAGCTGTATAGGTGAATTGGTTACATATTGTGTAATGAATATAAGTGTTAATCAAACAGTTTTTAATGAGAAAATAATTCAAGAGATATAGCTATGTTAATGTAGTATAGGGCACATATATTTCATATTACCCCGTTTGTCATTGAATGTTGGTTTTTGCAGAGTTGGTTTTGTATGGATCATAATGTTGTTTATCTCAACATGTTCACACAGTTTAGTTATATATCTCACAACAAAATATTATCAGTTTGATTAGTTGTTACTACAAAAAGTATGTACAGTTCTAATTTATAAATATTAATCTTGCATTAAAATACCCTAGAGTTTAGAAAATAGAATTATCTTTCCTTTGCGATATTCGTCTTTACAACCCTCTTTAGGGGAACCCGTTATGATGGTGCGGATTATCGCACATCTTGTATTTAGTGGAGTGAGATGCGGAGCTCTTCATAGAACGCGGTCTCGAAAGAAAAATAAAATACGGCTTTAGAAAATAAAACTGTTGTTTTAAAATTTTAAATAAAAGAAAAGACTATATATTAAGTTAAATTGGTTAATACCTATTACTATAATTTATAAATAGTTTTAAAGAAAACAAGATTTTAAAATTAGATTTCTTAAGAAAATACCCTAAACTTTTAAAAGGCTAGATTGCTACTAAAATACCCTAAGGTTAAGTTTTTCACTAAAATATCCTATTTTACTAAAAGCATATTTTATTAAAACACCTCCACATTCTAAATAATATTTCTATCAAAACATTCTCGAGATTTTAAATTATTATATTTTACATAAATCCCCTCGAGAATAAATGGCTTGTTTTACAAAAATACGATGAAGTATCTAAAATGCCAATCTTTCACATAAATATCTTAGAATTCAAAAGACGAGTATATGTTATGTATTTAGGTTACAGACGGGTTTGAGTGACCTATTCTCTCTTGAGCCTCGAGGAGCTAGAGACAATAAGTGCTTTCACTTGTCTAATCTCCCTAGTCATATAGAGTTAGCCCATACCGTCTCAAATTATTAGAAAAATTGGCATAATAGTTAACACGTAACTTGAATCGAACCATGATATTATACTTGACCCATCACATGCTATATACCGCTCGTTCATTGCATCTACATGACTTGATTGAATAAACCTTTTACATGCTTGACTTAACTTGACCCGAATCATGAATATATAATGACTTGACATGAATACTTGAACTTGACATGAATACGTGAACTCGACTTGAAACATGAACTTGTACTTTTCTTATGTATTCATTGATTCGGGCAAGACTTGTGATTATAATTATAAATTAGATTACGCGGGGTGTTAGGGTAGTTTGGGTATGAATCAAATGGAATCTCATTAGTCCCATTACTACAAATCATGTTGCTATGGTACCCGGCCGAAACGGTACAAAACATGTTGCTGTGGTACCGGGCTGAAACGGTATATCATGAATTCACTATTAAGGGCCCGTGTTTCCAAACCCCTGGACAATAGCCTGTTTGGTTTGAAATACTTCAATAATAATTGAAGTTCTGATTACGCTTGGGCTCGTGATTTCTTTCGCCTGAACGATTGTTTTGGGTTCGAGAATACTCTTGAGATTCGTTGACATTCACACTTAAAGTTACGTTAATTAAATTTACTATTTTAAAGACCTGTTAAGACACATACCTCATATTCACACACACACACACACACACACACACTTACACTTATTACCTGTAATGCTATATATGCCATATTCTAGTTCATTTTGTATCTGTTATGCATCATATATCTTTCTCAACCTTCTGAGGACTTACCGAGCGTTAGTTCGCCGATGTTCAATCCACCAACCTTTTGGTTTCTTGGAATGTTCGTCGGGTGATTTAAGGACTAAGGAGGTGGAACAGGAGTACAATCAGTTCACAGCACAGGTCGATCTCTAGTTTCTTTCAACTTTCATTTCTGTAAGCCACATGTTTAGGCTTTTATATTTATGTTTCTTCTTTTAGACATCATGTATCAGTTTAAACCTTATAAAGTTGGGAATGTAAATGTATAAAGTGGTTGGATTTTATTTTCACTTATCTATCTTTATCTTTGTTATACTGCTTACATTACACTTAGCGTATTTATTTCGGGAAAAGATCTTCTCGAAATAAATACGTCGCGGGCTTTGTCGCGTGTTGTTACCGTCTTTTGGGAAGCGGCACGTGACAGAAATACAGAGAGATATTCAGAATTTTATGAGTTCAAAATCATCTAAATTGATGATAAAACCACAGAAAAATCTGGAGCCATCAAGCCAAAATTCAGCGGAGGATCAGCAACATATCTAGTCAAAGGGTGGCGGATCAGTGATCTATTTTGGGCCGTTCGATGAGAATTTTTATAGACACGATCATCTTTCCATATAGATTAATATGAGATGTAGGGTTTCGTCTTTCGAAAATTCTGAAAGCACGTAACAACATCCAATAGAGCAATTAGATTACATTTTCATAGTTAGCAAGTTGATTCTCTTGTATATTTTATTGCTTGTTCTCCAAACTTCCTTAGCTCTATATAAGCACCTGTATAGTGCTAGGGTTTCATATTTCTTCCATAGGCTTCAACTTCAAAAATTAGGGTTTGCAAAAGTGGGAGAGATTAAAATTAATTATATGTTTTATTTCATAATGAATAAAGTTTATAATTTCTTTCTATGAGTAACTAATTATTTTTCGTGGGTTTTGCATTGTTTTTCATTCTACGGTTGGTTGTGCTTTATGATCTACTTTTCTTTTACTTCATCATGAATTGCTTTTGATATAATTCCTTTCTTGTAGTTTTCATCATATAAACTAGATCTTATACAGATAATTGACGCTTTGAATTATATCTAGAGATTGATAATACGCCTAAAATCTAATTAGGATAATGAAGGTTTGACAAACTAAAACCCTAATTAAGAACGGTAAAAAATATGGTTTTTATTAAAATCAATTCAAGCTAGATAGTTAAAGATTTCTAGGTTAATCAACATGACAGTTTAGATTAACTACCTATTACTATTAATCAAAGATTCAACCTAGGTCATTGTTAATTATCTAAAACTAAGTTCTTAATATAACTTCTAAATGATCTTTTATAATTGATAGACTATTCTTAATTAATTTAATATAACCTATACTTTTATATTAAGTAATAGAAATATATTAGAAATAGTATCTTTTAAACCAAGCATAGAAAGATAAGTAATACAAAAACCCCGAACTTTCTCTCTCATACAAAACCCAATTTTATTTGCACTTTTAAAAAAAATCAAACTCTTTAACTTAGTTTAAAAGTAGTTAACATATCTCTCTGTGAGAACGATCCTTAAGTACGACTGCGATAAACTGTATACTTGTGGTTAAATATGAAGAATAATAAAATACCCATTACTGGTGCACGTGCGTCCCACGTGGCGCACGTGGAACTTGCACATATGCGCACTATGGGGGGCATGTATGCCTTGGCACCTGCATGCCTTGAAGCCAATGCTTCTTTGAGGACGAATCCTTTCTTCTTGAGAGAGGTCTCCCCATTTATTAATAGGGATAGGTAGAGGTGTCTCTCTAGTAACAGATGTATGACTAAAATTATATCCCTTCATGTATTAGAGCATTGCTTAAACTTGCACGTTTGCACGTAACTTTTGATTCCGGAAGAGTTATGAGGCCCTTGATTTATCAAATCGAAACTCTTTTTTAGAAGCTGTCGACACCTTCATGATTTATCTAATTTTCCTTTGGGAGTATAGCAAAATCTAGCTCGGAAAAGACTTCTTTGCACTTTCTTGAGCGTGTTTAGGCCACTTGATGCTTTGGGCTCTTTTATGCTCTTGAGCTCGTGCATTGTGCTTGCTTTTGGCATGGACGCCTAGATTTTAGGCGGGAAAATGTGATCTCACCTAAGAAAGGTGCAGTTATGACTTCTCCGGGACTTAAAAAGAGTTTGACTTCAAGATAAAGCGTCATGGTGACGCCTAATACTGAATTCTCTGAAAACAATATGGAGATACCAGCCTAGGAAGATTACTTGAGATGTCGCATCTCGCGTCAGAAGGGATTGTAGATACGGCAAGTGCATGGCTACTCGAACAACATTTTGAAGGAATGAAAATCAAGACGAAATCAACAAAAGAAATGGTGCAACGGACTACACCCAGTATCGCAAACCTGATGGCCCTTTATACAAACAGGGGTATATTAACATCAGTCTCAGTTTATCCATGCCTAAATAAAAGGTAAACTGAATGCTCCGGGAAAAGTAAATAAATTGTGCAAAAAAATTTCAGCACAGTTAGAAAGAAGAGAAGTGTGAACCAAAATAGTATTTTTTTTTATTAATATATCAAAATTGAAGAAAAGATACAAGCTACATCAAACAAAAAGATGTACAATAGAAGCGGCTAGGAGGGTGGAGCTTTCAACAAGGCAGTAACACGCTCATTCTCCTGCTGAAGTTCCTTTTCACACTTCTCTAACACGACCAACAGCGTTTCAGCCTGTTCCTTTTGCTGCCGATATAATTCGTGCTGGTTCGTAAATCCCCTCCTGGCCTCCTCGTAGCTCAGCACTATCTGCTCTTTGAAGGGTGGCTCTCTATCCAATGTTACCTTCCTAGCCACACAGCGCTGAAAATCCTTCCAGGCATTCTGAATATGCACGTCATTAGCTAACAGCTGAGCTCTCAAGTGATCCAGTCCACCAGAGGCCGCTTCATATTCAGACAGCTTTCTAGCTAACTTCTGCTCATAGTATTGGGTGAGAATAGCACATCGCTCAATTTTTTCACCTAGCCGAGCTCCCAGTGACACGGCCTCGGGAGTAAGGCACTTGCACTCAAGCTCGTACAGATGGGCCTCGAGCTTCTTGCAGTAATCGACCCAAGCATAGATAGAGGCTTCGTCATGGAAAGCACTGAAGGTAGCCAACATGAGGTTAACCTCATCAGCAAATTCCTTTACAGAGAGAAGAACCCCAGTACCAAGCTCTTCAATAAAGTCGACCAGCACTTGTTTACTTTTCTCTGCCTTTTTGGAGGACACGCGTCTGGCATAATGGCCTACAGGCAAAAGTACGCGAGACTCGAAAGGAATGGAAGCTGGTAGAGTTGCCGCAAAGTCAGGCATGCGTGAAGAACATGTCACTTTCCGGTCAAAGGAAAATGAAAAGTGACATACGATAGCTCGAAACTGGATTCACCTATAGCTAAAAGTGTCAAGGTAGGGACTACAGAGGGTCCGCTGGATCCTCACCTCCTTCGATTTGCAGGATTGCAGTTATGAGCACTCATCAATCTGAGTATCACTCTAAAAAAGAATAGGAAAGGAAAGTGGTAAAAGATATACTGACCGTCATCAGATGGGGAAGCGAGCCTTTGGTGAGGTGGTAGAGTACTGCTGCTAAAATATGGTATAGCCTTTCAAGAATTGATGCCGCTGAGCTCGACTGTATGAGGGTTGCCACCACTCTTGCTTCTGAAATACCAGATGAACAACACAAGAGTTAGATAAACAATAAAAAGTGAAAGGTGGTAAAAAATGAGTCACACTCAACGGTTCCCTCAAGCCCTGGCAAGACTGATTGGAGCCCAAGAGGAGCGGCAATGACTAGAGCACTAGCTCAAGAAGACTCCCCGATTTGGAAGTTGTCGAAAGGCACCGAGACAATGGCCAGGGAAGTTGAAGTCGATAGGGCATCAGACATATCTGCATATGAAATAAGTGAAAGCATAAAGGAATATGCTTAACGAAAATAAAAGTAAACGTAAAAACTGATGCAACGAAATATACCAGTGGTTAATGGGACCACAAAACGGGACCCTTCGTGAGTCGGAAAGGTAGGACCCGCTATTGTTTCCTAAGCACTGTTAGCCTCAACGCTCTCCAAGACAATGTCGCTTGCATCAGTCCCCATCGCAACAGAGGAGAAAGAATCAAGATGCTCACCCTTGTAGTGCGAACTGAGGACCACCGTCGCTGCACTTGCATCACCAGGAAATACTTAGGATCCGCTTAGAGGAGCAATGGTGCCCGAAGCGACATCTGGATGCACGGGACCAATGACCTTGAAACTTTTTGCTATTAGTTATTGGGCTACTGTTAAGCCCGCGACCCGAAAACAAAAGGAATAGACGAAATATCTTTATCAAGTTGTTCGAGGAAAGGGGTCATGACTCTCTGTCCCAAAATTCTTTGGCTCTGCCGCGTCGTGCGAAGGGTCAACTGGTTCATTACCAACATCCAAAGACCCTGCTGGTGGCATTGGGGTCTTAACTAGAAGAATAGCAGGAGGAAGCTGTCTGTTGGAACTAGCGTCCGCCGTAGAAGTCCCTGCAAAAGGAAAGTGTTAAAATACGGATTGAATAAATAGTTCACTATGAAATGCATAAGGGGAAAGGGATAAGTCATACCAATGCACATGGAGGCGCGAAGCCTTTCTTCCTCTTGATGTGTCCATGACGACTCATGGAGAGCTTCAGCAGGGGAAAGCCCTGCCGAAAGAGGAAAATTGTTAAAATATGCATAATATCATTTACCGTGGAACACACAAAGATGGGTAAAGGAAGTATATCGATCTCCACGAGAGCACGCAGCCTCGCTGCTTCGCAAAAAATTCGCTGGGATTCCTAGAGAGTCTTCTGAAGAGTGGTTTCTTCATCATCAACCTGGGATGCTTGGAGAGCTGCCGGGAGGGTGGCGTCCTCCACATTATCCGTCTCCAAAGGGGCAGACGACCCAGGCAAATCATGAGGCGATGCCCCGTTGACAAACCCGTCATTCGTGTCATACTGAGAGATACCTTCATGTAGGTCAACCCCTGAATCGGACAAAAGAGCATCCTCTTCCTAACCAAACAACGCGTCCACGGAGAATTTAGATTTCTTCTTCCGAGAGCCAGAACCAGTGCTCGTCGAAGAGCATTTCTTTCCATTAGGCCATTTCTTTCAGACATCAAGAACGCTATCTGTAACGACCCAAAATTCCATGTGCCGTCCATTTTGGTTTAATTGGTAAAAGAGGCTGTATTTCTATTCTAATTTCGAATTATAATATATTCTTGATAACTTATGTACAAGAAACAACTTGTAACTCACAGGTTAAGCTTCTACACTGCTGTGCCATAGCCTGTGTGTTTGATTCCCATCAGTCCAAATTATTTTTATAATTTTACATTTTTACTTTTCGGAATCCTAAGTGTTGCACATGCAATACACGGTGAAACGAAAAGTTTCAGAAAAATCAAATGGGATAAATGAGGAGTTAAGACCGATTAAAACATATAGCACGAATCTCGAGGCAGATGGCCAAAATCCGACCACCCAAATCCTCACTTTGGCCGCTACCGGTGGTCCGCCTTGCTCCAAATCGCTCAATTCTTCGCCCGTGCACCCCTTCAGCTCCCCTCTACTCCATTGTCGTGTTTGATTTCTCTGCAATTGACTAGAGACTCTTCAAATCCCCCGTTAACATCATTTTAATTCTTTTAATTCATTTTTTAAATTCCCATACTCTTATATTGCATTATAAATACCACCCCATCCCCCAGTTCTCTCCTATTCCAAAATCTATAGCAAAATTCTCCAAAATTTTCTAAGTACAAGAAGAGTTAAGGCTAGTCAAGTGGAGTTAGAGATCAAGTTCATTCCGTCGAAGACCGGAGTCATTCCCGGAGCTACCGCGATGCCACGAAAACTTCTTCCTCTTCCTTACTCTTTTCTTGACACTATAAAACGGTAAGTCATTTCTTTCTCTTTTTCGTTTCATCTCAAATCGTTTCTTAAAAACAATATCGATAAAAAGTGGAGTTAGCTTAATCACACTCTCTTTACAATATTTCTACTACCATTATCATGCTACATAGATCACAAATAACTTGTAACCACAACCTTAAAATAATGTTCATGTAATTAACTTTGCACATATTTAGAATTGCTTGTTAAATAGAGCGTATATCGAATTTTACATAAAATTACCATGATCTTTATATATACCGTCTTATCGATATCATGACCTATACCTATAGAAAATTCATGGGGTAACGACCTACCCCACTCACTAATACTATGGTATCATAGCACGATCATACTTGTAGCATTGTTTTAAAAGAAATCAATTTTCAAGAAAATACAATCACTTTATAAAAAATACGTTTCTAATCGATATTTTACATCCTTTTCCAATTACGCCTCTACAACCCTATTTAGAGGGTCCGCTTGTGAATGGTGTAGATTATCGCATGTTCTTAGGATAGTAGAGCGAGATGCAGAGCTCCTCAAGGAGAATTCGGTCTTGAAAGGAATAAAAATACGATTTAAAAGAAATACGATTTTTTAAAACAAATTAAACTTGGGAAAATTTATATAAAATATGAATCCGTATTTTCAATGAAAACAATTTGTGAAAGTTATATTTTTTAAATGAAAGATTAAACTTTCAAGAAAATACCACCAAGTTTCCAAAAGTATAATTTTCATAAAAATACCATAAACTTTTAAAAGCTGGGTTTCATCACTAAAATACCATTAAAATTAAAATATAATTTTATAAAAACTTTTGATATTCTAATTAACATGTTTTTATCAAAAATACCCTCGAGATTTATTTTTAAACAATATCAAAGTATTTTTCATAAAACCCCATCGAGAAATGCAAATAATGTAAACAAACAAGAATAAATCGTTAAGGACCCTAGATTAATATAGGTTTAAGTGGTATCATTTATCTTGAGCCCTACGGAGCCAGAGAAAGTGGGCGCATTCCTATTCAAGATAGACAACATTGAAAAAATTAACGGAGTTATCAAATGACAATTGTTTTAGAAAAGACAAAAATCCTGCTGTCTATATGCAGCTATCACGTCCCGCATCCTAAAATACATAAATACGGTACATGAAAAACCAACCATGCTACTTATGGAGAGAAAAGATCCTTCAATAGTCACATTACGGTTGTCAATCAGATATCAAGAATAGTAAATAAAATCTAACTAACACATGTTCATCTGCCGCAATAAATAAAAGTCAAGAAATTGTATATGGCGGAAACGAATAAAGATCCAATAAAAAAATAATATCCTAATCACGTCCCTTATGGGATCACATTGATAAATTTAAACTACAGAAATAAAATAACCGAGTATCTTTAAAACTAATCATCAAGCTTCTCACTGCTCAATTGCTTGTTAAAATACTCTTGATCTACCTGCGACAAGGTCAAAAGAACTGGGCCATGCAAAACCCAGACGTCAATACATCATAAGCATCAATAACGATAATAATAACTAGAATAGAAATCTATGATGAAACATGAGTATGAATAATCATCGCAGGTGTAAAACAGTGAGCAATAAGTATGTCACGTGTATTCTAAAATCTGTGTTTCTAGGCTATTTATTCTACAAGTTTTTGAAATCAATTAATGTAATCCTCATCATAACTCAATAGTATATATCCCGTTCATACCACCATGGGACCATGGCACAATATATCACGTTCATACCCTCACAGGACCACGGCACAACAAACAATGGTTATTTCGTTCACGCCCGGAATCACGGCAAATAATAATAATATCCTCTTGAGTTACATTTAAATTGCATTCTTGATTTCCCCTTTTCCCCAGATTTCATGTTCATGTCATGTATTAACAAGAGTCCACTCACTTGCCAACACAGGAACAATCATGTATCGGTCTTGTCTAGCAAGATAACGAGTCAAGTCAAACAGGATAACTAGTCAATACTATTGACATTAGTAGTTCTTCAGGTGATAAGTGTAAATAATATAGTAATGACAATAGTAAGGAACTTATCGTGCACATGTCAGGTATTGTATTAATAGGATAAATACTTGATGGAGAACAATAACCAATTCATTTAAACACAGTAGCAATAGCTAATGTATATTATTTAAATTGTAATTTATAATTAATTAATTTATATATATACCTATTTATAATAACGTCTTCGTCTGTTGCTAGATATACTGTCATACAGGTAAAAGATCACGAACCACAGCGAAATTATATTGAAGTTGTAATGAAGTAGCATGCAACTAGATAACTAGTTATCGACAAAATATAGATTAATGCTAAAATACTATATATCAATATTACTTGCTAATTAATATAATGCGTATACTATAAATAATTGTATAAAAATTGGTATAGGTAAAAATAGTATGTTGCAAGTTTAGGAACTTACCTCGATTGATACACTCACGACAAAATATGGATTTTCCGAACGACGGCGACGTTCGAAAACAAGACATGGATACGACCTTGGACACAAACGACTGCGTAATGCTCTGGGGTAATCGCTGATGCTCGGTGGAATTCCCAGAGGCCGGTGTTTAGGGTCGAAGGCGACGACAACGAGTCGGGGTTTGCTGGCGACAAAATAAAGTCTAGTTTTGAACTTGGAAAGAAGAAAAAAGAGAGGAAGTGATGAAGGGGGTCTGGGTTTGGAGAGATGATGACTGGAGATGAAGTCTGCGTCATTTTCGCCGGTGGGGACTAGGGTGGCGACGGCAGTCGGCTTCGGCAAACAATCGACAGAGAACAAAAGGAAGAAGAAGAAGAAGAAGATGAGGCCAGGGATGGTTGCCGGGTTCTGGGTTTTGAGGAGGGCAAGGAGAAAAGGTCATTGAGTCGACGACAAGGAGATAGGACATCGACGACGACGAGGCCGGGAAAACGAGGAGGTGAGGTGATCGGATAAGAAATGAAAAGAAAGGGAAGGTGATGCCGGCGGTGGGGTACGTGGTGAAAGGAATGCTGGTGACGACAAGAAGGAAAGAGTGATGAGGGTGATGGTGGTGCTGATCGGGTTCAGATGAAGGTGGGAGGGGAAGACGAAAGAAGTGGGTTCGGTTGTGGGAGTCGGAGCTCCAGCGAGGTCTCGGGAAAGAGGAAGTGGCGATGACAAGGAAGATGAGGTAAGGGTGAAGGGGTGGCGACGACGAGATAGGAACAGCGATGGGGTGGCGAGGGCACGAGTCAGGGCTCGGGCGAGAAAGAAGAAGAAGAACGAGAAGAGAGAGAGAGTTTTTATAATAAAAAAAGTTTATAATAATATATATAGTATATGTATTATAGATTTATATGTTATAATTTGTTGATAATCTCAATTGTTACTAAACTTTTACCCAAAAATCTCTAAAAATATATTTTCGAAAAATATACCCATACGTAAGATCTTAAACCATAATACAATATTCCAATATTAAATACATATGCCCCGAAGTAAAATTTAAATAAACATATATAAAGGTTTAATTAAAGATATAAAGATTATTAAATATTTTATTAACTTATATTTTTGGATTTGCATATAAAAGATAAGAATGAAAAGAGATATGAGGTAATATACCATGTAAAGTCAGTTAGCAACAGAAATATTTTATTCATAACTATAGATATATAAATATATTAAGATCTAAATATATATGATGTGCGTATATTTCTAGATTCACATAGATACACTTCACTGGTAAATCTTAGATACAATTTTGCACTATACCGGGTTCTAAACACGCGGGTCGAGTCGGATAACGACTATTACTATTCGAATCATTTGCAACCAAAAAAAAAATAATAATAATTATAAAACAAGACTTAAAATACCAAGTTATATTGTATAAACGTGCTAGGGTGTTGCATTATATCCAACTACAAAGAATTTCGTCCTCAAAATTCACGGAACAGGAAAAGACAAGAAGATAAGGATCTAATGAAAAAGATATGGATACTTTTGTCGAATTTCGTCTTCACGTTCCCAAGTAGATTCTCCATGTGAAAGATTTCCCTACGAAACACGTACTAAAGTGATTACTTTATTCTTGAGAACCTTTTCTCGTCGATCCACGATAGCCATTGGTCGCTCTTCATAGGTTAAATCTTCTAATACTGTCAGTTCCGAGTGATCAAGAACGTGCGTCTCATCTCGAACATACTTGCGAAGTTGAGATACATGAAACATATCATGAACACCCGCCAAGGATGGTGGTAGAGCCAATCTCCAACACGCTCAATGATATCGAAAGGCCCCAAAAATCGAGGACTAAACTTTCCTCGACTACCAAATCGGATTACTCCCCTGGTCAGTGATATCTTCAAGAACACAAGGTCACCAATAGAAAACTCCAAAGGTCTTCTCCCAGTATCAGCCCAACTTTTCTTTCGATCCTGTGCCACCTTCATATAATCGTGGATCATTTAACCTTCTCCACAGTTTGCACAATGAGATCCGATTCCAACAATCTTCTTTCTCCAATATCGTCCAACAAACAGGCGAGCGACACTTACGACCGTACAATACTTCAAATGGAGCCATCTGTATAGTCTCCTGAAAGCTGTTATTGTAAGAAAACTCTACTAAATGCAAATGATCCTCCCACGAACCTTCGAACCTTTGAAGTCTAACATGCACGCTCTCAACATATTTTCAATAGTTTGGATCGTCCTCTCGGACTGTCCATCTGTCTGAGGATGATAAGCCATACTAAACTTCAAACGAGTTCCCAAAATCTCCTATAGACTCCTCCAAAAGTGCGATAGGAACCGAGTATCACGATCAGAAAAGATACTAACTGGTACTCTATGCAATCTCACAATCTCCTGCATGTACCGCTCTGCCAACGCTTCCGTTGACTGACCAACTCGGAATGGTATGAAATATGCTGCCTTGGTTAATCAATCGAGAATCATCCAAACTGCATTATTGCTCTTTGGACTCCGTTGTAAGGCTATCACGAAATCCATAGTTATATGTTCCCACTTCCATAGAGGAATTGGAAGTGGTTGCAACAAACCAGCTACCCTTTGATGTTCAGCCTTGACTTGCTGACACACCAAACACTTCGATACATAGCGAGCAATCTCCCTTTTCATTCCTTCCCACCAGAAATGTTGTCGCAAATCTCTATACATCTTCGTGCCTCCCGGATATACTGAATATGCGGAACTATGAGCCTCCTTCATGACTTCTTCACGAACATCTCCTTTAGGCACACACAAATGATTTCCATATCTTAACGAGCCATCTTCGTGAATCAACAAATCTGTTCGAAGTCCCGCTTCCACTTGTCCTCGAAACTTCTGCAATCTAGGGTTATGCGACTGTGTTGCCTTGATATTATCGATCAAGGATGAGCCTACTTGCAACTATATCAATTAACCCGAAGAATCTGGTAGTACAATCTCCAACTTGAACCTCTGAAGATCATCTATAATCTCCCTCTGTGCAGTCAATATCTGTATCGCTGGCAACCAACTTAAAGTGTCAGGCACTACATTAACCTTTCCCGGATGATACTTTAGGTCAAGATCATAGTTAGCCATCAGTTCTAACCATTTATGATGTCTCATGTTGAGCTCCTTCTATGTGAACACGTACTTTAGGCTCTTGTGATCCGTAAACACTTAAACTCTTTCGCCTAATAAGTAGTGTCTCCAAATCTTTAGCACGAAGATCACTGCTGCTAGCTCTAAATCATGAGTTTGGTAGTTTTTCTCATGGGTCTTCAATTGCCTTGACGCATACTCTATACACTTCTCATGCTGCATTAGAACACATCCCAACCCTTTTCCAGACGCGTCGCTGTGAATAACTAGTCCTCTGGAACCATCTGTTACTGTCAGAATAGGAGCGGTTTTCAATTTTTGTTTCAGCACTTCAAAAGCCGACGCACACTTCTCAGTCCACACAAACGGTACCTCCTTATGTGTTAGCTTGATCAGTGGTTCTGCAATCCGAGCGAAGTTCTCCACAAACCTTCTATAATACCCAGCAAGTCCAAGAAAACTTCTGATCTCACCCACATTCTTTAGAATTGGCCAATCATGAATAGCTGCAATCTTTTTGGGGTCGACTGCAATTCCATGTCCGGATACAACATGACCCAAAAACTTCACCTCTTCGAGCCAAAACTCGCACTTGCTTATCTTAGCATAAAGATTTTTTTGTCTCAATGTTTACAATGCGATCCTCAAGTGTTCTTCACACTCTTCGTTGCTCCTCGAATAAACCAAAATATCGTCAATAAACACCACTATGAACTGATCCAGATATGGTGAAAAGATTCGGTTCATTAAGTCCATAAATATCGCTAGTGCGTTAGTAACTCCAAATGGCATAACTAAATACTCGTAATGCCCATATCGAGTTCGAAACGCCGTCTTGCAAATGTCTTCTGCTTTCACCCGAACTTGATGATACCCTGATCGCAAATCCAACTTTGAGAATACCCTCGTGCCACCGAGTTGATCGAATAATTTGCCTATGCGAGAGATTGGGTACTTGTTCTTAATAGTCACCCGATTTAACTCCCGATAGTCGATACACATCCTTCGCGTGCCATCTTTCTTCTTGACTAGAAGAACTGGAGCTCCCCATGGTGAACCACTACTGCGAATCCAGCCCTTCTATAGTAATTTGGTAACTTGTCTCTTTATTTCTTCTAGTTCCACCGGTGCTATCGGATAATAAGTCTTTGAAATTGGCGCTACTCCAGGAATAAGATCAATCGCGAACTCCACATCTCATTTCGGCGGTAAACCCAAGATGTCCTCGAACACATCCATAAAATCTTGAACCACTGCTGGTGCTTCTTCCTTTTTTACTTCCATCAACGATAGAACGACACTCATCGGCCTAGCCCTAAATTCAAATGGCCCAACAGATCTGCTACCTCCAAAGAATATGAACTCTGGATGTCCGGGAATCCGGAAAATCACTTTCTTCTCCCTGCAATCAATGTGAGCGTGGAAAATGCTAAGAAAATCCATTCCCAAAACCACATCATAGCTTCCCGTATCAATCACCAAGAAATCTGTGAATAACTCCCGTCCGCAAATAACAATCGAGCAACCCTTGCACTCACTACTAGATATAATTCTCCCATTTCCAGTGTGTATGTCCCAACAACTAGATAGGGCAGTGTGTGGGATAGAGTGTGCACTAATAAACTTGGACGATATAAAACAATGGGATGCACCCGAATCGAATAATGCCAATGCGGGAAAATTATAAATAAGTAGAATACCTGAGACAACATCATCTGAAGTTTTGGCCTCGTCGTCCTTCAAGGTGAAGACCTGTGCCTGATTAGGCCTCTAAGTAATCTGCTTCTGTTGCGCTCTCGGAGTATCACCTTTCAACTGAACTTTCGACGGACAAGTATTAATCTGATGATCAGCTGCCCCACAAATCATACACTGCCTAACCCTCATCTTCATTCCTTCCGGTAATGACCCGGTCGTTGGCAATAATCACAAATCACGTCCTTTTTCTGTGTTGAAAAAAAGGTCCTCTTCATAGGTACCGCCCCCTGCTTGTTGACCGGAATGCCTCTACGTACAGAAGCTCTGGTTGGTGTAAATGCAATCTTCCGCACTGGAAGCTCTAGCTGTAGACTACCTTTTGCTTTTACGGATAAACTTTGCTGCTCCCTCGCCGTCTTAAGAACTTGGGAGAAAGTTATCAATCCCAAAGATATGATGTGTCTCTGAATCTCCACATCCAAACAACGCATAAACCGCCTTGCCCTATCTGCCTCGTTGGTAACCAAGGGTCCCACAAATTGACTGAGTCGGGTCCATTCATCCGCATGAGTATTGATTGATCGTCTAAGTTGTGAAAAAATGTAAAGTGTTCACAATCAAAGAAATTTTTAACCGCAATCAATTAACGGTGTCTATTGAAGTTTCGTTAGCAAATACGGATCGTCCACTGAGATTGTGTGAATTTGTTCGAATTTGTTTTAGTTGAGTTGAAAAGAAAAGATAAAAGAAAATGATTCAATATTTTTGAGCTTTAGTTTCAAGAAACATAAAGAAATAGATCTAGGATTAAGAATTGATAAAGATCAAGAAAATGTCCAACTCAATTTAATTATCAAGATTTGAAGAATAGCTTATAGGAATCGATCAAATAAGTAGTGATCATGAAAACTAAAGATTACGAAATCTTATATATTGAGGAATTGTAGCTAGATCGATGGCGATCAATGAAAATTAGGGATCTATTGAAGAAACTAGGGTTTCTCCTTCACTCTTTTCATTGATTATCATTTAAATTCCAGCCTTTAGCAAAGAAAATCACCGATCATTGATCTCTAATTTGGAGAGAAGATATTCAAGAAAGTGATCTTGCTCAAACTTAGGCCATCGATGATTCTTTTTCCTAGAGTTAACAAATTTCATAAGACTTAAGAATCGTTCAAGAATTTCATCATCATCATCTACCTATTCTCTCGATTCCGTTACAAGCGGAGATTTCACTCACACATCATGAAAAATGAAACAATCAAGAATCGAGAATCGATAAATTTTCATAATGAAAGAATGTAAAGAAAGAAAGATTTAAAATTTTCACCTTTATTAATCGACGATTAGGTACACATTCACTCAATTCAAGGTTACAAGATTTGAGGAGGTAACTAGATCCGTCGAAATTAGCTTAGCATTGATCTCCTTGAGTCGTAGAACGGTTGCGATCACTTGCTCTTGATGAAGACCGGCGTCGCTATAAAGGATCGTTGATGGCTTTCTTGATTCGCTTCTCAATTGATCTTGATTTGGCTTTGAAATTGGATTTGGGCTAGGGTTTTGATTACAAGTTGTGTCACTCAACTTATGTGTGGATTTGGTTCAATGTTCAACAGCCTTTGTAATGAAGCCATAAGTATCCTTTTATAGTTTTCCTCTATCTTCTCTTAGAAGCTTGGTTGTTATGAGGTTTGCATAGAAAGCTAGGTAGGTACCAAGCTTACACTAGAAGATTGGTTGTTGTAGAGAAGTTTCTGGAGATTTCTAGGGACTTTGAAGCGTCTTGAAGAAGTTTGGCCGTTAAAAGAGAAGCCCTGCAAAAAGTATCAACTGCTGACGAGTCGGATCGGCCGTGGATCCGCGGCGGATCTGCCTGGATCGGCCGCGGATTCGCGGCGGATCAGCCTGGATCGGCCGCGGTTCCGCGGCCTTTTGATGGAGTCAGTGCATGGAATCTTCAGGGTTGTTTTATGTTGGTTTTATGGAACTTTGCTGATGTCTGGAATCCTATAGTTATTTCTTATTTACTGCCAGATCTCAAGTCTTTCACTTGCTGTATTTATCGGTGTTTTTAGCAGTTACAGTTTTTTGACCTGAAGAATTTCTGCACAAAATCTTGAGACAAGTGTTTAGATATACAAAGATCAAGCGTGTAGTAATAAACACTCAATTTCTCTCTAGAATATCGATTATAATTATAACACATGGTATTAGGTATTTTCCAGATGAATTCGTAATCTGTGTTATATTTATAATAAACACCTTTATAAGAGCAATAAGAGTAGGGAAATTGACGTGTTGAGAATGCAATATTTTTGATTGATCAAATTCCCCCAAATTTAATTTTGATCTTCTCGAGCAAACATCTTTTATTTTTAAGAGAAGGAGAAAATAATAAAAAAACTAACTAGCACACTTTCGTAGGCAACACGATTGCACTGAGCACGTGCAACAAGCCTTTCAACCTCTAGGTGTCCCTAGTAGAAGGAGTGTTGTCTCCTGAGGGTTTTCAACGTATTGCACCCACAAAATCCCATAATAAAAGGAAGACTGTGAAAGTTACATATAAAGATAAGAATTGTAAAGGAAAGACTTTGAAAATCAGAGTTTCCTACTACACTAGCTTTTCGGTTGTCATGAGCCCTATCTTAATAGTCATGAAAAGATGTTAGAAATCACACCATCTCTCAATAAAACATGTCTTTATTCTTCATCCCTACCTTTCTTCCAAACACCGATCATATACCCCTACGTGTGTGTACAAAATATCCCTACACTCGGAGAATTCAATTCAAGCTATCATACTCTTGTCCATCTGCCTCAGTACTTTTTATTCGATGAAAATTTAGATGGATTTGCTTATACATTTTTCATGCGACCGTTAATACTTCTTGAGGTACTAACCGACCGATTACTCATGTGCTTGCTTATTAGGCGTAATTAGTATTTTTCTTGTCTTGCAACACCTAAGGCTTAGCAGTGACTCCCAAACCAGTTGGTCTAAGGCACTAGGTGATGAAGCACCATCGCTATATTTTTTTATTGCTGCCTTGGTGTTTACAAAACCAGTGTTCATTTTTCTATACCATTTTATATTTTATTCTTCATTTCTTTTCATTTTCGTACTTTGGCTTTCAGACAAGAGCATTTCAAGGTATTCGCTACTATCCCGAGTTTCAAGACGTGTGTAAGTGCATATAGTAGGGTATCAACATCCAAATGTTTGGCTTCCAGAACAGGAACTATTTTTTAGACTTATTTTTATCCTCAGATTAGTGACTTCTTTCATCTTACTAACCTTGGGACAACGACTTATTACTAGTTTCATTTAAGAAAATATCTAACTTTCTTGGTTTTCTTAAACTTTTTCAATCTTTTAGATGTAATTTTTCACTTTCTAATCTTTTATTATCTTATTTATGTACACACATATATTTTTTATTATATGTTTTGTGCTTATGCAAAGTATGATGCAAAGTGATGCGTAAATAAGCACAAACCTCCCCCAAACTTGTTTAGAACAGTGTCCTCACTGTTGCCATCTGTTAAATCTCAAAAACCTGTAAGCTTGGGAGGAAATTTATTAACGGGACAATAATATATGAACATGAAAATCTCCCCTAAACTTATTTACTCACCCCCATTCTAAAGATGATACAGTATTTTTCAAGACATGGAGGTGAGACGGAGGAATTTTAGTCAAGATAAAGTGGCTCCTGTAAAAACAGGAGCTCCTCCGTGGGTCAGTGGAAAAATACGGTTTTAATCTATGTCCATTTACTTTGAAAATTGTACCGTTTTCAACTTTTTCAACCTCAACTGTCCCGTGCGGGTATATATACCGCACAACAAAAGGTCCTTTCCACCGAGATTTTAGCTTACCCGCATGAAGATGAAGACGTGAATCATAAAGAAGGACTTGTTGATCAGGTGTAAAAGTTTTTCTCAAAATATTTTTATCGTGAAATACCTTAGTCCGATTTTTTACAATTACAGCATTATTGTAAGCTTCATCGCGGAGTTCGCTTAGCTCATTTAATTGCAGCTTCCGAAAGTTGCAGGCTTGATTTAAGTCAAAGTTAAGTTCTCTAATAGCTCACATTGCTTTGTGTTCAATCACGATCGGAAGATGGCAAGCCTTGCCAAACACTAGACGGTAAGGAGACATACCTAGATCGGTTTTATATGCGGTACGAAAGGCCTAAAGAGCATCCGTCAATTTGGTTGACCAATCTTTTCGATTTTTAGAAACTGTTTTCTTTAAAATTTGTTTGATTTGTCTGTTTGAAACTTTAGCTTGCCCGCTCGTTTGGGGATGATAGGGTGTGGAAAGTTTGTGGTTGAATGCATATTTCCGCATCAAAGTCTCGACAGATCGATTACAGAAATGTGTCCCATTATCACTAATAATAGCGCGTGGGTATCCAAATCGCGAAAAGATATTTTCTTTAAGAAACCTAATGAAAACCTTGTTGTCATTAGTGCGACAAGGAATAGCTTCCACCCATTTTGAGACGTAATCAACCGCAAGCAATATGTACAAATTCCCAAAGGAGTTGGGGAAAGGACCCATAAAATCCATACCCCAAACGTCAAAAATCTAAACCACCAATATTGGTTGAAGAGGCATCTCATTTCTTCAAGAAATCCTACCCGTGTGTTGGCACTGTGGACAGGTTTTGCAATGATAAAATGCATCTTTGAATAATGTCGGCCAGTAAAAACCGCATTGTAGAACCTTCTCCGCCGTCTTTCGAGGACCAAAGTGACCTCCACATGCCTGATTATGACAAAAAGATAGAGCGCTCTTGAATTCATCATTAGGGACATATCTGCGAATGATCTGGTTAGGACAATACTTAAACAAATAGGGTTCATCCCAGTAAAAGTGTTTTACTTGGGATAAAAATCGATATTTGTCCTGTTTCGACCATTCGCGGGGAATAAGTCATGTTGTAAGATAATTCACAATATCCCCAAACCAAGGTTCGTCGGATACGTTCAAGAGTTGTTCGCCCGGAAAAGAGTCATTGATTGGCAGGGTCACGGTGAAGAAAAGATGCACGACAGATGGTCAGCTACTACGTTTTCACATCCTTTCTTATCTCGAATAACAAGATAAAATTCTTGCAATAGAAGAATCCAACGTATTAACCTACCTTTAGTATTCTTCTTCGCCAAAAGATGTTTTAAGGTAGAGTGGTCAGTGTACACAACAATAGGTGAGCCAATTAAGTAAGGCCTGAATTTTTCTAATGCAAATACAACTGCCAAAAGTTCTTTTTCGGTAGTGTATAATTAATTTGAGAATCATTCAGGGTCTTACTTGCATAATAAATCATGTGTGGCATCTTTTCAATGTGATGTCCTATGACTACACCAACTGCAAAATCTGATGCATCACACATAAACTCAAACGGGTGGTTCCAATCCGGAGATGATAGAACATGGGCTGTAGTGAGAGATTGTTTAAGTGAGTCAAATGCAGCCTCACTATCCGAGTCAAAGTGAAAGGTTGTGTCCTTGGCCAAGAGAAGAGTTAAAGGTTTAGCAATTTCGGTAAAATCCTTAATGAATCTCCAATAAAAGCCTGTATGGCCAAGAAAAGATCGTATATCTTTGACGCATTTGGGATGAGGAAGGTTTTGAATGACATCTATTTTGGATCTGTCAACCTCAATGCCTTTTCGTGAAATAACATGTCCAAGCACAATTCCCTCTTGGACCATGAAATGGCATTTTTCACAATTCAAGGTTAAGTTTTTCTCCTTACAACGAGTAAGAACTGCGTCAAGATTAGATAGGCAGTCATCAAAAGAATCTCTGAATATCGAGAAATCGTCCATGAAAATCTCCAGAAAATTCTCGATCATGTTTGAGAATATCCCCGTCATACACCGCTGAAATATAGAAGGATCATTGCATAACCCAAAGGGCATGCATCTATAAGCAAAAGTACTAAAATGACAAGTAAATGTGGTTTTATCTTGATCATTTTCGGCAATAGGGGCCTGGTTATAGCCAGATTATCCGTCCATGAAGCAGTAATATTCACGTCCAGCTAAGCGTTCCAGCATCTGGTCAATAAAAGATAAAGAAAAGTGGTCTTTCCTTGTTGCGGCATTGAGTTTTCTATAATCAATACATACACGCCACCCAGTTTGAGCGCGTGTCTGGATTAACTCATTTGCCTCATTTGTTACGACCGTGATGCCAGATTTCTTAGGGACAACATGAATTGGACTTACCCATTGGCTATCAGAGATTGGGTAAATGATACCACTGTCAAGGCATTTGACGATTTCTTTCTTTACCGCCTCCTTCATTACGGGATTCAATCGTCTTTGTGGTTCTCGAGTTGGCTTGGCTTCATCCATCAGATGTATATGATGTTCAACAATCAAGGGACTAATCCCTTTGATGCCAGCCATAGTCCAACCAAACGCCTGGCTATTAGATCTTAATACCGTCAAAAGAGCATTATCTTGCTTTAGGGCTAGAGAAGTGGATATGATCACAGGTAAAGACTCATTCTCACCTAAATATGCATATTTAAGATGAGAATGTACTAATTTAAGATCTAATGTCGGCGGAGAAACAATAGAAGGTGGGATAAAAGAATGACATTCATATTCATGAAGAAGCTCGTAACCTGCAAAGGATACAGAATCGGAAGGTGAAGAGTCACAAAGTTCAGACTCAAGAGTGGTAAGAGTGTCCTCACTAAGATGTGCAAGATCAAACATTGATGTGCTAGTGTCGTCGAGATCATCAAAGCAAAGTTCATCAACTTCGCAGCTTTCGGTAGCAATCTCGTGGACAGAACAGACATCAAGTATGTGAGCAGAGGGTTCAGACGTATGACTTCCAATTTTATAGATGTTCAGTTCAATTGTCATTTTTCCAAAAGATAGGTTCATTGAACCGTTTTGACAATTAATGACAGCATTGGAAGTGGCAAGGAATGGTCGACCTAGAATCACCGGAATTTGGTTCTATGGGTTTGCTACAGGCTGTGTATCAAGAACAATAAAGTCCACAGGGAATATAAATTCCCCGACTTTTATCAACACATCCTCCAGTTCACCCCTAGGTTTGGTGATTAATCGATCTGCCATTTGGAGAGTACAATGAGCTGGTTTCAACTCTCCAATCCCTAACTGCTCGTAAACAGAATATGGAAACAGGTTAACACTTGCGCCAAGGTCAAGTAAAGCACGGTTAATGTTTTTATCC
This sequence comes from Agapanthus africanus, assembly GCA_030015575.1. NCBI lineage: Eukaryota > Viridiplantae > Streptophyta > Magnoliopsida > Asparagales > Amaryllidaceae > Agapanthus > Agapanthus africanus. The sequence continues at coordinate 62,043,505 of CM057338.1, forward strand.
CCAATAGAAATCGAAATTGTAGGACATCCAGGGTCCTTACATTTCTTTGGTAACTGTGGGGTAAAAGCAGTACTAACATTATTAGTCATGAAGACCTTTTTGGGCACTTGAGTCTTCCTCTTCCTAGTGCACAAGTCCTTAAGAATTCTTGCATAAGACGAAACTTGTTGGATATCATCTAGGATAGGGATGTTGATCTTAACCTGTTTGAACATTTTCATAATCTTCTCCATATGTGGACTCGTTTTGTTTCCCCTCAACCGATTCGGATAAGGAGCTTTAGCAATAATAGCTGGATCCAACATTGGAGAAGGTGGTGTGTGTGGAACTGATCCCAGAATAGGAGTGAGGATCGTCTTTGGTGGGCTAGAAGAAATATGCTGAGGGTTCAAGCCTTGGGGAAAACGAAGAATAGGCTCGTAAGAAGGTGGTGGGGTAGACGAATAAGGATCAGAAGTGGAAGTAGAAGTGGAAGGAGAAGTGGAAATTAAAGCCGGGGTTTTATTGGTTAATTCATCATGATTATCAATCTCTTCACCGACTTGATTATTCAGCACTCCTCCAGATCTCAACGTTGTAATTGCATTCACATTGTAGTGTTGTGAATGTCCAGGATTCGGTAGGGGTTGAGACGGAAGTTTCCCTTTCTCTCTAGCACTCATTTCAGCTTTTAATTGTGCAATTTGTACTTCCATCGATTTTATACACTCAGCTTGGGAGGCGGAGTTTTTCTTTATATCATCGACAGAAGACTTAACCTCAGCCGAAACTTGTATGAAATTTTTCAGAATCAAATTCATGGTTTGTGTGAGTGAAGATGATTCATCAATACCGGTCAATTGCAAAGAATTTTTATATGGTGCAGAAGTGTTGACCGGATTTTGAAAGTTTTGTGATTGATAGGGGTGCTGAGTCAGTTGTAGTGGTTGCTGTTGTGGTGGAGGGCTCCTTTGAAAGTTGTTTTGGTTTGGAACCGTGTTTTGAGTTTTTTGTTGGTTCCAAGTAAAGTTAGGGTGATTCCTCCAACCCTGATTATAAGTGGAAGAATATGGATCGTTTCTAGCTCTTTGCTGGAAAGCAGAATTGGTATGCTCGTGACCTTGAAACGGAGAATTTAAAGGACATTCTTCCATAAGATGTGATGGATCAGAACAACATCCACATACAGTTTTGGGGAGTGACATCTGATTTAGGGAGGCTAATAAAAATTTGTGTTCCATAGTTTCGAGTTTCTTTTGCATTGTTGCCATTTCAGCTCTAACTCCTATGGAAACATCCAGTTGATGGATACTACCTCTAGACGATAGTTGACTTACACTTTCCCAACGTAACGATTTTTCAGCGAAATCTTCTAAAAATCTCTAGGCTTCACCATCATCTTTAGTCATGAAGGTGCCTTGATACATGGATTCAAGATTCTGTTTTGTTGTAGGATTAATGCCCTCATATATGATTCTGCACAGATCCCATCTAGGAATTCCGTGATGAGGACATTGAACTAACAGATCCTTAAAGCGTTCAAAATATTTCGAAAATGGTTCATTGGGAAGCTGAGTAAATTGATTTATTTCGCTACGGACTCGAGTTGTCTTATGATTGGGGTAGAATTTCTTAAGGAAAGCTACGACGAATTCATCCCAGTTTGTAATAGAATGTGCGGCTGTGTTATAAATCCATTTCTCGGCTAAATCGCACAAAATGAATGGGAGAAGACGTAATCCCATAACATCCACAGAAATCTGTGAAGTACCTATCATAGCGCATACATTTTCAAATTTGTTAATAAAAACGTATGCGTCTTCAGACTCGAGACCATGAAATTTGGGTAAAAGATTGATATATTGAGGTTTGATTTCGAAATTGTCCCTATTGGCTGGTGGAATGGAAAGACAGGTAGAAAGAGGACCTCGAATAGGGTAGCATCTCTCTTGGAGAGAGATGCAGGGCGGATTCTGCGCACCTGCGGACGGTGGCAGAGTAGTGTTAAAGAAGTTCAATGGAGATCCATCCATCGAAGTGGATGTGGTGGTGGGTGAAGAAAAAGTAGACGTAGAATTACCGACTTCGGAGTCGATAGGGAAAACGCGGACAAGACGGGCACTATAATCCCGTGTCCAGGCGAGCATGCACTAAATGGTTTAGCACAAGTGGCGGCGTTGTGATAATTAGAGAAAAGTTTAGATTGGTGTTCGTTTTGAAAAAATACGGATTTTTGAAAAATCACACAAAAGATGCACAAGCAACCCTAGATCTAATGGTCACCTAGGTCAAGTTTCTAGACCGCTCCTAGATTTCCAGAAGACAAGTCGCAGGATAGATCCTCTACTTCCTTTTTATCCCTCCTGTTGCCAGGTAACTGCCAGGTAAGTGGGAGGTTCTCCACTACGTAAGTAGTGGGCCTAATTAAGTAACCACTTGCCTTAGACATACTTGCCTTAGACACCACAAAAGAAATGCGGATAAACAATAGATTATCCACAACCTCCTTCTGTCCTAAGTGAGCGTGACGGTCCTTAGAGTCTTGTCTAGATATTTTTTAGTTAATGAGGGTGATGAGGATGCAAGTTTTGTGATTTCTGGGACTTAGGAAGGGTAATGAACTCCCCAGCTAATCTAAATTTGGTCTTTGCCCCTTAATTTCCGTATTAAAATATGCAAACAACCAAGATCAAACACGCAACAATTTTCTTTTAGCGGCGCTGCGATTTTTGCATGGAATCCTACAGAAATTGGTTATTGGACAAGATCTGGAAGGAGATAAGAAAGTACAGAATATACCAGAAAATTTTGAAGCACTGAAGTGTCAAGATCGTCGCGGTTCCGCCGCAAGTTCAAGGAAATGGCCGCTGATCCACGGTTATCTAGCAAGATCATTGCACGAAAATTTTTCCAGCTGCTCCTGTTACTTCACCGGACTTCCTGAGATGATATGAATATTTTTTCCTTTGCTCCAATGATTCCAGATTCCCCTGCAGAAATCACAACAAATCGTTAAGCACTTGTGCGATTTTGATCTAGATTTTTTTTGATGGAATAATAAAATTTTCAACTCAAATTGCAAAAACGAACAAATTAGCATACGATCCCCGGCCACGACGCCATTTGATTGATCTTCTAAGTTGTGATAAAATGTAAAGTGTTCACAATCAAAGAAATTTTTAACCGCAATCAAGTAACGGTGTCTATTGAAGTTTTATTAGCGAATACAGATCGTCCACTGAGATTGTGTGAATTTCTTCGAATTTGTTTTAGTTGAGTTGAAAAGAAAAGATAAATGAAAATGATTCAATATTTGTGAGCTTTAGTTTCAAGAAACATAAAGAAATAGATCTAGGATCAAGAATTGATAAAGATCAAGAAAATGTCCAACTCGATTTAATTATCAAGATTTGAAGAATAGCTTGTAAGAATCGATCAAATAAGTAGTGATCATGAAAACTAAAGATTACGAAATCTTATCTATTGAGGAATTGTATCTAGATCGATGACGATCAATGAAGATTAGGGATCTATTGAAGAAACTAGGGTTTCTCCTTCACTATCCCGTATCTTTTCATTGATTATCATTCAAATTCTAGCCTCTAGCAAAGAAAATCACCGATCATTGATCTCTAATTTGGAGCGAAGATATTCAAGAAAGTGATCTCGTTCAAAATTAGGTCATCGATGATTCTTTTTCCTAGAGTTATCAAACCTTATAAGACTTAAGAATCGTTCAAGAATTTCATCATTATCATCTACCTATTCTCTCGATTCCGTTACAAGCGGAGATTTCACTTACACATCATGAAAAATGAAAGAATCAAGAATCGATAAATTTTCATAATGCAAGAATTTAAAGAAAGCAAGATTTACAATTTTCACCTTTATTAATTGACGATTAGGTACACATTCACTCAATTCAAGGTTACAAGATTTGAGGAGGTAACTAGATCCGTCGAAATTAGCCTAGCATCGATCTTCTTGAGTCGTGGAACGGTTGCGATCACTTGCTCTTGATGAAGACCGGCGTCGCTACAAAGGATCGTTGATGGCTTGCTTGATTCGCTTCTCAATTGATCTTGATTTGGCTTTGAAATTGAATTTGGGTTAGGGTTTTGATTACAAGTTGTGTCACTCAACTTGTGTGTGGATTCGGTTCAATGTTCAACAACCTTTGTAATGAAGCCATAGGTATCCTTTTATAGTTTTCCTCTATCTTCTCTTAGAAGCTTGGTTGTTATGAGGATTGCACAGGAAGCTAGGTAGGTTCCAAGCTTACACTAGAAGATTGGCTGTTGTAGAGAAGCTTCTCGAGATTTCTAGGGACTTTGAAGCGTCTTGAAGAAATTTGTCCATTAAAAGAGAAGCCCTGCAAAAAGTATCAACTGCTGACGAGTCGGATCGGCCGCGGATCCTCCTGGATCGGCCGCGGATCCACGGCGGATCGGCCTGGATCAGCCGCGGTTCCGCGGTCTTTTGATGGAGTCAGTGGATGGAATCTTCAGGGTTGTTTTATGTTGGCTTTATGGCACTTTGCTAATGTCTGGAATCCTATAGTTATTTCTTATTTACTGCCAGATCTTAAGTCTTTGACTTGCTGTATTTATTGGTGTTTTTTAGCAGTTCCAGTTCTTTGACCTGAAGAATTTCTGCACAAAATCTTGAGAAAAGTGTTTAGATATACAAAGATCATGCGTGTAGTAATAAACACTCAATTCCCTCTAGAATATCGATTATAATTATAACACATGGTATTAGGTATTTTCCAGATGAATTCGTAATCTGTGTTATATTTATAATAAATACCTTTATAAGAGCAATAAGAGTAGGGACATTGACGTGTTGAGAATGCAATATTTTTGACTGATCAAGTATCAACGGATCTGCCATTCTTCTTCAACCTAATGACTTCTCCTCCATTTCCTCCCTGGTAGATTTCAGAAAGAACTTCTCTAAGAAACTTCGCGAAAATGTCGCCCAGCTGATCGGCTTGGTCAGACGGGTCTCTGCGATAAGCCACCACTCGCGAGCATAATCTACCAATTGAATGCGTACAACATCCACCTTTTTATCATCTGGAATCTGTACGGCAACAATCAAGTTCTCTGTATCAACTAGCCATTGCTCCACTGGTAATGGCTCTTCTAATCTTGTAAAGGTAGACAGACTGAGCTATCTGAAGTCCGCCACGGTGCCCTCCCGCTGTGTTGGTCTAGAAGCTGCTACCCTATCAGCTGCTGTGACAACAGACCGCTGGACCGTTCTCAGACCCTCTTGGAAAGCCTCGGCCTGCCGCCGATTCAGCTCAGTTTGACGCTTCTGGTTTTCTAACATACCACGTACCACTCCAAGTAAGACGGTGTTATCTACACGCTTCTGGTATGCTGCAAAGCCTTATCTGCTATGATTCTGAAGCCAAGAATACTGAAGGGGATTTGTAACGGTAAACATGATTCAATAAACTAGTTATCGATAATTATAGATTCAAGACTGGCAAGGTAGTAATGTGACAGGAAATATTCCTAATTCCGGGTTTCCTGGTTAGTATATTGGGTCTAATACCCAACTACAAAGAACCAAACCCAACTAATCCTAAAACCTATGTCTCTGATACCAACAAAACCTTGTCACGTCCCGCTTCCCAAAATACATAAATACGATACGTGACAAAGCCAACCATGCTACTTATAGCGAGAAAATATCCTTCCATAGTCACATTACGGCTGTGAATCAAATATCAAGAACAGTAAATAAAATCTAACTAACACATGTCCATCTGCCACAATAGATAAAAGTTAAAAATTGTATATGGCGGAAACGAATAAAGATCCAATAAAGAAATAATATTCTAATCACGTCGCTTATGGGATCACATTAATAAATTTAAACTACAGAAATAAAAAAACTAAGTATCTCTACCACTAATCATCAAGCTCTTCACTGCTCTGCTTGCTTGTTAAAATACTCTTGATCTTCCTGCAACAAAGTCAAAGGAACTGGGCCATGCAAAACCCAGACGACCGTGTGTCATAAACATTAATAACGATAATAATAACCAGAATAGAAAGCTATGGTGAAACATGAGTATAAATAATCATCGCATGTGTATAATAGTGAGCTATAAGTATGTCACGTGTATCCTAAACTCTGTGCTTCTAGGTTATCTATTGTACAAGTTCTTGAAATCAATTAATGTAATTCTCATCATAACTCAACAGTATATATCCCGTTCATACCCCCACGGGACCACGGCACAATATATCCCGTTCATACCCCCACGGGACCACAACACAATAAACAATGGTTATTCCGTTCAGACCGGGAATCACGGCAAACAATAATAATATTCTCTTGAGTTACATTTCAGTTACATTCTTGATTTCCACTTTCCCCCAGGTTTCATATTCAACTCAGGTATTAATAAGAGTCCACTCACTGCCAACACAAGAACAATCGTGTACCGGTCTTATCTAGCAAGACAACGAGTCAAGTCAAACATGATAACTAGTCAATACTATTGGCATTAGTAGTTCTTCAGGTAACAAGTGTAAACAATACAGTAATGGCAATATCAAGGAACTTATCGCACATGTCAGGTATTGTATTAACAGGATAAATACTTGATGAAGAACAATAACCAGTTCATTTAAACACAGTAGCTATAGCTAATGTATATTATTTAAATTGTAATTTATAATTAATTAATTTATATACCTATATGTAATAACGTCTTCGTCTGCTGCTAGATATGCTGTCATATAGGTAAAGGATCACGATCCACAGCGGAATTATATTGAGGTTGTAATGAACTAGCATGCAACTAGATAACTAGTTATCGAAAAATACAGACTAATACTAAAATACTATATATCGATATTATTTGCTAATTAATATAATGTGTATACTATAAATAATTGTATAAAAATTGGTATAGGTAAAAATAGCATGTTGCAAGTTTTGGAACTTGCCTCGATTGATACACTCACGACGAAATACGGATTTTCCGAACGACGGCAACGTTCGAAAACACGATGCAGATATGAAATTGGCCATGAACGACTGTGTAATGCTCGGGGTAATTGCTGATACTCGGTGGAATTTCTAGAGGCTGGTGTTCAGGGTCGAAGGCGACGGCGACGGGTTGGGGTTCACCGGCGATAAAATAAAGTCGGGTTTTGTACTTGAAAAGAAGAAAAGAGAGAGAAAGTGATGAAGGGGGTCTAGGTTTGGAGAGATGATGACTGGAGATGAAGTCTGGGTCGTTTTCACCAGCGGGGACTAGGGTGGCGACGGCGGTCGGCTCCGGCGAGCAATCGAAGGAGAACAAAAGGAAGAAGAAGAAGAAGAAGATGAGGTCGGGGATGGTTAGTGGATTTTGGGTTCTGAGGAGGGCAAGGAGAAGAGGTCGCTGAGTCGACAACAAGGAGATAGGATGTCGAGGTCGAGAAAACGAGGAGATGAGGTGATCGGAGAAGAAAAGAAAAGAAAAGAAAAGAAAGGGAAGGTGATGTTGGCTGTGGGGTAGGTGATGAAAGGAGTGCTAATGATGATGAGAGGGAAAGACTGATGAGGGTGATGGCGGTGGTGATCGGGTTCAGATGACGGTCGGAGGGAAGACGAAGGAAGTGGGTTCGGTTGTGGAAGTCGGAGCTCCAGCGAGGTCTCGGGAAGGAGGAAGTGGCGATGAAAAGGAAGAGAAGGTAAGGGTGAATGGGGTGGTGATGACGAGATGGGAACGATGACAGGGTGGTGAGGGTGCGGGTTAGGGCTTGGGCGAGAAAGAAAAAGAAGAACGAGAAGAGAGAGAGAGAGAAAGAGAGTACGACGGGAGAGAGAGAGAAAGAGTTTTTATAATAAAAAAAGTTTATAATTAATATATATATATATATATATATATATATATATATAGTATATGTATTATAGATTTATATATTATAATTTGTAGATAATCTCAATTGTTACTAAACTTTTACCTGAAAATCTCTAAAAATATATTTTCGAAAGATATACCCATACGTAAGATCTTAAACCATAATGCAATATTTCAATATTAAATACATATGCCCCCAAGTAAAATTTAAATAAACATATATAAAGCTTTAATTAAAGATATAAAAATTATTAAATATTTTATTAACTTATATTTTTGGATTTGCATAAAAAAGATAAGAATGAAAAGAGATATGAGGTAATATACTATGTAAAGTTAGGTAGCAACAGAAATATTTTATTCATAACTTTAGATTTATAAATATATCAATATCTAAATATATATAATGTGGGTATGATTCTAGATTCACATAGATACACTTCACTGGTAAATCTCAGATACAATCTTGCACCATACTAGGTTCTAAACATGTGGATCGGGTCGGATAACGACTACTACTATTCGAATTATTGGCAAACCAAAAGATAAAATAAAAGAATTATAAAACAAGACTTAAAATACCAAGTTATATTATATAAACGTACTAGGGTGTTACAGCAGCAGTTGTTTGATTACTCCCGAACTTAATAAATTCAAGAGCTAAATCCTTTCATAAGTTATTAATTATAACCTGAATACAATCTTGAACTCGAATATAAACTCAAACACTTGATAATGAACCTGAACACTTAATCATGAACCTGAACACTTGAACCAGAATATCCCAAAACTTGAAGTCTTGAATACTATGACTTGACACGAACTTTACATGAATACCAGAACACATTAGCTACTATTGAAACTGACTTAACTCGAACTATGAATACAACTTGACATGGATACATGAAAACTTGACACGAATACTCAATCTTGACATGAACTCAATCTTAAAACTTGATATATTCATGAATTCGAGCAAGGCTGGTAACTTTAACTGTAATTTAGGATACACGGGGTGTTGGGGTAGTTCGAGTATGAATCCAACGAAATCTCAGGAGTCCTACTATTACATGAACTCTTGGATCAGGTCAACTCCTCCACAGCTTGGGGTCCCGATGCCACACTCTTGATCGGGTCGATTCCTCCACGGCTTGGGGTCTCGATGCTACATCCTCGATTCGGGTTGACTCTTCCACAGCTTGGGATCCCGACATTCCTAACACTCTCGAGATCAGTTGATATTCACATTTGAACTTACGTTAATTAGATTACCCTTTTAGAGACCTTTTAGGACACTTACATACATTTCATGTACCATATACCTACACTACACCACCATGCTATAGTTGTTTGCCATGCTTATGTTACAACGCTATGCTTATATACAAATTTTCATACTCATAATACCTTGCCATATGCATATAGTTGCTAGGTTTAAGTGACACCCTTAAATAACCACATTAGAATTCATATTCTCCTCATATGTTGTCCTTTACCACATTCACATTTCTATCTTTTCTTTTTGGACTTACCGAGCGCAAATTCTCTGACGGGCATTCCACTCATCTTTGTTTTTTTAGAATGCTCAGCAGATAATCTAAACACCGAGGAGGTGGAACCGACTGCAGAGGACTACGAATAGATTGCAGCGCAAGCCGACTCTTAGCTTTCCTTTATCAGTCTTTAGTATCAGTATACCACTTGTTTTGGCATTTTATTTCATGTTATTTCCTTTTCAGACAATCTACCATTGTAATTAAAGTTTGTTAAAGTGAATGTAAATAAAATTGTTGAAAATTTCAATCTTATCTAATATTCTTGCACATTGTTATATTGCTTACATACGCTTAACGTATTCTCATAACGTTGCGGGCTTGCCACGTCACCATTTCCTTCTACTGGGAAGCGAGACATGATATGTTTTATTGGTGGCTCATGCAGGTCAGTTCTGTATGAAGTCGTAAGCAATATACCATAAGAATTATGAAATTCAACAACTTTTACATTCCTTTCAAGTTCAATTACCTTCGCATCTATCCTAATCAATCCTTTTCTATCTAAGGTGATGGATTCTCCCAATAACACTAGTACTAACGTCAACGATAATACACCACCACCACCTACCCTTACCGTTCTACCACTTCCACCTATCGTAGCCACTCTAATCACTGAACAAACGGTGTTTCTGGAGGCTATCAAAAGCCCACTTGAGGGTCTGCATGAACAAACTGCTCTCCTTCATCAAGGATTGGTTCGCCTGAAGTAGAATCACCAGAAGTGAAACAATTCCGAGCACTACACCCAAAAAATTTCTCTGGAAAAGATGGCCCACTAGAAGCTGAAGAATGGGCTCAAGGTATCGATGATGACCTGGCAACAACTCAAGTTCCAGAAGTGGCTTAGATTCGAGTTACGAAACTCCAGCTTACAGATAATGCCAGGGTCTGATGGAAGGCCGAAGAGAGTCAGATTATAATTGATTTGAAAAATTGTGTCTAAGTGTTCTAATTACAGCAATCAATAACGGTGTCGCAATGGCTAGCCGTTAGTGGGTACGGGTCGTCCACAGGGAAATGGTGAACTATTTCTCTTGTTTTAGACGAGTTAATAGAAGAAAGGTGGGATTTTTATCGTTTTATATTAGGAAGGTTTGAAAAGTTTATAAGAGAAGGGCTTATAAGGTTTATAGGATTTAGTAGTTAATGGATAGAGTTTTAAAAATAATTCTTTTTATTTTTTAATTATTGAATACTAGAGAAATAATGATGAATGTGTATTAGGGTTCTTGGAGGTAATTAGGGTTTCACTCTACCGACCCTTGTCCTTCCATTGATCTATATTTATCTCAAGCCCTCAATAAAGCAAGTATTAACGAATCTAAAATCGTGGTCGTAACTATCATGAATTGATAGTACGCCCGATAAGAGGGTTAATATTTTTTTTCCTAATGTTTATAAAAATTAAAACTTTAAAAAGAAATTAAGAGATATTGTTCATTCATTATTCTATCCTATCCTACAAACCCTAACAAGCGAGAATTTACTCACTCATTAGGATAAACGAAGTAAAAGAATGGTTGAAGATGAATGAACCCATAAGAAAATACAGGAATTAAAATTGCAGAAAGTAAATGTGACAAAATTAAAAGAAAGAACTACTTTTTATTGAATATTGCATTACAAAAGTTACTCCCTGAAAAAGTAAATTACAACCCTAATTTTCTCTAAATTGTTTGATCGGTAGATCAGTCGATTGATTATTGATAGATCACTCTTGGTCCTTTTATAGGCTTGGAACTTGAAACTCTAGGCGTCATATTGAAGTGTGTGCAAAGACGATCAAGCCCTTGAAGTTTCACATCTTACGACCACCAAACGACCGCGGTTTATCCACCAATACCCTTATTGGCTGCGGATCCGCCGCCCTCTGGTGGGTTTGAGTTTCCAGATTTCTTGTGCCTTCCTCTCTCGATATTGGAGATCTTTCTGATAAAAATATTCTGAAAATATATTTCTTAGTCTCTGCCGTTGTGAGATTCTTCAATTTGCTCCTAACATTCGGCAGATTTGATTTGGTAAATCGATTTGATGTAGATCTCCTACTTATATTTCAGACCTGAACTGATCTATTATAATATCTGCACAATATCTCAAATCAAATTGTTAGTAGCATTTGTTTCATTTGAAATAATATTCCAACCAATTAATTGATATGATATCCTGATAATATTGGTTTGATATGATATGCATATTTTAATAATAAATTATCTCCTGGATATTTTATTTAAATATGATATGTATATATTCCCTATTTATATTAATTATAAATTAAGAAATATATGACAATAATCTTTTTTACAAATAAACCTACATATGTTCTTATTTTACAAATAACACATTTTAGTAACTAATAATAATAGGGAAAATGACCATACAAATATGCAATAAATTTGACTGATTAAATACCCCCAAACCTATCTTTGATCGTTCCGAACAAACTATTTTATTTTCAAAAGAAAAAGAAAAAATCTAGCACATTTTCGTAGGCAACACGATTGCACTTAGCTCGTGTAACAAGCCGTTAAATTTCTAGGTGTCCCTAATAGGAGGAGTGTTGTCTCCTAAGGGTTTTCAGCGGATTACATTCACAAAATACCAAAATAAAAGAAAGAAAACAAAAATTACATGCAAATATAAGAACAAATAAAAGAAAAAATTTGAAAATAAGAGTTTCAAACTATACAAGCTTTTTAGTTGTCATGAGTCCTATCTTCATGGTCTTGAAAAGATGTCATAAATCAGATCATCTCTCAATAAAATATCTTCTTTAGTCTTCCTCCCTACCTTTTCTCCAAACATCGATCAATACCCCTACGTGTGTGTAAAAAATATCCCTACACTTGGAGAATTCAATTCAAGCTATCATACCCTTTGTCTATATTCCTTAGTACTTTTTAGTCGGTGATTTTTTAGATGGATTTGCTCACACATTCTTCATGGGACCGTTAATACTTCATGAGGCACTAACCAACCAATTACCGAATATGCTCACTTATTAAGGCGTAATTAGCAATATTGTAGTCTTGCAACACCTAAGGCTTAGCAGTGACTCCCAAACCAGTTGGTCTAAGACACTAGGTGATAAGCCACCCTCGCTATACTTTTTTATGCTACCTTAAGTAATTACAAAACCAGTGTTCATTTTTCTGCACCATTTATATTTTTTTCCTTCATACTAAGACTTCTAGGAAAGAGTATTTTAAGGTATCCTCTACTATCCTTAGTTTAAAGATGTGTGCAAGTGCGTATAGTAGGCTATCAACGTTCAAAAGTTTGGACTCAATAATAGGGACTATTTTTCAGACTTATTTCCATCCGCAGACTAGTAATTTCTTCATTTTACTAACTCTTGGGACAATAGATCATGACTACGTATTACTAGTTTCGTTTTAAAACATCTAATTTTCTTGCATTTCTTACATCTCTTCCTTTCTTTCATATGTATTTTTCACTTTCTAACTTTTATTTTAAAAAAAAAAATCTTTTTTATGCACTACAAAATTTACATATGATGCGTGGAAATATACAAACCATCCATACAAATCATCCCCCCAAACTTATTTGTAGCAGTGTCCTCACTGATGTTGTCCTATAAGCTCAAAATCTGAAAACTAGGAAGAACAGTTCAATAAGATGGTATAAAGAAGGGTTCAAAAGTGAATGACAGTAAAATCCCCCCAAACTTGTTCTTGGTTCACAATCATGCAAAAATGTCCTTTCTTTCAAGAGCCATTTTGAAAATATTTTTCTTCTTTCGCCCCAAACTTGAGTAAAACAGTGGTTTCATTACTAAGCATGGAAATGCAACATGAGAGGGGGGGGGTTTAAATATAATCAGTCTACACAAAGGTTTACAAAGACCAAAAGTTAAAACTAACCATTCAAATATTTTATCATAATAAGACCATGGCTGGTAGAAGAATGTGACACGGATGTATGCGAAGAAGACTCGAGACTGTATAAGAATGGAGGTTGTATCATATCTCGAGTAGAAGAAACTGAAATGTGAGTAACGATAAGAGATTATGTGGAGGGAAGATAAGAGGTGTAATCGAAAGGTTTTACGTCTCGGTTGGTGGAGAAGAAAAACTGAATGCGAATGAAAATGAGAATGTGAAAGATAAGGAATGGGTGGAATAGTCGTATTCTAGTATGTGATAAGAAGAAGGGGTGGCGGTTTAACTTCTTCGGCCGTAAAGGGAGGCGCATGAATTTCAGGTGGAGGTTGATTCATCACAGCATCCAAATCTTCAAGGAAAGCGAGTTCTGCGGTGAAAATATTTTTTGGAAACTTTCATCGATGGTCCAATTGATGATCTAATCGAAAAGAAAAGAATAAGGAGATAAGCAGATCCACTAGGAAGGATGAAACTTTCAAGGTCAATGTGTTGCGCACCAGAAATCAAAACACTCGATTTGTCAGAAATTATGGAGGTAGGAGACTCGAAAAGATTTTCACCATTATTCTCAAAAGAGTCTAAATCAAGTGGTCTTTCAAGAATCATAGAACTCAAAATATCAGAGTGTGGTTCATCAAAGCTCGGTGGAGGTGAAAGAAGATGAGAAGAACCAAAGAAATTATATAATGGAATGGGTAAACGAACTTAGATATGGGAGATGAAAGCTGAATATCGTTTTGCATATCGGATAAGTTGGTGGTAAGAATAGGATCAGTTAAATGTATAGGAAGATGTTCACATTCAATGGAAGGGACATGATGGGTCAGGGAATCTAACTCATCCAACATAGTGAGTTCATCTTCAAAGAAATTCTCAACACCGATCTCACTAGCACCTTTAATCAATCAAACGAATAGCTCCTTAAAAATCCCTCAATTATATTATCCTCAATCGATGGATCACTAGGTTCACTTGATGGAATTAGAAGGTTTGAAATGTTAAGTTTAGTCGGATAAGGATCGGTTTGATTTGGAATGGTGTAAGGCTCTCTTTCACACTCATGATTTGGCAAGTCAAACATATTATTCTTGGGCACCTCATCAATTAGATTATTAAGCGGTTGATCATCAACTACATTCGGTTGGGGTTCATAATGGAAGGCGTTGAGATCAAAAGAATTGGTTTTAGTTTGACTTGGGGGGATTCCAGGTTCTTTCTTACTACTCAATTCCAACTCTACTTCAAAACTAAACATGGTTTGTGAAGAAGTTTCAATGAAGGATTCTCTTCGAACCGTGGAACTTTCTAATTGATGTTCAGAAGCACTGTTTAGATAAGTTGAAAAGGTTGAGTAGAGTTGGAATGTGTTTAATTGTTGGCTTCGGGCGAATTCAATATGTTCCGTAATAGAAACGGGTTTACGAATTGCCACATTAGCCTCAAGAGAAGTATCAATATGAGAGAGTGTGAAAGTTTGGTACTGTTGATAAGAGTTAGAAGGGTGTATCCAATTTTCATAAATAAAATTAGGATCAATATTGTGATATGAAGAAGATTGAGATTTATTGCATTGTTGGCGACTAGCTTTTGCAATTTTCTTAGCAATGGTCATGGGTGTAAAAGTTTTCATATTCGCCTCAAAAAGAGTATCAAAATTTTCATATGGAAATGATTGTAATTGTTGTCCTAACAGTTTTAGAGAAGTGAAAGGTACGATACTTTGGCTACGGGCCTTCGCAATATGCCCAGCAATGGACATAGGTTTAAAAGTTTTCTCACCAGTCTTAAAAGGATTAACAACATAAGAAGGGTTGAATTTTAATACGGTTGATAGTAATTTGAGTAAGGTGTCCAACTGTTATTTCTAGAGCGTTCTATCCTTTCCCTCAAAGAAATGGTGGGGTTGGAAGTTCTACCAAAGCAATAACAATATAAAGAAATATCTGGTTGTGTGTAGCAAATCTCGCCAAGAGTTGGTCGATTTGGGTTACCCATCATAAGAGAATGAAAAGAAAAGAGAGTGAAATGTTAATTTTTTAAGCTTTTTTTTGAATATTTGAAATTGTTTTGCTTGGAAAGAGGGAATCGACTCAACCAATCACAAACGTGCACAAACAGTCCCTAGAGCTAGGGTCACCTAGGTCAAATCTCTAGACCGCTCCTAAATTTCCAAAGGACAAGACGTAAGATCAATCCTCTATTATCTCCTTATCAATTTTGTAGCCAGGTAAGTGCTAGGTAAGCCGGAGGTATCCGTTATACGAATCACCGAAATAGTGGGCCTAATTAAGTAAACCACTTTCTTTAGCCACACTTGTCTTAGACACCACAAGAGAAATGCAGACAAGCAATAGATTTCCCACGACCCTCCTTTGTCCTAATAGAGTGAGACAGTTCTTAGAGGCTTGGTCTAGATATTTTTTTTATTAATGTAGGGTTATGCGTATGCTCGTTTATGATTTATGGGGCCTAGGAAGGGTGATGAAATCCCCACCTAATCTGAATTTGGGTTTCTCTCTCCTTAATGTCCGTTTTAAATATGCAAAACAATCCAAAATCTAAAACACGCAAAAAGATTTTTTAGCGAGGCTGTTTGCAAAGAATCTTGCAGGTAAAAATAGTTTATTGGAGCTTTAAAGAAGTGAGGAAGACGATAGGGTAATACCAGAAAAATTTGGGGGCTTAACTCCCCAATATGGTCGCGGTTCAGCCGCCAAAAGCATCTTTCGGCCGCGGTTCCGCCGCCATTTGATGAGATCTCCCCTTCAAATTTTGGCACTACACTCCCATACTCCCTACTCCTATTTGACAATCTCTAATTCTCTATTGGTTCACTCTAAGTGCTCCAGATTTCTCACAAAATTTGCACAAAAATCGTTAAAAATACAAAATGCATTTTCTTCTTCTTCTTCTTCTTCTTTATTTTTTCTGGTTTTTCTTAGAAATCAACCCGAATAACAAGAAAAATATTATGACCGTTTTCCCGGCAACAACGCCATTTGATTAATTCGAAAAAGTGTGTCTGAGTGTTCTAATTACCGCAATCAATATCGGTGCCGCAATCAATAGCCGCTAGTGAGTATGGGTCGTCCACAGGGAAATGGTGAACTACTTTTCTTGTTGTAGACGAGTTAATAGATTAACAATGGGATTTTTATCATTTTATACTAGGAAGGTTTGAAAAGTTTATAATAGAAGGGCTTATAAGGTTTATAGAATTCAGTAGTTAATGGATGGAGTTTTAAAAATAATTCTTTTTATCTTTTAATTATTGAATACTAGAGAAATAGCGATGAATGTGTATTAGGGTTCTTGGAGGGAATTAGGGTTTCTCTCTACTGACCCTTGTCCTTCCATTGATCTCTATTTATCTTGAGCCCTCAACAAAGAAAGTATTAAGAAATCTCAAATCGTGGTCGTAACTATCATGAATTGATAGCACGTCCGATAAGAGGGTTAATATTTATTTTCCTAAAGTTTATAAAAATTAAAACTTTAGAAAGAAATTAAGGTATATTGTTCATCCATTATTCTACCCTATCCTACAAATCCTAACAAGCGAGAATTTACTTATTCATTAGGATAAAAGAATTAAAAGAAAGGTTGAAGATGAATGAACACATAAGAAAATACAGAAATTAAAATTGCGGAAAGTAAATGCAGAAAGTAATTGCGGAAAGTAAATGCGATAAAATTAAAAGAAAGAACTACCTTTTATTGAATAAACTATTGCATTACAGAAATTGCTCGCTGAGAAAGTAAATTACAACCCTAATTTTCTCTAGATTGCTTGATCGATAGATCAGTCGATTGATTATTGATAGATAGATCTCGGTCCTTTTATAGGCTCTGGAACTTGAAACTCTAGACGTCATATTGAAGTGTGTGCAAAGACGATCAAGCACCTAAGGTTTCACATCCTACGGCCACCAAACGACCACGGTTTAGCCGCCCAATACCCCTACTGGCCACGGATCCGACGCCCTTTAGTGGGTTTGAATTTCCAGATTTCTCGTGCCTTCCTCTCTCGATATTTGGAGATCCTTCTGATAAAAATATTCTGAAAATATATCTCTTAGTCTCTGCCGTTGCGAGATTCTTCAATTTTCTCCTAACATTAACAAATTTGGTTTGGTAAATCGATTTGATGTGGATATCATACTTATATTTCAGACCTGAACCGATATATTATAATACCTTCACAATATCTCGAATCAAATTGTTAGTAGCAATTGTTTTATTTGAGATAATATTCTAACCAATTAATTGATATGATAGCTTGATAATACTGGTTTGATATGATATGCATATTTTAATAATAAATGATCTCCTGAATATTTTATTTAAATATGATATACATATATTCCCTAATTATATTAATTATAAATTAAGAAACATATGAAAATAATCTTTTTCATAATAAACCCATATATGTTCTTATTTTACAAATAACACCTTTTAGTAACTAATAATAATAGGGAAAATGACCGTACAAATGTGCAATAAATTTGACTAACCAGATTACCTTGCCTATCGAGTGGAAGATGTTTCGTGAAATCTTTGACGCTAAGTAATTTCCTAAGATCGCTCGTTTTGAGATGGAGCAACGATTTGTCTGCCTACTAAAAGATGCGGGACAAGTCAGTAGATTAGTACGATATCGATTTCACTATGCTCAGTAGATTCATTGCCTATCTGATTCTCACCGCCGAGATTCGCTCCAGACGATTCCAGATCCAGGCTGCACCAGTAACATGATATTATCCAACTCATGAACCAGCTTTGAAGGCTTCCCATCACTATGAAGCCGTGGTCAAGAAGATGGGAAGGCTACAGCCAGCCAGAATGAAACGCCCTGCTAACCAGATCGCTGGAGGAGACTACTCGATGCAAACATTTATGACGCCACCTAAGAGGCCAGAGGAGTCATTATCCAAATCTGTATCAATCTTCTGTAGTTACTGCTTGAAGCAAGGACATTATGCAAGGAACTGCCGATGAGCTAACGGACTCTGCCTAATTTGTGGATCGTTAGCACACTCTATAGGAGCATGCCTACAGTACAGGGTTCGCTCCGCTCCTACACCTAGGCCAACTATATAAGCTCCTCCTCCCCGTTTAGCTCTCACTGCACCTCCTTGGCGCGAACCACCCTTACCTCGTTAGCCACCGGTATACCAACGAGCACAAAGGAATATGCCAAAACACCAGGCTTTCGGCCATAGAGGCCGAAGACATGGGCTAGGTTAACACTGGTAATTTTCCTTCTATCATTTATCCATTTCAAATTCTTGCATCCTTTTTGTTCCTTCCGTCCCACAAAACTTCAGCATGATATTAGAAGTCCATATTCCAGCCTTCACGACTGCATTAACCCAAAAAAATTTCTTGAATCCGTTGCAACACCCTCCTTGTGTAAATTTCGAGGAAAAAATTTATTCTAAGGTGGGTAGGATGTAACGACCCTAAATTTCATGAACCGTAACTTTTGGTTTAATTGATAAAAGAGGTCGTATTTCTGTTCTGGTTTCGAATTATAAGATATTCTTGATAACTTATGTACAAGAAATAACTTGGATCTCACTGGTTAAGGCTCTACACTGCTGTGCCATAATCTGTGTGTTCGATTCCCATCTGTCTCAATTATTTTTATAATTTTTATTTTTAACTTTTCGGAAGCCTAATAGTTGTACGTGCAATACACGGTGAAATGAAAAGTTTAAGAAAAATAAAACGGGATAAATGAGGAGCTAAGAATGATTAAAACATATGGCACAAATCTCGAGGCAGATGGCCAAGATCCGACCTCCCAAATCCTCACTTTAGCCGCCACCGGTGGTCCACCTTGCTCCAAAATCGCTCCATTCTTCGCCCGTGCACCCCTTCAGCTCTCTTCTACTCCACTGTAGTGTTTGATTTCTCTGCAATTGACCAAAGACTCTTCAAATTCCCCATTAACATCATTTTAATTCTTTTAATTCAATTTTTTTATTAACATACTCACAAATTTCACTATAAATACCACCCCATCCCCTATCTCTCTCCCATTCTAAAATCCATAGCGAAAATTCCCTAAATTTTTCTAAGTACAAGAAGAGTTAAGGCTAGTCAAGTGGAGTTAGCGATCAAATTCATTCCATCGAAGACCGGAGTCATTCCCGGAGCTACCGTGACACCACAAAGACTTCTCCCTCTTCCTTACTCTTTTCTCGACACTCTAAAACCGTAATTCCTTTCTATCTCTCTTTCGTTTGATCTCAAATCATTTCTTGAAAACAATATCGATAAAAAATGGTGTTAACTTAATCACACTCTCTTTACAGTATTTCTACTACCATTATCATGCTACATGGATCATAAATAACTTGTAACCATAACCTTAAAATAATGTTCCTACAATTAACTTTGCACATGTTTAGAATTGCTCGTTAAATAGAACGTATATTGAATTTTATACAAAACTATCATGAACTTTATCTATACCCTCTTATCGATATCATGACCTATACCTATAGAAAATTCATGGGGTAATAACTTACCCTACTCACTAACACTATGGTATCATAGCACGATCATACTTGTAGCGTTGTTTTAAAAGAAATCAATTTTCAAGAAAATACCATCACTTTATAAAAATACGTTTTTAATTGATATTTTACATCCTTTTCTAATTACACCTTTACAACCCTCTTTAGGGGACCCGCTTGTAGATGGTACGGATTATCGCACGTCCTTAGGATAGTAGAGCGAGATGCATAACTCATCACGGAGAATTTGGTCTCGAAAGGAATAAAAATACGATTTAAAAGAAATATGATTTGTTTAAAACAAATTAAACTTTGGAAAATTTATATAAAACATGAATCCGTATTTTCGATGAAAACAATTTGTGAAATTTGTATTTTTTAAATAAAAAATTAAAGTTTCAAGAAAATACCACTAAATTTCCAAAAGTATAGTTTTCATAAAAATACCATACACTTTTAAAAGCTAGGTTTCATCACTAAAATACCATTAAAATTAAAATACATTTTTATAAAAAATCTTGACATTCTAATTAACATGTTTTTATCAAAAATACTCTCAAGGTTTATTTTTAAACAATATCAAAGTATTTTTCATAAAACCCCCTCGAGAAATGCAAATAATGTAAACCAAAAAGAATAAATCCTTAAAGACCCTAGACTAATATAGGTTTAAGAGGTATAATTTTCTTGAGCCCCAGGAAGCCGGAGAAAGTGAATGTTTGCTTATTCAGGATAAACAACACCACAAAAATTAACGGAGTTATCAAATAGCAATTGTCTTAGAAAAAGACACAAATCTTGTCGTCCATGTGCAACAGTTGTTCGATTACTTCCGAACTTAAGAAATTCAAGTGCTAAATCCTTTCATAAGATATTAAATATAATATGAATACAATCTTGAACTCAAATATAACCTCAAACACAAACTTGAACACTTGATCATGAACCTGAACACTTGAACTTAAATAACCCAAAACTTGAATTCTTGAATACTATGACTTGACATGAACTTAACATGAATACCAGAACATACTGGCTACTATTGAAACTGACTTACCTCGAACCATGAATACAACTTGACATGGATACATGAACACTTAACATGAATACTCGATCTTGATATGAACTCAATCTTTCAACTTGATGTATTCATGGATTCGAGAAAGGCTGGTAACTTTAACTTAATCTAGGATACACAAGGTGTTGGGGTAGTTCGAGTATGAATCCAACGAAATCTTAGAAGTCCCACTATTACATGAACTCTTGGATCGGGTCAACTCCTCCACAGCTTGGGGTCCCATTGCCATACTCTTGATCGGGTCGACTCCTCCACAGCTTGGGGTCCCAATACTACATCCTTAATTCGGGTCAACTCCTCCACAGCTTGGGGTCCTGACATTCCTAACATTCTCGAG
Organism: Agapanthus africanus; assembly: GCA_030015575.1. NCBI lineage: Eukaryota > Viridiplantae > Streptophyta > Magnoliopsida > Asparagales > Amaryllidaceae > Agapanthus > Agapanthus africanus. The sequence continues at coordinate 62,064,757 of CM057338.1, forward strand.
ATCAGTTGATATTCACACTTGAACTTACATTAATTAGATTACCTTGTAGAGACCTTGTAGGACACTTACATACATTTCATGTACCATATACCTATGCTACATGGCCATGCTATAGTTGTTTGACATGCTCATGTTACAGCGCTATGCTTATATACATATTGTCATACTCATAATACCTTGCCATATGCATATAGTTGCTAGGTTTAAGTGACACCCTTAAATAACCACATTATAATCCATATTCTCCTTATATGTTGTTCTTTACCACATTCACATTTCTATATTTTTTGGTACTTACCGAGCGCAAATTCGCTGACGGGCATTCCACCCATCTTTGTCTCTTTGGAATGTTCGACAGATAATCTAAACGCTGAGGAGGTGGAACCAACTGCAGAGGACTACGACTAGATCGTAGAGCAAGTCGACTCTTAGATTTCCTTTATCAGTCTTCAATTTCAGTATGCCACTTGTTTAGGCATTTTATTTCATGTTATTTCCTTTTCAGACAATCTATCATTGTAATTAAATATTGTTGAAGTGAATGTAAATAAATTTTTTGAAATTTTCAATCTCATGTTATATTCTTGTACATTGTTATATTGCTTGCCTACATACGCTTAATGTATTCTCATAACGTTGCGAACTTACCACGTTACCGTTTCCGTCTACTGAAAAGCAAGGCGTGACACTATCTCGACGTATTCTAGCAACCGAGTCAGAAGTTGTAGTGGGTGAGAAGCACCACTAGTAATTGGAGTTGGGCGGGACACTGATGCTGTTGAAGGACCGCCACAGAGCCTTCTTCCTTCAACAAGGTGGGAAGAATAATCGATCACCGTTTTAAGGGAACGGTGGGATGGCTCGTCGGTAATATTTTATTAAGGTCAAGAAAGAGCCGTCTCTCCTCCTTGATGATCGCAACCATTGAATACCAGGCTTTGTAAACATTTAAAGCCCTTAGAATATGATCTGGCACAGCCATTACAAAATAGGAACCAGTGTTCAGCCGCATAAAATGGTGAAGAGCATCTCAGGTCGATTCTGCTGAAGGGATGGATTTAACGAGAAGGTCTCATGGGGTACGCCTTGGTCGTAGACCAATTGCTGGGCAGAGCGATGCGGATCATAACGCATGAAAAATACAAACTTATTTCGCCGGCATACTAAGTATCCAGACCGGATAGAATAGAGGTGAGAGATCTCTCTGGCCTTTAAAACGGAGACTCCATTTTTCATCTCATCATGTAATGGCCAATCAATTTATAAAGATGCCCTGCAGAAAGAGAGTACTGGATATAGTGCCCTCAAGGCAATTATTGTAATTGCAGGTAGACGATTATGATAATTGAGGGAAGACCTATACAGGTAGAATGTCTTACTCGAAATGATATTATGCTATCTGGTTTGTCTTTATCATTGATTTGTATACGTTTTACTTGTTATTACGTGTCGCTAATATATAATGATGAAGCTCGTAGGATTCTTGCTTGAATACCAGCATTATGATGATAATCATATACGTGAGAGCTGGGTAGTCCATAAGCACATCCTTAAATGTCTTTAGTTGAGACAGTATCGAGACCGGGTATCGATATTCCAGAGTAGACTAGTGTATATGTTTCGAGACCCCGATAAGGGGCGGTGGCCAGTCTCACAAGTCATTGGTGTTGTGTCACCTAAGATAGTATAGAGGTGCTCACTGGAAGTGAGTATATTGGATGGACTTGCCAAGAACTTCTAGATGATATTATACCTATCGTCAGATAGCAGTTCTCTAGTAGCATGAGTATAGGTTAGTCTTTTGATCTGAGATCGTCATTTTTCTCATGTGAGTTCCCACTGTACTTAGATTATTACCCTACCAAGGTTCAAAGGAGTCAAGCAAATAGGTTTTAGTTGGGTACAGTCCCGATCCGAATGGAGGCAGTGAACGATTGTCAGGGATTCGTCTCTCCTGGTATTAGGATTCGATGTCATGCCGTGTCCGGTTGGCCATCACCCTAAATCCATAGCCATGGTGGATGAGATTTACTGATAGGAGTTCGGTAGTTTCTTGGTTGGTGATAAGCTTGACTCCGACATGACTTATCGAGTTATTAGGGGTCTGATATTATCCACCCCCTAGACCCGATATGCGATACTCTTAGACGAAGAGACTGGACTTTACGGAGATTTTCACATTCAGGCTTAGTAGGGTACAGACAAAATTTATTGTCGACCTCCTTTTCAGAAGATACCAGGGTAGTCGTTACGTACAGCTAGTGCCGCTGACGTACTTATGGTTTTGGATTTATCCTGCAAATCATTGCCAGCGTATTTTCGAGTCTTTAGAGTCCCACACAGATGGTTTTCTCGGTTCAGGAGATATGATGTAAATGCCGTATATTGATACATGCAGGGTTCCGATTAAATACGTGTACTGGCTATACGGACTTTAATCGGACAGTTGATATAGTAGCAAGGTTAGGATTAAGCCTGATTATTAAATCAATTTTTGATTTAATAATTTATATATATATATATTTAATATATATTCTAGTATTATTGTTCACTATTTATTTTCTCACTCTTGGCTATCTGTATTTTTATACGGATATGTGTATATGTATTTCGATACGGATACCAGATTATATTCTGTATTTATAAGGAATACTTCTAGAAGGAGGAAACCTCATTGTTTGATTTTCTTTTTAGAAAATCATTAGGAAATGAGGTAGAGGGTGATGTATTTTGGGTATGGTTGATGGCATATAGAGAGGGATGAGTTTCAATTGTTTATTGTAAAATGTTGTGATATTTTTTGTGATGGTTAAAAAATACATGAAGCCATTCCTTTCTCTCATACTCATTCCATACTTAGCTCATTTGTATTATGGCTAGCTCTCATCCTCTTCATCCTCCTCCTTCTTCATTTGCTCTCATGAGTTTTGTTTTAGAGTGAAAATGATAGTGGAAAAATCCTACATCCCCACACCCCCTTTCTAGCAAGCTTGGAGCATCGGTTGCTCCACTAGCTGAAGCTGGAGCTTGGATCGATTTTCCTCAGGTGGATCATCTTTGGGAAGGGCAGTCGCCTCTCAAGCTTTTTCCCGACGGCCTACGAGGAGCTTGGAGAGGTCTTCCATGATTGGATGGACATGCATCAAAAGTTATACTCCTTAAACCTTGCATGCTTAGTTTTCTAGTTTAGTGTTTGGAATGATCGCTAGAGATTAGTTTCTAGTGCTTCCTATAAATTTTTGTTTTGAGATTCCACATTGGCCATGGTTGTAGTGGCAAGGGCACTAGGAACTTTCAAAAAGAACCCTATCAACAAAAGTCATGCCGTTCTACATAATGTGTGAACAAAGACTCAATTGCCGAATTTCCCGTCCCGGCACAGGAGAAAAAGTATCAACCAACCTCATAAATAGCGGAAAAGTATACGTATTGTAAAATACGGGTCTTCGATGTTCATCGAATGCACCCAACATATGGATTTCGATCCAAGAAGTGAAATAATGAAGGGGAGGGTTACGTGCTCTAACTCGGGGAGACAAGTGTTAGCTGCTACACTTAAACCCTCATATAAGTGGGACAGAATAGCGATACCAGTGGCCAAACGTGCACCCATTGCGATGCGATGAGCAGGATAAAAGAAAGATGGCCGCATCAACCGATGGTGCGTGGGCATTACAAACCAGTTCATCCATAGGCCGATAAAACCAATAAAAAAACTCTTCCGTGTCTTTGTCCGGGGCAGTGACCTGTTCAAAAATAGGGACAAGTGCATCTGGGATATATAACTGCTCCACCCCTTCAGTGACAGATGGCATTTTTTCCAACCCAAACCCAAAGGGATCCTCGAGCTGCACAAATTTTAGGTCTCCTTGGATAAGACCTTTGGATGAAGGAAACAGGCAATGAAATGGTCAAAGCTGACCCTATGTCCTTGTGCCATTACAGCCAAGTTCTCATAAATGTTCAACACTTTGATAAATCTGGGAAACTTGTGTTGGGTAGCATTCTCAGACGTCAGGCCCCCTGAGGTTGTTTTCATGATAAAAACATACTCGTTCAGAGGCAGCAACTCCTCTTAATGCTCTTCCTTGATGGGTAGCCCAAAAATCTCTCGAAACTCTGATAAAGAGATTGATACCTCCCGGTTTGATAACATGAATGTGTGGGTCGCAACATTCCACTGCTCCAAGAATGCCTTGACCCACCAAGCGAGAGTATTAGGATAGGAAAACAAAGAAGCATACACGGCCGGATACAGCCTAGAATATATACAACCATCGAAGACTCGACTGATGTCGATGATGGTTGTAGCTGGCCGCCAAAAGTCTAGTTGATGACCTCTTTTGTATAATCAATCGGTGGAGGCTCCGTATAACAAATCGGCAGAATCGGATCAGACGCTTCCTCGCATGTGAAGCTAGAGCGCCCGTGAATAATTTGACTATACCAGGCCTCCCACAGGTGAAGATACTCCTGCTGCGGATCCTGATCTTGAATCATTTTTAGGACTTCAGAGTCGATGGGTTCATAGGCAGGAATACTCTCCAAACGAGCATAGGGAAAACTAGGCACTGAAGCCATGGTGCCTGAAAAGAAAATAGGAGAAACCTTAGTAAAAATGCTATAAGTTCGAATCATGGAGTCATTAACTTCAGAGCCAAGTGACCACATTGAGCAAAAATGGAATCTCACAAAGTTGGAGCCAAGAGCCCATGCTCATTGGAGCCTATACTCCAAAAATCCCAAAAGGGGTGCTTAAAATTAGCATCAGAGATTAAATTCTTAAAAATTGGGTGCTGACCACAAATTTGACAAGATAGGTCTAGTGATTGGACTTTTCAAGGCGAAGAATAAGCTTCGGAGCAGAGACTAAGCTCAAAGACGAGAAACTAAGTTCTCAAGAGAAGTAAAAATATAGAGGCCTAGTCCTCCTCAGAGCCTAATGCTCTATTTATAGGAATGTAGGGTCGGTTAGGATTCCTCACATCCTTAGAAGGATTCGACGACTCTAAGGCCGGACACCATTGCACCCATGTGAAATGCACATGGGAGAAACAGCGGGGGGCATTTCTTCCTTCCTAAATTGTGGCATTCTGAGCTTAAGCTCAATACCCCGGCTCCAATGCCATTTTTTTTGCAAGCCATACCATAGCCAACCTTGGCACAAGTGTCACACGTGCAATGCACGTAGCGTTGATGTCAGCTCCTTGGACTGCACCTCACGTACAATACACGCGACGTTGATGCCACCTCCTTGGGCTTCACCTCACGTAGCCAGCTCCTTGGACTGAGCCATACGTGCAAGGCACATAATGCTAGCGCCAAGTATTTGAAGCGCTTGCTTCATATAGAAAATAATTTCTGTCTTTAGGAAATATTTCCCTAATCTTTCTAAAAAACGTGAAAGATTTTCTCTTTTAAATAGAGAATTCTTGGATTAAGGATCCAACGGTGTCAATGTTGGTTAAATTGGTGTAAACGCAGCGGAAGGAAAAAATTAAAATTTTTACATCAACACCAGTTAAGTTTTATAAAACACGTTAATTAATAAGGAAATCAATTAACGCTTAATTGATTTAAAGGGAATTATACCTTTGCGCAAAATCGGATTTACGTTTCGTTCGTTGTGATAGCGATTCCTACTCCAATCAAAACGACTTGATTACATCTTGATGATCTCCTTACCTGCCTTAACACCAATCTCTAAGATCTTTGAACACTAATTAATTAATTAGCTAATCTAATTAATTAAAGAGAAGTACTAAAGAGGATAAATTAAAACAATTTTAATTTTATTTCTCCCAAAATAATTTCGACCAAAAGAAGGGAGAGGAAATTAGGGTTAGGCTTTTCTACATATTAGAAGGCTATATATAGGCATATTGTTTTTCTAATTTAAATTCTCATAACTAATTAATTCATTTAACAACTTAAAAAAACTTCCTAATTATATCTTAATACATGTTGGGCTCTTGTAATCTTTTGCCCATACATATGCACTACATGTGTATATGTCACATATAATATTTCATGTACATCGAATGCGTATTAATATTATTTTATAAATACTTATATATATATATATATATATATATATATATATATATAATACACATATATATAGTTATGTAATATTTACTCATTTAATATCATATATTATCTTGAGTTGTATTCCAAATCTTATTTGATGATTTTTCCCTCACTTAATTAAATATTAATAGTATATCAAATATACTTATTTCATTAAATTATTTTGTTTATCAAACATATACTATCTTTTCTTTAGTTTATACTTCCATGTTTGGCAAGTAAGAGTTTACCTATGTGTGACTTCGGAGGCTCGACATTTACTCAGCAGTGGATAATTAATTCGAACTAATTCTGTGAACAGTAAAATCCACAAGTCTATAGGGACGATAGCTATGTATTTAGACTATCTGGGTAAACTTTCGATGACTGGATTGGAATAGGAAAATGTTATCTAAGCAAATCAATACCTATCTGTGGCAACTACCATACAGTCTGGTATATTCGTCTACTTGTGCTCCTTATTTGGTTTAGAGCTTGGTAGTACTGTCAAACCCTAATAACTAAAATAACTATTGTGTTGATATTATCACATATCCCTGAGATCAAACTGATAACCATTTATCATTTTATCTCTAGTACACTGGCCAAAGATTTTAGGTCACTGAAATATCGCACACTGCAAAACACTATCTCCATATACCGGAGAGACAAATTATGTCACACCCCGCTTCTCAAAATACATGAATACGGTACGTGACAAAGCCAACCATACTACCTATGGCTAGGAAAAATCCCTCCATAGTCACATCACGGCTGTCAATTGGATATCAAGAATAATAAATAAAATCTAACTAACACATGTCCATCTGCCACAATAGATAATAATCAAGAAATATATATAGTGGAAATGTAGAAGATCCAATAAAGAAATAATATCTAAATCACGTCCCTCATGGGATTACGACAATAAATATAAACTACAGAAATAAAATAACTAAGAATCTCTAAAACTAATCATTAAGCTCCTCACTGCTCAGCTTGCTTGTCAAAATACTCTTGATCTTCCTGCGACAAGGTCAAAAGAACTGGGTCATGCACAACCCAGATGTCAGTGCGTTATAAATATGAAAATAATAGTGTAATTAGAACATGATGCTATAAAAAAGATATGAGTATAAACCATAATCATAGGTGTAAAACAGTAGGCTATAGGTATATCACGTATATCCTAAAGTCTGTGCTTCTAGGTTATCTATTCTACAAGTCTTTGAAATCAATTAATGGAATCGTCAATGTAACTCAATAGTATCTCGTGCGTTCCCAGGACCACGTTCAAGACTCTCACGGCTGAATCCGAGACGTGCCGCTAAGCAATAAAAACATGGTATCATGTATAGACGAATGAACTCAACATCATCATTCCAGGGTCCGAAGCTCGTATCGACTGATCAGTCTCTGGAAAGTAGTGAATTGTTAAATTACAAGTCAGGTTTCATTATTGATTTCCCCTTTTCCCCAGGTTTTGTGTTCAAGTCAGGTATTAACGATATCTACCTAATGCTAACATAGGATCAACCAGGTACAAATCTTGTCTGACTAGACAACAATTCACGTCCATCAGGACAAAAAGTCAGGATTGTCGGTGTTGGATATGTATGCCCTAGATGCCTTTATTGTATAGGATGGTAGGAATATGTATGTACAGGACACTCTTTCTCAGTTATATGGTATACTATTTGAGTTGTCTTTATCTGAATATGTGTATATGTTTTACTTATAGCTTTGTATTGCTTATACATGTTGATAAAGACTCGTTACAGTAATATACTATTTGGTTTGTCTTTATTTTAACATATTCATATGTTATACTTGACATCACATATGGCGAATACATGTTGATAAAACCCATAGGATTTTGCTTGACTACCAGTGTTATGATGGCGATCATACTTATGGGAGTTGGATAGTCCATAAGCATATCCTTAAAGGTCCCAAGTCGCAGGAGTATCGAGACCGGGTATCGATATTCCAGAGTAGACTTGTGTATACATTTCTAGACCTCGACGAGGGGTGGTGGTTGGTCTCACAGCCATTGGTGTGATCACCTAAGATTGTATACAGATGCTCACTGGGGGTGAGTACACTGGACGGACTCGCCAAGAACCTCTAGATGGTATTATACCTATCGTCGGATAGCGGTTCTCAGGTGAAATAAGTACAGGTTAGTCTTTAGACCTGAGATCATCATTTGTCTCTTGTGAGTTCCCACTGTGCTTTGATCACTACCCTACCACGGCTTTACTGAGTCGTGTAAATAGGATTTGGTTGGGTACCATAAGACCTTAGCCTAGGCAGCTGAGATTTACTGATTGTTAGATCAGTAGTTTCTCGGATTGGTCCTGAACCACATCGACACAACTTATCGGGTCAGTAAGGGTCTGGCGTTTACCATCCCCTAGACTCGGTATGCTATACTCTTAGACAAAGAGACAGGAATGCATGGAGATTGTCACAGATAGGCACAGTAGGGGTCCGGATGAACTTACCCATCGACCTTCCTTTTCGATAGGTATCTGGATAGCCGTTATATACAGCTAGTGCCGCTGACGTGCTTGTGGTTAAATCCACTGTCAGCGTATTGTCGAGTCTTTAGAGTCCCACACAGAGGGTTTCTTTGGTTCAGGCGAAATGATGTAGTAGCTGTATTTTGATACGTGCAGGGTTTCGATCGAATGATAATACTAGCCAGCTTAGGATTAAGCCGGATTATTAAATCAGGTATTGATTTAATAATTTACATATACATATTTCGATATGTATATTCTAGTGTTATCCTGGCTTTTGATCGGAAGGTTGATAATACTAACCGGTTTAGGATTAAGCCAGATTATTAAATCAGGTATTGATTTAATAATTTACATTTGCATATTTTGATATGTATATTATAGTATCATGTTTAGTGTATTATTCTATCTCTTTGGATGTTCATATTTTGATATAAATATCGGTATATATATACAGTAGAATATATTCCATATTTATATGGAAAGACATTCTAGAAAGAGGACATCTCATCATGTATTTTCCATTTTATTTGTAAAATGGAAATGAGGTGTAAAATAGGAAATGCAGTGTAAATGAGAGAATGATGTGAACCATGCTTGAATAGTATTGACAAATGAATTGCAAATTCATTTGTGCAAACTATTCAAGCATGGTTTTGTTTTTTTATTGAAAAAATGGTTTTTACAGAACCATGCTTCATGATTTTTTCACACAAGAGTTTTTCTCATTCTCGCCATGAGCTTTTCTCTCCTCACTAGCCTTTCTTGAGTTCTTCCTACTTCTCCTTCATCTTCCGCCCTACCCTCTCATAAGTTGAGAATGAAGAGAGGAAGAGAGATAGGAATACACTAGAAAACTCACTACATCATCTTAGCAATCTAGATTAGCAAACTAGATTGTTGAGTTGCTTCATTAGTGAAGCTAAGCTTGGACTACAAACTCTCGGGTGGGTCATCTAGGACCGAGGAGGCCGGCCATCAAGGTTGATCTAGGAGATCTCAAGGAGTTTAAGAAGAGATGTGAAGACTTGAGGACACGGATCTGTTTAGGTATAATCCTCGATCATAGTATCTAGATCTCTTTAGTTTGCTAGTTTAAATGTTTGGTTAGATTCTAGGGTGTGGTTTCTAGCGCCAAGTATTTTAAAAGTTAATGTTTTTTGTTCCGCAATAGCCACGGCTGGCGGCTAGGGCACTAAGAACCCCAACAGTCGGCATTAGTAATAATCTAAGTAACAGTTCTAGTAATATGTCGTGAACATGTCAGACAGTGTGTTAACGCGATAAACACTAGATGGAAAACAGTAACCAGTTCTTTTAAACAATGTAGAAATAACTCATGTATTTTATTTAAATTGTAAGATATAATTTATTAATTTATATATTTATATGCCTATTTGTAATAACGTCTGACATATGCTACGAGATATACTATCGTCTAGGTAAAGAATCATGAACTACAGTGGAATTATATTGAAATTATAATGAACTATCATGCAAAAAGATAAGCCAGTTATTGCTACAAAATACGGATTAATACTATAAAACTGTTTATTGATAATACTTGCTAAATATTAAAATACGTATATTAATAAAGAACTATACAAAATATTGAAATATGTAGCGTAGCATGTCGCAAGTTTAGAAACTTTCCTTGATTGATAAACTCATGAAGAAATATGAATATTCGCACGACGGCGACATTCGGAAACACAACGTATTCACAACCTTGGCTCCAAGCGACCGTGTGCTGCTCTGGGATGTTCGATAGTGCTCTGTAGAATTCTCAGATGCTGGTGTTTAGGTCAAAGGCGACGGCGACGAGTCGGGGTTCGCCGCCGACGAGATGAAGTCGAGGTTTGAAGCATGAGAAAGAGATAGAGATAGAGAAAGATAATGGGGTCTGTACTTTTGAGGAGGTGGGGACTGCGGTGTCTAGGTAGTGCTAGTCGACAAAAGGAAGTGGGCGGCGGCGGCGGTGATCAACTTCCGGCGAGGTAAATATAGAAATGAGTAGAAGAAGAAGAGATGGGGTCGGCAGTGAGGGGCTCAGGTTCTAGGTCATGCCGAGGGTGAGGAGAGGAGATGGTAGGGTTGTCGATAAGGAAATGGGGCGACGACGACGACGAGTTCGGGAAAATGAGGAGGTGCAGTGAGGTGATCGGAGAAGAAGAAGAAAGAGAAAGAGATGGTGGTGATGGTAGTGATAGGGGTGCTCTGGTGCTGGTGACGAGAAGGAGGAAGTGACGAGGATGATGGTGGTGGTGGTCGGGTTCAGACGACGACGACGAAAGAAGAACGTAGGTAGGTTTCTTGGTTGGTGGAGGTCGGAGCTCAGGTGAAGTCTTGAGTTGAGGGGGAGGCGACGACGATGAGGGGAGAAGTGGACGGCGACAAAGTGGCGAAGGCGTGGGTTAGGACTCGACGACGAGAGGAGAGAGAAAGAGAAACAGACGGGGAGAGAGAGAGTTTTAAAAAATAATAATAAAATATAAACTGTTTTAAATAATATATATAGTATATTAATATATGAGAATATTGGAGGAAAGAGGATCGGAATCCATCATCTTCATCGTTATCATCTAAAATGAAGGTACGCCAAATTACATGTGATTCTACAACTTTTTCACCGTTGATTTAGCAATGTAAGAAGTTTTAATGTTGGTAAACCGTTAATTTTGAACCCACTAATTCAACGGTGAAAAAGTTGTAGAATCACATGAAATTTAGTGTACCCATATCTTAGATGATAACGATGAAGATGATGAGTGCCGATCGTCGGAAAACGCGATGGAGATTGTATTTTTTTGACGCCATAGGAGAAAATTCCCTCTTATGGCATCTTTCCTCCATTATTCCCTTAATATAAATATATATATATATATATATATATATATATTAGTTTTAGGGTAACTAGAAAATAACAAATGCTACCAAACTTTTATCCGAATCTTTCTAAAAATATATTTTTGAGAATAATACACATACGTAAAGATTTAGGCCATAATGCGATAATCTAATCTTAAATACATATACCCCCTAATAATATTTAGAAAGGAATTTAAATAAATATATATGATTTAGTAAATATTTGGTTATTTGATATTTTAGGATTTGACCGTAATAGATAATAGCGAAATAAGATATGGGGTGATATGCCATGCAATGTTTGAAAAATTATAATTTATTCATATCTTGTACCATAAATAGATATATAAAGATATATATATATATATATATATATATATATATATATAATGTATGTATTATACTAGATTCACGTAAATACACTTTACTGGTAAAAATCGGATATAATCTTGCACCATATTGGATTCTAAACATGCGGGTTGGGTCGGAAAACCACTACTATTATTCGAATCGCTCGCATCCTAAATAAATAAACAAAAGAATTATAAGCCAAACTTAAAATACCAAATTATACTGTATAAGTGTACTGGGGTGTTACAAATTCCATGTTTAATCCTCACAACCTTTATATGTATTCGATCATACCCAACTAATACCGTTATATACAGTATTAATGGATCTGTGATTAGGTAGTAACTAAAGTAATCTCTAGCACACACAAGGTACTATGATGAGTTTCAGGTTTGGAGACTAAATCTTACCAGTTTTCATTACATGATTTTCATCCGAAAGTTATGTATGATTACAAACTGAAAATTCAAAATGAGTCGTTCGATATGCTTAGCTATAAGCACCTGCATATGACACCTTGGTATCACCACACCAGATGACCATGAGAACGTTCATTACTCTCCAACGAGTAAGTATAGTATACACTAGTCTTCCGGAGTATCGATATCATGTCTCGATACTTTTACAACTAGCTAGGAACATTTAAGAATATACTTATCGACTAGTCAGGTCTCACTATTGTGGTCTATATCATAATCCTGTAGTCTAGTATTATTCTGCGGATTTTATTAGTAATCACTAATAAATAGATTATTGTAAATAAAAGATATACCAATAAAGAAAACCCAAATAGTATTTTATTATTACGAACGAGAAAGTTCTATACATGTAGGTTACAATTACAACTAATTACTTTTAAGGGTGCCAACATATAACAGTCAAAACATCGCCGCTTGATCATGTGTGAGAGATTTTCTCAAACTAATTGATCATTCTCATCTCCTATAAATAGGAGCATATGAGATTGATCTCGGGAGACATAATCCCCTCCCATAAGGTTGAAAACGAGACTTATATCTAAGTGAAGAATATCGTCCTGTAACAACCCTAAACTTTATGTACAAAATTTTTCCAAAATACAGAAAGAAATACATAAGCCTGAGCACAAGTTATAAATTTGATTTGCTTTTGAACAGCAAGAAAGCACTTGTAGCTCATTGGTAAAACTTTTCACTGCTGTGACATAACCCTTGTGATCAAATCCTCCCGGCCACATATATTTTTAATTGATTTTTCTTTTAAACTTTTAGAAGCTCAAAAGTTTGCACGTGCACTGCACGTAAAATAAAGAGTTACACAGAAAATAAACATGTTCACTGAGGTAAACCAAGCAACATTAACACGTGTCACCAAACCCAAGCCCATCTCACCGATTTGGACCGGCGAGATTCAATAGAGGGGTAGGCACCGCCGGTCGTGCCCGTAGGGAATGCTCCAAGATTTTTCCTTAGCACCCCTTCACCTACCCCCACTAATCCCATATTGTTTGTTTACTCTGAAAACATCCAGAGAGTGATAATTCCTCTCTTTATTTCATTTTTAATGCACATTTTAAATCTATTCTTCATTACCCTAAACTCTAATTTCCCTATAAAAACTACATCACATTTCACCCCTCCTCATTCAGAATTTCATTACAAAAAAACTCTTTAAAATTTCCAAGTCCAAGTTGTACAAGTGGACTTAGCAAGAGGCGAAGTTCCGACGACGTTTCGGGAAGATTCCGGAGACGAAACGACGCCCCGACGGTTCCGAAAGGTTCCTCCATCTCCCCTCTTTCTTTATAATCAGTAAGTCTCCACTCCCTTCCTCCATAAGGTTGAAAACGAGACTTATATCTAAGTGAAGAATATCGTCCTGTAACAACCCTAAACTTTATGTACAAAATTTTTCCAAAATACAGAAAGAAATACATAAGCCTGAGCACAAGTTATAAATTTGATTTGCTTTTGAACAGCAAGAAAGCACTTGTAGCTCATTGGTAAAACTTTTCACTGCTGTGACATAACCCTTGTGATCAAATCCTCCCGGCCACATATATTTTTAATTGATTTTTCTTTTAAACTTTTAGAAGCTCAAAAGTTTGCACGTGCACTGCACGTAAAATAAAGAGTTACACAGAAAATAAACATGTTCACTGAGGTAAACCAAGCAACATTAACACGTGTCACCAAACCCAAGCCCATCTCACCGATTTGGACCGGCGAGATTCAATAGAGGGGTAGGCACCGCCGGTCGTGCCCGTAGGGAATGCTCCAAGATTTTTCCTTAGCACCCCTTCACCTATCCCCACTAATCCCATATTGTTTGTTTACTCTGAAAACATCCAGAGAGTGATAATTCCTCTCTTTATTTCATTTTTAATGCACATTTTAAATCTATTCTTCATTACCCTAAACTCTAATTTTCCCTATAAAAACTACACCACATTTCACCCCTCCTCATTCAGAATTTCATTACAAAAAAACTCTTTAAAATTTCCAAGTCCAAGTTGTACAAGTGGACTTAGCAAGAGGCGAAGTTCCGACGACGTTTCGGGAAGATTCCGGAGACGAAACGACGCCCCGACGGTTCCGAAAGGTTCCTCCATCTCCCCTCTTTCTTTATAATCAGTAAGTCTCCACTCCCCTCCTCCATCTCTATTCTAAAACAATCTATTTTCAAAACTCGTCGGAAGCGGAGTTATTCCGACTTCCGATTTGTTTTTCTTTAAAAACTCCATTTTTCTTAAACAATAAAGTACCATATTCTCTCATAATGATCAAAAAACATAAACAAACACATTAGAACAGGTTTCATCTCAAAAGAATCTATTATGCAACTTCTATCGTATTTTTACGGTTAAATACCTTATATTTTACTTTCGACACAATTCAACATATTCCCTTGTATTAAGTTTAGAAAACTCATGAGGTAATAACCTACCTCATCACAACACGCGTTTTTGACATAGCACAATAACTCTTGGGAACTTAGTTTATGGAAAAATACTAGTTTACAATTAAATACCTTAAACATTCAAAAACCATTTTCGTTAAAAGTGTATTACTTAATTCCTTGCAAATACGTCTCTACAACCCATTTTGGGGAACCCCGATCGGGATAGTGCGGGTTATCGCACATCCTCGGGCCTAGTAGAGCGAGATGTATACCTCCGCAAGGAGCATTCGATCTCGATGGAATGTTTAATGCAATTTTTAAGAAAAATGTGATTTCTATTTAATAAATAAATTCTATTTTCTTTATAAATATTATATATATATAAATACTATCAAAATATCTACTTTAAATATACAATATATATTCCATATTTTCTAAATCAAAAGAATCACACATTTTATGAAATTACCTTTACAATTCAATACTATTCCAAGATTACACTAAAATACCATATACAATAAAATTTATGTTTTATTCACTAGAAAACATCACTTTATAAAAAATTACAATTATGAAAACCCTAAAAATGATAATTAAATATTTGAGGTGTATTTTGAAATTATATCAAAACTATTTTTCATAAAACCCCCTCAATTTATATTAATTTATAATAAGGACCCTAGTAAACATAGGTTTAAGCGGGACCAATTCTCTTGAGCCTCAGGGAGTCGGAGAATATGGGTGCTTACCTATCTAAGGTAGAAAACCTGATAATGGTGTTATCAACACGGTAATTGTCTTGGAAAAATACACAAATCCTGCTGTACATGTGCAGCAGTTACAAATAACTCCAAAACAATCAGAATTTCAATTCTTTTTAAAAGTCTGACTCGGTTCGAGTTATGGTCAAATCTAAAATCAATCTGACTTGAATTCAATTCAAGTATAACTATAATACAACATGAATCCACGAATACCAGAATACAATCCATATCAACATGACATGACTGAACCGAACTATAAATATACTCTGATTACACGAATATCCATTTATATCCATTCCGTTTACTGATATCATGGTTTCGGCAAGTCTTCCATTTACTACAAGACAATACAATACAATCAATACAATCAATATAATAAACATTATGGGGTTTATAAAGGGGTAGACTGGTACGGAACATGTTAACAGTGGCACGTGGTGGTCACTAAAAGACGTAATTACATCCATGCCGTTGTTCCGTGGTATTATCGATGGAGCCTTGTACTATGGGTTACCAAAGTCCACGGTGTATGTTGGACTCTTCTCGTATACACTGGCATATTCTATACCAAGCTACAACAACTATGTTAATATAACAAATATAACATATCTATTTTACATGTTCTATTCTCTGTCTATTCTTTTCCTTCTTTCTTTAGGACTTACCGAGCGATTGTTCGTTGACGACATTCCTATTTCTCTTCTTCTTTGGAATGTTGTCTGGAGGACCCGCCTCTGAGGAGCTCGAGACCAGCCAGGAGCACTTGGAGTAGTTCACAGAACACCCTGAGCATTAGACTTTACTTGTACATACTTTTCATTTCAGTTATGCCATTGTTTAGGCATTGCATTTCAGACTTGTATTTACTTTCCAGTTGTGTTGTAAAGGAATGTTGAATAAATAAAGTTGATGATCTTTTGCATCTCTTCTTATGTACATTTTACTTTATATTGCTTATTTACGCTTAGCGTATTTACTTCTGAGTAAATACATAGTGGACTTCGCCGCTTCCCCTCCCCGTATACCGGAAAGCGGGACGTGACAGGTTTTATTGGCGGCCTATGCAGGTCCGTGCTGCATGGAATCCTACCATGCAGGTCAGTTTTGCATGGACATGCAGGTCAATTCTGCATGAAGTCCTAAGCAATATAACATAAGAATCAGCAACTAAAAACATTCTTTACATTTCATGTTCCTTGAATCACAATTTCATATATTTTGAATCTATCCTAACCCTATTTTTTCTTTCAAGGTTATGGATTCTCCAAACAATACCAGCACCAACTTCAACAACACAACACCACCTCTACCGCTTACACCTACCATTGCTGCTCCGATCAATGAGCAGACAGTATTGCTTGAGGCAATTCGAAATCTCCTGGAAGGACAGCAGCAACAGACAGCTATATTACTGAACTGTTCAGAAGCGGAAGCACCCGGAGTAAAGCAATTCCGGGCATTGCACCCAAAGCAATTTTCAGGGAAAGAGAGCCCATTAGAAGCGAAAGAATGGGATTAGAGTATCGAGGACGATCTGGCAGCAGCACAAGTGCCATAGATCACTTGAGTATTGTTCATATCATAATATTGTATTATTATATTCCCCATTCTTATTATTTTTACAAATAAACAGGTGCTTTTGACGCATGTCTGCTACATATTACAGGTTACAGGTTCTTGGACAGAAAACAGTGAAAACGATGAAAAGTCGATGCAAAAGTGGACTTTGACCAACAAACAGAAGACTCTTGATCAAGCCTACATCAAAGATAAAATTCACAAAGTACAAGGCAATGCAAGGTCCAAGATTACAAAGCGAACGGTTAAAAGTCCACCGCAATTATTCACTGGAGATCTGGAAGAAACATAGAAGCTATTTTAATAAAAGAACCAAATAATAAGGAAGCCCAAAGATTCAAGGCCCAATACTTCCTTTTAAAGAGACAGAGACATAAAATTTTACCAAAGCTTGGAGTCTACTTTGACTAGGTCTTCCTAAGGATATTTTGGTAAATGTAGACATGCGAATCAATTGTAACCTAGGGTTTCCTATCCTCTATAAATAGGAACTCTAAATCATTGTAAAGGCTATGCCTCCCTATGCCTCTTTTTATCAATAAAATTTAGATTTCTTTTGGAGAGCATCGATGCCTCTTTTCATTTCAGAAATTCAGATCTGACAAGTCTTGTGTTGATGTTTGGAGAGAGCCATCTGTAAAGTAAGTAGGTAATTTCAATTCTTGCCCTAGGTAATTTTTCATTCTCTGCCCTAGATTAAATTTAATTCCTTGTTCTAGTTAGATAGTTAGATCTTTAATTCAATTGCCCTAGATTAATTTAGTTTTTAGATTTAATTAATCAATAGGACATAGGACTAGTTATAGGCATCGGCCGTTTATCCTAACCTGACTTTGCGGTGTCTAGGAAAGTGTGTCTAAGGTAAGTGGTTACTTAATTAGGACCGCTACTTGTAGCGGGGAGCCTCCCACTTACCTGGCATTTTCCTGGCCGCAATTGGTGGTGAAGAGGCGGTTTGAGGTCCTATTTCTAGCCCTTTGGAACAGTTAGGAGCTGTCTAGCTGACCTAGGTGACCCTAGATCTAGGCCTGATTGTGCATTTGTGGTTGATCACATTTGTGTCAAAGTCTCTTTTCAAAAAAAAAAATCTTTTTGCAAAATTTCCAAATAAAGAGAAAAAGGAAAAAGGAAATTTTGTTTAATAACTTGCAAATTTTTGCCGCAAATAAATCCTTGCACTACCCAACCTTCTTTCTTTTCCCCTTTCTTCTATCATGGGTACCCCACATCATAAATCTCTTGCCGAACTTTGGTATCCCGAACCTAACTTTGCGTCGTACGTCAATTGTTTCGGTCGATTTAAAGAAGATCCCTTCGTGCCCAAAATTTCTTTGAAAGATCAAATAGAAGCGTCTAGGAGAAACAATTCGACTTTGCAACCCACTTTGTGTCAACCATGTCCACCTTTACCACCTTCATATGTTGATAACACTTTTTCAAGTCCTGCTGTAACTCCTAAACCGATGTCCATTGCTGAGCATATCTCTCAATCTCGTAGCCGATCTTTCACCCCTCTCCCCTCATCTAGTTCTAGGAATCAACAAGTCCATCCATCTTTTTATCCACATGTTGATCCTAATCCTGTCCAACCACCTACTTCCTACCAGTCCTACCCGACTTTCCCACCTTCACTAGACACTGTTTCTACACAGCCTTTTGGGAGTTTCACGTATCCAACCAATTTCGAATCTTTTACCGAAACCCTCACCACCCATGTCTAGTTTGGAACAGTCGTTGGAGGCGTACATTGCAGCAACAAACAAAATGATTAGGAATATGGATACGTCCATTGCCGCCCTTATGCAACCTAGTGAACTGGCAGCTAGTTTCCAACTAGCTTCAAATTTTCCAATGTATGAAGAGGCGGTTGGACAGAGTACGAATTTGAGAGGATTTCCAAATCAAACCTACCCATACCCAATTGAATCCAACAACTCCAATTTTCAAACATGTGTCCAAAATGATGAGTTGTGCGACTTTGTAGTGCTTGATTTGCCAGATTATGAGGAACCCCTTTCGAGTGAAACCGCACCTAATCCGTTTGATCTTTACACCTCCAATCTAGAACCTAAATTGATAAATATCCATATTTTTGAGGAGGTGTCAGAAAAAATTGATTTTCATTTGATTGAGGATATAGACGCCGGGAATATTTTGGATGATGAACTTGTCGATTTGATTGAAATTTTATGTCCAATTCATCATCCCGAGTCATTAGATGTTTCTACCGAACTTCATATGCGTCTTGATTTTGATGATAATGGCATGGATAGGCTAAATTTTGAGGAGAATTATGAGGATAGTATTGAGGATAATATTGAGGTTGAACCATTTTTGTTTGATGTGACGGATTTTCCAATTCATCCTCCTGAACCTTTAACTGTTATATCACCCTTCCTCCTTTCCATCATTCCGACCACGCACAAGATCTCTCTTGAAGACTGTGAGCTTGAAAATTTTTCCTTTGAATCTGACACACTTCTCACAGCCGATAACACTTACGAGTGTTTCAGTTTTTTCGGACGATGTTGATGACTCATCGCCCGAGTTTGAGTCCTTTGAATTTTCAGATGAATTAGTTGACCCATCAGACTCGGTTGCTTACAGTCGTTTCGAACCATTGATGGAATCTTTCCAGTTCGAGACAGTTTACTACGGTGAGAATGAGACTATCCCTAATTCACTCCCTTTCGTCCGTCCTATCGTTCCGACCGTGCAAGAGACCGTTACGCTTTCGTCTCCAATACCAAGTTCGGCGTACCCATACTTTCTTGCGAATCTTGAGGGATTTGACCCCATTTCTCGACGGGTTGATAGGTTAGCACAATCGCTTTTAACACATCGATCATCACAAATTGCGCTAATTTATTCACTCGATTTACACCCTCAAGATCGTACTCCACTTCTTTCTCTTTTCCGCCATTCTTCTCCCCCACCAAGACCGTATCCCGTTTCTACCTCCATACGGTCTCGTGTGCTTCTCATCTCTTTTCTTTCCACTCCATTCTTTCACTAACTCGACCATTACCACGATAAGATTTTTGAATGGTTGGTGCTAACCTTTGGCTTGTGTAAGGCCTTGTTTAGTTTGGGGAGGACCTTGTTGTATATATGTATATATATATTTTTGTTTTTCTATAAAAAAATTTAAATTTTTTTTTCAAAACATTAAAAAAAATATAATTTTTTAATAAATAAATAAACAGGGGAGTGCCGACATTTTGACCCTCTTGGTGTGGCATGACAGTGAGGACACTGTCAAGTTTAAGTTTGGGGGTATGCTCGGTACGTCTTCTTCCTTCGCATTCATATGTATATTTTTGCATTTGCATATTTATTTTAAAAACCATAAAAATTGAAAATTTTCAAAAAAATTATAAAAATTAATGTATTCAATTTTGGCTGATTGACTTGAGTTTGGAAAATAGGTTAACTGGCTAGGAACAACTAGATCTTAGACTTAGTGAATTAAAAACCCTAAAAATAACCTTCCTTAAAGTTTAACGGTAGAAAGTATATGTCTTTGCAGTTTATTTAGAAATAGGCAAATTTTGGGTTCACTTCTTAGGCTAAGTCAAAACAAAGGAAAAGTATTGATACTTTTATTAAAGTATAAGTTTGAAAAATAATTCTTAGCTTAAGTCTAGATTCTGCAAAATGTATACCCTACAATTTGCACAATCACGCACCTTGAAACTTGGAATAGTAGAAGAGACCTTGAAATGCTCTTGTCTAAAGTCCTTAGTACGAAGAAAATAAAAGAAAAAAAAGTGAATAAAGAAAAAAAATGAACACTGGATTTTGTGATTACTTAAGGCTGCAAAAATAGAAAAATATTTAGCGAGGGTGATTCATCACCTAGTGCCCTAGACCAACTGGTTTGGGAGTCACTGCTAAAAGCCTTGGATGTTGCAAGACTAGGAATTACGCTTTAATGTGCAAACACATCTTGTAATCGGTTGTTGGTACCTCAAGAAGTATTAACAGTCGCATGAAGGATGTGTAAGCAAAATTCATTTAAATTCACCAATTAATTAGTGCTTTGGACAACGGACAAGGGTATGTTGCTTGATTTGAATTTCCAAGTGTAGGGGTGACTTATACACACATGTAGGGATATGTGATTGGAGTTTAGATGAGAGATAGGAGTGAAGAATAGAACCTGTATCTTTAGTAAAGATGATAAAAATTCCTAAGTGGAGATGGAACCCTAGAAAGAAAACTTAGGAAATGCCGAAAGCTAAGTAAGTCTATAGAACATATATAATCTTAAGTTAGATGATAGGGAAGTGTGAAGAATATGGGTGGATAATTTGCAAGTCGACGATAATAGAATTCCTTGTTAGAAAACCTAATTGGAGAATTAAAGTCGAAAAGCCGAATTGATAGGATTTTGTGGGTAGTATCCGCTGAAAACCCTCAGGAGACAACACTCCTCCTACTAGGGACACCTAGAGGTTTAACGGCTTGTTGCACGAGCTCAGTGCAATCGCGTTTCCCTGCGAAAGTGCGGATAGGTTTTTTTATAGAAAATAAAAATAAATTTGCTCGAGGACGAGCAAAAGATAAGTTTGGGGGTATTTGTTCATATCATAATATTGTATTATTATATTCCCCATTCTTATTCTTTTTACAAATAAACAGGTGCTTTTGACGCATGTCTGCTACATATTACAGGTTACAGGTTCTTGGACAGAAAACAGTGAAAACGATGAAAAGACGATGCAAAAGTGGACTTTGACCAACAAACAGAAGACTCTTGATCAAGCCTACATCAAAGATAAAATTCACAAAGT
This sequence comes from Agapanthus africanus, assembly GCA_030015575.1. Taxonomy (NCBI): domain Eukaryota; kingdom Viridiplantae; phylum Streptophyta; class Magnoliopsida; order Asparagales; family Amaryllidaceae; genus Agapanthus; species Agapanthus africanus. The sequence continues at coordinate 62,086,588 of CM057338.1, forward strand.
ACAAGGCAATGCAAGGTCCAAGATTACAAAGCGAACGGTTAAAAGTCCACCGCAATTATTCACTTGAGATCTGGAAGAAACATAGAAGCTATTTTAATAAAAGAACCAAATAATAAGGAAGCCCAAAGATTCAAGGCCCAATACTTCCTTTTAAAGAGACAGAGACATAAAATTTTACCAAAGCTTGGAGTCTACTCTGACTAGGTCTTCCTAACGATATTTTGGTAAATGTAGACATGCGAATCAATTGTAATCTAGGGTTTCCTATCCTCTATAAATAGGAACTCTAAATCATTGTAAAGGCTATGCCTTCCTATGCCTCTTTTTATCAATAAAATTTAGATTTCTTTTGGAGAGCATCGATGCCTCTTTTCATTTCAGAAATTCAGATCTGACAAGTCTTGTGTTGATGTTTGGAGAGAGTCATTTGTAATGTAAGTAGGTAATTTCAATTCTTGCCCTAGGTAATTTTTCATTCTCTGCCCTAGATTAAATTTAATTCCTTGCCCTAGTTAGATCTTTAATTCAATTGCCCTAGATTAATTTAGTTTTTAGATTTAATTAATCCATTCACACTGTTGGAATTAACTCGTAAGAGCGATTAGGAAATTCACAAGATCCCTGTGGACCGACCCGTACTCACCGGCTAGCTGCAAAGCGACGCCGTTCTTGATTGCGGTAATAGATAGTTTTTTTGAGATCAATCAGGTATGAGTTGCGAAGCTGCAACTCACCGACAATGCCCAAGTTTGGTGAAAGGTGGAAGAAAGCCGTCTTGACCAGCCGATTGAATGGAAAACCTTTCGCGACATGTTCAACGCGAAGTACTTTCCATAGACTGCCCGATTTGATATGGAACAACAATTCATCTATCTACAACAGGGTTCGATGTGGACCAAATCTGTGGATGAGTATGATGCTGAGTTTACTATGTTCAGTAGGTAAGATATGTCTCAATATTCGATTTTCTAAATATCACATACTACACAGCTAACACAAGACCGCAATAGGTTCGCGGCACACTTGATACCGCTGCTGAGATCGGGTCCAGACGATTTCAGTAAGGGTTAGATCCGGAGATCCAAATTGTCTTAGCTACAGGGGATTTCCCAACCCACAACCTAGCTTTGAAAGCTGCCCATCGATATGAGGTAGTGGTGAAGAAGAAGGGCAGACCCCAATCTGCCGGAGTGAAACGTCCTGCTACCCAGATGACAGGAGGAGCCTCTTCAAGGCCAACTTTTGAACCCAGGAGACCGGAAGAAACAAATAACCAGCCAAGTCCAGATTTTTGCTTCTGCTGCAAGAGGGACGTACACCTGTGGAAGGACTGTAGGGGCGCAAAAGACCTGTGCTTAGTTTGTGGCGCATCCAATCATGGAATTGGAACATATCCTTATAGGCGCAACACAGTTCCAACTCACAACACTTATCCGCAACGGCCAGCTATCCAGGCTCCTGCACCTCGTCTTGCTCTCCCAGCTCCACCTCCACGTGGACCTCCTGCACAACCTAATCGCCAATTCCATCAGGCACTGAGGAACATACCTCGAGGGCAGAGAAACATGTCCCAAGGACAGAGGAATGTGCCCCCAGCTAGGAGAAATGTACCCCGGCGTCAAGATTTCACTTAGCGGCCGTAGAAGCCGAGACTGTAGACCAAGGTAACCCTGGTAATTCCCTCACATCTTTCCAAAACTTTTGCATTCTTTCGTTCTTCTAAATATTTTTCATGCACTATCAATAGTTCTAACATTATCACTATCACCAAATTACTTTGAATCTGTTACACTTTCCTTCTATAAATTTCGAGGAAGAATTTTTTATAAGAAGGGTAGAATGTAACAAGCCTAAACTTTATGTACAAAATTTTTCAAAAATACAGAAAGGAATACCTAAACCTGAGCACAAGTTATAAATTTTATTTGCTTTTGAACAGCAAGAAAGCACTTGTAGCTCTTTGGTAAAGTCATGCACTGCTATGACATAGCCCTTGTGATCGAATCCCCCAAACCACATATATTTTTAATTGATTTTTCTTTTAAACTTTTAGAAGCTCAAAAGTTTGCACGTGCACTGCACGTAAAATAGAGAGTTACACAGAAAATAAACATGTGCACTGAGGTAAACCAAGCGACACTAACACGTGTCACCAAACCCAAGACTATCTAACCGGTTTGGACCAGAGAGATTCAATATAGGGGTCGGCACCGCCGGTCGTGCCCGTAAGGAATGCTCCAAGATTTTTCCCTGGCACCCCTTTGCTTAACCCCACTAACCCCATATTGTTTGTTTACTTTGAAAACATCCAGAGAATGATAATTCCTCTCTTTATTTCATTTTTAATACACATTTTAATTCTATTCATCATTACCCTAAACCCTAATTTTTCCTATAAATACCATACCACATTTCACCCCTCCTCATTCAGAATTTCATTATAAAAAACTCTCTAAAATTTCCAAGTCCCAGGTTGTATAAATGGAGTTAGCAAGAGGCGAAGTTTCGATGATGTTTCGGGAAGATTCCGGCGATGAAACGATGCCCCAATGGTTCCGAAACCTTCCTCCATCTCCCCTCTTTCTTTATAACTAGCAATTTCCCACTCCCCTCCTCCATATCTATTCTAAAACAATCTATTTTCAAAACTCTTTGGAAGCGGAATTGTTCCGACTTCTGATTCGTTTTTCTTTAAAAACTCCATTTTTCTTAAACAATAAAATACCATATTCCCTCATAATGATCAACAAACTTAAACAAACACATTAGAATAAGTTTTATCTCAAAAGAATCTATTATGCAACTTCTATCGCATTTTTACGGTTAAATACCTTATACTTTACTTTTGACACAATTCAACAAATTCCCTTGTATTACCTTTATAAAACTCACGAGGTAATGACCTACCTCATCACAACATATATTTTTGACATAGCACGATAACTCTTGGGACATTAGTTTATGGGAAAATACTAGTTTACGATTAAATACCTTAAACATTCAAAAACCATTTCTTTAAAAGTGTATTACTTAATTCCTTGCAAATACGACTCTACAACCCATTTTATGCAGACCTCCGCAAGGAGCATTCGATCTTGATGGAATTTTTAATGCAATTTTTAAGAAAAATGTGATTTCTATTTAATAAATAAATTCTATTTTTTTTAATATAAATATTAGATATATATAAATACTATCAAAATATCTACTTTAAGTATACAATATATATATATATATATATATATATATATATATTCCATATTTTCTAAATCAAAGGAATTACAAATTTCATGAAACTACCTTTACAATTCAATATTATTCCAAGATTACACTAAAATACCATATACAATGAAATATAGGTTTTATTCACTAGAAAACTTTACTTTATAAAAAATTACAATTATGAAAAATCTAAAGACGATAATTAAATACTTGAGGTGTATTTTGAAATTATATCAAAACTATTTTTCATAAAACCCCCTCAAGTTATATTAATTTACGATAAGGACCCTAGTAAACATAGGTTTAAGCGGCACCAGTTCTCTTGAGCCTCAGGGAGCCGGAGAATATGGATGCTTACCTATCTAAGGTTGACAACCTAATAATGGTGTTATCAACACGGTAATTGTCTTGGAAAAAGACATAAATCCTGCCGTCCATATGCAGCAGTTACCGATAACTCCAAAACAATCAGGACTTCAATTCTGCTTTAAAGTCTGACTCAGTTCGAGTCATGGTCAAATCTTAAATCAATCTGACTTGAATTCAATTCAAGTATAACTACAATACAACATGAATCCACGAATACCAGAATACAATCCATATCAACATGACATGACCGAACCGAACCATGGATATACTCTGATTACACGACTATCCATTTATATCTATTCCATTTACTGATATCATGGTTTCGACAAGTCTTCCATTTACTACAAGAAAATACAGTACAATCAGTACAATCAATACAATCAATACAATAAATATTATGGGGTTTATAAAGGGGTAGACTGGTACGGAACATGTTAACAGTGGCACGAGGTGGTCACTAAAAGACGTAATTACATCCATGCCGTTGTTCCGTGGTATTATCGATGGAGCCTTGTACTACGGGTTACCAAAGTCCACGATGTAAGTTGGACTCCTCTCGTATACACTGGCATATTCTATATCAAGCTACAATAACTACGTTAGTATAACAAATATAACATATCTACTTCACCTGTTCTATTCTCTGTCTATTCCTTTCCATCTTTCTTTGGGACTTACCGAGCGATTGTTCGCTGACTACATTCCTATTTCTCTTCTTCTTTGGAATGTTTTCAGGAGGACCCGACTCAGAGGAGCTCGAGACCAGCTAGGAGCACTTGGAGCAGTTCACAGAAGACCCTGAGTATTAGACTTTACTTGTACATACTTTTCATTTCAGTTATGCCATTGTTTAGGCATTGCATTTCAGACTTATATTTACTTTCCAGTGTGTTGTAAAAGAATGTTGAATAAATAAAAGTTGTTCTTTTACATCTCTTATTGTGTACATTTTACTTTATATTGCTTATTTACTCTTAGCATATTTACTTCTGAGTAAATACATAGTGGACCTCGCCGTGTCTTCCCCTGTATACCGGGAATCGGGGCGTGACACATCCCTTTCCTTCTCAAAACCCTAAGTAAAATATGGAGAAAAATTCTCCTTTAACCTATTTTCTTCATTCAAAGAGGCATAGTCCTCATAAGAACTTTTTGTTCTTCCTCTAAATCAAAGATCTATAAGAAAAATCGCTCCTAAAATGAGAAAATATATTCTCATGGAAGGATTTTGATCTCGAAATCTAAGATCCAGGGAAAAGCTTAAGTTTTCCCATTATCAAAAAGTGATCAAGAATACAAAATTGAAGTTTTGCTGCATAAGACATAGTTCCCCACAGAATCAAGGGATATAGTTCCCCAAAGAATATGCCTACCCAAGAACTTATGTTCCATAGATCTAAAATAATAACAAGATCTTAAGAATGATCAAAAAGACCTACTTCTTACAGAAGCCCAAGCTTCAAAAACATAAATTTGATGATTAAAAGAATCATCTCCAGAAAGTTTAATTCTATCAAAATAGAGTTTAGACTCCCTAAAAACCCTAACTTGGCTTGCGCCATGTTCCAAGCATGAGCACTGAGCGACAAGCTCCATATGGCTGCACCATGTGAAAAGTACATGGGAAAGCGCCAAAGTTCCACTAAGCGACAAGCTCCATATGGTTGCGCTATGTGAAAAGCACGAGGGCAAGTGCCAAAGCCACGCCGATTTTGATTGAGAGAAGTTTTATCGATCAAAAATATATTACCGCAATCAAGAACGACGTCGCTTGGTAGCTAGCCGGTGAGTACGGGTCGGTCCACAGGGATGTTGTGAATTTCCTAATAGCGGCAACGAGTTAATTCCGATTGTGGTCGGATAGATTATTAAATCTAAAAACTAAATCTATCTATATTAAGATTATCTAGATCTAAATCTTGCTATGGTTAGGTTTAAGAATGGTTTGGAAATGTAAATAAATCTCAACGCTTTCTATATCCAAATTAGGATCTAAGAGGAGTTATGGTAATTATTAATAAAGGGGATTAGATCTATTCGGGAAGGTGTTCCTTCCTCTAGGTTCTTGTCCTTCCTTTATCAATCCTTACCCTAACCTCCATGGAAAACACGCGCAACCGGGCCTTTATACTACGGTATCACCGCTACCTCGAGGGATAGGGTGTCGTAGGGCGCGGTGTGTGCGTGTATGCCTGGAGTCCTATTGATTATATGTGATGGGTAAGAAAGGGATGAGAGATCTCATCTCTCAAAAGCCTTCCCCAAAGCTAACTCTAACAATTATCTAGGGTAAGGAATTAAATCTAAACTAGAGCAGAGAATGAAAAATTACCGACTTTATAGATGGCTCTCTCCAAACATCAACACAGAGTTGTCAGATCTGAATTCATGAAATGAAAAGAGGCACCGATGCTCTCCAAAAGAATTCTAAAATTTATTAATGAAGGGAGGCATACCTCAAAAGAGGTATTAGGGCTTCTATTTATAGATTCATAGAAACCCTAGGTTACAATTGACTCGCACATCTGCTTTTACAAAAATACCCCTAAGAAAAAGACCAAGTCAACGATCCGCTCACCGCCAGCACTTTGGTAAATTTTTCGCCACTACGGGCATAGCCCAGCCGCGGAACCGCGGCCGCAAGCCAGGTTTGGCCGCGGTTCCGCGGCCAAATAGTAGGCTTGGGACTTCAGTTTTGCTGCAATGCTTCTGGTTGACTTTTTCTTCCTTTTTCTTCAGTTGGTTACTCAGTTGGATTCTAGGTTTCTTCCAAATTCCACAGTGAATAATTGTAGTGGACTTTTACCGTTGCTTCGTGACGAAGTCTTGAACCTTGCGTTGCCTTGTATTTTGTGAACTGATCTTCGTGTAGGCTTTATCAAGATTCTCTGTTTGTTGGTCGAAGTTTCACTTTTGCATCGTCTTTTGTCTTTCTTCTTGTTTTTATTCCAAGAACCTGTAACCTGCAACTAATTAGAAGACATGGGTCAAAAGCACCTGTTTATTTGTAAAATGACTAGTAATGGGGAATATAATAATGCAATATTATGATATGAACAAATACCCCCAAACTTATCTTTTGCTCGCCCTCGAGCAAACCTAGTTTTGTTCTCAACAAAAACCTAACCGCACTTTCGCAGGGAAACGTGATTGCACTGAGCTCGTGCAACAAGCCGTTAAACCTCTAGGTGTCCCTAGTAGGAGGAGTGTTGTCTCCTGAGGCTTTTCAGCGGATACTACCCACAAAATCCTATCAATTCGGCCCATTGACTTTAATTCTTCAATTAGGTTTTCTAACAAGGAATTCTATTATCGTTGACTCGTAAATTATCCACCCATATTATTCACGCTTCCTCATCATTTAACTTAAGATTATACATGTTCTATAGACTTGCTTAGCTTTCGGCATTTCTTAAGTTTTCCTTCTAGGGTTTCATCTCCACTTAGGAATTTTTATCATCTCTATTAAAGATACAAGTTCTATTCTTCACTCCTAACTCTCATCTAAACTCCAATCACATACCTCTACGTGTGTGTATAAATCACCCCTACACTTGGAAATTCAAATCAAGCAATCATACTCTTGTCCTTTTGTCTAAAGCACTTATTAATTGGTGAATTTTTAAATGAATTTTGCCTACACATCCTTCATGCGACCGTTAATACTTCTTGAGGTACCAAAGACCGATTACAAAATGCGTTTGCACTTTAAAGCGTACTTCCTAGTCTTGTAACACCTAAGGCTTTTTAGCAGTGACTCCCAAACCAGTTGGTCTAAGGCACTAGGTGATGAAGCACCCTGGCTAAATTTTCTTTTCTATTTTTGCAGCCTTAAGTAATCACAAAAAGCAGTGTTCATTTTTTTTATTATCTCCTTATTCACACTTGTATTTTTTTTATTTTATTTTCTTCGCACTAAGGACTTTAGACAAGAGCATTTCAAGGTCTCTTCTACTATTCCAAGTTTCAAGGTGCGTGTTTGTGCAATTTGTAGGGTATATATTTTCAGAATCTAGACTTAAGCTAGGAATTATTTTTCAAACTTATACTTTATTAAAAACATCAATACTTTTCCCTTGTTTTAACTTAGTCCAAGAATTGAACTCAAAATTTGCCTATTTCTAAATAAAGTACAAAGACATACACTTTCTACCGTTAAACTTTAAGGAAGGTTATTTTTAGGGTTTTTAATTTACTAAGTCTAAGATTTAGTTGTTCCTAACTAAGTAACCTATTTGTCAAACTTAAGTCAAATAAGGCCAAAATTGAATACATTAATTTTTATAATTTTTGAGATTTTTCAATTTTTATTGGTTTTCAAATAAATATGCAAATGCAAAAATATGTACATATGAATGCGAAGGAAGAAGACGTACCGAGCATACCCCCAAACTTGAACTTGACAGTGTCCTCACTGTCATGCTACACCAAGAGGGTCAAAATGCCGGCACTCCCCTGTTTATTTATTTATAATTTTTTTATATTTCTTTTTTATTTTTTATAGAAAAAGAAAACAAAAAATATATGTACATATATACAACAAGGTTTCCCCCAAACTTAAGCTTGGCCTTACACAAGCCAAAGGTTAGTACCAACCATTCAAAAATCTTATCGTGGTAATGGTCGAGTTGGCGAAAGAATGGAGTGGAAAGAAAAGAGATGAGAAGCACACGAGACCGTGTGGAGGTAGAAACGGGATACGGTCTTGGTGGGGGAGAAGAATGGCGGAAAAGAGAAAGAAGTAGAGTACGATCTTGAGGGTGTAAATCGAGTGAATAAATTAGCACAATTTGTGATGACCGATGTGTTAAAAGCGATTGTGCTAACCTATCAACCCGTCGAGAAATGGGGTCAAATCCCTCAAGATTCGCAAGAAAGCATGGGTACGCCGAACTTGGTATTGGAGATGAAAGCGTAACGGTCTCTTGTACGGTCGGAACGATAGGACGGACGAAAGTGAGTGAATTAGGGATAGTTTCATTCTCACCGTAGTAAACTGTCTCGAAATGGAAAGATTCCAACAATGGTTCGAAATGACTGTAAGCAACCGAGTCTGATGGTTCAACTAAGTCATCTGAAAATTCAAAGGACTCAAACTCGGGCGATGAGACATCAACATCGTCCGAAAAAGTGAAGCACTCGTAAGTGTTATCGGCTATGAGAACTGTGTCAGATTCAAAGGAAAATTTTTCAAGCTCACAGTCTTCAAGTATGATCTTTTGCATGGTCGGAACGATGGAAAGGAGGGGGTTTGAATTAGGAAGTATAACAGTTAAAGGTTCACGAGGATGAAGTGGAAAATCCGACACATCAAACAAAAATGGTTCAACCTCAATATTATCCTCAATACTCTCCTCAATACTATCCTCATAATTCTCTTCAAAATTTAGCTTATCCATGCTATTATCATCAAAATCAAGACGCATATGAAGTTCGGGAGAAACATCTAATGACTCGGGATGATGAATTGGACATAAAATTTCAATCAAATAGACAGGTTCATCATCCGAAATATTCCCGGCGTCTATATCCTCAATCAAGTGAAAATCAATTTTTTCTGACACCTCCTCAAATGCATGGATATTTATCAATTCAGGTTCTAGAGTGGAGGTGTAAAGGTCAAACGGATTAGGTGTGGTTTCACTCGAAAGGGGTTCTTCACAATTTGGCAAATCAAGGACTACAAAATCACACAACTCGTTTTTATTTTCAACTGGTGAATCATTTGGGACAATCGATGGAAAACCGGAGTTGTAGGCTTCAATGGGGTATCGGTAGGTTTGATTTGGAAAGGTGTAAAACTCACTCGCTCCTCTCAAATTCTCCCTCTGTCCAACCGCCTCCTCATACATTGAAAAATTTGAAGGTAGTGGGAAACTAGCTACCGGTTCACTCGGTTGCATAAGTGCGGCAATGGACGCATCCACATTCCTAACCATTTTATTTGTTTCTAAAATGTAATCTGCCAACGACTGTTCCAAACTAGACATAGGTGATAAAGGGGTTTCGGTAAAAGAGTAGAAATTGTTTGAATATGTGAAACTCCCAACTGGCTGTGTAGAAACATTGTCTAGTTAAGGTGGGAAAGTCGGGCAGGACTGGTAGGAATTGGATGGTTGGACAGGAGTAGGATCAATATGTGGATAAAAAGGTGAATAGTCTTGTGGATCCCTAGAACTAGATGTGTGGAGAGGAGTGAAAGATCGGCTACGAGATTGTGCAATATGCTCAGCAATAGATATCGGTTTAGGATTTACAATAGGATTCGAAAAAGTGGTGTCAACATAAGAAGGTGGTAAAGGTTGACTTGGTTGACATACAGTGGTTTGCAAAGTCGAACTGTTTCTCCTAGACGCTTCTATTTGATCTTTCAAAAAAAATTTGGGCATGGAAGGATTTTCCTTAAATCGACCGAAGCAATTGACGTACGACGCAAAGTTAGGTTCGGGATACCAAAGTTCGGCAAGAGATTTATGAGGTGGGGTACCCATGATAGAAGAAAGAGAAGAGAAAGAAGGTAGTGGTGCAAGGATTTCTTAGTGGCAAAAATTTGCAAGTTGTTTTTTTTTTAAATTATTTTTCTTTTTTCTTTTTCTCTTTATTTAGAACTGTTTGCAAAAAGATTTTTTTGAAAAGAGACTTTGACACAAATGCGATCAACCACAAATGCACAATCAGGCCTAGATCTTGGGTCACCTAGGTCAGCTAGACGGCTCCTAACTGTTCCAAAGAGCTAGAAATAGGACCTCAAACCGCCTCTTCACCGCCAATTGCGGCCAGGTAAGTGCCAGGTAAGTGGGAGGCTCCCCGCTACAAGTAGCGGTCCTAATTAAGTAACCACTTTCCTTAGACACACTTGCCTAGACACCGCAAAGTCAGGTTAGGATAAACGGTCGATGCCTATAACTAGTCCTCTGTCCTATTGAGCTCGAAGTCCTTAGGGATGAGTCTAGTATTTTTTAATTAAGAATGGTCAATGCAAATGCCTTATGTGATTTCTGGGGTCCTGGGAAGGGTGATGAAATCCACACCCAATCTGAATTGGTCAGAAGCCCCTTAAAATCCGATTAAAGATATGCAAAACAGTAAATCACTTGCAATCAAATCTTTTTTATTTTATGCGCGGCGCAAAAAATCCTGCACAAGATTTGTTATTTGGAAAGAGAAAGATTTTTAAAGCGCACAGAATCCTGCAGGAATTTTTCAGAAGATATATTGAAATTTGCAGAGGAGAAATAACAGGAAGCTTACAGTGCAAATTCTAGAGGATGACGTCACCTATACGCAACGTTTCCGTGGCAAAAGAGGTCTCGGGCGGCGGAACCGCGGTCACACGTGCAGATCACGTCTTCAAATTTTTCTGAGGTCACTATGTTGCCGCCCTTCCGTGGTGGGAGCAGCCTAATGCGGTGGAACCGCGGTTTGACCGTTGACTTGGCCCTTCAACTTCCTGCTGTTGTTCTGTTGCCAAAATTCTCTGCTGTTCAGATCTTTTGTTTTCTGTTTTGCTTTCTGTATATTTTCAGATCCGAAGTTGTTTGTAGATCCTGCAAAATTCTCACAAAAATACCCTTTCCAAAAATAACAGATGATATGATTTTATATATTTTTGTGATTTTTCAGATTTTTATGATTTTTTAATTTTGATTAACCCGAAATTGCAAAAAGGAAATAACACGCCATCCCCGGCAACGACGCCATTTGATTGAGAGAAGTTTTATCGATCAAAAATATATTACCGCAATCAAGAACGGCGTCGCTTGGTAGCTAGCCGGTGAGTACGGGTCGGTCCACAGGGATGTTGTGAATTTCTTAATCGCGCTAACGAGTTAATTCCGATTGTGGTCGGACAGATTATTAAATCTAAAAACTAAATCTATCTATACTAAGATTATCTAGATCTAAATCTTGCTATGCTTAGGTTTAGGAATGGTTTGGAAATGTAAATAAATCTCAACGCTTTCTATACCCAAATTAGGATCTAAGAGGAGTTATGGTAATTATTAATAAAGGGGATTAGATCCATTCGGGAAGGTGTTCCTTCCTTTAGGTTCTTGTCCTTCCTTTATCAATCCTTACCCTAACCTCCATGGAAAACACGCGCAACCGGGCCTTTATACTACGATATCACCGTTACCTCGAAGGATAGGGTGCCGTAGGACGCGGTGTGTGCGTGTATGCATGGAGTCCTATTGATTATATGTGATGGGTAAGAAAGGGATGAGAGATCTCATCTCTCAAAAGCCTTCCCCAAAGCTAACTCTAACAATTATCTAGGGCAAGGAATTAAATCTAAACTAGAGCAGAGAATGAAAAATTACCTACTTTATAGATGGCTCTCTCCAAACATCAACACAGGGTTGTCAGATCGGAATTCATGAAATGAAAAGAGGCACCGATGCTCTCCAAAAGAATTCTAAAATTTATTAATGACGGGAGGCATACCTCAAAAGCTGTATTAGGGCTTTTATTTATAGATTCATAGAAACCCTAGGTTACAATTGACTCGCACATCTGCTTTTACAAAAATACCCCCTAAGAAAAAGGCCAAGTCAACGATCCGCGCACCGCCAGCACTTTGGTAAATTTTCCGCCACTACGGGCATAGCCCGGCCGCGGAACCGCGGTCACAAGCCAGGTTTGGCCGCGGTTCCGCGACTAAATAGTAGGCTTGGGACTTCAGTTTTGCTGCAATGCTTCTGGTTGACCTTTTCTTCCTTTTTCTTCAGTTGGTTACTCAGGTTGGATTCTAGGTTTCTTCCAGATTCCACAGTGAATAATTGTAGTGGACTTTTACCGTTGCTTCGTGACGAAGTATTGAACCTTGCGCTGCCTTGTATTTTGTAATTGATCTTCGTGTAGGCTTTATCAAGATTCTCTGTTTGTTGGTTGAAGTCTCACTTTTGTATCGTCTTTTGTCTTTCTCACTGTTTTTATTCCAAGAACCTGTAACCTGCAACTAATTAGCAGACATGGATCAAAAGCACCTGTTTATTTGTAAAATGACTAGGAATGGGGAATATAACAATGCAATATTATGATATGAACAAGCACCAAATTCTATTCGGCTGCACCACATGAAAAACACATGAGCATGTGCCAAAGGCCTTAGCCGACTCGAGTCGAGCCATGCGCCATGCGCCGGGATACCAAACAGACCCATATATGGCCCAAGCTTTAGCTTCTGATGTGATCATATAATCAATCTAAGAAAAATTTCTCAAGCCATCTAGATCAACCTAGTTCTCAAAGGAGACTAAGTGTTCCTAGGCAATGCCTATACCCCAAAACTTGCTAAGTCGATCTTAGTCTCAAACAAGGATAATGATCCTTAGATAAAGGCTAAGTATCCTGTGAACTGATGGACTTCACAAATATGAGAAATTCAACCTAAGATCACTCCTGTTAGCAAACCAAGCTACCAATGTGGATCCCGTCAAGCAAATTCTTGACTCAAATCATGAAAATATAAGTACGGATTTGGACTAATCGCGTCTTACGGGAGAAAATATAAATTAGTCTCCGTATACAATCCAAGAGCAACCCAATCACACCCCGCTTCCCAAAAGAGTGGCAGCGGCATATGACAAGCCTGCGACGTATTTATTTCAAGAAGTTCATTTCCCGCAATAAATACACTAAGCGTTTATAAGCAATATAACAACATTCAAGAATTAATAAAAGTAATTAAAATTCAGTAGTAACTTTATTTACATTCACTTCCATAAAGTTTTGATACAAAATAACTGAAAAGAAAAATGCAAGGAAAATGCCTAACATGTGGTATACAGAAAATAAACTGATGGAGGATCTAGTAGTCTGGCTGACCTGAAAACTGATTGAAGTCCTCCTGACTTGACTCTATCTCCTCTATCTCTAGATCACCTGATGAACATTCCAAAGGAGAAACAAAGGAAATATCGTCAGCGAACTAGTACTCAGTAAGTCCCCAAAAGGAAGGTATAATGACAAGGTGGAAAGTATAGACAAAGTGATAGGGTGATTAAGTATAGAAATTATTATATCATGAAAGTTCTAATATAACATGACAATAAAAATGAAAACTATGTAAGCATGGTAATGTAACGTGGGCATAGAAACCAAGTATACCATGGCCGTGTAGTGTAGATATAGTTAACATGAAATGCATATAAGTGTCCTAAAGGAGTCTCTACAAGGATAAGCAAACTAATGTGAGTTCAAGTATGAATGTCAACCAAATCTCAAGAGTGTTCTCAAACCCAACAGGCTATCGTTTAGGGATAAGGAACCACGGACCCAAATCAAGAGTGTTGGTAAAGGGACTTTAACCTAGTGTTGAAATATTTCAAACCCAATAGGCTATCGTCCAGAGTTTGGAAACATAGGCCCTCATGATAGATAGCTTGTGTTAGTAGAAATGGATTCATGATCTAGAGAACTCATGAGATTATGTTGGATTCACACTAAACTACCCCAACACCCCGTATATCTTAGACTTAATTAAGGTTACCATCGAGTCCATGAATACAAAAGGTGATTTAATATCATGATTGAGTTCATATAGTCATGTCAAGTGTAATTCATGTCATTTGTATTCAAGGTTCGAGTCAAGTTAATTTCATGTATGTGTATTGGATTGGCGTATTCATGTCAAGTTGCAAGTATATAGTTCAGGTTCAAAACATATTCGTGTTTAGGTCAAGTTCAGGTGTAGGTTTAAGTCAAGTTCATGTTTTAGTTTAAGTTCGAGTTTAGGTTCTAATCATATCTTAAAAGATTTTTTTTTGATGATCTTAAGTTTGGGTATAATCGGGCAACCGCTGCACATGTACGGCAGGATTTATATCTTTTTCCAAGACGATTGTCATTGATGACATCTTTAATTTGTAATGCTATCTAACCTGGATAGGCAAGCACTCACTTTCTCCGGCTCCTCGAGGTTCAAGAGATTTGATACCGTTTGAATCAAGATTAATCCAAGGTCCTTAAATATTTATTCAAGTTGTTTATTATGTGTACTTGCATTGCATTTCTCGAGGGGTTTTATGTAAAATATTTTAAAAATAAACCTCGAGAGTATTTTTGATAAAAATATATTAATTAGAATGTCAAGAGTTTTTATAAAAAATCTATTTTAGATTTAGCGGTATTTTAGTGATAAAACCTAGCTTTTAAAAATTTATGCTATTTTTATGAAAAATCTATATTTTGAAAACTTGAAGGTATTTTCTTTAAAATTTAATATTTTCATTTTAGAATATTTATCTAATTTTCACAAATTTGTTTTTTGTTAGAATTACAACATATGTTTCAAGTTATTTGTAATTTGTTTAACTTTGTTTTAAAATATCATATTTTCTTTAAAATCGTATTTTATTCCTTTCGAGACCGAATTTTCCGTAAGAAGTTCTACATCTCACTCTACTATCCTAAGGATGTGCAATAATCCGCACTATCCATAAGTGGGTTCCCCTAATGAGGATTGTAGAGATGTAATTGCAAAAAAAAAGTTTTAAACATCGTATTTTCAACTTGAAGGTATTTTAGGGTAATTCTATTCTTTTAGAAAGCGTGATAATATAAAATTCTTGCTATGTTTTCAAAGTGTGTGTGGGGAGGGGGGTAGGCCATTATCCCGTGCGCTAACTACGTTTAATAAGTCACAAGAAATGATATTTATAGAATAATATGGTATTTAATCGTCATATTTCATTATCGTGTCATTTTAACAATGACCAATTTATTTCAAATCCATGAACATTTATATGTGGCAGGGCGTATATGGATGACATGATGGTAAAGGATATGTTAAGTTTGTAACAATAGGTTAAAATTGAAAATTAGTTTTCTAAAATACTTTATGTCGATGGTGGGAGTATTAACAAAAGAGAGATGAAGGGGGACTTACGATTTACCAAAAGAGCATGATGTACAAGATTAAAAGAAAGAGGTGAAGGGAAAAAGAACAGACTTACCCGATCCCGTTCATACTAATACGAACGAAAGATGATGAAGATGAATTGGTTTGAAGAACCGAGATCGATATTCGAATACGATATTGAGCTTGATTTTCTTACGTCCTAATTGCGCCTTATGAAGCGGTGGAGAGGTACCATCGGGTTGTTCATATGCCAGAGGAGGATTAGGAGATGAAGGATGATCGGTTGGTAGAACCGAGATCGATGATGCACGAAAGTAAGTTCGATCGGGCGAGCTTCGACTTTGGGAGCTTGGGCACTTCTTTTAAGAAAATTCTTCAAGAGTTTTGAGGATGGTTTTTTGAATATTTTCATAAGGGAGGAGCATGGGGATATGCTAGGGTATTTATAGGAGAATGTAGATTAAGCGATGGTGTGAAAGAATTGTTAAATGGCAATTGAAAATAAATTTAGTGGAGAAATAAAGAGTTGTGAACTCTCGGGTTTGAATAAGGTACTTCAAAGTGTAAAAATGAACTTAGGGTAGGCAAAAGGAATCAAGTGTATGAAATGGAGGCAAATGGTGCATGTGGGGCTAACGGTAGTGGTTTTTGGGCGGCCTGGCTCGAAGCAATTGCCTCAGGGTTCGTGCCATGTTTTCCTTTGGTTTTAAATATATCATTTATCCACTTTATTTATGTTGCAACTTTTCGTATCTCCATGTAATACCCGTGCAAACTCTTAGGCTTCCAAAACATTAAAAGAAAAAATATTAAAATAATTAGGGTCGATGGGATTCGAACACGCAGACTATGGGCAGTAGTGGAGAGGTTTAATCAATGAGCTATAAGGAGTTTCTTACTCTAATTTCACGAGAATAATTTATAACTCCAAACCAGAACTAAAATACACCTTTATATTAACATTGAATTAACAAAAGTGTACGGGGATTTTAGGACCGTTACATCTTACCTACCTTAAAAAAATTTCGTCTTCGAAATTTAAACAAGAAGGATGGTGTAAATGATTCAAGGAAAATTTTAATTCAATGCAATTGTGAAGGCTAGGATTATGTGGAATAGCTCAGGCGGAAGAAAGAATCAAAGAATGCAAGAATTTGAATTGGCGGAAAAAGGTGTAAGAGATTTACCAGTGACGAACTGATCCATGGATTCGGCTTCTACGGACGAAAAGTAAGAGCCTGGCATCTCGGCATGCTTCTCTGCGCCTGATGATACACTCGTTGCTGAGGGGGTAAGGATTGTTCATGCTAAGATGGTGCAGGAAAAGCTAAACAAGTAGGAGGAGCTTGAATAGTCGGTCTAGCTACGGGGACTGAGTCATCTCGGTTCTATGAGCATGTTCCTATAGTGTGTGTAGGCGATCCATAAATCAAGAAAAGACCGTTGGTTCGACGAAAGTCCTTGAACTGAAGTCCATGTTTCTTACAGTAGCTGCAGAATTCTGGCCTATGATTGACAAATGGCCATTCTGGCCTCAAAGGTGGCGTTAAAAAAGTTGGCCTTGAGAAGGCTCCTCCTACAATCTGGCTAACTGAGCGTTTCATACCGGCCGACTGTGGCCTGCCCTTCTTCTTCACAATGGCTTCATAGTGACAAGCTGCCTTCAAAGCAAGTTCGTGAGTTGGATCTTCCCCTGTTGCTAGAGCAGCCAAAATCTCGGGGTCTAATCCTTGTTGGAAGCGCCTGGCCTGGATTTTGGCAGTAAAGATCAAGTGGGTAGCGAACCTGCCGATCATGGTAAATTCGGCATCATAACTATCTACCGACTTAACCCACATTGATCCTTGTTGCAGGTGGGTGAATTTCTATTCCATCTCAAAATGTGCGGTCTCTGGAAAGTACTTGGTATCGAAGAGATCGCGAAACGTCCTCCACTCGATCGGTTGCTTAAGACAGCTCTCTTCTTCCTTCCTCCAGACTCTGGCATTGTCAGTGAGTTAGATTTTTGCTACACGAACCTAAGCTACATCTAGAACTTGGGCTGCTACCAGGTCATCCTCAATTCTCTGAGCCCATTCTTCCACTTCTAACGGGATCTCTTTCCCAGAAAAGTTCTTTGGGTGCGATGCCTAAAACTGCTTCACGCCGGGTGCCTCCGCTTTAGGGAGAGTTGGTCCTTGGTGTAGGAGGGCAGTCTTCTCATGCTGTCCCTCGAGTAGGCTCTTAATCGCCTTTAAGAGAATCATCTGTTCGTTGAGCGGTGCTACAGCAGGTGGTGGTGGTAGAACTGCGACAGTAGGCAGCGGTGGTGGTGTACTGCCGTTGATGTTGGTGCTGGTGTTGGGAGAATCCATCACCTTAGTTAGAAAAGGATTGATTAGGATAGATTCAAAGGGAATTGAAATTGAAAGGAATGTAAAAGTTGTAGAATTTCATAATTCATGTGGTATATTGCTTACAAATTCATGCAGAATAGACCTGCATTCTGCATGGGCCACCAATAAAACCTGTCACGCCTCACTTTCCAAAAGAGCGATAGAGACACGTGACAAACCCGTGATGTATTTATTCCGAGAAGATCATTTCCTGCAATGAATACGATAAGCATTTATAAGCATTGTAACAACAGTCAAGAATTAACAAGAGTAATTAAAATTCAACAAGAACTTTATTTACATTCACTTCCATAAAGTTTTGATACAAAATAACTGAAAAGAAAAGTGCAAGAACAATGCCTAATAGGTAGCATATAGAAAATAAATTGTTGACTGATCTAGTAGTCTGGCTGAGCTGAAAGCTGATTGAAGTTCTCCTGGTTTAGCTCGATCTCCTCTGTCTTTAGATTACCTAATGAACATTCTAAAATAGAAGAAACAAGGGGAATGTCGTCAGCGAACTAGCGCGCGGTAAGTCCCTAAAAGAAATGTATAATGACAAAGTGGAAAGTATAGACAAAGTGATAGGGTGATTAAGCATAGCAATTATTATATTATGACGGTTCTAATATAATATGACAATGCAAATAAAAACTATGTAATCATGGTTATATAACACGAGCATAGAAACTAAGTATACCATGGTTGTGTAGTGTAGATATAGTTAACATGAAATTCATGTAAGTGTCCTAAATGAGTCTTGACAAGGGTAAGTGATCTGTCAAATTTATTGCAAATTTGAATGGACATTTTCCCTACTATTATTAACTACTAAAATGTGTTAATTATAAATAAAGAATATATGTGGATTTATTTGTAAAAAGATTATTATCATATGTTTCTTCATTTATAATTAATATAATTAGGGAAAATATATGCATATCATATTTAAATAAAATATCCATTAGATTATTTATTATTAAAATATACATATCATATCAAATATTCTTAACCAATATTCTTAAGATATCATATCAATTAATTGGTTGGAATAATATCTCAAATAAAACAAATGCTACTAACAAGATAATTTGAGATATTATGCAGGTAATATAATAGATCAGCTCAGGTCTGAAATACAAGTAGGAGATCCACATCAAATCGATTCACCAAACAAAATCTGCCGAATATTAGGAGAAAATTGAAGAATCTCGTAACGGCAGAGACTAAGAGAAATATTTTCAGAATATTTTTATTAGAAAGATCTCCAAATATCAAAAGAAAAAGGCACAAAAAATTTGGAAGCTCAAACCAACCAAGAGGAGGCGGATCCGCGGTTAAAGAGGCTAATAGGCAGCGGTTGCGCGGTCGTATGGTGGCCATAGGATGTGAAACTTCAGGATCTTGATCGTAATTTCACACACTTCAATATAACGTCTAGGGTTTCAAAGTCCAGAGCTTATATAAAGGACCGAGAGCTATCTATCTAAAAAAATCCATCGAAATATCGACTGATCTACCAAGCAAGCAGTCTAGAGAAAACTAGGGTTTTGTAATTTGGTTTTCAGCGAGCAACTTTTGTAATGCAATAGTTAATCAATAAAAGGCAGTTCTTTCTTTTAATTTTGTCACATTTACTTTCCGCATTTACATTCTGCATTTACTTTCAGCATTTTTAATTTTAATTATGGGTTCTATTTTCTTCCACCTTTCTTCTACTTTACTAATATCCATGAGCGAGTAAATTCTTGCTTGCTAGGGTTTGTAGGATATGATAGAATAATGGATGAACAATATATTTTCAATTCTTTTTAAAGTTTTAATTTTTATAAACTTTAGCAAAATGAATATTAACCCTCTTATCGGGCGCGCTATCAATTCATGATAGTCATGACCATGATTTGAGATTCGTTAATAGTCGTTTTGTTAAGGGCTTGAGACAAATAGGGATCAATGGAAAGACAAGGGTCGATAGAGGGAAACCCTAATTCCCTCCAAGAACCCTAATCCACATTCATCGCTATTTCTCTAATATTAAATAATTAAAAGATAAAAAGAATTATTTTTAAAATTCTATCTATTAACTACTAAATCCTATAAACCATAAAATCCCTTCTATTATAAACTTTTCAAACCTTCTTAATAATAAACGATAACAATTCCACATTTCTTTTATCAACTCGTCTAAAGCAAAAAAAGTAGTTCACTGTTTCTCTGTGGACGGACCGTACTCACTATCGGCTAGATATCGCGACACCGTTATTGATTGCGGTAATTAGAACACTCAAAGACTCACCTTTTTGAAACAATCGGTAAGCTAACTAACATAAGTTCAGGTGTAAATATCAACCAAATCTCAAGAGTGTTCTTAAACCCAACAGGCTATCGTCCAGACCGGGGTAAGGAACCGTGGACCCGAATCAAGAGTGTTAGTAACGAAACTACAACCTAGTGTTGAAGTATTCCAAACCCAAGAGGCTATCGTCCAGGGGATTGGAAACACGAGCCCTCATAATAGATTGCTTATGTTAGTAGACATGGATTCATGATCTAGGGAACTCCTAAGATTCTGTTGGATTCACACTTAAACTATCCCAACACCCTGCGTATATTTGATTATAATTAAAGTTACAAGTCTTGATCTAGTCCATGAATACAAAAAGTGATTTAATAGCAAGATTGAGTTCATGTAGTCATATATTCATGTCAA
The DNA here is from genome assembly GCA_030015575.1 of Agapanthus africanus. Classification (NCBI taxonomy): domain Eukaryota; kingdom Viridiplantae; phylum Streptophyta; class Magnoliopsida; order Asparagales; family Amaryllidaceae; genus Agapanthus; species Agapanthus africanus. The sequence goes on from CM057338.1 coordinate 62,107,127, forward strand.
GTGTAAACCATGTCATTTGTATTCATGGTTCGAGTCAAGTTGATTTCAGGTATGCATATTGAATTCGTGTATTCATGTCAAGTTGCAAGTATATAGTTCAGGTCCAAACAAATTCGTGTTCGGGTCAAGTTCAGGTGTAGGTTTAAATCAAGTTCATGTTTTAGTTTAAGTTCGAGTTCGAGTTCTAATCATATCTTAAAAGATTTATTTTTTTGAAGATCTTAGGTTTGGGAAAAATCCGGTAACTGCTGCATATGGACGGCAGAATCTGTGTCTTTTTCCAAGATGGTTGCCATTGATAACTTCTTTAATTTGTAATGTTATCTAATCTGGAAAGGAAAGCACTCACTTTATCCGGCTCTCCAAGGCTCAAGAGATTTGATACCGCTTGACTCATGATTAATCTAAGATCCTTAAATATCTATTCAAGTTGTTTATTATGTGTACTTGAATGCTTGCATTTCTCGAGAGGTTATATGTAAAATGTTTTAAAAATAAACCTCAAGATTATTTTTGTTAAAAACATATTGATTAGAATGTTAAGAGTTTTATTAAAATGTATTTTAGATTTTGCGGTATTTTAGTGATAAAATCTAGCTTTTAAAAGTTTATGGTCTTTTTATGAAAACTCTATCTTTTGGAAACTTGAAGGTATTTTCTTAAAAATTTAATATTTTCATTTTAGAGTATATATCTAATTTTCAAAAAAAAAATCGTTAGAATTACAACATATGTTTCAAGTTATTTGCAATTTGTTTAACTTTGTTTTAAAATGTCGTATTTTCTTTAAAATCGTATTTTATTCCTTTTAAGACCGAATTCTCCATGAAGAGTTCTTCATCTCACTCTACTATCCCAAGGATATGCAATAATCCTCACAATCCATAAACGGGTTCTCCTAACGAGGGTTGTAGAGGCGTAATTGCAAAGGAAAAAAGTTTAAACATCGTATTTTCAACTTTAGAGTATTTTAGTATAATTCTATTCCTTTAGAAAACATGATAGCATAGAATTCTTGCTATGGTTTCAAGGTGTGCGAGTGGGGTAAGTCCTTACCCTGTGGGCTAACTACATTTAACAAGTCGTAAGAAATGATATTGAGCAACATGGAAGAATATGGTATTTAACCGTCATATTTCATTATAGTGTCATTTTAACAATGACCAATTTATTTCAAATTTATGAACATTTATATATGGCATAGCGTATATGGATGTCATGATGGTAAAGGATATGTCAAGTTTGTAACAATAGGTTGTAACAATAGGTTAAAATTGAAAATTAGTTTTCTAAAATACTTTATATCGATGGTGAGAGTATAAACAAAAGAGAGATCAAGGGGGACTTACGATTTACCAAAAGAGCATGATTTACAAGATTAAAAGAAAGAGGGGAAGGGAAAGAGAAGGGACTTACTCGATCCCGTTCGTACTAATACGAACGAAAGATGATGAAGATGCCTCGGTTTGAAGAACTAATATCGATATTCGAATACGATATTGAACTTGATCTTCTGACGTCCTGATTGCGCCTTGTGAAGAGACGGAGGAGGACCTACGGGTTTCTCTTGTGCTATAGGAGGATTAGGAGATGAATGATGCTCGGTTGGTAGAACCGAGATCGAGAATATCCTCTATATAGGAGATCATTCGACTGCCTTTGTCTAAGATGCCTGGGGTCGGAAGAAGCAAAAAGAGTCGTCCAAGAAATACACGATGGATTCTGCGGTTCTCATCAAGCCGGGCCAAAGATGAAGCTGAAGCTAAAAAGAATGGGCTACTATTGGTCCATGATGATTTAGGACTGTCTTGAATGTGCGAAGCAGTGTCACTCATGCCAAATTCATGAGGACTTCATACAATAGCACCCAATTTTGCTGCACTCGACAGTGGCCAGCTGGAAGTTCGAAATGTGGGGAACCGATATAATTGGCCATATCGAACCAGTATCATCCAAAGGACATTGGTTCATACTAGAAACCACCGAATACTTCTCTAAGTGGGCAGAAGCGATACCGCTAAATGAGGTGAAGACGGAGAATATCCTCCATTCTTCAAGACCCGTGTCATATACCAGTTCGGGACTCCGCGACGGATAATCTCGGAAAATGGGCCAGCTTATAGAAGCCAGAAAATAATTCGCTTCGCACAGTAGAATAAAATAGACTGGAGATACTTTTCAATCTATAATTCTCGGGCTAATGGTCTAGCTGAAGCCTTCAATAAGACCTTGAACAAGATTATGAAAAGATGGTGTCCAGAAACAAAAAAGGACTACCATGAAAGGATGCATGAAGATATTTGGGCGTACGGAACAACGTTCAAGACGGACACTAATACAACACCATATGCATTAGTGTTTGGCACCGAAGCGGTACTCCCATTGGAGATAGAACTCCCCTATCTATGTACAGCAGTTCAATACAAGCTGACAGATGAAGAAAATATCATCTTAGGCTCGAGAAGTTCGACGCCCTCGACAAAACCCACCTTATAGAACAGCAAAATCTGGAGGCTTATAAGGTAAGGATGACTCGGTCATATGAAAGACTGATCAGGCCGAGAATTTTCCACCAAGGAGGACTCGTACTGGTCGTCAAAAGACCGATGATTCTCAGTCGTGCAAAACGGGAAAAGTTTGAGTCAAATTATGAATGCCCGTACATCATAGACAAAGTTTACTAAGGTGGAGCATACCTGCTCATGAATATGCATGGCGAAAGGCCATTACGGCCAATAAATGGTCGATTCCTCAAAAAGTACCACATTTGACGAGTTATGAATTAGGTCAATGATAGATGATGACTCTTGTGTCCGCTCACTATCTCCCTGAGTCAGAACTCTGAAAGTAGTACCAAAAAATGTTCGCCCTAAAATACAGCGATAATGGACCGAGAAGACTCTAAACTAATATTGGACCGAAATGTGCTTAAACTAAAATCTCGCACCAAAATACGGCGACAAAGGACCGAGAACTAATATTAGACCAAAACGTCTTTAAACTAAAAACTCGCCCCGAAATACGGCAATAATGGACTGTCATGTCCCTAAACTAACATGTTTAGCCTTATGGTGGATCCCCATATTGATTACCGTATACAATCCACGGGCATAAACAATTTTAGCTCTTCCAGGTCCTATATGATGCAGTCCTTCGAAAAAGATCGGGGCCTACAGCCAATGGTGCGTTACCTCACGGGCCGCTTAAAAAACGGTATGTCCGCAAGCGAAATGGGCACGGATGAAAATCTGAAAGGGTATCGTGAATAAAAACAATAAGGCTACCGGCGAGCTTATGAAAACCCGAAAGGGCACAAACTCATTAAAAGAAAGGAAAAGATGCACTTGCAAGGTCCTCACGACTTTGTAAGGGGAAAACACCCGCGTGAGATCTTTACGACTCACAAAGAAGTAATACACTTAGTAATACCCACGATTCCTAAAGAGAAAACACACCTGTAAGATCCTCACGACTCACAGGGAGAATATACCCTCCATAAACCCTCATGGCTTATAGAAGTCAAAAGCCTTAAGTTATAGGAATCTAAACATGTTCTTAAGCTACCAAAACCCCACAAAGCTTTTTTCCATACAAGTGTTCGAGATCGACTCTTGTATACAATCCACGGGCATGAATAAATATATTCCCCACCAAGTTCCAAATATCCCTATATGGTGAACAACTATTTGTAAGTTCTCTCGACTTATAAGGAGAAAACAATCTTGTAAGATCCTTACGACTTACAAAAGAAAACATACGTATGAGATCCTCATGACTTATAGGGAGAAATACCTTTATGAGACTCTTACGGCTTGTAAAGTCAAAAAGCTTTAGTCGACAGGATTCTAACTCTGTTTGCTAAGCTATCTTTGTTCAAATCGACAAAGAAAAATGATGATTCGCTCATGCTAATATCCCAGTTGTAGGGATGTTGATGCCAAAATTGGTATCAGATTTCAAATTCCCAACTCGCAATAAAATAGAGAGTAAGATAAAAAATGAATGAAATAGCTGAAATGATTGGGCACCGCGAATAAAATAACCGAAATGATTGGGCAATCGCGACTCTCGCGATATAAAATGCTGAAATGATAGAGCATCATGGAAATATATATATATATATATATATATATATATATATATATATATATATATATATAAATTCCGCCCTGCAAGTAGGTCCATATCAACTCTTGTATACAATCCATGGGAATAAATTAAACAGAACCATATTTTCCGACCACGCTTCGTCAAAAGGAGAACCAAGTCTTGATGGCACATCTAAAGCCTAGAGACTATTTGGACTTCCTTCTTAGTCCAGCAAAGTACAGCCGCGACGTCAATGGGGACCCAAGGGTCGAACAAAAGTGGAGTGACGGAAAAACCCTAACTCCAGATCTTGATGGCAACATCTACAGCCAAGAGATCATCTCGATGTTCCTCCTCATTCCAACAGGGTGCGGACGCAACGACGAAATAAAAATGGAGAGATGGAAAAATCCTAACTCCAGATCTCGATTACAATACATACAACATAGAGATCAGTCAGACGTCTATCTTGCTTCAGCAAAGAAACGATGAGACATTAATGAAAAAACGAAGTGACGGTATATTCCTAATTTCGGGTCTTGACGGCAATATATACAAAGCCTAAAAACCATTGGAGATCATCCTAACCAGAAGGGTGCGGTTATGACTCATCGGGGCTTCAAATTAGGACTAACCTCAAGTAAAAAGCGCCACGGCAGACACCCAACGCTTGTTTTTCCGACGGTAATAACTATATTCTAACCTAAGAAGTTTACTTGAAGACGTTTTGTCCAGCCTCAGAAGGGATCAGAGACACGAAAGTCGCAGGGCTACTCGAGCAGCAACCTAAGGGACTGCATATCGAGAAATATATCAGCCAATGAGATGGTACGATGGACTTAAACATAGTACCACAAACCTAATAGACCCCTGCAATAAAAGTAGGGGTTATCGACATCCAACGTCAGGGCGAGTTTGCATGTATACCTAAGGAGGTAAACTAAAAACACTCCGAAATGAGTACATAAACTAAAAACACTTCGTAATGAGTACATAAACTAGAAACTCCGAAATGAGTGAATAAACTAGAGACTCTAAAATGGATGAATAAACAAGAAACTCCGAAATGAGTGAATAAACTAATCTATGCCAGGTCGTGGCAACTAAGATACATAAAGATACGAATACAAAATATATATATATATATATATATATATATATATATATATCTTTTATTCACGAATCGATGTGCTTGAAAGATACAATCCAAAAAAGGGGGAAACAAAATTAAACATCATCTAGGGTCTATAGTGGCAAAACTCTAAATTCCGGGCATGGATTCACAAACTCAAAATAAAGTTTGAGTAATGCGCCTTCAGTCTCGTCGACCATCTTCTTGTGTATCTTTTCCTGGATGCAAGCGTCAAGGTCATTGCTAATGTCCTCCATCCTCTGATATACTGATACTATTGCTTTCTGTTGATAGACACGGTGCAAAATGAAGACGAGATTATCTCTCTATTTCTTTAAGATCAAGCCCATCAGGTACACTGAATGTACCTTGTCTTCAGCATCATCATGCGCTTGGAGCGGCATAGCCTCGAGATACCTGGGCAAAGCCTCCCAGATCGACCCAACGATGATCTTCAAAGACGCAGAGCGGCGGGAAAGTAATCGACTATTATAATCTTCAAAGCGGTGCATCACTTCATCGCATTGGGCATCAATATACTCCTGGCTTTGAAAGAGACCTTGTATGCGAATTTCTTCATAGGAGACAATCTCCTCGATGTCATATAAGTGACCAGCCATTGGATCTAAAAGAGACAAATGAAGCGTTAGCCAAGAGACATGAGTTCATCAAGATGGCAGGTCATTAAAGATTGGAACATGTGTCCAATAGAGAAATTTAAAAATATTCTCTAAGGCTGTCTTTAATAATTTTTAGAGCCAAGCCCTTTTTTTTATCAAAATGGTATAAAATACCAAAAATTTCAAGAAAATCCCTAAAGGGATCTGATTCTCAGAGCAAAGCTCTGTTAAATTGAAATTCCAAGAAAATTATCAAAAGAGATCTGATATTAAATTGCTAGAGCAAAACTCTTAAAATCTCAAGAAAATCCCTAAAAGGGAAAAGATCTAAAAATCAGAACTAAATTCTGCAGAAAATTATCAAAGAAAAACTCTATTAAATTAAATCCTCAAAAGTATCCTCAAAGAGGAGAAGATGTTAATCAGAACTAAGTTCTGTAAATTCCCAAAGGGTGTATACTAGAGCTAAGTTCTGCAATCAAATGGAGTAATCTTCCAAGAATAAGTTTAAGGTTCTAAAAGTCTCTGTTGGAGAAGACTCTTACTAAAGAAAATTTTGGCAGAGTGGGTCTACAATGTAGATCTGTACAGAGTAAAGAATTAAGCTTCAAGGAAAACAGAGCTAAGCACTAATGGAGAATAAAATTCTCAAGGAAGAAGAAGAGATGAGAGCACAGCAGTTGTCTAGGGTTTGAAGCCCTATTTAAAGGAATGGGGGTCGATCCAGCAGATCAGATGGCCCAAAGTTGTGCACCGTTTTATTCACGTGCAAGTCACGTGAGAACAACGGTGGTGGGGCATTTGTTCCTTCATAAATAAATTACTTTTGAATTAAACACAATCAGGCATAAACTAACGTGCTTCCCATGTGAGCGCCAACGCCAGCCTTTGCTAGGATTAAATCCCATAATAGCATCTCACGTGAAACACACGTGGGCGCTAGAAAATCCTCTGACGGTGCCTTACGTGAAATACACGTGAGCGCTGACGTGCAAAGCGTGTGGTGCCTGGTTATGCAAGAATTAAATTCTTAAGCGGCGTACACATGTATAGCACGTGAGCGTCAGCGCCCAAATTAAAACAGATAGAATTAAATTCTACATGGGAAATATTTCCCTAAAATCTGGGGATATTCTCTGTTAAACAGAGCCATTGGATCAAAGATCCAATGGTGAGTAAAATCATCGAATGATAGAATTAAATTCTATTATGAGAAAACATCTCCCTGATATTTCTAAATAATAAAGATACTCTTTGTTAAACAGAGAGCTGTTGGATCAAAGATTCGATAATAAAATTAAATTCTATTAGGGGAAAAATATCTCCCGGGTCAGATATTCTCTGTTAAACAGAGAATCATTGGATTACAAATCCAATGGTGATTAAAAATCATCAAATGATAGAATTAAATTCTATTAGGAAAAAATATCTCCGTGGTCTTTCTAAATAAGAAAGACATTCTCTGCCAGATCAAAAATCCAATGTTAGAATTAAATTCTAATATGAGAAAATATTTCCCTAATCTTTCTAAATGAGAAAGATATACTCTGAACTCTTGGATTGAAAATCCAATGGTGATTAAAAATCACCGTTTGATAGAATTAAATTCTACCTATAGGAAAATATATCCATAATCTTATTAAAAATAAGAAAATACATACTTCAAAATAGAAATTCACTGGATTAAAGATCCAACGGTGGATAAAATTCGCCAAATAATCTTTGAGACCAATTAAATCAATTATTATCTCTTAAATGAGAGATTTTCTCAAACTGATCAACAGTTTACAATCTCTATATAAAGGACCTGAGACTTCAAGTCTCATATAGAGAGAAGCCCCCATAAATTTCTGCAAACAAAAAGATAGAAGTCAAAAAAACAGAGAATTAAATTATTTTCGAAAAAGAAGATCTCCCTCCTTTAGAACCATAGGTAAAGAAAAATAAGAGATCAAAATATATTCTTTACCTAGTATAAGTAAATAAAAATAAGGGTTTAACCCTTCACAAAAGAACTTAGTTCTTTCTCTGGATCTGAGATCCGTAAGAAAAAGTCTCCCTTTAAATTGAGAATTTAATTCTCATCGGGAAGATTCTGTTCTTTAGACTCAAAATTTAGGGGGAAAAACTAGGTAAAAAGAAAAGAGAGAAAAGAAACATATTCTAGGAATTTAATTTATTTGCAAACAGGGTATAAACCTATACAAAGAACTTAGTTCTTGTAAGAAGAATAGAAGAACTTAGTTCTTAAAAGAAAAGCCGATCATAAATCTCTAAAAAAGATATCTTGGTGATCATTAATGGATAAAAATGCTATTAACAGAGATTAAAGCTCTAAAAGAAAAGAATTCAGCGTCTCACGTGCTTCCCACGTGAGCGCCCAACAAAGAAAAGAACTCGGCGCCTCACGTGCTTCCCACATGAGCGCCCAAAATATAAACTCAATGCCTCATGTGCTTCCCATATGGGTGCCCAAAAATATAAACTCAGCACCTTACGTGCTTCCCACATGAGAACCCAGAGATGAAGACATAGCGCCTCACGTGAAACACACGTGAGTGCTGTATAAAAGTACTAAGCACTATAAATTTAGTCGAAATGACTAAGTGCTTAGCACTGATTGGGCAGTGTCCATGTTTGACCACCTCACGTGATACACACGTAAGCGCTAGAGCAGCAAATAAGTGCTTAGCACTTCTGAATATGGGAAAAAGCCCAAGACCGAGCAGACTGAGCCCAATCAAGACGGTGTCACTAGTAGTTAGCCGCAATGAGTACAGGTCGTCCGTAGGGAAACGTGAACTCTTTTCTTGCTTTAAACGAGTTGATTAAAGAAGGGTGATTGTTTGTTATTACGGATATAGAATTTATAAAGAAAAGGCTCGTAGGGTTCATAGGACTTAGTAGTAATGGATGAATAATTAAAAATGACTCCTTTTATCTTTTAATAGTTTAAAACTAGATCGATAGTGATAAATATAAATTAGGGTTTCTTGGAAGAAACCAGGGTTTCCCCATTACTAGCCATTATCCTTGTATTGATCTCTATTCATGTCTAGCCCCTAACAAAACAAGTTTGAAACCAATCTCAAATCGTGGTCATGACTACAATAAATTGGTAGCGCGCCCGATAAGGATATTAACATTTATTTTGCTAAAGTTTATATACTTTAAAATGTATAAAAGAGATTAAAAGATTTTCTCATCCATTATTCTACCATATCCTGCGAACCCTAGTAAGCTAGGAATTACTCGCTCTTGTTTCAAATAGAAGAAGAGTGAAAACATGATTAAGATGCAGAAAGTAAGTGCAGAAAGTAAGTGCAGAAAGAATTAAATAACAACTACCTTTATTAATCAACTATTGCATTTACAAATTCTTTGAAAGTAGAGTACAAGAACTCTAGTTGCTCTAGATCTCTTTCTTGTTGGAAGTAGATAAATAGATGATGATTACTCGGATACGTGGATCACTTGGATCTCTTGCTCTCTTCGATGATGATTTTGAATGTGCAGTGTTCATACCAGAATATTGCATTTTAATACCGCTCATTCATTATCTATTTTTTGTATATATCGGTACTATTAACCGGTGTTTGCTCAGTAATACAGATTACAGGTATCCGTGACAAAATACTGGAAATATATTCAAAATCACGGATATAACATTTTTGAGCCGACGCTGCAACCAGAACTGCAAACCGACCGATATTTCTTAGGTTTCTTTGTGCAACATGCTTGTGTACACACTTTTTATCTAAATGGACCAACACAATACAAGTGTGTACACAAGTGTGCACTAGGACCTAGGGGCTGCCATGGCACATACTCATGATGGCTTTGTGTAAGTGGGGGGGGGACAAGTGCAATAAATGCTAAAAGTGTTGATGTGATTCATAGCTACAAGCTTCCCTCCAAGCCCTGAGTGCAACCCAAGCTTCCATAGAAAAATCAAACTGCACCAATGTTATGTTTGGGAGAACACAAGACCACCACTGCAATACAGGACAGTTCCTTCCTGACTTGGCCGACACATACCCTCCTTGGCCGAGCTGGCCGGCCCCATCTCCTCCAGTGGGCCCCAGTTTCTCACAGCCTCTCCCTTGCTGCCACATGGTCCTGTTTTTATTGTTTGTTTATTTTTCTTTTCTTCCTATATAAGCAGGCCAGTGAGCAAGGGATGGGAGGCTATTCTTGATTCACATTTTGTTACTCTCAAGTTTTTTTTCTCTCTTTTCTTGTATATAGCTAGTCCCCTTGAGCTTTTTGCCTTAACTTGATCTTGCAACCTCTTAATTGAGCTTGCAAGTTTAAGTTTTGGTTATTGATCTCAAGGGGCTGTATCATCACTTCAAGATTAATAAAGTTTTCTTCTTTGTCTTCATTTCACATGAGTTCTTTGCCTCTTCTTGATCTTGCAACCTCTTAATTGAGCTTGCAAGTTTAATATTAGGTTATTGAATCCATGGCTTGTATTGTGTTCTTTGGTTCCTAGTTATTTTCTTTCTTGCTCTTTTCTTACTTGCTTTTACATTCATGCAATTTATTACCATGCCTTACTTACTTGCTCTTTAATTCCATGTCATATATTTACTTTCATGTGTTGCTCTTTTCTTCTCTTTGTTTCTCTTTGCTCTTTTTGGTTTGTTCTTGAGATGGTTGTAAATATGTGTTGTTAGTAAAAGAATACAATATTTTAAGTTAAGGATTTCGTTTCCCATTCCTTTTCCTATTATTTTCCATTGAACTCTGCCCAAACCTTACGCAAGCGCTCCGTTTGGCACCCTACCCTACAAAGGTATCGGTGATTCCTGACCGCGACCGGTTGCGTTCGGTTTCGCCGGAGGCGAAAGTCAAGCAACAAGAACGGACGGACAAGGGTCAATAAGTCGGATTCTATGAATACCGTGCTTAAATAACCTAATCCACGTTGTTACCGATTGCTCTAGCTTCAATTGGTCAAGACTCGGCTCAAAGGTTTGAGTACGAATTCACTAGCTTACACTATTGTATCTTTTCCTAACAAGCTTTATACTTGCATATAACACATAGGATCGATACGAACATTCCGCCCACCCGCATTAACTCGTCAAAACAAGAACTTAAAATGCTCCGTCTCCCTGTGAATCGACCCGTGCTCATCGCGGCTAGCTACAAAGTGACACCGTCCTGATTGCAGTTAACTTTAGAACTTCAAATACACGACAAGTCAAAAGCGTGCAATCATGCAGCTCTCGGTATCTTATATAGTCCCTAAAACCAGAAACCCTAGATGCCATCTATGAATATATGTTGTTACAATCAAATATCCAAAATATCACATCCAATGGCCCTAGAACCGCCGCGGAACCACCGCATATCGGCTTGTTTGGCCGTGGTTCCGCCGCGGTTTAGTGTTATAATATTTTGGGATTTTTTGTGGTCTCTTGTGTTGCCATGTAGAAATCCTCTTGATATCTAGATTATAAAAATAATGCTCCGAGTCTCTGCCGTTTTAGATCTATCGATTTGCTTTTAAATTTTGGCAGATTCAGTTTCGATATCCCGATTTGACTCGGATCTCCTACTTGGATTCCAGACCTGAGCTAATATCTGCATAATATCTCAAATCATAGTGTTAGTAGCATTTGGTATTTTTGAGATATTATCCTAACCATTTATATGATATAATATGTTAAGAATATTGATTAGAAATATTTGATATGATATGCATATTTTAATTACAAAGATTTCATTTAAATATTATATGCATATATTTTCCCTCATTACATTAATTAAAATGTAGAAACATATGATAATAAACTTTTTAGAAATAAAACCTCATATGTTCTATATTTACAATAAACACTTTTTAGTACTTAACAATAGTAGGGAAAATGTTCATTCAAATGTGCAATATTTTAGACTAATCACTAAGTCTCTGAAGTTTTCTCACAGCCGAGCCCAAATGCTCTTTTGTTGGATCTTAACTAAATTTAATGATCCTTAAAATACAGCTAAGTTGATCTTAGTCTCAAATAAGACTAACGTATCCTTAGTTAAAATAAATTGAGCCAAAATGCTCATATATTTAAGTTGATATTAATCTAAAAACAGATTAATGGTCCTTAAATAAAACAAAATATCTTTGAACTGATGAAACCCATACAACCTAAGTTCAATCCCAAATCTAAAATATACGGATTTGGACTAATCCGCGCCCTATGGGCGACGACATAAACTAGTCTCCGTATACAATCCACGGGCAACCGAAATAAAACAAATACACGACACGAAGTGAACTACCGGAGCAGGAGAAAGTTGTTATTGCAACGCGGTAACGTAATTAACTGCAGAGGCTTGCGCCTGCATGGAAGAGCGTTCTCACAATTAAAAACCCCTCACAAATGAGGAGGAATCTGATAAACTCACGCTACAACGGTTGCATCTATCCAAACCTCCGATATACGGTGTCATAAATCAACTTGGTATCTTCAGAGAGGTGGATGGATATGTCCAAATAGTATGTGCCCCCAAATTCAGGCTAGATGTCTCCACGTCCCAGTCTGATCTTCGGCGGTAAACAACCATCCATATCTCAGTCTGATCTTCGGCGGTAAACAACGTGCAAACTCTTTGACTTCCAAAACGTTAAAAAGAAAAATATTAAAATAATTAGGGTTGATGGGATTCGAACACGCAGGCTATGGGAAACAGTGGAATGGCTTAACCAATGAGCTATAAGGAGTTCTTGCTCTAGTTTCATGAGAATAATTTATAATTCCAAACCAGAACTAAAATATACCTTTATTTTAACATTGAATTAACAAAAGTATATGAAGATTTTAGGGTTGTTACAAACTCAAAATAAACAAAACCTAAAACACACACACAAAACAAAGCTTGGAGAAGCAGAATGTTGTTATTGCTTTAAGATAACGTAATTAACTGTAGGGGCTTGCGCCTACAGGAAAGATGCGTCCCATAATCAATAAACCTCTCATCCTGACAGAGAATCTAAAAGTCAACTACATCGGTCGTATTCATCCAAACCTCCGATATATGGCGTTAAAAATCAACTTAGTGTATTCACATAGGTGGATGGATTATACCTATGTATCTGCCCACAAATTCGGGCAAGACATTCGACACCAGTCTGTCTGACCGGTCTTTGGCAGTAAACATAACACAAGGGTTTGTTCACTAGGTTTCACCACTCACAGTGGCTAGTCCCCGTCTGAGATCTACTGCTCGGGAAATCCACTATCTAAGTGACTCCTTATGGGTGGAGAAATCCAAATCTTTTATCAGACTCAGATCTTAGAATCTTTACACTTGCAGGCGGTGAACATCTAGAATTTTTCACTAAGACCAAAATCGTCAAAACCTTTTACACTTACAGTTGGTGAATCGCCTAGACTTTTTCACCAGGGCTCAAGTCTCAACCTTTTACAAAACAAGTGTACACAATCCCACACTTGCAAAAGCATTTACATATAAAAAGTTTCTTTTCAAAATGACTCACTTTAAATCCTAAAGATCTCAATAAATTAGAACGGTAGAATGCATAGGAGAATCTCTAAGAAATATTTGAGAGTTAAAATAATAATTGAAAGGCACGATATTGAATCTCTTGAAAGATAAATGAGTACCTTTGTGAAGCACTGGAAATTAACTCTAATTAGTCTAAATAGAAATCTCTTTTAGTCATAGTGATGAAATTAAAAAAAACTCTTTGAAAAGATTATTTCCCAATAGTAATTACAAGAGTTTTCTTTTGAATAGAGAATAGGAGTAAGATAGAATTTAGGAATGAGAGAAAAGAATTTCAAAAATTCATTCTTGAAAAGTGAAAGTGAAAGGGTATTTATAGGATAACCAAATCATTCTCAACCACATATTGATAACTACTGTAACCGTCATTAACCGTAATAACTGCCATAACTGTTATAAACTGCCATAACTGTTTATGACTGTTGGAAACGGTTAGAAACAAAAAACGGCATAAAAATCCATTTGTTTGAAAATTTAAACAAAAAATAACTGCCAGAAACTACCTGTACAGACATCTGTAGGAGACGTCTGTAGTTAGAAGAATTTCCTTCACCAAACGTCTGTAGGAGACGTCTAGAGATCAAAAAGTATTCAGCAGACGTCTGATGACTCGTCTCTGAAATATATCCAGTGTTTAATATTTTGGAAATTTGTTCTTCGGACGCCTGGGGATTCAAAACTTCGTCGGTAGACGTTTGGTACAGACGTCTGCTTTCTGACATGGATGAATATCTGTTTGGAATGTTCGAGCATTTAGGATTGGATATGTTCGCCGTCTCTCAATGAGAGGGGAGAAGTCTATTTGGCCTTTGATGAGTGTGGTGAGAGGAAGTAATGGTCAGGAATTGATATTCTTTAATATTCATGTATGAAATTAGAATCCTACGAAGGGTACAAGACTTTGCAGTCTTGTATATTTAGCAAATTAAAACAAATAGAGAATTCTAATTTATATGAGATCAAATTTAACCTTAGACTATATAAAAACTCTATATTTGGCTTCGATATTTGGCGTAGTCCTTATCTTCACTTCTCTTTGCTCTATATGCTCCTTCACTTGGTCTTCATCAAATACAGTTTCTGCTATGTGATGTAGTGCATTTTCTCGTGTTCTCTAATTATTAACATCGTACTTGCCTTGGCTCATCTGCGTGTTTATCCAATATAAGCCCATCTTCTAATTTCAGTATCTGAACATTGGTTTGAATCCTGTCTTGATTGCTAGCTTTGGTCGCTATAGCAAACATTAATCACATTAGTAGTAACCGAATCATTTTAAGTGTATAGTTTATGTAAAATAATCAAAACTTAGAAAGAGAATTTGACCGTGAGGTCAACACTAAAAATCTCATAAACTCATGTTGCAATTACGGAACCCTCTTTCCTCTTCTCCTTCATGGGATCAACTCTTAATACGTCGTAAAATGTATGAAGGAACTCATACATTCTTCATAAACTATTGAAGAACCTGTGACCAGGAGGCCGAGAATCTATGACACGTCTTCAAGAGTGATCGACGCCTCTCCAATGGGTAATGAAAAGTGTTCGTCTCGGGTCGCCATCTCTCAACTAATGTAGATATCAATGGTAGGTCATGTTGTTGGTGGTCAACTTTACGATACTCACCAAAACATTATTCGTCTAATAATTCAATCTGCTGATACGTCAGAGGCCATTGCATATACATGCTCGCAAATTCGAGCGCAACAAGATTTCCCTATCTTTACCACTCCAAATAGCTTCGGAAATGTGATTTTCTTGATTATACAACACAACATTCTTCATGGGACCAGTTTTATATTGAATAGATAATGGTTGGGATGCTGATGGCTGGGTAAGATTGACTACATTCACCTTTGATTGTATTTTCCTTCTTTTGCTACGTTCTTGGAGTTCTTCTTTACAAATATTTTTTGGCGGAGGAGAAGGAGGAGAAGTCGGTTTAGCCCTCTTTTGTGTAACACTCTTCGGTGTAGCCCTCTTGGGTATATATTTGCGTTTGCCGGCATTATAGCTACATAATAAACATAAAAAAATCATTATATTTTAACAAAAAAACCTACAAAAATAAGACCAAACCCTAAACTAATAAAGTCATTGATTTATGTTATAAAATCAATCCAAGAAATATGAGAATACCCATGTAGAGTGTTTTTTGTCACTCTATTGAGATAGGAATGTGCGTCACTTGTCAGGCATATTACAGATTCTCACTGTTTGGGGTAGACTGGGGTTTAATGATTATAGAGATCCGAATCTCCGGAAGCCGCGGACTAAGCTGTCATTAATTACCCCTCGCTTTTGGAGAGAGAGAACCTTCGATTAACAAGTCAAACAGATCGTGCGAAGTCAATATGTAATCTGTGTGTGTTGTGTTTGGGAATGAGTTTGAGGGTGCTTCGGACATATCGGGGGACTCGCAAAGTTTTTACGGGGGGGGGGGCTCAAATTTTTTCTAACGGAAGAGATGATGAGTGTATATATCTCAAGTAAGCGCGTGGTAAGGTGCGCACCTGCCAAAAAGAACACCTAGCAAGGGATGCACCTGAAAAGTGTGCACCTGCTGAGATGCACACCTAGTAATGGGTGCGCCTAGCAAGGGGTGCACATGAAAAGTGAGCACCTAAAGAGATGCGCATCAGCAAGGTGCGCACTTGATAAGGCGCGAGGGAGTGAAGGGGGCCAAAGGGTCCCGAATAGACCAAAAGGTCCAGTAAGATGTACACTTAGGAAAGTGCAAGCCTATCTAGGTGCGCACTTGGGCCGGTGCGTACTTTTCTTGATGTGCATCCAAGGGGTACGCACCTAGCACGGTGTAAATAGAGTCGAAATCCAATGAAGTATCAGTCCAAAAGCATCAAGATTTTGACTTTTGAAGATCAAAAGAGGTTCTTTCCCCCCTTTTAAGGCCTCCTGACGCGCGCACTTTGGAAAAAAGAAAGGAGGAAATAGAAAAAGACCCGTGGACTAAATAGCAGCTCAAAACTACAGATTTTGTTTTTGAGGAATCATGATTCAGATTAAGATTACTTATCAAATCATCAATGGGGGCCTTTTATAGGCTTACATTTTTTACATTTAGCCTCATGGTTTGTACAAAATTGGCTTTTGCCTATTTAATTTTTAAAAAAAACAAAAATCACATTTAATTTTTTCCTTTTCTTCTTCTCTTTTGGCCGGTCTCTCTTCATGCTTGGGCTTGGGTTGGGCTCAGGCCCACTTGGCTCAAGCTTGGGCTTGGGCCCACTGGGATTTTTTACTTTGATTTTGGTTTTGACTTTGAACTCGAATTTTATTTCTGATTTTGGCTATTGGGTGTAATTTTCTACCCCAACAAAGTGCCCCTATCAATAAATGGACACCATGCATATGGGTTGTGTGCCTGAAATTGATGGATCTTGTACTATATGGAAGTTGATTTGGTTTAGTTCCCTTTTGACGATGTAGAGGTCGATGCTGCCTTTTCAGCGACGTGGAGAGTATATACTACCATTTTTACGACTTGTACGGTCGGTGCTGCCATTTTTGTGACTTGGACGGTCAGTGCTGCCATTTTTGCGACTTGGACGGTCAATACTGCCATTTTTGCGACGTGGATGGTCGATAATGCCATTTTTGCGACTTAAACGATCAGCGCTGTTATTTTTGCGATTTGGACGGTCGATGCTGTTATTTTTGCAACGTAGATGGTCGATGCTTTATTTGACTTACTCCGCTTCTTGCGGTGTCAGGGATTGGGTTTGACTTGCTCCACTTTTTGCGGTGTCGGGATCGAAATTGACTTGCTCCGCTTTCTGCGGTGTTAGGGTTAAAGTTGACTTGCTCCACTTCTTGCGGTGTCGGGATTGAAATTGACTTGCTCTACTTCTGTAGTGTCGAGATTGATTTGTTTCCGAGGTGAAGTTTTATTCCACTGAGGATGTCGTTAGTTGACTTGCTTTCAAGGTGGAGCTTGATTCCGCCGAGGTGGTCATTGGTTGACTTTCTTCCAGGGTGGAGTTTGGTTCCGCCGAGGAGGTCGTTGGTGTTGAATCGGATGATCTGATTGATTTTGGAGTTCTTGTTCGTTCCGCGGGATCTTTTGAACTTGGAACCACTGCCGGTGGGACTTTGATTTGATTTGTTTGATTTCTGTCTTGTTTGGCGGGACTTTTGAATTCGAGGGGAACTTGGAACTTGGATTTTGTTTGGTATCAACATTGCTATCCTGGAATAGCTCCAGGAGCGACTCATCATTTGTCTCGAGAGGATTTGGGGACGTTGGTTTTGGTTTGGCATAAGCATCGCTACACTGGAATGTGGTACCATAAGCGAATCATCATTTGCCATGCCCGTTGCTGAACGATGGCTTAGAAGACAGGTTTAAGCCCTTTTCACCTATGGATTTTAAATTTTATAAGCCGCAAGGGTCTCATAAAAGCATTTTCTTCCTACGAATCAAGAGAATTTCATATGTGTATTTTCTCCTTAGGAGTCGTGAGGACCCCCAAGTGTGTTGCTCCTTTGTGAGTCGTAAGGATCTCACGCGGGAATATTCTCCTCATAAGGTCGAGAGGACTTTGCGAGTATAGGATTTGGGATTTTTTTGGCATCAGTATCACTACTCTGGGATGTAGTACTGGGGGCAAATCATCATTTGCCGTGAGAGGATTTCCTTCGTTCCCATTTTAACGACACAAGGGTCATCTGTTCACATTTTAACGACTTAGAGATCATTTGTTCCCAGTTTAACGACTTAGGAGTCGTCTGTTCCCAGTTTAACGACTTAGGGGTCTCTGTTCCTAGTTTAACTCCTTAGGGGTCTTTTGGATTTGAAAGCTTGGAATTTTGAGGTTGGGGTCGGTATCAGTGTTGCTAACACTGGAGCACAGGTGCCATGAGCAATTCATCATTTGCATTGGGAAAATTTAGGATTTATGTTTTGGGTCAGCATCGGCACTACTAACACTAAAGCGTAGTGCCAGGAGCGACTCATCATTTCGCATTGCCCATTGGAGAGCGATGTCCTAGGTGACAGATTTGGATCCCTATCACCTAAGACTTTTCAATTTATGAGCCGTGAAAGTCTCATAAAAGCATTTTCTCCCTACGAGTCAAGAGGATCCCACAGGTGTATGTTCTCCTTAGGAATCGTAGGGATTCCTAAGTTTGTTGCTCCTTTGTGGGTCACAAGGATCTTACGCGGGAATTCTCCTCACAAGGTCGAGAGGACTTCACGAGTGTATTTTCGTCTCTTTTTCATAAGTTTGCGCCCTTTCAGGATTTCACAAACTCGCCGACAGCCCTGCTATTTTTACTTATGGAACCCTTTCGGGTTTTCATCCATGCATGTTTTGCTTGTAGACATACCATTTTTTTCGGAGGAGGTGGGGCTTCATCACCAGTGGGAATTCAGATGCAACCTTGCCGGTAGGACTCTCGCCGGTAGGAATTGGGAGAGATAGGGCCCGTTTACGTCCATGGATTGTATACGGTTTTACAGGATGTATGATTGTTCAGTCGATAAAACTGCACTCTTGATATGACATTTTCCTTACTTTTCTTAAATATTTAAGGGTATTTATTATAAATATGACACATATGAAGATTTATCTATAAAAATACCATTTTCATATATTTATATATTATAATTAAATGTATGCATATAATATTTATATAATATTTTGATATTTTAAATATGCATATCATATCAAGTATCCTAACCAATATTCTTAAAAGATAATATCATATAAAATGGTTAGGATAATATCTCAATAAAAACAAATTCTACTAACATTATTTGTTGAGATATTGTGCAGAAATTACATCAGGACCGGAATTAAGGAAATTCGAATTATCGAGATCAAATTTGCCGAAATATTAAAGTAAATCAAAAAAATCATCGCTGGTAGAGACTTAGAGAAGATTTCCAAAATCCAAATATTCAAAAGATCACCGCATGTCAACTAGATGAAGCTCTAGAATTTTGAACCAAAGATCATACCAAGACGCGGCCCAACCGTGGACAAAACACCAAAAATGCGGCGGATCCGCGGCCTAAAGGGGGAGTTGGAGTTTGAGATTTTCAGGTTGGATTTGCTACAACTAACCCTAATTCTGGGGATCTAGGGATTTCAACTTCTGTGACTATAAATAGAACCGAGAGCCTCACTTGAAATCTTATCAAACCGATGAGATCACGAAGTCCGAGATCACGACTCAAGAATTCAAGTTGATCATCAGCTGTTCATCTACCTCCTTAAGAAGAGATCGAGAAGCAAACTAGGGTTTTGTAATCACTTTCTAAAGGAACAAAGTGTAATTGATCAAGTTGATTAATAAAGATAGTTGTTTTATTCTTATTTCATTTATTTTCTTTTTTTACATCATGATCTCTATCCGTTCTTTTATCTCCATCATGCGCGAGTAATTCTCCGCTTGATAGGGTTCGTAGGATTAGGGTAGATCAATGGATGAAAAAAATTCTTTAACTCCCTTTACGTCCTATAAATTTTATAAACTTAATCAAAAGAATAGTTAACATTCTAATCGGGCGCGCTATCATTTCATGATAGTCACGACCACGATTTGAGATTAGATTAACAATTTTTTTGGTAAAGTCTAGACATGAACGGAGATCCATGTAAAGATAAGGGTTAAGAGTGGGAATCTTATTCCCTCCAAAACCCCTAATCTACATGCATCTCTGTCAATCTAGTTTTAAATCTACTAAATGATAAAAAGAGTAATTTTTAAATTAATCATCCATGACTACTAAATCATAACGAACCCTACAAGCCCTCTTCTGATATAAAATATACATCCGTATTTAAACTAGATCTATATTCTACATCCTTGTTTAACGAGATCTAGATCTATAACTATTCTTCATTACTCTTCTATTCTTCCTCTTTTTTTCAACACGTCTAAAGTAAGATTGAAAGATTCAACGTTTCACTGAGGACGGCCCGTACTCATCTCGGTCTAGCTACACGCGACACCGTTATTGATTGCGGTTACTACAAACACTTTTTCACATCAATCATCTCGGTCTAGCTACACGCGATACCGTTATTGATTGTGGTTACTACAAACACTTTTTCACATCAATCAAATGGCGCCGTTGCTGGGGATCCGTGCGTAATTTTTTTTATTCTTACTGTTCATGTTGAATTCTTATTTGATCCATATCATAAATAAAACAAAACAGCAAATTGTGTATTTAACGATTAGTGTGCGATTTTTGCAAGGGAATCTGAAGACAATAGAACAAGAAAACAGAGATTCAGAGACCTTCAGAGAGGACAATAGAAGCAAAGGAGACCACAGTACAAAAATTTTCAAGCGATCTCTTAAATCTGCTGCAGAACCGCGGCAAGAAGTGCAATTTGGCGGCGGCCGCGGCCGAGTTAGGGATTTAGGGCTTCATTTTTCTCTGGTAACTTCCTCTATATGTTCGCTCTTCTCTGAAAAATCAAATAATATATTTTTCTGCAGTATTCTTTGCAAAATATCGCCGCTAAAAAAATCTTTTTGCGTGTTTTGTAATTAGTTTGTGCATATTTTAATACGGACATTAAGGGTTAAAGACCAAATTCAGATTAGGTGGAGATTTTATCACCCTTCTTAGGCCCCACAAATCACAAAATGAGCATCTAGATCACCCTACATTAATTAAAAAATATCTAGACCGAGACTCTAAGGACAGTCGCGCTCAATAAAGACAGAGGATGGTCGTGGGTAATCTATCGCTTATCTGCATTTCTTTTATGGCGTCTACGAAAGTGTGTCTAAGGCAAGTGGTTACTTAATTAGGCCCGCTATTTTCAGTGATTCGCATAGAGGATACCTCCCACTTACCTGGCCACAAGAGCGATAAAGAGGTGGTAGAGAATTGATCCTGCAGCTTGTCCTTTGGAAGTCTAGGAGCGGCCTAGTAACTTGACCTAGGTAATCTTAGTTCTAGGGTTGTTCATGCATTTTTTTATGATTTTTCTCACGTCCGAAACTTTTCAAAACAAACCAATTTTAAATCACACATACGCTGCCACGTGCGCTAAACCTGCTTAGTGCATGCTTAGTTGGACACGGGATTCTAGTGCCCGTCTTGTCCGCGTTTCTGCTATCGACTCCGAAATCAGTACTTCTTCATTTTCATTTGCCCCTCTACCCACCACATCGACCGAGATGGATGGTTCTCCATCAGATTATAACACCACCCTGCCACCACCCGTCGGTGTGCAGAATCCACCGCACATTTCTCTCCAAGAGAGATGCTATCCTATATACGGTCCTCTTCCTACCTGTTTATCTATTCCACCATCCAATATGGATAATTTTGAAATTAAACCCCACTTCATCAACCTGTTACCCAAATTTCACGGGCTTGAGTCTGAAAATGTATATGTTTTTATCACTAAATTCAACTATGAATGCGCAATGATGGGTACATCACAACTTTCAGTGGATGCTATGAGCTTGCGTCTTCTCCCTTTCACTTTGTGCGATTTAGCAGAAAAATGGCTTTATAATACTGTCGCACACTCTATTACCAATTGGGATGAATTTGTGATGGCATTCCTTAAGAAATTTTACCCCAATCATAAGATCGCCCGTGTTTGGAGCGAAATCAACCAGTTTACCCAGCTTCCCAATGAACCATTTTGGAAGTGCTTTGAACGGTTTAAGGATCTGCTTGTCCAATGTCCTCATCATGGAATACATAGATGGGATCTTTGCCGAATTATATATGAGGGCATTACTCCAGCGACAAAGCAGATGCTTGAAACCATGTGTCAATGCAATTTCATGTCCAAAGACGATGGTGAAGCTTGGAAATTTCTGGAAGATCTCGCTGAACACACTTTGCAGTGGGAAAGTGTTAGACCATCATCTAGGGGAGGTATCCATCAGCTCGATATTTCCATCGCAGTAAAATCTGAAATGGCAGCTATGCAAAAGAAACTCGATGCTATGGAGAACAAATTCTCATTAATCTCCCTAAACTAGGTTACACTTCCCAAGACCGTGTATGGTTGCTGTTCTGATCCATCACATTTGACGGAAGAATGTCCTATGAATGCACCGTTTCAAGGTCAAGAACACAGTAATGCTACTTTTCAGCAGCGACCTAGAAATGATCCTTATTCTTCCACATACAATCAGAGATGGGGAATCATCTTAGTTTTGCTTGGAACCAAAACCAAACCCAAAATCAAAACCAGTTCCAAAGCAATTATCAAAGACCTCCTCCACAGCAACATTAACCACATCCACAGAGTCATCACCCCTTTCAATCGCAACCTTTTCAAAATCCGGCCAACAATTTTATACCTTATAACAATTCTTTATAAACGGCTAGGAACGAAAACTCATGTGCACTCGAACGAAGCGTGGATATGTTTATTAAACATTCCATGCAATCGACAGATGAAATAAAATCTTCTATCCGATCATTAACACAGACCACCACCTCCTATGGTGAAAGTATAAAATCGATAGAAGCACAACTCGCACAAATAAATGCCGCGATGAGTGCGAGAGAAAAAGGGAAACATCCATCTCAACCCCTACCGAATCCTGGCCACTCACAAAGTCATAATGTGAGTGTCGTTACCACGTTGAGATCGGGAAGAGTGTTGAACAATCAAATAGATGAACAGATTGATGATGATAAATCAATTAAAACCCCGGCTTCCACTTCTTGCCCTAATTCGTCTAGTCTCCCGCCTTCTTCCGAGCATATTCTCCGTTTTTCCTAAGGCTCGAACACTTCGCCCACTTTCTCGAATCTACCTAAAACGATCCCTACTCCAATTTTGTGATCGATTCCATCCTTAAAAACTTCTCCACAAAAATTGGACCCAAAACTTATTGATAAAGCTCCATTTCTAAACAGGTTGAGGGCCAAAAAACCCAACGCACAAATAGAGAAGATTGTGGAAATGTTTAAGCAAGTTAACATAAATATCCCTCTCCTAAATGCTATTTAACAAGTTTCGTCTTATGCAAAAATCTTTAAGGACTTGTGCACTAGGAAGAGAAAAACTCAAGTGCCGAAAAAGGTATTCATGACAAGTAACGTAAGCACAGCTTTTACCCAACAATTGCCTGAGAAACGTAAGGACCCCGGTTGTCCTACAATATCAATAACTATTGGGGGGTAAAAGCATCAATCGTGCTCTACTTGATCTCGGCGCTAGTGTTAACTTGCTTCCATATTCCGTCTATGAGCAGCTAGATATAGGAGAGTTGAAAGCTGCCCACTGCACTCTCCAGATGGCAGACCGATCTATCGCCCAACCTAGGGGTGAACTAGATGATGTGTTAATCAAAGTCGGGGAATTCATATTCCCTATGGACTTTATTTTTTTAGATACACATCCTGTGGTGAACCCACGCAACCAAATCCCGGTAATACTCGGTCGACCTTTCCTAGCATGTTCCAACGCTGTCATTAATTGTCGTAACGGTTCTATGAACTTATCCTTCAGAAAGATGACAATTGAGCTTAATATTTACAAGCTAGGAAGTCAACCATCTGAACCTTCTGCTCATTTAATCGATGTCTGTTCCATCAAAGAGATAGCTTCCGACAGCTGCGAAGCTGAAGTACTTTGCTATGATGATCTCGACAACACTAGTGCGACATTGTTTGATCTAGAAAATTATTATAGTGAAGATATCTTCGATGAGTCCATCCCCAAGTTTGAATCCGTTGACTCGTCGCAAAAGTCAGTAGCGCTTTCCGAGTCTATATCCTATGCAAGTTATGAACCTCTTAGGGAGTCCGAGTATCATTCCTTTACCCCACCTTCTATCGTCTCTCCGCCGACACTAGATCTCAAACCGCTACCTTCACATCTTAAATATGCATATTTAGGATAGAATGAGTCTTTGCCCATGATCATATCCGCTTCTCTAGCTTTAGAGCAAGAGAACACACTTTTGGCGGTATTGAGATCAAATCGGCAAGCATTTAGTTGGACAATGGCTGACATCAAAGGGATTAGTCCCTTAATTGTTGAACATTATATACATCTGATGGATGAATCCAAACCAACCCAAGACCCACAAAGACGGTTGAATCCCGTTATGAAGGAGGCGGTAAAGAAAGAAATCGTCAAGTGCCTAGATAGTAGTATAATTTACCTAATATCTGATAGCCAATGGGTAAGTCTTATTTATGTGGTCCCTAAAAAGTCTGTCGTCACGGTCATAACTAATGAGGCTAATAAGTTGATCCAAATACGCACCCAAACTGGGTGGCGCGTATGTGTTGATTACAGAAAACTCAATGCCGCAAAGTACCTTTCATTGACCAGATGTTAGAACGATTAGCTGTACATGAATACTATTGTTTCTTGGACGGATACTCTGGCTACAACCAGGTCCCCATCGCCGAAAAGGATCAAGATAAAACAACATTTACTTGTCATTTCGGAACTTTTGCTTATATACGCATGCCCTTTGGGTTATGCAACGCTCCCGCTACATTTTAGCGGTGTATGATGGGGATATTCTCAGAAATGGTTGAGAATTTTCTGGAGATATTTATGGACGATTTCTCCATGTTTGGAAACTCCTTTAAGGAATGCCTACGTCACCTTGACACAGTTCTTACCCGCTGTAAGGATAAAAACTTAACTTTGAATTGGGAAAAATGCCATTTCATGGTCCAAGTAGGTATTGTCCTTAGACATATCATTTCACAAAAGGCATTGAGGTTGACAGAGCTAAAATTGATGTCATCCATAACTTTCCTCCTCCCAAATGCGTCAAAGATATACGATCTTTACTTGGTCATGCAGGATTTTATAGGGGTTTCATTAAGGACTTTAGCAAAATTGTTAGACCCTTAACTCTTCTCTTGTCCAAGGATACAACATTTCACTTCGATTCGGATTGCGAGGCTGCTTTTTAATCGCTTAAAAGATCTCTCACTATAGCCCTCGTTCTATCATCTCCGGATTGGAACCACCCGTTCGAGTTTATGTATGATGCATCAGATTTTTCTATTGGTGCAGTCTTAAGACAACACATTGATAAGATGTCACATGTAATTTATTATGCAAATAGGACCTTGAACGATGCAAAAATTAATTACACAAATATCGAGAAAGAACTCTTGGCAGTTGTATTTGCGTTAGAAAAAATCAGGCCGCACTTGATTGGCACGCCAATAGTGGTTTACACTGATCACTCCGCCCTACGACACCTTTTATCGAAGAAGGATGCTAAGGCCAGGCTAATACGTTGGATCCTGATGCAAGAATTTGATCTTGTCATACGAGACAAGAGTGGATGTGAAAATGTTGTAGCCAACCATCTTTTACGCATCAATTCTTCATCAACCTTGACCGTGCCAATAAACGATTCCTTCCCTGACGAACAGCTCTTGACCGTATCCTGCGAACCTTGGTTCGTGGATATTGTGAATTATCTAGCGACGGGACTTATTCCTAGCAATTGGTCGAAACAAGACAATCTTCGATTTCTATCCCAAGTAAAACACTTTTACTGGGATGAACCTTATTTGTTTAAGTATTTTTCCGATCATATCATTTGCAGATGTGTCCCTAACGATGAATTCAAGAGTGTATTGTCTTTTTGTCATGATCAGGCATGTGGCGGTCACTTTGGTCTACGTAAAACGGCGGAGAAAGTTTTGCAATGTGGCTTTTATTGGCCAACATTATTTAAAGACGCATATGATCATTGCAAAACTTGTCCACGGTGTCAACACATGGGTCGGATTTCATGAAGAATGAGATGTCACTCCAACCTATCTTGGTTGTGGAGATATTCGATGTTTGGGGTATTGATTTTATTGGCCCTTTTCCCAACTCTTTTGTAAATTTATATATCTTGTTAGCGGTTGGTTATGACTCAAAATGGGTGGAAGCAATACCGTGTTGCATTAATGACAACAAGGTTGTTATTAAGTTCCTTAAAGAAAATATCTTTTCGCGATTCGGGCACCCTCGTGCTATAATTAGTGACAACAGGACACATTTCTGTAATCGGTCTTTCGAGACTTTGATGCGGAAATATTTAATCAACCACAAACTTTCTACACCCTATCATTCTCAAACGAGCGGGCAAGCTGAGATTTCCAATAGGTAGATAAAACAAATTTTGGAGAAGACGGTTTCTAAAAACCATAAAAATTGGTCAACCAAATTGACGGATGCTCTTTGGGCATTTCGTACCGCTTATAAGACCGATCTTGGTATGTCTCCATACCGCCTAGTGTTCGGAAAGTCTTGCCACCATCCTGTCGAGATCGAGCATAAAGCAATGTGGGCTATTAAAGAGCTTAACTTCAATTTTGATCATGCTTGCAGCTATCGGAAACTGCAATTAAATGAGCTAAGCGAACTCTACGATGAAGCTTACGATAATGCGGTTATAGTAAAGAACCGGACTAAATTGTTCCACGATAAAAACCTTTTTAGAAAAAACTTCACACGGGACAACAAGTCCTTCTTTATGATTCCCGTCTTCATCTTCACCCGAGTAAGCTAAAATCTCGTTGGAAGGGACCTTTTGTGGTGCGGTATGTATATCCGCACGGGGCAGTAGAAGTTGAAAATATTAAAAACAGTCCAATTTTTAAAGTAAATGGGTATAGATTAAAACCGTATTTTTCTGCTAACCCAGCGGAGGAGCTCCTGTTTTTACAGGAGCCGCTTTATCATAACTAAAACTCCTCCGTCTCACCTCCATGTCTCAGTAACATTGTCTCATCTTAAGAATGGAGGTGAGTGAAAAAGGATTTAATTGAATATCCGTGCTTGCCAAAGCATAAGTTTGGGGGTAGTTTTCATTTAACTATTATTTTACCCCTATCATTTTCTCTCCCCAAGCATACAGGTCTATGCATTCAAAGAACAATATCAGCGAGGACACTGCTGAAAACAGGTTTGAGGGGAGGTTTGTATTAACTAAACTATCTTTTGGCACTATGCACTATACAAAAGAAAGAAAAAATTGATAATAAAAGAATAGGAAATGAAGAATTACATATGAAAGATATGAATAGTTTGAGAAAAGAAAGAAAGTTAGATGTTTTCTTAAACAAAACTAATAATAAGTAGTTATGAGCCGTTGTCACAAGAGTTAGTAAGATGAAGGAAATTACTAATCTGAGGATAAAAATAAGTCTGAAAAATAGTTCATATTCTTAAGTCCAAACATTTGAATGTTGATACCCTACTATACGCACTTGCACATATCTTGAAACTTGGGATAGTAGAGGATCCTTGAAATGCTCTTGTCTAAAAGCCTTGGTATGAAGAAAAATAAATATATATATACGTGGTGGAATAAAAAATGAACACTGGTTTTGTAATTACTAAGGAAGCATAAAAAAATATAGCGAGGGTGCTTTATCACCTAGTGCCTTAGACCAACTGGTTTGGGAGCCACTGCTAAGCCTTAGGTGTTTCAAGACGAGGAATTACGCCTTAATAACGCGAGCTCTTTTTATAATCGGGTCGGTTAGTACCTCAAGAAGTGATAACAGTCGCATGATGAATGTGTGAGCAATTCCATCTAAAATATTCACCAACTAAAAAGTACTAAGGAAGATAGACAAGAGTATGATAGCTTGAATTGAATTCTCTAAGTGTAGGGATGTCTTTTATACACACGTAGGGGTATATGATCAATGTTTGGAGGAAAGATAAGGAGGAAAACTAAAGACGATATTTTATTGAGAGATGATGTAATTTCTAACATCTTTTCACGACCATTAAGATAGGGCTCATGGCAACTGAAAAGCTGGAGTAATTGGAAACTCTTATTTTCAAGTTATTTCTTTTATAAGTTCTTATCTTTATATGTAATTTTCACCATCTTTCTTTTATTATACGATTTTGTGGGTGTAATCCACTGAAAACCCTCGGGAGACAACACTCCTCCTATTAGGGACACCTAGAGATTTAATGGCTTGTTGCACGTGCTCAGTGCAATCGTGTTGCCTAAGAAAGTGTGATACTTAGGGTTTTTTCTCCTTCTCTTGAATAACTAGTTTGCTCGGGACGATCAAAGTTAAGTTTGGGGGTATTTGTTCAGTCGATAAAACTGCACTTTTGATATGATATTTTCCTTGCTTTTCTTAAATAATTAAGGGTATTTATTATAAATATGACACATATGAAGATTTATCTGTAAAAATACTATTTTCATATGTTTATATATTATAATTAACAATATGAAGGAAAATGTATGCATATAATATTTATATAATATTTTGATATTTTAAATATGCATATCATATCAAGTATCATAACCAATATTCTTAAAAGATAATATCATATAAAATGGTTAGGATAATATCTCAATAAATAAAATTCTACTAACATTATTTGTTAAGATATTGTACAGAAATTACATCAGGACTGGAATCAAGGAAATCCGAGTTATCGAGATCAAATCTGCCGAAATATTAAAGTAAATCAAAGAAATCAACTCTGGAAGATACTTAGAGAAGATTTCCAAAATCCAGATATTCAAAAGATCACCACATGTCATCTAGATGAAGCTCCAGAATTTTGAACCAAAGATCACACCAAGACGCGGCCTAACCACAGACAAAACAACAAAAATGCGGCGGATCCGCGGCCTAAAGGGGGAGTTGGGGTTTGAGATTTTCATGTTGGATTTGCTACAACTAACCCTAATTCTAGGGATCTAGAGATTTCAACTTCTGTGACTATAAATAGAACCGAGAGCCTCACTTGAAATCTTATCAAACCGATGAGATCACGAAGTCCAAAACGACTCAAGAACATAGGTTGATCATCAGCTGTTCATCTACCTCCTTAAGAACAGATCGAGAAGCAAACTAGGGTTTTGTAATCACTTTCTAAAGGAACAAAGTGTAATTGATCAAGTTGATTAATAAAGGTAGTTGTTTTATTCTTATTTCATTTCATTTTCTTTTTTTACATCATGATATCTATCCGTTCTTTTATCTCCATCATGCGCGAGTAATTCTCCGCTTGATAGGGTTTGTAGGATTAGGGTAGATCAATGGATGGAAAAAATCCTTTAACTCCTTTTACGTCTTATAAAGTTTATAAACCTTATCAAAAGAATAGTTAACATCCTAATCGGGCATGCTATCAATTCATTGATAGTCACGACCACGATTTGAGCTTAGATTAACAATTGTTTTGGTAAAGCCTACACATGAACGAAGATCCATGTAAAGATAAGGGTTAAGAGTGGGAACCTTATTCCCTCCAAAAACCCTAATATATATGCATCTCTGTCAATCTATTTTTAAATCTATTAATGGATAAAAGGAGTAATCTTTAAATTAATCATCTATGACTACTAAATCTTAACGAACCCTACAAGCCCTTTTCTGA
This sequence comes from Agapanthus africanus, assembly GCA_030015575.1. Lineage (NCBI taxonomy): Eukaryota > Viridiplantae > Streptophyta > Magnoliopsida > Asparagales > Amaryllidaceae > Agapanthus > Agapanthus africanus. The sequence goes on from CM057338.1 coordinate 62,136,859, forward strand.
TATAAAATCTACATCCGTATTTAAACTAGATCTATATTCTACATCCGTGTTTAACGTAGATCTAGATCTATAACTATTCTTCACTACTCTTCTATTCTTCCTCTTTTTTCAACACGTCAAAAGGAAGATTGAAAGATTCAACGTTTCCCTGAGGACGACCCGTACTCATCTCGATCTAGCTACACGCGACACCGTTATTGATTGCGGTTACTACAAACACTTTTTCACATCAATCATCTCGGTCTAGCTACACACGACACCGTTATTGATTGCGGGTATTACAAACACTTTTTCACATTAATCAAATGGCGCCGTTGCCGGGGATCGAACCCGGGTCACCCGTGTGACAGGAGGGAATACTCACCATTATACTACAATGGCTCATAACTACTTATTACTAGTTTTGTTTAAGAAAATATCTAACTTTCTTGCTTTTCTCAAACTATTCCTCTCTTTCATATGTATGATCCAGACCGTAGGGTCGGTGTGCTCAATTCGTCTGCGACTTGGAGCATTCACGTGTAATATTTCTTGAGATATCGGCCATTGATGGGTAGCATGGACCTTTCTCCCTCGACATTTATCAGCTGGTAGGATCCTCTATTAAACACTTTCTCGATGACGTATGACCCTTCCTAATTTTGCTTAAATTTTCCCTTGGCGTGTCGATTGAGGATGATCGATCTATTGAGGACCAACACCAATTCGCCTTTCTTAAAAGCGCAGAGACGGGTTATTTTTTCATAGGCCCGTGACATTTGGGCTCGGTACAACTCCAGATTTTTTTGTACTGCGAGTCTCTTTTCTTCAAGGGCGTCATGTTCTTAGAGCCAAAGGAGAAAGTTTTCCTCCTCCATCAAACTATGCAGGATGGCCATCCTTAGACATGGAACTTCAATTTCGAGAGGGAGGATTGCCACTACTCTAAAAAGTAATGAGTATGGAATGGACTGAGTTGGAGTGCGATGCGTAGTATGGTATGCCCACAACGCATCATAGAGCATGAGATTCCATTCTCTTTTGTCGGTTGAAGCATTTTTCCTCAGGTGCTTGCATAGAGTTTTATTGAAAGCTTCGACTAGCCCATTGGCTCTTGGATTATAGATGGAAGAATATCTCCGGTCTATTTTATGCTAAGTAGAAAATCCTAAAACTTTGAAGCTCTTGAAAGAAAGCCCATTGACATAAATGATTGTTCTAGGTGTACCGAAGCGATATAGAATATTATACCAGAAGAATGTTAGAATATCTTGTCTTAAATTCTTTTAGCAGAATAGTTTCAGCTCATCTGGAGAAGTAGTCAGTTGTGGCCAATATGAACCAGTGGCCTTTGGATGACAGAGGATCAATCAGGCTAACTATGTCGGTGCCCCAAATTTCGAAGGGCCATGACGCCATCGTAGGATGAAACGGATTGGGATATTTGTGAATGAAGTCACCGTGAATTTAGAAGAGATGACACTTCTTCTTATGTTCTTCGCACTCCCTTTTCATAGTGGGCAAATAATACCCAAGCCGTTTGATTTGAAGCGGTATTTTAGGGCCGGACTGGTGAGCTCCGCAGACGCCTAAAAGACTTCTTTCATGAACTTTTGGGCTTCAGCAGAGGACACACACCTGAGCCAGATCTGGTTGTATGATTTGCGATATAGCATATTATTTAAAAACACATATCGGAGGGCTCTCTTCTTTAACTGAACCCTCGTAGATTTTTCTTCGGGCAGCTTGTCGTGTCAAAGGTACTCTATAAAGGGCTCTCTCCAATCGGGCTCGTCATGAATGGTCAAAATTTCTTCAGCAGGATTGTTCTTTTGTTCTATACTTTCTTCCTCTAGTAAAGAGACTGGAGGCCGAATTTGCCGGTTTCTGACTGTGATCAGAATCCCATCCATATCGGGATCAAACACCTCTTTGGCTAGGCGATCGAGCACGTCGGCTTTTCCGTTCAACACCTTTGGAACTCTTCTTAGTTCAATATGGGTGAACTGTTTCATGAGCTCCACCACCCGGCTTCTGTACCAAGCTGACCCAGGTTTATATATCTTGTAGTCGCCTCTTACTTGGTTGAAGTCAAGCTGGGAATCACTATAGACCCGTAGCCAAAATATTTTCATTTCTATGGCGAGCTCCAGACCAGCTATCAGAGCTTCGTACTCAGTCTCGTTGTTTGTGCGAGGCTCTGTGAGAGAGAAAGAACGTCGTAGGGTTCCCATCGATGGCGTGAAGAACACCAACCATATCCCTGCTTTTATATGTGGGATGCTTGAATTGCTAGTGGTCATCATTGACGAGGCTCCATCGAAATAGAGATCCCAGCATGGCTCGTTATTTTCTAGATGCAGCACTTGTTCATCAGGTAACTTGCAATTGAGCGGTGACCCTTCAGGTATGGGATGAGCAGTGAGGAAGTCGGCGAGGGATTGTCCTTTTACTGCTTTCTGTGGAATGTAGACTATGTCGAACTCAAGCAGCATGACAGCCCATCTTGTCATTCTGCCGGTTAGGCTTGCTTTAATCATTAAGTATTTAAGTGGGTTGACCTTGGAGTTCAGCATAACCTGATGAGCGAGCAGATAGTGTCTCAACTTCTTCACAGTGAATATCAAATCCAGGCATTACTTTTCGATCAGGGAATATTTATGTTCCGCCCTGACTAACGTTCGACTGAGGTAGTAGAGGGCATTTTCTTTTCCCTCCTCATTGTTCTGGGCAAGGAGTGCACCGAGCGACTCATTTAGCGCGGCAATATAGAGAATCAATGGTTTATTTAGAATGAGAGCAGTAAGCACTGGAGGGTGCAACAGGTACTATTTGATGCTTTCGAACACTTTTTGACATTCGACATCCCAGACAAAGAGAGCTCTTTTCTTCATGATCTTCGAGAAAGGCCGACATCTCCCCAATAGGTTCAAGATGAACCTTCATATGTAAGCAAGCTTGCGTTGAAAGAATCTTATCTGCGTCAGATTCTTTGGAGGAGGCATCTTAATGATGGCCTTTATCTTTGATGGGTCGACATCGATACCCCGATGTCGGACTATGAAACCCAAGAATTTTCCCAACAACATGCTGTTTACCGCCGAAAACAGAGACAAACTGGGATGGATCGTCTTGCCTGAATTTGGGGGCAGATGCTATTTGGATTTATCCGTCCACCTCTCCGAAGATGCCAAGTTGATTTATGGCACCGTATATCGGAGGTTTGAACGGATGCGACCGTTGTAGCAGACTTCGTCAGATTCCCCCTCGTTTTGCGAGGGTTTTTTTTTTATTGTGGGGACGCTCTTCCCTGCAGGCGCAAGCCCCTACAGTTAATTATGTTACCGCATCGCGATAACCACTTTTTCCTACTCCGAAAGTTCACTTCGTGTCGTGTGTGTTAGTTTTATTTTTGGTTGCCCGTGGATTGTATACGGAGACTAATTTATGTTTTCGCCTGTAGGGCGTGGATTATTCCAAATCTATATTTTTTAGATTTGGAGTTTTTATTTAAGGACCATTAATCTATTTTGGGATTAAGACCGACTTAAACGTATGTGAGCATTTGGGGGCTCGGTTTGTTTTTTATTAAGGATACGTTAGTCCAATTTGAGACTAAGATCTACTAAACAGGGTGTTGCGATTATTTTTTGTTTCAGATCCAACAAGAGAGCATTTGGGCTCTGTTATTTTAGTTTAAGAACGTTTTGTTCCATTGATCACCATTTTGGAGGTGGGGTTTTAGTTTAAGGACGTCTCGGTCCGTTGATCACCATTTTGGAGGTGAGATTTTTAGTTTAAGGACGTCTCGGTCCGTTGATCATCTTGTGCGCACGTGTATTTGTTACGTGATGGGAAGAATAACGATGATATGGGATACACCCAGTTTGGGGTGCGGTCTGATTTGAGGTGTACACATCAGTGCACCAAAAAGCTGTTAGTTGTTGGGACCCGCCACCTCTTTAAAGACGTTGAGGAATTGCAACGACGTAGATCAGAGGTATGGAAAGATGTACCCTTAAACCAATTATCGTATTTTAGGGAAAAAGGAATCAGTGGTAACCCCAGAAATCATTAGTCATATTTTGAGACTAAGACTTCCTCAGGGGAATGTAGGACGAATATCGTTTTGGGATATCATCAGTTGGAAAATCGATAGTCATATGTGAGACTGAGATTAGTTTGGGAAATCATGAGCATATGGGCTCAGTTGATTTGAATCAAGAAGGTTCTTTCCTTAGAGGGCCTAGCCAATTTTAGGCTTGATCTGCTCAGTGGTCTTTTTTTATTGAAAAGTGCTAAGTACTTGCTTGGGCTCAGTCTCTTTTTTTGTGCAAAAAGTGCTGAGCACTTATATAAGTTCTAACGCGAACCATACGGGGTTTTCAGTCGTGGGGATTTTCCCAATAACTGTTAAACACTTTACCCTTTTTGTCTTTATGGAGTGTTGGGCACTCTTTATAGCGCATACGTGCGAAGCACGTGAGCCGATAGTTGCTACCTAGTGAGTGTCAAGCATTTTTTACTCTGTGGCGCCCACGTGAGGGACACGTGAGGCGCTGGGCGCTAGGCGCCGCCTTGTGAGTGTCAAGCACTTTTTACTCTGCGGCGCCCATGTGAGAGACACGTGAGGCGCTGGGCGCTAGTCGCCACTCACTGAATGCTAAACACTCATTTATTTTTTAGCGCCCATGTGAGAGGCACGTGGGGAGCTGAGCGCCAGTCACTAAGTGCTAAGTACTCTTTTATTTTGTAGCGCCCACGTGAGAGGCACATGGGGCGCTGGGCGCTGAGCGCCAGTTACTGAGTGCTAAGCACTCCTTTATTTTTATTTACCTAATTTTCTAAGAAGAGAGTTCTTCTTCTTCGAGAATTTAATTCTCTGTTTTTTTCTGAAGCTTATGAGGGGTTCCTCCTCTATATTTGGAAAGAGAGATCATTGGTCGTTGAGACCCACCACCTCTTCGACAACGCTGAGAGATTACAACGCCATGTATCGAATGTGTGGAGAGATGTACCTTTTGAACCATGTCCCACTCATTATAGGGAAGAACAGGTTGGAGCTTAAACTCCTAGCTGCTGAAAAGGCTTCTTTGCGTTCGCGCACGTGCGTCGCACGTGTTGGGTGCACATGCGTCGCACGTGTTGGACGCACGTGTTGCGGACTTGGAGGGCGCACGTGCGTCGCATGTGTTGCTCACTTGGCGGGCATACGTGTGTCGCACGTGGTACTTACGCATATGTGCATTATGGGGGGGCAGCTAAGGCCCTAGCTTGGAGAACAAAGCTTCTATGGAGAACTAAACTCCTTTGAGAATTTTAATCCTCGCACGGAGGGTGCACGTGCGTTGCACGTGGTGCATATGCGTATTATGGGGGGACAGCTAAGGCCCTAACTTGGAGAACTAAGCTCTTTTGAGGATTGAATCCTTGCACGATGGGCGCACGTGCGTTGCACGTAGCGCACATGGCGCTTGCGCATTATAGGGGGCAGCTAAGACCCTAACTTGGAGAACTAAGCTCCTATGGAGAACTAAGCTCCTTTGAGGATTGAATCCTTGCACGTGGCGGGCGCACGTGCGTTGCACGTAGCGCACATAGCGCTTGCGCATATGCGCATTATGGGGGGGGCAGCTAAGACCCTAACTTGGAGAACTAAGCTCCTTTGAGAATTGAATCCTATTTTTTCTAAGAAGTATCCTCTCTTATTTTTATGGGAGTGGTAGAGAAAGGATTTCTTTTTTCCCGATGTGGGGCAAAAAAGTATCTCCCATGTGGTAGAGCATTATTTAGACTATACGTGCATATCACATTTGCTCATAATTTTTGATTCCGGAAGAATTATAAAGCCCGTAATATATCAAATCAAAGGATTTTTCAAGACGCTTTTGATGCCATCATAATTTACTTGATTCTCATTCAGGAGTTTGGCAAAATACAGCCACGAAAATACTGGTTTGCATTTTCTTAAGCGTATTGCTGCTATTTGATACCTTGGACTCTTTTGCACAGAAATCTTTTTGGCAGGAAAACACACCAAAGGCACACTTTAAAGGATTCATTTTTAGATCGCATTTCCTCAGTCTGGTGAAAACGGTCCTGAGGTTTTGGATATGATCGACCTTGGCATTAGTTTTGATGACCAAATCATCAACATAATATTCGACAACTTTATGGATCAAGTCGTCAAAGATCTTGGTCATTGCCCTTTGATATGTGGCACTTGCATTCATCAGTCTAAACGGCATCACTTTGTAATAGTATATGTCGATCGAGATTCGAAATGTTGTATGCTTCTCATCCTCAAGCGACATTTTTATCTGAGTGTACCTAGACAAACCATCCATGAAAGTGAACAGATCGTAATTTGAGGTGTCGTCGACCATCATTTCTATGAAAGGAAACGGGAAATATTCTTTAGGACATACCTTTTTAAGGTCTCTGAAGTTGACACAGACTCGGATCTGCCCAATCTTCTTTCTCACAGGGACGATGCATATGATCCAATCAACATATTTCTATTCTCTGATGAAGCCATCATCAATGAGTTTCTTGGTTTTCTCAATAACCTTTTCTTCCAACTCCCTTCTCATTCTTCGAGGAACTTGTTTGACTGGCTTAGCATCAGGAGAAATAGCCAGCTTATGCATAGCCAATTCAGGTGAGAGGCCGGGCATTTCTTTGTACGTCCAGGCAAATCAGTCGATGAACTCACGTAATGAGGAGATTATTTGCTCCTTCATTTTCTCTGACAAGAGTGAGCTGATGTAGTTTGGCCTTAGATTATCGAGTGTTCCTAAATCAATCTCGGTTAGCTCGTCAAAGGTTTCTTGTCTGCCATCTTCGAGTTATCAAGGGGCTTCTTCTGGCTCCGCTAGCTCGTCGTCATCATTTGACTTTTCGCTGGCTTCACCAACATGTATCATGCAGCATGATTTGGCATCGGGTTTGTTCTCCGCCGAAAGACAAGGACCGAGACATTAGTACGTCTAGCCTGAATTTGGGGGCAGATACTATTTGGAATTATCCATCCACCTCTCCAAAGATGCCAAGTTGATTTATGGCACTATATATTGGAGGATTGGACAGACGTGACCGTTGTAGCGTGACTTTATCAGATTCCCCCTCGTTTGTGAGGGGTTTTTGATTGTAGGGATGCTCTGCAGTTAATTACGTTATCGCATTGCGATAACCACTTTCTCCTTTTCCAATAGTTCACTTCGTGTCGTGTTGTATTTTTTTTACTTTAGGTTTCCTGTGGATTGTATACGGAAACTAATTTATGTCATCGCCCGTAGGGTGTGGATTAGTCCAAATCTGTATATTTAAGATTTGGGTTTGAGTCAAGGATTTTCTTGACGGGGTCCAAGTTGGTAGCTTGGTTTGCCAACGGGAATGAACTTAGGACGCATTTCTTAAATTTGTAAGGTCCATCCGTTCATGAGATATTTGGATTTGATCTAAGGATTGTCAGTCATATTTGAGACTAAGATCAACTTAGAAACAAATGAGCATATATGCTCAATTATTTTGGTTTAAGAACATCACAGTCCAACATTCCCTATTTGGGACGAATGCTAGTTTAAGGAAGTTTGGGTCTATTATCGCCGTGTTTGAGACGAATATTAGTTTATGGACGTTTCGGTCCATTATCGCCCTGCTTGGGACGACGCGTTGTATTTGAGGCGACACACTAGTTTATGGATGTTTCAGTCCAACATTCCCATTTTGGAAACGCAATTTAGTTTAAGGACATTTCGGTCGATTATTCATCTGGCATGCACGTGTATTTTTTACATGACGGAGTGAACAATGGTGATATGGAATGCACCCAATTTGGGGTGCGGTCTGATTTGAAGTGTGCACGTCGATTTAGAAATGCATTAGTGTGGGATAGAAGGAGTTGTTGGTTGTCAGGACCCGCCACCTCTTCGAAGACATTAAGGAATTACAACGACATATATCAGAGGTGTGGAGAGATGAACCATTAAACCAAATCCTGTATTTGAAGGAAAAGATCATAGTGGATCATCTAAGAATTATTAGCCTTATTTGAGACTAAGATTATCTTAGGAGATGTGAGATAAATATCATTTTGGATATCATCAATGAGAGATCATTAGTCATGTTTGAGACTAGGATCGGTTTGGAAATCACGAGCATATGGGCTCGCTTGAAGAATCAAAGAGGTTTAACCTCAGGAAACTAAGCCAATTTAGGCTAAGACTGTGTTTTTGTACTACCCAGCAGCGCTAAGCACTCAGTTATACAGCACTCACGTGTATTTCACGTGAGGCGCTGAAATAGTGCTAAGCACTAGTTTTTTGTGGTGCCCACGTGTGTTTCATATGAGGCACTGCACTAGTGCTAAGCACTGGCTTTTTGTGGCGCCCACGTGTGTTTCACGTGAGGCGCCGCACTATTGCTAACCACTAACTTTTTGTGGCGCCCATATGTGTTTCATGCGAGGCGCTGTACTAGTGCTAAGCACTAACTTTTTCAGGCGCTCACGTGTGTTTCACGTGAGGCGCTATATAAGTTGGCCTTGAGCGCTCACGTGAGGTGCTGAGTTCTTTTGGAGATTTAATTTCTGTTGATGTTTTTAGAGAACTTAAATCTCTGTTAATGGTATTTTGACCATTAACGATCACCAAGATCATTATTTGAGTATCTGGGACCAGGTTCTTTAAGAACTAAGTTCTTGATTTGAAGGAACTAAGTTCCTGGAGTATTATGAACTCCATGTTTTCAGAGAGGTTAAATCTCTTTTAATGGTGTTTTGACCATTAAGGATCACCAAGATCACTATTTTGAGGATCTTGAATTGGGTTCTTTAAAGAACTATGTTCTTAATTTGAAAAAACTAAGTTCCTGGAGTATTACGAACTCCATCTTTTTTCTTTCCAATTTTGTTCTTCTCTGAATCTTTGATTCTCAAGAACAAGATTTTCCCGATGAGAATTAAATTCTCACTTATGGGAGATTTGTCTTGCGGATCTCAGATGCATAGAAAGAACTATGTTTTTTGAGAAGGGTTAAACCCTTATATATGATATGATAGGTAAAGGAGATGTTTGGATCTCGATATTTTCTTTACCCAAGGTTTTGAGGAAGAAGATCATGTTTGAGAATTAAATTCTCTGTTGTTTTGTGGGAGCATTTAGGAGCCTTCTGTATATTTTTTTTACAGAAACTTATGGGATGTTCTCTTCCTTTTTTTTAAGTCCTCCCCCCTTCTCCCCCTTCATTAATCTCTTTGCTCATATTTATAGGAGAAGAGAAAAATCAATTTGTTGAGAAAATATCTCATTGAGAGATCATGTTTGATTTCATGATCAATCAAAATGATCTTTTAGATCAATCGGTGAATTTTATTCATCGTTGGATTTTTAATCCAAAGGCTTTCTATTTAACAAAGAAAAATTCTTGTTTGTTTAACAAGATTCGGAAATTTTTTCCAAAGATAGAATTTTATTCTATCATATGAATATCTTGTTAGTTTAAAAAGATTAGAATTTTATTCTATCATATGGATATCTTGTTAGTTTAATAAGATTAGGAAAATATTTTCCTAATATAGAATTAAATTCTATCATATGGATATCTTGTGATTCCAATTGATTTAATTGGTCTCAAAATTGAGTTGGGGAATTTTACCCACCGTTAGATCTTTGATCCAAGGGTTTCTGTTTTGCAGAATATGTTTTCTTGTTTTTAACAAAATTGAGGAAATATTTTCCCATAAACAGAATTTATTCTGTAAAATGGTGATTTTTAATCACCATTAGATTTTTAATCCAAGAGTTCTCTGTTTTACAGAGACCAATCTTTTTTTGTTCAGAAAGATTGAGGGAATATATGCCCAAAATAGAATTTTATTCTATTATTGGATCATTGATCCAACCGAGAGTATCTTTCTTATTTAGAAAGATTTGGGAAATATTTTCTCTTAATAGAATTTAATTCTATATTTTGATGATTTATCATCTCCATGGGATCTTTGATCCAATAGCTCTGTTTAACAAAGAGTATCCTAAATTCTCATGTAGAATTTAATTCTATTGATCTTGACTTAGGCGCTGGCGCTTACGTGTTGTGCACGTGGGCGCCACTTAAGAATTTAATTCTTATGATGGGTACTCATGTGCTTTGCACATGAGCGCCCGCGTGATGAGCATGTGCAACGCCATATAAGAATTTAATTTTTATTCAGAAAGCGTTTCTGTGCTTTGCACGTTGGCGCCGGCGTGAGGAGCACATGCGGCGCCACCACAAAATTGGTGGTGGCGCTGGCGCCCTCGTGAGAAACATGTGAGACGTTTCCCCATTAGCTTTCAACAGAGCTTTGCTCTTTTTATATTATTTAAATTTTGGCGGGAACAGGGTTGCATAAAACTTATACCCCGTCTATCTGGGACTCGTCCATCGATGAGCGGTCGGACCTGAGACGGATGCCATACCCCTCGTAAAACTTCGCTTCGGAGTCCGTTTGGTATAACCGACACCTACACTTTTTAAAATATTCCTGCATCTTAGGTGCGTAATATCTAGGGTTTAGGACGGCTCTTATGCCACTCTCATAAGGAAGACACGTCATGGAAAAATCGTCCGGGTGCACGACAGCGTTCGACCTATAAAACAGGATACCCTTCTATCCTCTGTTTCTTCTGGGAACGTAAGAAGTTTTCAATTAGTCCACGATAGAAACAGACAATGCATCTAGCTCCTTGCACATCTGCTCCGGCACCATTGTAATAGCGAGGGACCCTTCTATAATCTCGAAGGTTTCTTTTAGCTTCACTTTTTGCATGAGGGCCCAATCTGCATAGCTGTTGCAAGGTGAGTTTGTTTACCGCCGGAAACCGGAAAAGACAGACGTCTTGCCTGCATTTGGGGGTAGGTACTATTTGGTTTTATTTTTCCATCTCTCCGAAGATGCCAAGTTGATTTATTGCACCGTGTATCGGAGGTCTGAAAGGATGCGACCGTTGTAGTGGACTTAGTCAGATTCCCCCTCATTGCGAGGGTTTTTTGATTGTTGTGGGGACGCTCTTCCTTGCAGGTGCAAGCCCCTGCAGTTAATTACGCCACTGCATCGTGGTAACCACTTTCTCCTGCTCCAGAAGGTCACTCTGTGTCGTGTGTACTTTTTTTATTTTTGGTTGCCCATGGATTGTATATGGAGACTAATTTGTTGTCGCCCGTAGGGCGTGGATTAATCCAAATCCGTATTTTCTTAGATTTGGGTTTGGTTTGATTTAAGGATCGTTAATCTCTTTTTGGGATTAAGATCAACTTAAATGTTTATTGACGATACGTTAGTCTAAGTTTAGACTAAGATCTACTCAGCATAATTTTGTGATCATTCTGACCCAGCAAAAGAGCATTTAGGCTTTATTGCTTTAGTTTAAGGACGTTACAGTCTACAGATCACCATTTTTGGTATAAGGGTTTAGTTTAAGGACGTTGCGGTCCGCAGCTAGTTTGAGGACATTACGGTCCATTGGGATATGGTCATGGGTTTGAGAGTCATTCAAGGGCTGTTGGTTGTCGGGACCCTCCACTTCTCTGACATCGTTGAACAATTACAACGACATGTATCAGAGTTGTGGAGAGATGTACCCTTGAACCAAACTCCAGATTGAAGGGAGAGATCATGGTGTAACGAACATCATTTTAGATGCCATGTGTCAGGAGATCATTGGTCATCTTTGGAACTAAGATCAATTTGGGGAGACCTGAGTATAGGAGGGCTCAGTCGATTGATGGTGAAAAGGTTTTGGCCTCGGGAGACTTGGCTAATTTGGGCTAAGGTTGGCCTCTCACAGTGTTAAACACTAATATCTTCTTGGCGCTCACGTGCTCCCACGTGAGGCTCTAAAGCAGTGTTAAACACTGTAATTTGGAGCGCTTACGTGTGGCACGTGAGGCACCCGAAAGTTGGTGTGGTGCCCTTTGGTTCAAATCCCCGTCTATACATATAAGTGTTAAACACTTAAATCTTGTGACTTTCACGTGTGGGCACGTGAGGCGCCCCAAAGTTGGGCACTACCTCCTTTGGATTTATCATCTTGTTCTTTTCTAGGTGCTAAGCACTATTGGGGGTCACGTGGGATCACGTGAGGCGCCCCAAAATAGGAACTGTCTTTGGGTTTTTTGCCTTTTTCTTTTATAAGTGCTAAGCACTTGTCTTAAGGGGTCACATGGGAACACATGAGTCGATCTCAGTTGTTTTTTTAATGCAGGGTTAAACCTTAGTATTTTTGGAGGAATTAAATTTCCTATATCTTTTGGAAGAATTAAATTCTTCAAACTTAGTTCTTTTCTCTAAGTTTTGGGACAGTATAAAAGAATCTCTCCGATGAGAATTAAATTCTCAACTTGTGGGGAGATCTGCTTCTGCAGACCTCAACCAGAGGAAGAACTAAGTTCTTTTTTTTGGAAGAGTTAAACTCTTGTAAGAGGAGATAAAACAATCTCTAGGTCTTCTTTATTTTTTACCTAGGGTTTCTTTTCTTCAAAGAGAACTCTTCTTCTTCTTTTTGTTTCTCAAATCTTATAGGGGGTCTCCTCTCCTTCAGACATAAAGTCTCAGGTCCTTTATATAGTAGAGGCAAGTTTGTTGATTTAGTTAAGGAAATCTCTCATTGAGAGATTTTTTGATTGATTCGGGGATTTTATCCATCGTTGGATTTTTGATCCAGGGACTTCTGTTTTACAAAAGATATTTTTCTTGTTTTTAACAAAATTGGAAAAATATTTTCCCATACAGAGTTTATTCTGTAGCTTGGTGATTTTTAATCACCATTGGATCTTTATGTTAGTTATATGTATGCCCTAGAGGCCATTACTGTACATTGGATGTATATTGTAGTGGATGCTTGGACATATATAGGGAGGACTTTCTTGCTCGACATGATAGTATGCTATCTGGTTACTCTTTACCTTAACGTGTACACTGATTGTCTCTCTGATACATGTTGGTAAAGCCCTTAGGATGTGTACTTGACTACCTGGACTATGATGCGGAACATACTAGTGGGGACATGATAGTCCATAAGTACATCCTTCAAAGTCCCTAGTCGTGGGTGTATCGAGACAGGGCATCGATATACCAGAGTAGACTAGCGTATACCTTCTCGACCCATACAGATGGGCGATGGATGATCCCATATCCATTGGTGTTTGACATCAGAGATGGTATACGGGTGCTCAGTAGAGACTGGGTACACTGGACGGACTCACCGAGAACTCCCAGATGGTATTATACCTTACGTCAGATGGCAGTTCTCTGGTGACACTGGTACAGAGTAGTCTGTCCCGAGATCGTCATAGAGTCTTGTGTGGTTCCCGCTGTGCTTTGATTTCCACCTTACCACGTCTAAGAGGGCGTGCAAAACGGTGGTTTTTGGGTACAGTCCCGAATCACATGGAGGCAATGAGCGATAGGAGGGGATTCGTCTCTCCCGGTATAGGGAGTTGATGTTGCGCTGTGTTCGATTGGCTATAACCAGAAATCCCTGGCCAGGGTTGCTGAGATTTACTGGTAAGTGTTACCAGTAGTTTCTCGAATGTTATAGACCTCATATCGATACGACTTATCGAGCTATTGGGGTTTGACGTTTACCACCCCTAGGCAAGATATGCGACATATCAGACGACGAGACCGGACTGTACGGTAAGTGTTACTGGTTGGATTCACAGGAGTATGAGCGGGCTTGCTCGTCGATCTTCTCATCGCTCAATACCCGGGTGGCCGTTACGTTTAGCAGACCGCTTGCGGCTTGTGGGTGATTGATATGATCATCATCTGCTGCCGGCGTATTGACGAGTCTTTAGAGTCCTACACAGAGGTTTCCTGGCTCAAGCGAAACGAAATAGGAGCGCATATGAGATATGTGCGGGACCGAGAATAATGCGTGTATGTGATACAGTATTTTATTCTCGCGATGAATGTATCGAATGGTTATATGCGATATAACCTAGTTATCGAATCGAGGGTTGATTCGATAAGCCGATACATTGGATACTAGTCGGTTATATGCGATATGACCGGATCGTTAAATCAAGTGTTGATTTGATGATTTAATGCATAATTATATATATTTGATATATTACTTTGCATTAACTAGTATTGGTTCACTTTAAATGGATTTTCTCACTTTATGTGCACATTGTATATGTGATATACTTTTGTACACTAGTTTGTATCATGTTTGATGATACATGCTCATTAGGGTTTGTGTAAAGATTAAACCATGGTTGTGTAATGGTTAGGGTTTTCTTTTTCTTATTCATTTATTTATTTATTTATTTTATTCATTTGGGAAATGAGAGAAAATGGTGGCTTTCTTTGTTTGATATTGAAGCATCATGAAGCTTTGACTAAGTGACCATTTTGTCTCATGCTTAACCCTAACCATTCCCACTAACCCTAGTTTAGTCTCTACACTTAACCATGATTTGAATATGATAAGTATTAATTTTCTTTTCCATTTTTAATTAACACATATCATATTCTTTCTTTCTTCTTCTTCTTCTTCACTTGAAGAAAAGCTTGCTATCAACAATGGCAACTTGAGCAAATGAGTGAGAAATCCAATTCTAAAGTGAACCCACTTCCTATTTCTTCATCCTCTACCACTTGCCAAGTAGTATAGGGTGTTTTCTTCATAAGTTTCATGACTTGGTGAAGTGGGAGCTTGATCTTGTGATGGCTCGACGTAGATCATCTTCGGCACGAAGCCGACGACCTTGCCCGCCCATTTTTCCGATGAAGCCGACGCTAGAGCCCGGGATTCCATTTGGACAGCGAGGAGACTTCATTGCGGAGCTATAGAGGTGGAGGAGCGGATCTACAAAGGTTGTATTTCCGTTCTTTTAGTTATATTGTTAACTAGTTGCATGTGTTCGCCTAAATATCTAGTTAACAATCCGTAGTCTAAGGTTTCTCGGTACCGTAAAATTTGAAATTGGCATGGTTGATGCCTTGTGAGACCTCATTAGCGTGCCTAGGAACCCTACAGTGGTATCAGAGACTAGCTAGAGCCTTAGGCGATGCGTAGACGGAGTTAGAAGTCCGATCGAGCCGAAACCCTAACCCGGAAATTGCTCTCTGTACATTTTTGAAAATTGTGGATTTTTGAGTATTAAAAATATGCAGAAAAATCAGCAGGAGATTCTAAGAATTACTGTGATGCCCGTACTCCTAAGTCCACCAAAGCGCGGTGGAACCGCGGCATTAGCATGCTAATGCGGCGGTTCCGCGGCCCTTTAGTCTCTTCATGCATTGAATTTTGCACAGTAACTCCTACTTTGCAGTGCTGGTTTTCCTGGGAATTTTTAATATTTATTCAAGAGTTGAAATTTCTGGGTTGTATGGGGGACTCGGTGCTTCGATCAGATTGTCTAATCTTGTCTGTGTTTTCCGGATATTTGGAATATGTTAAAAAGTTCGATCGGATATAAATACCCACATTTTCCCCTGTTGGGAAATTTCTAAGTGTTGGATCTTTCCGTGGTTTAACAACGTTCTAAGTAGTGCAAGTAACGCGATGGTCCCTCTAGAAGACAACAAACCTTAACTCGATTATGTGGCCGTCTTGAACTGCCCTTTGAACCTTAGGGTTTGGGGCAGTACGGCGTGTCACATGTGAGGCGTTGGCTTGACCCTTCTACGGCTGTACCGTTGGTACTGAGGCACGAATTGAATGTTTTTAGACTTGTTTCATGTGTTGATCTGTATTGGGAAAACTTGGGTGTTTGAATATTCGATCGGAAAGTTTAACATTTTCTAATTATCTGGAATGTGATACAATAATTGGAATTCACAAGTAGTTATGAGATAACTGAATAAATGTTATGAATCTAGCGATTTAGTCTCAGTTGATCGTTTGCTACGGAATTTTGATGTGATCAAAAGTCCGTCGCAATCACGTAGCGTACGCGGATACTCGCCGGGTAAACTTAATAGACAGCCTCACTCCATAGCCCCGACCAAGTGACTGTAGGAGAACCCCGTCGCCGAAAGCGTCCGTTCGGGTGCTCCCGGCAGCGGTGTTCCGCCTTGGTGCACTTCGTCGACGGTATCGGGGGTGCGACCGTCTACTGAAGTTTGCGACGAGCATTCGATCAGGATGTCGGGAATCTTGTTGAATTGCCCGACTTGATATTGAAAAGAGTTTTCGATTTTGAGACTAAAATGCGGGGTTTATAATTGTTAGGCATGCGATGTCTAAGGAATTCATTTGATTAGGCATGCGATGTCTATGCAGATTGCGGATTCCAACTGTTGTAGTTTTACACTTTCTTTTCTGTGACCGTAAGTGTAATATGGCATATCGCCGGTTTCGTTGCTATATGTCAACGACAATTGGGATGGACATATTTACTTACGTTGATGACATGTGATGTTATGTGTTGCTGGATATGTTATATTGGATCGTCGTGTTTGAATAGCCGGGGGTTTTTATGTGAGATGAGTGTTTTTCATTTTCATTCATGTAAAAACTTGTATGTAATATTCTTTTATTGGGGCACTTCCAGGTTGCGGAAGTTGTCACCGTTTGTATATTATTTACTTTTCCGCACTAGGATAGACCCAAGGAGGAGGGCACAAGTAACCGGGTTCTGGAGTCCAGAGGGAGACCAACTCGAGGAGTCGAGTCCGGGTCTCCTAACTCTAGAATTGGTAGGGTTGCTTGCCGCTCTCGTAGGGGTCTTAGGGTGTGGGTTTGGCTATTCATCGCGACCGTGGAATCCGTGTTTTATACTGGCTCGTATTGAAAACACGGACGTCCTAGTATATCCAATATTTCATATGTTTCTTCTGCTGCGATATCTGTGATGTGATCATGTGATGTTCTGTGATAGATACAGTATATAGTATATATGATATATCATATAGACGTTACTTATGTTTTACACCCGCGCTAGCCCTGCCCTGCTCTGCCGTTAGTTACCTAACCTAACGGTGTACGAGGGGACATCGAGGCGAATGTGGATGGCATAAGTGTACGTCGTATTTATCTGTGATGTTTAGGTAATTTAAATGATGGGACTTCATTAATGTGATTAATGAAATAAAAGAAACCTAAAGATGTTGTAGAATCGAATCTAAAAATAAAACAGGTAGCTACAGTTCTTGCTTTGCACAGCGGTATATATGATATATCCTGCACCTTATTCGATGAGGAAAGGACCGAGATCCCTTCACAGGGAGTGACTCCTTTAGCAATAACTGGCAGATGCTACACATTCGGTTTGTCTTTTGATTGCTTTTAAGAGTTTTTGCTTTGCACAGTGATATATATGATATATCCCGCACCTCATTCGACGAGGAAAGGACCGACGATCCCTTCACCGGGAGTGACTCCTTTAGCAAAACTAGAAAAGCCTCAAAAGCACTCCATTTTAAAATCATTTGATTCTACAACGATATCAAGTTCATTACACAATAGGTTTTCAGAAAAACCTGTCGTAGCCCTCCGTCATTTCAGATAAGTGGTAGTTAGTATTCGTGCTACGTTTGTTGGCCTGCGTCAAGGCGTAGTGTGCGGTAGCTAACTAGTATTTATCTGCTTATGCATATGATGCAGATTGGATTAGGGTAGTCGTGCGACTTTGTTGGCCTGCGTCAAGGGTCGTGCGGATGGGTTTAATTCAATCAGGAAATGACGGGTTGAACTTGACTAGCGCACTATGGTTTGTTGGCCTGCGTCAAGGTCATAGGACGCTAGGGGCAAAATTATCGGGAATTTCAAGTGTTGAAATTTGCAATGAGATTGCATACCTTCTATGAGATAGTTGGATCCCGATACCCGCTGCGAGTAATTGTTACTCCTGGGAGAGTTTTACACATTACAATTAGCCGATCAAGTAGGTGTCTAGAAAGGTGTTAATGAGGTTAAGCCTCTGGGAAAACGAGGTTTACATTAATTAGGTTCGTGCGAAAGCACGGGGGACCTCCCTCAAAGTACCGACACTGGCCTGGCTGAAAGATTGGCGAACTTGTAGTGTGTAATTAATCCCGGCTAGTCTTTCCTTTTAAGGTTTGAAGGAAGATTTGATAAAAACCGTGGGAGCCATCCTGATTAGATAAAATAAAACCAATCTATTCTTGCAAGAGCGCACGCTGAGTGTTTTCTTCTCTCTCTCTCCAGGTAGCGACCATATCACGCCTTAATCAAGATAATAATACGGATATTGACCGAACCCGCTTGTTATACTGAGCTGGGGAACGTTGGTCCCGCTCCAACTTATAAATGTTATAAGACAGAGCAGGAAATTGGGGAATACCAGAATTCCCGTGCCGCCTAAACGAAGAGAGTGCATGTTGATGCATCATCTTCGGGTATGTTCATTATACAGAACTGTTTCTCAGTATCCTCCGCATCCTTGGTATATGATACCGGATCAGGATCCCAGATATGTAATCTGTTACATAGGGCTACAAAAGGGTAGAAAAACTGAGAACGGGTGATAAGTTTCATGAGACAGAAAACGGGGCAAGTGTTGCAGCCAAGTCTGTTGGTCACTGTCACCCTGTATTACCAATACATTGATTTTGAACGAATGTTATTAGATACCGAACCTGATATACAAAATCATATCTGTCTCTTTATTAGTAAAGAAACGATAAAATTTTGTATTGTTTGATAATGTTTTGAACATTTCCTATATCAAAAGTTGATCGGTTCAGGCACGTTATCTAAAAGCATTGATGTTCTAAATCAAACTACAGTTCTTAGTATACGGATCGCACACAAGAGGAAGAGTTCAGAAATGAACGGATCCTTCTTGAGGTATTGTAGACTAGGTCATGTCAATGCGACCCGACTAGCTGAAGTTACATATAGATGCATATTTAAAACAGTTTGAATTTACATCTTATGAAACTTGCCAGTCATGTCACAAAGATAAAATGACCATAGCCCTGTTTATTGGAAACAGAGAAAGAGTTAGTGAACTCTTGGGATGATACATGTTGATGTATGTAGGTCCCCTGTCTACACATGCCAGGATTGGTTCTTTATACTTCATTACGTTCTCTGATGATCTCTTTAGATTCAGACATATGTTCTTGTTGAAACACAAGTCCGAACCTTTTGAGATATTCACAGAATATAAGTTAGAAGTAGAGAACCAAAATACGGGTATAAGTATTATGTCCTTTGATGAGATCAAGGAGGAGAATACTTGAGCACGGAATTCTTGGACTATTCTAAAGGAGAATGAGATTCTCTCTCAGCATTACTCCTCCGGATACACCATAGCACGATGGTATATCGGGGTGGAGCAGATACACCCTATTTGATAAGGTGTGCTCTATGATGAGTAATACTGAGTTACCTATTTCCTTTTAAGGGGTTATGCACTTGAGAAGCTGCATACCTATTGAATTAGGTTCGAATCAAATCGGTTGCCTACCACTTCATATGTGATATGGAAAGGGAAGAGCCCATATCTTAAGTTAGTTAAGATTTGGGGTTGTCCGGCCTATGTCTAAAAGCAAAATCCGGACAAGATCGAGACAAGGTCTGTAATGTAGAACTGGAAGTGTTTCAGCTATACAAACTACAGCCAATGATTTGGTACAACCAAAGGATTCAGTAGATTCCAACGAACCTCAGCCTCTCCGCCGATCTAGTAGGGTTCCTCACCCACCTGAGAGATACTTCGGTTGCTCTATGACAGTGGGAGCGAGGATTGCATCATGAGATGATGACCCAACTAGTTTCGAGCTGGCCATCAGGAGTGAGACTCTGTAAGAATGACTGGATGTTTAACGATCTGAGATGGAATTCTTATACACCAACAAAGTATGGACTTTGGTTGCTATATCTGAAGGGTTAAATCCCCATCAGGAGCAAGTATATCTTGAGAAGATTACTTGGTGTAGATGGAAAAGTTGAGGCTTTCAAAGCTAGACTTGTTAAAGGTTTTTGTCATCAACCAGGCGTGGATAATGATGAAACCTTTTCAGTGCCTATGCTTAAGTCCATCCAGATCCTACTTGCCACGGCTATATACCATGACTACGATATCTGGTGGTTGGGTGTCTTGACTGCTTTTCTAAATGATGATTTGGAAGAGAGCGTCTATAAGTACACAGCCAGAGGGCTTCGTAGACAGTGGGAGCAGCGGAAACGTGTGCAAGATGTTTTATAGGATAAAGCAGGCATCGCGGAGTTGGAACATCTGTTTTGATGATTTAGTCAAAGAGTTTGACATCATCAAAATGGTAGATGAACCTTGTATAAACAAAAAGGTAGTAGGGAGTATGGTGACGATCCTCATAGAGTACGTGGATGACATACTCTTGATAGGGAAGGAGTTTTCTATGCTACGCTCGATCAATCTCCGCTTATCACAATGATTCTCCACATAGGATCAAAGTGATACCTGCTAAATCCTTGGTTATGGATCTATGAGATAGATCTAACTGGATATTAGGATACTCACTAGTTGTAGTGAGATGGTATCAGTTGATCCTGGGGAAAATCACTGGAAGTGTTCCAGGGTGATAAAGACGACTGAATGTCAGTCACAGGCATTGTCTTTACCCTCAGTAAAGGGACAGTATGTTGGAAGAGTTCCAAGCTAAATGCCGTGGCATACTAGAAGATAAAGGCAGGATACATCGCTACTTAAGATGCTACCAAAGAGGCTGTTTGGGTGTATATTGGTTCATGAGATGAACTACGTTCCTCCCATTGTGTGACAATGGAGTTGTGGCTGATGCCAAGGAACGTCCGTCCCATCAGTGATCCAGACATATTCTAAGGCAGTATCACCTGATCATAGAGATGGTTAATCTCTAAGGGATCGAGGTTAGGAGAGTAGACTCAGAGGACAACACGGCGGATCCGCTCACGAAGGCCTATTCCCAGAGAGAGACTTTTAAGGGATGGTTGAGTATGAGATACTACAACCACTGCTATACAGATGGCCCTAGTGCAAGTGGGAGATTGTTAGTTATATGTATGCCCTAGAGGCCATTACTGTACATTGGATGTATATTGTAGTGGATGCTTGGACATATATAGGGAGGACTTTCTTGCTCGACATGATAGTATGCTATCTGGTTACTCTTTACCTTAATGTGTACACTGATTGTCTCTCTGATACATGTTGGTAAAGCCCTTAGGATGTGTACTTGACTACCTGGACTATGATGCGGATCATACTAGTGGGGACATGATAGTCCATAAGTACATCCTTCAAAGTCCCTAGTCGTGGGTGTATCGAGACAGGGCATCGATATACCAGAGTAGACTAGCGTATACCTTCTCGACCCATACAGATGGGCGATGGATGATCCCATATCCATTGGTGTTTGACATCAGAGATGGTATACGGGTGCTCAGTAGAGACTGGGTACACTGGACGGACTCACCGAGAACTCCCAGATGGTATTATACCTTACGTCAGATGGCAGTTCTCTGGTGACACTGGTACAGAGTAGTCTGTCCCGAGATCGTCATAGAGTCTTGTGTGGTTCCCGCTGTGCTTTGATTTCCACCTTACCACGTCTAAGAGGGCGTGCAAAACGGTGGTTTTTGGGTACAGTCCCGAATCACATGGAGGCAATGAGCGATAGGAGGGGATTCGTCTCTCCCGGTATAGGGAGTTGATGTTGCGCTGTGTTCGATTGGCTATAACCGGAAATCCCTGGCCAGGGTTGCTGAGATTTACTGGTAAGTGTTACCAGTAGTTTCTCGAATGTTATAGACCTCATATCGACACGACTTATCAAGCTATTGGGGTTTGACGTTTACCACCCCTAGGCAAGATATGCGACATATCAGACGACGAGATCGGACTGTACGGTAAGTGTTACTGGTTGGATTCACAGGAGTATGAGCGGGCTTGCTCGTCGATCTTCTCATCGCTCAATACCCGGGTGGCCGTTACGTTTAGCAGACCGCTTGCGGCTTGTGGGTGATTGATATGATCATCATCTGCTGCCGGCGTATTGACGAGTCTTTAGAGTCCTACACAGAGGTTTCCTGGCTCAAGCGAAACGAAATAGGAGCGCATATGAGATATGTGCGGGACCGAGAATAATGCGTGTATGTGATACCGTATTTTATTCTCGCGATGAATGTATCGAATGGTTATATGCGATATAACCTAGTTATCGAATCGAGGGTTGATTCGATAAGCCGATACATTGGATACTAGTCGGTTATATGCGATATGACCGGATCGTTAAATCAAGTGTTGATTTGATGATTTAATGCATAATTATATATATTTGATATATTACTTTGCATTAACTAGTATTGGTTCACTTTAAATGGATTTTCTCACTTTATGTGCACATTGTATATATGATATACTTTTGTACACTAGTTTGTATCATGTTTGATGATACATGCTCATTAGGGTTTGTGTAAAGATTAAACCATGGTTGTGTAATGGTTAGGGTTTTCTTTTTCTTATTCATTTATTTATTTTATTCATTTGGGAAATGAGAGAAAATGGTGGCTTTCTTTGTTTGATATTGAAGCATCATGAAGCTTTGACTAAGTGACCATTTTGTCTCATGCTTAACCCTAACCATTCCCACTAACCCTAGTTTATTCTCTACACTTAACCATGATTTGAATATGATAAGTATTAATTTTCTTTTCCATTTTTAATTAACACATATCATATTCTTTCTTTCTTCTTCTTCTTCTTCACTTGAAGAAAAGCTTGCTATCAACAATGGCAACTTGAGCAAATGAGTGAGAAATCCAATTCTAAAGTGAACCCACTTCCTATTTCTTCATCCTCTACCACTTGCCAAGTAGTATAGGGTGTTTTATTCATAAGTTTCATGACTTGGTGAAGTGGGAGCTTGATCTTGTGATGGCTCGACGTAGATCATCTTCGGCACGAAGCCGACAACCTTGCCCGCCCATTTTTCCGATGAAGCCGACGCTAGAGCCCGGGATTCCATTTGGACAGCGAGGAGACTTCATTGCGGAGCTATGGAGGTGGAGGACTGGATCTACAAAGGTTGTATTTCCGTTCTTTTAGTTATATTGTTAACTAGTTGCATGTGTTCGCCTAAATATCTAGTTAACGATCCGTAGTCTAGGGTTTCTCGGCACCGTAAAATTTGAAATTGGCACGGTTGATGCCTTGTGAGACCTCATTAGCGTGCCTAGGAACCCTACACTTTAATCCAACGATGCTCTGTTTTACAGAGCGTAATCTTTCTTGTTTAGAAAGATCGGGGAAATATTTCCCATACAGAGCTTATTCTGTTGCTTGGTGATTTTTAATCACCATTGGATCTTTAATCCAACGGTGCTCTATTTTTACAGAGCGTATTCTTTCTTGTTTAGAAAGATTTAAGAAAATATTTTCCAAATAGGGTTTTGATCCCTCTTATTTAGAATTTAATTCTATCGGCTCATAAGGCATTAAGAAACATCACGTGTAGCACGTGACCCCTATAGCTTTAAACTGGTTTGCTCATATGCAGCAGTCCTAGAGAAAGGCATCACGTATTGGCACGTGAGCTGATGTTCAGGAATGTCACATGTGGCACGTGACCCCCACGAAATTAAGCTCAACAAAGAGCATCACATGCTGACAAGTGAGCTTCTTTGGCATGCTATTTGTTTTAGGAAGGCGTCTATATAGTTTGTATATAGATGCTCACGTGCCTGCACGTGAGGCTCAATTTAGCCTTATTTGCTAAGCGCAATGCCTATAATCTTTGCTCCAAGGCGCATTACGTGTGGGCATGTGATGCTCCATTTGGGGAATTTTTCCCCTCGCTTTTTATTCATTTTATTATTATTATTATTATTATTTATACGGGAACAAATGCCCCCACAGTGTTGTTCTCACGTGGCTTGCACGTGAGTGCAACGTTGTCACCTTTACAGCCGTTGGATTGCCCAAGGGAAAGGGAAGGTGTACCGCCCTTATCATGTCTTATAAATGCAAGGGTTTGGTCTTTGGGAAGCCACTGTTCTCTCATCTTCTTCCTTTTCTTCTTCGAGAAATCAATTCTCTTCTTTAGAGCTTAGTTCTCTGCCCATTGCAATTTCATAGTTAAACTCTATCAGAAAAAGAAACCCTTTTTATGTAACGATCTTGAATAACAAAGAAACACTTTTCTTAAAAAAAAATTACGGGAATTTAAATCCACCATAAGAGTTTTGCTCTCTTCTGAAACCCATCTCTCAGAGATCCAAAGACGTGATCTTTGAGTAGTAAACCTCAATATCTTGGGCATCCCCCCTCTGAACTTTAAGGATTCATGTCATTTTTATTTTTTGTTTCCTCAATATGGGGGTTTCTGGAATTTAATTCCATCGCATAAAAGGAATTTAATTCCTCACCAAAGAGCTTTTCTATGAAGATCAAGTGGGCCCCTCGGGAATTTCATTCCCTGGTGTTCTTGAGCATATTTTCATAGGGTTTTTCCTTATTTGCACAAATTCAAATTTGTTGGGTATTTTAACAGAACTTGTTTTCTCTATGAGGATGTCAAGAGTTGTTTAAACCCCCATGTCCGTTTAATGAGAATATTTTTTGATTCTCACAATGATTGTCCTGTCTCATCATTGGTGAGCCGCCATATTGATTTTGTGGGGTCCATTAGTTTTGTAATCAGTGGTCCCATGGAACAAACTTTCTGTTGTTTCTCTCTATTGTTATATATATATATATATATTTCATTAACGGCTTTTCTTTTCCCTTTTTTAGGAGCAATTGCTTCTCTTCCCTACTTTCCTTTTACTCGCTCAGACGCCGCTTTTTCGCAATCGCCATCGGATGAGGAGGCTATGGCAATGATCATGGCCCATGAAAGGGACTGTACTAGTTTGCTCCTATAGGGAGTTTGGTATGGGCACATCATCCGAGGCCACCGCAGTTTTACTTGTGAGATGCCAACAGAGCCTCTCCGCCCAATATCGCTGATAGAGCGTCTGCAGACCGCTTATGTGGTGGAGGTGGCTAATTGGACTCCTACGGGCCGGCTTGAGCCATCAACAACCGGGATACCCAACCAGCCCTTACCGGCTATAGATATCTTGGGGCACCGCATCTATCAATGTGAAGCCTAACCCTGTGGACAAGTTTATACGGTAGGGCTTACCCCTCGCCACCCAATCGGCTATCTTCCTTGGGCTCGATATGTTCTCTCCGCCCACCATGCACGGTTGCAGAAGGTTGGGTTATATCAAGTGGTTCACGCGTCTCTTTTTCATTACCCAGCTCCTCATGTCTGGTTGGTTAAAGCTTTCCTGAACCAATGGAATCTTCCCACCAACACTTTCTTGCTAGGGGATCGTGAGGTCTCGATTTCACTGGAAGAGTTCCGCGATATCTCCGGATTGCCGATCAGGGGATAGCATTATGAAGAGTTGCTGCCTCCCGATGAGTATGTGTTCACGACCGTGCCTGCTATGCTTGACTATTTGACGATTGAAAATGCCTTCCGTCATAAGTATCCTAGACTAATCAAGACTCTGGGTATTTTCGAGAAGCTGTTCGCAGAGTCAGAAGGATGGGGCGTCACCTTTAAGAGTTTCATCGCCTGTTTTCTCCGTGAAGATGTTTTATCAAAAGAGGCTCTGAAATTTGCGAACATTAATGACCCTTTTGGGTTTGGGCTGAATAAGCTGCCCGCCAAAGAAGAGAACTTGCCGCAGTTTTACATTCCGGACTCGTCGGCCATGCCTTTCGATGCAATTGCGGTCCCTGGAATGGATGAAGAGACCTTCTTCATCGGCTTCATCAGTCTTTGGCTGAGTTGGTTCGCCATGCCGCCGCATCGACGCTTCATGAGAGCTTCCGTCTTCTACCCCGCTCGTCGCATAGCCGAAGGGGCACGGTTGGCCGTTGGCATCGCGGGACTCTCGCATCTTTATCATGGATTAAGTGTTGCGGCCAACACTTCAACCCCAGGTACAGACGTCGTGAATTCCTCCCTCCACTACTTCACGTCGTGGATCGAGATGCATGTATTGGGAGTGTTCACAGCGCATCGGCGGCCAAATTTCTATGATTCCTACACCTTCCCACGGGCTATGAGGTTGGTGGATGCTTCCGCTCCCGATCCGACTCAGCTAGGAGCCCTCCGCGTGCTGCTTTTAGAGACCGAGTCCTCTCTGCTCCCATGGGGCCTATCCAGCAGCTGTTTGATTTGTCGAAAGGTGGAGCGTCGTCTTTAAAGCTTAAGGAGATCATGCACCTATACTCGATTAGGTCGGGCTACTTGGTGTTCCGGAAGAATAACGCGGCGCTTTTTATGCGGTACAATCCGCATCGCTTTGCCCATCAGTTGGGCTATAAACAGGGTGTCCCTTTCGAGGCGTTCTTAGTTGAACCCACTCCGCCTTTAAAAGTCACGCGTGACGTCGCCCATCACTTTATGCACATGAACACCGGCTCCCGTTTCGTGATCCCTGAGGCTGACTATATTCCAAGGTGTGTGGGGTCTTTCACGGGTTTGTATCATCATCGAGTCGGTCCAGTCATTGTTGAGGAGAGGCGGGTACTCTTTGAGTGTCGATCGTCGGCTTCGGTCCAAGCCACTGTTGTTCCATTGCGGCCACGGACAGTGGTTCGCCCTCCATTGAGAGATAGCAGCGTGGTTCTTATCCCGAAAGCCGCAAAACCAGAATTGACTCCTCGCACTGCTGGGATACTAGTGCACACTAGAGCTCAAGCAAAGGCCTCCGATGAAGCGCCCGTGGCAGTGCCATCAGTGGCGGTGTCATTGGCGGTGGTATCTCCAAAAAGGGATACCGAAAGCGAGGTTGGCTAACGTCGCGCCAAAGCGTCGAGGGGAAAGAAGCGATCCTCTTCCAGTGTTAGCTCCATCTCGAAAAGGAGGAAAAAAACAGTTACCGGCTTGCTTGACCTCTTGCTGGAATATGAGCTTATTTTTCAAGATGAACCCATCTCCATGCAAGAGCCGGATGATGGTCTTATTTACCCTGGCTCGTCTGCTGAGGAAGACGCGCAATTAGCTGAAACTTTAAGGCGCTCGCAGAATGAGACGGAAAATGTGCACATCCCGAAAAAGCCCTACCCCCCGGTTATCTTCTACGAAGATCCTCCTTCGCTACGGAGAGTACATATGGGTCCTCTGCGAAGGGAAGACGAAAGAGCCTTCAAGCAGGCTATCTCGGCTGCTTCTGAAGATGAGCTGGCACTGAAGATCGGCGGGCAAGAATCTGCATTTGAATCCCGGCGAGCACATTTCCTTAAGAAGGAACAATGGCTTGAAAAAGCCATACTAGAAACATCCTAGCATATCGGTATGTGTATTTTCTGTATTTTTCTTTTGGAAAGTAATTTGTATCGCTTTTTATATCTTCTTATCTTTGCAAAAGATTTGCAGGGACTTCAGCAATGAAAGAGGATTTGAGCCCAGGTCGTGCCATGACCGTAGATTCTATAGATGTCTCCCATGACGCATCGGCAGGTGCAGAAGAGATTACTACAGCCGCCGTTCCTGTTGTGGAGCTTCCGGTAGTGACTCTTGTTCATTCGATGTCCATTCCTCGAGCGGAGGTGACCCCATTGGCCGCGGACCCTATGGATGTCTCTAGTGATGCACCGACGGGTGTAGAAGAGATTGTCGAAGCTGTTAGTTCTATCTTGGAGCTCCCGGTGATGAGCTTCACTTTTTCAGCGTCTGTACTTTCCACTGAGCCGACGTTGCCGGTCGTAGACCCAATGGATCTTTCTGGTAGCATCTTGAAGATTGTAGGAAAGACCGCCAAGACCACTGTTCCCTCTTTGGAGCCTGAAGTGGCGGCCGATGCTCCGCAACTGGAAGCTGCTACACCAGCAAATATCCCTGGTGATGTGCCTGAAGGCGCGGAGGAGGCTGCCGAAGCTGCTATCCCTCTAGTTAAAGGAGAGCGGAGCGTCGAAGGTAATCTCTTACATTTTATTTTAATGATCCCCTCGTTATCTGAACTCTTCTTTCCTTTAGAACTGCGGAAATTGGCGGCTTCTATAGTGGACCTATCTCTCAGAAAGTCTTTTCAGCACCTACTTGATATGACTGCCCTACAAGCGATATCCCTGCAAAGAATCGTCCTTTCTTCCGGGCAAGGTCGGTGTTCTTTGACCTTTTCTTTATTATTATTTTTTTACAACGATACCAATATGCCCTCTGCAGTTCTGGAAGCTGATGACGAAGTGGAGATCCTTGATGGGCCTGGGGATCTTTCATACCCCCTTTGCATGACTGTGGATAAGTAAAGCTTTACCCTTGGCATTGTTTTGTTTATTCCATGTTTGCCAGTCTCGCTGGCTATTCATAAATCTTGATAGCTTTGCCAGCTATGGCTCCGTTAGAGTCTCGAATCTTTATGCCACCGGGCCCATATGCCCGACGTGCGTCTGAAAGGATGGCGAGACAAAGCATTCACTCATTGTCGGCCCTCATTGAAGATCTTCGTGCTGGTAGTTCTATTACGGTCGAAGAATTTGCCGCCGAAGCCAATACTTCTTTGCCCTTCTTTGCCACTTATCATGACGAAACATCGGTGCATGTTTGGGTTGAGTATTGTCGTCGAGTGGAGGCTTGCTTACATGATCTTGAGTGCATACGCCTTCCTTCCGAGCTCCCAATTGGAAAGGCGACCCTGCGAGGGTGGGTTGAGCGGTGTGCCGCTAATCTACAGTCTTGCGAGAAGAGGCTCAACCGGAAATTTTTGGAGAGAGAGCTAGCTTCAAATGCTTTGGGGGAACTCCAGGCTCAACTCACTACCAAGACCACTCGTGCATACGAAATTTGGAGGGTGCTCCAAGAAGCTATCACAGAGGTGGTAGCTCTTGATAAAGCCGTTATCTTTACCCGCGAGATGGTTGAAGCTCATAAAGTTGCTGAAAAGGAGCTTGAAAGTCGGTTCGCTTCGTATCAGACTCAACAGTCTCAGGCGGAGACCCGTATTGTAGCAATAACAAAGCTTGAAGCTGAGGCCCAGCGGAAGAATGATGAACTAACGAGCTTATTGCACCATCCGCCAGCTTGAAGATTGTTTTTATTCTCCCTTTTTTGTATTTACTCCTGAATGAGAGTATCTTGTATTCATTTTGATTCTTTTCTGAAATGTACCTTGTATTCATTTGGATTCATGAATAAAAGATATTTTTTTATTTCATACTGGCGTGTCCCTTTTAGCAAATGTGTCTTGTAGATAGTCTATCTTGATCTCCTTGCAGGGCAGCGATGGCTTAGAAAATAGGTTCAGATCTGCTGCTTAAGACTTTTCAACTTTATGAGCCATGAGGGTCTCATAAAGAGTTTTCTCCTTACGAGTCGAGAGGATCCCGTAGGTGTATTTTTCTCCTTAGGATTCATGATGACCCCTAAGTTCGTTATCTCTTGAGAGTCATAAGGATCTCACAAGAGAATTTTCCCCCTTACAAGTCGAGAGGACTCGCAAGTGGTTGTTTCCCTCCTTGTCAATATTTGACTTTGGAGAGTATGGCCCGTGAATAGTATGCAATAGTCCATTTTGGGCGACTTGCAGGGCCCCATTTCTTAGGAAACAGGTCCTTATCCCCATTGTATAAGGCTTTTCCCTACGAGTCGAGACGAATCGAGAAGTTCTCGCAAGGACAATAATTTCCTTACGAGTCGAGACGAATCGAGAAGTTCTCGCAAGGATTTCCTAACGTCACAGTTAACTCTTGCTAATAGAAGTCCGTTAGGGTCTATGGTACTAGGGTTTTTTACCCGTCGCACCATCGCGTTGACCGGTGTATTCCTCGATACGCAATCTTTCTGTTCGAGTAGCCCCGCGACTGTCGTGTCTCTGATCCCTTTGGGGGATGGACAAGACGTCTTCAAGTAATCTTCCAGGTGATATTACCGTCAAAAGAGCAAGTGTTAGGGATATTCCATGTTGCTTTTTACTTGAGGTTAGGCTCAGTTTGGGAGCCCCAATGAGTCATGACCACTCCGCGCTGGAGTAGGATGATCTCCGATAGTCTTTCAGGTCTTATTTGAGTTGCCGTCAAGACCCTGAAGCTAGGGATCTTCCTTTACTTCGTTTGTTGACATTGTGCTTGCAATATTGCGACGAACGTCGAGGTTGTCTCTGGGTTGTTTGTGAACCGTCGAGATTTGGATCTAGGGGACTTTGCCATGGCTCCGTTTGTTGATGTCGCGTCTGCATCCTGCTGGGCGGAGGAAGAACGTTGTTGTTGATCTCTAGGCTGTAAATATTGTCGTCGAGACTTGGAACTAGGGACTTTACTATGGCTCCGACGTAGTCTCTAGGCTGTCTGTGAACCATCGAGATTTAGAACTAGGGGACTTTGCCGTGGCTCCGAGGTTGTCTCTAGGCTGTCTGTGAACCTTCGAGATTTGGAACTAGGGGACGTTGTTGTGGCTCCGAGGTAGTCTCTAGGCTGTCTGTGAACCGTCGAGATTTGGAACTAAGGGACTTTATCGTGGCTCCGTTTTGCTGACGTCGTATTTTCTTCTGGTTGGAACGAGAAGGAACGTCGTTGTTGATTTTGAGGCTGTAGATGTAGCCATCGAGATCTAGCTTCCCTTTGACAAAGCCTGGTGGGACAATATGATTCCCTTTTCGTTTGTGCCCATGGATTGTATACAGGGGTAGATGTGATCTTACCTGCAGGGCAAAAGTTTCATTTCATTTTTTATTTCTTTCCGCGATGCTCTGTCATTTCAGCTTTTTATATCACGAAAGTCGCGATTGCCCAACATTTCGGCTATTTTTCGTTGTGCCCAATCATTTCGGCTATTTTTCTTTTCTTTACTCGCTGCTTTTTATTGCGAGTTGCCTAATCATTTCGGCTATTTTTATATGCTTTTTTTTTACTCGCTGATTTTTGTTGCGAGTTGCCCTATCATTTCGGCTATTTCATATGTATTTTTGGATCGATGATTTTTTGCTGCGAGTATGGAACTTGAGATCTGATACCAATTTTGGCATCAGCATCGCTGCGACTGGAATATTGCCAGGAGCGAATCATCATTTGCCGTGAAAGGACTTAGAATTTGATACCGATTAAGGCATCAGTATCTCTACAATTGGGATATTGTCAGGAGCGAATCATCATTAACCTTTATCGATTCAAACAAAGGTGGCTTAGCAAACAGGGTTAGGATCCTGTCGACTAAGGCTTTTTGACTTCATGAGCCGTAAGGGTTTCATAAAGGTGTTTTTCCCTACGAGTCGTGAGGATCTCATAAGTGCATTTTCTCCTTAGGAATCGTGAGGATTCTTAAGTGTGTGCTCTCTTATAAGTCATAAGGATCTTACAAGAGTGTTTTCTCCTTATAAGTCGAGAGGACTTACAAGTGTCATTCACCAAATGGAGAAATTTCGCGCCATTGGTGGAACTTGGTAGGGGAAACATTTATTCGTGCCCGTGGATTGTATACAAGGGTCAATATTGAACCTCTTGTAGGGTAACCTGGGGAATGTGATGGCTTAAGAACAGGTTCAGATACCTATAACTTAAGGCTTTCGAATCCTATGAGTCATGAAGGTCTCATAAGGGGGATTCTCCTTACGAGTCATGAGGATCTCGTAAGTGTAATTTCTCCTTAGGAATCGTGGGGATTCCTAAGTGTGTTGTTCCCTTATGAGTCGTAAAGATCTCACGCAGGCATTTTCTCCTCACAAGGTCGAGTGGACTTTGCAGGTGTCTTTATTTTAACGAGATTGCGCCCTTTCGGGTTTTCACAAACTCGCCTGTAGTCCTGCTATTTTTACTCATGGTGCCCTTTCGGGTTTTCATCCGTGCCCATTTCTCTTATGGACATACCGTTTTTTTTACTCCTCTGTTTGCCAATGGCACTTAGGGGGAATTTCGCCACCGGGGCGGTTGTGCAGCCAGCGAGACTTAAGTTGCAATCCTCGCTGCTGGGACCTGTGGACCTGGACTCCACTATCGCCGTGTTTGAGATGGCGTATTTAGTTTAAAGACATTGTGATCCATTGTTAGTTTAAAGACATCTCGGTCTAATGTTAGTTTAAGGACATCTCAGTCTATTGTTAGTTTAGGGACATCTCAGTCCACAGCTAGTTTAAGGACGACGCGGTCCGTAGCTAGTTTAAGGACATCTCGGTCCAATGTTAGTTTAAAGACATCTCGGTCCACAGCTAGTTTAATGACGTTGCGGTCCAATGTTAGTTTAAGGACATCTCGGTCCGCAGCTAGTTTAAATACGTTGCGGTCCGTTGGGATTTTGAGGCGAGATTTCGCCGGATACTACATATAGAGTTTGGACTCAGGAAGATAGCGAGCGGACACAAGCGTTGTCATCCATCATTAACCTGAGCCGTGACTTGTCAAGTGTAGTATTTCTTAAGAAACCGGCCATTTATTGGCCGGAAAGGTCTTTCGCCATGCATATCCATGAGCAAGTAGGCCCCGCCTTGGTAGATCTTGTTTATGATGTATGGGCCCTCATAGTTCGGCTCGAATTTCCTCCGTTTGGCACTGTTAGGGATCATAGGTCTTTTGACAACTAGCATGAGTTCGCCTTGGAGAAATGCTCTTAGCCTAGTTAGTCTTTAGTATGAGCGCGTCATCTTTACTTTGTAAGGTTCTAGGTTTTGTTGCACTATGAGACGAGTTTCATCGAGGGCATCAAGCTCCTTAAGCCGAAGGTGGGCATTTTCTTCATCCGTTAGCTCGTATCGAACTGCTACTCATAGAGAAGGTAGCTCTATCTCTAAGGGAAGTACTGCTTCCGTACCAAATACCAACGCGAATGGCGTTGTGTTCGTTTCCATCTTGAACGTGGTCCGATAAGCCCAGAGAGCTTCATGCAATCTCTCATGCCAATCTTTTCTGTTTCTGGACACCGTCTCCTTTATGATCTTCATCAAGATCTTGTTGAAAGCCTCAGCCAGACCGTTAGCTCGGGGGTTATAGACTGAAGAATATCTCTAATCTATTTTATGCTGCCGTGCGAAGCAGCTGATCTTGTGGCTTCTATAGGCCGGCCCATTATCCGAGGTGATCCGTCGCGGAGTGCCGAACCGGTAGATGACATGTGTCTTGAAGAAATTGAGGATGTTCTCCGTCTTCACCTCTCTTAACGGTATTGCTTCTGCCCACTTAGAGAAGTAATCAGTCTTTGCCAGTACGAACCGATGTCCCTTGGATGATGCCGGTTCGATAGGCTCAATTACATCTGTTCCCCACATTTTGAATGGCCAGCTAGCCAATGTTGGTTGTAGCAGATTCGGATGATAGTGGATGAAATCCCCATCAATTTGGCACGAGTGACACTGCTTCGCATATTCGAGGTAGTCCTGAATCATCGTGGGCCAATAGTAACCCATTCTTTTGATCTTCAGCTTCATTTTTGGCCCAGCTTGATGGGAACAGCAGAGTCTGCCATGAGTTTCTTGGATGACCCTATTTGCTTCTTCTGGTCCCAGGCATCTCAATCATAGAAATTCGAATGATCTCTTATAAAGGGTATCATTGACGAAGGCGAAAGACAGGGCTCGCTTCATGAGCTGATTTCTTGACGACGCGTCTTCGGGCGTTCGATGGGATTTGAAGTAGTCTATGAATACTTTTCTCCAATCCTTCTCCTTTTCTTCATCCTCTAATTGGAAGGCCGCTTGTTCGGTTGCTTCCTCTTCTTTAGACGTCTTCGGAGATATTTCTACTGGCGTGAGAATCCGGCAGCTTTGCACAATGATCCTTACGTCATCGAGGTTTTCATCGGCCAGTTCTTTAGCTAGTTTGGCTAACGCATCTGCCTTGCTATTTTCCGCACGCGGTATGCTTTTCAAGGTGTAGGAGGGGATTTGCGTCAGCAGTTGCTGCACTCTTTCACCATACCGGATCAGTTCTGGATTGCACGTCTGATAGTCTCCATTTACTTGGCTAATGACCGCTGGGAGTCTCCATATATGAGTAGGTTTTCGATTCCCATGTCGACAGCAATCTCAAGACTTGTTATCAAAGCTTCATACTCAGCCTCGTTTTTTGTTCTCGGCACCGTTAAAGAAAGGGCAAAATGCATTATCCCTCCTTGTGGAGTCACAAAGATAAGGCATACCTCGGCTTTAATCAAGGGGATGTTTTGCTTTCGATTCTTCAAGGAGAATGCTCCATCGAAGTAGATTTCCCATCGGGTATCACTCGCTTCTTTCTCCCCATCAATTGCATCAAACGCGTGTTCTTCAGACAACTCGCAGTTTAAGGGAGAGTCGGCAGGTATCGAATGCTCGGTGAGAAAGTCGACGATGGCCTGGTCTTTTATTTCCTTGAGGGGTCGATATACTATCGAGAAATCCATCAAGAGGAGGGCCCATTTGGCAAGCCTTCCTGTTACTATGACTCTCGGCATCAAATACTTGAGAGGATCCACCTTTGATATGAGATGGACTTCATGTGCCAGGTCATAATGTCGAAGCTTCATTATCGCGAAGATCAGTGCCATGCAATGTTTTTCGATAGGTGAGTAGTTATTTTCTGGCCCCGGGAGAACTTAACTCAAATAATAGAGAGCTCTCTCCTTCCCCTGGTTGTTCTCATATGCCCATAGCGCGCCTAAAGAACCTTCAAGGGCTGTTGTGTACAGGATGAAGGGTTTTCCCTTGACCGGAGTGGTTAGTACCGGTGGGTTCTGCAGATATTGCTTGATTTCTTCCAGTGCGCTTTGGAATTTACGATCCCAAACGAACGAGGTTCCCTTCTTCATTAGATGGCTGTAGGGGCG
Source organism: Agapanthus africanus (assembly GCA_030015575.1). Lineage (NCBI taxonomy): Eukaryota > Viridiplantae > Streptophyta > Magnoliopsida > Asparagales > Amaryllidaceae > Agapanthus > Agapanthus africanus. The sequence goes on from CM057338.1 coordinate 62,171,543, forward strand.
GCATTTGCCGGAGAGGTTAGCTATGAACCGCCGGATATACGCGAGCTTTCCTTGAGGAGACCGCAGTTGTTTGAGAGTTTTTAGCGCGGGCATTTCCATAATCGCCTTAATCTTTGATGGGTCTATTTCGATGCCTCGGTATCGTACGATGAATTCTAGGAATTTTCCAGAGGAAACTCCAAACGCGCATTTCAGAGGGTTCATCTTCAGATTGCACTTCCGAAGGCACTGGAATACTATCTTCATATGCTCCCAGTGCTCCTAGTATGATTTTCTTTTCACCATGAGGTCGTCGATATAACATTCGACTATCTCATGTATGAGGTCATCGAAGATCTTTGTCATGGCCCTCTGGTAGGTGTAACAACCTAGTCCATTTATACCAATTCCAGTTCCTTTATTTACTTATCTGTGGTATTTCCTGATTTATCGTGTTTTGGGTGTGAATGATATTTTAGATTTTTACATTGCATTCGACCCGCCCCGCTTGCTTGAACCTATTTGATTCATATTTATGAATTACCCCGACTTGTTACGTAGACTGTGCATTTTCATGTTTAGTGCATACTGGCATTTTATCTGGCATTGCATCTTTTATCATATAACATTTTAGGTCACGTAAAATAATTTAAAATTACATATCTTGGCCTGCATGATACCCCTAACCCCGTGGTAGCATCTGCGCATCTTGTTCTCGTCCCGTTCAATGAAACGGACGTGTTTGGATGGCTACGCGCACGTACGTGCATCCGTTCTTGGGGGTATGCATTTTCGTTACCTTAACATTCATTTTGAATTTTGAAAGTCGCATATTTCTTCATACTTTAAATCTGAAATTTTAGACCCGACCCGGGCGCATTTTGGAATATTTTTGTATCCTGTCAAAATTCGAATTTATTTAATATTTAAAATTCTTTAACAGTTCATAAGATTTAAACCTAACTAACAAAAAAAAAATTTTTTCAAAGTAAAATTGTAATAGAATAACAAAGACAGCTCTCTCCCTTCCTTAACCCCGCGGGCCCCATCATTCTCGTTTTCTCTCTATCTCCATTTCTTCCCTCTCTCTTCTCTCTTTCTCTCTCCCCGATAAAAAAACAAATTTCTTTCTCCTCACTATTCCTCTCTCTCTCCTCTCGATCTCTCTTTCTCTCTCCCTCTCTCTCTCGTGATCCCTGCTCTCTCTCCCTCTTTCATATTTATTCCTTATTTTTTTAAAAACCCATACTCACTTTTCCCAACCCACGTCTCTCTCTCCTCCCTTTTCATCTTCTCTTTCGTTCTCTCCTCCGCCTCCATCGCAAACCCTAACCCTAACCCATGTCACCCTGCCTCGCGCCCGTCGCCGTCTCCTCACCGCCGGTATCCCCATTTCCTCGTCTTCACCTCCCTCCTCTCTCCTCCTTTCTCCCCTCCTCGACGAGCCGGCGACCTCTACACCCAACTCGAGCCCCTACAACTCTCCTCGCCGGAGCTCGCTTCGTCGCCTCTCACCGCCAAACATCTCTCCCTGAGCACTCCACCTCACCACACCACCACCTTTCTTTCCTTCTTCCTCCCGTCATCTTCTTTCTTATTTTTCTCCCCGCTGGAACCCATAGCTAGCCCCGACCTCGCCTGCCCTCGTAGCCGTCGCCAACACCGCCAGCTTCGCCCCTCGTCTCCACCTTCTTCCCTATCCTCTCCTCCCTCTCCAACACTCTCGACCTTCCTCTCTCCTTACCTCAAGAGAAACCCACCGACCCCAACACCTGCACACTCACCGCCGGCATCCACCATCTCGTTACCGCCACGCCTCGTTGTCGTCATCATCGCCTCGCCCCGCAACTACCATCTCCGCCACCTTTCTCTCCTCTCCACTTCCTCCTTCACCTCGACCTTGACTTCACCTCGGTATACCCCTACACCCCAAGTTTTCGGCAACTGCACCCATCTCCGCCTTACCCCGCCTTGCCTTCGCCGACCTCCTCATCACCACCCTCGTCATCAACTTCGACTCCTAACACCACCACCATCATCCTCGGCTCTTCCCTGCACACCTGACCTTGATCCGATCCCTGCGAGAAACCGACCTCCTAGCCTCACCTGCACACTTTCCGCAGTCCGATCCATCGCCGTCATTGCCCCTTGTCACCTTCTCGGCCCAGAACCCCGGACCCCAGGACACCATCACCCACTTCCTCTCTTCTTCTTCCTCCTCCTCTTCTTCTTCTTCTCTTCTCTTCCTCTTTCTTGACCTTGTTTTTCTGGTGATCGCCGGAAAACCATTGCCGACATCACCCCAGTACCGCCTCCTCTGACCTCAAAGCACCAACCCAGTGCAACCTTCATCTCTTCTTTCTTCTTCTTTCTCTTTCTTGATTCCGTTTTCCGGTCACCCGCCGGAGCCGTGCCGCTGCCGACGATCCGAGCAACCCAATGGACGTTCCCTACCTACGCGGTTACATTCTTGCATTGCCTGGTTTTGTTCTGTACCTATGCGCGTGCATCGAGACTTTTACCGACATTCGACGTTGCCGTGCGTATCCGTATCGCGATCCATCGAGGCAAGTTAATCTTGCTACATGCTATATAACTCATTTTATACCTATTTAAATAAATATCATACCTGTAGTTTAAATCTAGTAGCCCATGTTTAGTTTTATAACGTTTCGATCTTCCGTTTGCATTCGTTTATATTATTTTAGATCTAGGTCATGGAAAACCTATCTTGTTGCATACTAGATTACAATATACTGCACCCATATCAATATTTATATCACATAGTGCTTAATTGTACATCCCACATTACCATTTTATAGTTTTATAACTTTTCGGATATTGCATCCATCTCATTTAAAATATATATAATTCTATCCATAGATCACATTAATACATAATACTGTGATATTAACACTCCATGTTTAATAAAGTGCATCCTAATTAGTATTGGAACTATAATTATAACCCTAATCGATAATTGTTGAATTTATATTGGCATACCATATCACATTATTCCATTTTATTGTTATATTAGTACTCCATGCTTGATTTTGTGCACCCAGACTTATTACAGTTTGATTACGAGCACCCACTTGATACTTGTGCACTACCTGACATGACCTGATACACTACTACTGACATGACTTGATACCTGTGCACTACTTGACATGACTTGACACTTGTATACCACCTGACATGACCTGATGTACCACAGCGTGACATATTACCCGATCTTGTTACTAATGCCGACAATCTTGACCTGTTGTCCCTACGGACATTTCCTGTTGTCTATTCAGACAAACATGTACCTGCTTGATCCTGTGTTGGCATTAGTTCCAGATTTATCAATACCCGACTTGAACACATAACTTGGGAGTATAGGGAAATCAATGATGAAATCTAACTTGTAACTCGACAGTTCGATGCCTTTACTGATCAGTCTTACGGGCTAGGCCAGCCCCGGAATGATGCTGCTGACATCATTCATCTTTACATACTACCTTTTACGGCCTATCAGCACGTCTCGGATTCAGCCCGAGAGTCTTGATTGTGGTCTCGGGCACGCACGGGATACTATTGAGTTACATCGATGATTCATCAAATTGATTTCAAAGACTTGAGATTAGTTAACCCAGTAGACCAGTTTAGATTACTCACTGCCCATCACCTGTGCCTTAGTACCCTTCACTGTCACTATTTATATTATTGTTATACATGTTTTACCGTTCATACTCGTACCTGCATGCCTTGCTATTCCTTGATTTTATTATTGCTTGATATTATGACGCACTGACGTCTGGGTTTGCATGGCCCATATCCTATACCCTAGTCGCAGGCTGATCAGGAGTATTTTCCGCCGTCAGGCCGAGCAGTGACGATTCAGTTAGTATCCAGTTCTAGTTTCCAGGTCTTTTGTTTATTGGATCTATTGCTTCCACATATTATTTCTTGACTCATTTATTCTGGCATATGGACATGTGCTAGATAGTTGTTTTATTTTCCTGTTCTTGATATCTCCCAGACAGCCGTAATGTGACTGTGGAAGGATATTTCCTAGCCACAGGTAGCATGGTTGGCTCTGTCACGTGGCGATGTTAGCGCACTCTGGGAAGCGGGGCATGACAGGGTTTGTTTGGTATCAGAGCCATAGGATTTAGGTTAATCGGGTTTGATTCTTTTGTAATTGGGTATTGGACCCAATACACGAATCAGAAAATCCGTGATTAGGAACATGTCCTGCCATATTGTTATCATGATTCTTGAATCATATCTTTCTCTTGACCCCTGTCCTGACGATATGCAGACAACTTTGCATCTCGAGTTGAAATTCTTTTGGTTCCCTATTGTTTCTTCCGTCCTATTCCTTTGATTCTGATACTAGGATTTGGGCGACTTGAACGGAGTTATGTGATTTTAACTATGAACTGCAGCATGGTTACAATGTGGTACTCTATTTAAGTAACTTGGAGTCCTGGTCTTGTTTCATTTCCTTGTTTCATGGTCGTTCTATTACCTTGGTTCTCTCCGTTTCATTGCTTACCAGTTTATGTTTTGCAGATTTCTTGGTAACCGATACCGGCAGTTATGAAGTTGTCTTAGAAATTGATGGTCTCACTTTCCACGCTCACATTGATTGTAGGGCAAAGAAAGTGATTTTCCAGATTCCCGGACATCCGGAGTTTGTTTTGCTGGAGGTAGCAATTCTGTCGGGCTAGTCGAGTTTAGGGCTAGGCCGACAAGTAACGTTCTTTCGTCAATGGAAGTTGATAAGGAGGAAGCTCCAGATGTAGTTTGAGAGTTCATAGACGTGTTCGAGGAAATCTCAGGTTTACCGCCAAAATGAAATGGGGAGTTCGCGATCGATCTTGTTCCTGGTGCAGCGCCAATCTCAAAGGCGTACTATCCGATGGCACCAGTAGAGTTGGAAGAAGTAAAGAAGCAGGTTACCGAATTGGTAGAGAAGGGTTGAATTCACAGCAGCATTTCACCTTGGGAAGCTCCAGTTCTTCTAGTAAAGAAGAAAGATGGCACAAGGAGGATGTGCATCGATTATCGAGAATTAAACCGGGTGACTATTAAGAACAAGTACCCGATCCCTCGCATTGGCGAATTGTTCGAGCAACTTAGTGGCGCGAGGGTATTCTCGAAGCTGGATTTGCGATCCGGATATCATTAGGTCCGAGTTAAATCAGAAGATATTTGCAAGACTGCGTTCCAAACTCGATATGGACACTACGAGTATTTAGTGATGCCATTCGGAGTCACGAATGCACCAGCGATATTTATGGACTTAATAAACCAAATCTTTTCACCGTTCTTGGAACAGTTTATAGTGGTGTTCATCGATGATATTCTGGTCTACTCGAGGAGCCTAGAGGAGCATGCAGAACACTTGAAGACCGCACTGCAGACTTTGAGGCAAGAAAGATTGTATGCAAAAATGAGCAAGTGCGAGTTTTGGCTTGAAGAAGTAAAGTTTTTGGGGGATGTCGTGTCCGGAGATGGAATCGCCGTTGATCCCGAAAAGATTGCAGCAGTTCGAGGTTGGCCGATTCCGAAGAACGTAGCAGAGATCAGAAGTTTTCTTGGACTTGCCGGGTACTACAGAAGGTTCGTGGAGAATTTTGCTCGTTTGGCCGAGCCTTTGACCAAGCTTACACGGAAAGAAGTACCGTTCGTGTGGACAGATAAATGTTCGTCAGCTTTTGAGGTATTGAAGCAGAGACTGATAACCCCTCCTATTTTGACCGTACCAGACAGTTCCGGAGGATTGGCGATTCACAACGACGCATCTGGGAAAGGATTGGGATGTGTTTTGATGCAGCCTGGGGAGGTTATAGCTTACGCATCGAGACAGTTGAAGACCCATGAGAAGAATTACCTAACTCATGATTTGGAGGTAGCAGTTGTGATTTTCGCTTTGAAGATTTCGAGACACTACTTATTGGGCAAAAGGGTCAAAGTATTCACCGATCGCAAAAGCCTCAAGTATGTGTTCACACAGAAGGAGCTTAATATGAGGCAGCATAGATGGTTGGAGCTGATGGCTGACTACGATCTTGATCTTAAGTACCATCCGGGGAAAGTTAATGTTGTGCCGGATGCGCTTAGTCGGTTGCCAGCAATTCAGATGTTGACTGCACAGAAGGAACTTATTGAAGACTTTCGGAGATTCGATTTGGAGGTTATGCTACCGCATTCTTCGGGACAGTTGATGCAGCTGCAAGTCCAATTGTGTTTGTTCGAGAATATTAAAGCAGCGTAATTGCAGGACCCAAGATTGCAGAAGTTTCGAGAACAAGTGGAAGCCAGACTTCGAACGGACTTGTTGATTTATGAAGATGGTTCGTTACGATATGGTAGACGTTTGTGTGTGCCAAAAGGAGATATTCGCGAAGAAGTTATGAAGGAGGCGCACAGTTCCTCATATTCCGTACATCTAGGAGGCACGAAGATGTACCGCGACCTAAGACAGCATTTCTGGTGGGAAGACATGAAAAGGGAGATTGCTTGCTTTATAGCAAAGTGCTTGGTGTGTCAGCAAGTTAAGACTGAACATCAAAGGGTTGCTGGTTTATTGCATCCACTTCCGATTCCTCAATGGAAGTGGGAACATATAACCATGGATTTCATGATAACTTTACCGCGGAGTCTAAAAGGCAACAATGCAGATTGGGTGATTGTTGATCGATTGACCAAGGCAGCTCATTTCATACCGTTTCAAGCTGGTCAATCAATGGAAGCGTTAACAGAACGATACATGCAGGAGAGTGTGAGATTGCATGGAGTACTGTGAGCATCGTGTCCGACTGTGACACCCGATTCTTATCGCACGTCTGGAGGAGTTTACAGGAAAGTTTGGGGACGCGATTGAACTTTAACACAGCTTATCATCCTCAGACAGATGGCCAGTCGGAAAGAACGATCCAAACTCTTGAAGAAATGTTGAGAGCTTGCATGTTAGACTTCAAGGGTTCTTGGTAGGATCATCTACACTTGGTGGAGTTTTCGTACAACAGCAGCTTTCAGGCGACTATTCCGATGGCTCCATTCGAAGCATTGTATGGTCGCAAGTGTCGTTCACCTGTTTTTTGGGACGATATTGGAGAACGAAGATTGTTGGGACAGGATTTGATCATGAAAACAGTGGAGAAAGTGAACACTATCCGGAATCATATGAAGGTAGCCCAAGATCGACAGAAGAGCTGGGCCGATACATCGAGAAGACCTCTAGAGTTCGTTGTTGGTGATCTGGTATTCTTGAAGATATCACCGACAAGAGGAGTGATTCGTTTTAGGATTCGAGGCAAGCTTAGTCCTCGATTCATTAGGCCTTTCGAGATTTTAGAGCGTATTGGAGAAGTGGCATATCGTTTGGCTTTACCGCAATCTTTGGTGAATGTACATGACATGTTTCATGTATTTCAACTCCGTAAATATGTTCGAGATGAAACACATGTGTTGGATCATTCGGAGTTGACTGTACGAGAAGATTTAACTTTTGAGGAACGATATCGATTGTGGATCGAAGAGAAAAGGTTCTTAAGAATAAGGTTATCCCTCTCATACTTGTTTCTTAGGAAAATCGCTCGCATGGAGAATCAACTTGGGAACGAGAAGATGAAATCCGACAGAAGTTTCCACATATATTCTTGTAGTTTCTTGATTGTTATCCTTTCTTGTTCTTGGAATTTCGTGGAAGAAATTCTTTTTGTAATTGGGTATAATGTAACAACCTAGTTTATTTATACCAATTCCAGTTCCCGTATTTACTTATCTGTGGTATTTTCCTGATTTATCGTGTTTTGGGTGTGAATGATATTTTACATTTTTACATTGCATTCGACCCGACCCGCTTGCTTGAACCTATTTGATTCATATTTATGAATTACCCTGACTTGTTACGTAGACTGTGCATTTTCATGTTTAGTGCATACTGGCATTTTATCTGGCATTGCATCTTTTATCATATAACATTTTAGGTCACGTAAAATAATTTAAAATTACATAACTTGGCCTGCATGATACCCCTAACCCCGTGGTAGCATACACGCGTCTTGTTCTCGTCCCGTTCAGTGAAACGGACGTGCTTGGATGGCTACGCGCACGTACGTGCATCCGTTCTTGGGGGTATGCATTTTCGTTACCTTAGCATTCATTTTGAATTTTGAAAGTCGCATATATTTTTCATACTTTAAATCTGAAAATTTAGACCCGACCCGGACGCGTTTTGGAATATTTTTGTATCCCGCCAAAATTCGAATTTATTTAATATTTAAAATTCTTTAACAGTTCATAAGATTTAAACCTAACTAACAAAAATATATATTTTTTCAAAGTAAAATTGTAACAGAATAACAAAAACAGCTCTCTCCCTTCCTTAACCCCGTGGGCCCCATCATTCTCGTTTTCTCTCTATCTCCCTTTCTTCCCTCTCTCTTCTCTCTTTCTCTCTCCCCGATAAAAAAAACAAATTTCTTTTTCCTCACTATTCCTCTCTCTACCCTCTCGATCTTTCTTTCTCTCTCCCTCTCTCTCTCGTGATCCCTGCTCTATCTATCTCTCTTTCATATTTATTCCTTTGTTTTAAACCCATACTCAATTTTCCCAACCTACGCCTCTCTCTCCTCTCTCTTCATCTTCTCTTTCGTTCTCGCCTCCGCTTCCATCGCAAACCCTAACCCTAACCCATGCCACCCTGCCTTGCGCCCGTCGTTGTCTCCTCACCGCCGGCATCCCCATCTCCTCGTCTTCACCTCCCTCCTCTCTCCTCCTTTCTCCTCCCCTCGACGAGCCGACGACCTTTGCACCCAACTCGAGCCCCTACAACTCTCCTCACCGGAGCTCGCTTCGCCGCCTCTCGCCGCCAAACATCTCTCCCCGAGCACTCTTCCTCACCAAACCACCACCTTTCTTTCCTTCTTCCTCTCGTCCCCTTCTTTCTTATTTTTCTCCCCGCTCGAACCCATAGCTAGCCCCGACCTAGCCTGCCCTCATCGCCGTCGCCAACACCGCCGGCTTCACCCCTCGTCTCCACCTTCATCCCTATCCACTCCTCCCTCTCTGACACTCTCGACCTTCCTCTCTCCTTACCTCAAGAGAAACCCACCGACCCCAACACCTTCACACTCACCGCCGGCATCCACCATCTCGTTACCGCCACGCTTCGTCTTCGTCACCATCGCCACGCCCCGCGACCACCATCTCCGCCACCTTTCTCTCCTCTCCACTTCCCCCTTCACCTCGACCTCGACTTCACCCCGGTATACCCCTGCACCCCAAGTTTCCGGCCACTGCACCCATCTCCGTCTTACCCCGCCTTGCCTTCGCCGACCTCCTCGTCACCACCCTCATCATCAACTCCGACTCCTAACACCACCACCATCATCCTCGGCTCTTCCCTGCACACCTGACCTTGATCCGATCCTTGCGAGAACCCGACCTCCAAGCCTCACCTGCACACTTGCCGGAGTCCGATCCATCGCCGTCGTTGCCCCTTGTCACCTCCTCGGCCCAGAACCCCGGACCCCAGGACACCATCACCCACTTCCTCTCTTCTTCTTCCTCTTCTTCTTCCTCTACTTCTTCTTTTTTTCTCTTCTTTTCCTCTTTCTTGATCTTGTTTTTCCGGTGATCGCCGGAAACCCATTGCCGACATCACCCTAGTACCGCCTCCTCTGACCCCAAAGCACCAACCCCAGTGCAACCTTCATCTCTTCTTTCTTCTTCTTTCTCTTTCTCTTTCTCTTTCTTGATTCTGTTTTCCGGTCACCTGCCGGAGCCGTGCCGCTGCCGACGATCCAAGCAACCCAGTGGACGTTCCCTACCTACGCGGTTACATTCTTGCATTGCCTAGTTCTGTTCTGTATCTGTGTGCGTGCATCGAGATTTTTACCGAAATTCGACGTTGCCGTGCGTATCCATATCGCGATCCATCGAGGCAAGTTAATCTCGCTACATGCTATATAACTCATTTTATACCTATTTAAATAAATATCATACCTGTAGTTTAAATCTAGTACCCTATGTTTAGTTTTATAACGTTTCGATGTTCCGTTTGCATCCGTTTATATCATTTTAGATCTAGGTCATGGAAAACCTATCTTGTTGCATACTAGATTACAATATACTGCACCCATATCAATATTTATATCACATAGTGCTTAGTTGTACATCCCACATTACCATTTTATAGTTTCATAACTTTTCGGATACCCGTTTGCATCCATCTCATTTAAAATATATATAATTCCATCCATAGATCACATTAATACATAATACTGTGATATTAACACTCCATGTTTAATAAAGTGTATCCTAATTAGTATCGGAACTATAATTATAACCCTAAACGATAATTGTGCATCCATATCTTTGAATTTATATCTATTGGCATACCATATCACATTATTCCATTTTATTGTTATATTAGTACTCCATACTTGTTTTTATGCACCCATACTTATTACAGTTTGATTACGAGCACCCACTTGATACTTGTGCACTACCTGACATGACCTGATACACTACTACTGACATGACTTGATACCTGTGCACTACTTGACATGACTTGACACTTGTATACCACCTGACATGACCTGATGTACCACAGCGTGACATATTACCTGATCTTGTTACTAATGCCGACAATCTTGACCTGTTGTCCCTACGGACATTTCCTGCTATCTATTCAGACAAAGATGTACCTGCTTGATCCTGTGTTGGCATTAGTTCCAGATTTATCAATACCTGACTTGAACACATAACTTGGGGTATGGGGAAATCAATGATGAAACCTGACTTGTAACTCGATAGTTCGATGCCTTTACTGATCAGTCTTACGGGCTAGGCCAGCCCCGGAATGATGCTGCTGACATCATTCATCTTTACATACTACCTTTTACTGCCTATCAGCACGTCTCGGATTCAGCCCGAGAGTCTTGATTGTGGTCCCGGGCACGCACGGGATACTATTGAGTTACATCGATGATTCATCAAATTGATTTCAAAGATCTGAGAGTAGTTAACCCAGTAGACCAGTTTAGATTACTCACTGCCCATCACCTGTGCCTTAGTACCCTTCACTGTCACTATTTATATTACTGTTATACCTGTTTTACCGTTCCTACTCGTACCTGCATGCCTTGCTACTCCTTGATTTTATTATTGCTTGATATTATGACGCACTGACGTCTGGGTTTTGCATGGCCCAGATCCTATACCCTAGTCGCAGGCTGATCAGGAGTATTTTCCGCCGTCAGGCCGAGCAGTGAGGATTCAGTTAGTATCCAGTTTTTGTTTCTAGGTGTTTTTTTTATTGGATTTATTGCTTCCGCATATTATTTCTTGACTCGTTTATTCTGTCATATGGACATGTACTAGATAGTTGTTTTATTTTCCTGTTCTTGATATCTCCCAGACAGCCGTAATGTGACTGTGGAAGGATGTTTCCTAGCCACAGGTAGCATGGTTGGCTCTTTCACATGCCAATCTTAGCGCACTCTGGGAAGCGGGGCATGACAGTAGGTGGCGCATGCATTCTTCAAACCGAATGGCATCACCTTATAGCAGAATATGCCTAGCGGGGTCCGGAAAGCAGTGTGCTTTTGGTCTTCAGGATGCATCTTTATTTGATTATACCCCAACGATCCATCCATGAAGGAGAAGACTTCATGGGTGGATGTGTTATCGATCATCAAGTCGGTAACATGCATTGGGAAGTCGTCCTTCGGACAAGTTTTGTTGATATCCCGAAAATCTACGCAAATGCGTACTGTCACATTTTTCTTCATTACCGGAACGATATTAGCGATCCAGTCCGGGTATTGAACTTCTTGGATATCGCCAGAGTCGATTAGCTTCTTGACTTCGACATTGATACTCATTTCAAGCTCGAGCCGCATTCTTCTTGGCGCCTGTTTGACTGCCTTGACGTCCAGCGATATCGCCAGTTTATGCACAGCTATCTCTAGCTCTAATCCCGTCATTTCGGAATAGTTCCATGCGATGCAGTCTTTATACTGCATAAGCACGTCTTTTAACGTAGCCACCTGTTTCTCAGACAGCAGCTCACTGACGAACGTTGGCCTTGGCTCGTTTGCCGTCCCCAAGTCGATTTTTCTCAGGTTGTCTGTTGTGGTGTGTATTCCATCTTCCTGCTCTTTTGGCGCCTGTGGAAATTCTGAGATCACCCTGTCCTCATCTTCATTTGCGAAGCACTGGGAGAGGTCGTCCATATTCTCATGGTCTCCCTCCTTTGAGAATGTTATCATGTGGCAGGTACGAGCTCATTTCCATGCTCGATGTTGATCTGAACTTCCCTTTGCAGTGTAGGTTGCTTTTGGCTCATGCTTTAGTGATGGGATTACCCTCCAACTTTCGGATAGAGCAAACTTGCCTTGCTGATACTGGTCTTCGACCCAGTTTTCAAAGGTGAAGCTGTCTTCAAGAGGATGTCCTATTGCTCGGTGATAGGAGCAATAAGCCAGGTGATGGACCTCGTCTATTTGTTTGGGGCGCCGAGACTCCGAGAGCGTCATCATTTGATGCTTCATGACAAGATTGAATATCTTCCTTATCTTGTCCTATGGGAATGAATATTCCCGACCCATCTTCTTCATAAAAGACGGATTCCAGATGACTTTTTCTCGATCGCGTGGCTTCGTCGATTCACTTTGCTATTTTTGAACGTCATTCTCGTTCTTCTTCTTGTTGTTGCCTCTACGTCAGGCTTTTCCCTTGCTATGAGAGCGCACAGCGGGCCGACGGTGAGAGGTATCGTCATCCTCTGTAGCCTGCTGAATGAGACATGACATCCTGTCTTTCTCGTAAATGGACATTTCGTGGCTATGGTCATCCCGAAACTTTTGACCCGCTTCTCTTATCAGCTTGTCAATCTGTTCCTCGAATGACAGGCTTGGTATTTTCACGGCGAGATCTCACCCTGGTTCGACATCAATGCTATCTGGAAATGCATTTGCTTCTCCATCGGAGTGATTTATAACATGGCAGCCATGAAACCGCACCCGTTTCTTGGACCGAACGTATCCAAGGCCAGTCGTCTCCATTCTTTCGTTGGGCATCTTCCGCTGAGTCCCGGGAATGTCCCAAATCTGGTTATAGAACTGGGCTTGCCGAGCAGTCTGTTTGAAGGTTACGCCTTGGCGTCTTAATAGCCTTTTCAGTCCCTCTGCGTAGTATCTGGGTAGACGGATTGGTTAAAGCCTGTCGAGCGCAGGTTCGGCACCGTGCCATACTTCTTTCTCCACCTTGGTCTCCATGGATTGATAAAAAAGGATCGCCTTCTCACCCTTTTGCTTAAAAGGGACATGGAAGGTTTGCAGCTCTTGCACGTTGTACGTATTAAGCGCATCAAGTTCTTTGTAATGCCATTGCGGAACCATGGTAATTTTTAAACTCTGGTCAGCTCTAGCAAAGGTTTGCATTGACGGGCGTACGGAGAATACTGTGTTGGCCTCGTCTTCAGAGTCACTGCTGAAGACAAGAATAGGAGTAGATGGTCCTGGCCTGTTGCCTTGGGGTTGTCCTGAGTAGACCATCTATTAATCCTCCTCGGTATCTCTCCTAAATATTGGGATAGTGGCGATGGCATTTTTTTATTCTCCGGTTTGCGATATCTTTCCATGTCTTCGAAGTCTGGTAAGAATTACTTGACGTCTTCATATTTGCGGACTTCATTTACGGAGAATGGGTTCAGCTCCCCAGTAACTGTGTACTCGAGGCCGTCTTTGAAGTACTGCATACACTGATGTTGTGTAGAAGGGATGATGTTGTACTCATGTAACCAAGGCCTGCTGAGCAAACCGTTGTAGCAAGTCTTGGCATCAATGACTTGGAACTTGATGTCAGTGACGAGCAGCCCGAAGCATAATGTCGGTATTACAGACCCGAGCGTTTATGATGATTGCGAGTCGAACCCGGAGATAGTAATTTTGTCCCGCACCAGGTGTTAAACATTCATACAAATCTCCTTCAACACTCTCACATTAAGAAGGTTGATGGAGGACTCGTTGTCAACCAGGATCTTCCCTATCTTGATATCATGACAATACCCGATTACATATAGTGGACGGTTGTGCTCACACGTTCTGAGAAGGAGATCTTCATTGCTGAAGGTGATGTCAGCCGTGTGGACTTCTTCCAGCTCCTCTTTCATCTTTTCTTCTGGCAGGAAGGCTTGAAACTGGTCGGGCTCTTGTAATGCCTTGATCAGAGAATCTCGTGCCTCTTTAGATAGGAGAAGGGTATCCAAAATACTCAATTATGAGGGTATCTTCCTCAGATGTTCCAGGACATTATAATCCACCTTGTTCTTCTTGGGCGGGTCCTTGGCTGTGAGCTCTTCGACGACTCTATCATCGAGGGCAATCTCCTCAGGGACTTTTTCCTTCCCTTTGTCCCTTTGCCCAAACCTTTGTTTTAAGGTCAAAGATTCTTTTCAGGCAATATACAGTTACGCAGCTGAATGTTCTCACAGTTCTTCATTTCCTCTTATTTTTCAGAGGTGGATTCCTTGAAGAGAGGGCCGAGGGCAATTTCTTCGTCAGAATCTCTCCCGAAGGTAAGAACTTGACGTTTTTCTCTTGTCGGGATGGCATCAACTATATGACGGTTACTAGCTGTTCCTCCACGCTCGTCTGTCGCGTTTCTCTATTCCCGACGAGCTTTGCGCTTCATTCGCTTGAAGTGTTGTCGACGGGCAACGTATCCCTGCCACCACTTCTTGAAGGCATTGCACTCTTCGGTAGGGTGCGTGACCTTCCGATGGTATAAGTAGTAGTTCGGATGTGCATTCGCTTCGTCGAGGCATGTTCTCCCGAAAGTATTTTCTTTGAAAGGTGGTAGCTTCATTCCCATTGACAGAGGTTTGGCGAACTGCTTCCTTATCTTAATTCTGCTCTTGCTGGTGGCAATGGCACTTTGATCCGGTTGAGGTACTTTATGGCTTCTCATTACCGGAGATTTTTTAGCCTGACACCGACGCTTGGCATTTTTGTAAATGGTCGTTTCACGTTCTCGATCAGCTTTGCTCTTTTGAAGAGTTTCGTTCAGCAGCTTGTCGACGAGGTCATCTGATGGTTCCATGGATTTTGGTTCTGGATCTGCCCCCAGTTTCTCTATGTCAGGAGTTTCTTTGCCATTTATCGACGAGTGAGAGATCATATGGCAACTCGCTACATAATCCTCGGGTTCTTCCGAAGAATTGTCTCCTTCATCAATGTCACTGTTTTAGTTCTTAAGAACATGCTTGAAGAACTCTTCTAGTGTGACTCGAGTCCGTGCCTCTTGGTTGTATTCCTCCAGTGCATCGATATATTTTTGCAGACCTGTACGATTGTCGTCGAGATGGACGAGCTTCTTGGCCTTCTTCTTTTTCTTTGAAGACTTCGGAGGCTTGGCCTGGAGGTTTTGTCCATCGTTACCAACTTTTGGCGTTGGGCGCGGTTTCAGCACTCCGTCAATAATTTCAGGCTCCAGCGGGCTTTTCAACCTAATCGCTAGACATGCTTGAAGATCCTTCAGCATTCTTTTAGTTTTAGCTGAAAGGACCACTTCCCACAGAGCTTCTTCCACAAATAAGCATGATGCCCCGGGCGTATCCACCTTTTTAGGAGCATGTTGCTGTAGCGGCTTTACCTTCCAGTTTTCGGACAGCACGAACTTGCCCTGTTGGTATTGGTCTTCAACCAAGTTTTTGAAGACATATCAATCTTCGATTGGGTGGCCCACTATTCGGTGGTAGGGCGGTAATTGGTATTGTCGACGTCGCCTGGTTGCAGTGGGCATTTCGGATCCGGCAGAGTGATGAGCCTGTTGTATATCGCTGGTTCGAATAGTCTATTCATTTTATCCCAGGAGAAAGAGTAAAGACGTCTCAACTTTTCTTCGAGGGATCTTGGTTTGTTGTTTTAGCAAGCTACCGTTTTCGGGTCACTCGGTTGTTGTTGAGTGTTGGCGACGAAGGTCGCTTTCCCTTTGCCCTTTTCATTCCGAAGATCTGTCTTTGAAGAGGATGGCCTATGGCCCATCTGATCCATTTGAGCCAGTTTGTCAATCAAGGCCTGGAAGGTGGTCGGTTTGAAGAACATCATAAACTGAGATATAGTTGCCTGAGGATCAAGGTTCCCCACGAACATGCCTATAGCAGGAGCTTCTTCTATGCGATGTTCACACTTTGACCATAGGTTACGCCACCGAATTGCGTATTGAACCCAGGTCTCTCCCGGCTTCACTCTAGTATTGATTAATGCTGTGATTGGGGTGCGCTCGCTTGTGCTTGCGAACCGCTGTGTGAACAGTAGTTCCATCTCTATAAATTTCTTGATGGAGTCATTCGGAAGCTCCGAATACCATTCAAATGCTGTCTCCGCCAAGCTGCCGACAAATTGGCGAAGAAATAGTTTGTTATCGCCCCTGGTATTACCGCACAAAGCTCTGAATTGAGCAACGTGTTGGTGCGGATTGCTCATCCCCTTATACACATGGAATTTGTGGATCGTATATCCTGGAGGGTACTTAATTTGGTCGTACCGGCCTTGATAAGGTCGCCCAGTTCTGACGACCTGGCCTGCCACTTCGTTCGATTGATTAGCTCGTATTTGTTGAGCTATGTAGTCATCAAGGGTAGCTTTGGAGATCGTCTCCTCCTTAGCTGCTGATAAAGCCGGAGGAGGGTTTGATGTCTCCCCTCTGTTGTCTTCAATAATTATTGGAGGGTTTTCAGCTGGAGGATCCGGCTGGATCATCATTCCCACCATGTCTTGGAATAGAAGCGCCATTTGATTTATATTAGCGGCTTGTTTCGCGGCCTCTTTGTCTTTCTTTTCAAGAACCCTCCGTAGGAATTCGGTGTCGGTCTCCTGCTCCTGGCGTTGTTCCGATGATGCTCCCGGGCTTTCTTTCTGCCCGGTGAGTGTGGCCATCCTTGTCAACATCTCCTGGAGCTTTTGTTGTTTCTCCTGAGCTTTTGTCACAGACCGTGTGAGTGGTCAATGACCCGTGGAAGTACGGATTTCCTTTTTCCTGGAAGCCATGTACACCGTGTGTAACACCATGCCCCCAGACTTAGGGCGTTTGGGTCTACTGCCTTTGATATTTGCCGCTGGTGGTGGGAGATTCTTAGGCCTTCTCTTTTTGTGAGAGGCCTAGGTTTAGGGGGCCGTTGAGGCAGGCACCCATGAAGATAATACCTTTCGTGGTATGGCAGAGGGATGGTCCTCCTCTTGCCGAGCTTTCGTCTTCATCAGCCGGGGAGAGTAATCTTTTTCAATTACAGAATCTTGGACTTTCTGCCAAACTCTGTGGATCTTGGAGGACAACCGCTGAGGAGGCTGTTCCGGCTTAACCTGTGTCATGCTTTCAGCAGGCGGAGGAGACTTCTTTAATACGACGGTAGGAGAGTTCTTGTGCACCCTCCCGAGCAGCTCGAAGCTGTTCCCAGTTGGAACATCAGTATTAATTTCCACTATTGGAGCTGGTAGGGCAAGTTCAGAAGGGGAATTTCCCCCATCTTTCTTCATTTGGCGCCAGTGGCGACATCGATCATTTCGTACATATGGGACCACTTCTGTTGTGGAAGCGACCATGTTATGCTCCCTGCTTTGATGAGAGGCTGTTGTCGGCGTCATCCTGTTGAAGACAGACGTCCGCTGAGAGGGAACAATCAATCTTGCAAAGGCCGACTTTCGAATAGGGGAAGCACTTGTAACGACCTCACCCGTAGCAGGAGTTAGAACGGCCAGTCTTGCGAAGACCAATCCCTTAGTAGGAGAAGTCCCTTTGACGACTGTTCCCTCATGGGAATTAAATAAAATACAGATAAAGCAGCAAGGAAAACCTCAAATGAGGCATCACGTGCCCACACGTGACCGGGCATCACGTGCCCATACATGAAAAGGTCTCACGTGCAGACACATGACCATTTACAGGCAAAGCCTGTAGACACTGAATTAAATTCTAAATTAAATGCTTAATCAATGGGGTCATGTGTCAATACGTAATGGGTCTCTGAGCCCTCTGAACTAATAGAATTGAAATTCTAATCAAATGCTTTATCAAGTAGGGTCACGTGCCAACACATGATAAACTCCTAACCCATCTGAGCTAATAGAATTAAATTCTAATTAAAAGAGAATCAAAAACCCTAATTGGAAAAATATTTCTCTAGATCTTTTCAAACAAAAAGATTGCACTCTGTAAAGTGGAGCATCGTCGGATAAAAAATCCAATGGTGATTAAAAATCACCAGTTTATAGAAAGATTCTATATAAGGAAATATTTTCCTAAAATCTGCCAGGACCAACAAATAAAATATCTTTTGGATTAAAAATCCAATGGTGAATAAAATTCACCGAGTGATCTAAAAGATCATGTTGGTTACAAAACCAATCAAAATCTCTCAAGGAGAGATTGGCTGAACAAACTGATTCTTTTCTTTCTCCTATAAATAGGAGCCAAGAAGAGAAGAGAAAGAGAGAGAATACAAGAAAAGAAGAGAATTTAATTCTCCAGAGAGAAAAGAAGATCTCTTCAGAAAAGAAAGAAACTCTAGGAAAGAGAGGGAAAGAGATCATCCTATAAGCTCCAACAAAACAAAAGAGCAGATATCCACATAAGTTGAGAATTTAATTCTCATCGGGGAGATTCTGTCATGCAGATCTAAAACCTGAAGGAGGACCTAAGTTCAGAGAATTCTATTCTCCCACAAAGCATATAGGAATTTAATTCCTCCAAGATAGGGTTTAACCCGTAATACAAAAACTTAGTTCTTCTTCATGGTAATGGACCTGCAGAAGCAGATCTCCCTATAAGTTGAGAATTTAATTCTCACCAGGGAGATTCTGCCATGCAGATTTAAAGTTTAGAAGGAGAATTGGGTTTAAAGAATTTAATTCTTTTAAACACATAGGAATTTAATTTCTCTAAATAAAATTAGGGTTTAACCCTATAAGAGAATTTAATTCTTATACAAGGGATTTATCTCTCTATGCACGTAAAAAGATCAAGTACCCAATATGATCACATGGCAACACGTGACCCTCCCCTCCAATGACCATAGGAGAACGAATAAGATTAGGTCACGTGCTCCCACGTGACACTTGAACAGACTTCTCAAAATAAAAAGGGCAAAATCGATTTTGGGTGCCTCACGTGTCCCCATGTGACCCCTGACAAACAACTCTTTAAAAAAGAAACGATGGGAAAAATTGAAGGATTAATATCCAATGCATGGATGCCCTCACGTGTCACCACGTGACCCCTAAAAATCCTTTTAATATCCAATGCACGGGTACCCATCACGTGTCCACACGTGATGGCCATAAAGATTAAGTGTTTAACACTTACTTGCATATTCTGAGAATAAAATAAAAGAAGTTTGGCCCAACACTCAGGAACCTCACGTGAACCCACTTGAGCGCTTCTTTTTTAGTGTTTAACACTTCTTTAAATACCTCACGTGGGAGCACGTGAGCGCCGAATGTATTCTAGTGTTTAACACTATATTCAAGCCAATCTTAGCCTAAATTAGCTATGTTTTCCAGAGGCAAGATCCCCTGAAACTGAACTCCAACTATACTCTTGACATTCAAAGTAATTCCCAGAGCCTTTCAATCAACTTTGGTTCAAGGGTACATCTCTTCACACCTCTGATACATGTCGTTGTAATTCTTCAACGTCTTCAGAGAGGTGGTGGGTCCTAATGACCAATAACTATTCGGTACATTTCCAAACCTAAATTTACATCTGAACTTGGACCGCAATGTCCCTAAACTAAACAATAGAGCCCAAATGCTATTTTGTTGGATCTAAATGATCCTGTTAAGTAGATCTTAGTCCTAAAATTAGACTAACGTATCCTTAACAAACATTTAAGTCGATCTTAATCTCAAACGAGATTAAAAATCCTTAAATCAATCCAACTACAGATCCCCCAACCAATATTGGTTCAAGGGTACATCTCTTTACTCCTCTGATACTTGTCGTTGTAATCCTTCAACGTCTTCAGAGAGGTGACGGGTCCCGACAACCAGACATTCCACGGACTGTGGGGTCCTTAAACTCATGGACTAAGATGTCCTTAAACTTTATGGACTGGGGGGTCCTTAAACTCATGGACTGGGGGGTCCTTAAACTTTACAGACTATGACGTCTTTAAACTATGGACTATGATGTCCTTAAACTCCATGGACTATGATGTCCTCTTCTGGACCGCAATGTCCCTAAACTAAAACAATAGAGCCCAAATGCTCTTTTGTTGGATCTAAATGATCCTGTTAAGTAGATCTTAGTCTAAAATTAAACTAATGTATCCTTAACAAATGTTTAAGTTGATCTTAGTCTCAAATGAGATTAACGATCCTTAAACCCAACCCAACCCAAACCCAAATCTAAGAATATACGAATTTGGACTAATCCCCGCCCTATGGGCGACAACATAAATTATTCTCCGTATACAATCTACGGGCAACAAAAAACAAAACAAACACACACGACACGAAGTGACCATCTGAAGAAGGAGAAAGTGGTTACCGCGATCCGGTAGCGTAATTAACTGCAGGGGCTTGCGCCTGCAGGGAAGAGCGTCCCCATAATCAAAAACCCCTCATAATGAGGGGGAATCTGACGAAGTCTGCTACATCGGCCGCATCCGTCTAAACCTTCGATATATAGTGCCACAAATCAACTTGGTATCTTTGGAGAGGTGGACGGATAAATCCAAATAGCATCTGCCCCCAAATTCAGGCAAGACGTTTTTCTTCCCGGTCTTTCAGCGGAGAACAGATTCTGGCACGCCCGGTGGGACCTTTTCCTCTTTCCACTCCACACTTCGTGTGTCGTGTTTTTTCGCGATCAAATAATCGCGGTATATATGTTTGTGGTTGCCCTTAGGGGAGGGGATACTGAAGTCAGCACTTCGTCTCTGTGAAGAATGGCGTTTGTTCCCACCTTAGAAGCTCAGGCTCTGTCATATCTGGTGGAGTCAAGTACGGGCCACTTGCAGGCTCAAATCTCTGCAATCCAGCTCTTCAAGAAATCAACGGGCTTCTCTTTGGGTCGATGCTCCCACCTCCCACCTTCGGTGCCTCAACGCCGATGGAGGAAGCCCAGAGAAAGTCTTCCTTCCACAGGCGGGCTCCCCAAGCAGCAGCTTTGCCGACGGAATCAGTCCTCAAACAACTAGCACATGCCAAGGACCAAGGTCGACGCAGGGGGCAGAATATTCAAGCTCTCAAAGGAAACAGGGGGCAGGCTCGGCAAAATCCTGAAGCTAATCAAATCCCGGCCGTAAGAAACGGTCGACGTCGATATCAGCGAGATAGGGGCAGTTCTCCGTATGGTCCTGTTTCAACCCCAGTGGCGAATGTTGTTCCAACTGGGAACAGCTTCAAACTGTTGAGAAGGGTCAGACGAAATTCTCCTACCGTAATATTGAAGAAATCTCCGCAGTCCATGGAGATCCCACGAGAGAAGAAACCAGTTCGCTGTCTAAAGCAACTTTCCTCATATAAAGTGTGGAAGAAGGGGACTCATCCCAAGACGGATTCTGATACAGCTGTTCTTCCCAAAACCAAAGCGACTTTTCACAAAAAAGGTGGCCCAATAAAGCTCAAGTGCCCGAAGCAAACTCCAAAGGCCAAAAAATCCAAACACCCCAAGTCTGGGGGCATGGTAGTTCACATAATCTATGTGGTGAATTCCGAAGACGAAGTTCGAGCTTCTGCTAGTCACCGACCTCAAACTCCGTCCTTAACAAAAGTTCAACTGCAATGTGAAAAGTTGCAGGAGGTGCTTGCTCAGGCGGCACCACTCGATAATCGATCGTCTAAGGCAAATCCCGAAGACGCGCCTGGAGAAAGAATAGAGAAGGAGTCAGATATTGATTTCCTAAAGCGCGCTCTGAAAAAGGGAGATGCAGAAGCGGCAGAAATGTCCACTAAAATGAATCAGATGGCCCCTCTGATTCCGAATATGGCTGGAATGATGGTTTAATCGGAACCACTGGCAGATGAACTGCCAGTAGTCACTCTTAAATACAAGGGTGACATTTCAAATCCTCTACGAGTCTCATACAGCCGAAGAGGAAATGTTCTCAAAAGCAAAGCTGAACGAATATGCCGCTCAGCAAATCAAGACTCACTACTCCAGTGAAGCCGCAAATAGATCAATCAAGATTGGTCGACCGTATCCGACATGGCACAATCAAATACAGTACCCGCCAGTGTACACACTTCCAACGTGGTACATGTACAAAGGAACTGAGAATTCTCGCCGGCACATTGC
This sequence comes from Agapanthus africanus, assembly GCA_030015575.1. Classification (NCBI taxonomy): domain Eukaryota; kingdom Viridiplantae; phylum Streptophyta; class Magnoliopsida; order Asparagales; family Amaryllidaceae; genus Agapanthus; species Agapanthus africanus. Next base: position 62,193,827 of record CM057338.1, read on the forward strand.
GCGATTTGAACCCATGTGCGGAAATACTGATATACTTCTCCTCTGACAGTTCATCGACTGTCTGGCGGGCATTGCCTTCGAATGGTATGCGGAACTCCCGAATGACTCCATGAATACCTTCGACGAAATGGAGATGCCTTCCTTTCAGAAATTCGCTAGTGTGAATAAACGCACTACCGTGACGGCACTGGTCAACGAAAGGGTTAGAACGAATGAGACTTGGATGGTGAAATCTTTGGTCGAATACAAGCAACGCATCGATGAAGTTGCAGCCATGGGACCCAAATTCAATGGCGTCCTCGTAAATGGCCATCTTCAAACCGACGGCCTTCGAAGAGCTCATGGATAAAATGACTCGATTGGATCAGCTGAGTCAAGACCCTTCATCATCTGATGAAGATGAATGAAAAGAGGAGGTAAGGTGGTATTTGTCCCCGACGCTCAACAAAAAAAAATGAGCGATTTTGAAACAACTTGTCACCAAAATAGCAACGGCGTGGGTACTCGTCCCCCTCCCACCCACCCCGAGGTATACACAGGGGGCATATTTCTCACTGGAGGAAGAATCTCTACGTAAGATGGCCCTTTCTTCTCAAAGAATAGAAAGGATATCAAGGGGATTATCCCACTTGAAACGCAAAAAAAAAGGGTACGTCCATAAGCAAGATGTGCACGGATGAAGACCCAAAAGGGCTCCGTGAGTAAAAACACCAGGAATACCGGCAAGTTTGTGAAAACCCGAAAGGGCGCAATCTCTTTAAAAGACACTTGCAAGGTCCTCTTGACCCTGTAAGGAGAAAACACCTGCGTGAGATCCTTACGACTCACAAGGGAGCAACACACTTAGGAATCCCTACGATTCCTAAGGAGAAAACACACTTACGAGATCCTCACGACTCGTAAGGAGAATTCCCCTTTGAGACCCTCACGGCTCATAGGATTCAAAAGCCTTAAGCTACAGGGATCTAAACCTGTTCTTAAGCCGTCATACACCCCAATTTTGCCCTACAAGTGGTTCAATATCGACCCTTGTATACAATCCACGGGCACGAATAAATATTTACCTAACAGAGTCCCACCAGCAACTAGGGATATGCTCACATGGTAAACGACCCTTGTATGTCCTCTCGACTTATAAGGAGAAAACACTCTTGTAAGATCCTTACGACTTATAAGAGAACATACACTTAAGAATCCTCACGATTTTTAAAGAGAAAACGCACTTACGAGATCCTTACGACTCGTAGGGAGAAAAACCTTTATCAGATCCTTACGGATCACGAAGTTAAAAGACTTAGTCGACAGGATCCTAACCCTGATTGCTAAGCCACCCTTGTTCGAACCGACAAAGGCAAATGATGATTCGCACCTGACAATATCTCAGTTGTAGCGATGCTGATACCTAAATCGGTATCAAATCCCAAGTCCTTTCACGGCAAATGATAATTCGCTCCTGGTAATATTCCAGTCGTAGCAATGCTGATGCTAAGATTGGCACCAGATTCCAAGTTCCACGCTCGCGATAAAAATCAGCGATCCAAAAATGCATATGAAATAGCCGAAATGATGGGGCAACTTGTAACAAAATCAGCAAGTAAAAGATATGCATACAAAAACAGCCGAAATGATTGGGCAACTCGCAATAAACAGCAGTGAGTAAAAACAAAAATAGCCGAAATGATTGGATAGCACGAAAAATAGCCGAAATGATTGGGCAATCACGACTTTCGCGATATAAAAGATGAAATGATAGAACATCGCGGAATGAAAAAAAATACATATGAAATGAAATTTTTGCCTTACAGATGAGATCGCATCGATCCCCGTATACAATCCAGGGGCGCAAAGAAAGAGGGAACCATATTATCCCACCAGGCTCTGTCGGAAAGAGAGCCAAGTCTTGACGACCACATCTACAGCCTGGAGACCCACAACAGCATTCTTCCTCATTCCAACAGGATTCGAACGCGACAATCAAGCGGAGCCATGGCAAAGCCCCTAGTTTCAAATCTCGAAAGTTCACAGAAAGCCTAGAGACTATCTCGGAGCTATGTCAGAGTCCCTAGTTCCAAGTCTCGACGGCCACATCTACAGCCTGGAGACCACCTCGACATTCGTCTCATTACAGCAGACGCAATGTCATCCAATAACCCCGTCATGGAAATACGTCAGCACATGACCCCGTCTCGGAAATACGTCAGCACATGGCCCCGTCACGGAAATACGTCAGCACATGGCCCCGTCACGGAAATACGTCAGCACATGACCCCGTCGTGGAAATACATCATCACATGACCCTGTCACGGAAATACGTCAGCACATGACCCCGTCTCGGAAATACGTCGGCATATGACCCAGTCATAGAAATACGTCATCCAATGACCCCGTCTCGGAAATACGTCAGCATATGACCCGTCTCAGAAATACGTCAGCAAATGACCCGTCACGGAAATAAGTCATCCAATGACCCCATCGCGAAAATACGTCAGCACATGACCCCGTCTCGGAAATACGTCAGCACATGACCCCGTCTCGGAAATACGTCAGCACATGACCCCGTCACGGAAATATGTCAGCACATAACCCCATCTCGGAAACACATCAGCCAATAACCCCGTCGCGGAAATACGTCATCACATGACCCCGTCTCGGAAATACGTCAGCACAGGACCCCGTCTCGGAAATACGTCAGCATATGACCCCGTCACGGAAATACGTCATCCAATGACCCCGTCTCGGAAATTCGTCAGCACATGACCCCATCTCAGAAATACGTCAGCAAATGACCCCGTCACGGAAATACGTCATCCAATGACCCCGTCACGGAAATACGTCAACACATGACCCCGTCTCGGAAATACGTCAGCACATGACCATGTCTCGGAAATACGTCAGCATATGACCCCGTCACGGAAATACGTCAGCAAATGACCCCGTCACGGAAATACGTCATCCAATGACCCCGTCGCGGAAATACGTCATCACATGACCCCGTCTCGGAAATACGTCAGCAAATGACCCCGTCACGGAAATACGTCAGCACATGACCCCGTCCTGGAAATACGTCAACAAATGACCCCGTTGAGGAAATACGTCAGCACATGACCCCGTTGAGGAAATACGTCAGCACATGACCCCGTCTCGGAAATACGTCAGCATATGACCCCGTCACGGAAATACGTTAGCATATGACCCGTCTCGGAAATACGTCAGCAAATGACCCCATCACGAAAATACGTCATCCAATGACCCCGTCGAGGAAATACGTCAGCACATGACCCCATCTCGGAAATACGTCAGCATATGACCCCATCACGGAAATACGTCAGCATATGACCCCGTCACAAAAATACATCATCCAATGACCCCATCGCGGAAATACGTCAGCACATGGCCCCGTCTCGAAAATACGTCAGCAAATGAACCCGTCACGGAAATACGTCAACACATGACCCCGTCTCGGAAATACGTCAGCAAATGACCCTGTCGCGGAAATACGTCATCCAATGACCCCGTCGCGGAAATACGTCAGCACATGACCCCGTCACAGAAACACGTCTTCCAATGACCCCGTCTCGGAAACACATCATCCAATGACCCCGTCTCGGAAATACGTCAGCACATGACCCCGTCACGGAAATACGTCATCCAATGACCCCGTCGCGGAAATACGTCAGCATATGACCCCGTCGCGGAAATACGTCATCCAATGACCCCGTTGCGGAAACACGTTATCCAATGACCCCGTCGTGGAAACACGACATCAACTGACCCCGTACGGCCAAAGTCAACCCTCGACCTCCCCATCAAAGCAATGCTTTGATTCAGGAGCAGGTCAACTCATCAATCACTTACGAGTCCTCTCGACTTGTAAGGAAGAAAATTTTCTTGGGAGATCCTTACGACTCTCAAGAGAGAAAAAACACACTTAGGAATCCTCACGATCCCTAAGGAGAAAACACACCTACGAGATCCTCTCGACTCGTAGGGAGAAAAATCTTTATGAGACCTTCACGGCTCATAAAGTTAGAAAGCCTTAGGAGGCAGATCTGAATCTGACTCCTAAGCCATCGCTGTCCTGCAAGAAGATCAAGATAGATTATCTACAAAACACATCTCCTGAAAAGAGACACACCGTCATGAAACAAAATATGTCTTTTATTCATAAATCAAAAGTACAATCTATAGAAGAATAAAAAAATACTCTTATTCAGGAGTATGTACAAAAAAAACATATACATTGTCTTCAAGCCGACGGACGTTTAATAGAGTCGTCAGTTCATCCTTCTTCCGCTGGGTCTCGGCCTCATAATTTTTTATTGCGATAAGACAAGCATCCGCCTGAGATTGTTGGGCCTAGCATGAGGCGAGCCGACTTTCAAGCTCCTGTTCGGTAACTATGTGGGCTTCAACCATCTCGCGAGTAAAAATGACGGCTTTATCAATAGCTACCACCTCCCTGATAGCTTCTTGAAGCACCCGCCAGAGTTCATATGCACGAGTGGTCTTGGCCGTAAGTTTAGCTTGAAGTTCCCCCAGCGCATTTGAAGCCATCTCCCTCTCCGAAAACTTTTGGTTGAGCCTCTTCTCACATGACTGCAAATTTGCGGCGCACCGTTCAACCAGCCCCCACAAACTCGTCTTTGCAGCCATGACCTCGGAAGGAGGGCGTGTGCACTTGAGACCATGAAAATAAGCCCCCACTAGATGACAGTATCCGAACCAAAACATGCACAAACTGTGTGTTATGTAAGGCAATAAGAAGGATCCTTTATATGTGCCCCATCAAGCGCGCATTTGCAACCATACGCCAGCTTAAATAGAGACGATATCTAAAATGTGCTGATAACGCAACAGTAGCGCTCACATTTAAAGGAAATTCCTAGGGATAAAGTATAAAGATCATGTATATAGAAGGGATTCATGTACGAATATATGATGAACGGAAAGGATTCAATAAAAAGCATGCAACAACTAATAATAAGAAGAATACATTGAGTTAAAGCATACTACTCTATAGGGAAAAGATCGCCAAACATGGGATCAGTGATACAAGGGTTAACAAAACAAAAAACAAAATTCTCCAGCTCCCTCTCTGCCTTCTCCAACACGTCAAAGCGACGGTTTTCATGAGGAGTTACTCTCTACCGATTAGCGACATGCCTATCAGCAAAAGCGGACATGACAGCCCGCCGGGCTCTTATTTGACCCAGAAGATGAATCGAGCGATCCTTCAGAGCCTGGGTAAGCAAGCACGCCTTATAGAAACACTCGATTTTGTCCCCCACCGCATCAAGCATCGCCGAAGTCATCTCTGTCGGATGAGGAGGAATATCGGCGAGCACAGAGAGAAAGATCATCCGGAGCCAAATGGAGCCCATTGGAAGAGGAGATCCCCTACGAGTCAGAAGCTCGTACATTACCGCATCACATTGAGCATTGGTGAGAAGGGGATCGGCTAGCCGCGCGGCGAAATGAGGAATCATCTCCTCGACGGGCACTTCCCATGGTTGTCGACGAGCATGGGGGCGGTTGCAAGCTATAACACTTAGTTGCTTTCTCAAGATGATCACCCTAATGTATAAATGGGTTTCTCTGTGAAGAAAGGAAGAAATGCAGGGCTTCGAGTTTTAAAGGAGAGCATTTAATGCCATGCACAGAAAATATTGCGCGTGTTGGGAATATTCCCAAAGCCCAGGAAAAAGGGGAGAGCATGGGAAATCAAAGAGGTGACTCATTGGCATAAGTGTGGAGAGACGAAACGACCCCATCAACAGAGCCTCACGTACACAGCACGTGAGCACCGGCCTGGATCCTTATGGGAAATTAAAACAGCACTGCACGTGCATAACACGTGAGTAGGCGCCAATGTGAGATTGAAATCCCTAACAGTGCCTCACGTGCCAAACGCGTGAGCACTAATAACAGTATGAAATTTTTTCTTAAAGAACACATGTAAACAAAGAAGGGGGAGGGAGAGTTTTGTCGTTCATACTCCTAAAATTCCTACAAAAATAAAAGAAAATGTTTACAATGGTAAGACATCAAATCCAGGACATGGATTGAGAAATTCAAAAGTAAGGCCATCTAAAATGTTGCGGGCCTCTCGAACCATTCTCGTATGCATCCTCTCATGCTCGCAAGCGTCAGGATCTTCACTAATGTCCTCCGTCCTTCGATAAGCAGCGACTATCGTCGCCTGTTGGAAATTTTGATGCAGAATATCAACAAGATTGTCTCGCCTTTTCTTTGAGATTAGGCCCATCAGATACACTGAGTGTACCTTATCTTCGGCATCATCCAATCCCTTAATTGGCATGCCTGCATAGAATAAAGGAAGTGCTTCTTAGATTGCTCTCACGATGAGCTTCAAAAGAGAAGAACGGCGAGGAAGCAGTCGACCATTGTATTCATCAAAGCGACGCATGATTTCAGCGCACTGAGCATTTATGAACTCCTAATTTTGGCAGCGGCCTAATGCGCGAATGTCCCCATATGAAATAATTTCGGTAAGGTCATACAGATGAGTGGCCATAGCACCTGAAAATGAAAATCAGTGAAAGTTCAGAGGACAGACTGATTCAGACATAGGAATTTGAACAACCCTTAATATCCGCATGGAGAAAATAAGTGCTAATTAAGAAGCACATTACAAACTCTGCGCAAATCAAGCAGAATCTCTCCTAAAATTTTGTTGTCAAGAACAACTAAGGATAAAAATTCCAAGAGGTCTTCTTGTTAGAACTAAGTTCTCTGGAGGAATTAAATTCCTTTTGAACAGAGGAATTAAATTCCAAGAAAATTTTCAGAGCTAAGCTCTTTGGAATTGAATTAAGTTCCAGAAGAAAACAAGTACCATCATCAATCCCCTCAGATCAGAAAAATGCCTAACATTGGGGGTTTACTACCTAAAGAAAGATGAGTTATTTTTTTTATAAAAAAACCCTTGGTGTGGATTTAAAATCCAAAGAGAATTTGATAAAAAAAGTTCCTCGGTCGTTCAAGACCCTCACCTGAAAAGGGATTCTTTTTGTGTGGACAGAGTTAAACTCTGAAATTTTTTCTTTGAACAGAGAACTGAGCTCTGGGGAAGAGAATTAAATTCTCAAGGAAAGAACGAGAAAGGAAGAAGATGAAGGAGTGGAAGCGCTGCTGAAGAGACCCTTGCATTTATGAGACATGATAGGAAACGGTTCATCTTCCCTGTTCCCTAGGCAGATCCAAAGGCCACAAAACTTACAGCGTTGCACTCACGTGCAAACAAGTGAGAACAATGCTATGGGGGAATTTGTTCCCTCATGGAAATTAAATAAAATGCAGATAAAGCTGCAAGAAAAACCTCAAAGGAGGAATCGCGTGCCCACACGTGACCGGGCATCACGTACCTACACGTGACCGGGAATCACGTGCCCATACGTGACCATTTATAGGCAAAGTCTGTAGACACTGAATTAAATTCTAAATTAAATGCTTAATCAATGGGGTCACGTGTCAACACGTGATGGGTCTCTGAGCCTTCTGAACTAATAGAATTGAAATTCTAATCAAATGCTTTATTAAGTAGGGTCACGTGCCAACACGTGATAAACTCCTAACCCATATGAGCTAATAGAATTAAATTCTAATTAAAAGGGAATCAAAAATCCTAATTGGAAAAATATTTCTCTAGATCTTTTCAAACAAAAAGATTGCACTCTGTAAAGTGGAGCATTGTTGGATTAAAAATCCAATGGTGATTAAAAATCACCAGTTTACATAAGGAAATATTTTTCTAAAATCTGCCAGGACCAACAAATAAAATATCCTTTGGATTAAAAATCCAATGGTGAATAAAATTCACCGAGTGATCTAATAGATCATGTTGGTTACAAAATCAATCAAAATCTCTCAAGAAGAGATTGGCTGAACAAACTGATTCTTTTCTTTCTCCTATAAATAGGAGCCAAGAAGAGAAGAGAAAGAGAGAGAATACAAGAAAAGAAGAGAATTTAATTCTCCAGAGAGAAAAGAAGATCTCTTCTGAAAAGAAAGAAACTCTAGGTAAGAGAGGGAAATAGATCATCCTATAAGCTCCCACAAATTAAAAGAGAATTTAATTCTCAAATTAAGAGTTTAACTCTTCTAAATAAGAACTTGGTTCTTCTTCTGGTTGAAGATCTGCAGAAGCAGATCTCCACATAAGTTGAGAATTTAATTCTCAACGGGGAGATTCTGTTATGCAGATTTAAAACCTGAGGGAGTACCTAAGTTCAGAGAATTCTATTCTCCCACAAAGCATATAGGAATTTAATTCCTCCAAGATAGGGTTTAACCCTTAATACAAGAACTTAGTTCTTCTTCATGGTAATGGACCTGCAGAAGCAGATCTCCCTATAAGTTGAGAATTTAATTCTCATCAGGGAGATTCTGCCATGCAGATTTAAAGTTTAGATGGAGAATTGGGTTTAAAGAATTTAATTCTTTTAAACCCATAGGAATTTAATTCCTCTAAATAAAATTAGGGTTTAACCCTATAAGAGAATTTAATTATTATACAAGGGATTTATCTCTCTATGCACGTAAAAAGATCAAGTACCCAATATGATCACATGGCAACACGTGACCCTCCCCTCCAATGACCTCAAGAGAACGCATAAGAGTAGGTCATGTGCTCCCACGTGACCTTTGAACAGACTTCTCAAAATAAAAAGGGCAAAATCGATTTTGGGTGCCTCACTTGTCCCCACGTGACCCCTGACAAACACCTCTTTAAAAAAGAAACGATGGGAAAAACTGAAGGATTAATATCTAATGCATGGACGCCCTCACGTGTCTCCACGTGACCCCTAAAAATCCTTTTAATATCCAATGCACGGGTACCCATCACGTGCCCACACGTGATGGCCATAAAGATTAAGTGGTTAACACTTACTTGCATATTCTGAGAATAAAATAAAAGAAGTTTGGCCCAACACTCAGGCACCCCACGTGACCCCACGTGAGCGCTTCTTTTTTAGTGTTTAACACTTCTTTAAATGCCTCACGTGGGATCACGTGAGCGCCGAATGTACTCTAGTGTTTAACACTATATTCAAGCCAATCTTAACCTAAATTAGCTAAGTTTTCCAGAGACAAGATCCCCTGAAACTGAACTCCAACTATACTCTTGACATTCAAATTAATTCCCAGAGCCTTTCAATCAACTTTGGTTCAAGCGTACATCTCTTCACACCTCTGATACATGTCGTTGTAATTCTTCAACGTCTTCAGAGAGGTGGTGGGTCCCAATGACCAATAACTATCTGGTGGATTTCCAAACCCATGTTTACATCTGAACTTGGACCGCAATGTCACTAAACTAAACAATAGAGCCCAAATTCTCTTTTGTTGGATCTAAATGATCCTGTTAAGTAGATCTTAGTCTAAAAATTAGACTAACATATCTTTAACAAACATTTAAGTCGATCTTAATCTCAAACGAGATTAACAATCCTTCAATCAATCTAACTACAGATCCTCTAACCAATATTGGTTCAAGAGTACATCTCTTTACTCCTTTGATACTTGTCGTTGTAATCCTTCAACGTCTTCAGAGAAGTGACGGGTCCCGACAACCAGACATTCCACGGACTGTGGGGTCCTTAAACTCATAGACTATGATGTCCTTAAACTTTACGGACTGTGGGGTCCTTAAACTCATGGACTATGATGTCCTTAAACTTTATAGACTATGACGTCTTTAAACTATGGACTATGATGCCCTTAAACTCCATGGACTATGATGTCCTTAAACTTCTGGACCGCAATGTCCCTAAAATAAAACAATAGAGCCCAAATGCTCTTTTGTTGGATCTAAATGATCCTCTTAAGTAGATCTTAGTCTAAAATTAGACTAACGTATCCTTAACAAATGTTTAAGTTGTTCTTAGTCTCAAATGAGATTAACGATCCTTAAACCCAACCCAAACCCAAATCTAAGAAAATACGGATTTGGACTAATCCCCGCCCTACGGGTGACAACATAAATTAGTCTCCTTATACAATCCACGGGCAACCAAAAACAAAATAAACACACACGACACAATGTGACCATCTGGAGAAGGAGAAAGTGGTTACCGCGATCCGGTAGCGTAATTAACTGCAGGGGCTTGCGCCTGCAGGGAAGAACGTCCCTACAATCAAAAACCCCTTACAATGAGGGGGAATCTGACGAAGTCTGCTACATCGGCCGTATCCGTCTAAACCTTCGATACATGGTGCCATAAATCTACCTGGCATCTTCGAAGAGGTTGACGGATAAATCCAAATAGTATCTGCCCCCAAATTCAGGCAAGACGTTTATCTTCCCGGTCTATTGGTGGAGAACAACGACTTCATCTGTCAGAATAGGAATGGCTATCCGCTTCGGGATAACCCCTTCAGGTATCGCGGGCCTCTTTGCGAGCCCACTTGAGTTTTGGCTCATCCTATCAAAGACTGAGGCGGCAGACTTGGACGACCCATTGAGAGGGGCCGTGATAGTTGCTAGCCGATCGAAGACCGACTTCTTCAAAGCTTCCTTTGACGGCACTGGGGTGCTGAAGCTTATTGGTGGGAGCATAGTTCCGAAGAACTGTCTAGTGGTGGGTTGAGTCACCTGCTCCACTGAAATTGCAAAGATGGAGGCTGCTTGGGGGCCGTAAGTCACTCCTCCGGCGGAGACAGAGTGGGAGTTGCCGTTACAGTTGGTGCAGTTGGAAGCCAAGGATATTCTTCTGCACAGGAGCAAGATGCCAAATCTTAGTACCTTGAATCCTGGGGCAGCCATATTAAACCGTGGTTTGTTCGCGAACACGACAAACGAAGTGTGGAGTGGAAAGAGGAAAAGGTCCCACCGGGCGTGCCAGAATCTGTTTACCGCCGAAAGCCGGGAAAGACAGACGTCTTGCCTCCATTTAGTGGAAGTTGCTATTTGGTATTATCTGTCCATCTCTCTGAAGATGCCAAGTTGATTTATGGCACCGCGTATCGGAGGTCTGGACGGATGCGACCGTTGTAGCGGACTTCGTCAGATTCCCCCTCGTTGCGAGGGTTTTTGATTGTGGGGATGCTCTTCCCTGTAGGAGCAAGCCCCTGCAGTTAATTACGCTACCGCATCACGGTAACCACTTTCTTCTGCTCCAGAAGGTCACTCCGTGTCGTGTATGTTTGTTTTATTTTTGGTTGCCCGTAGATTGTATACGGAGACTAATTTGTGTTGTTGCCCGTAGGGCATGGATTAGTCAAAATCCGTATTTTCTTAAATTTGTGTTTGGTTTGATTTAAGGATCGTTAATCTCATTTTGGGATTAAGATCAATTTAAATGTTTGTTGAGGATGCGTTAGTCTAACTTTAGACTAAGATCTACTCAGCATAATTTTAGGATCATTCTGACCCAACAAAAGAGCATTTGAGCCTTATTGCTTTAGTTTAAGAACATTACGGTCCACAGATCACCAGTTTTGGTATGAGGGTTTAGTTTAAGGACATTGCGGTCCGCGGCTAGTTTAAGGACATTACGGTCCATTGGGGTATGCTCATGGGTTTGAAAGTCGATCCAAGAGCTGTTGGTTGTCGGGACCCTCCACCTCTCTGACACCGTTGAAGAATTACAACGACATGTATCAGAGGTGTGGAGAGATGTACCCTTGAACCGAACACCAGATTGAAGGGAGAGATCATGGTGGAACGAACACCATTTTAAATGCCATGTGTCAGGAGATCATTGGTCATCTTTGGAACTAAGATCGATTTGGGAAGACCTGAGTATAGGAGGGCTCGGTCGATTGATGGTCAAAAGGTTTTGGCCTTGGGAGACTTGGCTAATTTGGGCTAAGCTTAGCCTCTCATAGTATTAAACACTGGTATATACTTGGCGCTCACGTGCTCCCACGTGAGGCTCTAAAGCAGTGTTAAACACTGCAATTTTGAGCGTCACGTGAGGCACCCGAAAGTTAGTGTGGTGCCCTTGGGTTCAAATCCCCGTCAATACATATAAGTGTTAAACACTTAAATCTTTTGACCATCACGTGTGGGCACGTGAGGCGCCCCAAAGTTGGGCACTACCTCCTTTGGATTTATCCTCCTGTTCTTTTCTTGGTGCTAAGCACTATTGGGGGTCATGTGGTATCATGTGAGGCGCCCCAAAATGGGAACTGTCTTTGGGTTTATTGCCCTTTTCTTTTATAAGTGCTAATCACTTGTCTTAAGGGGTCACGTGGGAACATGTGAGTCGATCTCAGTTGTTTTTTAAATGCAGGGTTAAACCCTAGTTTTATCGGAGGAATTAAATTCATATATCTTTTGGAAGAATTAAATTCTTCAAACTTAATTCTTTCCTCTAAGTTTTAGGACTGCATAAAAGAATCTCCCTGATGAGAATTAAATTCTCAACTTGTGGGGAGATCTTCTTTTGCAGATCTCAACCAGAGAAAGAACTAAGTTCTTTTTTTGGAAGAGTTAAACTCTTGTAAGAGGAGATAAAATAATCTCAAGGTCTTCTTTCTTTTTTACCTAGGGTTTCTTTTCATCAAACAGAATACTTCTTCTTTTTTTTGTTTCTCAAATCTTATGTCGGGGTCTTCTCTCCTTTAGACTTAAAGTCTAAAGTCCTTTATATAGTAGAGGCAAGTTTGCTGATTTAGTTTAGGAAATTGCTCTCATTGAGAGATTTTTTGATTGATTCGGGAATTTTATCCACCATTGGATTTTTGATCCAGGGACTTCTGTTTTACAGAAGATATTTTCTTGTTTTTAAAAAGATTGGGAAAATATTTTCCCATACAGAGCTTATTCTGTAGCTTGGTGATTTTTAATCACGATTGGATCTTTAATCCAACGGTGCTCTGTTTTACAGAGTGTAATCTTTCTTGTTTAGAAAGTTCGGGGAAATATTTTCCCATACAGAGCTTATTCTGTAGCTTGGTGATTTTTAATCACCATTGGATCTTTAATCCAACGGTGCTCTATTTTTACAGATCGTAATTTTTCTTGTTTAGAAATATTTAAGAAAATATTTTCCAAATAGGGTTTTGATCTTTCTTATTTAGAATTTAATTCTATCGGCTCAGAAGGTATTAAGAACCTTCACGTGTAGCACGTGACCCCCATGGCATTAAACTGGTTTGCTCATATGGAGCAGTCCCAGAGAAAGGTATCACGTGTTGGCACGTGAGCTGATGTTCAGGAATGTCACGTGTGGCACGCGACCCCCACGAAATTAAGCTCAACAAAGAGCATCACGTGCTGACATGTGAGCTTCTTTGGCCTGTTATTTGTTTTAGGAAGGCGTCTATATAGTTTGTATATAGATGCTTACGTGCCTGCACGTGAGGCTCAATTTCAGCCTTATTTGTTAAGCGCAATGCCTATAATCTTTGCTCCAAGGCGCATCACGTGTGAGCATGTGATGATCCATTTAGGGAATTTTCCCCCTCGCTTTTTATTCATTTTATTATTATTATTATTATTATTATTATTTATATGGGAACACGGTCCTCTTCCTCCGATTCTTCAGTGTCACTGCCTAAACGAGAACGAATTTTGCTGCCGGATGGGCCTTCGATATCAGACTCGTCCGTATCGCTACCAAGATGAAGGCGGTTTTTAGGGAAGGACGGACTTCCAGCATTGGACTCATCAGTGTCACTAACGAAACGCGGTCGCACTTTGGGGTTTTTACTTTTGAATGTGACAGCCGGCTCGGATTTGCTTTTGAGTTTCGGATCCATTATGTCTTTAGTCAGTTGTGGCTCAGCATTTTAAGGGTTTACATAGTACCGACAGTTTTCATATCGGAATTCATGTACACTGAACGTCTATACGTCTCTGTCAATGCATCTTTCTTCGCCATTTTTGGTATACTTCATACACTGATAGAGTGTTAACGGAACGATGCCGTAATCAAGAAGCCATGGCCGTCCCAAGAGAATTTTATAAGACGTGTCGGTATCGATCACGTATATCTAAGCTTCAATTTGTAGGTCCCCGAACCTGATCGACATAGCTATGGATCCTAAAACTTGCTGGCAATTTTGATTGAAGTCTTGAATGACAATCCTTTCCCTTGACACGTGTCGGACGTCCATTGAAAAAATCTTCAGAGTCCGCAAGATAAAGATGTTCACTGAGGACCCTAGATCAATCAATATGTGATTAATCCGGTCTCTATCACTGTACCCTGTAACGTAAAGCGGTCGATTGTGTTCAGGTATTCCCAGTAACATGTCTTCATCCTTAAACGTGACCGCAGCAGCATGCAGAGTGTACCGGGCTTCTTTCATATTAATTTCCATGAAATGAGCTTAATACCACTCGGCGGTTTACAGTGCATAAATAAGAACATTTCGGATCTCCATGGATAGGACCAGGGCATCGTAGATGCTCAGGAGAGACGGAAGATTCCAGAAATGAGCCAAGACATTATAGTCCACTGGAGAAGGACTCGACTCTTCATGAGCCAGCTCTCCGACATTTTCTAATTGGCGACTTATTTTTCCTTCCTTTTTAAGGCATTGCCTTGATTTGGCGGTAGAGCCATGCTGCTTCTGAGATGTATTTGGTTGGCATTTATGTCAAGCTCCTCATCCTCTTCGGGAAAACAGAGTTCTTCCTAAGAATCACTGCCAAGGTAGATGGCGTAGCAGGTCACAATAAGGACCTCACCATTAAAGTCTCCTTCTAGATTTTCCAAAATTTCAGCTGCTTCTACGGGGAAGAATTCCTTCAATTGAATTAGAGTCCTTTCCTTTTGCTCGTAGTCTTCAAGAGAATCAATATACTTTTGAATGGCCAATTTCCTCGTAGACTCATTTTGGCTTTGAGCTGCATTTTTCCCTTTCTTCTTCTTCAACTCTTTAGACTTTAAGCCTGATCGAGCCGAATTGGTAGTTGGAATGGTAAGCTCCTTCTGCCCCTCCCATTCAGGTCTAGGCTCCTTCTGAATCAGCTTTAACATTTTCTTCGTCTTCTTAGATATATGCATACTCCATGAAGGCTACGGCAAGTCGGATTCATTTTTCGGGGTAGCGGATTCAGCTGTTTGCTCCCAGAAAACTTCATCTTCTGTCTGTATAAAGTTGGTGGTCGCAACTTAATTGTTCACCAACATGTTTTTAGACAGTTCAATCTTTCCGGTCTTGTATTGCTTTTCGACCCAGTTTTTGAAAGTATAGCAATTCTCGATCGCATGGCTCACTACTCTGTGGTATGGGCAATACAAAGGGTTGTCGATCATTTTTTCTTCATGAGGCCTCTTCGACTCTGGCAATTGTAGACCGTTGTTCAAAGAATCTTTGAATATCTTGCAGACTTTATCTTTCCTGAAATAGTAGACCTTGTTCTTTTTCTCTTCCAGAGAAGTCCCCTCTCCTCCCAGCTTTCGAGACCGGTTTGTTTTCGATTCGCCTTCTTTTCGTTTGTCTTCATTGTCAGACGCATTAAAGACATTGGTATTTCTAGAATTCCTGCTTCTACGGTTGCCATTTCTCTTTCTCATCTAAGGCTTTTCACTCTGAGAGTCCGGGATAGACTCTTGTTTTAAGCGTTCCAACATTTGGACTTTCTTGGTCAGCTCCTGAAACGTTTTGAGGCCCACAGTACATAGGAATGAGACCATCCAATTGCTAAGGTTCCTAATGAGGATTAGTCCTTCTCCAACGGCGGCTCGCACTTGACAGTGAGATTACGCAATCGGGAGATAAAATCTATATTTCTTTCGTTCTTTCCCGGCTTGGTTCTCACAAGGTCAGCAAAGGAAATTTTGTCGCTGACACTCATAAATTTTTTCCATCATAGTGAAAGTAGTGACAGAACCATCCGGTATGCTCGCGTACCAATCGAAAGCAACACCAGTTGGGCTGTTGAAGAACTGACGAAGGAGGAGCGCATCATTGCCCCTTTTATTTCCGCACAACGCTTTAAAATGAGCAATATGTTGATTTGCGTTTCCCATCCCGTCGAATCTTCCGAACTTAGGGATGATATAACCTCTGGGGAACTCGTTCAGGTCGTACTGTGTAGGATACGGCCGCCCACTACTGCCAATATCCTTTTGCGCCTCGGCTTCGGCCACCAATATTTTAACTTTACTGATGACCAAGTCCATTATCCGATCTTGTGTTAACGGAATGGTGCCATCTGGGGCCACGACATCCCCAAAAGTAGAATGTGGCCAGCTTTCGCATAGCTCGCCTATACTTGAACCTAAAAGGATAGGCATTGCTTGGTTCGGGTCATTATCACCCGGTCCATCAGTGGAAACTTGCGCTTGATTAGAGGGAATCCGGGAAATTTGAGCCATGAGCTGCATCACGACATTCGTCAAGTCGTTGATTTTGGAGTAAAACTTGGTCATCTCTTTATCTTTGCTCCTAAGCTGTTTTCGGAACTCTTGAAGCAGCTCTTGCTCTGCAGTCCTGGGTTGGAATGTCGGCTCTTCCTTGCTTTCCAAGCTTTACTCCGCATGGACTGGGGGTTCTTTCCGCCTATCGGCCTCATCAAGAGGGCTTTCATCGTCATACGGAGGTGGCTGATCTTAGAAAATGGCAACCATATTCAAGCCGGGTTAGGCTTGGGTTGTAGCGGTCCCATCCTTTCTTTTGCGGCGCAGGCTATTACTGGGAAGCATGCCCGTCATGTAAACCATGTGGATAACATATCCGGTCATCTTTTTATCATTGGCGGCTGATTTCATGAACCGTTGTCGTAGCCTTTTTGTTTCGGTAATGGGCAATCGATTGAAGACGGATGACCTGATCGGGTTCTTAAGTGGTACTGGCACTTCTTTTCTAGTTTTGCCCCACTGCATTCGCGCTGCACAAAGCTCCTGATAGTGTAACGACTTTGAAATTCCTGTACAAAAATTTCTTGTTATTGTACAGAAAAGGGTATTATAGCCAGTGTAAGAGTTATAGGTTATTTTGGTTGGAATCCGATGCCCATGCCGAGGAAACCGTGGCCGAGGCGGAAGCAAAACAAAAAATTCTAGCGAACACCAAACGCCCGTAAAAGCCAGGATTCAAACCATAGACCTAAACTAGCTAATCTACAAGTGCAATGGTTGAGAAGATACAATCTTTATCGCATGTCCACCCAATTGTGGAAGACCCCTCCAAGATCGTAGCCGCCGAGATTTCTCTTGAGAATCGACCACCCATACCGAAGATGATCCACCCAAGAGAATCCGGAGGAGGTTCTAACCGACGATCCAGACTTGCTAGGTTTGGATGGTCGGTGATGTAGGAATACTTCACTAAATTTTTCTCTCTTTTTATCTTAAGCTCGTGAGAGCAAGAGATAGAAGAAAAAGGAGAAGAGGAGAGCAACCATGGAGCATGAAGCTAGAGATGAAGGAGAAAAATCATCAAGTCTCTCTCCATAATCAAAGAATGACTACATGTATATACCTTTTTCAACCTTGCATCCAAATAGTGAACACAATAAATGCAAGCCATTTCTTATAACCATGCTCATGCCACCTCATTTCCAATTTGTTTTTCTAAAAGAAAAACAAATATGAGGTGTCCTTCTTCTATAAGCATTCCCGTATAAATACGGAATACTTCACTTCGTATATGTATCGCTACATATACGTGTATCCATATAAAAATACGAATAGCACCAAAGAGAGAAAATGAATAGTGAACAATAATACTATAATATATATATATATCAAAATACATATATATAAATTATTAAATCAAATCCTGATTTAATAATCTGTCTTAATCCTAAGTCGGCTAGTATTATCAACCGCCCGATTAAAGTCCGTGTATCACGTACACGTATTTAATCGGACCCCTGTACGTACTAGCATACGGCTCCTACATATGTTGCCTGAACCAGGAAAACCCTCTGTGTGGAACTCTAAATACTCTACAATACGCTGGCAGTGGGTTTAACCACAAGCACGTCAGCGGCACTAGCTGTACGTAACAGCTACCCAGGTACTTGTTGAAAGGGGGGTCAAAAATCAAGTGTGTTCTTACCCTACTAATCCTGAATGTGACAATTTTCGTACAGTCCAGTCTCTTTGTCAAAGAGTATCGCATATCGGGTCTAGGGGGTGGATAATGTCAGACCCCTACTAACCTGATAAGTCGTGTCTGAGTCAAGCTCATCACCAATAGAGATACTATTGATCAACTATCAGTAAATCTTATCCACCGTGGCTACGGATTTCTATTGATTGCCAACTGAACACAGCGCGACATCGACTCCTAATACCAGGAGAAACGAATCCCTGACAGTCGACCACTGCCTCCATGTGGCTCGAGATTGTACCCAACTAAAATCTGTTTGCACGTCTCCTTTAAGCCATGGTATGATAGTAATCAAATTACAGTGGGAACTCACACGAGACAAATGACAACTTCAGGTCAAAGGACTAACCTGTACTCATGCCACCTGAGAACTTCCATATGTCGATAGATATAATACCATCTAGAAGTTCTCGACGAGTCCGTCCAGTGTAATCACCTCCAGTGAGCACCTGTATACTATCTTAGGTGACACAACACCAATAGCTTGTAAGACCGGCTATCGCCCCTTGTCAGAGTCTAGAAGCGTAAACACTAGTCTACTCCGGAATATCGATGCCCAGTCTCGATACTCCCATGACTATGGACATTTAAATATATGCTTATGGACAACCCAACTCTCACATATATGATTGCCATCATAATGCTGGTCATCAAGCAATAATCCTACGGGCTTCATCAATGATGAAGACAAACCAATTAGCATACTATCATCTCGAGTAAGATTGTTATACATGTATAAGTCATCCCTCAATTATCATAATCGCCTACTTGGGATCACAATAATTGCCTTGAGGGCACTATATCCAACAATCTTACACTTTCACTTAAGGCCCATTATTGCGGTATCGTTTACCCACAGCTCGTATGCTATTGAATACCCAACATCTCTACTAATCAGTTTCGCAAACTATGTTTGTGAAACTTAACGTGTTCGAGAAATAGCCTCAGTGAGTGGATCCACTACAATGTTCCAACTTCATCTCTCTATATCTCAACTTTGCGAAGATTAACAATCTCCCAAACTGAGTGATACCCCGCCTCAAGAATTTGTTTGGATACTTAATGGGACCAAGTTCATCAATGAACAATTCCATCCAACAAACTTCTTGGGCTATATCCTCTGTTGAGTTATAACCAGCATCCTGCTCCATGATTACCTTAGTATCCCTATTGGAATACTATCCAATATACTGATCCTCAGAAGAAGCTAAACTCAAAACTTGACAGCATCTCTGTCATCCAGGTCACCTTAGAAGCCTGAACTGATAACCGCATCACAGAGGAGGCTGCCGTTATCTTATTCCAAGAACATCCTCTTATTTTCTTTACTGCTTCCCTTTTTTTCTCGAGAATTGGATTAATATATGCTTGTTGCAACTAGTGAAAAAGTAATATCTGGCGTTGTACAAGACTTTGCATGATTGACTTAATTGCCTAAGCAAATGATGTGTCATTCATGCAAGTCCCTCTCTTCATCAGTCTAGAAGACATCCCTTTCAGAGAGGCCATCACCTGCAGGTACTCTACCACGCCAGGAGTCGTCCATTCTAAAATAATTTTAGAATGTTGTCTAAGTAATCGGTTTAGGAATCATCCCAAATCTAGATCTATTCACCAGAATTCCTGATATACTATCCAAATCGAACGTGGAGAAAACACTGTGTGGCAACCAAAGTTTGACAAATTGTATTGCATGAACATCTCTTCCTATTTGGAGTATGTCATCCATATCCAGGATGATACTCCCTACATCCTTCTTACTAGGTTCATCTTTTGTTTTGATGAAGTCAATCACCTTGACTGTCATATCAAAACAGATGATCCGTCTCCGCTATCCATGCTTCAGTATATGAATAGACATAAGCAACTTGCACACCTTCCGCTGCTCCCACTGACTATGATAACCCTCTGGAAGAGTCATATACATGTGCACTTCCAAAATATCATTTGAAAAGACGTTATAATCATCCACCTGCCAGATATCACAGCCATTAACTGCATAAGTGAAAAATCATATCCATATGGACTTCGGTGTAGACACTGAAGTAAAAGTTACATCACAATCCACAACGGGTATTTAATGAAAACTCTTTACAACAAGTTTAGCCTTATTAGGTTAGCACCTTTCCACTTGCACGGATCTTGAAAGATCTACTTGCTCCTAATGGGTTTTACCCGTTCAGGAGCACCCCGCACAGTCTAAAATCCATAACTTGCTGAAGTGCGTGGAGTCCATCTCGGGTATGAAATACCTGGTCACCTGGAAGTTACCATTTTCTATGACCTACTAATAAAAAGTAAGGGAAATAGCAGTGTCAAGTCATATCCATATGGTACTTCAGTATAGATACTGAAGTAAAAGTCACATCACAATCCACAACGGGTATTTGATGAAAACTCATTATAACAAGTCTAGCCTTATTAGGTTAGCACATTTCCACCTGCACATATCTCGAAAGATCTATCTGCTCCTAATGGGTTTTATCTCTTCAGGAGCACCCAGCAAAATCCAAAATCCATAATTTGCTGAAGTGCGTGGAGTCCATCTTGGATATGAAGTATTTGGTCACCTAGAAGTTACCACTTCCTATGACTATAACTAGTAGGGCCATCATCACCATGATTCTGACCTCCATGTCAATGTCTACAAGAAAACCAAAGTATCTCTTGGGTGTCTGAGATCACCTACTAGAATCTGCGGAGTGGCTAACGGTTTGTTAAGTCCAATTGAATCTTTAGGTTCTACTAAAATTTCGGTAACGGTTTGTGGTTGTGGAATCACTTCCAATTCTACCATACTCCCACTAGTTTCTTTTGCAAAAAGATCCTTTTATAAAATAGTGGCGAGTCAAGAAAAATATAACTATTGATCTTGAAAATGGTAGAAACAAAATCCTAGTGAATGCTTGGGATAATCTACAAACCGCCATTACTGAAGCGTGCCTCGAGTTTGTCCGGATTCTGCTTTTAAACAGAAACTAGATAACTTCATATCTTAACAACCTGAAAATATATAACCATTCTATGTCCACATAGAATCAAGGCACTAATTTAGATGGAACCAGATTCAAAAGTCATGCAGCTTTTTCCAGTGCGTATTACCTAATGGAAAAAGGGCCAATACAGCATTACTTATCATGGAGCGCGTCAACGGATAAGTAACATGTGAGAGAATCAAGTTCTCGATACTATGATGGAATACCTAGCATAAGTATCTGCATTTTCGATCACCTCAAAGAATCCCGATACTTCCAGCATATGGTTCTCTACTTTATTCCTATACCTACAAACTTCTCAGAATCTTTGGACCTTGCATTACTACGAATGTGTGTCCAAAACTAGAGAAATCACAGGTAAACCTGAATGAAGCAAGAGTACCAACCCCTTGTCCTGAAGGAAACTGGACAATATACATCTCCTTGTATAAGTCCCAAGAATATACTAACTCAAATTCTGTGTATTGTAAGTTGAAAACTGTATCTTGGTTAAAGATGTCTTACACCGTTATTCATTGCACCTTACCTTATCCTCAACTGATAAAGGTAAATGTTTACAACACAATTTTCAAAATGTATATCTCACTTTATAAAATAAAGGTATAGATATTTCATTTTAAAATTTGGTGCATAACAACGGTTATTCGGAACCAAATATTTGCCGTCAGGAAAAAGCCAGACGATTTAATCTAATATCACCAATTGTAATGAATTCCGATAATGAGGATCAAATCGCCCATTTCCCAATATTCTACTCATACTCATCATCTGTAAGACCGTACAGATGTGAGATCCAAAACTGGTAAATACATACCCGGGAGTCAGAATTGATTAGGAAAACAATTCTCTATTACATGTACACAGAAAAATTGAAATATGAAAATGTTTCATAGAATTTGGTCAGGTATTCCTAGTAATGCCTTTTACATTATCCAAATTCATGACAGTAATCACAATTTCTTTTGCCCTCACTTCAATCCCTTTATATGTATCTACATCTTACCTTCGATACACCGTCCTTAGGCTAATTTGGTTTTCTTCCTTCCCTACCTTTCGGCACCAGCCTGAGGTTTTGGAAAAATACTATCCAATAAGCGTAACAGGTGTACTCTCCTAATCAAGAAGCTCTCGCAACCTGAGAGAAGGTAAAAGTAAGAGACAACCGAATAGTCCTATTCAATTTCTTCAGAACTTGTGGCCATTCTCGACTGAAGTAACTTCTTCGAGTTCGTATGTAACTATACGATGGTCATTCCAAGCAATATGGATCACCATAGTGACACGACGTGTTCTAAAGAAATACAAAAGGTAGAATAAGAGTGGCAGGGATATGTACGACTTTGTCGCGAATCAAGACTATCCGAAACCAAAAGGTGTAAAAAGGTTCGGTCAAATTGGTTCATGAATTTATAAAGTAAGTCATGAGTCGCTGTACCAAAGAGAGAGAGAGAGAAAACACTCAACGTGCACTCTATTAAGATTAGATTGGTTTTCACTTTATCTAATCAGGATGGCTCCTACTGTATCCTCGAATCCTCCTTCAAACCCTAAAAGAAGAACTAGCCGGGATTATTTACACTTTTACAAGTTCTCTAACCGTTCAGCCAGGCCAGTGTTGGTACTCCGAGGGAGGTCCCCCGTGCTTTCGCACAGACCCAATTAATAACCCCGTTTCCGCAGAGGCATAATCTCGTTAACACTTTCTAGACACTTAATAGGTTAGCTAATTGTGAAGTGAAAAATCTCCCAAGGAGTAAACATACTCATCAGTGGGAATCGGGACCCAACTATTATTTTGTGATAACTTTGACTGAAGCCGACCAAAATCACCACACTCCAAAAGGTATGCGCATGCCTGGCAAGCTTCCCGTATGTTTGAAACTCCCGATATGGTTTTTTCCCCTGGGACCCAAGGACCTTGATGAATAATCAACAAATCAAGGGTCATAGTCAAGTTCAACCCGTCATTATCTTGATTGCGTTAAACCCACCCACAAAACCCTTGACGAATGATCAACAAAGTCGTACAACTGTGCTAACCAATCCACATATCCTTGCGACAGAAAAGTATTATAGAGCTACTGTACACTATGTCTCGGCGAATAGCAACAACAAACATAACATGAATACTAAGTAATACTAATCTGAAATGACGGAGGGCTGCGGCTGATTTTTGGCGAAAAACCTTTAACGTAATGAACTTGATATCATTGAAGGAACTCGAGTGGCTTTAAAATGGAGTGGTTTAAGCTCCGTATTTTAAAACTAGTAACATAAACTTTTTCTTGAGAGTGAACTCCCAATGAAGGGATCAAGGCTCTTCCCTCACAGAATGAGGTGTGGGATATTCCTAACCGAATACCTCTATGCAAAGCAAAAGAATATGACCATGAGTTTTGAAGAAAACCGAGTAGTTTTAAAATTGGTTCCGACAACATCATTTAGGTTTATTTTTCCTTGCATTATATCGATAATGTGTTTCCATCAATTTATGTTTCCAAGCCACAAAAGAAAAAACCAAAATAACATGCTTTTTATATGCTATCCGCATTCTCCATGCGGCCCCTCATGCACCGTTAGGTTACTTAACTAACGGCAGAGCGAGGGAAGGACTAGCGCGGATGCAAAATATATAGAAGAATCTACTAAATATATAATATAAATATATATATCAATATCGCAGGCAGATAATAGTGATCACAGGCAAATAAAAATCAACACAAGCATGCGAACAACAATATAGAATAGCGGATTATCTAGGAGCCCCGCGTTCCATTTGAGCCATAAATGAGACGCGAAGTTTCCCGATCGTGTGGATAGCTGGTGCAATGAAGATCCTAGACCCCTACGAGTGCGGCAAGTTATCCGTCGATTCCCGAAGTGAAGCAACCCTAATCAATAAAGTGAATGGGTCACCCAATATTTTACAGAATCCGATAACTTGAGCACCCCTCCATGGGTCAACGTATACCCCCTACAAGTGCGGTGAATAGCCCGCCAATTCTAGAGTAAGGCCTCCCGGTCTTAGCGCCATAAGATGCGGCCCCGCTGCCCTCTAGAACCTGGCTATTCGAGCACTCTTCTGCGGGGTAATTCTAGTAAAGAAAAGAAAATATATATACAATGGTGACATCAACCTCAACCCGGTCATGCCGCAATAAAAGAATATACATAACCGGCAGCGACGGTAGTCCACATGCCGGACGCTCGCCCTGCAATAATCAATATACAAATGAATCTGAACTGTACATTTAACATTGCAGACAAGGCTATCCATCACAACAATCCGTCCATAATATCAGTGCACACAGAACATCAACATGAATATCATGTTCGTAAACCCGTCTGATTGTACATATAGTAACCAGTCGGATTGTACCGCTCTATGATATTCACGGTCGCAGAAACTAACATATGCACTGATAAACACGAATTCAAAATTTCGATCGATTAAAACTTTCCGCATTGGCCCCAAGTACAAACCAATACTCAAAAAAATATGGGCCAAAACCATACATCCCAAAAATCACATTTCCATATTCCAGAGTGCCAGAAGAAATTTGGAGCACAACAGCCACACTTCGACCGCGGAACCGCGGCCAATAGGCATGTAAGGCAACGGTTCCACGGTCATATGTTAGGCTCATGTGCCCAAATTTCTTTAGGGCCTCTTAAAATGCCTCCACGTAATTTTAAGGTAATCTAAATATTTTTTTTGAACAACATTGAAATTCGGATAGCGGGCATGATAATGGAAATGCAATTCAGAAAATTTCGTCGATCGAGACTTTAAACTTGTGCAAACTAGCTCGTAAAGGTTTATGGAGTGACTCTGATACCATATTGGGATCTGGTGTCCATGCCGCGGAAACCGTGGCCAAGGTGGAAGTGAAAACAAAAAATTCTAGCGAACACCAGACGCCCATAAAAACCAGGATTCGAACTATAGACCTAAACTAGCTAATCGACAAGTGCAATGGTTGAGAAAATACAATCTTTGTCGCGTGTCCACCCAATTATGGAAGACCCCTCCAAGCTCATAGCCGTCGGGATCGCGCTTGAGAATCGACCATCCTTGCCGAAGACGATCCACCCGAGGGAATCTGGAGGAGGTTCTAACCGACGATCCAGACTTGCTAGGCTTGGATGGTTGGTGATGTAGGAATACTTCGCTGAATTTTTCTCTCTTTTTATCTTAAACTCATGAGAGCAAGAGAAGGAAGAAGAAGGAGAAGAGGAGAGCAACTATGGAGCATGAACCTAGAGATGAAGGAAAAAATCATCAAGTCTCTCTCCATAATCAAAGAGAATGGATACATGTATATACCTTTTTCAACCATGCATCAAAATAGTGCACACAATAAATGTAAGCCATCCTCCTGACCATGCTCATGCCACCTCATTTCCAATTTGTTTTTTTAAAAAGAAAAACAAACATGAGGTGTCCTTCTTCTAGAAGCATTCCCGTATAAATACGGAATACTTCACCTCGTATATGTATCACTACATATACGCATATCTATATAAAAATACCGATAGCACCAAAGAGAGAAAATGAATAGTGAACAATAATACTAAAATATGTATCAAAATACATATATATAAATTATTAAATCAAATCACAATTTAATAATCCGGTTTAATCCTAAGCCGGCTAGTATTATCAACCGCCTGATTAAAGTCTGTGTATCGCGTATACGTATTTAATCAGACCCCTCCACGTACCAACGTACAGCTCCTACATCTGTCGTCTGAACCGGGAAAACTCTCTGTGTAGAATTCTAAAGACTCGACAATACACTGGCAGTGGGTTTAATCGCAAGCACGTCAGCGGCACTAGCTATACATAATGGCTATCCAGGTACTTGTCGAAAAGGGGGTCGACAATCAAGTGAGTCCTTACCCAACTGAGCCTGAATGTGAAAATCTCCGTACAATCCGGTCTCTTCGTCAAAGAGTATCGCATATCAGGTCTAGGGTTGGATAACGTAAGACCCCTACTAACCCGATAAGTCGTGTCTGAGTCAAGCCCATCACCAATAGAGATATTACTAATCAACTATCAGTAAATCTTATCCACCGTGGCTACGGATTTCTGGTGATAGCCAACTAAACACAGCGTGACATCGACTCCTAATACCAGGAGAGATGAATCCCTGACAGTCGACCACTGCCTCCATGTGGCTCGGGACTGTACCCAACTAAAACCGGTTTGCACGACTCCTTTGAGCCATGGTAAGATAGTAATCAAAGTACAGTGGGAACTCACACGAGACAAATAGCGACTTCAGGTTAAAGGAATAACATGTACTCATGCCACTTGAGAACTTTCATCTAACGATGGATATAATACTATCTAGAAGTTCTTGACGAGTTCGTCCAGTTTACTCACCTCCAGTGAGCACATGTATACTATCTTAGGTGACACAACACCAATGGCTTGTAAGACCAGCCACCGTCCCTTGTCGGGGTCTAGAAGCGTATACACTAGTCTACTCCGGAATAGCGATGTCCAGTCTCGATACTCCCACGACTAGATACATTTAAGGATGTGCTTATTGATTGGTCTGCTAAAAAGCATTTTGTAAAGTAACCGCAATCAAGATGGTGTCGCTAGTAGCTAGCCGCGATGAGTACGGGTCGTCCGCAGGGAAACGTGAACTCTTTTCTTGCTTTAGACGAGTTGATTAAAGAAAGGTGGTTGTTTTTCGTGACGGATATAAGATTTATAAAAAAAGGCTTGTAGGGTTCATTGGACTTAGTAGTAATGGATGAATAATTAAAAATGACTCCCTTTATCTTTTAATAGTTTAAAACTAGATCGATAATGATAAATTTAAATTAGTGTTTTTTGGAAGAAACTAGGGTTTCCCCACTACTAACCCTTGTCCCTGCATTGATCTCTATTCATGTCTAGCCCTTAACAAAACAAATGTTAAACCAATCTCAAATCTTGGTCATGACTATCAATAAATTGGTAGCGCGCCTGATAAGGATGTTAATATTTATTTTACTAAAGTTTATAAATTTTAAAATGTATAAAAGAAATTAAAAGATTTTATCATCCATTGTTCTACCCTATCCTAAGAACCCTAGCAAACTAGGAATTACTCGCTCATGGTTAAAGATTTAAAAGAAAGGTTGAACAAGAATGAAAACATAGTTAAGATGCAGAAATGTAAGTGCAGAAAGTAAGTGCGGAAATTAATTGCAAAAATAATAATAAATACACTACCTTTATTAATCAACTATTGCATTTAGAATTCTCCTTAGAAAGTAGAATAAAAGAACCCAAGTTTGCTCTAGATCTCTCTCTTGTTGGAGGTAGATGAATAGATGATGATCACTCGGATACGTGGACCTCTTGGAACTCTTGATTTCTTCGGTGATGATTTTTAATGTGAAGCTCTCGGTCCTATATATAATCCAGGGAACTAGAAACCCTAAATGTCATATGTGAATATATGTTGTTACAATCAAATTCCCAAAATCTCACATCATATGGATATAAATAAGCCACGGATTCGCCACATATTGGCATGTTTAGCCGCCTGACCGCGGCAATCTAGTGGAATCATGAATTGGGATTTTTTCTGTTGACATGTGGAGATTCTCTTGATGTTTATATTCTGAGAATAATGCTCTGAGTCTCTGCCGTTGCTAGATCTCATATTTGCTTCTACATTTTTGGCAGATTTGATTCCGATATCCCGATTTATCCTGGATCCCTTGAATTCCAGACCTGAGCTAATATCTGCACAATATCTCAATTCATAGTGTTAGTAGTATTTGGTATTTTTAAGATATTAACCTAACCATTTTATATGATATTAAATCTTAAGAATATTGATTAGAAATATTTAATATGATATGCATATTTTAATTACTAATTTTTCATTTAAATATTATATGCATATATTTTCCCTCATTATGTTAATTATAAGATAGAAATATATGATAATAAATTTTTTACACATAAACCCCAATATGTTCTATAATTACCATAAACACCTTTTAGTACTTAACAATAGTGGGGGAATATTCCTTCAAATATGTAATATTTTAGACTAATCAAATACCGCCAAACTTAACTTTGATCGTCTCAAGAAAACTAGTTATTAATGAGAAAAAGAAAAAGAAAGAAAAGAAAAACCTAGCACACTTTCGTAGGCAACACGGTTGCACATAGCACGTGCAACATGCCTTTAAATCTCTAGGTGTCCCGGTAGGAGGAGTGTTGTCTCCTGAGAGTTTTCAGCAGATTACCCCCACAAAATACCATAATAAAAGAAAAATGATGAAAGTTACATGCAAAAATAAAGAACATATAAAAGAAAGAATTTTGAAAATAAGAGTTTCAAACTACACTAGCTTTTTAGTAGTCATGAGCCCTATCTTAATAGTCGTGAAAATATATCAGAAATCACATCATCTCTCAATAAAACAACACCTTTAGTCTTCCTTTCTACCTTTCTTCCAAATATCGATCATATACCCCTACGTGTGTGTAAAAGACATCCCTACACTTAGGGAGTTCAATTCAAGTTATCATACTCTTGTCCATCTTCCTTAGTACTTTTTAGTCGGTGAATGTTTCAGATGGAATTGCTCACACATTTTTCATGCGACCGTTAATACTTCTTGAGGTACTAACCAGCCGATTACCAAATGTGCTCACTCTTTTAGGCGTAATTAGCAACATCCTAGTTTTGCAACACCTAAGGCTTAGCAGTGACTCCCAAACCAGTTGGTCTAAGGCACTAGGTGATAAGGCACGCTCGCTATATTTTTTTTATGCTGCCTTAAGTAATTACAAAACCAGTGTTCATTTTTTTTGTCATTTATATTTCTGTTTATATATTATTTTTTCTTCATACTAAGGCTTTTAGACAAAAGCATTTCAAGGTATTCTCTACTATCCCAAGTTTCAAGATGTGTGCAAGTGCGTATAGTTAGGTATCAACGTTCAGATGTTTGGACTCAAGATTATGGACTATTTTTCAAACTTATTTCTATCCTCAGATTAGTGATTTCCTTCATCTTACAAACCCTTAGGACAAAAGCTCATGACTACCTATTACTAGTTTCGTTATAAAACATCTAATTTTCTTGTTTTTCTTGAATCTCTTCCTATCTTTCATATGTATTCTTCACTTCCTAACTTTTATTATCAAAAAAAAATTGTGCTATTATTTAGTATAATGTAAAATGATGCGTGAATAAGCACAAACCTCTCCCAAACCTATTTGCAGCAGTGTCCTCAATGATGTCATCTGTTAAGCTTAAAATCTGTAGACTTGGGAGGAAAAGTTAGTAAAGGGGACAAGAATTAATGACAGTGAAATCCTCCCCCAAACTTATTTTTGGCTCACAATTTTAAAAATTTTGTTTTTCTTTCAAGAGCCAAAATATTTTTCTCCCCCTCCCAAACTTGAGTGAAACAGTATTAAGCATTATAATTATAATAGAGGGTAAGGTTATTGGTCTATGCAAGGCTTTACAAAGACCAAAAGTCATCACCAACCATTCGAATATTTTATTAATGTAATAACATAGTTGGTGGAAGATCATAGATGTGAAAAAGTAGGGAGATAAGAGGCGTAATCGATCAGGTTTACGTCTCGGTGGGTAGAGACGAAACAGTGATGGTACCCTACTCGCATTCTCGTTCATGATAAGAAGAAGGGGTGGTGGTTCAAATTCTTTGGGTGGGGGTTGATTCATCACAACTCCCATATCTTCTAGGAATGCGAGTTCTTCGGCAAAAATGTCTTCAAAACTTCCATCGATATTCCGAATGATAATCTCATCGGAAAGAAAGTTATGATACTCGGATAGCTCGGCTAAATCAACCGACAAGTCAAAGGGTTCGGACTTAGGTGTGGACTTGTCAACAGAAGGGTTTTCATGTGTATAATAAATAGTAGGATCAAACCATAACGCACTATGGCGTCGAGATCAGTATCGTGAAGCTCTTCAAATTCCCAACTTTCGGAAGCTATCTTTTCGACAGAACATATATCAACTATCTGAGCATAGGGTTCGGAGGGTTGACTTCCAAGCTTGTAGATGTTAAGCTCAATTGTCATCTTCCCAAAGGACAGGTTCATTGAACCGTTACGATAATTGATTATCGCGTTGGAAGTTGCTAGAAAATGTCAATCTAGAATCACCGGAATTTGGTTCCGTGGGTTTACCACAGGCTGTGTATTTATAACTATAAAGTCTAAAGGGAATATAAATTCCCCGACATTGATTAACACGTCCTCTAGCTCACCCCGAGGTTGGGTGATAAATCGATCATCCATCTGGAGAGTGCAATGTGCAGGTTTCAACTCTCCTATGCCTAATTTCTCATAAACAAAATACGGAAGAAAGTTAACACTAGCACCTAAATCGGGTAGAGCATGATTGATATTTTTACCTCCAATAGTTATAGATATTGTAGGACAACCGGGGTCCTTACGTTTCGTGGGCACCAATTGGATAAGAGAATTGTGCATATTACTCACTAAGAAAACTTTTTTAGGCACTTGAATTTTTCTTTTCCTAGTGTACAAGTCCTTTAAAATTTTCACATAGGAAGGAACTTGTTTAATAACATCTAGGAGAGGAATATTTATATTAACTTGTTTAAAAATTTCCATAATTTTCTCCATTTTGGGTCTCGGTCTGTTGGCCCTCAACTTGTGCGGAAAAGGAGCTTTATCAATAAGGGTTGGGTCTAACTTTTGAGGAGAAGTTTGTGGGGAAGGAATGAATCCCAAAATTGGATTTGGGATGGTCGTAGCTAGTAATTCCTTCAAGGAAGTGGGCTGAGGGTTCGAGCCTAATGGAAAACGGAGAATAGGCTCGGAAGAAAATGTTGGATTAGACGAAGTAGGAGTAGAAGTAGTAGCCGGGTTTCACCAATGTCATCAACTTCAACTTGTTTCCCAATATTGTTATTCAGCATTCTTCCCGATCTCAACGTAGTTACGGCACTCACATTATGATTTTAAAGGATGAGATTCGCGCTTTGTGAGTGGCCGAGATTTGGTAGAGCTTGAGATGGAAGTCTCATTTTCTCTCTCTCACTCATTGCAGCATTTAACTGTGCAAGTTGTGCTTCTATCGATTTTATGTTTTCACCGTGGGAAGCAATGTATTGTACTAACGTTTGGATAGATGACGTTAAATTAGCCATCGTTTGTGTTGATTATTTAATAAACGTTTCTAAGTTCCGTTCGAGTGCAGAGGTTTTATCAGTACCAGCCGTTGAAATATTATTATAAGGAGCAAAGTTGTTAGCCGGATTTTGAATAGATTGCGGTTGAAAGGGTTGCTGAATTTTGTGTGGTGGCTGTTGCTGTGGAAGAAGCCTTTGATAGTTATTTTGGCTTGGGAAATGATTTTGATTTTGAGATTGGTTTTGGTTCCAAGCAAAATTAGGATGATTTCACCATCCCTGATTATATGTGGATGAATGAAGGTCATTTCTAGGTTGTTTCTGAAAAGCAGCATTGGTTTGTTCATGACCTTGAGACGGAGGATTCAAAGGACGTTCTTCCGTTAAATATGATGGGTCAAAACAGCAACCACAGACGGTTTTGGGGTGCGTAACTTGATTTGGGGAGGTTGACGAGACTTTGTTTTCGATAGCTTCGAGCTTTTTTTGCATCGCGGCTATTTCGGATTTCACTGCGATGGAAACGTATAGCTGATGGATACCTGCCTTAGATAAAGACGATGTTGGTCTAGTGCTCTCCCATTGTGAGGTTTGTTCGGCGAGATCTTCCAGAAATTGCCAAGCTTCGCCATCGTCTTTTGACATGAAATGGAATTGACAAATGGTTTTAAGCATTTGTTTCGTGTCAGGATTAACACCCTCATATATAATTCGGCAAAGTTGCCATCTATCAATTCCATGATGGGGGCATTGTACAAGAAGATCCTTAAACCGTTCAAAGCATTTCCAGAATGGTTCATTGGAAAGTTGGGTAAAGTGGTTAATCTCGCTTCGAACACGGGCGGTTTTGTGATTTGGATAAAATTTCTTAAGGAATGCTATAACGAATTCATCCCATTTAGCGATAGAATATGCGACATTAATATAAATCCATTTTTCTGCTAGATCACACAAGGTAAAAGGGAGAAAATATAATCACATAGCATCCCCTAAAAGTTGGGTTGTACTCATTATTGCACATACGTTCTCGAATTTGGTTATGAAAACATATGCGTCTTCGGATTCAAGCCCATGGAATTTGGGCAATAAGTTGATGAAGTGGGGTTTAATTTCAAAATTATCCCTATTGGCCGGTGGAAGAGACAGACAAGTAGGAAAGGGTCCACGTATGGGGTAGCATCTTTCTTGGAGAGAAATGCATGATGGATTCTGCACACCTACGGGTGGTGGCAAGGTGGTATCGTTAAATCCAAATAGAGATCCTTCCATCTCAGGAGATGTGGTGGGTGGAGGAGAGATAGAAGATGAAGAAGTACCGACTTCGGAGTAGATAGAAAAAATGCGGACAAGACGAGCACTAGAATCCCATGTCCAGCCGATCATGCACTAACCGGATTTAGCGCACGTGGCAACGTATGTGAGAACGATTTTAATAAGGTTTTTTTTGAAAAAATAGTCGGACGTGAGGCTTGACTCAACAAATCACAAAATGCACAATCAAACCCTAGAACTAGGGTCACCTAGGTCAAGTCACTAGACCGCTCCTAGAATTCCAAAGGACAAGTCGCAGGATCAATCATCTACTACCTCTTTATCACTCTTGTGGCCAGATAAGTGTCAGGTAAGTGGGAGGTATCCACTATACGAATCACCAAAATAGTGGGCCTAATTAAGTAACCACTTTCCTTAGTCATACTTGCTCAGACACCTGATTGATCTAGATTTTTGTAAAGTAAAGTAGCCACAATCAATAACGGTGTCTCTAGTAGCTAGCCAAGATGAGTACGAGTCGTCCTCAGGGAAATGTCGAACCTTTATCTTACTTTAGACGAGTTGATTGAAAGAAGGGGTGATTGATTGTGGATCTACGATATACGGATGTAGAATCTATAAAGAAGATGCTTGTAGGGTTCATAGAATTTGGTAGTAATGGATGATTAATTAAAAATGACTCCTTTTATTTTTTAATAGATTTAAAACTAGATCGATAAGGATGAATGAAGATTAGGGTTTTTGGAGGGAATAGGGTTCCCACTCTTAACCCTTATTTTTTCATTGACCTCTATTCATGTATAGCTTTTACCAAAACAATTGTTAATCTAATTTCAAATCGCGGTCAAGACTATCAACAAATTGATAGCGTGCCCGATTAGAATGTTAACAATTACTTTGCTAAAGTTTATAAACTTTAAACGATGTAAAAGAAGTTAAGAAATTTCATAATCCATTGATCTACCCTAATCCTACGAACCCTATCAAGCGTAGTATTATTCACGCATGGTTAAGATAGAAGAGACGATAGGGGAAGAGATCATAATGTAAATGCAGAAAGTAATGCAGAAATTTAATGCAGAAAATAAAATGCAAAGAACTAAACTAAAGGTCTACCTTTATTAATCAACTTTAACATGTACAAATCCTTTGAAATTAGAATACAAAGAACTCTCGTGTTACTCTCGATCTTTATCTCGTAGGAAATAGATGTTCAGTCGATTGATCACGTCAATTTATTACGTCGATTCGTGGACCTGTCTTAGATCTCTTGATCTTGTCAGTGATTTTGGTGATGTAAAAGGTGATGATTTTCTAAGAGTAGCTCTCGGTCCTTTAAATAGTTGCAGAAGCAGAAACCCTAGATCCTATGTGTGATGATTTTCTGTTGCAATCACACTGAAAAAATCTCAAATCCAACGGCCACAAATAGGTCGCGGATCCGCCGCGAATAGAGGGTTTGACCACGGTTAGGCGACGGTATGGTGGGATCATGTTCTGAAAATTCTTCTGCTTCTACGTGTTGGCACGCGGAGATTGTTTCAATATCTGGATTCTTCATATCTTTCTTGAGTCTCTATCATTCATGATTTTATGATTTTCTTCAATATTTCGGCAGATTTGATTCCCGACATCTCGGATCTCCTGATCTCCAGACCTGAGCTAAATCTGCACAATATCTCAATTCATAGTATTAGTAATATTTGTTATATTTGAGATATTATCCTAATCGTTTTATATGATACAATATTTTAAGAATATTGATTAGGGATATCTGATATGATATGCATATTTTAATTATCAAAATATCATATAAATATTATATGCATATATTTTCCTTCATAATGTTATTTATAATATATAAACATATGATAAAGAGTATTTTGCCGATAAACCTACATATGTTCCACAATTACAATAAACACGTTTAAGTACTTAACAAAAGTAAGGAAAATGTTCAATCAAATGTGTAATATTTTCGACTGAATAACACCATAAGAGAAATGCGGATAAGCGATAGGTTACCCACGACCTTCCTCTGTCCTAATTGAGCACGACGGTCCTTAAAGTCTTGGTATAGATATTTTTTAATTAATGTAGGATGAAAATATGCTTATTTTGTGATTTGTGGGGCCTAGCAAGGATGATGAAATCCCCACCTAATCTGGATTTGGATTATTGCCCCTTAATGCGTGGTTTAGATATGCACAAACAAACCGATATCAAAATACGCAAAAAGATTTTTAAGCGGCGATATTTGTAAAGAATCCTGCAGGTAGAATCAATTTATTGGAGTTTTACAGGAGAGAGAAAGATCTTATGAAAATACCATAGGATTTTGGGGTCGCAATTCACCCAACGTACCTGGATGAAGTCTTCTCTAGCTGGAATCAATCAATCTGATGACCTCACATCGGGGTGTGCAAACGAACCACATGTTCTAGTCATTCATCCTTGGTGACTAGCGATCTTCTATCATATCTCTAAGTACAACTCGTGCTGTATTAGCTTCAAACATCTGGGGCAACATCTTGTCAGTCGCAACAACAACTGGCTCGTTCGTCCGCACGCTGAACATTGCCTCAATCATCAAGAATAACGGTGCAATGACGGTCCTCACATTCTGGCTGGCCTCTAGCAGTGGCCCAATCCTCTGGTGCTGATCTGCACGCTCGAGACATTTTTGTAAAAGCAATCCATCAAACGCTCATGGCGCGAAAGCACAATAGGACGATACATCTATGCAATCGTGTATCCCTAGAATCACGCCATGATCAGTCCTCGTCCATGACGAGCTCGTGCTGACCGCAACTCTAGCCGCAGCTCTCTCTGCCCATGTAATCGTGGTAGTAAAAACCATAAACCGATATCGATGGGGATAGATCATAGGAATGAATATAATAATATGCAAGGAAATGTACATCCTAAGGCTTCTTAAGCGGAGTAGCGTATCGTAAGTATGCCGCGGAACATACACACGGTACGTCACTCTACTAAGTCACCTACTCCATCAACCAAGGTCAACCTATGCGACGAAAGTTCGGGTCTAATAGCCTCTCGACCAAGTCTAAGTTCCATAAGGTCAAGCCTAGATTCTGAATATATATAAACGCCCTAGATTCCGCATAGTCAAACATAGACTCGAACCAAGGTTAAACTTAGCGCTCTGATACCAATTTTGTCATGACTCGAAATGGCACGTGACTGGCACTTGAATCATATGAAGTCTATAGGACCCCATCTAATTCAAGTAAGCCAAAAATCCCAGAAATCTAAACCATTTTAAAGAAGAAGTGAAGAAAACTTATCTTTAAAGCAAGTGATTTTAATAACATAAGCCGAAGTATTGCGTTTTAAAATCTCAAGTCTTTTCTGAAAATTTCGGCAGAGTTTCCTTTGTAAATACTAGCCCCAAAAGGGTACAACATGCATAATATATATAAAGGTATCCCCAAGTGGGAGCTAGCTCTTCGTCAATTGATGGTCACAACCACGCAAGCAATATAATATACAATGCCGAAGGGTGAGGATCAAAACTCAAAAAGAAACTCAAAATAATCAAGAAAACCATAATAATACAAGAGCGACTCTAAGCTCGAAAGAATATACACTGGTCTGCTAAGTCTATAAATTAATACAAGTATGGTTGATGGAGTTTACTAGATACAACTGAATATAAATAAAAGGTACAATGGTGGTCACGATACAAGTGAACCCACCTACCAAAGCACTCACCCGGAAAGAAGTAATGTGCCAGCAAAGCCGCCAAGGAAAACATGTACGGCAAAACCGGCAAAAAACTGTGGCACAACGGGGGTGAGTTGCCAACTCGTGAGTAGAAAATATCACCGAGCAGAAATCGCATGTATGACTCAATCTTAGTTCATACGATAGTAATATCCTCAAAATAATATAATCCCAGAAACCATCTACATATAAGTGTAAAATCAAGTGCTCGTGTCAGTGCCTCGGGTAGCAACATAGTACATATATGATGTATGAATGCATTAAAATGAAAACAGAATACACCATGAATGAGAAAACTGTTTTCTTTATTTAGTAAGATTTCTGTATAAAAATCGAAGTATCATCAATGGAATCATCAGAGAATCAGTGTCAAGCATCGACACAAAATATATATCCCAATATCTCAATATCTCAGGCTCCGGCTATCCGGACTGGCCTGTATCATCAAATCTCAATATCTCAGGCTCCGGCTATCCGGACTGGCCTGTACTCCGATCGGTATCCTCCGGATATCTGTCGAGTCACAATAAAATCACCGGTCGGTAATGCTCCCCTGCCAGGTTCAACGCCATCATCTGCGACCTTCTCACCCCGGGGTATCGCACCGGGTCCACCATGCACCCACAGACAGTTCCTCATCCTCCTCGAATCAGGTGTATGATATAGCTCAAGAGCCGAGAAAACTCATGGTGGACTCCTCTCAAATCATATCATGAGAAAACCGTAATTTTCTATCTTTAAAATGATATTAAGTTTATAAAATCCTTGTGGTTTCTTCCAAATCCAGAAATCTCATGGAAATCCGAAATCCTAATCTCAAGAGTAAATAAACAATGAATTATCGACAATAAGCTACATAATATTCCATGACCAATGAATATATGAATGCATGGGATATCAAGCAAAGAATGCAATAATTAAAGTAGCATATAACAGCAAGCGCACTAGTACTATGATCGAAACTATCAGCTAGCAATTTATACAATGAAATAGTGCTTTCTAATATGTACATGACATGGCAATTACCGATGATGATGTGTGTGAGCCGGCAAGAAGGTGTACGTGGAGCATACGCATCATCGGTAATGGTGCTGGTGTCCTGACAGCATGATTTTAATAATAACTAATGAAAACACAAATAAGCATGCAATGCGATGCGAACAACAAGAATATGCGGAACATGAATAATAACGCAACATATAAGAATGCACATTTATATATATGAGTCATACAGTTTTGATATTTGAAATAACACGAATCATGTGTTTAGAAAATAGGGGCTACGGTGTTTTTAAGAAAAGGTACACCCTTTGAAATATCCGTAGTATTCCCTGGCCTGTCTTTAAAATACTCACGATTCGTTATTTTTGAAAATAGGTATCACTCGAGACCAGTCTAACATCTACTAAGTAAACTACATGACTAAACTAACAGACTAATTGTCACGTCCCGCTTCCCAGAGTACGCAAGATTGGGCACGTGACATAGCCAACCATGCTACCTGTTGGTAGGAAGTATCCATCCACAGTCACATTACGGTTGTAAGGATATCAAGAACAAGATAAAAAAAAACTAATCTAATACATGTCCAAATCCATAATAACAAGAATCAATAAACAATAAGTGCGGAAGCTAATGATCCAATACAATGAATAAACAGTACGTCCCATAATGCGGGCTCACATCTGGAAATGAAATGAAATAAATAAACTAAACCCTAAGGACTCACAGTTCAGCCTGCTGGCTGAAGTACTCCTGCTTGGTCGTCGACAATGGTACGGAATCTGGGCCATGCAAAACCCAGACGTCAGCGCGTCATGACA
This sequence comes from Agapanthus africanus, assembly GCA_030015575.1. Classification (NCBI taxonomy): domain Eukaryota; kingdom Viridiplantae; phylum Streptophyta; class Magnoliopsida; order Asparagales; family Amaryllidaceae; genus Agapanthus; species Agapanthus africanus. Next base: position 62,231,872 of record CM057338.1, read on the forward strand.
TCAAGTATATAGTATAAACATGGTAATAAGCAATGCAAGTATGAACATGAATAAAGCAGTAATAAGAAATAACAAGTAGGGTAATGTGCAATGGTGACTAAACTGTCATATCAGGTTTTCTACTCTATAGTCTTTGAAACCAATTGATGAATCGTCGATGTAACCCAATAGTATCCCGTACATACCCGGGACCACGGCCACAATATTCTCGGCGGCAGCCGAGACATGCCGTTAGGCACAGAATAGGAAAGTGTACACTCGGTATTACCCCGTACATACCCGGGATCACGGCCACAATATTCTCGGCTGAAACCGAGACATGCCGTTAGGCACAGAATAGGAAAGTGTACACTCGGTATTACCCCGTACATACCCGGGATCACGGCCACAATATTCTCGGCTGAAACCGAGACATGCCGTTAGGCACAGAATAGGAATGTGTACACTCGAACGGTAGTGAACTGTCGAGTTACAAGTCAGTTTCATCTTTGATTTCCCCATACCCCCAAGCTATGTATGTCAGGTCAGGTATTCAGTAGTCAAGGACTAATGCCAACACAAAATCCGGTAAGAGTAGGTCTGTCTGGATAGACAGCAGGGATGGTCGGGTTTGTCGGCATTAGGCATGAAATGTCATGGTACAACAGACTGAGTTGGTATGTATGTATATGTCATGTGTAGCAGGGTCAGGCCAATATGTAGTGCAATCGGGTATGTGCTCACAACAGGTATACAATCAATAATGAACAGCAGCAGGAAACAGTAAATAACCATATTATTCCATGTAACGACAGTGATGTTTTGTATTCTCTTATTAACGGGTTCAAGCACCCTGGGGTGCAATAGTCACAAGGTGGAACAATATTAACCATACGTAATGAAACCACATGAAATTAAACTAAAATATAATAATTGTCTCATGGGTGATTTAACAATTAAAGCGGATATGATCCAATGGTCTTATTTAGTTGGAATATGGATTGATAGTGGGTTGATTAATTACGAGAAATTATTGTAACGATTCCATGTTAAAGATAACTGCAACTATCAATTCTAACTTACAATATAATATCAATTACCATCATTAAGTTGTTGTCTTATATAGTATGAATTCAATTGCGTGGCAAGACTAGATCTCGCACGCTAGCATGTTTAAGCAAGTATTCAGATACTTGCCTCGACGGTTTTGCAAACCGGAACACGGATGCGATGTCGGCAGAAAACGCGATATGATAGCACGGGCCACGGATCGAGCCCCAACAGAGAACAACGGGATCACACGGACCAGGGTACTTCGCTGGAGCGTCGGGTTCGCCAAGACGGCATGGTCGGATTCCGGCAAAAACACGGCAACGAGTTAGCAACACACGATAAACTTAATGCGATCAGCGGGGGGGGGGGGTGATTTGCACAAAAGGAAGGATGAGGAAGCTTACAGAGAGATATACCAGGGTGACCCAGGCGAGCTCGACGGCGCTGGAACGCCAGCGAGGCAACGACGGCGGCTGCAAAGGCTCGAATGGCCTCGGGGGTGCGCGGGAGAGGGTGCTGCGACGAGTGGAGGAGAGGGTGGTCGGCTCTGGTGGTCGAGAGGGAGACGGAGGTGGCTCTGGTGATGACGGCGAGGATCGCCGGCGCGTTCTCCGGCGAACAGTAGAGGGTACTTGATGGGGTTATGGGCTCGGGTTGGTGGTCCGGCGAGGGGAGGAGGGAAAGTGACGACGAGGTTGCAACGAGGAGGGGGAGAGGGAGTCGCGGGAGCCGTCGGCGACGGGAGGTGGCGTCGACGGCGAGGTCTGCGGGGGTTGGAGGCGTCGTCGGGGTTGGGTGCAGGCGCGGGAATCGGCGGAGGAAGGAGGTAAGTGGGTGCGGTGAGGTCGACGAGGTGGTGACGGCGACGGCGAGGTCGTGAGGAGGTCGGCGGTGAGGTCGCGAGGCTAGGGTTAGGGTTTTCGTTGGGTTCTCGTGATGGAGGAAAAACGAATGGGGGCTGCTGCATGGAAAACTTTTTAAAGGAGAAGAGAGAGAGATATGGAAAGGGAGGCGGGGCCCACGCGGGTATATTCCCCCGCTGCGATTGGCTGGAGGAAAACAAGAAAATTTTAAAAGATTTCGAAAGGATTTAAAACTGTTAAGGATAATATACGTATAATATATAGTTTAAGATATTAAATTGAAATGGGCCTTTTTGGCGCGAAATGAAACATTTCCAAATCGCGCCCGGGTTGCGCCCAAATGTTCCAAATTCAAATTATGGGATTTTAAGCGGGTTCCAAATTTTAAAAAGAGGTGTTTAATGATTAAAATGCATGCCCCCAAGTCGGACACTTGCACGCGCGCGTAGTCGTCCAAACTTGCCCGTTTAGCCGAACGGGACGGAATCTCGACACGCGGACGCTACCACGCGACTAGTGGCGACGAGTAGGCCAACATGGACACTTTTAATTTCATTTTAGGGGTTAAAATTTGTTATGTGCCAAAATGACTTAACCAGTTAAAATTTAGCAATAAACCCCAGAAAAACAGAATAATTGGAAATGAGCAATATATAACCCTCAACTAGTAATATAGATAGTATTATTGGGCTCGGGTGTTACATCATACCCAACTACAAAAGAATTTCGTCCTCGAAATTCCAAGGATACAAGATAGCTAACTACTGGAAAAGGTGAGGGAATTTCTGTCGGATCTCGTCTTCTCGCTCCCAAGTGGATTCTCCATGCGATCGGTTACCCCAAGAAACTAGCACAAGAGGGATAACCTTGTTCTTAAGAACCTTTTCTCTTCGATCCTTGATTTCAACTGGTCGCTCCTCAAAAGTCAGGTCCTCTCGCACCGTCAACTCCGAATGATCCAAGATATGAGTCTCATCACGAACATACCTCCGTAGTTGAGACACATGAAACACGTCGTGAACTCCTGCTAATGACGGTGGTAACGCCAACCGGTACGATACATCTCCAACACGCTCCAATATCTTGAAGGGTCCAACGAATCGGGACTAAGCTTTCCCCGACTTCCAAAGCGAATCACTCCTCTAGTCGGTGATATCTTCAGGAATACCAAATCACCCACGGCGAACTCTAGAGGTCTTCTTGACGTGTCGGCCCAACTTTTCTGTCTGTCTTGAGCTGCCTTCATATGCTTCCTGATTGTATTCACCTTCTCGACTGTCTGCACCACCAAATCTGGTCCTAGTAACCTTCGTTCACCAACATCATCCCAACAAACAGGTGAACGGCACTTGCGACCATACAGTGCTTCAAACGGGGCCATCTGAATAGTTGCTTGGAAGCTATTGTTGTACGAAAACTCCACCAGGTGTAGATGATCTTCCCAAGAACCTTTGAAGTCCAACATGCAAGCCCTCAACATATCTTCAAGGGTCTGGATCGTTCTCTCCGATTGTCCATCAGTCTGAGGATGATAAGCTGTGCTAAACTTCAATCGAGTCCCCAAACTTTCTTGTAAACTCCTCCAAAAGTGCGACAAGAACCGAGTGTCCCGATCGGACACGATGCTTACCGGTACTCCATGCAATCTGACAATCTCCTGCATGTACCGCTCTGCCAAAGTCTCTGTCGATTGACCAACCCGAAAAGGAATAAAGTGAGCTGCCTTGGTCAACCGATCGACAACCACCCATACAGCATTGTTGCCCTTTGGACTCCGCGGTAAAGCCGTCACGAAATCCATGGTTATATGTTCCCACTTCCACTGAGGAATCGGAAGTGGTTGCAACAAACCAGCAACCCTTTGGTGTTCAGCCTTGACTTGCTGACACACCAAGCACTTAGCCACGAAGCGAGCAATTTCCCGTTTCATACCTTCCCACCAGAAGTGCTGTCGAATATCTCGGTACATCTTTGTCCCTCCTGGATGTACAGAGTAAGCTGAACTGTGTGCCTCCTTCATAAGCTCTTCACGCACATCTCCTTTTGGCACACACACACGGCTACCATATCTCAACGAACCATCTTCATGGATCAGTAAATCGGTTCGTAGTCCGGCTCCAACCTGTTCTCGAAACTTTTGCAGTCTAGGATCCTGCGATTGTGTCGCTTTAATCTTCTCAACTAAGGACGACTTTACTTGCAACTGCATCAACTGTCCTGTAGCATGTGGTAGCACAACCTCCAAGTCAAATCTCCGAAAATCCTCAATGATCTCTCTCTGTGCAGTCAATATCTGAATTGCTGGTAACCGGCTCAGCGCATCCGGCACGACGTTGACCTTTCCCGGATGGTACTTAAGATCGAGGTCATAGTCGGCCATCAGCTCCAACCATCTGCGTTGCCTCATGTTCAACTCCTTCTGAGTGAACACATATTTCAAACTCTTGTGATCTGTAAAGACTTCAACTCTCTCGCCCAAAAGGTAGTGTCTCCAAATCTTCAGGGCGAAGATCACGGCTGCAAGCTCTAAGTCATGAGTCGGATAGTTCTTCTCATAAGTCTTCAGTTGTCTCGATGCGTAAGCGACGACTTTCCCATTCTGCATTAAAACACATCCCAATCCTTTTCCAGATGCGTCGCTGTGAATCACCAGTCCTCCTGAATTATCCGGTACGGTCAGGATCGGGGCGGTTATCAACTTCTGCTTCAACGTCTCGAAGGCCAATGCACATCCATCCGTCCAAACAAACGGTACCTCCTTACGCGTAAGCTTGGTTAACGGCTCAGCTAAACGAGCGAAGTTCTCCACAAATCTTCTGTAATAACCGGCGAGTCCAAGAAAACTTCTTATCTCCGCAACATTCTTTGGAACAGGCCAATCCCGAACTGTTGTAATCTTCTCGGGATCAACGGCGATTCCTTTGCCCGACACAACATGCCCCAGAAACTTCACTTCTTCCAGCCAGAATTCACACTTACTTATCTTCGCAAATAACTTCTCTTGTCTCAGCGTCTGCAGTGCGATCCGTAAGTGCTCAGCATGCTCCTCCGGACTCTTCGAGTACACCAGAATATCGTCAATGAATACCACAATAAACTGGTCCAAGAACGGTGAAAAGATCCTGTTCATCAAATCCATGAATATTGCTGGCGCATTAGTCACTCCGAAGGGCATCACTAGATACTCGAAATGTCCATATCGAGTTCGAAACGCCGTCTTGCAAATGTCTTCTGCTTTCACTCGGACCTGATGATATCCTGATCGCAAGTCCAGTTTCGAGAATACCCTCGCGCCACTAAGCTGCTCAAAAAGTTCTCCAATGCGAGGGATCGGGTACTTGTTCTTAATAGTCACCCGGTTCAATTCTCGATAATCAATGCACATCCTTCTCGTGCCATCCTTCTTCTTTACTAAAAGAACTGGAGGTCCCCAAGGTGAGTTGCTGCTTCGAATCCATCCCTTCTCGAGTAATTCACCCACTTGTTTCTTAACTTCTTCCAATTCCACCGGTGCCATCGGATAATAAGATTTTGATACTGGCGCTGCACCAGGAATAAGGTCAATCGCAAACTCCACATCTCGCTTCGGCGGTAAGCCCGAAATATCTTCAAACACATCCATAAAGTCGCGGACAACTGCCGGCTCTTCATTACTATCCACTACCATAGCCGCAAGAACACTGTTCGTCGGCCTAGCCCTAAACTCGACTGGCCCGACAGAACTGCTTCCTCCAATGAAAGTAAACTCAGGGTGTCCGGGAATCTGGAAAATTACTTTCCTTGCCCTACAATCAATGTGTGCGTGGAAAGTGCCAAGAAAATTCATTCCCAAGACTACTTCATAACTGCCCGTATCAATCACCAAGAAATCTGCAAAAAGCTCCCGTCCGCAAACAACTACCGTACAATCTTTACATTCCTTACTAGCTATGATTTTCCCATTCCCAGTGTGTATGTCCCAGAAACTAGACAGGGTCGTGCAGGTGATTGAGTGTGTAGTTATAAATTTGGATGACATAAAACAGTGGGATGCTCCGGAATCAAATAATGCCAATGCGGGAAAACCACGAACGAGTACAGTACCTGAAACTACTTCTCCTGATGCCTTGGCTTCCTCAACTGTCAACGTGAAAGCTCGACCCTGGTTGGGTCTTTGTGTCAGCTTCTTCTGCCCTTGGAACGGTCTCTGCGGAGGCTTCCGTATATCATCTCTCGTGCGAAGCTTCGACGGACAAGCACCAACTGCGTGATCGGCTGCTCCACAAACCAGACAAAGTCCCAGTCTCCTCCGACAATCCTTTTGCATGTGGCCCGGTAAATTGCAGTAGTTACAACTTATGCTCTTTCTTCGATCGACGATCACAGGCTTCTTCATTGGCGCTACACCTCGACGGTCCACTGGAATACCTCTGCGCCCATGATCTCGGTTAGGTACAAATGCAGGCTTCCTGGCCGCAACTGCTGTCTGGTGAAAGTTCCCTTTCGATCCTGATAAACTCTGTTGCTCTCTGGCTGCCGTAAGAACCTGTGAGAAAGTGGTCAAACCCAGGGAGACAATCTGCCTCTGGATGTCCATATCCAAACTGCGCAAGAACCTTCGCGCCCTGTCTGCCTCCTTGGCGACTAAGGGTCCAGCGAAACGGCTGAGTCTCGTCCATTCCGCTGCATGTACATCCACAGCTGCTCCATTTTGTCTCAGCCCAATAAATTTCTCCTCCATTTCCTCCCGTGCAGTCCGTGGGAAGAACTTTTCCAAGAAACTTTTAGAGAAATCCGCCCAACTGATTGGCTTGGACAAGCGGGTCTCCTCCACAAGCCACCACTCTCGGGCGTAATCCACCAGCTGAATGCGTACCACATCAACTCTCTTGTCTTCAGGGATCTGTGCCGCAATCAGTAAATTCTCCGTGTCCACTAGCCACTGCTCGGCTGGCAACGGCTCCTCCAAGCCGGTGAAAGTAGTAGGACCCAACCGTCTGAAATCTGCCACCGTCCCTACTCGGTCGACTGGCTTCGCTACAGCGGTGTTTACAGACTGCTGCATAGCCTGCAAACCCTCCTGAAATGAATCCGCTTGCTGCTGGATCAGCTCAGTTTGCCTCTTCTGATTTTCCAACATCCCACGTATCACTCCTAACATGGCGGCTTCATCCACACGCCTCTGATACGTCTTGAAATTCTTATCTGCCATGGTCCTGAAATCAAAACAAACAACATTAGCATGATGATCGATTTAATATATAAATCAAGGCTAGAACTCCAAGATACTTAAATAGAGTGCTGCATTGTAGCTATGCCGCGGTATCATAGCCGCAATTACTTAACTCCACCCAAGTCGCCTAAGTCCCAGAGATAACAAGAAGTTAGGTTTTCGAGTTAACAATGCAAAGTAAGTTTGCATGTCGACATGATCCGGAAGAATGATTCAAGGATGGTAAAACGGTCAAAGTGGCAGGACATGTTTCCTAATCACGGGTATTATGATTCGTGTATCGGGTGCAATACCCAACTACAAAAGAATCAACCCAATTAACCTATGGCTCTGATACCAAAAGAACCATGGTATCAATATTATTGGAAATAAGTATCACTCGAGACCAGTCTAACATCTACTAAGTAAACTACATGACTAAACTAACAGACTAATCGAAAGGATAAGGAAAACCACCTAAGTCTGAGTCGATATCCATATCTAGTAATATAGATAGTATTTTTGGAAATAGGTATCACTCGAGACCAGTCTAACATCTACTAAGTAAACTACATGACTAAACTAACAGACTAATCGAAAGGATAAGGAAAACCACCTAAGTCTGAGTCGATATCCATATCTAGTAGTCGGTCATCCCGCCTCAATAGTATCATGTACGATACAATATATAATATGATATTCTCAAGTCAAGAGCGTGGATCTATCATCATAATCATATCTCGTACGGTAAATCCATCGTACGGCATCCCAAATCAGGGTATGGGTCGAATATCACATATAACACAACATCCATGTGGTATCATCATCACATGTCATGAACTGGGGGTACTGATCTAAAGTCTAGTACATACTGATACCATCAACATATATATATGCGTGTGTATGAAACACATCGCTTAAGGACCCGCTGTAATCTCATATCGTATCTCATAATACGAACCAAGTCACATCACCGATCTCGTGGCATCATGCCCAATCATATCGACTCATCTCCAAGTACCATATACTATCCTCAACATCATGTATATGTATACATATATATATATATATATATATATATATATATATATATATACTCACATACATACATACATACACACACATATATATATATATGTATGTATGTATGTATGTATGTATGTATGTATGTATCGCCATATACACACAAGTAAAACAGATGTATGCGTGTGTGTGCGCGTGAGTGTAAACTTTATTCTAGGGTTCGCGACTACAACTGGCTAACGACACTATCAACCAATTATACTAAACTTTAACCCATGATCTCCTAAGATCTTACTTGCTAACTATCCATGTTTCCTATAACACATCTTCATATATATATATATATATATATATATATATATATCATAGGCTACACTACGAACTGCGGGGGTGCTATACGCTATCCACCCGACTTCCCCCGTAGATATATATCTACTCACTTGACCCTTGCTTGCCGGAGTCGATGACGCTACGCTCTCCTCGTCGTCTCGAAATCCACGTGGGGGTACCTACATATCACATATAGTATCGTAAATTGAAATCGCGAACGAAAACCAAAATGATACACGAAACATACATAGGTTAAAACCTATGGTCTACGCATGAAAGAACAACCAAATTACTCCCGACGTTGACGTACAAACATCAAACGACCGAGTAAAAACACAAATACCAATTCCAATTCATTAAAAGCCGCAAAAAGAAATCAGAAACTTTGAAAACTTGCTCCAGATTTTACCCTAGGTTGAATTAGCCAATTTTGCACATATGAAGGGTCTAGTTTACTGCTAATGGATCTATGAACCAACCACCACATTATTCCTCTCTACCCTGGCCACAAATTGCGGCCAGATAGAATAAGTCTGCGGCCTAGTAGGTAATTAGAGGTTCGGGTCTCTAGGGTACACTCCAGGTTGCCTGCATGACTCTTTGTGTTTACTAAAATATTTTCAGGTGTCTCGGGTCATAGCAGATGTCAATATACTATCACAATTTCCATAATTTCTAATATCGGCAGAATTTCAAAGTTCGCATTTGAGGTTAAGTCTCAGGTTTTGGTCCAATATACTATCGCTAAAGGGGGGGTTTAAGGTCACTAATAACTCAATTATCTAATCTCAATTCAAGAACTTCTCAAAACCCTAATTTGGAATTTTCTAACCTCACTAAACATCACAATATCACTTCTAAACATGCAAGGATACTAAAGTGAATGTAATTCTATGCTAATGGTAAAGAAAGTACATCATTTGGCAACTTATGAATTTTCTTGAGTTGCCCCAAGTGCCCAAAATCCTTGCTTTCTTGGTCCAAAGTGTTTGCAGGAAGCTTGTGCATAATTTTAGTGAAGTGGAGATGAACTTTTAATGGGTTTTTGATGGAGTTGTGAGGAGGTAAAAGGGGGAGGGAGAGAAGGTAGCAGCCATGAGAGGAGAGGAGAGGGAAAGATGAAAAGAAAATAATGAAAGGAATAAGAGCCATGACCAAGGTTTGACCCCTCACCTCTCTCTCTCTCTCATGCCCGTACCCATTTTTTTTATCATTTCCCTTTTTCTTTTCTTTTGTTCTCCTTTATCTTTTCTAAACCCTAAAACAAATAACCATACACGAGAGAATCATGGTAGGAAAAATGTAACAAGTGTGAAAAATGACATGGTGCATGTCATATGCACAAATTCGGCTTAATACACGATTAGTGATATTTAATCGCGATTAGCATTAAAATGGAATATAATTAACCATAGAAATTCATAATTTGCTTAAATTACCTAAAGCACCATCATTTCAGTAATTTCTATAATTTTACAAATATTTCCCGATTTATCGGTATTTAATTATACCGCACTAATAAAATATTCATGATATTTATTATTTAATTATAAAAATTCCCGAAAATAATATTTTATTTTTCTGAAATGTTACAAGTACTTAACAATAGTGGGGAAAATATTAATTCAAATATGCAATATTTTAGACTAATCACTTATGGACAACCTAGCTCTCACATATTTGATCGCCATCATAATGCTGGTCGTCAAGCAACAATCCTGCGGGCTTCATCAATGATGAAAATAAACCAGATAGCATACTATCATCTCTAGTAAGACTGTTATACTTGTATAGGTCCTCCCTTAATTATCATAATCGCCTACTTGCAATCACAATAATTCCCTTGAGGGCATTATATCTAACATTTTTTGTTAAATAAAAGTAAGAAGCAATTTGTAGCTTACTGGTAAAGCCTCTACAATACTGCGACATAGCCTGTGTGTTCGAATCCCATCAGACCCAATTATTTTTAGATTTTTCTTTTTAATTTTTCGGAAGCCCAAGAGTTGCACGTGAAATTCACGGAGAAACGAAAAGTTTCAGAAAAATCAAATATGCACAAAAAGGAGTAAACACTGACTAAACCACGTGGCTCGAATTTCGAGGCGATTGCTCAAGATCCAACTACCCATTTTCAATATTTAGCTGGCGTCGACAGTCCCGATGTGCCTAATTCCCTCCGTGCTTTGCACACACACCCTTTCGGGTCCCCTCAACTCCCCTGCACTGTTTGATTTCCCTATAATTAAACAGAGACCTTAAATTCATCATTTAACACATATTTTAAATCTTTTAATCCAATTTTAATTCCCAAACCATAAATTCTTCACTATAAATACCATCACATGCCCTAGCTTCCCTATATTCTGAAAATTTCTATCAAAATTATCCCAAAAGTTCTAAGTGCAAGTGGAATCAAGTGGAGTTAGCAACCAAGATCTTTCCATCAAAGATTGAAGTCGTTTCCGGAGTTTCTGTAACGCCATAGAACCCTCTCCCTCTTCTGTAACCTCTTCCCAATGCTACACAATGAGTAACTCCTTCTTCTCTCTTTTTCTTTCATCTCAAATCTTCTTCTAAAAACATATCTGTAAAGAAGAGTTAACTCCGATATATGTAATTTTAACCATTTGTACTCCCCTTATTAAGCAAGATAAGTCAAATTAACTTTCTTACACCACTGGTAACCTTATTTGCAAATCTTTTAGATTTTAGTTTAATAAAGTTTTCATGAGAAATAATCAAATATTGAACTTTTTCATTAAAATATCATGAACGTTAGTATAACCTTTCTCGATAACTAGTTTATCTACTTTTAGGAAAACTTCACGGGATAACGACCAACCCCACACGCACACTATGGTTTCATAGCACGATATTCTAGGTATACGGGTAATTCAAATGAGAAGCCTTTCATTAAAATACCATATTTTTTTCAAAACGGGTTTCTTTTAAATCAATATTTTAAATTCTTGGCAATTACGCCTCTACAACCCTCGTTCGGGGACACGCTAATGGATGGTGCAGATTATCTCACATTCTTGGGACAGTAGAGCGAGATGCAGAACTCCTCATGGAGTATTCGGTCTCGAAAGAAAATAAAAATACGGTTTTTAAGAAATACGAATTTTCTAAACAAAACTAAATTTTGGAAAATTATATGAAACTATGAATTCGTATTTTCAATAAAAAAATATTATGAAACTATATTTTTAAAATGAAAGATTAGAATTTTTAATAAAATACCATCAAGTTTCCAAAAGAGCTAGTTTTCATAAAAATAGTATAAACTTTTAAAAACTAGGTTTTATCACTAAAACACCACAACAATTAAAATACATGTTCATGAAAACCTTAATTATTACAAATCACCCTCGAGATTTATTTTTAAATTATATTAAAGTATTTTTCACAAAACCCCCTCGAGATCTGCAAACAATATTTTAATGACTCTAGAATTAATATAGGTTTAAGCGGTATCATTTCTCTTGAGCCCCGAGGAGCCAGAGAAAATTAGTGCTTGCCTATTCAGGTTAGATAACTTAACGGAGTTATCAAATGTCATTTGTTTTGAAAAAGGATACAAATCCTGCCGTCCATATGCAGCAGTTGTCGATTTCTCCCGAACATAAGATTTTTAACAGTTTAAATCAATCCATATAAAAAGACCTGAACTCGAATCAAAACTTGAAACTCGAATCTAAACCTGAAAATGAACTCAAACCCAATCTACTCGAACTAACTTGACTCGAACCAAGATTGCAATTGACATGACTCGCATATTACTCGACTTACTCGACTTCATTCTACACCTTTTGCAATCTATGGTTTCGATCAAGAAATGTTATAATCAATCAATCAAATTTAATTAAGTATACTATATAGTTATAAACTATTAATAGTCGGGGTGTTTGGGATAGTTTCTCGTGTGAATCCAACGGAGCTTCAGGTGTCCCGTATTAACCTTTTTTTTTTATTTCACTCGAATACCAGTCGGGTTGACTCATCCACGGCCTAGATCCCCGATACTAACACATGAAATGGGCCCATGTTTCCTTGCTCTTGGGGTCCCACTCTTGAGCTCGTGAATGCTTCTACGGATGTGTTGACATTCACACTTGGAACTTAACGTTAATATAGTGACCATATAGAGACATATAGTACATATTCACTCAAGAACTTATACTCTTACTCGTCATCTATATATTCTACAATTTTCATTTTCTTTACTCTTACTTTATCCTGACGACCTACCGAGCGCTAGTTCACTGACGGTCATTCCACCTACTTTTCTTCTCTTGGAATGTTCGTCAGATACAATCGAGACGGAGGAGGTGGAGGCCACAGAGGAGGACTACAACCGGATTGCTACTCAGGACTAACTCAGCTTCACTTTTCTTCAGTTTATGTATGCCACATGTTTAGGCATTTTCTTTTATTGTATTTACTTTCCAGCTGAAACTCGTGTACTTGTAAATAATGGAAGTTGAATGTAAATAAAGATGTTTGTTGAAAAATTTTACAGTCTCCATTTATTCTTACATTGTGTATTATTGTGTCCATACGCTTAGTATATTTATTTAGGGAATGACCTTCTCTGGATAAATATGCCGCGGACTTGCCACATCACCGTTTCCGTCTACTGGGAAGCGGGGCGTAATAGATAGTGTCACGCCCCGCTTCCCAGAGTACGCTAAGATAGGCACGTGACATAGCCAACCATGCTATCTGTGGATAGGAAATATCCTTCCACGGTCACATTAAGGCTGTAGAGATATCAAGAACAATAATAAACTATCTAACACATGTCGATAAGCCAGAATAAAACGAGTCAAGAATAAAATAATGCGGAAGCAAAAGATCCAATACAAGAATAAACTGGAATGTACGTCCCAAAATGCGGGCTCACATCAGGAATGAAAATACCAAAAGTAAAATGAACTAACTACCAACAAGTCCTCACTGCTCAGCCTGCTGACTGAAATAATCCTGCTCGGCCTGTAGCGAAGGTAAAGAATCTGGACCATGCAAAACCCAGACGTCAGTGCGTCATAATATCAAGCAATAATATAAACATGGGTAGCAAGACATGCAGGTATGAGTATGAGCAAGAATATAACAAGAATATATAACAGTGAGTATGTCAATATAAGTGACGTGCAGTGATATCTAAACTGTGCTACGGGGTTATCTATTCTAAAGTCTTCGAAACCAAGTAATGTAATCCTCATCGTAATCCATCAGTGATTATTCCGTAACGCCCGGAAAAATGGCAAACAATAGGCATTCCGTAACGCCCAGAAAAACGGCAAACAATAGGTATTCCGTAATGTCGGGAAAAACGGCAAACAATAGGATGGTCCTTTGAGTTACGTTCGGTTACATTCCTGATTTCCCCATACCCCCAAGTTATATATGTCAAGTCAGCTATAAATAAATCTAGAGTTAATGCCAACACAGGATCAAGCAGGTTCAGGTTTGTCTGGATATACAACAGGAAATGTCCGTAGGGACAATAGGTCAGGTTTGTTGGCATTAGTAACAAGATCAGGTAACAGAGAAAGCCATGGTACTTCAAGTCAAGTCATGTAATATATATGTATCGTGTCATGTCAAGAAGTGCACGGTATCACGTCGTGTCAAGTAATGGCATATCAAGTCATGTCAGGGGTGCACAAATGTCACGTGGGTGCTCATAATCGAACTATAATAAGTATGGATATACAAAATAAGTATGGGGTACTAATGGAACCATAAAAATGGAACATTGTGATGTGGTATGCAAATAGGTACAGATTAAAGCATATGGATGCACAGTTATCGATGTGGGTTAAGCGGATAGTTCCAACATTAATTAAATACAGTTTATCGATTATGGAATGTTAAAAATCACATTAATATGTATTAAATGATCTAGGGATGCAATTGAATATAAAATAGGCTAAATGGATGCAACTAGGTATCCAAAAGTTATAAACTATTTAAAATGGTACTATGGGCTATGCAAATAATCATTATGTGGTTCAAATACGGATATGGGTATTGTGTATCGTAATCTAATATGCAATATGAAATGTTTCAGGTTTTAGATCTACAGGTGATATAAATGGAACATCAGAATTAAAATGGAACATGTGATATTAGATTTAATCTACAGGTTTACTATGCAGTTAAATAAGTATAAATAAATTAAATAGCATGTAGCAAGTTTTACTTGCCTCGACAGATCAAGAAACGGGTATACGGAACGTCTCACGACGGCGGAAAAAGTCGCGACGCGCGTTCGGTACACGGAACAGATCTAAACAACGAACAAGGGGATCATATGGGTCAGGTATGCTCGCTGAGTCGTCGAGATCGTCAACGGGACGGCCGTATTCCGGCGATGAAGAAAACAGTGAACATGAGATAAAAGGACAGAAAAGAAAGAAAAGAAAGGATGAAGAAAAGGAATGGAAGAAGGGGTTGAGCAGAAGGTACGCTCACCGTGTTTCAGAGAGGAGTCGTGAGATGTCGACGGCGTCGACGGAGCACCGACGAACGACTGGGGTGCACGGAGTCGGGGAAACGAGACGAGATCACCGGCGACGATCGACTCCGGCAGTGCAAGGTGTGAAGGGGTGCTCGGCTGTTCTCGGGTGCGCTGTGCACGGGCTAGGGAAGGAGAAGAGATGGAGGTGGAGGAGATGAGGGTGAGGAGGAGACGAGGTCGGGAATGGCGTCGTCGGCGTTTTGTGCGACGGCGAGGTGGAGGCGGAGGCTAGGGTTCGTGGTTATGGGTTCGTTTTAAAAAATAAAGGAGGAAGAAAGAAATAATATAGGGAGGGAGAGAGAGAGAAGATTGCGAGATGAGAGAGAGAGGAGATCGAGAGGAGAGAGATAGAGAGAGAGCGAGAGGAGAGAGAGAATTGAGGAGAAAGAAATTTGGCAGCATTAGCAGAGAGAGAAAGATAGAAAAGATTATGAGGAGAGAGAGAGAGATTGAGCGCTGGGGATAAGGAGAGAGAAAAAAAGGAAGTGGGGCCGGCGCAATGAGAGAGAGGCTGGAGTTTGTTAAGGAAAGATTTTAAAGAAATTTTTTAAAAAAAATTTAAATTAGTATTTATAAATCTTCTGAGTTGATACAGGAATTTAAAAATTAAAATTTAAAATTAAAATAATTGAATTTTAGCGGGATATAAAATATTTCAAAATGCGCCCGGGTCGGGTCTAAAATTTTTGATTTAAAATACGAAAATTATTTGTAAGTTACAAAATTTAAAATGAAAGATTAGGTAACGAAAATGCATACCCCCAAGAACGGATGCACGTACGTGTGCGTAGCCATCCAAACATGTTCGTTTCACTGAACGGGACGAGAACAAGTTGCGCGGATGCTACCACGGGGTTAGGGGTATCATGCAGGCTATGAAATGCAATTTTAATTTATTATACATGATCTAAAATGTTACATGATAAAATGTGCGATGCCAAATAAAATCAATACGCAGTCCACATTAAATGCACGTGTCTATTTAACAGGCCAGGGTAGTTTATGAATATGAATCAACAGGTTCAAGCAAACGGGTCGGGTCGAATGCAATGTAAAATGTAAACTACCATTCGCACCCAAACAAGATAAATCAATAAAATACCACAGATAAACAATTACGGAAACAGAAATTGGTATAACTGAACTCGGTTGTTACATTATACCCAACTACAAAAGAATTTCGTCCCTGAAATTCCTTGAACAAGGAAGGATAAACAAACAATAAACTACAAGAATAGATGTGAAAACTTCTGCCGGATTTCATCTTCTCGTTCCCAAGTTGATTCTCTATATGAGCGATTACCCCAAGAAACAAGTACAAAAGGGATAACTTTGTTCTTACGAACCTTTTCTCTTCGATCCACAATCGACATTGGTCGCTCCTCAAAAGTCAAATCTTCTCGTACAGTCAGCTCCGAATGATCCAACACATGTGTTTCATCTCGAACATACATATGGAGTTGAGATACATGAAACACGTCATGAACATTCTCCAAGGATTGCGGTAACGCCAATCGATAAACCACTTCACCAACACATTCCAGGATCTCAAAAGGTCTAACGAATCGAGGACTAAGCTTTCCTCTACTTCCGAAATGGATCACCCCTCTAGTCGGTGATATCTTCAAGAATACCAAATCACCAACGGTGAACTCTAGATGTCTTCTCGACATATCTGCCTAACTCTTTTGTCGGTCTTGTGCTGCTTTCATATGATTCCGGATAGTGTTAACCTTCTCAACAGTATGCACAACCAAATCTGGTCTCAACAATCTTCGTTCACCAATATCGTCCCAACAAACAGGTGAACGACACTTGTGACCATATAAAGCTTCGAATGGAGCCATCTGAATAGTCGTTTGGAAACTGTTGTTGTAAGAAAACTCCACCAAATGTAGATGATCCTCCCATGAACCCTTGAAATCTAGCATGCAAGCTCTCAACATGTCTTCAAGAGTTTGGATCGTTCTCTCCGATTGGCCATCTGTCTGAGGATGATAAGCTGTGCTAAATTTCAATCGAGTCCCCAAACTTTCCTGTAAGCTTCTCCAAAAGTGTGATAAGAAACGAGTGTCCCGGTCGGACACGATGCTCACTGGTACACCATGCAATCTTACAATCTCCTGCATGTACCGTTCTGCCAAAGTTTCTATTGATTGACCAACCCGAAAAGGGATGAAATGAGCTGCCTTGGTCAATCGATCAACAATCACCCAAACTGCATTGTTGCCTTTTGGACTCCGCGGTAGAGCCGTCACGAAATCCATAGTTATATGTTCCCACTTCCACCGACGAATCGGAAGTGGTTGCAATAAACCAGCAACCCTTTGATGTTCAGCCTTAACTTGCTGACACACCAAGCACTTTGCCACATAGCGGGCAATCTCCTGTTTCATTCCTTCCCACCGGAAATGATGTTGTATATCTAGGTACATCTTCGTGCCTCCTTTATGTACAGAATATGCTAAACTGTGCGCCTCCTTCATAAGTTCTTCACAAATCTCTCTCTTTGGCACACACAAACGGCTACCATAACGCAACGAACAATCTTCATGGATCAGTAAGTCTGTTCGAAGTCCAGCTTCAACCTGTTCTCGAAACTTTTGTAATCTAGGGTCCTGCAATTGCGCTGCTTTAATATTCTCGATCAACGACGACTGTACTTGCGGCTGCATCAACTGTCCCGAAAAATGCGGTAGCACAACCTCCAAATCGAACCTTCGAAAGACTTTAATAAGTCCCTTCTATGCAGTCAACATCTGAATTACTGGCAACCGTCTAAGCGCAACCGGCACAACATTAACTTTCCCCGGATGGTACTTAAAATCAAGATCGTAGTCATCCATCAGCTCCAACCATCTACGCTGGCTCATATTAAGCTCATTCTGCGTAAACACATACTTCAAGCTTTTGTGATCGGTGAAAACCTCGACTCTTTCGCCCAATAAGTAGTGTCTCCAAATCTTCAAAGCGAAAATCACAACTGCTAGCTCCAAGTTATGAGTTGGGTAATTCTTCTCATGGGTCTTCAACTGTCTCGATGCGTATGCTATAACCTTCCCATGTTGTATCAAAACACATCCCAATCCTTTCCCAGATGCGTCACTGTGAATCACCAATCCTCCGGAACTGTCAGGCACGGTCAGAATAGGAGCGGTTATCAATCTCTGCTTCAACGCCTCAAAGGCTGACGCACACTTATCCGTCTACACAAATGGTACTTCTTTGCACGTAAGCTTGGTCAAAGACTCCGCCAGACGAGCAAAGTTCTCCACGAACCTCCTGTAGTACCCGGCAAGTCCAAGAAAGCTTCTGATCTCTGCAACGTTCTTCGGAATTGGCCAATCTCGGACTGCTGCAATCTTTTCGGGATCAACTGCGATTCTATCTCCAGACACGACATGCCCCAAAAACTTCACTTCTTCCAGCCAAAACTCGCACTTGCTCATCTTTGCATACAATTTTTCTTGCCTCAACGTCTGCAGTGCGATCTTTAAGTGTTCAGCATGCTCTTCAATACTCTTGGAGTAGACCAGAATATCATCAATAAACACCACTATAAACTGGTCCAAGAATGGTGAAAAGATTCGGTTCATCAAGTCCATAAATATCACCGGTGCATTCGTTACTCCGAAGGGCATCACTAAATACTCGTAATGTCTATACCGAGTTCGGAACGCCGTCTTGCAAATATCTTCTGTTTTAACTCGGACCTGATGATATCTGGATCGCAAATCCAGCTTCGAGAATACCCTCGCGCTACTAAGCTGCTCAAATAATTCGCCGATGCGAGGGATCGGGTACTTGTTCTTAATAGTCACCCGGTTTAATTCTCGATAATCGATGCACATTCTCCTTGTGCCATCTTTCTTCTTGACTAGAAGAACTGGAGCTCCCCAAGGCGAGTTACTGCTGCGAATCCAACCCTTCTCAAGTAATTCAGTAACCTGCTTCTTGATTTCTTCCAACTCCACTAGTGCCATTGGATAATACGCTTTAGAAACTGGCGCTGCACCAGGAACAAGATCAATCGCGAACTCCACGTCTCGCTTCGGCGGTATACCTGATATGTCCTCGAACACGTCCATGAAATCTCGAACAACAGCTGGCGCTTCATCTTTATCAACTTCCATCGGCGAAAGAACATTAGTTGTCGGCCTAGCCCTAAACTCGACTGGCCCGACAGAACTGCTTCCTCCATAAAAGATAAGCTCCGGATGACCGGAAATCTGGAAAATTACTTTCTTTTCCCTACAATCGATGTGAGCGTGGAAAGTGGCGAGAAAATCCATTCCCAAGACGACTTCATAGCTTCCTGTATCAATTACCAAGAAATCTGCAAAAAGCTCCCGCCCGCAAACAACAACTGCACAATCCTTACATTCTCTACTCGATATGATCTTCCCATTCCCAGTGTGTATGTCCGAACAACTAGACAGGGTCGTGCAAGCAATCGAGTGTGTAGCAATAAACTTGGATGATATAAAACAATGGGATGCACCAGAATCGAATAACGCTAATGCGGGAAAACCATGAACAAGTAGAATACCTGAAACAACTTCTTCTAAAGCTTTGGCTTCCTCCGCCGTCAGGGTAAAGGCTTGAGCTTGATTGGGTCCCTGAGTTATCAGCTTCTGCTCCTGAAACTTTCTCCGCGGTGGCTTCTGAGTATCTTCCTTCAACCGTAGCTTCGATGGACAAGTATCAATGGTGTGATCAGCTGATCCGCAAATAAGACAAAGTCCAAGCCTCTTACGACAATCTTTTCGATAATGACCCGGTCATTGGCAGTAATCGCACAACACCCTTCCTTTTTGCTAGGGCAAAACTGGCTTCTTCATTGGTACAACGCCACGCCTGTCCACCGGAATACCTCAGCGTCCATGTGCTCAGTTCGGTGCAAATGCTGGCTTCCGTACTGTAACTGCTGGCTGATGTGTACTCCCAATCTTCATAGATAGGCTCTGCTGCTCTCGGGCTACTGTAAGTACTTTTGAGAAAATGGTCAAACCCAGGGAGACAATCTGCCTCTGGATGTCCACATCCAAACTGCGCATGAACCTCCTTGCCCTATCATCATCGTTGGCAACCAAAGGTCCAGCGAATCTACTGAGCCGCGTCCACTCAGCTGCATGTACATCTACAGGTGCGCCGTTCTGCTTCAAACTGACGAACTTTTCTTCCATTTCCTCCCGTGCAGTCCGCGGGAAGAACTTCTCTAAGAAACTCTTTGAAAAATCCGCCCAACTGATCGGCTTGGGCAAGCGGGTCTCTTCCACAAGCCACCATTCACGGGAGTAGTCCACCAACTGGATGCGTACCACATCCACCCTCTTATCCTCTGGGATCTGTGCCACAACGAGTAAATTCTCCATATCAACCAGCCACTGATCCGCTGGCAATGGCTCCTCCAGGCCAGTAAAGACAGACGGACCCAGTCTCCTGAAATCCGCCACGGTACCCACACGATCCACTGGTCTGGCCACAACATTGTTCACGGACTGCTGAACGGTCCGCAAACCTTCTTAAAAAGATTCAGCTTGCTGTTGGATCAGCTCGGTTTGTCGCTTTTGTTTCTCCAACATCCCACGGATTACTCCAAGCATAGCTGCTTCGTCAACACGCCTCTGGTATGTTTTCAGATCCTTTCCTGCCATGTTCTTGAAATCAAAGCACCCAAAGGATTAGCATGATAACAGATTCAAAATATAGATCAAGGATATGAATCAAGGCTAGAACTCCAACTTACTTAAATAGAGTATCGCATTGTAACCATGCCGCGGTATCATAGCTGCAATCACATAACTCCACCCAAGTCGCCTAAGTTCTAGAGATAACTAAAAGGAAACCAGGTTTCGAGGCGATATGCAAAGGAGGTTTGCATATCGTAAAAGTAGGATCAGGAGGAAGTTAAGATTAAAAATGGTAAGACGGTAAGGTGGCAAGACATGTTTCCTAATCATGAGTATTCTGATTCGTGTATTGGGTCCAATACCCAACTACAAAAGAATCAAACCAGATTAACCTAGAACCTGTCTCTGATACTAAAAGAACCATGTCACGCCCCACTTTCCAGAGTATGCGAAGATAGGCACGTGACATAGCCAACCATGCTACCTGTGGATAGAAAATATCCTTCCACAGTCACATTACGGCTGTGGAGATATCAAGAACAATAATAAACTATCTAACACATGTCCATAAGCCAGAATAAAACGAGTCAAGAATAAAATAATGTGGAAGCAAAAGATCCAATACAAGAATAAACTGGAATGTACGACCCAAAATGCGGGCTCACATCAAGAATGAAAATACCGAAAGTAAAATGAACTAACTACTAACAAGTCCTCACTGCTCAGCCTGCTGACTGAAATGCTCCTGCTCGGCCTGTAGCGAAGGTAAAGAATTTGGGCCATGCAAAACCCAGACGTCAGTGCATCATAATATCAAGCAATAATATAAATAGGAGTAGCAAGACATGCAGGTATGAGTATGAGCAAGAATATAACAAGAATATATAACAGTGAGTATGTCAGTATAAGTGACGTGCAGTGATATCTAAACTGTGCTACGGGGTTATCTATTCTAAAGTCTTCGAAACCAAGTAATGTAATCCTCATCGTAACCCATCGGTGATTATTCCGTAACGCCCAGAAAAACGGCAAACAATAGGCATTCCATAACTCCCGGAAAAACGGCAAACAATAGGTATTCTGTAACGCCCGGAAAAACGGCAAACAATAGGATGGTCCTTTGAATTACGTTCGGTTACATTCCTGATTTCCCCATACCCCCAAGTTATATATGTCAAGTCAGGTATAAATAAATCTGGAGTTAATGCCAACACAGGATCAAGCAGGTACAGAAGTGTCTGGATAGACAACAGGAAATGTCCGTAGGGACAACAGGTCGGGTTTGTTGGCATTAGTAACAAGATCAGGTAACAGAGAAAGCCATGGTACTTCAAGTCAAGTCAGGTAATATATATGTATCATGTCATGTCAAGAAGTGCACGGTATTACGTCGTGTCAAGTAATGGTATATCAAGTCATGTTAGGGGTGCACAAATGTCACGTGGGTGCTCATAATCGAACTATAATAAGCATGGGTATACAAAACAAGTATGGGGTACTAATGGAACCATAAAAATGGAACATTGTGATGTGGTATGCAAATAGGTACAGAATAAAGTATATGGACGCACATTTATCGATGTGGGTTAAGAGGATAGTTCCAACATTAATTAAATACAGTTTATCGATTATAGAATGTTAAAAATCACATTAATATGTATTAAATGATCTAGGGATGCAATTGAATATAAAATAGGCTAAATGGATGCAACTAGGTATTCGAAAGCTATAAACTATTTAAAATTGTATTATGGGCTATGCAAATAATCATTATGTGGTTCAAATACGGATATGGGTATTGTGTATCATAATCTAATATGCAATATGAAATGTTTCAGGTTTTAGATCTACAGGTGATATAAATGGAACATCAGAATTAAAATGGAACATATGATATTAGATTTAATCTACAGGTTTACTATGCAGTTAAATAAGTATAAATAAATTAAATAGCATGTGGCAAGTTTTACTTGCCTCGACAGATCAAGAAACGGGTATACGGAACGTCTCACGTCGGCGGAAAAAGTCGCGACGCGCGTACGGTACACGGAACAGATCTAAACAACGAACAAGGGGATCACACGGGTCAGGTATGCTCGCTGAGTCGTCGAGATCGTCAACGGCACGGCCGGATTCCGGCGATGAAGAAAACAGTGAACATGAGATAAAAGGACAGAAAAGAAAGAAAAGAAAGGATGAAGAAAAGGAACGGAAGAAGGGGTTGAGCAGAAGGTACGCTCACCGTGTTTCAGAGAGGAGTCGTGAGATGTCGACGGCGTCGACGGAGCTCCGGCGAACGACTGGGGTGCACAGAGTCGGGGAAACGAGACGAGATCACCGGCGACGATCGACTCCGGCGGTGCAAGGCGTGAAGGGGTGCTCGGCTGTTCTTGGGTGCGCTGTGCAGGGGCTAGGGAAGGAGAAGAGATGGAGGCGGAGGAGATGAGGGTGAGGAGGCGACGAGGTCAGGAATTGCGTCGTCGGCGTTTTGTGCGACGGCGAGGTGGAGGCGGCGGCTAGGGTTCGTGGTCATGGGTTCGTTTTAAGAAAGAATGGAGGAAGAAAGAAATAATATAGGGAGAGAGGGAGAGAGAGAAGATTGCGAGATGAGAGAGAGAGAGATTCTGAGAGAGAGAGGAGATCGAGAGGAGAGAGATAGAGAGAGCGCGAGAGGAGAGAGAGAATTGAGGAGAAAGAAATTTGGCAGCATTAGCGGAGAGAGAAAGAGAGAAAAGATTATGAGGGGGGAGAGAGAGAGATTGAGCGTTGGGGATAAGGAGAGAGGAAAAAAAAAGAAGTGGGGCTGGAGCAATGAGAGAGAGGCTGGGGTTTGTTAAGGGAAGATTTTAAAGAAAAATTTTAAAAAAGATTTACATTAGTTTTTATAAATCTTCTGAGTTGATACAGGAATTTAAAAATTAAAATTTAAAATTAAAATAATTGAATTTTAGCGGGATTTAAAATATTTCAAAATGCGCCCGGGTCGGGTCTAAAATTTTTGATTTAAAATACGAAAATTATTTGTAAGTTCCAAAATTTAAAATGAAAGATTAGGTAACGAAAATGCATACCCCCAAGAACGGATGCACGTACGTGCGCGTAGCCATCCAAACACGACTGTTTCACTGAATGGGATGAGAACAAGATGCGCAGATGCTACCACGGGGTTAGGGGTATCATGCAGGCTATGAAATGCAATTTTAATTTATTATACATGATCTAAAATGTTACATGATAAAATGTGTGATGCCAAATAAAATCAATGCGCGGTCCACATTAAATGCACGTGTCTATTTAACAGGCCAGGGTAGTTTATGAATATGAATCAATAGGTTCAAGCAAGCGGGTCGGGTCGAATGCAATGTAAAATGTAAACTGCCATTCGCACCCAAACAAGATAAATCAATAAAATACCACGGATAAACAATTACGGAAACAGAAATTGGTATAACTGAACTCGGTTGTTACAGATAGACTCTTGAAGAGACGGTGTCATTCTTTCTATGTTAAGACTGGGACATGTCTCTTTATAACATCGTTCGGATTGATTTCATCTTGATTCTGGCGGTCATGGCGTTTTTCTGAACCCACTTCAGGAGTTCGATAGAGTTAATGACTTTTACGGCCGACTCAACTGTCGTCAAGAAGTAACCCTGCTCCTGGAACCTCATAAAATTCCACTTGGCCAGAGTCCTGGCCCTCTTGTGTAGGGTTCCTCTTTACGACAACAAGGTTTCGGGAGGTATCGTCTATACATTTTTAAAATTTATGTCGTTTGAAGAACCCTAAACTAGAATCGTTAACTAGAAAATCATACGAAACGAAATATAAACTACTTTACATCTAAGTGATAACGGAACACATCCTTTGTAGACCGGTCCTTCACTTCAATAGCTCCTTGTAGTGGTCCCTCTGCTGCGATCGTGGAACTCCCGGACTCTTGCATGGCTTCTCAAGGTGAAAGGATGAACTTGCTTGAAGCCTTCAAAGCCGAAAATGATCAACGTCGAGAAGACACTAACTCAAGCTACTAATTTACTAATGAGAGATTAGTGAAGCTAACACCCTATACTAAAGTGCTAATCTAGTAGAGGAGGACGAAATAGGAAGTGGACTCACTTTAGTTTTATTTTTCTCACAATATTTTCTCGCTTGAACAAAATCTAGAGAGCTCTTGAGCTTTGAAGAAGAAGATGATGAGTCAAGAGATGAGAATGAACTAATGAGGTGAGAGAATCAACCATGGGTGAGTTTTTATCATATAGCTAACTCATGTAGAGGCATAACCATGGCTAAATTATAATGGTTAGGTTAATAAATATCTTAAGTAAAATAAAACTAGTGGACTAAGTCAATGCATCCACAAGCTTCTACAAGCTTCATGCATGTGGCTAATTATCCACTAATTTGGAATTACTTTAAATATTAAAACCATACATTATAAT
Organism: Agapanthus africanus; assembly: GCA_030015575.1. NCBI lineage: Eukaryota > Viridiplantae > Streptophyta > Magnoliopsida > Asparagales > Amaryllidaceae > Agapanthus > Agapanthus africanus. The sequence continues at coordinate 62,256,921 of CM057338.1, forward strand.
TAGTATGGTGTAAGTCTCATACACCCATGTAGTGTGTATCAACAACCATCACACAATATAAAACACAATTAATATATATCACATATATATTAAGTGTGACATGTGAGAAAATAAATGCTTAAGTGAGCTAATATTAGTTAATGTAAATTAGTATATCAAATATACAATTATACACTAAATTATCAAATCAACACTTGATTTAATAATCCGGCTATATCACATATAACCGACTAATATTAAATGCACCAACTTATCGAATCAACACTTGATTCAATAACCCGGCTATATCACATATAACCTACCGATACAAATATCGCGAGAATAGAATACGGTATCACATACTCGCATTATTCTCTGTCGTGCACATATCACATATGTGCTCCTACTTCATTTTGCCTGAGCCAGTAAAACCTCTATGTAGGATTTTAAAGACTCGTCAATATGTCGGCAGTAGGTGATGATCACATCAAGCACCCACAAGCCGTCAGCGGTACTAGCTGGACGTACCCCTGTATTGAACGATCAGAAGATCAGCAAGCAAGCCCGCTCTAACTCCTGCAAAAGCATGTCAGTAACACTACCGTACAGTCTGATCTCCTCGTCTGATATGTCGCATATCCAGTCTAGGGGTGGTAAACGTCAGACCCCAATAACCGATAAGTCATGCCGATATGAGGCTTATAACGGGTCAAGAAACTACCGATAACACTTACCAGTAAATCTCTAAATCAGCCCTGGTCAGGGACTTCCCTGTTATGGCCAATCGAGCACAGCACAACATCAACTCCCAATACCGGGAGAGACGAAACCCCTCCTATCGCTCATTGCCTCCATGTGACTCGGGACTGTACCCAAAAACTACCGTTTTGCACGTCCTCTTGAACGTGGTAAGGTGGAAATCAAAGCACAGTAGGAATCATACAAGACCCTATGATGATCTCGGGTCTACAGACTAACCTGTACCAGTGTCACTAAAGAACTGCTATCTGACGATAGGTATAATACCAACTAGGAGTTCTCGGCGAGTCTGTCGAGTGTACCCAGTCTCCATTAAGCACCCGTATACCATCTCTGATGTCAAACACCAATGGATATGGGATCATCCATTGCCTATCTCATGGGTCCAGAAGCGTATACGCTATTCTACTCTGGTATATCGATGCCCTGTCTCGATACACCCACGACTAGGAATATTAAAAGATGAACTTATGGACTACCATGGCCCTACTAGTATGATCTGCATCATAATCCTGGTAGTCAAGTACACATACTTAGGGTTTTACCAACATGTAACCATAAGACAGTATCAAGAGACAAGTATACATGTTAAGATAAAGGGCAACCAGATAGCATACTATCGTGTCAAGTAAGAAAGTCCTCTCTATATATGTCCAAGCATCCAATATAATATACATCATATGTACAATAATGGCCTCTAGGGCATACACACAATAAACAATCTCCCACTTGCACTAGGGCCAGCTGCTGTAATATCTCATACCCAACATCCCGAAGAGTCTCTCGAACTGTATCTGGGGAATGGCCTTCGTGAGTGGATCTGCTATGTTGTTTTTCGTGTCAACTCTCCTGACCTCGATCTCTCGACGATCAACTATCTCCCGGATCCGATGATACCGCCTCAGAATATGCCTGGATCGCTGATGGGACCTGGGTTCCTTGGCCAAAGCCACTGCTCCATTGTTATCACAATACAAAGGTATTGGATACTCAATGGATGGAACCACTCCAAGTTCAGTTATGAACTTCTTCATCCAGACAGCCTCTTTGGCAGTATCGTTGGCAGCGATGTATTCAGCCTCCATCATCGAGTCTGCAACGGTTTCCTGCTTGGAACTCTTCCAGCATACCGCCCCTCCATTGAGGGTAAAGACAAATCCCGAGTGCGACTTAGAGTCATCCTTATCACTCTGGAAACTCGAATCGGTAAAGGACTCCGCTTGGAGTTCTCCGTTACCATACACCAAGAGCATCTCTTTAGTCCTTCTCAAGTACTTGAGAATACTCTTCACAGCTGTCCAGTGACTCTCTCCAGGATCCACTTGATAACTACTCACTACACTTAGTGAGTGTGCTACATCGGGTCTGGTACACAGCATAGCGTACATGATAGAGCCTATTGCTGAAGCATAGGGTATCCCTTGCATGAGAGCTCTCTCTAAATCAGTCTTGGGAGACATCTCTTTGGAGAGAATGAGTCATGAGATCGTGGGTAAAAACCCATACTTGGATTCTTCCGTACTAAACCTCTTTAGTATGGTGTCAATGTACCTGTATTAGGACAATCCTAGTATCTGTTTAGATCTATCTCTATAGATCTTAATCCCCAAGATATAGGAGGCATCCCCTAGATCTTTCATTGAGAATCTTTGTGATAAGAAGAGCTTGACCGATTGCATCATAGGAATGTCATTTCCTATCAAGAGTATGTCATCCATGTACAATACGAGGAAGACAACCTTACTCTCTGCCACCTTCTTATATATACAAGGTTCATCTACGTTTTTGACGAAATCAAACTCTTTGATAACGATATCAAAACAGATGTTCCAACTCCGCGATGCTTGCTTTAACCCGTAGATGGATTTAAGCAGCTTGCACACCTTTCCGCTACTTCCACTATCTACGAAGCCCTCTGGCTGAGTCATGTACACGCACTCTTCCAAATCACCATTTAGAAAGGCGGTCTTAACATCCATTTGCCAGATTTCGTAGTCATGGTATGCAGCAATGGCAAGTAGAATCCGGATGGACTTAAGCATAGCCACTGGAGAAAAGGTTTCATCATAATCCACACCTGGTCTTTAACGAAAACCTTTTGCAACAAGTCTAGCTTTGAAAGCCTCAACTTTTCCATCTACACCAAGTTTCTTCTTATAGATCTATTTGCTCCCAATGGGTTTTACCCCTTCAGGAGCAACTTCCAAAGTCTATACTTGGTGTACATGGATTCCATCTCAGATCGCATTGCATCCAGCCACTTCACAGAGTCCCCACTCGTGATGGCCTGCTCGAAACTAGTTGGATCATCATCCTCCATGATGCAATCCCCGCTTCCACCATCAATGAGAAAACCGTAGTATCTCTCAGGTGGATGAGGAACCCTACTAGATCGGCGAAGAGGCTGAGGTTCGTTGGAAACTATCGAATCCTCTGGTTCTACCAAATCTTCTGTCATAGTTTGTATAGCTGGAATTTCTTCCAGTTCTACCTCCTTGCCACTAATTTGTTTCAAAAGAAAACCCTTTTCTAAAAAGGTGGCATGTCGAGAAACAAACACCTTTTGTTCCTCGGAATAGTAGAATATATACCCTCACGAATGTATGGGATATCCTATAAACTTACACAGAACTGACCTTGCCTTGAGTTTTTCCGGATTTTGTGTTTTCACATATGCCGGACAACCCCATATCTTAACATAATTAAGATATGGTCTCTTTCCTTCCATATCTCATATAGAGTGGTTGATACAGATTTGGTGGGAACCATATTCAATAGGTCTACAGCTGTTTCCAGTGCATAACCCCAAAAGGAAATAGGTAACTCAGCAGTGCTCATCATAGAGCGCGCCATATCTAATAGGGTGTGATTCCTCCACTCCGATACACCGTTGTGCTGTGATGTATACGGAGGAGTAAGCTGAGAAAGAATCCTATTCTCTTTTAGATAATCACGGAATTTCGTGCTCAAGTATTCTCCTCCTCGATCAGATCATAGGATTTTAATACTTTACCCGTTTGGTTATCGACTTTGGATTTATATTCTTTGAATTTCTCAAAAGCTTCAGACTTGTGTTTCATCAGAAACACATGTCCGAATCTTGAGAGATCGTCAGTGAATGTAATGAAGTACGAAGAATCATTCCTGGCATGTGTAGACATAGGACCATATACATCACTATGTATCAGTCCTAAGAGCTCACTAGCTCTTTCTCCGTGTCGTGTAAACGGAGTTTTGTTCATCTTGCCTTTGAGACATGATTGGCAAGTGTCATAAGATGAAAATTCGAACGGGTTCAAATATCCATCCTTATGCAACTTAGCCAGTCGTGTCGCATTAATATGATCTAGTCTACAATGCCACAAGAAGGATTCGTTCATTTCTGAACTCTTCATCTTGTGTGTGTTTTGTACATTAAGAACTGTAGTTTGATTTAAAATGTATATGCCATTATTTAACGAGCCTGATCCAATCAACTTTTGATTCAGGAAAATGTTCATAACATCATTCTGTACTACAAAATTATATCCCTCTTTACTTAATAAAGAAATTGATATAAGGTTGCATATCAGGGTCAGAATGTAATAGCATTCATTCAGAATCAATGTATTACCATTTGGTAATACAAGGTGATATTCGCCAACTACTTTGGCTGCAACATTTGCCCCATTCCCGACTCTCATAGAATGATCACCCATTCCCAGTTCTCTACCTTTCCTAAGCCCATGTAACATATTACATATGTGGGATCCTGATCCGGTATCAAATACCCAAGATGTAGAGTGAACTGAGAAACAATTCTCAATAACTAACACACCTGAAGAAGGCGCATCAACATGCTTATTCTTCATTTGGGAGGCATGGGAATCCGGATATTTCCCTATTCCCTATTCAGTCTTATAACAATTATAAGAAAGAACGGAACCAACGTTTCCCTGCACAGTATAACATGCGGGTTCGGTCAATACATCCATATTATTATCTTGATTAAGACGTAACATGGTCGCTACCTGGAGAGAGAGAGAAGAAAACACTTTAGCGTATGCTCTTGCAAGATCAGATTGGTTATTATTTTATCTAATCAGGATGGCTCCCACTGTTTTTATCAAATTTTCCTTCAAACTCTAAAAGGAAAGACTAACCAGGATTAATTACACTATACAAGTTCGCCAATCTTTCAGCCAGGCCAGTGCCGGTACTTTGAGGGAGGTTCCCCGTGCTTTCGCACGGACCTAATTAAAATAAACCTCATTTTTCCAGAGGCATAGCCCCGTTGACACATTTCTAGACACCTACTTGATAGGCTAATTGTAAAGTACAAAACTCTCTCAGGAGTAACACTTACTCGCAGTGGATATCAGGATCCAACTATCTCATAGAAGGTATGCAATCTCATTGAAAATTTCAATACTTGAAATTCCCGATAATATTTTTCCCCTAACGTGCTATGACCTTGACGCAGGCCAAATAATCCATAGTCCACTAGTCAAGTTCAACTCGTCATTTCCTGATTGAATTAAACACACCCGCACGACCCTTGACGCAGGACAAACAACACCGTACGAATACCTTAATCCAATCGCATCTCATGATACAGATAATTACTAATTCAGCTACCATACACTACGCCTTGACGCAGGCCAAACTACTATAGTACGAATACTAAAATAGCACTTATCTGAAATGACAGAGGGCTACGACAGGTTTTTATGAAAACCTTTTGCGTAATGAACTTGATATCTTTGTAGAATCGAGTGATTTTTGAAAAGGAGTGTTTTTTAGGCTTTTACTAGCTTCGCTAAAGAGGTCACTCCCGGTGAAGGGATCTCGGCTCTTTCCTTATCGAATAAGGTACAGGATATTTCACAAATACCACAATGAAAAGCAAAGACTACAAAAGCAATCAAAAACAAAACCGAGTGTTTGTAGCATCTGCTAGTTTCACTAAAGAGGTCACTCCCGGTAAAGGGATCTCGGCTCTTTCCTTATCGAATAAGGTGCTGGATACTCTACAAGGAATACCGTTATGCAAAGCAAAAACTAGAGCTACCCTTTTTGAAAATTTGATTCTACAACATCTTTTAGGTTTCTTTTCTTTCATTAATCTCATTAATGAAGTCCCATCATTTATGCTTCCTAAGCATCACAGAAGAAACGAAAATACAACGTACGCTTATGCCATCCGCATTCACCACAGTGTCCCGTTATGCACCGTTAGGTTACTTAACTAACGGCATACCGTGACGGGACTAGCGCGGGTGCAAAACATAAGCAACGTCTACTATATATCTCATATATAATATGTATCCATTCGTCTCAGAATCCACAGTGATCACATCACAGAGCAGCAGAAGAAACATATGAAATATTGGATATATTAGGAGGTCCGTGTTTTATTTTGAGCCTATATAAAACACGGATTCCACGGTCGCGATGAATAGCCAAACCCACATCCCTAGACCCCTACGAGAGAGACAAGCAACCCTACCAATTCTAGAGTTAGGAGACCCGGACTCGACTCCTCGAGTTGGTCTCCCACTGGACTCTAGAACCCGGTTACTTGTGCTCCTCTCTTTGGGTCTATCCTAATGCGGAAAAGTAAATAATATACAACAATGGTGACATCAACCTCAACCCGGAAGTGACCCAATAAAAGAATATTACATACATAGAATATTACATGAATGAAAATAAAAACTCTCGTCTCACATAAACCCCCGGCTATTCAAAACGCGACGATCCAATATAACATATCACAGCAACACATAATATCACATGTCATCAACGTAATTAAATATGCGTATCCCAATTTTCGTTGACATATAGCAATGAAACAGGTGATACACTACATATTACACTTACGGTCGCGGAAAAAAAATGTCAAACTACAACATTTGGAATCCATAATAATCTTAGACATCATAAACCCAAAATATCACATATTTTGGATTTCATGCCTAACTATACGAATTCCACATATTGTATCACATTCCAGAAATTGCTAAACGGTGTTAAATATTTCGATCGAATCAACAAACACCCAAAATTACCCAAAAAGCTCAACACCTGAGTGTAGTTCAAAAGGTCCCAGAACATGCCACAGCTCCTATGAACCAGCCGTAGAAGGGTCAACCAATGCCTCATATGTAGCACCGCTGAACCACCACAAACCCTAGGGTTTAGTGGCGGTTCTAACGGTCACATAATCGAGTTAAGGTTTCGTTCTTCTAGAGGGTCCACAGTGTCGCGTGCATGATTTTCTGAAAGTTTTAGACTAAGGAAAAATCCAACACTTGGAAAATTTCCGGCAAGGGTTAAAATGGGTATTTGATATACGTTCGAACTTTTTAACACCGTTTAAATAACCCGAATACTAGTTAGAATTACGACTACGAAACACTCCGAGTTGCCTTTATAGTAAACTAACATCTCATGCAAATTTAGCAAAAACAAACAACACCTGAAACACCAAAACCCAGTCTCTGGAACACCAAAAAAAATTTAGGCAGTGAGCTCGGATTTTGGCCGAGATGGGGGGTGGTGGCCAGACAAAGTTTCTCAGCAATGCCTCAAATTTCTCCAGTGTTCATGTTATATCACATACAACATTCGGTACTTGTTTAAAAAAATTTCAGGGTCATTTCAAAATCGACAGAAACCCGTATTTGGTGTTTCAAGTTTCGGAGTTCGTTTCGGTTTCGTGATCTAACAATCCGTCTAATTCTCTAGCTAGGCTCTGATATCACTATAGGATTCCTCTTGACGACAGCAAGATTTCGGAAGGCATTGTCCATGCCATTTTTAAAAGTTTTGTTGTTTGAAGAACCCTAAACTAGAATCGTTAACTAGAGAATCATACGAAATGAAATGTAAACTACTTTACATCTAAGTGATAACGGAATACAACCTTTGTAAACCGGTCCTTCACTTCAACAGCTCCTTGTAGTGGTCCCTCCACTGCGATCGTGGAACTCCCGGACTCTTGCATGGCTTCTCAAGGTGAAAGGACGAACTTGCTTGAAGTCTTCGAGGCCGAAGATGATCTACGTCGAGGAGAGACTAACTCAAGCTACTAATTCACTAATAAGAGATTAGTGAAGCTAACACCCTATACTAAAGTTCTAATCTAGTAGAGGATGACGAAATAGGAAGTGGGCTCACTTTAGTTTTATTTTTCTCATAATATTTTCTCACTTGAACAAAATCTAGAGAGCTCTTGAGCTTTGAAGAAGAAGATGATGAAGTCAAGAGATGAGAATGAACTAATGAGGTGAGAGAATCAACCATTGATGATTTTGTATCATATAGCTAACTCATGTAGAGACATAACCATGGCTAAATTATAATGGTTAGGTTAATAAATATCTTAAGTAAAACAAAACTAGTGGACTAAGTCAATGCATCCACAAGCTTCTATAAGCTTCATGCATGTGGCTAATTATCCACTAATTTGTAATTACTTTAAATATTAAAACCCTACATTATAATTAGTATGGTGTAAGTCTCATACACCCATGTAGTGTGTATCAACAACCATGACACAATATAAAACACAATTAATATATATTACATATATATTAAGTGTGCACATGTGAGAAAATAAATGCTTAAGTGAGCTAATATTAGTTAATTTAAATTAGTATATCAAATATACAATTATACACTAAATTATCAAATCAACACTTGATTTAATAATCCGGCTATATCATATATAACCGACTAATATTAAATGCACCAACTTATCGAATCAACACTTGATTCGATAACCCGGCTATATCACATATAACCTACCGATACAAATATCGCGAGAATAGAATACGGTATCACATACTCGCATTATTCTCGGTCCCGCACATATCACATATGTGCTCCTACTTCATTTTGCCTGAGCCAGTAAAACCTCTATGTAGGATTTTAAAGACTCGTCAATATGCCGGCAGTAGGTGATGATCACATCAAGCACCCACAAGCCGTCAGCGGTACTAGCTGGACGTACCCCTGTATTGAACGATCAGAAGATCAGCAAGCAAGCCCGCTCTAACTCCTGCAAAAGCCTGTCGGTAACACCACCGTACAGTCCGGTCTCCTCATCTGATATGTCGCATATCCGGTCTAGGGGTGGTAAACGTCAGATCCCAATAACCGATAAATCATGCCGATATGAGGCTCATAACTGGTCGAGAAACTACTGACAACACTTACCAGTAAATCTCTAAATCAGCCCTGGACAGGGACTTCCCTGTTATGGCCAATCGAGCACAGCGCAACATCAACTCCCAATACCGGGAGAGACGAAACCCCTCCTATCGCTCATTGCCTCCATATAACTTAGGACTGTACCCTAAAACCACCGTTTTGCACGTCCTCTTGAACGTGGTAAGGTGAAAATCAAAGCACAGTGGAAATCACACAAGACTCTATGACGATCTCGGGTCTACAGACTAACCTGTACCAGTGTCACCAGAGAACTGCTATCTGACGATAGGTATAATACCAACTAGGAGCTCTCGGCGAGTCCGTCCAGTGTACCGATTCTCCACTGAGCACCCGTATACCATCTCTGATGTCAAACACCAATGGATATGGGATCATCCATCGCCTATCTCATGGATCGAGAAGCGTATATGCTAGTCTACTCTGGTATATCGATGCCCTATCTCGATACACCCACGACTAGGAACATTAAAGGATGAACTTATGGACTACCATGGCCCCACTAGTAAGATCTGCATCATAATCCTGGTAGTTAAGTACACATTCTAAAGGCTTTACCAATATGTAACCATAAGACAGTATCAAGAGACAAGTATAAATGTTAAGATAAAGAGCAACCATATAGCATACTATCATGTCGAGCAAGAAAGTCCTCTCTATATATGTCCAAGCATCCAATATAATATACATCATATGTACAATAATGGTCTCTAGGGCATACATACAACTAACATCTTGTTGGCTCAATATCTGAGCTGCTTCTGTCTTAATTTTTGTGTTTTGAGCACTTGACAGATTTCAACTCTTTGGGAAGCCGCCGTCGGCAGGGTGATGGAGAGCTTTAGATATACTCCTGATCGTGCATTTGTCGGAAGCGTCACCTGAGCTTGTCCGCAAAGTTTGATGATACCCTTTGTTACGGCAGTCTTGCCCCCAGCTGGAACATTAAAGAGTCGTTCAGACACCGTCTTATGTTTGGGTTCTAGTGCCTTAGCGATCATGAAATTCGACCTCTTTCCCCTTGAGATCGGCTTGGCCACCTGATTTGCTGGGATTTCCGCTAGATGAGCGCTTCCGGCGGGATAGATGATGACGGAACCAAATTGGCGGGGCGGTTCCTCCCACTACCGACTGAGGCTTGCGAGGAGAACCACAGGAGCATTGATCTTGACCACGTATGTCATCTTGGAAGATATCGTCGTTGAAATTTGATTGCTTCATTAAAAGCATTATTTCAGTACAAATATCGGTTTATATGTTAAATGGGTTTGCATGAATGCTTGACCCAAAATATGGGATAAGAGAAATATCTCGCTGGGCGTGCCAGAATCTGTAGAATGTTTTTCGTCTCCCTATTGAGATAGAAATGCGCGTCGCTTATCAGGCATATTACAGATTCTCCCTGTTTGGGGTAGGCTGGGGTTTAATGATTGTGCGGTTCCGAATTTTCGGCAGCCTTGGACTAAGCTGCCGCTAATTACCCCTTGCTTTTGGAGCGAGAGAACCTCCGATTAACAAGTCAAACAGATCATGTGAACTCAATATGCAATATGTGTGTGTTGTGTTTGAGAACGAGTTTGAGGATGCTTTGGGCATATCGGGGGCCTCGCGGAGTTTTTACAGGGGTCCTGCTATCCGGATAGCAGGCTAGGGGTCAAGAGGGCTAGCAGCCCACTTGCAGGGTACGAGATAGTGCTCCGTTAAAAATAATTTCTAACAGAAGATGTGATGAGTGCATATATGTCAAGTGCACGCGCGGTAAAGTGCGCATGTCAAGACCCGAAATTGGCACTTGACTGGCACTTAGATCACGTAACGTCTAAAGATGTTGACGCGATCCAAGTAAGCCGAAAACTAGGGATCTAAACGTTTTTAAGAAAATAGTGGAGGTGAAGTTTAAAAAGAGTTACAACATGGAATCAAGTTTCATTCTTAAAATTGTAACTAAGTTTGTTTGAAAAATGCCTATGTCGTTTTAAAATCGGACATCACATCCTTTTTAAATTTTGAATAAAACCTAATACCGGCATAATATATATATATATATATAAAGCATCCCAACAGGAGCTAGCTTCCACGCCCAAATGGCGGAGCAACCACACAAATAAAATATGACGCCCAAGGCGAAGAAAAGAAAAGCGAAACATAATCAACAACAGGTATAAAGTTGACTCCAACGAGTACGATGCCCACAAACACATAAACTCTAAGTCTCACTTCTAAATCCACAAATATACAAGTTTTGGACGATGGAGTTTTTAACTAAATACAAAAGAATATATACATATATAATGTGAGGTTACGATACAACATATAACCCACCTACCAAATCAATCACCATAGACAGAAGTGTGCCGGCAAGCCGCTACTGATCCGAGTGGTAAATCCTGCATGAAACTGGGGTACAACGAGGGTGAGTTGCCAACTCAGTGAATAAAAATATATCGCAAGGTAAAAATCGAAATGCATAACAATCTACTTAGTTCATAAAGTATAGTATTATCATATCATGTAGTAATAAATGTATAATGCACTACTACTATGAACGTATCAATAACGATCACGTAAACCTATAGGTATATCATCATCTCATATGTGTATAGCATGCAACCATGTATAAGCCTATAAAGCAGCCGAAAGATGTATGTAAAACCTTTTTTAAAATAGCCGCATGATACGTATGTCACGACATAAGAAGCAGACGTAGTTTTATAAAGTATTATATGTGTTTTATTTAAAATATACGTCTTGCTTTTTAGAAATGAGTTTTAAGAAGGTTTCAGTTTAAAAGATCCTTGTGTCATCCCAGACACGTCAAAATAGTGAAACCATAGCTCATTTAGAAACCTCTTATGTGTATCAACATATGAAAATAGTATTCAGGTACTGTCCCCTGGATGAGTCCTGTTCGGATACTATATAGCATAACTATAACAGAGCATCTCGATGGATCGCGCAACATTAACATATGAGTGTCTATCATCGACACTCTAAATCATAATAATCTCGTGTCCATCACCTACACTAAAAATCATAATAATCCCGTGCCCATCACCGACACGTAACTCTGATATCATAGGCACCGTCTTGTCAGACCAATCCTCCCTCGAAATCAATAACCCTGGTCGATATCCCCAGATATCCGTCGTGCTCTAATCTATCTCCGGTATCAAGTGTCCTCGCTAAGCTCTCCGCCTCAAATGCGGCTTTCCTACCCCTCGGCCTGAACCAGGTTCACCATGTATCTGACTGTGTACTCCCCCACTCAGTCCGGATATATAGCATGTCTGCAACCATATAGCTCCCACACTCAGTTTGGAATAAAATCAAATCAGAAAACAACAAGCTCATGGTGGACGTCAACTCATCGTATCCAGATAAAGCATCAAGTGAAGAAAAAAAATAATTGCGTAATTCATTCTGATGATATAAAAAATATATATATAATCATATATATAGCAGTGTCCCATACCACTGCGATATATCATCGTAGATAAAACATCATAAAACTTATAACAATCATATACGAATATCCATGGTAATGGTATTCGCAACTCAATCAACAAGTAATAAATATGTCGTTCGTAAATATAGTCAATCATACAAACAGATGCGACAGTTCTACTATGTCATGCAATACTAATGATGTGTAGTGTATCATACGTGTCTGTACTCATGCGGTATGGCAATCATTAGTATTTGTGCAAGTGTTATATAATTGTGTTCATAGCAGAATGGAATTCAATCCCTATCCATATCATATATATCTATACTAATCACTCCCACAGATATAGGGAAGTCATACTCAATCGAATCAACATCTACATGGATATACGTAATATAGCAGTCCTACCGTGTCATAGCAGTAGCAAAAAGGTGTATTGTAACATATGCGTCTATGCTCGTGCAACATAATACTCATTGGAAGTTGTGCGGTGTTCTATTAGTGTGTTCGTATAAGAAGAATAACGCAATTAACATATATAACCGGTAATCGTATCGCGAGCGTATAAAGGTAATCTAATCGTATCGCGAGTGTATAAAGGTAATCTAATCGTATCGCGTATAATTATTAAACGTAACTAATTATTATGAGCTATATCGTTACCATTGAAAATGGAATGAAACGTTATTTTTAAATAAGGAAGCTGCAATATATTTAAATAGATATCTGTTTTAGAAATAGTAGCGCATTCGTGTCATTTATCATTTAAAAGTGAAAACGAATCGTTGGTTTTAAAAAAGAATATCTCAAACAATCGTAATGTCCCAAGTTGGGATATCGCAGGACTCCGCGACTCCAAAAGAATCTCGACCGTATTCTGCACACTATTATCGTCATTACAAGTACAGTATGATCTCTCATACAATAGACACCCAATGTCACATCCTTATCTTACGGATCTATAATGACGTACGTATGTCACAATAACCATATATCCAAATGTATCCATGTGTATAACCTACTATATACAAAATAAACACCAATTTAGTTAAGCTAAGTTATCTCCATAACACTAAAATCTAAATTGATAGAATAAGTATCCTAGTTAATTGGTTGCGGGGGTGCTATACGCAATCCACCTGACTTTCCATGTAGATATAAATCTACTCACCGACATATCGCGCTAGTTGAATTCCACGATCACTTTGCTCGTCCTTTCCGTCTCGGAAATCTCCTCGATCGTTCTTACAATCGTAATCATAATATAACGGCATAAATATCAAATCAAATGCGATACAATGAGATAAACGCACATAGGTTAGAACCTATAGCTCATTTACTCTAAATACGATCAAATACCCCCGACATCAACGTACGAATGTCGAACAATTCAGTCGAGGTATAGAAATACAAAAAACCAAGTTTTAAATATCAGAAACATTACCAAAACCACACTAAAACACTCCCAGGTTTATTTATATATAATCTGGGAAAAAACAAACAATATAGTAGCCTTAATTACTGCCAAATGAAGTTAAATAACAAAAATTAAAACCCAAATCAACAAGAAAACCGCCGGTAGCGAGGTTTGGGGAAAAACTAGCGATTTTTATAAGGAGTTAGGGGCTCGTGCTTTTAAGGTAGTCTCCTACTAGTCTCACCATATCACAGTATTATTAGTTTTTTTTTATAGATAAACCTACTAGTTCCAGATTCAATTTGATCATCACAAATATCACAAAAATCCTATTTTCTTATATTTGAACTAGAAAACTGATACTTAACAAAATGAAACTTGCAAGAAAGAGGATATTTACCTATAAGGAATGTGCACAAGGAAATTCCAACTCAAGAAGTCTATGGTTGAGACTCCTAGAGCTTGTAGTGGCTCTAGCTTGATCATATGAACAATATTCATGAGGGCACCATCAAGTTTCCCTTTGGTTTGATGAACAACAATCAACTAAGGTGATGGAGCTTGAAAGGGAAATGTTTTATTCAGTTTGAGAATTGAGAGATTATCATAAGTTTTTGATATAATGGAAAGAGGAGGTGTGAAGATTTGGTGTAGAGAAAGGAAAAGGTGGAGTGAGGTGAGTGTATGTGTGGGTGTGGTAAGTATGAGGGTTTTTTCCTAGTCTAAGATATAACACCACCCTTAAAACAAATTAAAACCCTTCTATAAATACTTATCATAACACTTAAATACCACATCTTTCACCAAACCTCATATCATGTTTAAAAACAAAACACTTATCATTTTATATGATATCACATATATCTCATTTTTTTCCAAAATAGTTACATTTTTACGGATACCAATCCGAAATCAAAAATACATACACGATATTATTTCCTAAACTCATAGTGTCCTTATTAAAATTATAAATTAATATTTATAATTTTTCAAAATGTTACAATATCCCATCCTTAAAGAAATTCGGTACCCGAATTTAAATTTAACCCCAATCCTAAAACATTTTGCCCAATCAATCAAATCACTGGGGTCTAAATCCTCAAAACATATAGTCCGCTTCAATTAACGGAACTCCGAAGTCCCATACGTGCCAAGATTATGGTAACGCAACTCGTGTGCGTGAAAAACTCAAAAGTATAAAACTCCCATAACTGTAAGTCTAGCAGAGGCTACGAGAATTACACCAGCTATGGTGCAAAATACAAAATGCGAAATCAACTGTGTATATCGAGTACACAATCATTGCCATAACCGTAGTGCAATATCTATAGCAGACGACCAAGTGAAAATATATACTCAAGTTATAATATATCTCCTCAAGTGCAATGCACGAAAACGAACTCAACCCTAACGGGTTTGCACGAAAACCAAATCACATGCCACGGGTGTGCATGAAAACAAAAACAGTGTCAAGTGCAATAGGTGTGGATGACAACAACATCCACTGCATTGAATGTGAATGAACCCAGTATCAAGTGCATCTAGAGTGCACGAAATCAACATCGAGTGCATCGGGATGAAAAAAATCAACATCAAGTGCATCGGGGTGCACAAAATCAATATCAAGTGCAGCTACTATGCACGGAAAAGCTCAAACAAGTGCACCTAGTGTGCAAAAAATCATATGTGTGACACTTAAATCATCAAAATACATAAGTTAAAATAATGGACATCGAATCATCTTTTCTTCAACATCGAAAACGTGGTATTCGGATCACTAAAAACGCAAATAAAAAACAAATGATATTGAAATACACCTTCTTCAATGTCGAAAGGTGTTTGTGTTAGTTGTATGTATGCCCTAGAGGCCAGTATTGTACAGATGATGTATATTATATTGGATGCTTGGACATATATAAAGATGACTTTCTTGCTCGATATGATAGTATGCTATCTGGTTACTCTTTATCTTAACATGTATACTAGTCTCTTTATACTGTCTTATGGTTGCATGTTGGTAAAGCCCTTAGGATGTGTACTTGACTACCTGGACTATGATACGGATCATACTAGTGGGGACATGGTAGTCCATAAGTACATCCTTCAAGGTCCCTAGTCGTAGGTGTATCGAGACGGGGCATCGATATACCAGTGTAGACTAGCGTATACGCTTCTCGACCCATGAGATGGGCGATGGATGATCCCATATCCATTGGTGTTTGAAATCAGAGATGGTATACGGGTGCTCAGTGGAGACTGGGTACACTGGACAGACTCGCCGAGAACTCCCAGATGATATTATACCTCACGTCAGATGGCAGTTCTCAGGTGACACTTGTGCAGGTTAGTCTGTAGACCTGAGATCGTCATAGAGTCTTGTGTGATTCCCACTGTGCTTTGATTTTCACCTTACCACGTCCATGAGGGCGTGCAAAATGGTGGTTTTTGGGTACATTCTCGAGTCACATGGAGGCAATGAGCGATAGGAGGGGTTTCGTCTCTCCGGGTATTGGGGGTTGATGTTGCGCTGTGCTCGATTGGCCGTAACAGGGAAGTCCTTAGCCAGGGCTGATTCAGAGATTTGCTGGTAAGTGTTACCAGTAGTTTCTCGACCCGTTATGAGCCTCACATCGGCACGACTTATCGGTTATTGGGGTCTGACGTTTACCACCCCTAGACTTGATATGCGACATATCAGACGAGGAGACCGGACTGTACGGGAAGTGTTGCCGGTTGGCTCGACGGGAGTTGTAGCAGGTTCGCTTGTTCTCTTCTGATCGCTCAATACCCGGGTGGCCGTTACGTTTAGCTGACCGCTTGCGGCTTGGGGGTGCTTAATATGATCATCACCCACTGCCGGCGTATTGACGAGTCTTAGAGTCCCACAATGGAGTTACCTAGTCCAGGCGAAACGTTGTGATGCGCGTATGCGATATGCGCATGGACCCGATTAAAATGCGTATATAGGATACCGTATATTGATCGGGCGGCTTGCTTTTGGCTAGGGTCGTATATGATATGGCCGGATTGATAAATCAAGTGTTGATTTATCATTTAACCATTAGATTCTCACTAGAAATCTTTTCTTGTATCTTTGGATGTATGGATGCATGTATGCATTCCTTGTTGATTCATACACATATGGATGTGCATGCACACATACATACATACATCATCTATCATGGTTGTTTATACATAGAAAATGGTGGATATATAAGACTCACACCATGGTTTATTTTATGGATATTTATTTCTATTTTTGCTAAAACAAAAGAAATGAGATAAGATTGAATCATGGTCAAAAGTTTGTACACTCTTCTTTTGACCTAACCATTTGCACCTAACTTTTGACCATGGTTTAATCTTTCTCTTGTTTTTAACTAAAGTAAAATTAAATATCCATAAAGAGATAACCATGGTTTGAGATGAAGAAAGAAAAATATATATTCTTATGTTTTTCTTTTTCTCTTAAGAATTATTCTTCTCTTCTTGAAAAATATCCATCATCTTCTTCAACCTTGAGCTCTTGCTCTCTAGAATTTTCAAGTGAGCAAAATATTCATCAAGATAGGATTTTGAATTGAGAAAAGCCACCACAACACCATTCTACACAAGTCTAGCCCACTTGTTTAGAGTGTTAGCTTCGATTTTCATTCTTGATCTTGCGAAGTTGCTAGTTTGGACAAAGCGGACTACGGGTGGATCATCGGTGACCTAGAGGAGTTCAAGCGGAGCTTTTCCAAACCCAAAGTAGCCAAGGAGTCCAGCGTAGGGAGCTACAAAGGTTGTACTCTCTAAACCCTAGCTTTTCTTTCATATGATGATATGCAAGTTTTAGAAACCCTAATTTTCTAGGAACGATCCGATGTTTGTTAGCTTAGCACCCTAAAGACTCTACCTTTGGTACATGTGATGCTTCCAAACCCTTCATGAGGTGCTAGGCTAACCCAACAGTTTGTACACATGGAAATGATAGAGCAAGAATTCCCACTTGCCTTCTGCCCACGGTCTAGCATTCTCTGTCTCTGGATTCTTGTTCTCCCTGTGGACCACTAAAACCATGGCCTCACTATACAATCGCCTAGTGAGGAGTAACGATGCAAACAGTCCCATGCTAACACCTCTCAGGACACTTCCTTGCTAAGTAACCTGGCCTCTCTCAATGAAACCATCAATGCAATGGCCTCTGGCCCTCTGAGTACGCGTCATACAACTGGCCCTAGGTCCAATCTCTATCACTATAGCATCCCGAAAAGAACCCATCACAGCCTCTGCCAATATCATCTTTACCAAACTGCCAGGAAACTAGCATTCCTTAATGAATCCACTTCCGTTTCGGAACAACTGCAATCTCATCAAGACTTTCCTCTGAAAGTATGGTCGCATACAACACCTCTGCATACGTATCAAATCTTTAGTATCGTCAGGGAAGAGGAACCACGCATCGAGACTTCATACAATTCTCATAATCTACTTCTCTTCAGTATCGATCTAATAGATAGCATATCACTACAGCTACGCGAACTGTAAGTCATACTCGGCTACGATCATGCCTGGAGTCTTACATAAAAACTCGAAAATACGAATTCGGCATCTTTGACACTCCGTGGGAGAAATCTGGCTAAGTATACCATCGAGAACTCTTCCCAAGCCATCGGAGGAAGACTCACTACTCGGTCACTCTCGATCGACTCACACCAGGTCTGAGCAAGACCCTCAAAAAGAACTAGTCAACTTCACCGATCTCGCATCGGAGCATCATAACGAACTGAATATCCTATCCATCATATCCATAAATGACTAAGAATCCTCTGGAACATCTATACTCGTAAACACCGGCGACTTTAGCTTCATGAACTCTGGAAGCGATGCCTCGATAATCTCAACAACGGCTGGTACAACTGTCTAAACAGTATGCAACACAACAATCTCCAAAGTAGGCTAGACAACATCAGGCCTCCAAGTCCGGATGGTCTCAAGTAATGACCCGACCATCTAGTGCAGATCCCAAAGAAACCCGCCTCAAAACTAGAAATCCTATCGTATAAGGATAAACAACATGTTCCTATTTCACCAGTATATCACCCTGGTCAGGCCTCATCCCAGAAAAGCCTGCCCTTACCATGTCTCTAACCGCGGCCCTCTCGGCTCGCGTAGACATGGTGACCGGAACAACCAACAAATATCGATGAGGATAGATCAACTGAATGAATGGAAGAAAAGATCTCAAGATATATATCCTAAGGTTACTTAAGCGAAGATCGTATCATAAATATATCGTGGAACATACGTACAGTACGTCACTATACTTCCTAATGCATCAACCAAGGTCAACCTACATAACGAAGTTCGGGTATAAGACCCCCAAAGTCAAGTCTAAATTCCATAAGGTCAAGCCTAAATAACGAAATTGTATGCCATAAACTCCATATAGTCAAACTTAGACTCGAACAAAATTTAAACCTAACTCTCTAATAACAACTTTGTCATGATCCGAAAGTGGCACGTGATCGGCACTTAGATCACGTAACGTCAAAAGATTTCGACGCGATCCAAGTAAGCCGAAAACCCAAAATCTAAATCTTTTTATGAAAATAGTGGAGGTGAAGTTTAAAAAGAGTTATTAAATGGAATCAAGTTTCGTTCTTAAAGTTGTAACTATGTTTGTTTGAAAAACACCTATCTCGTTTTAAAATCGAACCACGCCTCTATTGTAAATTTTGAATAAAACCTAATACCAGCATAATAAATATATAAAGCATCCCAACAGAAGCTATTTTCCACGCCCAAACGGCGGAGCAACAACGCAAATAAAATACAACACCCAAGACAAAGAAAAGAAAAGCGAAATATAATCAACAGCAAGTATAAAGTCAACTCCAACGAGTGCGACGCCCACAAACACATAAACTCTAAGTCTCTCTTCTAAATCCACAAATATATAAGTTTTGGTCAATGGATTTTATAACTAAATACAAAAGAATATATACATATACAATGTAAGGTTATGATATGACAAGTAACCATCGCAAGGTAGAAATCAAAATGCACAACGATCTACCAAGGTCAGAAAGTATAGTATTATCATATCTTGTACTAATAAATGTATAATGCACAAGTACTATGAACGCATCAATAACAATCGCGTAAACCTATAAGTATATCATAATCTCATATGTATATAGCATGCATCCATGTATAAGCCTATAAAGCAGCCGAAAGATATATATATAACCCTTTTAAAATAGTCGTGTGATATGTATGTCACGGCATAAGAAGCAGACATAATTTTATGAAGTATTATATGCGTTTTATTTAAAATATTCATCTCGCTTTTTAGAAATGAGTTTTAAGAAGGTTTCGGTTTAAAAGATCCTTGTGTCGTCCAATATACATCAAAATAGTGAGACTATAGCTTATTTGGAAACCTCGTATGTGTATCAACATGTGAAAATAGTATTCAGGTATTGTCCCCTGGATCAGTCCTGTTCGGCTACTTTATAGCATAACTATAACAGCGCATCTCGATGGATCGCGCAACATCAACATATGAGTGCCCAGTATTGACACTTTAAATCATAATAATCTCGTGTCCATCACCGACACTAAAATTCAGAATAATCTTGTGCCCGTCACCGACACGTAACTCAAGATATCTTAGGCACTGTCTCGTCAGACCAGTCCTCCCTTGATATCAATAGCCTCGATCAGTATCCCCCGGATATCCACCGTGCTCTAATCTATCTCCGGTATCGAGTGTTCTCGGTAAGCTCCCCACCTCAAATGCAGCTTTCCTGTCCGTCGGTCTCGACCGGGTCCACCATATATCCGAATGTATACTCCCTCTCTCAGTCTAGATATGTAGCATATCCGCAACCGTATAGCTCCCCCACTCAGTTCAGAATAAAATTAAATCAGAAAATATCAAGCTCATAGTGGACGGCAACTCATCGTATCCAGATAAAACATCAAGTGAATGTTCACCGCCGAAAGACTGGACTGAGACGTCGGAACGTCTAGCCTGAATTTGGGGGCAGATACTATTTGGACTTCTCCATCCACCTCTCCGAAGATACCAAGTTGATTTATGGCACCATATATCGAAGATTTGGATAGATGCGACCGTTGTAGCATACTTTATCAGATTCCCCCTCATTTGTGAGGGGTTTTTGATTGTGGGGACGCTCTTCCCTGCAGGCGTAAGCCCTTGAAGTTAATTACGTTATCGCGTTGCGATAACCACTTTCTCCTACTTCAGCAGTTCACTTCTTGTCGTGTGTATTTTTGTTTATTTTGGTTGCCCGTGGATTGTATACAGAAACTATTTTATGTCGTCGCCCGTAGGGCGCTGATTATTCTAAATCCTTATATTTTAGATTTGGGATTTTGAACTTAAGTTGTATTTTTCGTTAAGTTCAAAAATATTTTGTTTGGTTTAAAGACCGTTAATCTAGTTTGAGATTAATATCAACTTAAACATATGAGCATTTGGGCCCAATTTATTTTTTAACTAAGGATAAATTAGTCCTATTTGAGACTAAGATCAACTTAGTAATATTTTAAAGATCATTAAATTTTATTAAGATCCAGAGCATTTGGGCTCAGTTGCAAAAATACTTCAGAGACTTAGCCAATTTGGGCTAGTCTGCTCAGTCCTTTTTTTTGTTCAAAAGTGCTAAGCACTTATTTAGGCTCTGTTTATTCAGCCCATCCCCCCTCTTTTTTATGCAAAAGCGCTAAGCACTTTTTTGACGCTCTGGAGCTCACATGGGTATCATATGAAGCCTTCAGTTATGGGCGCTGCCCAATTAGTGCTAAGCACTCAGTTATATATATAGTGCTGAGCACTTTTTATATGGCGTCCACGTGAGGAGCACATGCAATGCTGGGCGCTGCCTAATCAGTGCTAAGCACTCGGCCGTCTTGGCTGTATATGAAGTGCTAAGCACTTTTTTATGGCGTCCACGTGAGGAGCACGTGAGGCGTTGAGCGCTGCCCAATCAGTGCTAAGAACTCAGCCATTTTGGCTATATATGAAGTGCTAAGCACTTTTATTCGGCGCTCACGTGTATTTCACGTGAGGCGCTGGCCTTTTTCTTTGGGCACCCGCGTCTTTTTCACTTAAGGCGCTGGGCGCTGTTTGGAGGGCGCCTACGTGGAAAACACGTGAGGCGCTAAGTTCTTTTCTTTTCAAAGATTGAATCTTTGTTAATGGCATTTTGACCATTAATGATCACAAAGATTTTTGTTTTGAAGATCTAGGATCAGGTTTTCTTTAAGAACTAAGTTCTTTTATAAGATCTAAGTTTCTTTTAGGGTTAAACCCTATTTTCTGAGAAATTAAATTCCTATAAGATAGGTTCTTTTCCTTTTTTCCTTTCTTTTTAACCTAGTTCATTTTAGAATCTATGATTCTCAAGAACAAGATCTTCCCGATGAGAATTAAATTCTCAACTTGTGGGAGACTTGTCTTATGGATCTCAGATCCAGAGAATAAACTAATTTCTTAAGAAGGGCTAAACCATTGGATATGCTATGATAGGTAAAGGAGATGTTTTAATCTCTGTGGTTTCTTTACCTAGGGTTTGAGAGGAAAAAGATCTTCTTCTCAATTGAGAATTAAATTCTCTGTTGGTTTTTAGAGCCTTCTGTATTTTTTTTTCAGAAGCTTATGGGGGTTCCCTCTCTCTGAGAATTGAAGTCTCGGATCCTTTATATAGAAAGAAAATTGTTAATTAGTTTGAGAAAATCTCTTATTGATAGATTCCAATTGATTTAATTGGTCTCAAAATTTGTTTGGGGAATTTTACTCATTGTTGGATCTTTGATCCAAAGATTTCTGTTTTACAGAATATGTTTTCTTGTTTTTTAAAAAGATTGGGGACATATTTTCCCATATACATAATTATTCTGTCAAACGGTGATTTTTAATCACCATTGGATTTTTGATCCAAGGGCTCTCTATTTTACAGAGAGCGATCCTTCTTTATTTTGAAAGATTGAGGAAAAATATTCCTCAGAATAGAATTTAATTCTATTATTGGATTTTTTATCCAACCAAGAATATTTTTCTCACTTAGAAAGAATTGGGAGATATTTTCTCCTGATAGAATTTAATTCTATTGTTTGATGATGCATCATCACCATTGAATCTTTGATCAAATGGCTTTGTTTACCAAAAAAAGTTGTGTGGTTCGGTGGTTCGACCAGAAATGCTATGCTTACACACATCGAAATCCGCCAAAACATCTCTCTCCCATCAAGCTACTCGTGTTCCATGGGCCAAGCCAAGTAACAGAGAGTATCCCAATTTTTTAGGGAAATATCCTCATATAGAATTTAATTCTACTAATTTAAACTTGGACGCCGACGCTCACGTGTTGTGCACATAGGCGCCACTTAAGAATTTAATTCTTATTTATGATAGGCGCTCCTATGCTTTGCACATTGGCATCCACGTGAGCTTCACGTGCGACACCATCATAGGATTCAATCCTAAGGGATTGGCGCTGGTGCTGGCGCTCTCGTGGGGAGCACGTGAGGTGCTGCCTCATCAAATTTTAACAGAGCTTAGCTCTTCAGTTACGTTCAAATTTTTGGGGGAACAAATTCCCCTCACCGTTGTTCTCACGTGGCTCACAGGTGAGTGCAACGGTATCACTTTTACCACCGTTTGATCTTCTGAGGAGTTGAACAGTCCCTTCACATCCTATAAACAGGGCCTTTGGCCTTTGAGATGACTATCATCTCATCATCTTTCTTAAGTTTTCTTCTTCCTTAAGAATTTAATTCTCATCTCATAGCTTAAATCTCTGCTCATAGAACTCTTTCTGATCAGAGTTAAACTCTGCCACACAAAAATTGGTAGGATCATGAATAGAGTTTAACTCTTAACAGAACCCTTTTTGTTTTGGATTTTTAACCCATTAACAGAGCTTTGCTCTCTTTCTTTTTGAAATGATCTCTCAGAGATCTTAAGAAGAACTTTTCACCCTTTTTTTGAGTAGACCGTGGGTCTCAAATCAATGGGCACTCCTAAGAATCGTTAGTTCTCTTCTTAGGGTTTTACCCTATCATTGATCATGATCTTTAAGGGTTTCTGGAATTCAATTCCATTATATTTCCCATCTATCTCCCAACATGGGGATTTCTGGGATTTAATCCCATTATCTGAAGAATTTAATTCCATTTTATCTTACAGAGCTTAGCTAAACTTTTGGGAATTTTATTCCTCCTTCCTATTCCATTTTAGGGTTCTAAAACCCTCCTTACAGATTTGAATCTATTGCAGAACTTGCTTTTCGAGAACATTGGGAGTTTTTAACTCCACTGCTTAATGGGATTATTCATTTAATGAGAATCCTTTTGGATTTTCATAATGGGCGCATGTTTCATCATTGATAAGCCATCACCTTGATTTTGTGGGGCCCGCTATTTTTTTTCTTTTTCTTTTAGACTGTGGTGATTTTAATATGCCATAATAGAGTACAGATTTGGGTGTACTGAAAATGCTTTGGCCTTTAGCTGCAGTTAATTACATTATGCCAATCACTAACTCTCTACTGGTTTTTCTTTTCAGGTACTATGGCTTCTATTTCTTTTTTTCCTTACGTGCGTTTGAAGAGCGCTTTTGCCAACGTGCCTACAGTTCGCGAAGTCTTTACTTTAATCTAGGAATACGATCCAGAGCAGAAATCTCTTCATCTATGGGGATTGTAGTATAGCTATATTATCCGGGGTCGGCGCAACTTCACTTATGCGGTGGCATCGAAACCGATCCCGTCAATTTATTATGCTAACCCTCCGCGGGTCGCTTATACAGTAGAAGAGGTCAATTAGACCGTGGAAGGTTGTCTCCAACTTTCCATGGCGTCGATACCAGTCCAGCCGCCGATGGCCCTAGATATTTTAGGGCATCGCATGTGTTAAGGAGAAGCGCGTCCTTAGAGTCAGGTTTATACAATAGAAGTGATCCCTCGACATCCGGCTAGTTATCTCCAGTGGGCTCGTTATATTTTATCGGCTAAGAAAACGTTACTGCTGAAGACCGGGTTGTACCCAGCGGTCTACGCGTCTCTCTTCTATTATCACACTCCTCATGTATGGTGGGTTAAATCCTTCTTGGAACAGTGGAACATTCCGACCCACACATTTCTTTTATCGGACCGTGAGGTATCGATCTCGCTAGAAGAATTTGCAGAAATTTCCGGGTTACCCGTCAGAGGGGAGCATTATGAGGAGATACGTCCTCCTGACGAGTACGTTTTTGCCATCGAGTCGGTAGTCGTGGGCCTTACCTCGGAATACGCTATCCAACACAAGTTCCCTAGTTTAATCAAAGTGTTGAATATCTATGAGAGCTTGTTTTTAAATTCTGGGGGCATGGGGTTAGCTTTTCTGACCTCGTCGCCCATTTCCTTCATCCGGAGGTTTTATCGAAGAAGGCTGCAAAGTTTGCCAAGCTCGATGATCCGTTCGGATTTGGCTCGGACAAATTGCCTACTGCAGAGGCGGATTTAAAGCAGTTTTTTATTTCGGATACCCTCATCGTCCCTTTTACAGAGATTGTCGCTCCGGATATTGATGAGGAGATATTTATCATGGGCTTTATTGGTTTGTGGTTGAGCTGGTTTGCACTCCCAATGCACCCTCGCTACATGAGACTGTCTATTTTCTATCCAGCTCATCGCATTACGGCGGGGACACGTATGGCTATTGGGGTTGTAGGATTAGCCCACTTATATCATGTTCTAAGTATAGCGGCCGACACCGTCCAGCCGGGCTTGAAGCCCATAAATCTCCCCTTGCACTACTTCACCTCATGGATCGAGATACACGTGTTGGGTGCCTTTGGTGTGCATAAAAGTCCTAGATTTTATAAAGGGTACAACTTCCCTCGGGTCATGCAATTGGTTGACGCTTCTTCTCCAGAACCAACACAGCGAGAGGCTCAGCAATTGCTCCAACGTCCACGCATGGTTGAAGACGGCATGACCTTCATTGATAGGGTTCTGACCATTGGTAAGAAACCCTCCAAAGTGATCCAGCCGCTCCTTAATGTCTTTAAGGATGGAGTTTCTGCTTTGAGGGTCCGGGAGATTGTGCATTTGTATTCCAGCAGGCCGGGTTTCCTTGTATTCAGGAAAAATGCCTCAGTGTTATTCATGAGATATAACCCATATCGCTTTGCTCAGCAATATGGTTATAACCAAGGCATTCCCCTTGAAGCTCTTCTCGTTGATCCGGTTGCTACAGAGGAGAGCGTTCGCAACGCGGCGCACCATTTTATGCGACTGAATATGAGGTCTCATTTCCTGATCGCTGAGCCGAGTCATATTCCAAAGGCTTACAATACTTGCATTGCTTGGTATCAGCATGCAATGGGTGCCATTATCAAGGAGGAAAGGCGGATGATTTTTGACCATAAGGATTCTGTCCCGGCTAGTAATCCTGTTGTCCCGCTGAAGCGACAGGTGGTAGTCCATCCTTCTTTGAGAGAGAGCAACGCGGTTGTAGTTCCGCGAAGCCACGGCCAGACGTAAGTACTCCTGAGAATGCAGTGGATAGGGAATCTACTAAGTCGGGTATTGGCTCAAAAATCGGGACTCTCTGTCCTAAGAAGCCTGTAAAGAAAAAGCTTTTATCGTCGAGTGTTTTTTCCGTCTTGCAGAAGAAGAAGAAATAATTATTTTCGGCTGATGTTGTATTCGATTAGGAGCCTCATGTTCCCTACTGTGAAGGCTTGTACGAATATGGCACTAAATACAGTCTGTTCGGGGATTCTACTGATGAGAATGTCGCTGCTGATCTTCAAGCTGCTATTGAGGCTTCTGAGAGATTAGCCCGCGAGCAACCAGCGCTTGCTTCTCTTACGGCGTCAGGTATATCTCATTTACATTATTTCGTGTGTGTGTGTGTGTGTGTGTGTGTGTCTATTAGAATTTATTATGTTTTATTAACACTCTTTTCTTAATAGGCATCTCCACTGAAGAGGCTCTTTTGGCGTTCCTCAAAATATTTGAGGAAGAGGATAGGCTTCGCGGTTCTAAAGGTCTCGGTATGATTTGTTTTGTGATGCCTTTGAATATACATATTTAGCTCATTTTTTTCACACCCTAAATCCCTTCTTTTTTATTACAGGAATCACCGCAACTTGTGTTATTCTGAGTGCGATACTGTCTTTGGGTAGTGGTGCGGAGGATATTGCTCCCTCAATGGCACCTATGAAGCCTGTGGAGCTACCGGCTACAGTTGAGATCTCCCCAGGGCCGCTACGGGAAGCGTCACTAAAGCGGACGATGACAGACATTGCAGCAGATCCGGAGGCCGAGCCAAATTTAGATAAAGATGTTTCTCTATCTGAGGTTCTGAAGAGATCTCTTCGTACGCTAAAGCCGAGAAGAAGCGCCGGAAGCACGCAGCGAGGGAGCGTCGGGCTAACTTGGCCACATGCACGGGTTCGAGTGATGTACGGCCTCCTAATGTTCCCATGGAGGACATTCCTTCTGCCTTATCAACTGCTCATAGGAAGATTGCGCATGCAGCTCGTGAAGAGGCTGAGCGGTTACTTCAAGGTAAGACAGAACACGATATCCTGATGAAACCTAATAAGACTTAGTAGTTTTTTTTTGAATTATGACACGCTTTTCCTTGAATGATATAGTAGGGTTAAGTTTAGGTGTTAACATGGCGGGTGAAGTGCCAGTGTTTGAAGATTCTTGGGCGTCGGGCCTTTATTTCGAATCTGGGATTGTTCCAACTGCCGCTTCCTCCCCTTGTAGCTCCCTGACATTGGCGGGTGATGCTAGCATGACGACTATCCTTATTGATTCAGGAGACGAAGCTGCAGACGCTGAGTCCGTCTTCCCGGTAATGGTGGAAATCGAGGAATCTGTCACAGCTAGTGGCACTCCAAATACCGCTATGGTTTCTGCACCGTCAGGTATTCCTCATGTTATTACTTTTAGATTCTCAGTCCTCCTAGACACATTCACTAATATCTCCTTTATTTCTAATATAGATGCGGTAAACCCTAGCGCTGTGCTGATTGAAAAATCACCGTCAACCGTCGCCATGACTGTCGCTGCTCCACCTATCTTTTTGGCAACCCCCCTGATTAATCATGAAAGAGTGTTTGTGTAGTAACCGCAATCAATAATGGTGTCACGTATAACTAGCGGAGATGAGTACGGGTCATCTGCAGGAATACGTGGAACTTTTAATCTTGCTTTAGACGAGTTGAATAAAATAAAATAAAAAAGGAGAATAGATTCTAGATCTATGTTAAACCCGGATGTAGAACATATAAGAAGAGGGCTTGTAGGGTTCGTTAGGATTTAGTAGTCATGGATGGCTAATAAAGATGACTCTTTTATCTTTTAATAGATTTAAAACTAGATTGATAGTGATGAATGGAGATTAGGGTTCTTGGAAAAAACTAGGGTTTTCCCACTATTGACCCTTGTCCTTTCATTGATCTTTATTCATGTCTAGCCCTTAACAAAACAATTGTTAATATAATCTCAAATCGCGATCAAGACTATCAATAAATTGATAGCGTGCCCGACTAGAATGTTAACGATTCTTTTGCTAAAGTTTATAAACTTCATAAGATTTAAAAGAAGTTAAAATATTTTCCCATCCATTGTTCTACACTAATCCTACAAACCTTATCAAGCGGAGAATTACTCGCGCATGATAGAGATAGAAGAAGAAGGACTAGAGAAGGAAATCATAATATAGAAATTTAAATGCGGAAAGTAAATGCGAATTAATTAAGCTAATGATCTACCTTTATTAATCAACTTTACAAGTACAAATCCTTCGAGTTTAGATTACAAGAAGAAGAAGTTTCTCTCGATCTCTTCCTCGTAGGAAGTATATGTTGCGTCGATATTCACGTTGAATTGTGGACGTGTCGAAGATCACTTGTTCTTTGACGGTGATTTTCTTCGTGTTAAAGGTGATGAATTCTAACTTTAGCTCTCGATCCTTTATATAGCCCTCAAATCAGAAACCATAGTTACCTAATATGGTTATTTGTTGATGCAATCTTACCCACAAAATCCCAAACCCAAATTCTAAATAACGGTCGCGAATCCGCCGCAATATGCATGGTTTGGCCGTGGTTGGGCGACGGGTTGGAGGATTTAGGGTTTCCAATTTTAGGGGATGTCATATATTGACACGTGAAGATTTATGTGATGTCTGGATTCTTCAAATCTTCTCTGAGTCTCTGCCAGTATTGATTTTATGATTTAATTAAACTTCATCGGCAGATTTTTGATTCCCGACACCTCGAATATCTTGATCTCCTGACCTGAATTAAATCTTGCACAATATCTCCATGAATAATATTAGTAATATTTGTTATAGTGGATATATAATCTTAATCATTATATGGTAATAAATCTTTTAAGAAATTTGATTAAGAATATTTGATATGATATGCATATTTAAATTATCAAAATATCTTATAAATATTATATGCATATATTTTCCTTCATAATGTTAATTATAATATATAAACATATGGTAAATAGTATTTTGCAAATAAACCCAAATATGTTCTATATTTATAATAAACACATTTAAATAGTTAAGAAAATTAAGGAAAATATTATATCAAATGTGCAATATTTTCAACTGAACACCCCCCGAGTTCTTGATCGATTCTTTTTCCGGTGTGTAGTTAGAAAATTGTATAGAAATCACAACCAAAAATATTTTGACCGCAATCAATAACGGTGTCGATTGTAGCGCGTTAGCGAGCGCGGATCGTCCACAGGGAAAGTGAGATCCGTTCGTATTTCGAATTAGATAAGTCGAAGATTAAAGAAAAGAGGAAGACAATTCAATTCAAGATTTGTAAAATGAATTCAAGAATCATCTAGATCTAATCTAATTACAAGAAAACATTAAAAATCAAGAATCAAGAAGTGATGATATCCAATCCAAGAATCAAGAATCGAAGTGAGGCTCGTAGAAATCGATCGGATCTATAGATGTGATGATATTTATTGATTACATATTCTTATCCATCGATGAATTGATACTAGATCGATGATGATCAACGAGAATTAGGGATTTCTTGTGGAAACTAAAGTTTCATCTTCTATCCCTTGTCCTTTCGTCGATATCATTCATATTCTAGCCTCTAGTAAATTCAAGAATCGATCGTGATCCCTAATTTCGAGCGAACACAATCAAGAAAGCAACGCATCGAAACTAGGTCGTCGATTCTTCAATTTGCTAGGGTTTACAAACTCGTAGGACTTAAGAACTGTACAAGAATCTAATCATCATCATCTATTAATCGTCTCGACTCCTTCACGAGCGGAGTTTTACTCAAACATCATAACAAGACACATAATCATAAATTGAGATCGAATCATGATACAAGAATTTTAAAGAAAGCAAGATAAAGAATTTCACCTTTATTTATCAACAATTTCGTTACAATTCTCTCAAGATCTACAAGAGGAAAGAACTCGATCGTCGATTTCGGCTTCGCTCGTCTCCTTGAGTCGCGGATCTCCTTGGATCACTTGCTCCGATGAAGTCCGGCGTCGCTTTCTAAAGGATCGAAGGCTTCATGCTTGATTTGGTACTCGAAGTTCTTGATTTTGGCTTTGGATTTTGAATTGGGGATTTAGGGTTTACAAATCGTGTCACTCAACTTGTATTGGGGATGGATGTAATGAACAACCGAACCATCTTAGAAGTGAAGCCTTAGGGTTCCTTTTATAGCCTTCACTAGCTTTGGCTTCCTTTAGAAGCTAGGTTTAGGTTAGCTTCCCTTGTAAGCTTGGTAGTTAGGTAGAAGATTCTAGAGGTAGTTAGTTAGGCTTAGCTTCCTTTGTAAGCTTGGAGGTTAGGGAGAAGATTCTAGGCTTAGTTTGTTAAGTAGCTTGCTTTGGAAGCTTGAACATGATTAGCTTGATCAAAGAGCCTTACTGATCTGGCAGAAGAGTCTGGAGAATTCTGGAAATTTCCATAGCTTGATGAGGTGTGGAACTTGAGAGAGGAATACTGCAGCTGAAATGGGCTGACGTCACAATCACGTGACCGCGGATCCGCGGCACATGCCTACTCCGGCCGCGGATCCGCGGCCGTTCTGGTGCCTTGGTGCATCAATTTTCCAGTGTGGCTTTCTACTGACCTCATGGTATTTTGCTAATATATTGAATCTTATAATTAGTCCTTGATCACTGCCAGATCTCAAATCTTTGAGTTGGCGTATTTTATCAGCATTATTTTCACAGATTTGGCTTTTCTCCTGGAATTTCCTACACAGATTCTCGAAACAAGTGTTGCGCTATACAAAGATAATGCAATGCCATGATAAACACTCAATTTCCCTCAGAAATGTCGGTTTTAAGGTATAACACATGTAATTTGGTATTTTACGACTGTTTTGCTAATATGTGCTATATTAATACCGAACACCTCTAGATGAGTGCAAATGGTAGGGAAATTGTCGTGTTAAAAATGCAATATTTTCTACTGATCAAATTCCCCCAAACTTATATTCGGTCGTCTCGAGCAAACTGTTTTATTAAAAAAAGAAGGAGAAAATAAAGTAAGAGAAAAACTAACTAGTGCACTTTCGTTGGCAACACGATTGCACTGAGCACGTGCAACAAGCCTTTAAACCTCTAGGTGTCCCTAGTAGGAGGAGCGTTGTCTCCTGAGGGTTTTCAGCGGATTGCACCCACAAAATCCAATAATAAAAGGAAGACCGTGAAAGTTACATATAAAGATAAGAATTATAAAAGAAAGACTTTGAAAATTAGAGTTTCCAACTATGCTAGCTTTTCGGTTGTCAGGAACCCTATCTTAATAGTCATGAAAAAATGTTAGAAATCACATCATCTCTCAATAAAACATCGTCTTTATTCTTCATTCCTATCTTTCTTCTAAACATCGGTCATATAACCCTACGTGTGTGTGAAGAACATCCCTACATCCGGAGAATTCAATTCAAGCTATCATACTCTTGTCCATCTGCCTCAGTACTTTTTAATTAATGAATATTTAGATGAATTTGCTCACACACTTTCATGCGACCGTTAATACTTCTTGAGGTACTAACCGACCGATTAGTCATGTACTTGCTTATTAGGTGTATTTTCCTCGTCTTGCACCACCTAAGGCTTAGCAGTGACTCCCAGACCAGTTGGTCTAAAGCACTAGGTGAAGAGGCACCCTCGCTATATTTTTTTATTGCTGCCTTGGCGAT
This sequence comes from Agapanthus africanus, assembly GCA_030015575.1. Classification (NCBI taxonomy): domain Eukaryota; kingdom Viridiplantae; phylum Streptophyta; class Magnoliopsida; order Asparagales; family Amaryllidaceae; genus Agapanthus; species Agapanthus africanus. The sequence continues at coordinate 62,288,976 of CM057338.1, forward strand.
AACAAAACCAGTGTTCATTTTTTTCTTCACCATTTTTATATTTTATTCAATTTTTTATTTCCTTCATACTTTGGCTTTTAGACAAGAGCATTTCAAGGTATCCTCTACTATCCCGAGTTTCGAGACGTGTGTAAGTGCGAATAGTAGGGTATCAACGTTCAAAATGTTTGGCTTCCAGAATAGAAACTATTTTTCAGACTTATTTTTATCCTCAGATTAG